>OX276402.1:20260230-21510230 GCA_946251805.1 Cybosia mesomella | reverse complement strand
TTATTCATTCTTGAAGAAAGAGAAATAAAAGTAACGGATTTCCTTGTATTGATTGGAAGAAATCCAAAATACACTGGTTTAATATAACTGCGAAAACACTCTTCCAAACGTCAGGAAAATGCTGATTGAATTTCGAAACACGCAAACGTGACGTCATCTATTGATTGGTAGCTCATTGTGGAATGAGAAATCACAAACAAGACGCAGATACCCTTTACGAGTTCTAAATAAACAAACCCATATTATGTAAAACTCTCTGGAAGAAGCATCGAACTTTGTTTGGTTTACTTTTAGGAGCGTGTAAGACTTGTTTCTCCATTTTTATTGGTGTGTGTTGTAAGGAAACGCGAGTAAAATAGCGGCGTAAGTTTAACGCATGTTTTAATTATGTTTTCCTATCACCACCTTATATTTCTTTCATATAAACTGCATCCTCCAAAGGGCAAGAGCAGGGGCAAAAATTCTTAGGCAGCGCAATTTTGGTAGTATGAACTATGATGAACTTCGTGATGACGCTGTCAACATTGACTGGGGCCCATTACTTGCTTCGGAATCTGTTGATGACAAAGTTAATATGTTTTCTTCGAATTTAATTAGACTTTTTGACACGCATGCACCGGTGCGTGCAATCAGAATGAAACATCTACCAGCTCCTTGGCTTACCGATGCCATTAAGATCATAATGGCCAAAAAAGCTGCAGCCAAATACAAATATAAGTGCCGACCAACCTCCAATAATTTGGAAAAATATGTCGCAATACGGAATCACTGCAATAAGGTGTGTAGGGATGCACAACGCCAATATATCCATGTCTCCGTCGAAAACGGTGATACATCTAAAGTATGGAAGTTTTTGAGAACCATAGGAGTTGGAAAGTCAAGAGAAGATACTCCTCAAAACGTTAACCTCGAAGCACTTAATCAGCATTTCTCATCTTCGTCCGATTTTGGAGGGACTGCTAAAGTAAATACTCTTAACCATCTTTCGTCACTTCCAGCTCCTAACTATTCTCCCTTCGTCTTTGATCAATTCACTGATTGTGATGTTAAGAAGAGCGTAATGTCAATTACATCAAATGCTGTTGGCAATGACTGTCTCAGCCGTAAAATGATTCACCATTCTAGACCAGATCCTTTCTATTATAACTCACATTTTAAACTTTTCCATTTCTAGTGGCTTCTTCCCGTCTGCGTGGAAAGAAGCACAAATTGTCCCCTTGCCCAAGAAACGTAATCCGTCTTCCTTTTCCCAGTACCGTCCGATATCTATATTACCTTTCCTCTCCAAAGTTCTTGAGCGTCTTGTACACACTCAGCTTAATGCTTTCCTCTTTAAAAATTCACTTCTAAATCTCTTTCAATCTGGTTTCCGCCCTGGTCATAGTACCATTACAGCCTTGGTGAATGTTACGGATGATATAAGATTGGGCATGGAGAAAGGAAAGCTAACAGTACTTACTCTATTGGATTTCAGTAATGCTTTTAACACTGTTGATTTTCAAAACCTACTAGGCATACTGCGCTCCATTAACATATCTCCAACGGTGATTGATTGGTTTCATAGTTACCTGTCTGGCCGCCGGCAACGTACGCGCATAGAAGATTCCTTTTCTTCATGGTGCGATATAACAGTTGGTGTGCCGCAGGGTGGCGTTCTATCTCCATTACTTTTCGCCGTTTTTATAAATTCCTTTTCAAAACAATTACTTTCATCCTACCACCTTTATGCAGATGACCTTCAAATATACACGCAGGCGCCTTTGAGTCAGCTGTCAGAAGCATTTGCTATTATAAATATGGACTTAGAACGCATATGTGAATGGAGCAACAACTATGGGCTTCAGGTAAACCCCGCAAAGACGCAAGAAATTGTCGTTGGAAGCCCCTGGATGATGTCACGCATTGACTATACACAGCTGCCCCAAGTTATTTTTAATGGTTCTCCTATCGAAATCAGTGATAATGTAAAGAACTTAGGTATTTATATTGATAACACATTGTCCTGGGGTCATCAATTACAGGAAGTCAGCCGCAAGCTGTTTGCAGCTGCAGGATCCTTGCGTAGATTGCGAAACTTGCTTCCAACTGCTACCAAAATTACGCTTGCACAAACTCTTTTACTCCCACTTCTTGATTATGCCGACGTCAGCTATCTAGATCTCACCGAGGAGCAACTTGACAAGCTTGAGCGTCTTCAGAATTTCTGTATTAGATTTATATTTGGTTTACGCAAATATGATCACGTATCCGAATTCCGTATCAAACTCAAGTGGCTCCCAATTCGCTTGCGAAGGAATACTCATATACTTTCTCTACTATACAGCATATTGTTTAATCCTTGTACACCCCTTTATCTCAAAGAACGGTTCAAGTTCCTTCGTGACACACATTCAAGATTTCTGAGGTCATCAGAAAATTTGAGACTGGAAATGCCAGTACATTCTACAAGATTCTTCGATAAATCTTTCACTATTCAGGCAGTTCGCCTGTGGAATGCACTGCCACTATATATAAAGAGAGCACAGTCATTGGTGTCTTTTAAAAAACTGTTAAAAGATCACTATCTGTCCATCTCCCGTTAGGTGATTATCTTATATATATACCGGACTATATGGATAGTATAGGTATAATTATGTAAATATTTTGTTTTATATATATTGAATACAACTGATCTATATGTAATTTTGTTTATTTATCTAACATATTTATCATTTTTTCTTCTTTTTATTGTTCATTGTACACTACCCTTATCATCTCTTTTGGTTTCTATCCATCCAAAGGTTGCCTGGAAGAGATCGCTGTTAGCGATAAGGCCGCCCATTGTACATTAAACTTAAGTCGAATATTATTTATATAGAAATACTTTTATGGTGTACAATAAAGAATATTTTATCTTTTTATCTTTATCATTGCCAAAATAGATATTGGTTTCAAGTATCATTGTGTAGTATGTGTTTTCAGCTTTGAGTGTTGTCAAACTATCAAGAAAAGTTTGAAAAAAAAATAAAACTAAACGGACAGCAAGGCAGACATCACTACATATTATAAAACAAAGTCCTCCACCACGTCTATCTGTCTGTCCGTTCGCAATAAACTCAAAAAGTACTTTACCGATTGTCATGCTGTTTTCACAAATGGATACAGTGGTTCTCGAGGAAGGTAGTAATTGAGTTTTTGTATACATTGGCTAAAATATAATGATATTTGTTGGAGGTGTAGGATAAAATAAGTCATCTGGGAGCTTTCAACGATGCCTTATAAACCCTTTGAGTATAACAAATGATGTATGGTGGAATTGTGTATCTTAAATAGATTGTGGTGGTGAATTCCACGCGGGTGAAGCCACAGGCAACATCTAGTGTTGTTTATACTAGAACTGTTGCTTATGTAGCCGAGTAAATAAAATGATCACAATACTAGTTTGTAAAAAAGGCACATTTATTGGCAAAAATACAGAGAGAGTGAAGGAAAAAACCAAAAGACGGTGTATATAATTTTAAAAGAAGTTTAGAACATAGAATGTAGTTTATATACAAAAAAGGTTTTATGAGCGTCGCTAACACTCCCCACCCTAGTGCTGTCTCAGCACTCAATAACTGAGGTCTATAGGAACCACACGCGCCGCTGAACGCCTCAAAACGCCAGTTTGGATTCTCACCTCGACCAACCTTATACGCCCATCTTTCCCCGGAAAGACCTGTTCGATCAGCCCCTTAGGCCACGAGTTCCTATGGGAGCTAGGATCTACAATAAGCACGAGATCGCCAACCTGAAGAGGCTTCTGATCTGCAGTCCACTTCCGACGAGGTAATAGTTCAGGGAATATTTCCTTGAGCCACCTCTGCCAAAACATATCTGCTAAAATTTGTGTCTTGCGCCAAAGCTTTCGCAGGTGTAGATCAGAGTCATCAAAAACGCCGATAACGGGTAAACTGGAGGCGGTGCCTAAAAGAAAATGATTTGGAGTTAAAGTTTCCACGCTACCAGCTTCTACCGAGACATGAGACAGCGGCCGACTGTTAACTATATTTTCTACCTCAGCCAACAAAGTAGACAATACCTCCTCTCGAGGGGCGCGCTCGTTTAAAACTACACGCAGTGAAGTTTTTACACTGCGGATGAGACGCTCCCAAGCCCCACCCCAGTGTGGACTTGCCGGTGGAATGAAGTGACACTCCATTCCATTATTTATCCCCTCAACCTTAAGGGCCTTCAACTCTTGAGTTGATCTATTCAATTCCCTATCAGCGCATCGTAGGTTGGTACCATTATCAGAATATAGATGTCGTGGCCAGCCACGTCTAGCAGCCATTCTTCTAATCGCCATTATGAGGGAATCTGCGGTGAGTGACGACACTAGCTCAATATGTACAGCTCGCACTGTAAGGCATGTGAATAAAGCACCATATCGCTTCTCTCTACGTCTACCCACGGCAACCTCCATAGGACCAAAAAGATCTAATCCGCAGAACGTGAACGGCCGCTGATGATGAGCCATCCGTGCCTCAGGCAAGTCACCCATCCTCGGTATCAACGGCTGCGCCTTCCTTATGCGACAAAATAAACACCTAGAAGCGACAAGTTTCACCGCAGGTCTCAGTGTTACTATCCAATACTTTTGTTTCACCTGGTTCACGACGCTTTCTTGATTCCCATGTGCTGCTTTAACATGGTAATGACGTATGATGAGCTGAGGTATGGGATGCTTACCGTATAATATGACCGGCCTCTTAGCTTCCAGAGATACATCAAGTGCAGCATCAGCGCGGCCGCCTACTCGAAGAACACCGTATTCATCAAGGTAAGGAGATAAACTAAGTAACTTACTACTACGTGCTACCGCTTTACCATTTCTTATCGCCGATAGCTCATCGGGAAACGTCTCGTACTGGCTCTGTCTTAGAAGCAAGCGTTCGGCCTCTTCCATCGTTGTACAGTCTATGTCACAAGTTATTTTCCGACATCTCTTAATGAATGTTAGAACGTAAGTAGTGACGCGCAACAGCTTCAACCACGATGAGAATCGCTGAGGGTCAGGCACGGGTAAGTTAACCACTAAATTTTGTGTAACGAAAACATGATCAACAGGCGTTGCAGATTGTACCGCCTGATGGTAAATATCAGACGGCCACGACTCTTCGTTGTCATATAAAAATGTAGGACCAGTGATCCACTCACTTTGAAAAAGTGAACGATCGAAATCCTCTCTCGTAGCCAGATCTGCTATATTCATCGTCGTAGGCACGTATCTCCATTCGTTTGGTCGCGTAAATTCATCTATTTCACCTAAACGATTAGCTTCAAAGACTTTATACGTACGTGTGGTGTTTTTAATCCAATGTAAGACTACTGTAGAGTCACACCAAAAAAATCTTCGCTGTGGTTCCATTTGGTGCTCTTTTAAAATAGTGTCAGCCAACCTTGCTGACAGTAGAGCTGCTTGAAGCTCGCAACGCGGCACGGTTACCGGCTTCAAACCCACGACGCGGCACTTGCTAGCTACAAAGGCTACATTAAACTTACCATTATGTGTCCAGCGCCAATAAGCCACCGCACACATAGCCTTTGATGACGCATCGCTAAATAAGTGTAACTGTAAATTATTATAATACGGCCTGTACTCACCTTGTATGAGTTTCGGGTAAGCGGAGGGTATTGAAGGGGTAGCTACCTGCACGTCTCCCTGTCTACGTACGACCTCCGCTTTTGATTCGGTGACATCTGCTTCACTCGAACAAGCAAACATATAGCATCTAGGTAAGCGTACCTGAGACATGTCCTGTAATAAATCCAGCCATACGCACCACTTATCGTAAATAATATCTGGTATGACGTCGTCCCATCCGATATTTAAACGCCACACATCTTGTAACATGATGCGCCCCTGTACCGTGAATGGTGCTAAAAGTCCTAGAATATCAAAAATAGACATAATAATTCGCAACATCATTTGCTTTGTAGGGCGGTGTTTGTTTTCTATAATGTTCGGAGGGATTTTCTTAAGTGATAAGTCAAAACCGAGTACATCCTCTCGCGGATACCATATAAGACCCAGTGTCCTCTCTCCTTCGTACTGCTGTCCTATCTTGAGCTTCACCGATGCTGGGCCAAGACTTTCTTTTGGTACGCTGTCCAACACCTGCAGACTGTTACTCGTCCAATTGCGAATTTCAAATCCACCATCCCGATGAATTCGTATGACATTACTTACCATTCCAATGGCGGTCGCATCATCAGGCAGACTGTCGATGTAGTCATCCATATAATGCGAGTGTAGTATAGCATTCACGGCGGCCGGCAGTGTAGACTCATAGCGAAGTGCATTTTTATTTTTAATAAACTGTGCGACAAACGGAGAACAGTTAGCGCCGAAGATAAGCGAAGTCATAACAAAGGTTCTTAATGGTGAAGTGGGACTATCCCTCCAGAGAAACCGAAGTGCTTGCTGATCATCAGCATGTATTTTTACCCTCAGGAACATATCCTTTATATCACCCATAACACCGATTTTATTCTGCCTGAAACGTAATAACACTCCGAAGAGAGATGACAACAAATCCGGCCCTGTAAATAAGAAACTATTAAGACTTAGACCATCCACCTCAGCAGCAGCATCGAACACCAAACGGAGTTTCTTTTTGTTAGGGTTGTCTACCCCAAAGTGCGGTAAGTACCACGTCTTCGTTGTAGGTGTTGTGTCGTGCAGCTCCCGAGCGAAGTCATTCTCTAATAAATGTTGAATACGCTCCCTGTATCTTTCTGCAAAGCCCTTATCCTTACTCATTTTCCTTTCTATACCTGATAATCGTTTCAAAGCGTTGAAGTAGGAGTTCGGCATCTTGCGACTCTCATCTCGCCATGGTAGACTTACAACCCAGCGACCATTTACAAGTTTGGCTGACTGTTCCAGCTGTGAGACTGCTCTGACGTCATTCATGTTCTGGCGAGGTTTGCTAGAAATCCCTACGTAACGTACCCTAATAAAAATGAACGCCTTACCATATCGTGCAGATCTCGTAGCTTAAGGTCGGTTGCAACGCTTTCACCCTCGTTCGACGATACACACAAGGTCGAGTGAACCAGAAATGAATTACGCTGGCGTCTGGAGGCGGCGCGCGGCACCCGTACGCTACCATGTAAACACCAACCTAGGGGAGAGAGTGTAGCACACGGCTCATATAATTTCCCTAATCTTACTTCTAAAGGTAACAATAAATGGCAATTGTCTTGCCCAATAAGAATTTCGGGTTTCAAATTTGATACACATAAGTTATCTTTTAAAGACATTAAATGGGGATATTTATCATAATTTACAGTAGGTAAACAATCATTATAGGGTAAATTCAAGCTTTGAACACTTTTTAGTCTAATAGAATGAACCTTATTGTCAGCACTAATAAGGTCCACATTCATTACGGTTGCATCACATACCAGTTCCATATTCTCCCATGCTCCACGTACGCGCAACGTCTGCGGCTGTCCTCGCAAACCAGCGCGCTCGGCTAGTGCAGAGCTTATTAAGCTTATGGTACTACCATCGTCACACAATGCACTAGTGTTTATTATACCGTTCGGTCCGCGTATAGATATCGGCACAACTTTTAATAACACTGAATTATTATTACAGTTTATTTGTGTCACGGATTCCATGTTAGAAGAGGTCGCGTTCGGCGGTGACTGCACCTCCTCCTCCTGCCGCAACTGCGGCGTTGGCACCTGACGATGACGCTCCGAGCCGTTGTTCGTACGTACGGGATAATGCAGGAGGCGATGATGGGGCTGCCCGCAACCATCCTCGTCGCAGGCGGGTGAGGGGCACGTCGTCTTGTCGTGACGTGCTACCAAGCATTTAAAACAGATCCTTCTGTTTTTCACATGCTGCCATCTCACTTTCCGTAGCGCACGTTTGAACTCTTTACATTTGGTTAAGTTGTGAGTACCAGTACGACAAAATGTACACTTGGAAGGTTGATCTACATTTTCAGTATGCAACAATATTGCGTTCGTACGCTGTTTCCCTCTTGTATTACCGTCATGGTTTCTATCTTGCTGTAATACAAAATCACCACGCGTATTTGTAAAATGAAGCGTACTAGCAGTATGGGACATCTTAATGGCTTCATTTTGTAGAAAATCAGACAATAATACTAGACGAGACTTATGTTCTGTAGTCATCAATGGGTAGCTATAATCTGACCATTTGGAAAGTAGTACAGTCGGGAGCTTCGATAAGATAATGGTAGTAATCTCCATACCTTGTAGGTACTCCTCTCGACCGACCGCCCGTACAGCTTCAACAAAGTTCTGTATTTTCACTGCGAATGCTACAATATCTTTGTGATATTCACTGCACATTGGTTGTAATTTCTTAATGTCACTCACTATTTTACAAAGTATGTAATCAGGGTTACCGAAGCGTAACTGGAGAGTTGACATTATCGTATCAGGTGAGGATGCACTGATGAGCAAGGCAGTGACCGCTTCTTTGGCCGGACCTCGCAGGCATTTTCGTAAACGCCATAAGTTTTCCTCAGGTGTGAAATTACACAGTGTTGTAGATTCATAATAGGCGTGCTTAAAATGTAGCCACCCCAACGGGTCACCGGAATACTCTGGTAAGTCTCTAGGTGTGCTCAAGCGACTAAGCAGCTTGGTATCAGACTTACCATTCACAGCCGCGATAGCAACTTCTTTCAGCGCGTTTGCCAGACTTTTCAGCGTGTCTTCGCTGTCGTGTGTAATCTGAGCTACATACGGTGCGCTGTCAATGTTACCAGGTGCAGTTGCCTTTGCCACTGTAGGCATAGGGCGCTCATGGTCGAACGGTTGGTCCGTCTGTAAAGGTTTCAGACCGTGCGGTTCAAGGTAACCGCTTTCCACCCATTTCTCAACATTGATATCAGGACTCATAAGTGGACTGTATTCTTCGTCGACTTCACTCTGTAGGTCAGCTAGGTCAGCCGCTAGCTGCTTGTCGATCAAATCAATTTGTATTTTTGCCTTTAGCTTTTCAGCTTTTAAGACCATTTGCGCTTTCCTCACACGCGCTGATGATCTCGATAGGTTGCAAGATTTAATACTCACAGTTTTTTCTCCAACACGTGGTTGCGGCGGTAGTTCGGACTTGATGTTACCGCCCGGCAACGTCGCGCTGCAGGCTTCTTCTACCGGCGGAACTCGTATTGTGTCGTCACGCATTGCATGACTCGGCTCTTCTTGCGCGCGGCCATCCTGTTGTTCCTTACGCAACATACTCCGCGTATTAACCATTTTGTGCGGAGGCGTGTGGAACATAATAATCCGGCTCGAAGGACCAACTTGTTGCTTATGTAGCCGAGTAAATAAAATGATCACAATACTAGTTTGTAAAAAAGGCACATTTATTGGCAAAAATACAGAGAGAAGTGAAGGAAAAAACCAAAAGACGGTGTATATAATTTTAAAAGAAGTTTAGAACATAGAATGTAGTTTATATACAAAAAAGGTTTTATGAGCGTCGCTAACAAGAACAATTAACATTTTCTTAACATAGTGTGCAATTATTGGCAAATTCACATATATATATATATATATATACGAGTAAATTTTTCTATTGTCATAGGTATCAACGTCTATAAGTATCTATCGTACTTATGCCATATAATACTATTATTTATCAGGTTTATACTATCAGCGTGGATAGCAAATTAATAGTACCTAGTCTCGTTAAGTCCTCCAGCTAAGCTTAATTGCTTGTCTGAGTGGGTTTAAGTTGCTTTATAAAGCATTCAATTTATTATCAACGTAAACCCGCTTCTAATAAAAGCAGTTTTCTGTTTAGAACCCCTGTGGACTGCAATTCTGCCCCCTTAGTTATTATAGCACCGGGGTGTGTGTTGGGTAACCTCCTCGAGTGTCGCTCCGATTCCGATCCCGCTGCAGTCCGGGGGGAACGGAATCGGAGCGGCCGGTACACCCTGGGTGGCAGTCAATGGCTTCCTCTTCACCCCTTCATAGGGTTGGCATTGATCGTCGGCCAATACCCAACGTGGCGGGAACACATCGCTCTCCGTACTCCTCTGCTTTCAGAGGAGACAGGATGAGCGATGCTGTTAGTGGTGAGATGGCCCAGGGTCAGCCGGGGTGCGAGGGATATGCTCTATGGGTAACCTTACACCCCGGCGTCTGAAGACCTGAGACGGCGTGCGGTTTTAGTCGGTGCAAGCCCGACATAACCGCCCCCGCTGGCCGGCGGGGGGGTATCCGAAGGGACTTCCGCACGATAAAAAAAAAAAAAAGTAATTATAGCACCAAGTGAAGATACATCAAACATTGCTATTATAGGATTGTAAAGTGGGCAAAGTATAACAGATTTTTTTTTATTTATTCATTCGTTTTTAATTTTTGTCATACCACTAAGGTGGCAGACAAACACACGGCTCACCTGATGGGAAGCGGTTACCGCGGCCTATGGACGTGTGCAACACCAGTGGCGTCACACTCGCTCTGCCGATCCTGTAAAGGAAAGGGGATGGGAAAGGAGTTTGGGAGGGGATGGGAAAGGAGTTTGGGCTCCGACACTCTAACTCACCAAACGGAACGCAACAGTTCAAATACTGTTACTTGGCGTCGATATTCTGTGAGAGGGTGGTGCTTCCCCGGTCGAGTCGGCCCATTCATGCAACGGCCAAAATGACTGTTGCTTGACTCTACCACTTCTATTACAAGTGTATACTTATACTTTTTACTACCCGAAATACACGTGCAGCACTTAAGTGTCGGTGTGTACAGTGCAATCGATACCATCGTGAACGGTACGGTACGGTTAAGAACTGAAATGCTTCACCCATCCACGTGTTAAGATCTTCCTACATT
Organism: Cybosia mesomella; assembly: GCA_946251805.1. Taxonomy (NCBI): domain Eukaryota; kingdom Metazoa; phylum Arthropoda; class Insecta; order Lepidoptera; family Erebidae; genus Cybosia; species Cybosia mesomella. Next base: position 21,499,376 of record OX276402.1, on the reverse strand, counting down.
ACCCGGTTCTTTAAGCGGACGTCAACAGGCGCAAATTGAGGCCGTCAAGGTGGGAACTACGCTTTAGACTTCACCTCAGCTTACCATCAGGTAGCGTGCAGTCAATTGAAGGAACAAATATTTAAAATAAAATAATATAACCTATTCCATTGATTGCTTTACAACACTACACTCAATAATTCTAGAGTAGAACCTATCGGAAAACTACTTAAAGTTTATTAAATTTACCAAATTAACTTACAAAACTTGTTTCAAATTCTGCCCGGGAGGTCTGTTGTTGTTAGTCTTTGGTAGCGTCTGAATTACTTGTCTATCCCTACAAGTACTTCGGTTCATTCTATTTTACTTCTTCCCCAGCTATTGCCTGCGTCTATATATTCGCAACCCCTTGCGAATTCAACATCTTAGCCATTATGCCACTGGTTATTATTAAAAAGTTACACTACCATTTTAGTTGTAATTAAACTACGCATTGTTAGTGTATAAATATCATGTGTATTGTATATCATAATGAACAAACGACCCGTGTCCACCAGCCCCATTGTTTACACTAACCCGCCTATGTAACGAGCCTATGTAAACCTTTAATAAAATTAAAAGCAACTATACTTGTTGTGCGTTAGATATACTATATTAACTGCAGCATTCATTTGTCTAACACTAGCCGTGCACCGTGATTTCGATAATACCTAATAATGTATTCAATATACTAGACAATTAAAATCATATATCTATTGAAATATATCAAATATATATTGTTACTGTGAATATATAATAAAAAAGCGGCCAAGTGCGAGTCGGACTCGCCCATGAAGGGTTCCGTAGCAGCAAGTAGCATAATAATATTTTTTTTAATACTTGTGTTGATTGAATGAAAGGTAAATTGCGGTATACGATTTATGACGTAAAAAAAAACTTCGTAGGTACTAGATCTCGTTCAAACCAAATTTCGGTGGAAGATTACATGGTGATGTACATCATATATTTTATTTAGTTTTATCATTCTTTTATTTTAGAAGTTACAGGGCCCCCCTGTAACTTCTAAAATTACACACATTTTACCACTTTGGCAGTGTCTCTAGCGCAAACTATTCAGTTTAGAAAAAAAAGATTTTAGAAACCTCAATATCATTTTTAAAGACCTATCCATAGATACCCCACACCACTATGGGTTTGATGAAAAAAATATTTTTGAGTTTCAGTTCTAAGTATTTTGGGGGTCCCCCCCAAAATTTTTTGTTTTTTTTTTATATTTTTGTGTGAAAATCTTAATGCGGTTCACAGAATATATCTACTTACCAAGTTTCAATAGCATAGTTCTTATAGTTTCGGAAAAAAATGGCTGTGACATACGGACCAGACAGATATGACGAATCTATAAGGGTTCCGTTTTTTGCCATTTGGCAACGGAACCCTAAAAAGAGAGCTTCTGCGAGCAAGTAATGCTCGAGAATTAGGCGGCGGAGCGGGCCCGGGAGGGATTTAGAACTCTTACGACCCGCCGAACCCGCAACATGTGCGCCGCCCGGTGCAGGTGATTCACACGCCGGAGGTCGCTCAACGACCTCTGTCCTCCATAAGCGCAGGCCCAGGGTCAGCCGGGATGCAAGGAAATTACCGTATTGCGCCACCTTACACCCAAGACGGCGTGCAGTTTTGATCGTATCGAGTCCCGACTTAACCACCACCGCTGGCCGGCGGGGGGTATCCGTGGGGATTTCTGCACGAAAAAAAAAGGTACTAGCAACCTGATCTCGCTTTGCTTCGGTTTATATGAATATTTATTGTACTCAAGCCATCGTAACTTACACATAACATATAGCCTATGTCTTCAATCGATCAATATTCGATTGTTTTCAATAAGTGCAGTGGTTCCGAAGACTACACCAAATACATATATTACTAAACTCATAATATTCGGCTTCTCTTTTTCTAACATTAGCAAAGATATATATATTAATATAGATTAATATACATATCATGAGACGCAAAAGCTTACATGTTAATATATAATGTTTCAAGATTATAATATATACATATATTTATAATATAATATATAATCTTAAACATTACTAACAACATGACAACTTAAACTCCACGACAGATAAATGATGTTAGAGGTTGAAGTAAATAGTTAACGATTGCTTCGATGGCGCTGAGATGGTAATTAAATCTTGGTTCATCCGGTAGAGAATAATTGGATCACCGACAACGATTTGAGAGCTTTGCGAACCCTGACGAGCTTATTGATTAGTGAAACATTAATCTAAAATTATTGAACATCATAATTGTATATCGTGTTGAAATCTACACCCACGTCAAGGCGAATTGGTTATATCATTGTCAACAAAACAACACGTGTCCCTGTATCATATATATTATCGGAAGATGAGGATTGTGAGCGATAGATAGATTATCTAATTGCCTTCACAAAGGTATAGGTTTAGATATTTCTGATGACTTCTTTGATCCTTTAGGAACAGCAAGCTCTACCCTCTGCTCAAGAAGTGTGTTTGATAATCTATGCCTACTCTTACCTGTTAATAAAATTTAGGTAGAGACGGCCTTTTGTGAACCCTTTTTTTTAACGTGTGGAAACCCCCACGGGCTTCACGCCATCGGGGGCAAGGATGGGTGGGCGTGTCGGAATCGGACCGACTAAAACCACACGGTGTCTTCCCCAAGTGTGCATTACCGGGCACCTCGGGTAAGCCCTCGAAAGGTTAACTCCAGGGTTACTGGCGGACTTTGGCCGCCACCGCGGCCTTGCCTGATGGGGTTGGGTTTTATCCCGCGACGGTGTTTTGGCAGGCGTGTGAGGACACACACGACACGCCTCCGTCTTGGCGAGTCAGCCAACTGCCGTCCTCAGGCCCCGATCATGGAGGTCGGTAGTCGCGGGCGTCGACGAGTCTGCGACGTCCGCAGACTGCGGAACTCGGGGGGCTGGGTTCTCTCCCGCTCCATCTCCACCGTCTTTTTTGCGCGCATTACCTGCTTGCAGAAACAGGCGGCGGCGTGCCACTTGCTCTCGTCGGAGACCACGGCTCTCACCATGGTCTCCAGCGAGAGAACGTCCACGCCCAGGACCGCAACGAGATCCCGGCGTTGACTCGCCCACGTTGGGTACTCCACCAGCGTGTGGAGCAGTGCTGGCACTGCGGCGTTGTCTCCCGATGGATGCGCTACAGATACTTACCGAAGCACCCGTGTCCGGTAATTATCTGGGACATCTGGTAGGAGAGGTCACCGTGGTGCCACTCCAACCTCTTTTCCATGACCGGTCTCACCACCGCGATAGCGGATTCCCCCCACCTTGGTTGCTCAAGTCGCACCCTCCATGTCTCCATGAGTTCCTGGCGGAGCTGGGACAGCTGAACCCTGATTTTCGTGGCTCCGGCCTATGGCCCCGCTCTAGCGCCTCCTTGCGCCATTGGTACAATGACACAAGGGCCCTCGCTTCCAGGCCCATGGAGGGTTCCCGGCTAGGAGCCATGCCACCTCGACGGAGGTCGTGCGATATCCCCTTATAACTCAGACGGTTCAACGGGCTGTTCAAAACAGGCACGTTGCGGGCCGCCAGACGTTCTGCCCATAAGGGGACTTTGTGAACCCAACCATCCACCTCATCTGGGGTTATTTTTTTTCTCGTAGGCCTGTTGACCGTTCCTTTTACGGGTTTTTTTTTTTTTTTGTTCAGTCAATTGACTGCACCCCGCTGGATGGTGAGAAGCTAGGGTGAAGTCCAGAAGATATGGGCCACCATCCCAGATGCTGACGATCCCAAAATGGTAGCCCCTACCTTGACAGCCTCAAAAGATGCTTTTTCACGCCCCGCTTGAAGAACCCGGGATTGTAAGAAGAAGGAAACACGTGCGCGGGCAGAGCATTCCAGCTCTTTATCGTGCGACAAAGAAAGGAAGCACCGAACCGCTGAGTTCGGGACTGAATGGTTTCCACCGTGTGCGGATGGCATCGCAGTCCAGCACGTGTTGTTCTGGATCGAAATGGAGAAGGTGGGATCAGTTGAAAGAGCTCGTCAGAACACTCGCCGTGGTAGAGGTGGTAAAATACAGCCAGAGAGGCAATGTCTCTACGCAGCTGCAGAGGTTCCAGGCTGTTGGTAATCTCTGGACTCCCAATGATACGGATGGCACGCCGCTGCAATCTGTCGAGAGCGTCTAATAAGTACTTTGCGGAGCCGTCCCAGAGATGAGAGCAGTATTCCACGCAGGGGCGAATTTGTGTCTTGTACAAAAGACACCGCTGCTCCGGCGTGAAAAACCATCTCACCCTGTTCTGAACTCCGAGTTTTCGTGAAGCTGTTTTGATGACGCTCTCGATGTAGTTTTTATTGTTCAGTTTGCAGCGAACGTCCATTCCGAGCATGTTAAGGTGGTCTTGCAGTGGTAGCGGTGTGTTCTGAAGAGTTGGGAGAGGAAGGAAGGAGGATACTTTGGCTGTGAACGCGGACGCTTGTGTTTTCTTGGCATTGAACTCGACCAAGTTCTCAGACCCCCATTGGGAAATGCGGGTCAGGACCTGGTCGAGCTCAGTGACAAGTTGTCATCTGTTTTCCTCAATATCGGTCCGCTTGGCCGCAGGGTGTCCGTAGTATCCCCCATGCAGAGTGCTATCGTCTGCATAGCAATGAATGCTGCCAGTAGACAGCATGTCATTGATATGCAGAAGAAAGAGAGTGGGTGATAGGACGGACCCCTGAGGTACGCCAGCATTAACCTGCATGAACTCTGAAGCTCGGCCATCACAGAGAACTCGGATGCTGCGCTCATGCAGGAAGCTGGTAACCCAATTGCACAATCGAGTAGGCAGACCATAGGCCGGAAGCTTGGAAAGAAGCGAGCTGTGCCAGACTCTATCGAAGGCTTTGGCGATATCAAGGCTGATAGCCAATGACTCGCCATGCCTGTCCATAGCCTCACCCCAGAGATGTGTAACGTATGCCAGAAGATCACCCGTTGACCGCTTCGGTCTGAAGCCATATTGCCGGTCATTAATTAATGAGTGATCTTCTAGGTAACGCATGAGCTGTGTGTTTATAATATGCTCAAACACTTTACAGAGGACTGAGGTGACTGAGGGACCGGTTGTATGTTCGCCTCCTTCCAAGCCCGCGGGACTTTTCCTGAGGAATAGGACAGGCAAGAAAATATAAATAAAAAGTTATATTTTAATAATAAGTAATTTGGGACAAGTTTTATAACATAGCATTGCTTATTCGGGACTGCGGCATGCTACTTTATTAAGATTTAATAAACGTAATAATTGTAACCGCGGTAGCCTAGTGGTATGGGTAATGGACTGCTGAGACGATGTCTCAGGTTCGATCCCAGGTTTTACCATGGCACACACCAATGACTTTTCTATGCTTTTCGAAGTTATGTGTGTATTTATCGCAGGTTTATAAGTGCCCGGTTAATGGCAATAGGCTCGCCACCTATTACATTGGGACCTAAACATAAACTGGCGAAATGTGGGTGCTAGCACCTCTGCCTACCCCTTCGGGGATATAGGCGTGAGTTTATGTTATGTTATGTTATGTTATGTTATGTTTAAATAAACAGATATTTTAAAATTAATTCCAATCAATAATTTACTTTTCGTGCAAACATACACAAGGCCGCGATAGCGAAGCATCTTATACCAGCATTGTTTTGAAGATATGTTTTTTATATATCTTTATAAATGTAATATGTCAATTAAAAGACTTTTTTTTTAAATCAAAATAATCATCAATGTCTATATCGGGATTCAAAATGTGATCTTCCAGGGAATTCAAGTCTAGCTGATCAAGAATTAAATTTTCACACATTTCTTCTATTAAAAGACTATAAACCCCAGCCCACATCGAGATTTTAAGAGATGACTTATATTCAACCGCATTTCAATATTAACTTGATATATTCAAAATCAATGAAACAACTCAGAGGTCCTCTAAAATTAATTGTGTCGACCAGATGTTTTTTTTCTCATTGTGAATAACAAATATTTGTTGATGATCATATATTTCCGAGTAATTCTTAGCAGATGTAGTGAAACTAATATTCCGTTTCAATACTTACATGCCATTAATTTAAAAATTGTCTTAATTGTAACGGTTTTTCTTTACACTTTTGCATTAAAATTGAACCCTTATTCTATAGTTTTACGAGTAGCTGTATATAGTTTACATTTAGAAGTTCAACTCAGTTATCTTTTCAATGAACAACTTTATCAATTTATCATCTGTGATAGAGATTTCATCCTCCTTAAACGATGATTGCGGAACCCTAAAATGAAATTGTCCAATGGCATGAAAACTTCGAATGGAAATATAATCTCTTGATTTATTCACAAGTTTTATTCGCGCCATGAAAGAATCGTAAATAAACAGTCGCCGTCAGGTACAGCCATACTTTTTTATTCATTATCAGCTATACAAGTTCAGAGATGTTAAAGATTAATTTCCTGCCGAGTGACTTGAAGCGGAACTGTGTAGCGAGGTGATGTGATTATTGATTTTATTACCTACGTAAATACTCCAAATATCTGTAGATTTGCTTCAGGTTGGCAATTTGAAGTTATTATGTAGTTATGTATCTATACACTGGAAGGTACACATTATTATTATTATTATTTCCAACGGGGACGCCGATGACCTGGCGGGTGATCAACCCTTCTTCAGTGGGTTATTTCACCCATTTCCCCTGATCCTTCCTTCTGGGAAGGATGTGGTTACCCGGCAATCACGGCGCTCTGTCGAACCTACCTGTGTCCTTGCAAAATCTTACGATCTGGTCCACCTTCAGATCCTCCAAGTCTTCCGTGTCCAATGTATCCAACCCCATTGTCTCCCATCTTATAAGTGAGTACATGGGGCATTCGGCGAGCAGGTGGAAGCTGGTCTCGTCACCGTCCATGCACTCTGGGCATCTGGGGTCGGTTTTCACGCCTATCAGTGTCAGGTGCCTGTTCAGTCGGCTGTGTCCTGTTAACACTTCTATGACGAGCCTCATGCTTACTCTTGAGAGTTTTATTAGTTGGCTCGTCCTTTTTTTGTCTAGGCCTTTTATGAATATCTTCGACTGTCTCATGCCTGTCGATGATTTCCATCTCCGGTTGGTCTTTGCTTCAATGCTTCGGCTGATGACTCCCTTGGTTATTTTGTGGGCGATTGGCAGCCGGGGCTCCAGGCCAACCTGGTTTTCATCAGCTCCTTTCCTGGCCAGTTCATCTGCTATTTCGTTGCCCGTGTTGCCCTCGTGTCCGGGTACCCAGGCAATCGTCACGTCAGCTGTTCTGGACAATTTTTCCAATGACTTTTTGCACTCTTTGACAACAGCTGATGTTGTCTCTACTTTGCCAAGTGCCTTCAGCGTTGCCTGGCTATCGCTGTAGATGGTGACCTTTCCCATGTTGTTTAGGTGGCCAGCCATTTCTGCGCATTCCATGATAGCGAAGATTTCTGCTTGGAAGACACTTGCAAACTTTCCTAGGGGTATTGACCTGTTTTTCTCTGTACCGTCTGAGGACTTGATGTGTACTCCGGAGCCAGAGAGCTTGGTTGTTTCCTTTCTGGAGCCGTCTGTGTAGCAGATGGTGCTATTGGTGTTCATCTGCCAGTCGTCTCTCGGTCCTATGTGTATTCTGTACTTCTTATCAAAGGTCCTTTCTTTCTTTATCAGATCATTGTTTGAAAGGATCATTGATAGTTTTTCTTCGTAGTCTTGACTGATCATGACATGGCCCTCATCAAATGTGTTGCCAGTCCATAGGCCAGTACTTTTCAGTTTGAACCATTGTTCAATCGCTCTCTTTTTCGTTTCCAAATCTAGGGGTTCAGGCCCAGTATGATCTCAAGCGCGGCCGTGGGTGTAGTCCTCATCGCGCCGGTGGTCATCAGGGCCACCAGTCTTTGGACTTTGTCTAATTCTTGTTTGTTCCTTCCTATGTTGGCTTTATGCCACCATACCATACTAGGGCGCCGTGTAGGATTCTCGGCATGATGATTGCCTTATAGATCCAGAGTACTGTGGCTGGCTTTATTCCCCAGCTTCTTCCTATTGCACTTTTGAATTGCATCATGGCCATTTTCGCCTTTGAGCATGTGTTGCTTATATGAGTCTTGAAGGTCAGCTTGCTGTCCAGTGTGACACCCAGATACTTGACTTCTTTCACTACTTCCAAGTCATGATTATCTAGTCGTACTGGTTCAGCACTTCCAATTTTCCTTTTGTGGGTGAAAAGAACTAGTTTGGTTTTGTCAGGGTTGCGGTTGAGGCCTTTGCTCCTGCACCATCCTAGTGCTTCTTTCAGACCTCTGTTCATGATATTGCACATGACACTGAGGACTTTGCCTGTGATTAGGAGCACACCGTCATCAGAATATACCTGTGTATATATGTGCATCCTGTTTATCTTGTTGACTAGCTCGCCTATTAGCAGGCACCACAGTAGTGGCGATAGACATCCACCTTGAGGGAAGCCTCTCCTAGCTATCACCGTGCGCCTTGTTCCTGCTATCTCTGCTTGTATCAATCGGTGTTTTAGCATGTTGTTCACCCATTCTGATATGGCTTTATATATGCCTTCGCGGTTTAGGGTATCCTCTATTGAGGCCGGAGTTGCCTTGTCAAATGCACCCTCGACATCGAAGAAGCAACCCAGTGCATATTCTTTGTTGCTTATGGATCTTTGCACTTTGTTTACCAAGTTGTGGAGTGCTGTCTCAGTTGACTTGCCTTCCATATACGCATGTTGGTTATGGTGAAGTGGAGATCCGCTTTTGACTATATGTTCTCTTATTATTCTGTCTAATATTTTCTCTAATGTCTTAAGTAAGAATGAGGAAAGACTAATACATCTGAAGGCTTTTGTCTCTTGGTACGTAGCCTTTCCAGGTTTAGGTATAAAGACCGCTCTTACTTCTCTTCATTTCTTTGGGATGTATTTCATTCTGATGCTGCTATTGTATAGAGCCAGAAGATCGTCACTTATGTACTTGATGGCTATTTGCAGCATTTTTGGGAAGATCTCGTCCGGTCCAGCGGCTTTATAGGGCTGGAATGACCGGACACTCCACATTATGTGCTCTTTTGTGATTAGTGCCTTTCCCATCGTCTCCACTGTGGGATTCGTATCAGCTGGCGTTTCGTCACCTGTTTGTTCTTCACATTCTGGAAAGTGTGTTTCCAGCATCACTTCTAAGATCTTTTCCGGGTCGGTTATTAGTTCGTCTCCGTTCTTGATACTTCCTAGTTTGCAGGTGTTGGTTTTTGAGAACATTTTTATTAGACGCGCTGCGTCGGGGTATTTCTCTACTCCTTCGCAGAAAGCTTTCCAGCTGTTTCTGTTCTCCCTTCTGCATTCTTTCTTAAATATGTTTCTTTCTCTCTTGTATACGAGCCAGCTTTCTTCATCGCCCTTTTTTTGGGCCTTTCTGAGAGCTCGTCTGGTCATTTTCCTTTTCTTCTCTAGTGCCCTTGTCCACCAGGGCTGTCCTTTACCTGGTTTGATCTCTTTGAGTGGGCATGCCTTATGGTATGCTTCTCTTAGAGCTTCATCCAGTATGTTGGCCTCTTTTTCTATCTCTCTGCTGTCTTTTAGCGAGGTCTGGTTACCTGGGCTCCACTTTTTTATGTGAAGTTCATATGTAGTCCAGTCGGTTTTCCTCGCATTCCTAACTAAGGTTTTCTCAATTTTGGTTCCCAGACTAAAAGTTTTCGTCTGTGGTCTCATTTCGAGTCGCTTTCGTCTACTTTCCAGTCTGTTATGTACCGGCTTATCCTGTCTGTGGCGATTGTGATATCCAGTACTTCTCTTCTAGTTTTGGTAACGAATGTTGGCGTGTTGCCTTCGTTTATTATGTCAAAACCTGTTGCGCTTATAAAGTCTAATAGTAAGTCACCTTTGGTATTGCAGTCTGTGCTGCCCCATACCACATTATGGGCATTGGCATCACAACCTAGAATAATCGGTATGTTCTTACCTTGGTATTTTCTTATTATATCTTCCATTTCTTGTGATGGTGGTTTGAAGTCTGCCTCACTGGGTAGATATGCGGAGACTAAAAGCACCCTCTCTTTGTTGCCTGTGTTCGTCTGTATTATCACTGTGGCACTAGCTAGGTCACTGTAACAATCTGTCTTTATTATTCCTAACGATCTTACCCTACTGCTGGCATATATGCATGCCCTAGGAGTTGACTCACCCATTTCGTGGTAGATGATTTCTCCTCCCAGGGAGCTGAGCCCTGACACACATCCCTTAACGACGTATGGTTCTTGCAGTAGAGCAATGTCTATTTTCTCATCCACCACGTGTCTGCAAAGCTCGATCATGGCGTCGCGGCAGTGGTGTAGATTTACTTGAACTATTCTTATTTTTTGTGTGTGTGTTTGTGGTGTGTTATTGTTTTTGTGCATGTTTAGTGTTATTGTGCCTGTGTGTCTGTGAGTGTTAATGCTCCCTCCCTATTTTCGTCACATCGGTGGACTCTTGCCCAGCCAAGACGGTTGCAGTAATGCAACGCTTTGTTGGGGACTCCGGTCACTCCGTGTCGTAGGGAGAAGGTGTGCTGTGTGTTGTTCTGGGCGTATCTGTTGGTGGGGCGTTTGGTTTGCGGTCGTCACCCCCTTTGAGGCTCCCGTCCGCGCTCCGTCTTCCCCTCCTTCAGGCCCAGAGCGGTGTGTGTCTGGCGCCTGTTGTGTGCTGTTTGGGATCGAGCACAGTCGGTGCGGTCTGCCTTCGTCAGTGGCTCCCCTCTGCGGGGCTGCAGACTGATCGTTACTGCCGCTTTCGACAAGTTCTTCTCCCGGTGTCTTGGTGTGGAGGTTGGTGGGATTTACTGGGCATGTGCACTTTTCGGGGACTTGAGTTGGTCCTTTTCCCAGGACCCGGGCATACACTTGTGTGACTTGAGTTGAGCCACACGTGGGCTTTCGCTACGTCTTCCGGGACTCCCACCATAAGTCGTACTCCCAGAGGTAGAATTTCCTTGCGGATGAGAGTCCAGTCCGACAGCTTTAATTCCTCCCTGTAGTTATTCTGGATCCTGATCAGTTCCAGTGGGCTGATGCGTCGGCCTCCGGTGCTGACAGGGAGCCAGATGGATAGCCTGTGGATATCCAACTTTCTGGACTTTAACGGGACGCCATTCCACTCGCCGAAGTCGCAGCCAAGCAGCCAAGTCATCGCCTCCTCGGTGTTTGGGCTCACGAGGAAGTACCCCTCGGCTACCAGTCCCGATGCCGCGAATGATAGGCTTTTGCCACTTACCCCGTCTAGAGTAGCTTCCTCGATCTTGTCGACTAGTCGTATTCTTATTTCGGCGGCCGTAGCATCGTCCATCGCCGTGCCATCTCCCCGGTGAATGATAACCGAGAGGTCACTTTGGCCCGCGGTGGGTCGTCGTGGCCCCTCGTTGCGTGGGGTGGGTTGTGGCTTCGGGCGCTTCGGTGGACGCTGCTGCGTTCGCTCCTCAGGGTCGGTGCCCTGCCTTTTCATTTTTGTGGCTCTTGACCTATTTACCTCTCCACTCGGTGTGGCCGTCTCCCTGCTGGTTGACGCACCGAGTTTAGTTTGGCTGGTCCTCTCCTGCTGTCGGCGCGTTCTCTCCCTCCTCTTTTTGGATTTGGTGATCCACTCGCCTTCGGCCTGTTTGGAGCTTGTTTCCCCGATGCTCATGCTAGTGAGGCCGTCTCCGAGAGATTCCGAAATGGATCTTTCGTGTCGGCTGGGGATCTTGGTAATACTTTGTGGTTTTTGGGAAGATTGCGCTAATGTGCCCCCCCCAGAATACGAAGGGCTGCCTGCATCACTACGTGATACAGGGAGGGATTCTCCGGCATTGCCGGTACCCTCCTGGGGTAGTTTGTTGTGATCATTGGCGCTCATTTTTTGGTCGACGTTCCGGGATTGCCGGATTTGGGTTTGGGTTCGGGATGGGATGGATGGGAGGTGTGCCACGCTCTGTGGTACACATAGGTATCCTATGATGTAACACAAAGAAGTACGAATTACAAAATACTAACTTCTGCCCGCGGCTTCGCCCGTGTAGATTTCTGTTCCCATTCCCGCTTCCCATGGGAACCTATTCCAGAGATAGTAAAGTAGCGCATGTGGTATTCCATAATTACCGGACACGGGTGCTTCGGTAAGTATCTGTGACGCATCCATCGGAAGACAACGCCGCAGTGCCAGCACTGCGAGGATCCTGGCGAAGATACAGCGCTCCACACGCTGGTGGAATATCCAGCGTGGGCGAATCAACGCCGGACGTTTTCTCGCTGGAGACCATGATGAGAGTCGTGGTCTCCGACGGGAGCAAGTGGCACGCCGCCGCCTGTTTCTGCAAGCAGGTAATGCGCGCAAAAGAGACGGCGGAGATGGAGCGGGAGAGAACCCTGCCCCCCGAGTTCCGCAGTCTGCGGCGAGGACGTCGCAGAGTCGTCTACGCCCGGGACGGGCCGGGACTACCGACCTCCATGATCGGGGCCCGAGGACGGCAGTTGGCCGACTCGCCAAGGCGGAGGCGTGTCGTGTGTGTCCTACACACGCCTGCCAAGTCACCGTCGCGGGATAAAACCCGACCTCATCAGGCAAGGCCGCGATGTCGGCCAAAGTCCGCCGGTAACCCTGGGGTTATCCTTTCGAGGGCTTACCCGGGGTGCCCGGTAATGGACACTTGAGGAAGACACCGTATGGTTTTAGTCGGTTAGATTCCGACACGCCACCCCATCTTTGCCACCGATGGCGTGAAGCCCGTGGGGGTTTCCACACGTTAAAAAAAGGGTTCACAAAAGGCCGTCTGTACCTAAATTTTATTAACAGGTAAGAGTAGGCATAGATTATCAAACACACTTCTTGAGGAGAGGGTAGAGTTTGCTGTTCCTAAAGGATCAAAGAAGTCATCAGAAATATCTAAACCTTTGCGAAGGCAATTAGATATATCTATCTATCGCTCACAATCCACATCTTCCGATAATATATATGATACAGGGACACGTGTTGTTTTGTTGACAATGACATAACCAATTCGTCTTGACGTGGGTGTAGATTTCAACACGATATACAATTATGATGTTCAATAATTTTAGGTTAATGTTTCACTAATTAATAAGCTCGTCAGGGTTCGCAAAGCTCTCAAATCGTTGTCGGTGATCCAATTATTCTCTACCGGATGAACAAAGATTTAATTACCATCTCAGCGCCATCGAGGCAATCGTTACCTATTTACTTCAACTTCTAACATCATTTATCTATTGTGGAGTTTAAGTAGTCATGTTAGTAATGTTTAAGATTATGTATTATATTATGTATATATTATAATCTTAAACATTATATATCAACATGTAAGCTTTCGCGTCCCATGATATCTATACCTATACTAATATATATCTTTACTAATGTTATAAAGAGAGAAGCCGAATATTATGAGTTAGTGTGCTCTGGCCCTTGTGATGAATATCAACCCCCATAATGAGAGTACGCTGACACCGATGTAATAAAATCACTTACCAGTTTCCTGCTGGGTACACAAACACAGTATAACCTCCAAACTTCCAAAAGACAACTTGATAGCACAATAAGAATATAATAAGAGAAGTATGATTGAGAGTGATCGCTCTCATGGTTACAGTAAAAACACTAGGAACACAACGACGGCGTTTATATACTCTAATAATTATTCCAGAGTGTTCATGAACTATCCATCAAAACTAATCTTCGAGAAAAGATGCTCCCATCATCATTGCTTCCCACGACCGCTTGCGGTGAATGGCCGAACTACGACGTAATGACAACAGCTAGGCACATTGACATACCGCATCGACCCATTCGCAACAGTTGCTACTGTGTCTCACAGTTGGCGCTAGCTCTAATTACACTATTAAGAGAATTTTATGTTACAAGAGTAACAAACATCCTTACATCCAGACTCACAAACTTTTGCGTTTGGTAGGATACTACGATAAGACCTAAAACATCTATACGTATGTAAAAATCTTGACGAAGAGAAAACTGAACATTGAATATTTAAAGAAAAACATTGATGTGTTCTAATTATCGGTACAAAAAAGCCAGGAGGCATACCTAAGGTGAGCTTACGGCGAGCTTAAGGTGTGGCACTTTTTGTCTGTTTGTCCTCATCGTCATCGTTGCTTATAATTCAGGCGCTCGCTAAAATCAATAGGAGCGAATGAGACACATAATAAGAAGAGATTCACGAGATGATTCAGATAATAACGGCAGTATTACGTTAAGAAAGACACAAAAAAAATCATTTCCCAATCATCCTATAACTGCATTTTCGGATAAAACGAACAAAACAAAACGAATAATCGAATCCATCGGCGGACTGGATGGAAAGGGGATGTGAGAAAATTCAACTACTATTCTCGAATCTCGTGATGCGGTTCTAAACGGAGCCTGGCTCTGTTTTATTACACTCCATCATCACTACACAGATACCTCTAAAGCCTCGGGTAATATATGTCCATATTTTTGGCTATTATTGCCTCATGGGATATTTATTACATAACGGCTTATTCATGTTTTGTTTACGTTGAATTTTGAAGAAATTTCAGAAGGAGTTTACCTTTGCCTATCCGGGGAGGACACCGTGCGGTTTTAGTCGAGACACGACATAACCACCCCCGCTGGCCAGCGGGGGGGAATCCGAAGTGATTTCAGGGGAAAAAAAAAAAAAAAGTGCCTCTGCCTACCCCTTCGGGGATATAGGCGTGAATTTATGTTATGTTATGTTATGTTCTACTATCTTAAACTGCTTCGTTTTATCAAAATATAAAAATTTTCCTAAAGTATTTATCAATATTATATAAGTACTTGATATTCATAAGCGGTACAGTATATAGTAAATGGTGAACTCAAATTCAAGTACTTATTTTCGTTAAGGAAATTACCTAACAATGATCTATGAAATATCTGATACAACGTTATGGAAAAAAATAGTGAACACAAACCTATTATTCCGAACCTGACTCGAATACCTGACCCGCTCGCGGGTTTTTTTTTTTTTTTTTTTTACTTGCGGAAATCCCTTCGGATCCCCCCCCGCTGGCCAGCGGGGGTGGTTATGTCGTGTCTCGACTAAAACCGCACGGTGTCCTGCCCAAGTGTCCGTTGCCGGGCACCCCGGGTAAGCCCTCGAAAGGATAACCCCAGGGTTGTCGGCGGACTTTGGCCGCCACCGCGGCCTCGCCTGGTGGGGTCGGGTTTTATCCCGCTTCGGTGAGTTGGCAGGCGTGTGTAGGGCACACACGACACGCCTCCACCACGGCCTGCTTCTGTAAGGACGGCGATTCGGCCAACTGCCGTCCTCAGGCCCCGATCATGGAGGTCGGTAGTCCCGGGTGTAGATGAGTCTGCGGTGTCCTCGCCGGGATCTCGTTGCGGTCCTGGGCGTTGACGTTCTCTCGTTGGAGACCATGGTGAGGGCCGTGGTCTCCGACGGGAGCAAGTGGCACGCCGCCGCCTCTTTCTGGGAGCAGGTAATGCGCGCGAAAGAGACGGCGGAGAGGGAGCGGGAGAGAACCCTACCCCCCGAGTTTCGCAGTCCCGCTCGCGGGTTAGGTTACAAACTTGAAAAAATGTTATATTTGTTCCGAACGTAACCCTCTTCCTAACCTGACCCGACGTCTCGTACGTATATACGTTTAATTACTTGCCTAGCTATTTAATCAAACAGCTTAGAAAATGACTTATTTCTGCATGGTTATAAAAAAATAACCACGAAGGCTTAATGCGGGAGCTACGTTCCGCTTCGCTCCCGCATTAACCTACCTTTTTTTTTTTGTTTAGGCAGGAAAAAATGTACCTTCCGCATACCGCGCAGTTCGGGGAAACCGCGCGGTTATGTGGGGCTCTCACCACACTAAAACAACCTGCCGTGTGCCATACACCGCGACTTAGTGAGTGAACCGTCGGAAATACTTCGCACTCATCGACGGAACACCCAAGCGCTGGCCCGCAAAGGTGCGGTGCGGGCCCGTCTTCTAGGCGATGTCCAGGCACACCGGGACATCACCCCTTCGCGGGGGGCTCTACTGCGGGTGGAGGGCAAGCCCCGTCCCATCCACCCGCGGCCTCACTACGGCGGCATGAGGCGCAGAAATGCGCGTGCACGTCGCCCAGTTCGCCGGCGGCGGATCGGATCCGCGAGGCCGTCTGCCTCTCTGATCCTCTCCGCCGCCTCCTTCTGCGAGATGACTGCCTCGCAGAAAGACGCGACCGCGGTAAAATTCCTCTCGCTGCGTGCCATGGAGCGCAGGATGGCCGGCAGCGAGAGGTCGACTCCCACTGCTGCCACGAGATCACGGCGCTCCACCGCCCAGGCCGGACAAGCCTCGAGCGTGTGCTGCGCCGTGTCCTCGCGGCAGGGACAGTGATGGCAGGCGGGACTCGATTCCCTCCTAGCGACCGAGTACAGATACTTTCCGAAGCAGCCGTGCTCGGAAAGCATCTGAGTCAGTCGGAAGGAAAGGGTCCCGTGCTGTCTCTCCGTCCACTCGACAATGACCGGCTGGAGCGCCGCCACAGTGCGATGACCTGCACTCGGGGACTCCAGCCGGGACGACCACTTAGCCATGATGGCTTGGCGGGCGGCATCTCGCCACCCGCGAACGTCCTCGGGCGGAGGCCGACTGCCACTCTCCGCCCGATGTTGTGTCGTCTGCCGATATACTTCGGCGAGCACTTCCGCCTCTAGATCCCACGGGGGGGTTCCGGCCAATGCGCAGGCCGCCTCTGTTGACACAGTGCGGTACCCGCGTATGGCCCTGACCGCCACGATGCGTTGGGCCCGCAAGAGACCGGGCCTATTGCGAGCGGTCAGGGCGTCCGCCCACACCGGTGCGCCGTACAGCGCCATCGACCGGATTACCCCGGTATACAACCGTCGGCACCCGATACTGGCTCCGCCCAGTTTCGGCAAAAGCCTCCCCAGGGCGGATGCGGCGCCGAAGAGTTTCGGGGCGAGCCTACGGAAGTGCTCGTCGAAGTGCCACCTTGAGTCGATATACAGGCCCAGATATTTTATCTGGGCCCCCACTGGTACGAGGACCGACCGGATCTCGATCGAGGCGCGGGGCGGCGGGCGGCGATAAGGCCCGTGGAAGAGCACGGCCTCCGTCTTTTCCACCGCCACCCGCAGGCCCAACGCCTCGATCCGTCCGACCACCTGGGAAACACCCACGGTGGCGAGGCGTGCCGCCTCCTCGAAACTTTCCCCCGGGGCCGTGACGAGAGTGTCATCCGCGTAGCAGATGACACCCAGCCCGGGAGGAAAGACTCCGCGGAGGACCCAATCATAGCCGATGTTCCACAGGAGCGGCCCTAAGACCGACCCCTGAGGAACACCGCACGACACGGGTCGCTGCAGCACACGTCCGTCGCAGTCCTCGTACAACACACGCCGCTCCTGCAGATAGTCCGCCACCAGCCGCCTCAGGTAGACGGGCACCCCGTGATATCGGAGCGCCTCCCTGATGCAGCTGAACGGCAGACTGTTGAATGCGTTGGCGATGTCCAACGACACCGCCAACATCACTCCGCCGCGGCTCACCACCTCCTCGGAAGCAGCCTTCAGACGCAAGATTGCGTCGATCGTCGAACGCCCCACTCGAAAACCGAATTGGGCGTCCGACAGATCCGGCCCCACTGTAGTAAGGTGCTCGACGATGCGGGCAGCGAGAATTCTCTCGAACAACTTACCCGCCTCGTCGAGCAACACTATGGGCCTGAAGGCTGCAGCCGAATTGGTGGGCCGTCCAGGCTTCTGCAGGAGCACCAGCTTCCCGCTTTTCCAGCAGTCAGGGAACCGACCGGACGCTAGGCAGGCGTCCAGCAGTTCCCTGAGGCGGTCCTCCATGTGATCGAGGGCCAGGGCCAACACACGGGCAGGGACCCCGTCAGGCCCGGGAGCGGTGTTCCTCGAACGGATTCGAAGAACAGCCACCCCCACTGGAGAGTCTCCGTAAGGGGGGGGCCCTGCGCGCGGAGCTTATCACGCGCCGCGCGGTACGGGCGACCCCAGGGGTCACTGTCGAGACTCTCCAGCATCTCGGCTCTGCTGCGCTCCTTGGCAGCATCTATGGCCCGCTTGAAGGTGATTTCGGCCTCCCTGGCCAACTCCCTCAAGCGGACAACCTCTGGGTGTTGGGCGTCTCTGTGACGCCCACGGCTTCGGGTGACGGCCCTCTTGGCGCGGTTAGAAGCCGCGCGGAGGGCCGCCAGCTCCTGGGACCACCAGTAGACCTCCGTCTTTGGAGGCCGACGTCCGACCCGGTGCATGGCCGCGTCGCAAACTGCGGTCAGCGACTCGCGAAAGCGGCCCGCACCGACGTCCACCCCCTCAGTCGGAGGTGGCAAAGACAGCCACGCTTGCACGATGGCTGCCTCCGCTAATTGGTCCCTGTCGAGACTACCCAAAGCCCACCGCTTAAAAGGTGAGATGCTGCCAACCCTGTGACCCCTACTGGCGTCCCGCGATCGAGACAACTCAAATCGGATGTACTGGTGATCCGATCCGGTTGTCTCGTCGTTCAGGACACGCCAGTTCCTTACACGTGTAGCAAGCGCGGGGGTAGTGAACGAAAGGTCCACTATCGACCGCCCCCACGGCTTGATACACGTGGCGGTGGTGCCTCTGTTTAGGAGACAGAGGCCCACCGAGTCTGCCCACTCTGTTACGACGTCGCCGCGGCCGCTAGTCTCGGAGGACCCCCACGCCGTAGACCAGGCGTTGAAGTCCCCCATGATCAGCACGTGACCTGAGGTCACTTGCCGCATCGAGGTTTCCAGTCGGAAGATGAATTCCTCGAAATCGCTCAACCTCCGGTTGGGGGAGAAGTAAACACCGTAAACGGTGATACCTCCCCAGTCGGCAGCGACATATCCCGGACCCTTGTCTCTTAGCGACAAGGGGGGGAACTGAATCGCCGTGGAGGCGACGATTGCCACGTTTCCGTCCACCGAAAATGAACCGACCCAATTGGGGCGGTTCGGGACGATGTACGGATCCGCGGCTACGGCAAGGCCTATGGACCACTGCGCCATGTTTTGCAGGAGGAGGTCCTGCGCACCGGCGCAGTGGTTCAGGTTCACTTGAAGGATGTTGCAGTCACGATCCATTAATGGATCTCGACTACAACATCCTCCTCCATGCGCAACGGCGACGTCGATGTTGGCACTGCACCACTGGGAGCGGGCTCGGTCGATCGACCAGCCCCCAGTCGCGGCCCGGAAGTCGGGATGCGGGGCGGTTTGCAGCCCTCACGGCCCAGCATGTGGTTTGCGGGCAGGTTGCCCGCGGCACACGCCGGGCAGCGAGGGGCGGCAGAGCATTCCGCCGCTTTGTGCCCCGGTTGACCGCAGCGGAAGCACAATCCGCTGCAGTCAAAACAGCTTGTGCACTTTGGGCGAGCGTGCCCAGGTGCCATACATTTGAAGCACCTCATGGGCCGGCTCGCCAGGACCGTGACCCTGGCTGAAATCCAGCCCACGAGGAGTCTTCCAGCGTCGGCCAAGACCTTGACCGACGCCACCGGGCAGCTCGCCCAAATCGCTCCAACGCCACCGGGACCGGGGCGGATGGGGCCCACCCTGACGTGCTCCGGGTTGCAATTGGTAGCGGAGGCTATTGCCTCCCGGACATCGTCAGGCGTGGTAAAGTCCGCCAGACCCGAAATGCGCACCTCGGCGCATTTGGTGGGTCTGGCGATCCTCACGCCCTCCACCCCGTCAAACAGACCCCGCAGTTTTTCCGCCACGACGCATTAACCTACCTAACCTAACCTAACCTATCCAAGTCGGATACTAAATATTAAATACTGATTTGACACATATGTACTTTTTATTTTGAGAAAGATTAGAGAGAATTACCTATCTGCGCAATTCGGGTTGTGATAGGAACGAGACGTCGGGTCAGGTTAGGAAGAGGGTTACGTTCGGAAAAGCGGCGATAGCCTAGTGGTGTACGTAACGGACTGCCGAGACGAAGTAGGGAGGGACCTCTGACTTTTCGTAGTTATGTGTGTATTAAAAATGTTGATTATCGTTCGCTTAGTAATGTGCCCGGTAGATGGCAATAGACTCGCCCCCTATTACATTGGGACCTAAACATAACTGGCGAATCGTGGGTGTGTAATACATCTCTGCCTACCCCTTCGGGGACACGGGCGTGAAGTTATGTTATGTTATGTTTACGTTCGGAACAAATATTACATATTTTTTCAAGTTTCAAATCTAACCCGCGAACGGGTCAGGTTTTCGGGTCAGGTTCGGAATAATCAACACAAACACCACGGCTAAAATAATCACTGGAATACAATAAAACCTATTCTATTGCACAGCGTGCTTATGTGTTGTTACATATATCAATAAAATGAGTTTGTAGGCGAAAAGGTAAAGTTCAGTGCACATATTCTTTCAGCCTTACTTCTACTTACCTTCGTTAATTTGTGTCATAATCTTTATCTTCTTTAAGTTGTTTTGCATAATAGGTACCTAATTAAACAATCTTTATTCACTGGTGGTAGAAATTTGATGACACAAATTTGTCACAAAATTCGGCCGGGTAGGTACCACCGTGCACGATTGCGAAAAACCCTCCATAGTAATCCAATTTCGGTTTGATTGCGTTCAGGGGTCAGCAAGTGCATAGCCGGGCAAGGGGATTGTGGTCGCAGCACTAGTGGGACCGGTGTGGGTGTCACGCGGGGCTGCGACGACAATCCTCTTCTGATGAGGCCGTCAAGCTGAGTGCCACCATTTTTAACATGGTACGTGTATGTAATGGTGACCCTCTTTCCTGAGACTTTACCTTCAGCCCACCATCAGGCGAGGAGAAGTCAAATTTACGTGTAATAAATATAAAAAAAAAATACTACGCAGTTTTCGTTTCAGAATTCAGTTCAAATTTGAGGTGACTTATAGTGTTTCTGTTTGTGTGCGCTTGCATGCACAGCTACTTAGGGGGGCGGTCAGGTCAATAATGTGCATACTGCACATCTGGTGTTGCGAGTGTTGATATGGATTTATACTTTCGAAACATACATTCTTTATGGAAAACAAAAGATTAAAAGTTAGTACGTTGTCGACCTTGCAAATCATCCACTGATCAAATTGCTGATTGTTGAACACCTAACGTCAGTTTCTCTTGAAACCGGCGTTCATGCATGAAAGGTGTAAAGGGTCGCAAAAAATAAAAATCAAAGTATTTGTAACATATTTTATTGAAAATAATAAAATTCTTTTCGCAGCGGATTAATTTACAATAAAAAATATTTGATTTAGCATTACTTATCTACACAATCACCAGTTTTACTATGAAACGTTGTGTCTCACAACAATAAAAGCATTGATTTATTCTATGGTGTAGTATTTAATTATATCTACATACAGATAAGGTTACATTTTAAACTTGTATAACTGAGAGACAAAGCACAACTTTAAATAGGTACTTATAATAAGGTACTATGAAGACACCACCTGACTTTATATTTGTTCTTGCTATCCTCTTCTGAGCTCAGTACTCGATCTGTCGGGGGCAGACGAGACAAGATAGCAACTATTATATACATTTTTTACTTCTTGTCTTATTACATTTACAACAAAGTATCGATTACGACTAATGTCTTCATAGTGCAGTCAACGACAAAATTTGGTTAGCATTAAAATATTTACAAACTTTTTTTTACCTAGGTCTACATGAACCAAAAGTGAATTTCTTATGTAATTTTAAAATCCCCAAAGACAAATTTAATATAATTCATGTTTTATTGATTGTTTGATGAAAGGGTTCAGAGCTGAGATGATCAATAGATTAGAATTAGTTAAGGGACTTCTGTCGTTGACTGTACCTTTAAAATTTAACACATCTTAGAGAAAGCCGAACTAAAGAATTTGAATAGCTACATATACTTAGTCTAACGAATTGTATTGGCACTTTATGTAATTAAATAATTTGGATCTTAATTAGTAATTTAATATTTACAATTGTTTCAAATTCCTGTAAGAAAATTAAACTTAAGTGACAAATATTAGTATATTACATAGTATTAATTAAAATATTCGGCGAAGCAAAGCGATTGTTGTTTGAAATACCTTTTGAATAGTCTGTAGTAGTATTGTATATATGACTAACTCTGATATTCCAGTTCTTTTAACCTAACATTTTATGTTATTCAATAGTTAATTTATTTAATAGCTTGGTTAATATAAAAGACTTATTCTCTAGTCATGCTATCGAAATCTATTTCAGTCTCGGTAACTTGCCAGAAGTATGTACAAAAGACTAACCCTCACTTTACTTCGCTAAATAAAAAGATGAATAATATAATTTTAATTGTAACGATTATAAGTTTAAATTTATCCAAACCTAATCGGAACAAGTTCTTTGGAACGTTATATACAGCATGTTATCAACTCATTTGGGAAAACTCTGGACGGGACATATTTATACTTACGCTAAAATATTTTAATATTACAAAGGTACGGTTATTAATATTAATGCCAGTTATTTAATATAAACATTTTTCCTATAACTTCTAATAAACCGAATAGGGAAGCTAATAGGTACTGGTCTGATGCAGCTTCCGATAAAGTTACTTCTTCCACTTTTATATTTTGTAAGGACTACTGCACTAGCCTCCTAAGGCCTATAACCCTAATTATTTCGTTGAAAATATAACTGAAAAGTTGTTACCAAAGAATTAATGATTTATTCAATTTCTTTAAATTGAACCTACAAAAATGACTGTTGAAGGTTGAATGTGGAGTCTGGGTCTGTAATTATTTCTCACTAGAAACATTTGCATCTAACGAAGACTGATCCCTATATTACGAAAGCCCTAATCAGGGACGGAATTTTCTATTATGTGTGAAACAATTATACTTGGATCAAGATCTTTGCATTATTAGCACAGATCCAACAGACCCCACAATGTAAAATAATATCTATTTTCTGTCAAAAGGCATTATACTTCTTTTTTCTTAATGAGGTAATATACACTTCGCATAATGTTTATCTCTGTGAAGTCAAAAATTTAATGAGCATTGTGATTATTATCTCAAAACAAGTAAAGTCGAAAATATTTTACTATTTTAGTGCATTTTAGCATTTAAATTCATTCAAGTGCAATTTACTAAAGTGGAATTGAGTCCCACCACCGTCGAATGAATCATTGAAAAAGTATTTGACGAGAGGTCTATTTCCAACAATGGACGTCCTATAGTTGAGATGATTATGTTTTTAACATCTGCTAACTTAACATAGAATTATAAAGCATGAAATAAGAAAGACGTTACATTGATTGATGATTTCTACAGGGTGATTTACAATTCCTTAGAATGCCTTATCCTAAGGAATTGTATATCATCCTACACATTTATTTAAGAAAAATATATGTCAATTATGAATTATTTTATGATTGATTAAGTTATGTAAAGATATTACAATTAGTTATTTATTTATATTAACATGTTTCAATTACAAATTAATTCATGAAAAGAATATTTCATTAATTCTGTCTAAATATCAACATATAGGTTAATTTGAATAAATAAAATCATCATCATCATATCAGCCGTAGGAAGTCCACTGCTGAACATAGGCCTCCCTCATTGACTTAAATAAAATATTAAGGGCTAATTGGAATTCGTGGCCTTCGTATCCTAAGGAATTGTAAATCATCCTGTACACATTAATTTAAGAAAAATATATGTCAATTATGAATTAATGTATGCTTGATTAAGTTATGTAAAGGTATTACCATTAGTTATTAATTTAGATTAACATGTTTCAATTTCAAATTGATTTCATGAAAAGAATATTCCATTAATTCTGTCTAAAAAACAACGTATAGGTTAATTTGAATAAATAAAATATTAAGGGTTAATTTGAATTCGTGGCCGCTCTGAACTTAGAACAATGAGCGATTAGCAATGAAGAAAATTAGGTATCAGTGGGACGAATGAGGGGCGCGGGGTGGCCACGCATGCGTGTTAGGGTGCCGACCACCATCTTCATTGCACGCTGTCAGTGTCAGCTCTTACACGCTGCATTGTTCTCTGGCTGTACAGTCGCAATCTAATACATTTTATTATTATCAGTGTGTTATTTTCTTTGATAGATTAGGGATTTCAATATTTATCAGATTATTGTGATAAATTACTTTTATAATATGTATATTAATAATGATAATCTATTAATTCGTCATTTACATTGTTTGCCTTGCAAACTGATGTAAAATATATACATTTTATTTCGAATTACATTATCACCAAAATTGATTGAATTTTTAATAAGTGAATCAAAACAACGTTTCGAAAAATCTTCCATTCACCCCAGAATTTTCTAGTATATTTAACTTCTTATATTATAATAATGTCCTTAGGTATGTATTGCCCACTAGACTGTATATGCGTTAGCCTGAACTGAATACGTTCACCACGTGGGTAATATTCTACTGAGATAGGAGGGCCTTGATCGATGTTTAAAGCGACAATTGAATGTTATTTTTTTTAATTGTCACCACCTGTTACGCTATCTTCAATTACATTTTTTTAATTAATTCAGATGTAACATAATCACGTATTCATAACATTCTCGTTTCAAATAAGAAACACTTAAACAGCTCAGGGACTTTCGATTAAGCAGTAGATTAAATGGTTTCATGGAAATACTAAATAATACAACAAATTATGTAATGCAACAATCTTCAATTGCATTATTGCACCATAAATGTTAATGTTATAATTTAAATCTTATTTTTAATTTGGAAAGTCGAAAAACTTCCATTTATATTAGTAGTCACATTTAAATTACACTTCATTTCCACACTAATAATTATTACAGGGCGTATATATAATGTACTATATAGTTTATGTACATTTGATATTTCATAAAATAACGCTAAATATATGAATAAAAATACCAAAATATTTAACACTGAGTACCATAATTGGATCCATGGATAAGCCTTAATTATTAATTGAAACGAGCGCCCTAACAAGCTACTTATGTTAATATCACCTTGGCAATTGCCTACTTTAGTAGCCACCAATCTTGATCACAAATTTTATTTTATTTTTGAAATAAACCGAGTATGCTGTTATGTGGTAAGAGGGGTAGGCTAAGAATTGGGGTAAGCCATACTTTTCCCACTATGATTGGGCGCAACTCTCTCTCTCTCTAACACCGATGTTATGGTTGATCAGACTGTTCTCATTTTTCTCTTAATTTTTTACCTTACCTTATCACTCTGACGGGAACTACACGTGAATTACACGTCTGATGTTACAAGCGTTCATAGACCACGGTAACCGCTAACCAACATGTCAGTCCAAACTTGCTGTTATTATAGAAATACAAAAAAAAATACCACGGATTTCTCATTTGACTCTGAAAGTTATTGCATTACAACACTAGTTGTGTTTGTGTTAGTTACAGTTGAGTCGATTTAGATATCTAGGTGTATGGGATTTCATGTGGCCTTGTGTGAGTAAGTGACTACTCTGTTGTCAGCCACACGTTGCAAACTTGCAAATAACTTCGCTAGTCGCGCCGGTTTACTGCTTCTAGGATAACTTTGGTTTGCAATCCCGATCTCGATCATACGGAGAAAGATGAACATAAAAATTTAATTTCGTTCGTGCTCAAGATTTGTGGCGCTTACTATAATTATTACAACAAGTATATTAAATATTTCAATTCATTTCATGATCAGCAGTAAAGATTTTTTTTGTTTAACGGTGCTGATAATAATTATATACGAGTATAACGTCATTTTTAGGTTCTAATTAATCCGAGTTCCTCGGTGATGCAGCGTAGCGAACGCGGGTCAATGTCAATGTGAGGGTTTTCATAACATCTCTGCCTATCTTCTGTATAAGTGTAATACAAAGCAGTACGCTTACGCCTGCGTCAGTATTTTACTTTTTAGAAGGTATATGTATATAGGTGAATTGTAATAAACTTACTATCTAGCAGCATTAATATAAGTCGCAATATTTAATTGTAACAATTATATAAGGCACTGCCTTATAACTTAAATAATATATTAAAGTTACTTGCCGACTTAAATTCGTAATAACATTTTGTAGTAAGCACATGTTTTAATAAATAGGTACAATACAATACAAATAACTATATTGTGGATTTTAGGAAACCGTATTGTAATATTAACAAAACTCACGAAGATATAGTGGTGATGATTTCTATACCAAGATTTCGATAGACCTTTTCCTATCAACTCAAATAAAAAATATATATATTACTAACCCTTCATGGGCGATTTCATGTCATGGAAACTTTGGACATTCTTGTAGGCATGGGTTGAGAGACGTAACCAAATAGGTTATAAGCTGGTTTCGCGATAGAAAACAATTACCCATCACCACTGCAGGCTGGTCTAAATGGTATTTTTTTGGGTATTTTTCTTGAAGTAGAAATAATAATGAAAAAGAATTATGAGATACCCGTACCTACTCGAACAATACACAAAAAAAATGTTTGTTCTGAGGAAACTTTGAATTATTTCAAGATTGTACTATTAAATAATAATTACACGTAAATACTCCCTAAATAGTTAGGACGAACCACTAACATACTTAAATTTTCGTGGAATATTTATTATGTTAGTTAATATTTCGAAGCCTTTATTAGCATTTCTTAGTAGAGTTATATGCTCGACCTTACTTAACTATAAATGCGCAAGCTCCTTTATAAATATATATCTACAACCCTAAAGCGTATAAATACATTAGTAGAAATATTTTAATTTTCAACGGACTCATTTATTTCACACATTATAACAGAGTCCATTCAAGTAACTAATAATATTTTATTGCACCATATAAAGTTTGTAATAATTAAGTTGCCTTTGTAGAAGCGCTATAGAGGCGTCTCGTCACCGGATTCACTGTTCGGTAACCTAATTGCCTTGGCTCCTGCTAACACCCCTACGCCTTCCAGACAAGACCTTCTATTCGTGAGTACATCTCGCAAAAACGCTCTTCTAGAACCAGCCAAATTAGTTCCTGTAATAGACCTCGTTAATTTTCTTAATGCGGGCATTTTCAAAGCTTCTTCATATGTCGGAGGCTCGTCAGTAGGCGTAGTTTGAGCTCTACCTCCAAACGGATCCCTCGAGCACGTTGGTGATAATTCTCTCGAGAAATATAATGTACTTTCACCACTTACACCACTCCCAGTTTCTTGTGGTTCTGGCATGTGCTGGTAACTTGTTGGAGAATTTGTTGCTGTAAATTCTTCTAAAATTTGCCTAGCGCTCCGGGCAGTTGTCAATACTCCCGCCCAGGAGCGTCTATTCTGCTGCTTTGCTTCATTAGACCTATCATTAGCAGCAATATTTTGCGTTGAATGTGTGGTAGCAATAGTCACTCTTGGTCTTCGAACAGGCTCATCGAAAGAGGCTGCTTTAATAGTACGTAGTGGTGATCTTGTTTGGGGTTCCATATCTATCACGACTCCGTTTTCTGGTGCTGTTTGAGTACTAGTCTCAACGGGTTCCTCTCGTAGAGCAGCGTCAATTCGCATGGCTTCAGAGTAAGAAGGAACTAAGGCACAGTTTCCACGTATAGCTGCGAAGAGTTCCAAGCTATCGACAGTGGAAGCATGTGAGAGGGGTAAAGTTCGAGGTGGACGGGGAGCCGAAGAGAGAACGGCACTTTGTTCATCGGCAAGTGCCCATGCGTAGTTTGTGGCAGTAACTGGTGGTAGCGTATCTGACAAATGAGTGTCAAGATCTAATTGTCGACTTGGGTCAAGTTCATAGTTTGTGCCGAATATTTTAGTGATCTGTAACAAAATAAGTATTAAACCACTGGCCCTTTACATAGGCTGGTACGATCTGCTAAATCTCTCATACGGAGACTGATTGCGTGC
The DNA here is from genome assembly GCA_946251805.1 of Cybosia mesomella. Classification (NCBI taxonomy): domain Eukaryota; kingdom Metazoa; phylum Arthropoda; class Insecta; order Lepidoptera; family Erebidae; genus Cybosia; species Cybosia mesomella. Next base: position 21,471,451 of record OX276402.1, on the reverse strand, counting down.
CAGTACGTTATTTCTAACGTACTTAAAAAACTTTCGTTTAAGTATGAAAAGCACCATAAATACCCACTTTTGTAACATATTTTGTTAACATAAAAGAAGAGTTGTAATTGTTTTATTAATTTAAAGTATAGTATATTAGCGTGTTAAATAGTTCTTCAATACTTATATATACTAAGTAAAACTAGATTACATTAGCCGAAATTTTCAAATGATTTTTATTGTTCCCCTTCTTGAGATCCAATGGATAATGTTTGACAGAAAGCATATATAATACTTCGTTTTAAGTTTGGGCCATAATTGCATTAATAACGTTATATTGGCCCACAGAAGTTTTGTTATGCAAAATATTATGTTTGTAACGCCTTAGACGTTCAAACCTACTTTTATCGCTATATATATATCATAGCACAAAAATAATTAATAAACTGCAGGTTAGAGCGAAACTTTGTACTAGTTCTTCAACGACGAAAACTTACCCGCCACTTATAAATAACTATCACGAACTGTTCCTGTTACCGTGTCAATCAATCAGAAATGGTTCGAGGGCGAAATTCAGTACTTCCATCTAACAACTATGACATGAAATTGCGCTTCTACTGCAAGATGGGAATTTAAAACATGATTTTCGATTTGGGCCTATGTTCCCCTTCAAGGTTGCAGTATATAAGTTCTACATCTTTGAAATATATAAATAATAAATAATAGCTGAACTTACCGTATAATGTACATATGCAGTCTTACACTCTATAAGTATCCGTAGAGGCCATGACAGAAGGAGACAGGAAAGTGTCCAGAACAACAGCTGAGAAGAGTACCATGGACAGCGATCCGCATCCCTGTAATAAAGGTGCCTTAAATTCTCACGAATTTTCAAAGCAACTACATATCAAAATACTGTGTCGCATAGAAATTTGTATGATACTCGCCTATAAGCAACCATGTATTCTTTGAATGAGCTCACTCCAATGAGGTCTAAACCTTCGCGCATTTCCATGAAATCGTCGAACCTTTCATGCTCAGCGAAAAATCTCGACCTCTGGTCTTCAAATTCTGAAAAATATTTATATATTAACCTAAAATGGTGACGTTTCTATTTCTGACGTTATTACGTACTCTGTAATCTATAGAAATAAATAAAATTGAAGTGTCTCTTTGTAACATTAAAATAACAGCTTTTTTGTGAATACCTATACAAAAAAACCTATTTTTTTAAATTTTACCTTCCTTTCGGCGTAAAAGCGTAACAAACAGACAAACTCTGTTCATCATCATCATCATCATCATCAACCTATTCTAGTCCACTGCTGGACATAGATCTCCCCTAATGAGCGCCATAGCGCCCTGTCTTCAGCTTGCCGCATCCAGCATCTGCCCGCAGTCTTTCGCAGATCGTCATCCCACCTGGCCGGAGGGCGTCCTACACTACGTTTGCCGAGTCGCGGTCTCCACTCAAGAACACGTTTACCCCAGCGGTTGTCTGTTACGAATGTTATATTTATACACGTCTGCCTGAAAGTTCAAGCAGTGTTGGTAACTATTGCTGCATGAACTCATGAAGTTTAGTGAAGCAATGTTTGCAGGAGCTATATAAAATAACATCTTGCTTGCTTACGTAACCTGCTATATTTAATTGTGCTACTAGATTGTATTTTTAACTGACGAAAAGCGAAGGAGGTTCTCAAGCGCGTAGAATAATACTACGCATAACTTTTTACAGAGTAGTCCGATTTTGATAATTATTTTTTTATTGGAAAGAGTATACTCTAAAGTTGGTCCCATATAAATTTGAAAACAAAAATCCAACCCTAAGGGTAGGAAAACAGGGGATGATTGATTGTTCACTCACTGATTGTACGGTACGACCACGCATAACTTTTTACAGAGCAGTCTGATTTTCATAATTATTTTATTATTGGTAAGAGTATACCCCAAAGTTGGTCCCACATAAATTTGAAAAAAAAATCTAACCCTAATCGTAGGGAAATAGTGATTTATTGCTCACTCACAGATTTCAGTGCTGAGTTGAGTAGTTCCAAAAAAAAACTCACGATGAATGAGCTTCAGATCTGTCAGTCTCTTTTGTGTAGGCCTCTTAGTATCTGCATTTCTGCTAAAGCTCGTTCATCGTGAGGCTTGTGTAATACCTTATTTGGCTCTAGATCAGATAAAGCAATACCCTCAAGTGTTTTTACTCTACTCAGTGCCACATATGCTTGCCCTTTGGCAAAGACTTTCTTTCCGAGGTCGATTACAGCTTTATCAAGGGCCGTGCCTTGTAATTTGTGTACCGTGACGGCCAAGCATAAAATTATCGGCAACATCCTGCTCTCAATATCGCCATAACCCTTCGTACCTTGAAAAGTTGCAACTACTGGAGGTATGGCGACACAACCATCACTATCTTTTAGTCTGCTTCCTATGCTTTCATCGTCAAATTTGACTAATATGCAGTCCGGTAATTCCCCTTTGGACCCAACTCCAAATTACAATCCGGGACTAACGCTAAACTGATGATATCTATTCAAACATCAATATACCAGCATCAGACTAAGCGTATTAAAGGATTTATGCAAATTGAAGATCACTCGTATATCAGTATAGTTTCAAAGATATGCTCAATTTTTTTTAAATTAATCATATCTATATTAACAGGCGTAACCTTTGCTTACCCTTTCGGAAATATATAGACGTGAATATAACACATCAAGTGGGTACTTTGCACTTACCACTAGCCGCTTCTATATTAGCAAAAGCAAAGCCCTTGCTAAAACGAACTTTTGTGATGGGTGTTTTAGAGTCCAACACTAGATTTCGTGACGCATCCCGCTGTCCGCAACACGCGTGAGCGAACGACGTACTTGCACTGTGTGTGTTCACTCTTTCATAGTATACCTGGTGAGGATAAATAATACAAATAGAGAAAAATACAAGCAGCCCTCTATTATTGATTTTATGATACGACTGTACGACTGAGCGTGATCAATTGTGGTTGAAAATTCCTTTCGAAACAATATTTATGTAAATCTCAGGTTCCTATATTTTTGTGAATTTCTTGACCCAAAGTATTATTTTCATAATGGTCACATCAATATGACTTCAACTGGCCTGATAGTAATCTAAAGGTAAAGTCTCAGGAATGAGGATCACCATTACAGATACCAGTAATGTTACAATGATGGCCCTCAGCTTGACGGCCTCTTGCTGCATCTGCTGCTGCTCAAGGCTAGTCAGATTTCCATTCACGACTAGCATAATAAAATGTACATTGCAACCTTGACGCAGCTTGTTTGCAAAAAAATTAACTGTACTGCATTATACTGTTACAACGATCGTCGATATCTCGGAAACTACTGATCGAATCTTCTAGAAATTAAAACGCATTGTTAATGTCGAAGTACTCTATCGATCTGTTTAGAAAAATCCAGAAAAGTCAATACAAAATCACAAGCCCTTTAAATACCTATACCTACTTTACCTACAAATCGCGATAACAAGGGCATTCACCTCTATCGTCGGCACGACTGTGTAGGTACTTGTTTTCTCGAACGCCCCAGTACCTTATCTCTAGATGATTCCGGAACATTCTACCCTCTTTATTAAGAGCTATAAAAGGGCGCCCAGCGATCGACACGAGTCAGTTTATTTTCGAAAGTGAAAGCGAACACATCTTACCGAAGTGAACCAAGAGCCTGCGACATAAGCAACGACTGTGGACTACTATGAACTGCTGAGCGACTTGAACTATTGAAGAGTACTGTGTGTGCTAATTATTTAGTTGTCTAGTTTGTGGTGAGCGAATAAACCTCTTTGTTGTATAAACGGCATTTAATTTGCACCCCGCGCACGTAACAATACATAAATCTACAAAATGCGCAATAATACCGTATACCAACCAATAAATTAGGGCAATCGTATTACCACAACACATACTAGTTTGAAAGATACATCATTGTTAACAAATTGCAAGTATTGCACAGGTATAAAGTGAAGTAACATCAATATGCAGAGCACCGGTTCGATCGTGCCATCAAAGGTTACACGCGAACAAACAATTACTATATGTCTAACCTAGTTCAGTAGACTGGAGCGATGGAAGCGCTTGGTAGGTTTTTTGACATATTTGAAGGCAAAACCACTGAAATGACTTTATAGTCGTAGACGTGAAGCATTACGCTGATTAATAGCGGCAATTGCGGGAAAATACACTGCAGTCACTTTGTGTAATAATGTGTAGGAAATAGTCATATTGGATAGCTCATATATGTTGTTTGATATTTTAGTACTATGAGGGTCAATATGTAATCAGAATAATTATCAGATAAGAATCTTCTTTTTTAAAAAAAGATTATTGGTACCTGCCTAGTATCACCCTAACCCCAGCTAAGCTAAATTACTTGTGTTAGGAATGAGTTCACGTCGGTGATTTAATAGTCGGTCGAACAGTTTTCAATGTAACATGTACATTTCAATTATGCCTTTGTAGAAATAACAACATTTTGAGCTGAAAAATGGGAGTGTAATATTTCCAAAAAGGAGAGATAAGGGGAAGCGGGGAATATATTCTCAGAGATAAAGGGACCAAAAAATATTACGGCTGGAAAAAAATGTGGCTGAAAAAAAATCTTTGGTTATCCTTTCAAGGATTTTCAGTGGCGATGAGTGAAAAGTTTCTAAAAGGAAGTAGGTTGAACTTAAACATATTTTTTGAAGTTGTACCTAGTTGTGTATTTTGTAAAAAGTGATAATATCTATGCAATTAATATTAACTTATGACCGTCAAGATCTGTCTGATAAGTATTCGTTTTTTACGCGATATTCGTAAGGAAAACGTTGTCAGAAAAGAAACTGGCATCAAAAACTCACTATCACTTTTCTCGAATCGCCTGTAAGTACAATCATATTGTTTATAAACTGTATCGACAAGTAAGGAGCTTTCATTAATATTCATCTTGAAAAAGACACCTGCTTGAAATGAATATTAATTAGAAAGTATGGTGATGTAGTATAGTGTAATACAATGACGAAATTCTGTGGCGTAACGGTGTTGCGTTCGACTGTTAAGTTGGAGTTTGCGGGTTCGATTACCATTCAGTACAAATATTTGTATGCATGAATATGTTTATTTGCATTGGTCTGGTTCATTCTATGTATAATATACTAGCAACCCACCCTGGCTTAGCTTCGGTTTATATTATGATTTTTTCAACTTAAAGCCACCATAATTTACAAACAATTCATTTAGCATATATGCATCGGGGATAATGTACCTTTCAAATGGTGAAAGAATTTTGCCAATAAGCGCAGGGATTCTGAAGAATACCTCAAACATATAAACAAGCTCACAAAATTTAACCTCTCTCTTTATAATATTAGTATGGATGTATGAATTTATAATAGAAAATGTATCTACGTATTTTTATGCGTATTCTAGAACTCGTGACACAAGTTAGTCAAGCTATGCTACATTGGGTCTAGATAGGGCTGTGTAGAATGTCGCAGAATATGTAAATAAAATGGTGTAGGAATATATAGGGCTGTGTAGAATGTCGCAGAATATTTAAAATAAAATGGTGTAGGAATATATAGTTTACCTGAGTGGTTGTGTACGCGTCTCCGTTGCGATATCGCGTGACTTGCCGCTTACGTCTCACATAATGGTAGCATATCGCCTTCCACCTGTAATAACGCACAGATTTTATATTTTGAATATATACATAGCTAAGCAGAACGTACGCTCGATCAATAAGGAAAAACATGGGAGTTTTACTAGAAACTTTGTGATTAAAGGTAACAAAGAACCATATCAGCTTCTAGGTAATACTGTTACATACTATATATGTATATATATATATATATATATATATGGGTAGTACCTGGTAACATATATAATATGTACATACGGCCAAAGTGAAAAAAAAAGTGTGAAGGTGTATGTCAAGGTGTATACCTACATGTCTACTTGGCCGTGTGTAGGTACATACAAAAAATGGATGTTATTTAAATCTATACTATTATAAAATTGTAAATTCGCTGTATCTGTATATTGGAGATATATTTAAAAAATTCTAGGGTTACGGTAATTAACGATTCTGAATCTGTACTATTATAAAATTGTAAATTAGCTGTGTCTGTACATTGTAGATATTTCAAAAAAATACTTGGATTATGTTACATGATCGAACTGAACACAAATATATTTTTTGGAATACTTATCTCTTTGTTGGTTTAGACGCAAAAAACTACTGAACGCTGAGCTGCGAGCATTAGCTAATGGATCATATTGATATGTTATTATATGAATATTATTGGAATAAGGATTTACTTTTGTAGCCAAACCTATTTGAGATATAAGACTAACTTAATCTTTGTTTTTTAGGGTTCCGTTGCCAAATGGCGAAAAACGGAACCCTTATAGATTCGTCATGTCTGTCTGTCTGTCCGTCCGTATGTCACAGCCACTTTTTTCCGAAACTATAAGAACTATGCTGTTGAAACTTGGTAAGTAGATGTATTCTGTGAACCGCATTAAGATTTTCACACAGAAATAGAAAAAAAAACAATAAATTTTGGGTCCCCATACTTAGAACTGAAACTTAAATTTTTTTTTTTCATCGAAGCCATATGTGTGAGGTATCTATGGATAGCTTTTCAAAAATGATATTGAGGTTTCTAATATCAGTTTTTTCTAAACTGAATGGTTTGCGCGGGAGACACTGCCAAAGTGGTAAAATGTGTGTCCCCCTGTAACTTCAAAAATATGAGAATGATAAAACTAAAAAAAATATATGATGTACATTACCATGTAAACTTCCAACGATAATTAGTTTGAACGAGATCTAGTAAGTAGTTCTTTTTTAATACGTAATAAATGGTAAACCGCAATTTACCTTTCATTCAATCAAGTCAAATATAAAAATTAAAAAAAAACATTATTATATTACTTGCTGCTACGGAACCCTTAATGGGCGAGTCCGACTCGCACTTGGCCGCTTTTTTTTCTCTACTTCAGCTCTATACCAGCAAGCACTATATTATTATACACTCCTAAGGGCAACTGTAGTACTTAAGAAATAGGCAATTTTACAGATAAAGTTACGAATAAATGATTCAAGGTTGACCATTGATCATTCATCACTACGGTGGATTATTTTATGTTTAAAGAACTAAGACTTGAAGGCGTAATCTATTAACCAATTATTAACGTTGTGAGTTGACGGTTGAAACAAAATACATAAGTAATTCAACCGTTCAATCTATTTACTGATAAAACATCGTCGTAAGTTAGGCGTTGACAGCTTTATCAAGATATCTTCGAACTTCGCCAAACACTTTAAGCTGTCTCGCTTGTCAGACGAACATATAACAGCTAAATTGGGAAATACGGAAAATCGCCTATAAAATTATTGAGACATCAATGATCCTGGTGTCAAAATTTCTTGCGTGCGTACATAAGTACACATACATTTTTTTTTTATTAGCCTTGCTTGGCAAATGGCTAAGCGTGAGATTGCAATTTGCATTGGAGGTGGTCTTGAAAAATAATGGCCATCCTTTAAAAATATTTATTCCAACCTCTTTTTCACATTGATCCGGGCACAGTTATAAAATGTGCCATTAACCTTTATGATGGGTTGTGATGGGATTGAGTGCTACGAATGCTACGCCGTAGCAGTTGATTGTGTAGCATGTAAGCGTTACCTTTTAATAAATGTAATATGGCCTGTGGACTCACTCTCGGGTATATATTTTATATTGAATTGTTTATGCACATACCTAATTAAGTTTACAGGTCATTATACTACAGTATACATAGGTCTTTTGAAATCTTTCTACGGTTTGTTTTTTATCAAATTATCATTAAAAAACACATAATTATGTCGACACCAAATGCAGTTAACGTGTTTTAATTAGAATGATTCTTTATAACTTTCAATGCATAAATTTTCTTGAGAGGCCTTTCATCAATTTGAGTGCCTTCTCTGTTTTATATTTGCGCGCGCCGGTACCAGTGTTGATCTGAAATTCAAGGTTTCTTCCATAAATGCAATAAAATAAGGATCATACTTTATTATTTTTTTATAAATTCGACCGTCAGGCTGAATTTACCTCGCTTGATTGGCAGTAGGTAACAGATAACAGGCACCTTGGGTTAAGTCTAAAGCGCCGCCAGTCCAGTGGCTAGCAATTCTATAATACTTAGTAATCTTTCTTGAAGGACATCAGTAGATATTTCTTCACGTCCCGCTTACAGAACCCTAAATTGTATGAATAGCAAAAATACTGATACTATAAAAAGTAACAAAGTTAAACAAGAACTGTTAATTAACGGCTTTTCCCTAGGGTTGAATATAAGAGATTATGAAATTTTGCCGGACATCCCACACCTTACCCAAAAAAAGACACGCACACGCATAGGGTTTATCACCCGTCCGGTCACCGTTGTCCCCGATGAAAATAATAATAATAGAGTCAAGGTACTGTCTGAGCAAATACTTATGATCTTACTAGCTGTCCTGATCCCGTACCCGCCTCCCAAGGGAACCTATTCCAATGATAAAAAAAAACCGGACTATAATCTATGCCCGTACCAAATTTCATCCAGACCCGTTCAGCTCTTACAGCGCGATTGAGTAACAAACATCCAAACTTACAAACATCTTCACAAGCTTTCACATTTACAATATTAGTAGAATTTTAAAGACAACGTATAGTAGGTACAGCAAGTGGCTCTACTCTCTGTGTATTGCCAATAGTTGGGTCCAAAATCAGTCAGGTTAACAAATCTGCACATCAGCGCAACCTCCAGTAGTTCCGAGCCGAGCGACCAGACGAGATCTTCCCAAAAATGCTACACAACAAGTACATAACAGCCATCAAGTACATAAGTGACGATCTTTTGGCTCTATACAATAGCAGCATCAGAATGAAATACATCCCAAAGAGATGGAGAGAAGTAAGAGCGGTCTTTATACCTGAACCGGACAAGGCTACGTACCAAGAGGCTAAAGCCTTTAGATGTATTAGTCTTTCCTGATTCTTACTCAAGACACTAGAGAAAATACTAGATAGAGTAATAAGAGAACAAATAGTCAAAAGCGGATCTCCACTTCACCATAACCAACATGCGTACATGGACGGCAAGTCAACTGAGACCGCACTCCATAACTTGGTAAACAAAGTGCAAAGATCCATAAGCAACAAAGAATATGCACTGGGCTGCTTCTTCGATGTCGAGGGTGCCTTCGACAAGGCAACCCCGGCCTCAATAGAGGATACCCTAAACCGCGAAGGCATAGATAAAGACATGTCAGAATGGGTGAAAAACATGCTAAAACACCGACTGATACAAGCAGAGATAGCAGGAACAAAGCGCCAGGTGATAGCTAGGAGAAGCTTGCCTCAAGGTGGATGTCTATCGCCACTACTGTGGTGTCTGCTAATAAACGAGTTAGTCAACTAGATAAACAGGATGCACATATACACACAGGTATACTCTGATGACGGTGTGCTCTTAATCACAGGCAATGTCCTCAGTGTCATGTGCAATATCATGAACAGAGGTTTGAAAGAAGCACTAGGATGGTGCAGGAGCAAAGGCCTTAACCTAAACTCTGACAAAACCAAACTAGTTCTTTTCATCAACAAAAGGAAAATCGGAAGTGCTGAACCTGTACGACTCGATAACCATGACTTGGAAGTAGTGAAGGAAGTCAAATATCTGGGAGTCACACTTTACAGCAAGCTGACCTTCAAGACTCACATAAGCAACACATGCTCAAAGGCGAAAATAGCCATGATGCAATGTAAAAGTGCAATAGGAAGAAGCTGGGGAATAAAGCCAGCCACAGTACTCTGGATCTACAAGGCAATCATCATGCCGAGAATCCTACACGGCGCCCTAGTATGGTGGCATAAAGCCAACGTAGGAAGGAACAAACAAGAACTAGACAACGTTCAAAGACTGGCGGCCCTGATGACCACACCGGCGCGATGAGGACCACACCCACGGCCGCGCTCGAGATCAAACTAGGCCTAAACCCTTTAGACTTGGAGACGAAAAAGAGAGCAACTGAACAGCGGTTCAAACTGAAAAGCACTGGCCTATGGACTGGCAACACACTAGATGAGGGCCATGCCATGATCAGTCAAGACTACGAAGAAAGAATATCAGTGATCTTTTCAAACAATGATCTGATAAGGAAAGAAAGGACATTTGACAAGAAATATAGAATACATATAGGACCGAGAGGCGACTGGCAGATGAACACCAATGGCACCATCTGCTACACAGACGCTCCAGAAAAGAGACAACAAAGCTCTCTGGCTCCGGAGTATACATCAGTGCGCAGAAGGTACAGAGAAAAACAGGTCAATACCGCTAGGAAAGTTTGCAAGTGTCTTCCAAGCAGAAATCTTCGCTATCATGGAATGCGCGGAAATGGCAGGCCACCTGAACAACACGGGAAAGGTCGCCATCTACAGCGACAGCCAGGCAGCGCTGAAGGCACTTGACAAAGTAGAGACAACATCAGCCGTTGTCAAAGAGTGCAAAAAGTCATTGGAAAGGCTATCCAGAACAGCTGACGTGACGATTGCCTGGGTACCCGGACACGAGGGCAACACATGCAACGAACTAGCAGATGAACTGACCAGGAAAGGAGCTGATGAAAACCAGGTAGGCCCGGAGCCCAGGCTACCAATTGCCCACAAAATAACCAAGGGAGTAATCAGCCGAAGCATTGAAGCAGAGACCAACCGGAGATGGAAATCATCGACAGGCATGAGACAGTCGAAGATATTCATAAAAGGCATAGACAAAAAAAGGACGAGCCAACTGATAAAACTCTCTAGAGTAAGCATGAGGCTCGCCATAGAAGTGTCAACAGGACACAGCCGATTGAACAGGCACCCGGAGTGCATGGATGGTGACGAGACCAGCTTCCACCTGCTCGCCGAATGCCCCATGTACTCACTGATAAGATGGAAGATAATGGGGACAAATACACTGGACACAGAAGACCTGGAGGATCTGAAGGTGGACCAGATCGTAAGATTTTGTAAGGATACAGGTAGGTTCGACGGAACGCCGTGATTGCCGGGTAACCACATCCTTCCCAAAAGGGAGGATCAGGGGAAATGGGTGAAATGACCCACTAAGGTAGGGTTGATCACCCGCCAGGTCACCGGCGTCCCCGTTGGAAATAATAATAATAACCTCCAGTAGTTAGGAACATACATTTCTCTATCTCCTACATCACTATCACTATCATAACATATTATAAAACAAAGTCCTCCACCGCGTCTGTCTGTCCGCAATAAACTCAAAAACTACTGCACCGATTTTCATGCTGTTTTATAAACTCTTTGAGATTTATGTAGGTTGTGATAGTGGAATAGGATCCAATGGGTAGCGGGCAGAATTCCACGCGGGTGAAGCCGCGGACAACAGTCAGTGTTATATAATTATCTACTGCCTTGAACATAATAATTAAGCTTTTGTTGGTCGATATTTGATGTGTAAATGTCGTAATTATAAGACTGAATACGAGTAGCTGAAAAGCATGTACCAATTATGCAGAAATTATGATCCAAACAAAACACATGTTAACAGGTACACAGTAATAAAGATTACAGGGAAATGTGTATGTACTCGGATTTAAATATAATGTTATTAATAGTTCAGAAATTTGTAATTTCAAAAGCAATTTATGAGCAAATTTTAGAATGTTGAATTAAATGGCTTAAGATCTTCGTTTAGGTCGTCATTTTATATGAAAACCTTGTTACAAATTTGTGAGTTTACTAAGTAACTGATACTTATTTTGTGTATCTAATAGGCAGATTAGATGACGAACAATATAATAAATAAATCAATATTCTACGACATTTTATGCAGCGCCCTCTAGACCCAAAGTAAGCATAGTTTAACTAGCTACATACCTACAAACATACCCACTTAGTTTTGTAAATACGTACATATTTATTATACCTAGAAACACCCAGACCAATGCAAATATAATCATGCATACAAATATATGCACTGAGTGGGAATCGAACGTACGACCTCTGACTTAAGAGTCGATCACTCTACCGCCACGCCACAGAGGTCGTCACAATATACAGTGAGTAAATCTTGCGGAAGACTGCGGGCAGATGCTGGATGCGGCAAGCTCAAGACAGGGCGCTATGACGCTCAGTAGGGTAGACCTATTATATACATATTGATGATGATGATGAAATGTTACGAACAGTAAGTACGTATGCAACAGTAATTCATATATAATATATATAACATATGAATTAATTCGGTATTGTCTTTTCGTTCCTAAATTTACACATGTTCTCCGATCAACTCAACTTTTTAAATATTTGGCTCTTTTAGGTAAAATGGATAGCGTGATTCAAAACACACTATGCAAAATTCTAAATGTGGATATGAACGACCGTGTCTGGCTTCAGGCATCCATGCCTGTGCGTCTAGGCGGGCTCGGCGTTCGCAAAATTACCGACGTAAGTCTACCAGCATTTCTATCTTCGGTGCATGGCACGGATGAATTAGTTAGAAGAATCCTAACCCCTAGCCTAACTAATTCGGAAGTGCCAGGCAAGGCCGAAGCTTTAAATGCTTGGAAAATGTTTTGCCCAAACGCTGATTTGCCAGGTAACCCATCTTCCCAGAGGCAATGGGACGTGCCGCTCTGCAACATGGTAAGAAAACATCTCATTTCTACTTCTACCAATGTTGCGGAGCGTGCTCGCCTTTTGGCTGTGGGGGAATGGGAATCCGGTGTCTGGCTTCAAGCCCTACCATCGCCCAACATTGGTACCATGTTGGACGATAACACCTTCCGTATCGCTGCTTGCCTTCGTTTGGGTGCTCCTTGCGTTTCTCCGCATCGTTGTCGCTGTGGAGAAGAAGTGGGTAGCCTTGGACACCATGGCCTCTCATGCAGCAGGAGCGCAGGACGGCTTTCGCGGCACGCGTACATCAATGACATTATCCGTCGGGCTCTTGTCACCGCCGGCGTTCCAGCCGTACTAGAACCTACTGATTTGGCGCGCGACGATGGCAAGAGGCCGGATGGGATGTCGTTGGTGCCTTGGAAGATGGGAAGGCATTTGGTGTGGGATGTGACATGTGCTGACACCCTTGCGCCTTCACATCTTCCAGGGACTGCGGACTGCGCCTGCGCTGCCGCTGCTTCGGCAGAGACCCTTAAACGGCGCAAATATAGTAATTTAACAGGTAATTACATATTTGAGCCGTTTGGGGTTGAGACGCTGGGATCATGGGGTCCAAGTGCCCGTCTTTTATTTAAAGAAATTTCAAAACGGCTTATAGACGCTACCCGTGACCAGAGGGCTGGTTCATTCCTCGCACAAAGGATTGGCATTGCCATTCAACGTGGCAATGCCGCCAGCCTTCTGGCCACCCTCCCAGTTGACGTCGATGGGGAGGAATTTTTTGACGCCTAAACCTGCAGCTTTGTATATAGGTATACAGATATTGTTATTATATTGTTGTTATAATGTTATTGTTTTTATACTAATTAATAGTTAATTACACTTTGTATTAAATTTTCGATAAAAAGCGTATAATAAATGAATTTCATTATTTCTTGCTCGATGTCCGCACATATATCGAGAGAAAAGAAAAGAGTGTCATTATTATCATCTTAGCAAATTTTTGATTTGATTGCATCCAAGGTTTTCACCACGGAGCTCAGGATCGGCTTACTCCTTCTCATCTTTTTAGTTTGGCTGATAGCGCCTTTTTTTTTTTTTTTTTTTTTTCGTGCGGAAATCCCCTCGGATACCCCTCGCCGGCCAGCGGGGGCGGTTATGTCCGGCTTGAACCGACTAAAACCGCATGCCGTCTCGGGTCTGCAGACGCCGGGGTGTAAGGTTGCCCATAGAGCATATCCCTCGCACCCCGATGGCTGATAGCGCCTTGAAGCTACTGCCCTCTGACCGCCCAACCCCGAGAAGAAAGCCTGCGCCACAGTCTCGTCGGTCAATCAGCAGTGTACCGGCTTGTAATATCTTGGTGGGACCCCAAAAACATTCACTCGATGTCTCCGTATACTTTATGATAATAATTTTATTTTCGAAACCTTATTCTTCATAAATAATTTACAATCGACAAATCGAGCTACCAATGCGACTTAACTCTGTCCACTTCTTGTACATAACAAAAGCACTATTTGGACGAACACTGTTTCCTAAGATACGGGCTCTGAGCCTAGTTTAGGTAATAGGGTTTACAATTTCTTGCACTATTTCTCCTACTTAAGCAACATTTTTACATTTGTGTCTAAAAATTAAAATTGTATGAGTTTGTCTTTCCATGCAAATATGTTAACCTATTTTATGTATTAAAATAGTAAATAAATAAATAAATGATTTTCCGAATATATTTTAGGAGCCTAAAGCAATACTTGAGTAGAATAACTGAACAGCTGGAGTACTTATTTATTCTGTAAGTTACCTAGCTTGTATTTGACTTAGTAATAGCAAAGAGCGTGGAGCGAGGTTTTGATAAATTTAGATCGACGCGTAAATAAAACCTTTACTTATAAATTTACGTATCTCATTTGCTTACTACGTAAATGATTAGTTACACACTAACTACAGGGGTCGTATAGTGATTTAAATTTGTGATTATTTTACCAATTGGTTTATATGGGTTTAAAGGGGCTCCAAGACCAAGGTTTTCGGAGCCGAAGCAGACCACACCTGTAAGCCAGTACACACCTGTTAATTGATTGACAAGGTTCTGGCACAGGCTTTTCACTCGGGGTTGGGGGGGCAAGACATATTTCTTAGTCAAGTAAATTTTACAAATATTGAATATCGTAATATGAATTCATTCGTTTAAATTACTATTTGTACTGTTCCTATAGGAACATCGAATATATAATTACAGACGAACTTTTGTACTCCCGCAGGCTGAAAGCTAGCTTGTGTGTAACTTGTTACTGATATGTCCTCTTACGCCCACTGGTTTATATAAATAAATAATAGTTAAAACCGAACTAAAAAATAGAAAATAAGTTTTAATAAATTTAAATTAAGAATAGTGTTAAAAATTTCAATAATTATAAATTAATAATAGTGTGAATAAAAAAAACGTATTTCATTTAAAAAAAAGCGTGGAGTGCATGGGTCAATAGATATAAATATTTTATTGACAGACACGAGTAGAGTGATTATCATTTTGATAATATCTTAAAAAGCACATTATTAATTTATATTTATGGAAATTTTTAACAATACTCTTAATTTAAATTTATTAAAACTTATTTTCTATTTTTTAGTTCGGTTTTCTATAAAAAGCGTGATTTTTTAATTTTTTAAAACTATTATTTATTTCCTACTTTTTAGTTTTGTCTATTTATAAATACGTTTTTTTTTAAAAACTATTATATGCTTTGTTGAATTAAAAATTCTCTTTGGTGTTCGAAAATTTGTTAATATTAGATGAATCGGCTAAAGATAATGGTTGGAAATTAAAATTTCTGCCTTATCGACTATAGATGAAATTATATAAATTAACAAAAATCTTATTTTGCAAATTGAAAAATGGAATAATTTTATCAAATTAGTGTATTGTCATCGGTCCTCGATAAATCTACAAAGTTTGAACGAAATCTGGCCGTTCAAAGTGGGTCAAAATCGCGCTCAAAGGAGTCGGTTACAAACAAACATAATAAAAAGCGTATAATTAACAAACTATACAAATATTACACCTATTCTATGTGAACTTGGCTTTTGACGGGTATTCAGAACTTAAGTAATTATTTAATGAATTAGTTGTATTTGAGTAGTTGTAGTGTTACAATATTTTTTCCAATAAATGCAGTGGTTCCGAAGATTACTTTAAACATATAAACAAGATCACAAAATTCGTGCTTTTTAAAATATTTGAAAAGATAACTTCTTTTTACCATACTCTTGGTGTAGCAGTCCTCATAGCATGCACCCTCGCACTGACGGCAGTAACGTCCACCCTCCTTGCGAGCTGGATCCTCGCAGTGCTGTGGTAGCACTCCACCAAGTACACCAGGTATAACAGCAGCACGAACGCGATGGGAATGTATGCGTAGCCCACATCGCACGGTGACTCCCGGACCGTCCGTTTTATCGGGTGCCTGATCGACATGAAACTAATTTAGTGGTTAGTCTTAATTGAAAATACAAAGTATGAAAAGTAAGTATTGTATGTATTAATATAATAAAAAATGTACTAATAAACCATAAATATGTACTCAAAAGTTTAAATTCTAAATAAATTAAAAGTTTCAAAATTGAAAATAAGTAACTAACTATTAATTTGATTATGTATAACAAATGAAAACAAAAATAAAGGTTTAATTACCAAATCAAAACAAAGGGTTTGTATTGTCGGAAGTATACAAGAACATTACACAATGATATAACATTAGTATTTACGGATTCTATGTTATATTATTAGTTACACTGATCTCGACGTTTCGATTGCTTTTCAGCAGCCTAAAAGAGAGAGCTTAGAGACTTATTATATTATTTAACAAAGATTCTATTTCAAAGAAAAGCTTTGTTATTTTCTGTATGTAATGTAGCTTTTTTCTGAAGGTAGGTACACCAAATAATATAAGGAAGGACATACATGTATATTGTTGTTTACAAAATTTTGTCGTAATAATAATTATATATTATGTTTAGAGAACGTCAGACTGATTTTAGATTGACATGGTCATTTACATTAAAATTAGAATTATAAACGGGATATTTACCATGTTTAGTATCTTTATCGATAAAGATACTAAACATGGTAAATATCCCGTTTATAATTCTAATTTTAACGTCAGACTATCTAGTTTTGAGTAAAATTTACCAGTACTATATATTGTATATGTATTTTTTAAACTACTATAGTTTCAAAATACATAAACAATATAAAGTACTGGCTTTACTTACCACCAAAGAGGAAATTAAGTTCCATTGAAAATTGGATCTGTCACGTTGTAATTGATGGCTTTTGTCTACGAAACGGTTCCAATTTAACTGTCGCTCTATTTATATGTTGTACGAGTAACCGAATGTTCATTTAATGTTTTAGGTTTGCACCTATTTGTTGTACATTTATTAGCAGTAGTATTCTTTGACTTTTATGGCAGCGACTGCCATCTGTACTTCTAACCCCTAAATGGAAGCCTGCACCAGAGCCGCGTACATTAACTAGCAGATGTACCGGCTTGCAGGAGAGGTTGACTTGGACTCCCCAGATCTTGGTGGGAACCCATATTCAATATCTACCCTGCTACAGAATTTAATATTTTCTCAACTTTTCATTTATATTTGTTATATGTTGATTTCAGTACTATAAAACTTCTTACTTGCTAAAGTCGATGAGGTCCCTGTCAATTTCAGCGGTGTTGCACCAAGCGACAGAACCGAGACAGCCTGTGATCATTAGGGTCAGCATGAAGCATTTCCAGTTGCCTTCTCGTCGCAGAACGCCGCCCAGGCTCTGCTGCCGAGGTCGCTGTAGACAATATGAAAGAGGAACTTAAATAACTACGTAACCGTAAAGTGTAGTTTCCCTTGATACAAACTAGGATTGGCGCTCCAAGAATGAAGAGTTACTAATAAATTTGTTAAGATTTTTTTCAAAGAGTAGTAATAGGGTACTTTTGTTTTTTTTTTTTTTTTTATCGTGCGGAAATCCCTTCGGATACCCCCCCGCCGGCCAGCGGGGGCGGTTATGTCGGGCTTGCACCGACTAAAACCGCACGCCGTCTCGGGTCTTCAGACGCCGGGGTGTAAGGTTACCCATAGAGCATATCCCTCGCACCCCGGCTGACCCTGGGCCATCTCACCACTAACAGCATCGCTCATCCTGTCTCCTCTGAAAGCAGAGGAGTACGGAGAGCGAAGTGTTCCCGCCACGTTGGGTATTGGCCGACGATCAATGCCAACCCTATGAAGGGGTGAAGGGAAAGCCATTGACCGCCGCCCAGGGTGTACCGGCCGCTCCGATTCCATTCCCCCCGGACTGCAGCGGGATCGGAATCGGAGCGACACTCGAGGAGGTTACCCAACACACACCCCAGTAATAGGGTACCTAATATTTATACACTAGATAGATCAATTGTGTTTGCCATATATTTTATGCATATTTTTTATTGGTGTACTATTGTGTGTAATATTTCTTGTTATAATAATATCATTATATAATTAATATGACACTTAAAAAATGTGAAAATACTGCATTTCACATTTTTTAAGTGTCAGAAAGAGTAATAATGCATATTATACAGATTGTTAAACATTAATAACTTTATTGACATAAAACTATTTTTAACGGATTCTATCGCGGTTTATTTGATGTTATTTTACCCCCCCGTGACCATGGCTGCTGAAAAGCAACCGAAACGTCGGGTTCAATGTAAAATATAAAATAACATCAAATAAACCGCGATAGAATCCGTTAAAAATAGTTTTATTTCAATGTGTAAGATTCGCGTAAACTTCCGACAATATCATTAATAACTTTATATAATTTCGAAGGGCACATTAGCTTCTATTAAAATTACAGTATTAGACCAATAGCTTCTAAGCTACCGACGGTTAGTGGTTAAGCAGTCGGCAACACGTTCAAAAAATAGTTTTATTTCAATACCAGATCTTTTATTTATTTACTGAAGCTTTACGCACTATGACACACATAACAGCTATAGCTTGTTTTTATATGCCACGATTGTTATCAACACCTTAACGGCAATACCTCACCCAATCAATAAATTAGTGTAGTTGAATGACTTTTATCTTCCTCATAGTCTCTCTAAGTTACGGAGGTCACGTGGAAACTCACTTCATTTCGTCAAAATTGACTTTATATTCGTATATAGTATTTTCGGAGAGTACACGATTAAATGGTTACATCAGAGTCGAATCAATTAAAAATACACCGTGCCACGTGTAGTTACGATAGAAAGCTGTTTGCGTCGATCTTTCATTTTCCCCCAAAAAAATATTTGTACACGACCTGAAGGGACCCGAAGAAATTATTCGGTCAATGTAAATAAAGGCTGATTCTTCGCAATTGGGTTCTTCGGGTTGTCACATATTCATCGGATTGAGCAAACATACTTAGTAATACCGTTTTTTTTTCGTGCGGTTCCTTCCTCGGGGTTCACCTCACCGGAGTTAACGGTGAGGTGGGCATGTCGGAGTCGAACCGACTAAAGCCACACGGTGTTTCGTCACATCAGCCTGTAATGACCATCAACAAAATATAAGAAGCAAACATTCACCTACTCTGACCTCTTTCCTCCCTTGTCGCACTGAATCAAACAAATAAAACTTAACAAAACTAGCCTTTACAAATGACTTTTCGCGACTAATAATAAAAAAGGGCTGCTTAAACCTCTTGTCTATGCCTCGTGAAAAGGTGAAATATGTAAAAAAAGTTTTAGTTTTTGCTAGCGGAAGATTTCCAAGAAAATGAGATTCTATCGAAGTAGGGGTTGGGGAGATTTGATCTCCAAGAACCCGCTGGGGTCGCCTACATTGGTGAGGAGGCCAAAAGGTTTATATACAATTACAATAGCGACTACCAAGTACTACCGTGACCGGATACGTTTTGAGTTTCCAAGCAAATAACCCTATAACGCACTGCCCTATCCAGGAATTACACAAGTTACGCCAGTAAGGCATTCTATTAATATATTATTGAAATGTTAACTATAACGTATATAATAAAACTCCACAAATCAATGTTCACAGCTCAACAATAAGCCGGCGCTTACAATCGCTGTCAGTACCGTCAATCAGAGCCAATTGTGTGGATAAACACAGCGTCTCTCAAATAGATGAGATAACTGGAATGGCTTCTAAATAGCTTTATTGCTTGTTCATGCTAGTACTTCATGGCTACGGTCTTGGTTGCTAAGCTTAACAATTCACATCATTTACGAGCTATTTGGTTAAACGCTTATGCTGAATCAATTGTACTTCAAGCGATTACAAAAGAAGAGGTGAGATTCAGTTTGTCCCAATTTTTATGTATGTTCAACTATATGTTTTTAATTAGATAGACCTGGTCTCTCTATATGAGTCCCATATTAACGTGGCTAAGTTGTGACGATATGATTAGTGACCAAATAATTGCACGTCGTAATTTTTATAATTGCAGGGTATAAAGGGTGGGTTTGAACACATACAATGAAGCATGCCCAAGGCACGTTTCTATGGGGGTAGGGGAATTTTCATCCCCAAAACACGTCATGGTCGCCTATGTTGTTGGCCAAGGCTGGTCGGGGTCTCTGGGATATGCTTTCTAGGGCACACCAGATTCGCGATCCACACAGGCGCAGTCAAGAAACACCGTGCGGTTTTAGTCGCTTCGAATCCGACATACCTCAGCGTTAGCTCCGGTGAGATGAAGCCCCGAGAGACGCAAGAAAAAAAAGAAGCCTGTAAGCGTGTCTAATAAATAAGAAAGTGTAGGCATAAAAATAATCAAGTCCATGAAAATAAGATAATTAATTACAGACGGTGCCGATAATTCTAAGTGGAAAAACCATTTGCTCGAACTTTCAAACAATTAACGAAATACTTTAGAAATTCGAATTGTTTTAAATTGTTTTATACTACTAAACCTAATTTACTCGATCATGACGTTTCGTTGATTGAACCGATTTATTAAAAACTTGAAAAGTTTGCATATCTCATTAGTTATATTTACTTATTAAAAGTTTAGAGCAGTTATTTTAATATGTTCTTACGTATTTTTCAATATATGTTATTAATCTATACAGATTAAATATATACTTATATATATAAATTATACTCGTACAAGTTACTAATTTAGTTTATTCTATACAAACAAAATGTCTTTGAGATTTATGTACATCATGACCTAAGACACTATATATATGACCCGTACCGGATTCCACGAGAAAATTTTGAAAAAATAATCTTAATTTATATCAAGCGCGTGATTGCAGTACCAGCTACCGCATCCAATGATTGTGAAGTATCTGAACGGAAAATACGGAATACGGAAAAATAAAAATTACATCATTTTTATCGCAGTTATTTATTTTTGTGAATCTTGTATCTTATTTATAACTTGAGAATAAATTTAGGCTTAGGCCTAATAAAATAGTTCAAACTGGATTATGTTTCTTCAATAGTTTAATAACTATTGAAATTCCATTGTATGTGCAGATCAATTTATACATGTATAATTACTTGTCCCGACTGATTCATCAACGCAGAGCCTAAACCGCTGGACCTACAAACTTGAAATTTCGGTTGTAGGCAAGAAAGGATTCTTGGAAATTTCACTTCTATGGTGGTAAAATATGGAATGATCGTTTGCACCCGTCCAGAAGTCCGTCATTTTTAAATTTAGAAGTATGAAATTTCATACACCTGCTTCTGGTAAGAAATAAATGAAACATGTATCGGCGTTTTTTTAAATTTCACCCCTAAGAGGGTGAAATGAGGGTTGAAAGTTTTGAAGATGGAAGAATAAAATAATAAATAAAAAATATCCGTTCCCGCAGGGGGAACGCACAGGTAGATTTTCGTGAAGCAATTAATATTATTTACTTCGGGCCACCAACCAGGTGGACACCGAAGTCAATGGGAAGAACTGATTAGATTTTGGGGTTTGTACGTTCAAGGTTTCGGGTACCTACCATACAAATTGTCCCTAAAAAACTTTTACAAGTGAGTTTCTTTCGAGTTATCAGAGTAACGCGTATTTGACTTCGACATTTGAGTGACAATGACAATACGTATATTGTATATTTACATAAAACAACCAGACTCTGAAACAAACTGAAATATAAAATCATTTTTTTGTGTTTTTGACGTCCAAGACGTTTGATTTGATTTCATTTTCTTCATATGTATTGCTCAATATATAAAGACACGTCGAATAATATGCATAAAGCCTAAGGTCTAATCTAATCTAAGTTTGGCCCGAAGTTTGACAATCACTGATGTGATTTCCGCCCACTAGATTTTATATAGAGAACTACGGACTTTAAACAGTTTGATTTTTTTTCTCTCGAAAACGGTAACTTTTAGCGAAAAACTTTTCAGACATTTATTTTAGACTTAAAAATGGCCTATCGATTAAAAATGTTTTCGACACCAAGAATGTTCACCGGTTAGAAGTTATGATTTTTTTCCCGAAAAATTTTGGTTTTTCCCCCCTCCACTTTTAGTTAAAGTTTTAATCTTATAGGTTTAGAATTAAAAGTTGTTGGTATTCATGTATACTATGGGATAAAATTAGATCGGTTCGAATATCTTTCATGGAACGTGAAATTTTGAGGAAAAACTGATTTCACGAAAAGTGAGGCCCTACCGTCCCCTTAGGCCGGATTCCACCCGTTCACGAACTTAAACTAAGTTTACACCCAAGCAATTTTTGACCGCAGTTTGAAAGCGATCGGGGCAAAAATGCGACCGTGAGAGTATCGCAAATTTTGGGAAGTGGAACCATACATACATATATATATATATAAACTTTTTGACCAGTGGTCATTTCGGACTCAGGGGGGTCATAACTAGACCTCCTATGAAGAATTTTTATTTAAAATTCGACAGTAGTCAAGAAACCAATAGATAGATTGATTTCATCGAAATCTACATTTTTTTTTCTTTTATCGTGCGGAAATCCCTTCGGATACCCCCCCGCGTGCCAGCGGGGGCGGTTATGTCGGGCTTGAACCGACTAAAACCGCACGCCGTCTCGGGTCTACAGACGCCGACACCGGGTGTAAGGTTGCCCATAGAGCATATCCCTCGCACCCACCCCCCATGGCCCCCTCGGGTTTGGGAACCACCGTGTCCCCGTCTTGCCCCGGTTTGGGGGAGGGGCGCTAGACGACCCACCGTCCCGGCCTGCTTCGGCTGGGGTGACAGGTGGCCTCACCCGCCACCGCCAGGCCTGCGCTCATGGAGGACGGAGGTCGTTAAGCGACCTCCGGCGCCTGAGTCGCCTGCGACGCGCGGCGAGCAAGTTGCGGGCTCGGCGGACCGGGAGAGTTCTAAGTCTCTCCCGGGCGCGCTCCGCCACCTCCTTCGCGAGCATTATATGCTCGCAGAAGGAGGTGGCGGCGGCCTACGCGATCGCGCTCCGCACCATTGCCGCAATCATGCTGCCGAGCGAGAGGACTCCCACCCCGATGGCTGCCACGAGGTCACGCCTCGGCGCCTCCCACGCCGGGCAGTCCGCCAGCGTGTGCAGCCCTGAGTCCTCGCTCGCGTCGCAGTGATGACACTCAGGCGTTGGCTCCTTCCTGATCCGATGCAGGTGGTCCCCGAAGCACCCCTTCCCGGAGATCACCTGCGTCAGTAGGTACGAGAGGCTTCCGTGTCGCCTCTCCAGCCAATCCTCCATGATGGGCCTTACCGCCGCTATTGCGGCGCGCTCATCGAAATCTACCTAAAATGTTACTACTATTTCTATGGAAAGTCTGGCATTTTCGGAGTAAGAATTACGAAGTTTTATATAAATGCTTCTGGTTAGAAATTGTAGTACACCTGTATCAGTCTTTTTAAAAATTTCAATACTAAGGGGGTAAAATAGGCAATGAACGGTTGTGTGGGGAGTCTGTCGTTTTCGAAGTAAGAAGCACGAAATTTCGTATAGCTGATTACGAATAGAATAAAATGCATACGTGTATCGGCGTTTTCTAAAATTTCAACCCTAGCGATGAGCGGATGTAGTGAAGCGTGAAATTGAATATTTAAGCTTATGTTTGTTTATATTTACAATTGGACCCGGTAGGTGGCGGTGCTATCGGGTTATAGGATTTTTTATGAATTGATTCTCGGGCCGCTAGTTGATTAATATATTCTATTTTTTTCAACGTTCATGAAAATATTTAGAAAGGCTTTGAGTCAAAACAATACTCGATAGCATATTATAGACACTCTTGTTTCATGTGATAGATTTTAGTGAGTAAATTATTACCTGTTAAATTTGAAGCTGCAACATAGAATTAGGACTTTTAGTCCTAAAATAACAAAGCCGAAACATAAAAATCACAATCAAATCTGATTTCACGAAATGAAGTTCTATATTGCGAAACTCAATCATGTCTTAATACCTTTGAGATTAGTAGACTGAAAACCAATTTTGTTAGGGATTGATGTGTGGTATAATACTTTAAATACAGGTAACTACTGCAAAATCAATTGGGAAGAGTAGGAAAAGCTGCATTCATCCCTACTTTACTACTACCA
This sequence comes from Cybosia mesomella, assembly GCA_946251805.1. Taxonomy (NCBI): domain Eukaryota; kingdom Metazoa; phylum Arthropoda; class Insecta; order Lepidoptera; family Erebidae; genus Cybosia; species Cybosia mesomella. Next base: position 21,447,196 of record OX276402.1, on the reverse strand, counting down.
ATTATGACTCTCCACTCTGCACATATCTAACTCTGTGAAAACGCATCCTAAACGTACATCATTGAGAATTACTTTTGTTCTGCAAGCAATTTATGCTTCAAACGATAAGAAAGAAAGATTCCGATATCTAAATTTTAGTATAAAACAGTCCTTAAAGTCGTTGCGACCCGGGGCATAAATTCCGTATTGAGTTACGAATTTTAATACATTATTGAAAGGGCGAACCCAAAGGACCCCACACCGGTGTTTCAGAACAGACTCGTTATAAAAAATACAGTTTTACACTTCAGACGGTCGGTCGGATGGTTCAGTTCGTTATTTCGGTGAAAAGGCAGCTAATAATTTTAATTGGGCACAAGTTTCAGGTGAATGGTACATAAATATCTGTAATATTGTAGAAACATTAATTGCTGGAGTTTCACTTTATCCTTCAGTTTTATTCGTATTTAAAAAGAAGTTATATAAAGTACTATGTTTATGTAAGTTACGGTAAGATCCATAGTAGCTTAATTTGATTACAACTTGTACAAAGCTTGTCTGTAGTGTTAGTGTTTAAGGCTGTCCAATTAATGTTTTACCATAGGCATTGCTGTGCAAAATTGTTGATTTATATCTAGATAAATATTTTTAACATGCAAGGATGACAATCATTTAAGTGGTATGTGGTGGTGATGATGGTAACTGAAACGTTTACAGTTGGTTGTTACAAGTTTCATGACACTGGCATACATATACATTATTTTCTAGCTCCGAAGTTCCAATCACGACAAAAACATTAAGTACATTATACAATGGAGACACAGTAGAAAGCTAAATTGGCGCACTGAATCCGCATTTACCGTTACACGCGTTACTTAAATGGGAAAACTTTGTCGTAGAGCACACAACTAACTATTAATTATTTTATCCCAACATTTCTACCCGAGAAAGCTGCGCTAGATATATTCAGCTAATCTTTTCTAAAGTTGAATGCAGAAAATATTTTGATGCAATATTTATATTCGCTACTACACGTTTGAAATTTGAAAAATGACATTCTAAATTGTGATAAAATTTCGTGTATTTTTGCTTGGTACAGAATAAAAGGTTGGCCAATACGTATATATTTTGCTATATTCAAATTTTGAAGGCTGTATACCTTGGGTGCATTGAAGTCGCTTCAGGTAACCGTTAGCAATAATAAGCGTTTGTTAGGCTTAATGAAGAAAATTATGGTAGCAATAACCATCTAATCAAAATTCAATTCAATCAAAAGTAAGTATTGCGACAAAGTTTCAACAGTTTCAATGATGAGTACAAAGTCACCATGACAATGTACATTCGAAATCTGTACTGCTGCGTGCGAAATTGTACCTCTATCTGGGATTAGCAGTAGTTTGTACTTAAAAGAAAGGATTTTATGTGTGATTCCACGATGAGACTGGATCCCTCGGGTGGCTTGCTCCGAGGCCCATGAAAGAACAGGTCCTCGGTTTTATGCAGAGCCACCTCGAGACACAGCGGTCAACGACTTGGGCAACCGCGGTCGTGGCCTTCAGTGTCGCTTCGCGGTACGTCGCCCCGCACGCCGTCACGAGCGTGTCGTCCGCGTAGCACGTGACGACGGCACCGCCTATGAGCTCACCGCGAAGCACCCAGTCGTATCCGATGTTCCACAGGAGCGGCCCCAGGACCGATCCCTGTGGAACACCGCACGACATTTCACGCCGACCGAGACCGGTCATGGTTGGGTAGATGACGACTCTCTCCGTTGAATACGCCCCGACTATGCGACGGAGGTAGAGAGGCACTTCGTGATACACGAGCGCCTCCCTAATGCAACTCCAGGGCAAGGTGTTGAGCGCGTTGGCGATGTCCAGGGACACCGCCAACATCACCTCACCCCGGGCTACTGCATCCTCCGCCAGAGCCCTCACGCGCATGATGGCATCCACGGTGGAGCGCCTCTGGCGGAAGCCATATTGGCCATCAGCCAGGTCCGGCCCCACTCTTGAGAGGTGCTCGACGAGGCGCTTCGCAATTACTCTTTCAAAGAGCTTGCACACCTCGTCGAGCAACACTATGGGCCGGTAGGAGGACGGCCAGTCCGCCGGGCGCCCCTCCTTTCGGATGAGGTCCAGTTTCCCCGTCTTCCACAATTTCGGAAACTGGCCCCGCTCCAATCATGCGCTGAGAAGCCCTCTCAGTCGGGGCTCGAGAGCGACGTCGACTAGAGCTAGGACCCACGCTCGGCCTGGAATGCCGACGGGTCCCGGGACGGTGTGTTTGGCTCTTGGCCTTCTCACCGCCAGCTCTAGTTCTACCCAAGTGACCTCGGCCACGTCGGCGTCATCCACGTCGGGCGCCATGGGCAACCGAAGCGGAGTCATCTCTGTTCCCAGCGCGAGCGGTGGAACATGTCCCAACGCCCGCGGTGGGAACAGGGAGCCAACAACATCCAGCGCGGTTTCCCAGGTAGGCCCGAGGAACCGGTGGGTGTATGGGTCGGCGACAGCGGCGACATTTATGGCCCACTGTGCCATACTCTGGAGCAGAAGGTCCTGAGCATGGGCACCGTGGCCAACGTTCACCTGCAGGATGCGGAGTTGAGAATCCATTATGGGACCCCCATCTCCGCATCCCGCTGTGAACTAGGGGTGAAAGGCCGGCCTCCCGGCTTCGGCTCCCCTCCGGCGCAGGCCTTGTTGCCAACCCTGTGGTCGGCCGGCTTGCCTCCCGCTGCACACCTAAAACAGTGCAGCGGAGCGTCGGCTTGTCACCGGGTTGGCCACAGCGGAAGCAACGGTCACCCGCCGTCACTTCCGCCGTGCAGTGCACCCCCACACGGCCCACCGACAGGCACCTGAAACACCTGGCCGGTCGGGCCTGCAGGAGCCGTGCCTGCGCCCTCAGGAAGCCTCCTACTAGGAGGCTCCGCCCGTCCCATCAGCAACCTTTTGGGCCGCCGCGATAGGGCAGCCGACAACTGCTGCCCCCTATCCACTGCGGCCGAAGCGTATCGCTCCGGCCTTTACTGTGCCCGGGGAGCAGTCCCCGGCCTCCGCCACGGCGAGCCTGAGCTTTTCTGCCGTGACGAAGTCGTCCTGGCCCGTAATGAGCACTTCTGCGCATTTAATGGGCCTGGACACCCGGACGTCGGCTGCATCCAGCGACTCCCTAAGCCGAGCCGCTAAGGCGTCGGCTTTGGAGCCACTGGCGGTGCCGGGGACCTCGAGGGGCTTGAGGTCAACGTTGGCCTTCACCTTGGCCAACACCTCGGCATACCCCATGCCTCTCCCCGCTGCCTCCGCCGTCAGGGTGACGACGACGGCCGTAGTGCGAGGGGCACGGAGCTTTCCCGGCGCTGGTTTCGCGGCGGCTGCGGCCCTCCTGGCCTTCTTGGCGGCCTTCTTTGCGGCCTTCCGCCTCTTTTTGCTGGCTCTAGCCACCTCCCAGCCCCGATTCCAATGGGGTGGAGGTTGGTAGGTAGCCACGGCTGGGGCTGGGGCCAGGGCTGGGCACGTCTTGCCCCTTGCCCTTCCCCTTGCCTTTGCCATTACCGTTACCCAGAGCGGGAGGGGTCTGAGGAGCCGGCTTCGGGAGTGTTGCACCCGCACCCGCAGCCGGGCGGGTGGGGCCCCTCTGGGCTAGGGACGCGTAGCCGGCCGCCGGTGGCGCCAGAGACGGACGGCGGATGGAGTCCATTAGGGCCTCCATCCGCTCTTCCAGCGCCTCCATATAGGGGAGCCAAGACTCCGCCGGCGGTACCCTTGGCTGCGCCGGCCGCACCGACTGTGCCGGCTGCTGCACCGGTCGCACCGGCTGCTCCGGCTGCGCCGACTGCCTCGCCGACGAGCGAGTCACGTGCGCCGGCTCCGCCGGTTGCGCCCGCTGTGCCGGTTGAGCCGGGCTCGCCATATCCCTCTTGAGCTCTTCGACGGCTGCAGCTAGTCGAGCCGTCTCCCGACGAGACTCGGCCAGCTGCGCCGCCAGGCCCTCATTCTCGGAGGCGATGTCGAGCACAATGCGCAACATCGCCTCCTGCTCAGGGTTTGGGGACCCCTGGAATGACGCGGTCACCTTCTGGAGTCTCTCCAAAAGAGACTGCGTCCTCCCGCTCGGTTCCGTCACCGCCGAGGTGGAAGGCCTCGGCGGCGATTTTTCCGCGGCCCTCCCAGTGGCCGAGGGGGTCCGGCTGGGTTGCCCACCCCTCAGCCCTCCTCGCGCCCGGCGGACTGCAGCCACCTTAGGTACCCACATTGTCACCTCGTCGCTGGAGGAGACCGTCCCGGTGAGGGTGTAATCCTCATCCGACACGCCCTCCCCTGGTCGCTGCTTCCTTGGGCGCCGTTTGCGCTTTTACGACTTGACGCCCAATCCTAACGGGCTGCTCGCCCTACTCCTTTCGCTGGCGGTGTCGAACCTCTCCGACACCGCCGAGGTGTTTGGCATCACCTCTACGCCCACCTGCTGCGCGACCTCCGCGCAGACTCCGTCCTTTTCTGTGTCCATATTCTTGCCTTTGTCTTTTTTGTTTATGTTCCGGTCCGGTTTTTCTTTGTTAAAGAGATTTGTGTCCATAACTTATCCCACGAGTATGGGGGAAAGGTGGTCCATCCAGGCGGAGCCCCCTGCACCTGGATAAGCCTTTTTATAGACTTTTTCTTGTCGTGGGCCGGCCAATAAAGGCAAGCCCTCCGGTCAGCAAGTTCACAGCGTACCCTTCTGGAACCACTAGTCAGGTCGTTGCTGATCACCTGCCGATTACGGAACGCGAGAGGATGGCTAGTCCTCTCTCACCGGTGGCGGCACAAGTGCCCGTCGGCCCCTGCGTTAGCAGTGGGCCAACCCGCTCCTGGATCCCCCAGGACCCTATGGTGGCCTCAGCCACTAACACCATCGCTCATCCTGTCTCCTCTGAAAGCAGAGGAGTACGGAGAGATGTGTTCCCGCCACGTTAGGTATTAGCCGACGATCAATGCCAACCCCATGAAGGGGAATCCATTGACCGCCGCCCAGGGTGTACCGGTCGCTCCGATTCCGTTCCCCCCGGACTGCAGCGGGATCGGAATCGGAGCGACACTCGAGGAGGTTACCCAACACACACCCCTGTTGACAATACTTTTTTTTTTACACACAGACAGAATTTTCGAAAATCTTTGAATGCAGTTTGCTTTCTATTCAAAAATAAAGGAATGTTTCCTTTGAAAAAAATTTACTATCTGCAGTATTAAGAGTACTTTCCCTCCAGGTGGCATTACAAAATTCCACCCTGTATATATATATATATATATGTATATATATATATATATATATATATATAATAAAACGGGAGCCTACCCCTTTTTAGTCGGATAGGGCTGATGTTATTTACAAGTTACGTTTTATATTTTGGAAAACTCACCTCTAAGAATATAAAAATTTAAACAGGTAGTCCATCACTTTAAAAAAGCAATCAAGTGCGAGTCAAGCTCGCGCACTGAGTATTCTGTACAAAACTGGATAGCGGGAAGAACTTAATGTTTTCTCTAAATATAATGCATAAATGGCCGTATATTTTGGTTGCGTTGACGTAGAAGATTGATTTTTTTACAGCTTCAAGGGGTAGAAGATTTGCTTATTTGATTAAGTATTAATATCAATTTATTACCTCTACGCGTTCTCAAGAAATGTGTCTGGACAGACATCATATAATATTTTTTATGATGTGGATAACTACGTATTTACGGTTTTCGGACTTTACTTGTCCTATAAGACCTTATTTCTTCTGTCCACTGGGCGCTTATTTAAGATTAATTCGTATTAAAAACCCTAAGAACATAGTACCCGATTCGAATCGAACTTGGGACCGCATGCAAAGCAAATGCATAAGCTTTTTTAGGGATGAATTATATAGAAAAGGCATAGCGTCATAAAATCGTTTATATCAAGGAAATTTTGCTCCGCATCGATACGTACAATTTTACTTTCATTGTGCTTTACGCCTTAAACCTTTTATGTATAATTCACGTCTAAGCAATTTAAGAGACCACACTCATACAAAAACGTATTTCAGTATGAGTGATTGAACATATATCCTCGTTTGTTTCTCTTATGAATGAGTTCAATTCACATAAGCGTACAGTAACGGGATACTGGGAAAAAATGGGAATAAATAAAAGTGAACAAATTGACTCTAGGAGCGAAAGTAATATACGGCATGAGGACAGAATATGAGGAAAAAGGTAGCTAGTATTTTTATAAAAATGGTTGTGGTACACACACATGCACTAGGCCTGTGTGCGTACACTTTTATGACACTACTATAATACACCTTCACCATTACGGTACAGTCGCCATCGGCATTAGCTTAACGCATTTCAAGTTACCGTCCACCTTAACTCTGAAACTTCACATAAAATAATAAACTGAGATTGTGAAATATTAAATTTGTCCTCTGAAGATTACAAAAATAATTATTCATCGATGATTTATTAATTTATTCCAATGTTAAAGATCATTTGGAAATTTGTTAATGTTAAGTAACTTCTGTGGGCGACTGTACGTAGATATTTATAAAATCAGGTTGTGTGTGTTAGATGCAAATTCTAATTATATTATTAGATCGGCTGGACGGAACAAAAATGTCTTTCAAGGCGCGCGAGTGATAAAATTGATGAATCTTGAACAAAAATATGATTTTTTGTCGATTTTTTTGCCGAAATTAGATCTTCCGCACTCTTACAACCCGTACAAAATCCAGCATACTTCGAATTAAAGTTAAGTAAGAGGGTGCAACTTCCCCGGGGAACGATTGATGGGCAAAGCAACAAAAATGTATCGTGGTATGAATATTCTAATCAATACTGTCAAGTCTGATGGGTACGTTTACTAAAACCTCTCAGTAAAATATCAAACTAAATATAGAACCTGCCCCTAAAATCCCCGTGGGTGTCACATGATTTGGGTTTGTTACAGAATTTCATATAATATCAGCCAGAAATAGAATACGTTTATTTCCAACAGGGGATAGAATGTAATTAAGAAAATACATTGTACTTTTAATTGCTTAAACTGACACGACCCTACCTTATTCCTTATTGAAATAATTCTAATGTAGCTAGTACATGTCGGACAATACCTTTCTCAAAATTATCAATACCTACGCAAGTTTTTTCATGTTCAGAGACCGGTGCACAATAAGAACGATCTTTAGATAATCATTTAGATACTTTATTTTCCCTCTACTGCTAGCACAGAACTGAGCTATTTTACACAATTCAATTCTAATTATATTCACCCTCACAATACATTTTCAAACGGTTAGAGTCATCATCATCATCTTAGCGGTGTTTCACCTCGGAGCCCATGGTTTGCTAACTCCTTCTTCTCCTTTTGGTTTGGCTTAGGGAGCAACTGCTGTCTGACCTCCCTATTCTGATCGGATCGCCCGAACTCTCGCATCGACGATCGTGGACATATTGGGGGAGACTCGCCTGCGAAGGTGCGGCCACATTCTTCGACTCGACGGCAACAAATGTCTGGCCGTGACACCTCCGCCGGACCAAGTAGGAGGGGTAGACCCAAGAAGTGCTGGCTTGGCGATGTAGAAGTCGAATTGGAGAAGTAAAACCGTAAGCGGATCTAAGAGCAGAGGTAAGAGTTTGGAATGCGACTGGGACTATCGCAAGAATGATCCGCCAATTAGTAGGTGTACCGGCTTGCTGTTGAGGTTGACTTAACCACGAAGGTGTTGGTAGGACCCCATAGACAGCTATAGTCACTGTCCCATTAATATTGGTATGGATGTGTTTATGTCCAATAACATGAAAGCCTCGGATATATATAGCGAGATATATAGATATAGCGTTAAGTTGATGATGATATTGCCATACTAGTACCAAGGTATGTGAAAGCATCCAGTCAATTAAAATATATGACTATGTGAGAAGCTTTATATTTTATTTTCTAACGTTGGACGTCTAAAAATATTTAACGCTAGAACAGTTTATTTTTTAATAACGAAGCGATTTTCGTTGGAACGATCATATTTTTATTTATATTGGTGCGAATAATAAAAACTCGTTAATGCGCCCAAACGTTAAGCTTACTCTGTGCATACAGATGAGGTGTGTTTCTTCTGTTGGAACGTAAAATTGGTTGAAAATTTTAGTAAGTAAATTTTAGTAATTAGTAGATTAAGCAATAACTATAGACTTTCATATAACGCATTTTATTCAAATAAAATAAAATTGCATAGATTGTACGAAGTCACTGAAAAAAGTTAGTTAGCCTATTCTGCCCTCGTAATTGTAAATGCAGTATTTGCAAAATGGCGGTTTCGAGAAAAACGCGGTTAAAGGTTTTTTTACATTCTCTACAATTGCTGAAATCTTAAATGTTTTATTTTTTACTCAGTATGTACATAATAAGTCAATTTACTATTAATTTTAACAATAAAGACAATTTTATGGATTAATTAGTTTATAATGTTGAATACTGCATTTTATCTTTGTATTTATATTTGATATTTGCATTTATTTTAAAGTGAAATGCAGTATTTGTGCTTAGTACTGCATTTATGTCTAGGAAATAATTCAAACTGCATTTATTTCTAGTACATCAAAACTAAACGATCAACTAAATATTCTATAAATGCAGTACTGTACTTTATTTAAGTAAAGCTCTCATTAAACAATTCAATGTTAAAAACACAGGCATCTATATAAAAAATTGTACTCAACAAATCACTCAAAATCATTATTCTAATATCACGTATTAAACATTTACTGCATTTGAATTTCGAAAAGACTCATAGAAATATAAAATGTACCACATTAAATTGCAGTTCATTATGCGAATGCTTCATTTAGCTCTACGATAAGATTAATACTGCAATTTAAATTAGTAATATATTACAAAAGCCTCATAGAAATATAAAACGTACAACATTAAAATGCAGTTCATTATGCGAATGCTGCATTTAGCTCTACGATAAGATTAATACTGCAATTTAAATTAGTAATATAGGTATTAGTACTGCATTTTATCCTTGTACATTATTATTACTGCATTTAAATTAACAAACTCCCGGGAAAAACATACGAATGCTGTATGTTTGCTTACAATTTACTAACTTCCATAATACTTTTTTTATTTTATTTTTTAACCAAAAGTTAGATACGTGTCTCTTAACTTCATTTTCGATAAAAACAGAAATTTGGAAAAATGACGATTACTGCATTTATAATTACGACGGCAGTATTGGAGTCCACTGTTGGACATATGCCTTTCCCAATGTGTGCCACCCAGTCCTCTGTCTTCTGTTTCCAGTAAATGAGGACTTATTTGATATTATGATTTGATATTATTGACTTATGCAATAATCTTAAAAGATACAAAACCTTAAATTTTCCCAAGATTTCGATCGGACTGTACTGATAAGGCACCTTATTATATAATTGCGGTTTAATCTAAATTTATAACTAATCGTCAATCATGGAAACACAATTAAATTCCAGTTTATCATCCACTAATTGTGAACAGATTAATCATTAAAATAAAACGAAGATAAATACACGCAACACTTATAACGATGTTACTAAGCTTTTGTAAATGTAAGGGTTGAAATTGAGTATTTTCTGTATCAATACAGTCATTACAAAATGATGAGTGCTTTGATTTTAAGTGGTATGCAAACAATTACAGAGTGTTGGAATCGATTCACCGGTTCGGAAATTGCGGCGGAGTAATTCCAGAGGGACAACGACACATTTGTCACAGTTTCGTGACGATAAATGGAAAGGATTTTGCTCAACAAGGTTATTCGCTGAGATAGCTTAAATGAATTTAGCGATAAATGGTGATCACTCAATTATACAAAAAAATAACGCAAGTGAAATGAAAATTCTCAAGGAATGGTTTGTTTGTTGTTTGCGATTAGTTTTGGATATTGATATAGATTCTTGTTGTAATTTAAATTAACAGTGAGTGACAAGAGCTTAGATATATCTTAGCAACAATATTAACTATCAGAGTCTTTGAGGGAATGCTAATTGTAAGAACTGTATGTTCAATAAAATAAACACAGCTATTGTCGGAAGTTTACGCGAATGTTACACATTGAAATAAAACTATTTTTAACGGATTCTATCACGGTTAATCGGATGAAACCATGTATAAACAGGTCAAGACAGACCCTACTAATAAGATATTGAAACAAACTCGTGATATCATAAATAAATACTCCGAAAAGTTACAAATCGACGTAAATACATTAATACCTTCATGCATAAAACCTCCAAAACTATATGGGTTACCGAAAATACACAAGGAAAATGCTCCCCTACGTCCTATTGTAAGCCAGATCGGCACACCAACATACAGACTGGCTCAGCACGTAGCGTAGGTACTCTCACCACTTCGAGGTAATTCATCAGCGTATGTTAGAGATTCTTACCAATTTGTTAGTGAAATTAAACACCTACATCTCACTAATAATGAAACAATGGTCAGTTTTGATGTACAGTCATTATTTACGTGCATACCTGTACATGACTGTATAGACATAGTTAGGAGAAAGTTAATAGAGAACACCATGCCTGAGGAATATGCAGAAATACTAAATCACTGCTTAACAACTGGCTACCTGTTGTGGGATAACAAGTTCTACATACAAATCGATGGCGTGGCAATGGGCTCCCCAGTATCGCCTGTTGTTGCTGATATATATATGGAAGCCTTCGAGGCGCGATTTTATAACCTAGATTTCATAAACGGTATGTAGATGAGACCTTCACAATACTACCAACACATAGTATAAATACCTTTTTAACACACCTTAATTCTATTAATAACAACATACAATTCACTATGGAATTAGAGGCAAATAATTCATTAGCTTTCCTAGATGTTCTTGTGATCAGAAACTCTAATAATACTTTGAGCCACACTGTGTATAGGACAAAGACCCATACTGATAGGTACTTAAACGGTGAATCTCACCACCACCCTAAACAGTTAGCTACCGTGGGAATGTCTTTGTTTCAGAGAGCCCGTGGGATATGTGACAAGAAACACCTGAACGCTGAGCTACAACATGTCAAACAAATTCTGTATGACAACAAGCTCAAAACAACCGCGCATCAGTCACAGATCCCGAGAAAAGCCAGCCACTGTCGAGCGCCAGCCTGCTGTCCTGCCATACGTACGAGGGGTCACTGACAAGATTGGCTACATCTTGAAGCGAGCTTCAATTAACACATACTACAAGCCGCCAACGAAGATATGTCAATTTTTACCATCTGTCAAGTGCCAATTGCCTCTACAAGATGCAGGGGTCTATAAAATAGATTGTGACTGTGAGCTCTCTTATATTGGTCAAACCAAGCGAAGCATTGGCACTCGCGTCAAAGAACACATAGCTGACATAAAACATCAACGCTCAAAAAAGTCTGCTGTATGTGAACACGTGCAACAGGGGACCAAACATTACTTAAGATTTGATAAACCACCGCAGGCGACTCAGGCGCCGGAGGTCGCCCAACGACCTCCGTCATCCATGAGCGCAGGCCTGGGGGTGGCAGGTGAGGCCGCCTGTCACCCCAGCAGAAGCAGGCCGGGACGGTGGGGCGACTAGCGCCCCTCCCCCAAACCGGGGCAAGACGAAGACACCGTGGTTCCCAAACCCGAGGGGGCCATCTCGAAACCGGAGATGGCCCAGGGTCAGTCGGGGTGCGAGGGATATGCTCTATGGGCAACCTTACACCCCGGCGTCTGTAGACCCGAGATGGCGTGCTGTTTTAGTCGGTTCAAGCCCGACATAACCGCCCCCGCTGGCTGGCGGGGGGGTATCCGAAGGGATTTCCGCACGAAAAAAAAAAAAAAAGATACCAACGAAAATAATTTCCTACCTATCCTAGGTAGGAAATTATTTTCGTTGGTGAGCGAGGCTATTGAAATTAAAAAACATCCTAATTTTAATAGAGAAGATGGTTGGAATGTACCACCAGTTTTCACTTCACCAGTCAGAATGACTGGGTATTCACTTAATTAATTCCAAGGAAAATCAAAATACAACAAGACTTCATGACACCGTGAGCTCATTCTGCGTAAATGGTAACAATTCAACATAGTTCGGGTACTTTGAGATAACTTTCACTTCAAACTACAAGACAACAACCATCTTTAGTCTCCCCGTGACCATGGCTGCTGAAAAGCAACCGAAACGTCGGGATCAATGTAAAATATAAAATAACATCAAATAAACCGCGATAGAATCCGATAAAAATAGTTTTATTTCAATAATCACGGCTAGTTGGGTAGCTGTTCATGCCCAGCGTTCCATTCAACTTTCGGGTGCGACCTTTTCCCATGGATTTTCCAATTTCATCTTTTATATAAGCCTTGTCCTGACAATTACGAATTTAAAAAAAAAAAAAACAACTAGTGCGCTTGAACAGTTCTGAAGTTCTGCGCACAGAAAAAAATAGCGATTCATTTTTGCATTGATAAAAAATATGTTCACATTAATTTTATCTTACACGTAATGAGCTACCCGGGGCAATTACCGCTTTGCGCGGAACGGCAACACTGCGGAAACGGAGGTCGTCGTTATAATTCCCGGGAGACAACAATACATTAGTCACTGTTGGTTACCGGGACACACAGATTGTCTGCTCTCTAACGAATTTTGACATCTAGTTCGTCACGAGAATTACAACACAGCGAGATTAATTTTTATGTACCAATTGTGAATATTCGTTTTCGGAAAATTGAATATGAGTGAAAAACAAATAAGTAAGTTGGTGTACCGAAAGTTACTGATACTGGTTTTGTAAAGCTTATCACTAGCATTCTCGTTAAAGCTCTCTTGGTTATAAGCAATTGCCGCCTTTCAATTTTGATAGGAAAGCCTGCATGAGTTTAAGTTGCTGTATAGAGTTTGTCCTTATATGGGGAAAACTAATTTTGTATTGCTCTAAAATTATTTTTGTACGATACTTTTGTAACGAATTGAATTGGTGCTATTCAAAGTGATGCGCTCAATGGCATGCACCCTTAACACTCGTTGAAGTAGCTTCAGAACGTATCTCTTATTTATTCAACAGAAAAAATGAATTATGTTGTTGCGATTGAAATTTTTCAACTTTTCAATTTTCTGTGCTTTTTCAAACATTTCCTTCCGTGTAAAACAAATAAATTTTAATTTGAGGCAGAAATGAACTGTATCCTGTAATCAGTTCGTACGTAAATCTACAAAAATTAAAACACAAATCACAGGTGCGAAATGAATCGAGAACCGGGCGTAAAATGAATCGAGAACCGGGCGTAAAGTCATACATATTTATTTTATTATGGAACATTTTGATTCCCTACCGTCTTTGGTTTCTTCTCATTGCCAATTTTAAATTGGTTTCGTTCACTCCATTTTTACCAATAATTCTGTAGTATTGTGTTATTCGATGATAACTTGCCGTCTTAAATTACTTTTATCTAGAAGTTTAGATTTATTTTTATTGCTAGCCTGTGCCGCGGGCCTAAAAATGCTCGCAGCTATTGGATGTATGTACCCCACTAAGATCTTCTGGACCTAAACCATCCTCATCTATAAGCTGGTACACCTACTGATTTACGGCACTGGTTGCTGGATTTCCTGAGAAGGTTGGGGAGGGGAGGGGGTCAGTCGGAAGTCGCTCCACTAAAAGGTAAAATAAACTACATCAGGAGGAGAAAGCGTAGAAGAGCGGATCCCGGTTTCCAAAGTACAAACCTTCGGATGCATCGCGAAGATGGTGGTGAGCGCCAGAGCTACCTGAATAGCTGAAGCCTGATTCCAACTTAAATAACTCAAACTAAAATAACTAATGTAAGACCGCTTGTTAAGCTGTGAAGTAATGAATACCACCTTTAAAATTGCGAATGTAAAGAGATATAATCAGCTTTCAATTCATACCCAGAATAGCTTTGACATTTAGAAGCAACTGTAGCCTTTGCCGTTAACAAAATGTTGAAGAATCTCGCTTGACTGCCCATTTATAAGCAATTTACATTCAGTGCGAGAAATATTTTGAAAGGTGAATCTCTACAAACGGTGGAATACCTACAAATATAATATTTAGATTTTACCAAAGAATATAACCGCGTTTATTTCAATCTAAACTGAGTTTTACTTGCCTAAGATTTTTGCAGCTCTTAGAGGCTCTTCGATCCGATCCATAATGTAATATCACTACATTTTCGAAAATGAGCCGTTGTTATCTTGTATCGATTTTTGATTGATTTCACAACGTCTAGTGAGCAATGAAACTATGATAAGCAATTACATCCCAAGTGAAATAATTGCATTTAATAAATAATTGTCAGTTAACATATAAGAATTTATATTACCTTTTTAGTGGAAAATATTGGGGTAGCAACAAGAAACAAGAAATTGTTATATCAATTTATTTTAGAATGTTTTAAGTTCTTGTGACTAAAATTTTGGGATTTTCTACACAGAAGTTGGCATCCATATAGATCTCAATTCTTATCGACAACAACGCGTATTGTTAATACTGAACTTGGCTCTCATTTTAGATTTATGTTTTTGATGGGATATCATTACTTTTTATTACAGAAATTATTAATATTCATCATTAATACATAGTTATTTGTAAAATTGCTCTATTTTCTTATGTTTACGTTATAGTTTTCTTTTTTGTGCTATTTTCCATATTATGATCAAGTACCTTCGAAATATAAGAGTGAATTGCCCATACATCTTATTGTTTTATAATTGATACTAATCTTACCTTATATTATAAATGTCAAAGCTCGTGAAGATTTTTGAATGTTTGTTACTCAATCACACTGAAACGGCTGAACGAAGCTGGATGAAATATGGTACAAGCATAAGTCTTAGTCTAGAACAACACATGGGCTACTTTATCTCTAAAATAGGTCCCCAGGTAACGGGAATGGGATCAAAATTGTACGCTAATTTTTCAATTTTTTTCCTTTGTATTTTGCCTCATAGGCTCCCTTGATACCAAATATCAAGTTTCTATCTTATCTGAAAGTGGATTAGGTTTTGAACTACAAGTCAGTGAGTGAGTCAGTCATAAAAATGACGGTTTTATACGTTAATATATCAATTACTATTTGAGCAATATTTATGAAATTTTAGATTTCAGACAGGCTAAGGGGCTTTAATAAATGTGCCAGATTTCATATATATAGACTAAATTGTCTTCGAGTTGTGAAGGGTCAGAAGTAGCTCGAAATGGTTTTTGCATCACCAGTTCTTTTCTCTTTGAACTTGGCTGGACACACTGCTGCATGATTACTTAGTACGTACTTATATTTTATCCAAACCTTGAATGTTTTTAGAAGTACGGAAATCAATTCAACACCTGCATTTTCATAGAATATTAAACCATAAGTTTGTTAATTATTCCAAAATAATCACGTCGACACACCGAATAGAGAAACAAAAACAAAGAATATTGAGGAAACGAGGAGGCTAGGCGTTTTAACGAGAGAATTTTAAAACAAAGCTTTTAAAAGTAGCTAAAGCGTATTCATATTTAATTAGGGAATGAGTTGTTGTTTCTCATTGTCTGCAAGATTCAAATGGAAAGTCATTAATTAATTTCACAATAGAGTAAATAAGTATCTTGAAATACAGATTTTAATGAAATTATAAATTATTAAGGGCAAACTTTATATTGAGAAGATTATAGCTGTAAAATTAAATCCCGGTACTTTGTATCAATAAGGTGATAAACCTAACCTACTTTGCTAATTAAAAAATGTTTTTTTGTTGTTGTAGCATCCTTGCAAAAAATATGTACATACCAACCATATTATTAATAAACAAAAGTATAAATGAGTATCAAAAGCTTTAGAAAATCTACTCTTAACGCTTAAACACAACAATATTTAATTGATTATTATTTAGGAAGTATTTCACATATACACACACATTGTATGTGTATATTTATCGCTTTAGAGATATACAGGCGTATACTAATATACTATACTATACGGGAAAAGATAATAAGGTGGATCGTTCCAAGTTTATACAATACTAAAAAGTCAGTAATACAAAAAAGGTGTTATTAGTTTGGCCTATAAATAGAGTGCATGTAAATTATTATGATAATACTAGGTTGGCGCACCTTTTTTTTTCGTGCGGACATTCACTCCGATACCCCCCGCCAGCCAGTGGGAGGAGGGGGGGGGGTTGGCGTACCTAGTGATAAAGTCATACGACCGCAGTTACCTGTCTACCAAATGTAATGATTATATCTATTTCCCTTCAGAATTGATCGTTATTGCAATATGGACGCTTACGTTCCATAATGGGCGTTTTCCGGGTGACTAGGTGAATGGTATCTAATGATCCCTAAGAGATAGTTATTATATCGTGAAGGAACGTCGGCATATTATTACACGCGTGATAAGATTGCAGAACACATATTGATGATGAAAGATGACTTACATCATCATCATATATGGCTTTATGAGCAGAAGTATGTCCAAGAAAAGATGGATTTATTGCGTGAAGAAGGATATGGTAAGGTAGAGGAAGGGAAGAGTAGTAAGGAAGGAAACGAGCAACTTATGTGATATCGTCTGACAGGAACATATGGAAGAGAATGACATGTAGTTTGATATAAATAATATGTAACTTAGACCCGCACTGAATTCTCAGCTGATGCACTAATGAGATTAGTCATGTGCCGCATTTTAATATAAAAATTCAATTAACATTTTTGAATCAATCATTTCGATTTCCCAGTTGTTTCCAAGGTTTGCACTTGAGAGTCCGGGGTCCGCTTATTGTTTTTGGTTGGTATGTTGGCTTTTTCGAAAGCGACTGCCATCGGACCCCCAAACCCGAGAGGCGAGCCTCGTCCGTTGTTTAACAAGTGAGTTTGGCTTGGGCCGGAAAGGTGTTAGTAGGGCAATACCTTTTTGAATAACTAAGAATGAATGAAAATGAAAAAAATGGTGTATCAAAATTATAGCCATAATGATGATTATACTCATCCTAAAATATAAAGGAAATAAAATCCAAAGTGCATTTAAAACGATACCAATGTTCGATACTATCCTATAGTAACAAATTTGAAATAAAAAGTATGGTCTGTAAAAGCGTGCAAAGACGTAAACAAGTTTTTGAGTTCGTCAAAAGGCATCAAAGTACTTAATGAAAGCGGATATGACGCAATTTAAAGTGCGATGCAACATCATTATTAGCGGCGGATTTTGCTTGCAGAACGGAAGCACTCGGACTACCAAATGAGCATACAAGGTTAGATTTATAAGCGAGAAGCTAGAAACCACGTATTCCCCTGGGTATGCTAGAGAGAAAAATTGTATTCGCGAGATCTCAACTTATATTCTGTTTTGTTAGACTGTTAGTTCGACAAATCGAACAGTATGGAAAAAATATTCCGTTCTTTTAGAAAAGTAGCAGGAAACTAAATTATTACTTGAATTTTGGGTATTTATGGTAAACTTTTGTATCTATGGTACTTCAGTAACTACAACACTTCAAGAGCTTCCTCTACTGTCATTAAACCTTTCATGTAAGCCCGCCGGATAAAATAAATGAAAAAACAGTATTTCTTTTACAAATAGGCCGGCGGGGGGCCGAATCCGAAGGGATTTCCGAACGAAAAAAAAAAGCGTGGCTCCCAAACCCGAGGGGGCCATCTCGAAACCGGAGATGGCCCAGGGTCAGTCGGGATGCGAGGGAAATGCTTTATGCGCAACCTCTATGGTCTTTATGGTCTTTATGGTCTGGATGTTTCTATGTATAATATGTATGTATTTACAAAAAAAAGTATTTAAGTATGTTTATCCGCATTCTAGAACCCATATGACAAGCTCTGCTTAGTTTGGGTCTAGATCTCGTTGTGTACTTTGTCGTACAATATTTATTTATATTTATTTATTTACTTCTTACGTCTGAAGACCCGGGACGGCCGGCGGTTTTAGTCGGTTCAAGCCCAACATAATGGTCCCCGCTGGCCGGCTGGTATCCGAGGGGTTTTCCACACGAAAAAAAAGTACTCACAAATTGAAGCTTCAATACTTCGTAGTGGTTTTAACATCGCACTTATATAAACAAATTGCCACAACACGTGAAGCCACTTAAAGCAAAAATATTTACGTAGGAGGACTGGAAACCTTTTTAGGGTTCCGTTGCCAAATGGCAAAAAACGAAACCCTTATAGATTCGTCATGTCTGTCCGTCCGTATGTCACAGCCACTTTTTTCCTAAACCATAAGATCTATGCTGTTGAAACTTGGTAAGTAGATGTATTCTGTGAACCGCATTAAGATTTTCATGCAAAAATAGAAAAAAAACAATAAATTTTGGGGGTACCCATACATAGAACTGAAACTCAAAATTTTTTTTTTCATCAAACCCATACGTGTGTATGGATAGGTCTTCCAAAATGATATTGAGGGCTCTAATATCATTTTTTTCTAAACTGAATAGTTTGCGCGAGAGACACTTCCAAAGTGGTAAAATGTGTCCCCCCCCCCCCTGTAACTTCTAAAATAAGAGAATGATAAAATTAAAAAATATATACGATGTACATTACCATGTAAACTTCCAACGATAATTGGTTTGAACGAGATCTAGTAAGTAGTTTTTTTAATACGTCATAAATCGTAAACTGCAATTTACCTTTCATTCAATCAACTCAACAAATATAAAAATTAAAAAAAAATCATTATTATGTTACTTGCTGCTACGGAACCCTAAATGGGCGAGTCCGACTCGCACTTGGCCGCTTTTTATTAATAGAAAAGTTACTATAATGTAAGTGCCATTTAACCTTGTTTTTCTGTAAGGTGTATTATATATTTCCAGCTGCGCTTCAAATACTAACAAGAAATTCCGTTTTTTCAGACCTCGTCCTTAAATCTTACCACTATAATTATATTATGAAAACGAAAGTTTGAGTGGATGGATTGATGGATGTTTGCCATTCCATCACACCAGGACTGCTGAACGGATCTAGATGAAATTTATCACAGAAATAAGTTATAGTCCAGGTTAGTACTTAGGCTTTTATCTCAGTTGCAGAATCCTGTGGGGTTGCGGGAACGTGATCAGTATGTCACGCGAGCGGAACCGTGTGCAATAACTGGTCATTCATATTCCACCATTCATTCATATTCATAGTCCACCTACTCAGTCTCATTCTAGGGAAATGTTATAAAATATTAAAGTAAAAGACACACTAATCCATCTAGAGATAGCGTATTATATTCTATTACATCCTTAGTTTGCCTTCATAAAGAGACAGTTTGTACGGCATAGTCTCAAGTTTGTCACGTAACTCTATTACACATTCACCGTTCGCTTCCAGCTCCATATGTTTAGTGTGAGTTTATATACATACATTATATATGTATGTATATAAGCTAAACTTACCCTTTAAACATATATATGTTTAAAGGGTACTCGGTTAATAGAGCATATAATATTAAAGTTATTAACACAGAGTTCTATGCAGAGGTGATATTTGTCTCAAAGGTTTGAGTTATGTGTTTTGAGTTTTATAATTTACTAGTTGTTGTCCGTGGCCCCATCCACGTGATATTCTGATCTCTAGAAAAATAAAATAATATATTTTGATCCACATTTCAAACAATTAAGATGGGCCAAGAATGCCGGTCTCCTTTATACAAATCTTTTTCTATGTGAATTATTCTTCTGCGGCACTCAATCACAACACTTGTCACATTGCCAACTCACAGTTGGCAATGTGACAAGTTTTTAAGCTATTGTTCCATCAATAGCCGCGGTAGCCTAGTGGTATGGGTAATGGACTGCTGAGAATAGCCGCGGTAGCCTAGTGGTATGGGTAATGGACTGCTGAGACGAGGTCTCCGGTTCGATCCCAGGTTTTACCATGGCACACACCAATGACTTTTCGATGCTTTTCGAAGTTATGTGTGTATTTATCGCAGGCTTATAAGTGCCCGGTTAATGGCAATAGGCTCGCCACCTATTACATTGGGACCTAAACATAAACTGGCGAAATGTGGGTGCTAGCGCCTCTGCCTACCCCTTCGGGGATATAGGCGTGAGTTTATGTTATGTTATGTTATGTTATGTTCCATCAATGCACTTAAGGAATACTTCAGTCAAGTCAAAGTCAAAGTCAAAAATAATTTATTCTGTATAGACCATTAATACGGAACTTACAAAACGTCAAAAAAATTAAACGAATGTTTGACAAATGGACCACCGCACTGGTTCGAAACGCGGCCCTGTCCTGAGAAGACTCCGGCAAGAAACTCAGCGGGCTGTTGTTTTTTTGGTATATTTACAAACATGTTTACTTAACCTAATAACAATATTTCATTTGAGTAGCATAGAGAGAGAGAGCAAACAGTTCATATCCAAGCTTGTTTGTCATCTAAATAATCTTGAATTTTATAATAGCCTTTTTGGCAGAGTTTACTTTTAATTTGTCTCTTAAATTTATGAAGAGGTAGATTTTTCATTTTACTAGGAAGCTTGTTGTAGAAGCGTCAAGCTTATCTGTAGCGCCTTTACTTCTTCCTTTAACGGTAAAATCAGATTGATTAATGTGTCGCGAATGTAAAAGGTCCGATCCTACAAATATTATAAATGATAAAGATTGTGAAGATGTTTGTTACTCAATGGCCCTTTTTTTTTTGTGTGGAAGTCCCTTCGGATACCCCCCCGCCGGTCAGCGGGGGCGGTTATGTCGAGCTTGAACTGACTAAAACCGCACGCCGTCTCGGGTCTACAGACAGGTCTACAGGGTGTAAGGTTACCCATGGAGCATATCCCTCGCACTCCGACTGACCCTGGGCCATTCGCAGTGTCCCCTCTGATAGGAGCAGAGGGGTACCTGGAGCGACGACCCCCCCCCCTCGTGCAAAGGGGTCAGCTGGCCCTGAAAAGGGCCGGTTGGTCAGACTCTTGGCCGTTGACGTTGACGCCAGCTACTCCAGAGGAGCAATCAATGATGCGTCATCGCCCACGTTGCCCAGGGTGCACCAAACTTGGAGGTGATCCAACCAGTCGCACCCCTTACTCAATGGCCCTGGATGAAATTTGGTAGAAGGATAAATTATAGTACGGAATTATACATAGGCTATTTTATCCCTGCAATAGGCAGCGGGCAACAGCAAGTGTTCCATAACAATGCTCTCAAATTTCAATGTGAAATATATTTATACAAAGTTAAATTAATTATCAAACCTACACATTTGCGGTCTGACTGTAGCGCAATCCTCAAAGTTCTTGATTTCGGAGTAGAAATATCCCGTGGTTTCAATATAACACGAAACGCTCCTGTGAGATTTGTAGCTTGATAATTATTTGCGGTACATTTTTATTACGTCAGCATGTATATGAAGGTTCTCTTCAGTATCTAAGCACTTTAATATGCAAATATGAATGGTTAAAATCTGTTTGTAATCGAACCTAGCTAATATTACTCTTGGAAATGAAACTAATTTCAAAGGATTAAGATATGATATGATCACTTCCTTAGTTTTCCCGTGACCATGGCAGCTGTAAACAGCAAGCAGATCATCCAAAATCCATACAAACATACAATCATGTTTATTAACCATTTATGCAGAGACAACGTCTTTCACTTGCTACCATCCTAGCACACTACTTTCGCCACAGAATAGATAGGTAATATTACTACGCTTCTTCTACTTTCGTAATTGTTGTCATACATGCTCACCGGTTGCGGGTACTTTATACCAAGGCTTCGCCAGATCCTAAAAATGTCCTAAATCATTTTGACATACTTACCAAAATAACATAATAAAATTTCATATTTACTCATGGTGACCTGTATAAATTGCTCGAGATAGTTAGCAACTGTGGCACATACATACCTTACGTAATATTCTAATTTCATTACCCGTACTTTGAACCTGAAAAATAATTCTGGCCCACCCATTGTGTTCGCGTGACAAACACTACTGATTGCCAATTTTGAGTGACTACATAGTTGGTTCAATAGTTTCAGTGGCCACGACGTGAATTATAGTTGTGAGCCCCTTTGGGCGCGATTAGACCGTCAATAAATATTGCGATCTGATATCGTTAGTTGTCAATATAGTCCAGTCAGAATAGACTTCACCCTTCAATTTATTTCAAAGAAGTTTAAAATTGCCATGAACGTTGGGATACCATTATAATGAAATTTTGAAATATTCTAGTCGACCATGAGTGCAATAAAAGTTGTTCAAGGTCAAATGTCACAAGTTGAAATTTATATCAAACACTCTAGTTTGCAATCTCTTAAGGTTGTGAAAAATCAAACCTTCAAGACAACGCCATCTAAACTTACAGCCGTTTATATTATATTTTTAAATAATTGTTAGAGAATTAAATTTTGCACCAATGGTATCGATGGGGATTTTTCTCAATTTCATTATAATGGCATCACTAACATTCATGCAAATTTTTAGCTACTTTGAAATTAATGCGAGGGTACCCATACATTTCGTGTTAAAATGACTGGACTTATACAGGGACGGATCGCCTTTGCACATCAATAATGTCTAATATTTACAGAATCGCGCGGATTCCGATGTATATTGATTAATCCCTTCCATATTACGCAATTATTTGTGATCGCTGTATGTGTGTACTTCATTTCCATCACTTGGCTATTTGTTAAGCCTCGATAACACACAACATTTTATTTCTGTAATTAAGTTGTTTATCGTGAGTTATTTTAACGATCGTTTAAGCTACAACGTACGCATTTACGAGTATACCGATGGCGACTGTACCTAGTTAAAGTAAAATTTATTTATCAATTTATTGTCAACACAGTCTCTCTGGCTTCGTCGTCATCCTCCTAATATTGATAATACCTCAACGTCACCTTAACGTTTTTAATTAGTAAAAGTAATCAATTTTAAGACGACGGTATCATTTTAAAAGTCAGATGCACAAAATGGAATTCAAAGATTCATAAAAAGTATGCACGTCCACACGTAAAAAAAAGTGTATCTTCAAATATTTTTTATTCTAAAGATGAAATTTTATATTTTAAAGATGAAATTTAATATATTATTTTGAAGTTTGATATTTGAAATATTTCAATTTAGAATATCAAATTTTTAAATATAAAAACTTGGTTGCAGTGGTTTCAGTGTTTCATTCGGAGGATCTAATAAAATAATTTAATACTAGCTGACCTGATACATAATATAATCAGAGTACTTAATTCTATAACCTCATAGCAGCGCCACCGGATCTAATAATTGCTAGACATACTACACATATTAGGTAGGACTTTTGCGCATTTGCAAGCAATAACTTGACAAAGTTTTGCTTGTTCGATTGTGGTTTTATCGCAATTGGATGTACGGTTTGGCTAATTGCCTATGCATGTGATATGGCAGCGCATAAACTACGAATCAACAAACAAAAATATATTTGTATAAGTATTAGATAAACCATGTATTAAAATATTTAAAAGTATCTTACGTTTGGTCATTTAAAGATCTTTTTTTTATATATATTTAGGACACGTCAATTTGACTTCACCTCGCCTGATGGTAAGCTGAAGGTAAAGTCTCAGGAAACAGGGTCACCATTATATACACGTACCATGTACACAATGGTGGCACTCAGCTTGACGGCCTCATCAGAAGAGGATTGTCGTCGCAGCACCGCGTGACACCCACCGGTCCCACCAGTGCTGCGACCATAATCCCCCTGCCCGGCTATGCACTTGCTGACCCCTGAACGCAATCAAACCGAAATTGGATTACTATGGAGGGTTTTTCGCAACCGTGCACGGTGGTACCTACCGAATTTTGTGACAAATTTGTGTCATCAAATTTCTACCACCAGTAGATATTGTGTAATCATTATATAACGTAAGTAATTTGACTTGTACTTACTGTCAATGAATGTTCATTTTGCCAATGGCTCCTTCCACTGAATAGTGTTAAGCATTCGTGTTCATTAATTGTTACATGTAATAGTCTCGGTACCATTTGAAAAGTGGGCGAATTACTTACCGGACAATCTGTCTGGAAAATGTATACGTATTCAGATTCTACTTGTCTTTTTAAATGAGTACCTATGTGGGTAGGTGCACTCCATTAAATAAGCTAGAGGTGAGTTTGGCGGAGGTGGTGGCGGTAATTACACACAGGTCATTACAAGTTACTTCATTTGTTTGCATACTTTTGGGAGGAAGCGATGGGAAGGCGATGGAAGACTACTATTTTTTGACTAATTATTGTTGAATGGCTGCTGCCCGCGTGGATTTCTGATCTTGTATCCGCAAACCATAGAAACCTATGATAGGAATAAAAAACGGCCAAGTGCGAGTCGGACTCGCCCATTAAGGGTTCCGTAGCAGCAAGTAACATAATAATGTTTTTATATTTGAGTTGATTGAATGACAGGTAAATTGCGGTTTACGATTTATGACGTATTAAAAAAACTAATAACTAGATCTCGTTCAAATCAATTTTCGTTGGAAGTCTACATATTAGTACATCATGTTATCATATTAGTATATTAGTACATCATGTATTTTTTTTTAGTTTTTTCATTATCTTATTTTAGAAGTTACAGGGGGAGGGGGGGGTACACTTATTTTACAACTATGGAAGGGTCTCTCGCGGAAACTATTCAGTTTAGAAAAAAATCAGCCAAGTGCGAGTCGGACTCGCCCATAAAGGGTTCCGTAGCAGCAAGTAAAATTTTTATATTTGAGTTGACTGAATGAAGGGAAAATGCGGTTTACGATTTATGACGTATTAAAAAAAACTACTTACTAGCTCTCGTTCAAACCAATTTTCGGTGGAAGTTTACATGGTAATGTACATCATATATATTTTTTTAGTTTTATCATTCTCTTAATTTAGAAGTTACAGGAGGGGACACACACATTTGACCACTTTGGAAGTGTCTCTCGCGCAAACTATTCAGTTCAGTTCACAAAAATGATATTAGAAACTTCAATATCATTTTTGAATATCTATCCATATGACTCCAACCGTATGGGACTGATGAAAAAGTTTTTTTGAGTTTCAGTTCTAAGTATGGGGAACCCCCAAAATTCATTGTTTTTTTTTCTATTTTTGTGTGAAAAACTTAATGCGGTTCACAGAATACATCTACTTACCAAGTTTCAACAGCATAGTTCTTATAGTTTCGGAAAAAAGTGGCTGTGACATACGGACGGACAGACCGACAGACATGACGAATCTATAAGGGTTCCGTTTTTTGCTATTTGGCAACTGAACCCTAAAAACATCTAAACATCTTCACAAACTTTCACATTTATAATATTAGTAGAAGTAGGAAGTCACTTTTTAACACTGGTATTTTACTTAACTCGAATGATATTGTTCAAGTATATTGCAACGGATACTTTATTGGGAAAACACTACTAAAACCATTGAGTTACTTTAGTAATATAGACATCAATGGCTTTAAACAAAATAACTCTTTGTGCGTTTGAAGTTCATATCTCTTTTTTGATATGTAAAGAAAAGGATACGAATCTCCGCGACCGATTTCAATGTTTGTTGTGATTTGTGTACACAAAAAAGAAACCATCGACGTTTTCAGGTTCAGAGAATTGGGTTAATGCAAACAAAAAATTAGGCCAGGATATCCGGATACATATTTAAGTTTAAGTAGCTCGCATGTATTTAAGTCGCGCAATTGATAGTATCCATACGGGTCTGCTTTTGTCTAAACTAAGCTATTACGGTATCGATGAGAAATCACTCTTATGGTTCCACAGCTATTTGGATAACCGCAAACAGATGGTGGAGCTGAGATTGAGTGATGGGACCTCTTTTACCTCGCCCCTCACATCTGTTAGAAGGGGCGTTCCCCAGGGCTCCATCCTATGACCAATTTTGGTTCAACTTATACTGCGCGGATATCATTAACTGCCTCCAAAACTCACAGTATCATATATACGCTGATGACGTGCAAGTGTACTTATCTTTTAAGCCGAGCGAATATCAATCGGTGGGGGAGAAACTCAATAAGGATCTCCACCGAATAGCAGAGTGGTCGGATAGGTACTGTTTAGTTTTGAATTCACTCAAAACAAAATACATGTTGTCAGGTCGATGCGGTTCCCACTTCTGTGAGTATTGCACTCATGGGGGAACCAATAGACTGAGTTGCTGTAGCTCGTAACCTAGGGTTGTATGTTGACTGTAACTTGAGGTTTGATTATCATATAACGGAGTCGATCCGAAGCTGTTTCTACCGACTCAAAGTTCTATATAAAGTGAGACCGTATCTTTCGGAGGAACTAAGGGTGCGACTGGTGGAGGCTCTAGTGCTGTCTAGGCTCAACTATGCGGATGTGGTTTACAGTCCGCGTCTGCTAGCGAGAACGGACCGGCTTATTCAGCGGGTACAAAATGCATGTACGCGGTTCTGTTTCTCGATACCACCTAGGGGGCATGTCACATCGTATCTCAGTAAACATTCACTGCTTAAAATGAAAACTAGACGAAAGATGCATTTGACATGCCTTTTTCTTCTTCGGTGTTATCAGATTTGCAGAACCGCAGTACTTATATAACAAACTCCGCTGGGTAACTAGTAGAAGGGCATTCCCTAGAAGACAATGCTCGCAGCAACCATCGATACCACTCACAGAACCGCATCGTTTAGGGGTAGTTTCTGCTATTCAACCTCCAAAATATGGAACAATCTTCCCCCGCCTTTGCGCTCCATAAAAAACGAATATCTCTTGGCAGCGCAGCGGAGGCTGGATGGCGTAAATTGTAATGTGTCGCTCATTTAATTTGTTAAGGGTG
Organism: Cybosia mesomella; assembly: GCA_946251805.1. Taxonomy (NCBI): domain Eukaryota; kingdom Metazoa; phylum Arthropoda; class Insecta; order Lepidoptera; family Erebidae; genus Cybosia; species Cybosia mesomella. The sequence goes on along the minus strand of OX276402.1, from coordinate 21,420,406 downwards.
TTGACATGCTGCATTCTGTCTTTTGTTTTGAAGACTGGAAACTGATTTACAGAAAAATTTAAATTTAAAATGGTCATCCTAAATGTGATAACTTGTCTAAATATAAATGTTTTTTTACTTTATACATTATATACCTATATATATATTGATTTTTACACATCACATAATACTCTCACATTTACACACATAACAACACACAAATAGGTACATGGATTCCAGTTGAAAACCAGCGCCAAGGTCCGTCCGCCTGGCATATGCTGAACTGCGTGTGCATCAAAGGGGTGTCCCTTTGATGCATACGCGAGGCACATGATAAATTAATAAACCATGTACTAGGTTAAGTGAATTGTTTAATGTGCCTTACATGCATGCATCAAATAAACGTTTCTTTCTTTCTTAGGTCATAATGAAGAACTTGAACCCGCGACCAGTCCCTTACAGGGGGAATGCTCTGACCAACTGAGCCACCTAGACACGTCCCAGATATTCGAAATTCTCCGATACATTAATACGTCTTTTTCCGATCTAAATCTTTAGAAAAAAGTAAACATAAAAAATGCTTAAAAATTTAATTGAATCATAAGGAAGAAGTTATAAATGATACCTGAGAATGAATATGACAGTTCCGCCTGCGTTCAATTCTGATCTCGAACCCGCGACCCACAATAATATATTCCGGGGATAAAAAGTAGCCTATTTACTATTCCAGACCATGATGTTGATTATGATCTGGAACAGTAGATAGGTATAGATCATGATCATGATCTCTATGCCATCCAAATCCGTTTTAGCATTTTAGTGTGAAATAGTAACAAACATCCACACATCCATACAAACTTGTAATTATGATATTATATAGCTTAATTTGGTGTCATCTGTTCATTGTATGAAAATAAATTCTTCACGTAATCATACTTATAGCTCTTCAAATGTTTTTATAACAGATGTCTAAGACAGACAGTTAATTAAAGTTGGCTCCGAACTCCGTAAATTTCTGCGAGATTGCGCTGGCTGTACCTAATCTCACAAGGGTTTTGCGAAGACAACTGGAACCCGAACTTTTTAACATGAAGTTTGATTTTCATTGCAATTTTCACATCTGTCTTTAAATATTCTACTAGATAGGTAATTAAACCACATAGGTTCACAAAAAAGAAAAAAAATACAAATAAGAAAAAAAAAACAATTCTCATAAATCGTATAACATGGAAAAAATAAAATAAGTTATTTAACGATTTTTTTACCCCTGAGTACGTCATTTCAAAAACTGGTGTTTAAAATTCGAACCACTTTTACTAATACTCGCAACATTTAAACTTCGAGTTTTTATTCAATAAAAACTTCTTTTTGGTGCTGGAGCGGTGAAAAGACACCTAATGAATATGTAGACAGAATATTTCTGTCAAATGAGAAACCTTTGAACTGCAAACGTTGAATGCTTTCTCTCATATGAAATATTATACGGGGTTAATTGGCGTAATTATCGCAAGTGCCAGGTGTTATTAAGCGAAAATTTTATTATGTTCGTATAAAATGTAATCCTAAAATAATGCTATGCTAATTACTTTTGTCATTTGATTTGAAATGGACAGTTGAATCTGTTTTGAGTGAAATAAGAAAGAAATATAACATAACATAAAATCACGCCTGTATCCCCGAAGGCGTAGGCAGAGTTGTATTACACACCCACGATTCGCCAGTTATGTTAAGGTCCCAATGTAAAAATCCTATTGCCATCTACCGGGCACATTATTAAGCGAGCGATAATTAACATTTATTAATGCACACATAACTACGAAAATTCAGAGGTGTGTGCCCGGGGCGACTGAGGATCGAACTCGAGACCTCGTCTCAGCAGTCCGTTACGTCCGCCACTGGGCTGTCGCCGCTAGTGATATATATATGATATAAGTATATAAATAATGCTATGCTAATTACTTTTGTCATTTGATTTGAAATGGACGGTTGAATCTGTTTTGAGTGAAATAAGAAAGAAATATGTAAGTATATATTTATTACCCGGGGCCAGCGATATCAATATTGTTCACTGAAATCTCAGACGATACATGTAATACGTAGGTATTACAAGTATCGTCTGAAACTCAACCTAAACTCATAAGCTGTTTGAAAATTTTAAGCTTACTAATGAGCAAATCCATCCTGGATAGTGAAATTTTCGGCTACATTCTTCTGAAAAAGCTTCCGATATACAGTGAAAAAGCTTAATCAACTATTGGACGTTATATGGCTATAGAACAAACTCTTCATACTACATTTTAGGAAGTAGTTATTTACTATTTGCTGTAAAAGTGACTTTTGGTGTTTTTGTTCAATATCCAAAAAAAGCAGCCATCGTTCACAAATAGCGTAGATAAAAAATCATCTAACCAGGACAAGTTAGAGGTAGCCCCGACGCCAGCTTATCTCACATTACGTAATTAGTACGCAATGTCCCCATGAACTGTTCCCGAGGAATCAAATTAATGTGCGTGCAAAGAAAATTGCTGTACTTACTTCAGAAGCTATTTACATTAATGGTAGTCGCTAGGGGTTATTAAGCCATTCAATGTTATTAATATTAAAAGTAATACAGTTAGCAGAAGATTTATAAAAGCAAATGTACCAATAATGACTAAAGTAGCTTAACGAATTCTAGTTTATTGATCTAGCTCTGAAACCTTTCATAAAATAAGAAACAAAACATGAATTATATTACATAATTTGGTCTTTTGGGAATTATAAAACTAATTATATTTAAATTATTGGTACATATATTACAATGGAAAAAATGGTTAGTAAATATTTTTGTGTACATCAAATTTTGTCATTGACTGTACCTACGAACTCATCATGTCTTAATATTTTACGTATTGACAACATAATACTTTGGTGCCTCGTGTGGGTGTATGGTATCCCACCAAGATCTTCAGTGCCTAAGCCAACCTTACCTGGAAATCAAAACACCTACTGATTAGTGGAGGAGGCTCTTGTGGAGTATTTTCTATCGAGGTTGAGGGGTTAGATGCTCGCGCAAAAGCAAGCGTAGGAGAGCGGCCCCAGTCTTCTAGGTGCAGGCTATCCAAAGCCTAAAACGGTATTAACGATAATATGTATAAACTAAATGGATTTATACTGTGAAACATAATTATGAATGGTCTATCTGCAGCATATACCTATAATTATCTATTTGACGGTGTGTTGATGACCTATTGATGTCTATATTACTAAAGGAACCACCTCACCTATAGCTCCCTCCAAACATACCTGGCCACCTTTGCAGTGTACCATAGAGTAGAGGAAATTCCCCAGTCAGAATACATAGCGTTGTATTTTACTTGTAAATAGCATTACCCCTTTGCCTGATAATGTTTTAGTTTTCCATTCAATAAAAAAAAATTCGGGCCAAGCGTAAGAACGTAACTACGTAAATAATAATTTCATGTTAACCAAATTAGAACTTTAAATTTATATAAATATTGATCCAACGAGAAAAGTTAGTTTAAGGTCGGCTAAAGTAAAGTTTAGGGCTTGCTGAACAATAGAAGGGAACTGTTTATTCGTACATCTATATCTAGCCCGGGATACTTTGGGTTAGGACCAAACCAAAGAGCTCGGTATTCTTCTCATTTGGGATTAGTGAGTAATTTCAACCAAGATTTGTACTTTTTGGTCGTAGTGGTATGGATGTAGTATAGTATATTAGGATGTACTTTTAAATAACCGCGGTAGCCTAGTGGTATGGGTAATGGACTGCTGAGACGAGGTCTCGGGTTCGATCCCAGGTTTTACCATGGCACACACCAATGACTTTTCGATGCTTTTCGAAGTTATGTGTGTATTTATCGCAGGTTTATAAGTGCCCGGTTAATGGCAATAGGCTCGCCACCTATTACATTGGGACCTAAACATAAACTGGCGAAATGTGGGTGTTAGCACCTCTGCCTACCCCTTCGGGGATATAGGCGTGAGTTTATGTTATGTTATGTTATTTATTCTTCCAATTTGGTGTACATTACTTGCTGATTGACGGACGACGGATGCGGGTCGTACGGCAATCACTCCTTTAAAAGATAAGAAAATTGAATCCATAAGGAAAGAAGGAGTAGGAGAGCGGCCTGCGGGCTATAAAGTGTGAAAGCCAAAATAAATAATATTGAGAAGGGAGAAGTGGGGTAGCAGACCCTGGGCTCCAACGATTAAAAGCCAAAATAAATAATATTGAGAAGGGAGAAGTGGGGTAGCAGACCCCGGGCTCTAACGAGTAAAAGCCAAAATAAATAATATTGAGAAGGGAGAAGAGGGGTAGCAGACCCCGGGCTCTAACGACAAATAATATTGAGAAGGGAGAAGTGGGGTAGCAGACCCCGGGCTCTAACGAGTAAAGCCAAAATAAATTATATTGAGAAGGCAGAAGTTGGGTAGCAAACCCCAGGCTCCAGAGTGTAAAAGCCAAAATAAATCATATTGAGAAGAAAGAAGTGGGGTAGCAAACCCTGGGCTTCAGAGAGTGAAAGCCAAAATAAACCATATTGAGAAGGGATAAGTGGGGTAGCAGACCCCGGGCTCCGAAGTATAAAAGCCAAAATAAACCATATTGAGAAGGGAGAAGTAGGGTAGCAGACCCCGGGGCTCCAAAGTGTGAAAGCCAAAATAAATTGTATTGAGAAGGGAGAAGTTGGGTAGCAGACCCTGGGCACCAAAGTGTAAAAGTCAAATGAACCATATTGAGAAGGGAAAAGTGGGGTACCAGACCCCGGGCTCCGAAGTGTAAAAGCCAAAGTAAATCATATTGAGAAGGGAGAAGTGGGGTAGCAGATCTTGGGCTCTTAAGTGTAATCTATGTCAGCAATGGGTTTGGCGCTCGATTGAAGAAAAAAATACCTGCTAGATTAATCTCTAGCAGGTATTTCGGTATTGGGTATACTTCCTAGTATAAAGCTAGCTTGAAGATTCCCTTTGTGTTATCGGTCACAAATTATGTGTATTTACGATGTACCGTTACTTTATCAATATGTGATCAAGTAATAAGCTTAGGTAACGAGAGATGTTACATAACTATAGATATATCCAAAATAACGTTGAGAGTGGATACCTCATGCCTATCAATACAATATGTACCGGTTTTGTTTATGTATATTCGTAATTCCCCGATTTGTACTTCAACAGAATTGGATCATTTTATGAATAATTTGTAACTAAATGTTGTTTTCTTTTAGTCGAAATTTTGTATAGTTAAGAGGGTTAGCAACTACTGTCTTTATTTTTATTACATTTCTAATTAGAGAAATCGATTTCCGCAAATCTCTGGGTGTGTGGGGCCCCAGCAAGACTTTTTAAGACTAAGTCAACCTGTAAGTTTGCTGACTGACAGACGAGGGTCTAGCGCAGGCTTTCCTCTTGGGGTCGGAAGATCGGAAGGTAGTTGCTTCCATAAAAGCCGTGTGAGCCAAATTAATAGGGAGAGTAAGTGGACCAGGCTCCACAGACACACGATACCTTAATGACTTCATACTGTACTGACAACACGACGACACTGCTACGTGCCAAGTATTTTAAATTGAAAACTCTGACGTAACTTGAAATTACTTTTAATGAATACCTCTTCTTTATTAAAAGGCATCGGGTCCATCCAAAAACAAAGTGAGTTAAATTATTCTCTATAGAAAAATGAAATAGATACTAAAGTGGTAATGGTGATTAAATTCCGAATGAAAAACACATGTGTACTGAACACCACAGCGAATTAAACGGTTAGCAAATGAATATTCTAAATTCAAAACTGTTAAAAATTATCAACATTTTAACAATCAAATTATTTGAACAATTATGTTATACATCTTTCTCTCTTTCCCTATGCGTGTGTCGTGCGAGATATGCGAGCAGGTAATGCGCGCGAAAGAGACGGTGGAGAGGGAACGGGAGAGAACCCTGCCCCCCGAGTTCCGCAGTCTGCGGCGAGGACGCCGCAGACTCATCTGCGCCCGGGACTACCGACCTCCATGATCGGGGCCTGAGGACGGCAGTTGGCCGACTCGCCGTCCTTACAGAAGCAGGCCGTGGCGGGGGCGTGTCGTGTGTGCCCTACACACGCCTGCCAACTCACCGAAGCGGGATAAAACCCGACCCCACCAGGCGAGGCCGCGGTGGCGGCCAAGGTCCGCCGGCAACCCTGGGGTTATCCTTTCGAGGGCTTACCCGGGGTGCCCGGCAACGGACACTTGGGGAGCACACCGTGCGGTTTTAGTCGAGACACGACATAACCACCCCCGCTGGCCAGCGGGGGGGTATCCGAGGGGATTTCCGCACGTAAAAAAAAAAACCCGACATTTATAAAAAACTAGTTTCATAAAAGTAACATTTTATGACTGCATTTCAAAGAGTTATTCTTTGAAATATAGTCACAAAATGTTACTAATATATTGCCGCGCGTCCGTCCTCTTCGCGTTATTCATACTACAACAGAACAACACAGACTGAATAAAAAATACGACGGTCGCAGATAAATCTGGTTGGAAAAGAACTACAGCTTCAGTGAGTATAACGTATACACATTGTAAACACATGCCGGTTGAGAACAGGAAATGATAAAGAGCCCTCAACGAACGATATTTCGCGCAGAAACAAGGAACCACCTTGTAAATTATGAGCTTTGTTTTGTGTTAATGTACAATAGATAATACGAACCAGGATCTCAAAAGTTACATTTGCATAATATATGACTAATTTTCTATACGATTATATTGTATAAATATTCGATTACACATTAATTGCTAGCATATTAATTAACTATCTGATGTCCGCGGTTCCGCTCCTGCTAACGTCGAAATCGGTTTTTGGTCATATCTCCGGTTCTATTTAACTAATTGCAATCAAACATACCATTTATTAAGTCTGACCTAGACCTATCTAATAGATAAAAAAACGGTTTAAAACCCTTTCAGTAGATTTTACGTCCATCGCGAACAAAGAGACAAACAGACAAGTATTTCAAGACAAATAGTTTTTATTTTCAGAATCGTTTATTTAACATATGACAAGCATGTTTTTGTAATACCTCCAATGTGCAGCCACAACTAATTTACAATTTTATAATAGTACTTACCTTTTTTTTTCGTGCGGACAATATTTATCATAAAATACTTACTGTAGTATAAATATGTAGATATTACTATACAGTATTAGTTCTGTTTAGTATTCATTGATTAACTGGTAGAGAATGCGTGTGGCATTAATTTCGTCTATGTACTTGTGCTAAAGTTCAATAAATCAATCTAAAAATACAATCAAATAAATTGGTTTGAATAATATTCTAAAATTGCCGGGTTACATTTTCAGCTCAAACACACGAGTCACAATTAAGAAGGGGAGCTTTGATTAAATACCCTGGTCACGTTTCCCCTGACCCCGCCGTCGATCGATATCCACTGAATAAATAACTTTATTGATGTTTGTTTGTTTATATAACACCGCGTTCTTGGGTTCTGCCCTATTAAAGATGCGGTATTAAATTTCCTCTTACAATCTTTTTATGATGTTTTGTTGTCATTTTTATTGTGTTTGCATGGAACTTGTTTACTTTGAGATGTATACAAGTTTGTTTGTTGAAGCAGAAAAATCTACAGGTTTTGATATGTTTACGAATGTTACTTAGGTGATATTTAGTGAAGGTCTAAAACATATCAAATAGACCGACCCAAATTCGCTTATTGCGATCGTGAGGGTTTGGGTCGGGATCAAAGTGCAGACAATGTTATTGGGTTTTTCTCTGTGAGGAAATTTTCAGTAGTAGTTCGCAGCCCGAAAATCGACTGTGATAGGTTAGCCCCCTATTACAGCGGGTTCGAAAATAGCTAGCAAAAGGTAGCCTCCTTGCCTCTGTGGATCCGAAAAACTATAACCTTCTTTAATTCTAGAGTAATTACGTTGCACCTAGGCAAGCGTGTACCATCGTCGATCACATCATCACTTACCAACAGGTGAGAGAGCGGTTAAATGCGGCCCTATTAGAAAAATAACTAAATATTAATAATAATAAAAAAATGATATCACACACAAAGTCTACCACTTGCTTTTGTGTTGGAGAGAGTATTCCAGGGTACATGGTAGAGCAGTAGACCAGGGTAGATGGTATTCTCTCCAAACTTTTCACTGTTAAGTTATAAGTTTAAACATCAGCTTTCCGTCCTTTTATATCACAAGCTTTTATTAAAAGAAAAAAACAGTTGTATAACAACAAAAATAATAATGTTATGTAAGCGTTGTGCTGATTTCAAAAGTTTGTATCGCCCAAGTTTTTTCTCTGTGTTCTAACTGCGGCTATAAGTTTCTGAAATCAGCACAACCATTGCATAAAACAATTATTTTTATTTTAGGACTTTTTTTATTATTTTAGGTTTTTTCTAGAAGTTTCTTTCTATAACATGACATAAACTTTCAGTTTAAGTAATGTCATGTAGTACCAGAGTGTTTGCCAAGACCAGCTAAAGGAGTTCAATACAACGAGTCTATCTCGTTTAGCTCCAGACCACCTACCGTGTTCAACTTCAGACCTTCGGCATCATATAGCACCAGAGTGATTACCAAGTCATAACAAACGAGCCCATACTCGATGGGTTTATGGAGATCCTATGGCCACTGTCCTACTCCATCATCAGACCCTGAATACCATGTCACATCAGAAAGATTGTCAACACAAAACAAATGAACGTAAACTCGATAGGTTTATCTTTTAAATTTAGGAGTTCCTATAGCCAACTTCCTACTCAGACCAGCTCCATAGTAACATTTGCATTGTCATAAAACGTATATGCAAAATTTCATGTCCATCGGTTGAGGATAACTGCCTCAAGATTCAGTTGCAAGATTTGACCCGAACTAATATTTATTAGAAAGAAATGATATTAGAAACCTCAATATCATTTTTAGGGTTCCGTTGCCAAATGGCAAAAAACGGAACCCTTATAGATTCTTCATGTCTGTCTGTCTGTCAGTCCGTATGTCACAGCCACTTTTTTCCGGAACTATAAGAACTATGATGTTGAAACTTGGTAAGTAGATGTATTCTGTGAACCGCATTAAGATTTTCATACAAAAATAGAAAAAAAAACAATAAATTTTGGGGGTCTAGAACAGAAACTCAATTTTTTTTTTTCATCTATCCCATACGTGTTTGGTATCTATGGATAGGTCTTCAAAAATGATATTGAGGTTTCTAATATTATTTTTTTCTAAACTGAATAGTTTGCGGGACAGACACTTCCAAAGTGGTAAAATGTGTCCCCCCCCCCCTGTAACTTCTAAAATAAGAGAATGATAAAGCTAAAAAAAGTTACGTCATAAATCGTAAACCGCAATTTACCATTCCTTCAATCAACTCAAATATAAATTTTAAAAAAAAAACATCATGTGACTTGCTGCTACGGAACCCTTAATGGGCGAGTCCGACTCGCACTTGGCCGGTTTTAAAGACCTATATATGATTTTAGATTTACATGGTCATTTACATTAAAATTATAAATAATATCGGATACTCGATGAAGATAATTAACATGGTAAATTCCCGTTAATAATTATAATTTTAATTTAAAGACCTATTCATAGATATCCAACAGGTATGGATTTGATGAAAAAAAAAATTATTGAGTTTCAGTTCTAGGTATGGGGAACCCCCAAAATTTATTGCTTTTTTTTCTATTTTTATGTATAAATCTTAATGCGGTCCTTAGAATACATCTACTTACCAAGTTTCAACAGCATAGTTCTTATAGTTTCGGAAAAAAAGTGTCTGTGGCATACGGACGGACAGACAGACAGACATGACGAATCCATAAGGGTTCCGTTTTTTGCCTTGATCTTGGTATTTGGTTGATGTTGGTGCATCAAAATAATGTATTTCTAAACCATAGATTCCATGTTGAGATTGAATTCACAATATCTATCAGGTTATCAGTTCTACATTTACACCACAGTCACGCAATATTATCATTAGTTGAAATTCTGGAGTAAGGAGTATAGTAGGTCTTTGTGCTTACAGTGACTAACAGCAATAAACGCATATAGCTTGATTCGAATAAACAAAATAAAGTATTATAAACTAAAAACACACCGTTATTATTAAAAAAAAATTAAACCTAGCTAATATTATATACAGTTTGTCCGTTTCTTGTGAAAATTTGTACAATCCATTATAGGTAGGTTTCATGATGAAAAAAAAACTGGATGGATCTAGGTAAAATTTGGAATAGAATTGAAAGAAAAAATTTGGATTAGGATTCTATTCGACCATAAAAATGAAGCCTACTTCTCATGTTCTCCGTATAAAGAGAATGCCGGTAAGACAGCTGAGTACAGTCAGGTAAACAATTAAACATCCTCTCTTTTCATCTTGTGTGGTTCCTGGTTGTATCCAATGCTTTCACCTCGGAGCTCGCGATCCACTAACTCCTCCTCTGTCGACTGTCGTATGACCTCCCAACCCCGTAATGGAAACCTGCACCATCTTGATAGACCCCAAAAACACCTATGTGTAAAAAATGTATACCAATCTCAGAACTGCTAAACTGGCTTTAGTAAAACTTTTCAGACTACGAACTTTGCAGTGTCGCATGCGTACGTCTCACTTATCTACAGGGGTTTTAATACTTAAAGAGAGGGTAAACGAACTTGTAGGTGAAGTATTCAATTTATTCACTCGCAAGGAGATGACTTTGTTCCTTTTGAGTTTAATGTACGGTAATAATTGGATTTTTATGGAACAAGGTAAGACAAGCGCACTTATGAGCCGTGACGTTAATGGTAGTCACTTAGTAATTTAAAAGAGACATTTCATTATAATAATTGCTGTAATGGCTGGGGTGATTTATATTGCTCTTTTTTACACGGTAGGTTGTATCCCCATACCCTCAAGTCAACCTCACCTCCAAGCTGGTACACCTGATAATTAACGGATGAACCTCTGATAGCTTTCCTCCCGGGGTTGGGTGGTCAGATGGCAGTTGTTCCGCAAAGGCCAATATAAACCAATTTAACAGAAAGAACAGGTGAGCGGACCCTGGGCTCCAAAGTACAAGCTTTGGATGCAACTAGGACTCGCTGTGACGATGATGATAATCTTTTACATGGTTTTATTAGTTTGACATATGCTTTCTCACTATCATCACCACTTATAGATGTTCCAGATTAAACTTAATATTCTTTACGCTAGTTATTATGATTTTAGCAATGTTAGGCCCGATTAAATTCAAAGCTTGCCCTGTCCCTCTCTTCCTCGACCACAGAAACGACTGCGGTATGACTCCTTTCAGATGCTGGGGTGTAAAGCATTATCTTCGCACCCCGACTGACCCAGGACCATCTCCGGTTTCGAGATGGCTCGAGGGGCGAGTTTGGGAACCACGGCGTCCCTGTCTTGCCCCCGGAAAAGGGGAAGCGTGGAACGCGCCGCCGCCCCGGAAGGTATGATAACCTCAATTCCCGGGAGAGGAAAGCTTACCCTATACCCTCGTCCGCTTTACAGCAGGCGAGGTTGGTGGAGACCACCGAAGATCTTGCTGGAGCACCATACATCCAAAAATACTTTAAGCGAGTATACTAAGTTACTAAGTTTACGAGTTCGAATGATTTAAAGTTGAATATTTTTAGAAAAACGACACATGCATTTGGCTGCACTGTATTTTCTAGCGAATTCAAGCCTTACTACTTCGGGACTAGATTATTATGTATTCTGTGACTGGAGATCGTCTGGATCGACTGGAATCTTTCGTAATTCATAAATTAAAAAGTATTTTTAATTTGGATTAATAAAAATCGAAATTTAGGGATAAAGCGTTGAATTTTTTAACAATAATATTCTTCGAGGCGTTTAAGTAGTCGTACTTAAGGAGTTTGTTTGAACTTTATCGGACATTCAAAATCAAAAAGATTGTCTTAGGTTTATTTTTACCAACTTTCAATATTTTGGCTGTTATTTGATTCTGAGCATAGTAAGATCGAGTTGAGAGTCGAAGCCTCTTTATAAATAGAATTATATTATATTTTACATATTTGTAGTAGTACGAAAGTTATTGGGTTAAGTTGCTATGTTTTTTTAGGGATTTTCTTTAGAAAAGCCCTATTGCTATCGAGTTGTCGTCGACGTAGTCGTTGCCAATTTTCTGTCACGGTTTTGGGTATGAAGGAGATGAGCTATCGAGTTGCTGTTTTCGGTAATAGATTCGTGCTGGGGTGAACCATTGCAAGATAAAGAAAAAAAAAAACCTTTGTATTCGGCTGAGCTCGTCTCAGGAATTCAACTTGTTTATCTTATGGAAACGACTCGCTTTCTTATAAACCTTTAACGTAAAATGTAATGATCTCATTAAAAAAGGTACGCTAAGTTCCGAACTACCTTAGCGTACCTTTAGTTGTAGAACGAAGACATACTTTAAACGAATAATTGATCTACACGGAACGAAAAACACCAAGTATATTAAACACAAAGATTTATTCGTACAGAACCAAGTTTTTAATTTGATATGTAGGAATGTGATGTCTTGTAGGTCGGCTTGTATGAAATATGTAGATGTGTAGTGACGGTAGTGGAAACTTATGAAGTACATAAGGAATGATGCAAATGACTGGCTGTTGCGTCTGCCTTCACCGAAACGATACAGTATGAATATTATTACTATACTAACGTGTAATTAACATCAGGAATTGGTTAGAATTTTGAGCATTGTTAGTCCAATTGTGATGAAAATTTTATAATGTTTTAGCATTGCTTATAATTACCATTCTCTCCATTTGATGAGCCTAAGATGATGAACTCCTTTCACACACAACAAACATCCATACACCCATCCAACCAAAGTAAGTTATTGCACAGTTACATTGGGTTTGGAATAGCCGTTAGAGAATAACTGGACTGAAATAAACATGCCCAGTATGCTGTAATGCAAGATCAGCCTTTGAAGTTTGGTTGTACCCTTTAATTCTTCACTGAACTCGGCATCTGTAAATAAACAAGTCTAGATAGTTGGCTAATTGTATTGTTTTTTAATGTTCATTCAAGAAGATAGGCTCGCTAATAAGCTCTAAGTTAAGTTTTGTTCTTAATGCTTATTAAAATCTATGTACCTTATTTTAGTACAATTTTTTTTTTTCCTTTTTAAAAAAAAGCTTATATCCGCGAGGTTGTTTTTGCTACTTAAAGTGGTCCCGTGGTTGCGCAGAGACACTGTCTTAATATGTTGGTTGTATTCACTATCTATGTTTTTATTTCTAGGAAAATATAATAAAATATCATAATCCAAGTTTTCTTTAGTAACGCAGTGGTAGTGAAGACAGCTTTATATATAACGATGATAGGTTCATATCCTTGGTCGGGTAAAGTTTTATCAGGGTCTTCTATTATTTTTTACCTAAATAACTTACAGTGCATGAACTGTTGCGGGTTTGGTGTCTAATGCTCACGAGAGAGTTGTTTAAGAAGGTAACAACAGAAGCGATAACAACATTAATGATAATTGAGAAGATAGTAAATGTATGGGATGCAGGTAAGCGTGGAGTGTTTTTTGTGTTGTGTGTTCTGGTTCGTGCAAATTACAAGAAGACTTTGGATTCGTAACCTAAGTATCACCTGAGCGCACACTATATCGACATGTGATCTCGGGCTACTAACATACACGACTGTCGCGCCATCTATTGTTCATTCAATCTAAAATGTATGACTTAGTGTGCGAGCAGGTAATACAGTATCTTTATTATAACAAACACAGGTATGTAGAGGTACAACAGTAAGGTAAGTAGTTACATCTTTATAATAAGTTTGGCCAAATAATCAATTAGTCTTTACTAAAGTTACAATAAGGTTGAATATTAAATACACATAGGGTAGGCAGAGGTGCATTACACACCCACGATTCGCCAGTTATGTTGAGGTCCCAATGTAATAGGGGGCGAGTCTATTGCCATCTACCGGGCACATTATTAAGCGAGCGATAATTACCATTTATTAATGCACACATAACTACGAAAAGTCAGAGGTGTGTGCCCGGGGCGACTGGGGATCGAATTCGAGACCTCATCTCAGCAGTCCGTTACGTACGCCACCGGGCTATCGCCGCTTGTGAATTTTAAATATCATTTGTTATTTACTCATAATTTTTTTTATTTCGCAGGTTCATCGCGAGTTACATCGTCTATAGTAAAGATGAAACCTAACTTAACAGCCTTAAAATAATTACGTGTTTTAATAATTCATAGAGGTCGTTTCCAAAGTGATTAATCAATCCATCAATTAACTAGTCCACTGCCGGACGTAGGCCTTCCCATTGTGTGCCATAGTAACATGCCTTCCGTATCTAGTCTATCCCATGAGCAGAAGGACACATTCGTCTATTTAATCGCTTAAAAAATTCAAGTGGGTACAAAATGATAGGATAGTCCTAAAAAAAAAAGTGAGTATTGTGAGATACTCCCACAATGAAACGAAAAACTCTGGGAATGTGAAGTAGTTGCGCAAATTGCCTATAAATTTTTCCGCTCCTTACTTTTGCCAAGAAAAATGCGGTTACGATGAAAGTTTTCTGTATGTGTTAAATTATTTAAAAGGAAAATCTTGAACGATGGTGGCATGCTCCGAGATTTATTTAGGTAGAAAGTTTGGTTGAAATGCTATTGAAGGTTTTACGTCGGCTCCCGAAAATTGGGATTGGAATGTGTAGCTACGCGGCTCGTTAAAATAATACCATCGTATAAATACGTTCAGAATTAATTCTGTTGTAAAAATATGGTAACAGAATTGAAGTGAAAGTAGTGAAAATATTTAGATATTGTGCAGTATAATATTTACTATATGGAAAAACGGATTTGGGAATCACGGTGTCCCCGTCTTGCCCCGGTTTGGGGTAGGGGTGCTAGTCGCCCCACCGTCCCGGCCTGCTTCTGCTGGGGTGACAGGCGGCCTCACCTGCCACCCCCAGGCCTGCGTTCATGGAGGACGAAGGTCGTTAAGCGACACCTATAATTCGACCAGCATGTAGGCATGTATTCACGAAAAAAAAATTTATCTTTAGTCACATTTTTAACCCCATATCATAACCTAAGTATGCATAATTTGCATTTTATAGAACAATTACAATATTATAATTATAACATACACTCACCTAAACTAAACAGTCATACCGAATACCTTTTTCTCATTTTTTTTTTTATCGTGCGGAAATCCCTTCGGATACCCCCCCGCCGGTCAGCGGGGGCGGTTATGTCGGGCTTGCACCGACTAAAACCGCACGCCGTCTCGGGTCTTCAGACACCACTAACAGCATCGCTCATCCTGTCTCCTCTGAAAGCAGAGGAGTACGGAGAGCGATGTGTTCCCGCCACGTTGGGTATTGGCCGACGATCAATGCCAACCCTATGAAGGGGTGAAGGGGAAGCCATTGACCGCCGCCCAGGGTGTACCGGCCGCTCCGATTCCGTTCCCCCCGGACTGCAGCGGGATCGGAATCGGAGCGACACTCGAGGAGGTTACCCAACACACACCCCAGTCATACCGAATACCTAGTTAAAATTCAATTTTGATACTGAGAAAGCTTTTGAATTCGTAACTACGTTGATTGTAGGGTGGTGATTGAATTTCAAGACTTGTTCCAGCGATGAGTGGAGTTGTGTACTCAGAGACTCTTGAGAATTTTCACTAACGCCACGCTCATTCGAAAAGCAAATACATTTTTCTCGGGCTATGGCAGTAACAATTTAGTTTACTATATTCTTACAATGTAAAAACCTTGTATATACTCCATCCCCTCTTTTTTATGACGTAAATATTTTGATTTATAATGTTATTTTTAGTTAATGTAATTGATATCTTTCCCCAAAATTGAACTGGAATAAAAAGACTGATAAAAAAAATTTCACTAGCTTTTGCTAGTAGCATTTTGCCAACTATATTTTACGATCCCACGTAATAAGGAGCGATGCTATTACCGTCAACTAGAATATTTTTTATATTTAGGTACAAATAGATAACATTGAAGTGTCTGTTTGTAACATTAAAATAACAGGTTTAAATAAATGCATAAGAGTGTAGATACATAGGTATAACAAACAAAAACAATATTGGAAAATTTTGTCTGTCTGTTTCAATTAGGTAATCTCTGAAACGTTTAGGCTGATTTTGACGGTACTGTCACTGGCAGATAGTCAATATTATAGGACCGTTGAATAAAAAACGCTACTTTTATTTTGAAAAATAATTCCGAGCAAAAAAAAAAGACTTAAAAATCTAAATCGCGGGCACAGCAGCAGTGAGCTATATGATTATTGCCGAATAAAACTTTTCTTTAAAAAAAGTAGTTCTCGTCACCCGTTTCAACAAAATTCTGTAATGAGTACACCTTTTTTGACATTTGGGAGATCGAGACTAGATTAAGACTGAATTTTGGACACATTTTTAGTATAAGAATTTGCCCTCTAGTATTCTATACCACTGGGAACCTCGGCACACATTAAAAATACACGACTTTTTTTACAAAAATACCGGGGTGCGAGGGAATTGCCTTATTAGGTCACCTTATACACCGGCACCTGAAGACCCGAGACGGCGTGCGGTTTTAGTCGGTTCAAGCCCGACATAACCACCCCCGCTGGCCGGCGGGGGGGTATCCGAAGGGATTTCCGCACGAAAAAAAAAAAAAAAAAAAAAAGTACTATATGTATAGTCTGGTTCACTTATTTCCCAAAGGAAAAATAAATCGTATTTTACACCTAAGAACCCGAAAATACCGAAATTACATCACAACACAAACCCGCCCCGATATAATTTTAAAAACATGAGCAATACCTTCGAGGCGGTCATTTATAATGCAAGTAGGTCACACTTACTGGAGTTGACCTTAATGTATTCTTGAAGGCGGTGTAACCTTGCCGTGGTGTAACACTACTAGTACCAATGTTAGGTTCCGCAATACAGGCACAAATCACCGCGATTCAAGGTGAAGCTTTCTTTAGAAATATATTAATGTAGTATCCATATTATGACGTTTATCACTTCTTTCTTTTAGACTTTTACTTTTTATCTCTGAAATAGGTTTCCGTGGGTTGCGGGAACATGATCAGAATTCAAAACAGGTGGAGTCGCAGACGGAAGTTAGTTAGATATAAACCGGGACATAATCTCTATAACATAAGACGTTGGAGCCATTGACACGCTATGGAAACAAGTACCTAAAAGTGTTATTATGAATAAGGCTCATTTTATATCCCACTAGCTGTTGCCCACGGCTTCACCCGCCCGGAATTCTGATCCCATTCCCACTACCCATAGCACCCTATTCCTGTACCACAACCTATATAAGATACACAATTCCACCATACATCATTTTGTTATATCTCAAAGGGTTTTCGTTTTCGTTGAAAGCTCCCAGTTGACTTATTTTCCGACACCTCTAAAAATATCATTTTATTTTAGCTAATGTATACAAAAACTTAACAAATTACTAAAACCTTCCTCGAGAACCACTCTATCCATTGGTGAAAACAGCATAAAAATCGGTGCAGTAGTTATGGAGTTTACCGTGAACAGATAGACAGACAGACGTGGTGGTGAACTTTGTTTTATAATATGTAGTGATAGTGATATAGTGAATGTAGTTAATATTAATATTTACAGGAGTAAGTGTTTACATAACATAACTTCACGCCTGTATCCCCGAAGGGGTAGGCAGAGGTGTATTACACACCCCCAATGTAATAGGGGGCGAGCCCATTGCCATCTACCGGGCACATTACTAAGCCAGCGATAATCAACATTTTTAATACACAGGGACAGGTGTGTGCCCGGGGCGACTGGGGATCGAACTCGAGACCTTGTTCGGCAGTCCGTTACGTACACCACTGGGCTATCGCCGGTAATAGTACGCTTGTGAAATCTCCAGGGACGCAGGGTTAATTCCATACAAGAGCTCTCTCTTAAAAACAGCAACTAAAAAAAAGGTTGGTTTTAAAGGCAGGTTTTCTTAATTTAGTGTGTGAGATAGGATAACGTACCGTGTTAGCAGGAAATTAGTTACCTACTTTGACCATTTTAGGATCATCACTACATAGATTCGTCATGTCTGTATGTCTGTCCGTCCGTATGTCACAGCCACTTTTTTCCGACACTATAAGAACCATGCTGTTGTAACTTGATAAGTTGATGTATTCTGTGAACCGCATTCAGATTTTCACAACATAAAACCCATACGTGTGTACGGTATCTATGGATATATCTGCTCTTTCTTCAAAAATGATATTGAGATTTGTAATTGTTTTTTTTCTAAACTGGATAGTTTGCGCGAGAGACACTTGCAAACTGGTAAAATGTGTCCCCCCCCCCCTGTTACTTCTAAAATAAGAAAATGATAAAACAAATAAAATATATATGATGATGTACCTACATCATATATTTTTTTCCATCCATGTAAATTTCTACCGAAAATTGGTTTGAACTAAATCTAGTAAGAAGTTTTTTTTTAATACGTCATAAATCGTAAACCGCGATTTACCTTTCATTCAATCAACTCAAATTTTTTTTTTTTTAAAAGAACGTTATTATGTTACTTACTGCTACGGAACCCTTCATGGGCGAGTCTGACTCGCACTTGGCTGCTTTTTTTTATATGTAGTACATCAAGTCTGTCACTGTTTTCTGCATTCACATTTCACTTTATTACTAAAAACGTTTTCATTTGTTACCTGTGACTACATTTGCATTCAGTATGGAACTTTTAGCTATATCATGATGATTTCTAATCTGAAAATCTGATCATGCATGAGTTCTTCCGAATGAAGTTATGATTAATAAATAATAGATCCTATAGACATTGCTCTACTGTTTCCACTACACATATCATAGCGTGATAATATCCTGCTACAAAAAAAAGCTTAAAAAAGAGTCAAGGGTTACTGTGCAACAAATAATATAGATAATAATTTAATTTAAATAATAATAAATTAATGTGATTATGATGTGGCTTAGCATGTCTTCGGTTAGTTAGGATGTCAGTCGCACAACGTCGCAAATGCGGTTATGAATAACACATCACACAATGTAGGTAATGAGTTTGTTTGTGTTTATTTACATTCCAATGTTTATATTTGTAATACATATTATATTCCAATGTTGGTATAGGAATTTCAATGGTTTTTATGTTAATCTTGCTAGATATACCTGTTTATAAATATAAAAGTCTGTAAGTATGGATGTTACTCAATCATGCTAGAACGGTTGAATGGGTCTGGATGAAAATTGGCACGGAGATAGATGATAGAATAGAATAGCATTCTTATCACGGGTTTAGGGTCCTGTGGGTCATGGAAACAGGACCAGTACTTTCACGTCCGCGGAGCTGCGGACTACCGCTAGTCTGACCTAAATACAATATTAAAATCTAACTCTTTTACACGAACAAGATCTTTGAACAAAAGATGGTAAAATGAAAACAACACTCAATAAGTGGTAATTCCTTTGTTAAAAGAATAACCACCTCCCGTCAAGAAAATCATTGAAATTATTCTTATTTATTTAATTCAATTGAAATTCAAATTCCGTTTTTGAATATATTAATTTTCTTCCCGCTAACGTTTCGGATATTGAGTTCGGGCTTCGAAAGGAAGGAATAGGAATGATTATATTCAAGTAAAATATGACGGAACATGAAAATATTTTAACACCTTTTGTACGTATGCTAGCTAAAATTAATTTGGCTGATTGATTGATTGAAACTGAATCCTATATCTATGGTTTAATTCCCGGCTCGGTAAATCGTCACTGCATATTGCTTCTGAAAGCACAAATTCTGGCACAATACTCGGTTGACAGCAGTTAGAAAATCCCCCATCTCCTCCCTCCCTCCATGTAACTGGTACTGATACTTAGGTTGGCGATTATACATCTCTGCCTATCCCTTCGGAAATATATTAATATCAGTTTAAAAAATAATAATTGTAATGAAATCCCGAATATTCTTTATTGTAATCTGATTCATGCATAACTTTACTTTACCCTATCGTTTAAGAAAATTTATTGGGGTTCCAATAAAACATACTGACGTACGCGGATAACCTGCTGGTTCCGTATGGAATATAAAATAAGGACAAGATCGTGAGATGAAATATGTGGGAAGATTTTTTCAAATGCCTGTTATATCTATAATATTATAAAATTGTACATTAGATGTGTCTTTAGTATCTTTACACAGGAGATTTAAAAAAAAACTTGGATTATGTTAAAGGAGCGATATTGAACACAAAATTATTTTGTTATGCAATTCTTGTCTGTTTGTCTTTTTATCTGTTAGTCTGTTCGTTTGCGATGGATGCAAAATGTCCTAGTCGTATTTTGATGTTGTTTTTTTCCATTACAAAGGTATTAATCAGACTTAAATCTACCGTATATTTAATTGCAATTGGTTAAGTAAAACCGGAGATATGACCAAAATTCTTGATGACCGACATCGACGCCGGTGGAGCCGCAGGCATCACCAAGTACGGAAATAAAATATATCGTACAATATAGAAGAACGAATGGATGTTTACTACTCTTTCATGCAATTATAGTCTAGAATATCACATAGTGCATTGCCCGAAACCAACCTAAAACATGCACAACAGACGCTCTTGCTACCGCTCATGCAGATCTACGCCACCGAGGCCGTTCTACGGCATCACGGCAGCTACACCAACGCGGCAATTCAACGCCCACATAATAAGTTTGAAATATTTACACACATTATTATATTAAATTAGCTGTGACCGCGCGAAGTACTGGTTCCGTTCCCGCAACTCACGGGAATCTGTTCCCGTTATAAAAAGTAGCCTATATTCTACTCCAGCTTAATGGTAAAGGAGTCGGCCTTACGATCGAGTAGTCCCGGGTTGGAATCCTGGTCATGTGTAATGACCAGGATATTGACGTGAACTCACTCCTAACACAAGTGATTCAGCTTAGCTGCAGAGGTTAGGGGGCCACTTTTGGTTACTAATATTCTTTTACAATTTCATTCAAATTCGATAAACCATTCATCCATTTATCCAAACGTTCGCATTTATAAACAATAAGTAAGATAAAGCTCACTAGACATTTTTTTTAAATTATAAAGCACGTATTGTAATTAAGAAAAGTGAAACAGATGCAGTAATATAAGATGTAGCATTTCAAAATAATGATTCTTAAAGACTGCCTGCACTTTCGTAATAAAATGTGTTACGGATGCAGCCTGTTATTTCAAGACAGCTATAATGGAGTCTGTATTTCTGCTTACGTAACACTCGCTGAATATTATAATGCAGAACAGCTTGAAAGAAACTGTTTTTGTACTAAGAATAGTATGAAGACTTGTTCACACTCTTTATCTGTTTGTTTAAAAAACACTTAAATGACAATTTTCGCATAAATTGAATAGTTAAGATGACAATCTTTTTATTTAAATGAGGTAAACTTCCCAATTGTAGCACTCTTTTTGGCGACATATCATTATTGTTTGGTGTTTCCATAATACATGCTTTTTTGTATACTCGTATATATTAGCCTTAAGTATTAGCCTTCCAGGTGCATATATTTCTTACGTATTTCGTAAATATCATGATTCGCTTGATATATATAAATCGAATATATATAGCTAATACCTCAATGAAAACTGGATAGGAATAGGAAAACGTACCCATTTTATTTTTCACACGGAAATCCCTTTGGATACCCCCCCGACGGCCAGCGGGGGCGGTTATGTCGGGCTTGAACCCACTAAACGCCGTTTATATTATTCATAAAACATGAATAATATGAACATTGTCCTCTGGGCATTATAAAACATATCAATCATGTACTCTTATGTAAAAAAGGTTTGTAAATGGACTGTTCAACCTAAATTTTTGTAAATTCAATTACTTACGAAGTATTTAGTTGCATAAATTGCATTTTTCTGAATTAATTATATGTTTAATGAACAATCACCTGCTCTTATCCAGACACAAAGTTAGCATATATATTAGCATCATTGGTATGGAAACAGCCTAATATACTCCTTGACTGAACAAGAACATTCCGGTAAGTAGCACAAGTAAATAATGCAAGCCGCTCGTGGTTCTGCGAACACATCTACGATATGTATATTGTTTGTATGGAACAAGATACGAAACGAAAATAACGAGTTTAGTTTATTCCAAACATGTACACTTTGTTTTAGCAGTAGATAGCAGCTCAGTGGCGTAACGGTAGCGAATAAACTGGATGTTTCTTGCCTTGCCTTCTTTCTTGTCTTCTTCTCTATCTGAATGCCAATCCTGGCTGCAATCAAAACTTCCACTCTGAGTCCCGGGGTACGTTTTCCGCGGTAAGGCCCATCATGGAGGATTGGCTAGAGAGGCGACACGGAAGCCTCTCGTACCGACTGACGCAGTTGATCTTCGAGTAGGGGTGCTTCGGGGATCACCTGCATCGGATCAGGAAGGAGCCAACGCCTGAGTGTCATAACTGCGACGCGAGCGAGGACTCAGGGCTGCACACGCTGGCGGACTGCCCGGCGTGGGAGGCGCCGAGGCGTGACCTCGTGGCAGCCATCGGGGTGGGAGTCCTCTCGCGCGGCAGCATGATTGCGGCAATGGTGCGGAGCGCGAGCGCGTGGGCCGCCGCCACCTCCTTCTGCGAGCATGTGATGCTCGCAGAAGGAGATGGCGGAGCGCGCCCAGTAGAGGTTCAGAACTCTCTCGGCCCGCCGAGCCCGCAAC
Organism: Cybosia mesomella; assembly: GCA_946251805.1. Taxonomy (NCBI): domain Eukaryota; kingdom Metazoa; phylum Arthropoda; class Insecta; order Lepidoptera; family Erebidae; genus Cybosia; species Cybosia mesomella. Next base: position 21,397,663 of record OX276402.1, on the reverse strand, counting down.
ATGCTCGCCGCGCGTCGCAGGCGACTCAGGCGCCGGAGGTCGCTCAACGACCTCCGTCCTCCGTGAGCGCAGGCCTGGGGGGTCAGGCGGGGGGGTATCCGAAGGGATTTCCGCACGAAAAAAAAAAAAAAAAAGGGTACGTTTTCCTGTCGGGGTGCGAGGGATATGCTCTATGGGCAACCTTAAGGTCTTAAGACCCGAGACGGCGTTTAGTGGGTTCAAGCCCAACATAACTGCCCCCGCTGGCCGTCGGGGGGGTATCCAAAGGGATTTCCGCATGAAAAATAAAATGGGTACGTTTTCCTATTCCTATCCAGTTTTCATTGACGTATTGGCTATTACAGGAGTGACTGCTGTCTGGACCTCAACCCCGATCGGAAAGCTTGCGCTAGAATCTTGTTTATTTTTCGGCAGGTGTAGGTAAGTACCGGCCGGCAGTTGCAATTGACTTGGCCCACAAGAACCTCTCATCACAGACTACTTTTAATGTAGTTAATTATTCAATCAACATAAGTACCTATCAGAACATAACCATAAAAAGTTATCCATGTTGGAATTGAGCCCACAACACTACATTTAGCAGCCATTTCAGAGTGATCAATTAAAATGTTACATCATCCATCCGTGTTGTCAAAAGCTTTACTACCTAGATTTCATAAATATTACGTAATGATAACCAAAGTGCTTTGTAAATTCCGTATATCAGTGGCAGCCTTTTAAGATATTCAGGAGGGCTTTTTATGTTAAATTACTTTATGCTGCGGAGACGATATTAAAAAACACGGTATATGTATTGTTAGCTCCGTAAAAACGCAAGTTCTGAATTATTTGTGTATTCATCTTTTTTTTCAATCTTTGTAACGAGACAGTGCGATTTTTGTGTGTCTGCATCTCTCGTACTACTGAGCACTCGTACTCGTGATTTGGCACAGAGATAGAAATTATAATCTAAAACCCTATATAAGATATTTTTTATCCCGGAAGGAGGCTAATTATTAAGTACTCAAATGTAAAATGCAATTGTTTTTAGGCTCCTGATGGTCCTCATTTGCTACTCTAGTAGTCAAAAACAGGTTATATAGAACACTTACGACATTATGGGGGCTCATTTTATTCAGAGGGTTATTTCTGACCATAAAATTATAATACAAACATGAAACGCCCGAAGGAGCATGTCAAGGTTCATTGGCACAGCGTCACTTGACCTATCATACGTAAACAATATAATATTATACCTTATTATATAGGATAACGTTGCGCATTGTAAGATAAAATTGACACATACATACACACTCAGTATATCACCTTTTTTTTTTTTTTTTTTTTTTTACCTGCGGAAATCCCTTCGGATACCCCCCCGCCGGCCAGCGGGGGCGGTTATGTCGGGCTTGCACCGACTAAAACCGCACGCCGTCTCGGGTCTTCAGACGCCGGGGTGTAAGGTTACCCATAGAGCATATCCCTCGCACCCCGGCTGACCCTGGGCCATCTCACCACTAACAGCATCGCTCATCCTGTCTCCTCTGAAAGCAGAGGAGTACGGAGAGCGATGTGTTCCCGCCACGTTGGGTATTGGCCGACGATCAATGCCAACCCTATGAAGGGCTGAAGGGGAAGCCATTGACCGCCGCCCAGGGTGTACCGGCCGCTCCGATTCCGTTCCCCCCGGACTGCAGCGGGATCGGAATCGGAGCGACACTCGAGGAGGTTACCCAACACACACCCCTCAGTATATCACCTAAGGGCTGTGTAGAAGCATATTATACGCTCACAATTTGCCAGCTAGAGTTTTGTGCAACGTAATGGAAGGGGAAGTCTATGTCATCAACCGGGGAATTCCGGATTACAAAATGAGAAAATTCAGCCAAAAATTCAGAAAACGAAAGCATGTAAAGTAAGAAGGGATATCGCTTTTATAGAAGTATCTGGGGATAACTAACAGCTCGAAAAGTCAAGTCGCGTAACTGTAACTCAAACTGATTGTTGCCAAGAAGTTCGTGTCCTCTAACTTTTGCAGTAGAGATTAACATCATAAATATTCATTCGAGTTTTTGTTCCTTACATATATAACGCCTTTATATGGCATCTGCGATAGCACCAAGCCAAATACATGGCATAATTGCTTCTGCTTTGTGATATAAATATACGCATACTGACTATTATGAAGATGTATTGAATATAATAAATATATCGAGTAATAATTATGCAGTTAGAATCTTTCTCAGTCAAACCAAGCCAAACTCTGCCGATTGAAGGATAGATTGGAGTATCTGGTATAGAATTTCTTGGGGTTCGGTAGACCTTATAAGCCAAATCAAACAGAGAACGAGTAAGCGATCTCTGGACTCTGAGGTGAAAGTCTCGGATGCAACCGGGAACAACGCTAAGATGACGATGAGCTAGAATTATTAAACTGTGACGTTTTTAGGGTTCTGTAGTCAAATGAAAAAAAAACGGAACCCTTATAGATTCGTCATGTCTGTCTGTCCGTATGTCACTGCCACTTTGTTCCGAAACTATAAGTATGCTATGCTGCGTTGCTAACTATGCTGTTGAAACTTGGTAAGTAGATGTATTCTGTGAAGCGCATTAAGATTTTTACACAAAAATAGAAAACAAGTTGAATTCCTGAGACGAGTTGAGCCGAATACAAGGGATTTTCGATTTTGCGAGAAATTATTTTTTTTGCGATTTTTTCTTTATCTTGCAATGGTTCACCCCAGCACGAATCTATTGCCGAAAACAGCAACTCGATAGCTCATCTCCTTCATACCCAAAACCGTGACAGAAAATTGGCAACGACGACGTCGACGACGACGATAACTCGATAGCAATAGGGCTTTTCTAAAGAAAATCCCTAAAATAACAATAAATTTTGGGGGCTCCCCATACTTAGAACTGAAACTCAAAAAATTTTATTCCATCAGACGTGGATAGGTCTTCAAAAATGATATTGAGGTTTCGAATATTATTTTTTTCTAAACTGAATATTTTGCGCGAGAAATACTTCCAAAGTGGTCAGAGTAAGGTCCCCCTGTAAGGGACTGGTCGCGGGTTCAAGCCCCGTCCTACATGTTCTCTTTCTCCGATCTAAATCTATAAGAAAAATTAAGCATACAAAATGCTTAAAAATTTAATTGAATCCAATATAAAATTTAAAAAAGACATTATTATGCTTGTTGCTACGGAATCCTTCATAGGCGAGTCCGACTCGCACTTGGCCGCTTTTTTTTATCTAAGTCATTTTATTTCGTACTCTGTATCCTGATTTCTGTTAGTTCTTTCTGTGTAATATTCAACGTGCCTACATTCCCAACTGCACCTCCCAAGCATAATCACTTCGTATGGTCGTTTAGGGACCTTTATATTGGAGAATCAACCCACCCCACTCCTTCACACTTCATACCACTGCATATTTTTATATATTCATAAAGGCGAATAATACTATATAATCATATGGTAGAATCGATATAAAGTTCTACTATTATAGCATTCGACGAACATGTGCTATATCGTTGCAGAAAATCACTCGCTTAACTGCACTAAATAAATTGTTATAACCAATGGAAGTAGGGAATGAGCTGCTAAAATTTCCTGCTACATAAGCAGAACGTAATATAAAGGTGATCGCATCACAAATATCATTTTTATCGCAGTAAATATGCCAGGTTCCAAGTTCATCCTCAGCCAATCAACCAACCAATCTCAGCACAGCTGAAACAACCATGGCTTGTGATGGGGGCATTAGAAGATATAATAATGATAAAAAGTAAATAAGTATGATGAATCACCACTCTTGTATCTCACCTGGTTTAAAAAACAGACATTAGGAAAAAATAATATCCTCAAGATGAGACAAAGTACAATCATTGTTGGTGAAACAGAGTGACTCAAATTCAGGCAGTTGGAGTCGAGTAAAATTAACCCAATTTTTATTAAGGACATGGATTGAGGTACTCAGGTTGATGCTGTGTATACAAATTTTCAAAGAGCTTTTATGGGGTGGCCCACAAATTGTTTCTGGACAAAATCGCTTTCAATGGCATTAAAGGGAATTCACTAAGGGGTTTGCATTCTAAATATTTCGCGGGATACAGAAAGTTGTTGTCATGGGACATGAGTCTGATTAGGCGGTCGTCGAGTCTGGTGTGCCTCAGGGGTGTTGTTCCGTTGTTTTCGCTTTTAATATGTACGTTTATTTATGTACGTGTGTTTTATCAAGTGTGAGACAATAGTACGGGTAGTGCGTTTTTAGTTTTATAGCAAGTTTTATTTTATATTTACTGTGACTCATAACTGTTTTTTGTCGTTAATTAATACAATAAAATAATACGTGTGTTAAATTTATGTATGATGAGACTAAAATTTCTAATGGATTACAGCACCAAGCTCAAAGATTTTGTAGGCCTCTAATTTATTTATTTCCTTAGTTTGAGTTTATTTCTTTTTGAAGTCGATTTAATTCTTTTCACATTACATTTTAATGGCCTATAAACCTAACAATATACAAACCTTCAGGTCTATAATTTTAAATTTATAATTGTCTACGAATCTATGGGTCTACGAATTTATGGGTCTACTCACTCACTTGTAAATACCATAATAAAACCCACATAATCAATACTGCTTAAGTATATATACATATGCAATGCTGATACATAGATTTGTTCATATTCATATATGTCATTCCCAAATTTTATTTTGCATTTTCATTTACTCTTCGCTAATACTGGGAACTTGTGACTGAAAGCTGAAGCAAAAAAGCCTCGAGATACTTTATGCACCAATTTTGCCTGTAATCCTTTTGTAGATATAAGAAATGTAACATTTTATGTTTTGCTGACGTTATGAATTCTCTTTAATGTTTTATCCGTTTACTTTTTTAAAACTAAATATTGCAACGAGCCAACTGTACGATACCAATATACATATACAATACGATACAAAGGAATTTTAGGTTCAACTTATTTTCCTCTATAAAATACTAACTACCACAAAATAATATGATATCTATTTAAAATCCCACGAGTGCCTAAAGTTTTCTAATGACCACAACCGAGATATACAAAAGAAGTTTTATTTGTTCTTCCCCATAAAACTTTTCTAGTTCGGAGTTATGAGCAGGTGAATATTACAGGGGCCGCTTCGTCCGAAAGGTCGGGGAAGGTTGAACAATACGAAGGCTATGTTACCGGTTATATCATTGTGGTGGATTTATGTTACCACTCTCACGTAATGTGCACTTCCGAATTCGCGAAGTAATGAATGCCTCGAGTTCGAAATTTGAAGCTACATTTAACCAAGTTTGAATTCCCACAGTCGTGTTTTGAAGCTTTTATTCGAGGATCAAGAGTGTTAAACTTTGTATTATGCTAGCTTTACAATAGGCTATGCCATTGGAAATAAAATAATCTTGATCTATTAATATAAGTAAAAGTTAAATCGAAAAAAAACATAATAAACCTAATTTACTTGATTGTAATATCAAATCATTTTGAACAATTTTTCTAGGTGTTGCTTGTTAAAGTTTCGTGTACTTATTTTTATATTACTTTTCGTGTACTTACTTATAAGTTAAGAATATTTGTAATCTTTTACGTGTTGCTACGATTTCAACATCATTAATATAGGTCTTTTTTACATTAAATAAATATCTATTTTGATATTTCATGTTATGGATACTTTACTTTATAAAATACTACTGGAGGTAGGTATATCATATATTAGGTATGTATGTATACGTCATGTAATGCTCGCGAAGGCATGTAATGCTCGCGAAGGAGATGGCGGAGCGCGCCCGGGAGAGACTTAGAACTCTCCCGGTCCGCCGAGCCCGCAATTTGCTCGCCGCGCGTCGCAGGCAACTCAGGCGCCGGAGGTCGCTTAACGACCTCCGTCCTCCATGAGCGCAGGCCTGGGGGTGGCGGGTGAGGCCACCTGTCACCCCAGCAGAAGCAGGCCGGGACGGTGGGGCGACTAGCGCCCCTCCCCCAAACCGGGGCAAGACGGGGACTCCGTGGTTCCCAAACCCGAGGGGGCCATCTCGAAACCGGAGATGGCCCAGGGTCAGTCGGGGTGCGAGGGATATGCTCTATGGGCAACCTTACACCCCGGCGTTTGTAGACCCGAGACGGCGTGCGGTTTTAGTCGGTTCAAGCCCGACATAACCGCCCCCGCTGGCACGCGGGGGGGTATCCGAAGGGATTTCCGCACGAAAAAAAAAAAAAAAAAAAAAAAAAAAGGTATGTATGTATACGATACACCGTAAAGTAGAATTATTAACTGATTATCGATCAAGCAGTCAACAATTCAACTTTAAACCAGAATTAAATTTAATTTGAATATTTTCACATACTATAAACATATTTATAAACATCATTTGGTTACAATGCATCGAGCAAAACGGTAATTCCGTGTTAAAACTTGGGATTAGGAAAATACCTCCCCACAAGAAACAGCAGTTAAACAATGCTAATTGCCTAATGTTGTGTTTGGGCGAGAAGGATTGCCAGAGCCAAGGTATTTTGGGCCATTTTGTGTTGCATGAAGTTTAGGCACTGCGGGAGCCACTTACCATTAGATGGAACATTTACTTGTTTAGAGGCTCAGTTTACTAATGAATAGATGTCATATGTACGTTTTTACACTAATGCTGAATATATACGATATAGGCTGCATGTTCATGGAAAATTAACCTTCGGGGTTAGAGAGTCAGAAGGCAGTCGGAATCGTAAAAAAATGAACGAAATCTTGTAAAGAAAGAGAACGACCCTTGGGCTCCGGATGGGGGGATGGGATCCAGATTGGATTATGATTACGTTGATAAAAAGTGACTAACCAAACTTTATAAACCTCGGGTTGTCCTTCCTATGGTGCGCCCGGGGTGCCCGGCAATAGACACTTAATTAGGACACCGTGTGGTTTTGCGACATACTCACCTCAACTTTGGCGCCGATGGGGCGAAGAACAAAACACTTAAAAAACAAAAAGTAACGTGTAGACAAGGTACTTTATTCTATTTTATAACTTTACTCCAATCTAGAAAGAACAAAGCGTCAAAGCCACAATAGCAACACAAACGAAATTAAGTAACTTGTCAAGAATAAATTGGGAACAAAAATAAAAGTTGTGAGACATATATTATAGCAATGAGTAAAGTTAATGATTCATTATGTAATTTTTTAGTATGGGTACTTTGTGATTAAATTAGGTACATTTATAGAAATCAGTGGTTTCTTGACTTAGTTGTCATCCGAGCATCTGTGGCACTCGTTACGGGTAGTCGGACCCCTAAAAAGTTCAACAACCCAGGTCTTACTACAGAACTTAGATATCGCTATGGGTTGTGAAGGTTAACCTTCGGGGTTAGAGAGTCAGATGGCAGTCGCTTCCCGTAAATTATCAAAGTTCAGCTGTTTCTTCGTTGGACTGAAAACCTACCCCGAGGATGATGGAGTGGTTTCTTAGTTTTGATTCCTATGAGTACCCCAGCGAACCTTCAGCGGTTTGCTGGGAGAAAACTCAATACTGAGTTAAGCTCGCCTAAGTACATCAATTTTATTTGTAATTTTGACTGTGGAATGATCTCCCTACTGTGGTTTGATGACAACAATATGGGGTACTTCAAGAAGGGCATTAGTAGGTTTTTACAGGGTCGGCAGCGCGAGTGTGACGCCCCTGGTATTGCACACGTCAGGTGGTCTGTGAGCTTGTCTACCATCTTAGTAATACAAAAATTAAGAAGATCCTTAAAAATGAATGACCACAAACAATGTGAGAATCCACAGCCTATTTCATAGCAGCAGTTGGCAGTTTTCGTGAACAGCCACAAGTACTTATACAGCACAATCAGATCATTAGAATGTTTAACCTTCATTGATTTGTTAGTGAGCCACGTCATAGAATGCATTCATAGATATCAATGCTGCCCACTGGTATTTCAATCCTAGCTGTACTTATGAGTAAAATTATTAGTATACACCCGATAACAGCTTCTCCTCCTTTTGATTTGACCTATACAGCTTCACTTACGGGAGCGACTGTAATATGACCCCTAACTCCAATATGAAACTCTGCGTCAAAGCCTCGTTCTTCAATCATCAGGTTTACCGGCTTACAGGTGAGGTTGACTTGGGCCTCGAAGATCACGCCGATGTTTTTTTTTTAATAGCCGTAAAGATGCATTAGCTGGTGAATATCTGATTTTCAATGAAAGGTACTAAACCATAAATAATAAACTAAACGAAAACAAAATACTAGGTATTATTTTAGTAGTATAACTCTTATTATTACTTTATAATTATGTTATGATAGTCCTAATTTAGGCAGAATTGTATTACTTTGAAACAGAAAAAGGAAAAATAGGTATATGATATAAAGGGCACGCCGCAATAGCGGCGGTAAGGCCCATCATGGAGGATTGGCTGGAGAGGCGACACGGAAGCCTCTCCTACCGACTGACGCAGGTGATCTCAGGGAAGGGGTGCTTCGGGGACCACCTGCATCGGATCAGGAAAGAGCCAACGCCTGAGTGTCATCACTGCGACGCGAGCGAGGACTCAGGGCTGCACACGCTGGCGGACTGCCCGGCGTGGGAGGCGCCGAGGCGTGACCTCGTGGCAGCCATCGGGGTGGAAGTCCTCTCGCTCGGCAGCATGAGACTTAGAACTCTCCCGGTCCGCCGAGCCCGCAACTTGCTCGCCGCGCGTCGCAGGCAACTCAGGCGCCGGAGGTCGCTTAACGACCTCCGTCCTCCATGAGCGCAGGCCTGGGGGTGGCGGGTGAGGCCAGCAGAAGCAGGCCGGGACGGTGGGGCGACTAGCGCCCCTCCCCCAAACCGGGGCAAGACGGGGACACCGTGGTTCCCAAACCCGAGGGGGCCATCTCGAAACCGGAGATGGCCCAGGGTCAGTCGGGGTGCGAGGGATATGCTCTATGGGCAACCTTACACCCCGGCGTCTGTAGACCCGAGACGGCGTGCGGTTTTAGTCGGTTCAAGCCCGACATAACCGCCCCCACTGGCACGCGGGGGGGTATCCGAAGGGATTTCCGCACGATAAAAAAAAAAAAAAAAAAGGTATATGATATAAGTCGGGGTGCGAAGGATATGCTCTATGGGCAACCTTACACCCCGGCGTTTTAAGACCCGAGACGGCGTGCGGTTTTAGTCGGTTCAAGCCCGACATAACCGCCCCCGCTGGTCGGCGGGGGGGTATCCGAAGGGATTTCCGCACGAAAAAAAAAAAGAAGGGTATATGATATAAATATTATTTACTAACTAGGGATGCGATGCAGTTAGCCGATCGCAAGAAAATTGAGCTGAGCGAGCATTTATTTTTTTATTTCAACATCTGAAAAATTCAATTTTTGCTTTTTCCATTAGTTTCAATGGTAAATTTGTTTTTCGGTGATAATTCCTCAATGGTATGTCCGATTTTTAATTTTATGATCTCAAAACATGCCCCTAGATTGTCGTTATGACCATGCCAAAATTGGTTGAAATCAGATTTGTGGTTGCAAAGGAGTATCCGAGTTTGTAAGCGGCTATCCCGCGTATAAGATAATAATACAATCATGGGTACATGGGGTGAAAAACAACACCTTCATTTAAAAATGACACATTTGTATCTGAAAAAGAAAAAGGGTTTCAAAAACAACTCTCCTTCGAAATAATTTCCATTCAGCCGAACATCTCATCTCGCACTGCAGCATCTCGAAACTTTATGTAACAGCAGCCATTCTTGGAACTGGTCCAAAACTGAAGGATACCTGTTATATAACACATCGTGTACTTACCAAGTCCTCATCGTCGTCAGAAAAAATATTGGTACGCTCCTGCGGCGTCATATCGCTGTTTTCAATATACTGTACAATATATCCATGGTTCACACACAATACACGAGCTTCACTGATAAACACTGCAACTCCATCCAAATTTCCTTCAACGAAACTCCTTTAAAATACATTTTAAATTAATTCAATTAAAAATTAAAATGAACTTTTTTTTATTAATTGAAAATAGAATTCCTAAATTCTGAAATATTCGAGATTCAAGGGAAACATCGGCATGTTCGTATAACGCCCAGTACATCCGCACTGTTCGACGGTTAAACACTTACTGCGGTGGAGGGCGGGCAGAGAAAGCACTGCAGCGTCTGGTAACCATGGTAACGCGAAGGCTTTTACACCGCAGGGGCGCCTATGCATTTTGTAGACAATAACCGTAGAGGGTAGTGAATTAGAGTGAGTTTGTACATTTGTGAACTTGCAAAGGGCATTTAAAGCTTTTACCAATACGAAGTTATAACTTTAAACCATTTGTGAAATTAAAGTCTATTGAAAAGCTGCCCGCAAACTGTATGGAGAGATTGCTTTTGTTGTGAGTGAGTGTATTATGTATATAAGTTGGATTTTTTGTGCACCAATGAGTTAGTGCATTACAGTTATAAATAACTAGCTATTACCCGCAGCTTCACCAGTGCGGTATCTATTTCAGAGATAAAAATAAACCTATCGTTATTCCAGACTAAAGTTTCCTGGTAACAAATTTTAGCCAGATCCTTTCAACCGTTAGAGCGTGATTGAGTTAAAAAAATCTTCACAAATTTTCACATCTATACTAATAAAGAAAATTGAACTCTGTTTGTAATATTAAAATCACAGGTTTTAAATAAATGCATATGAGTATTATGTACGATAAATATAACAAAAAAAAAATTTTCAACACTTTGTCTTTCTGTCTGTCTTTATGTCTGTTTTTGAATTCGGTAATCTCTGGAATTACTGGGCTAGTTTTGGACGGGACTTTCTCTGGCAGATAGGTAATATTTTATTTTAGATTAAGAATTAGGGTTCCGCACAAAGTTTTTAATACTTTAAAAATCGAAATTCAGTCGGACGAACTCGTTCTCACAGCTATATATAAAATAAGTAGGAAGTAGGATATAATTTATTACACCTTATCTCCTTCTCCCTATTATTATCCGAGTATCCTATTATTTGAGGTTAATGCAATCGTTTTTAGGATTCCGTTGCCGTTCCGTCTGTCTGACCGTCCGCATGTCACAGCCATTTTTTTCCGAAACTATTAGAAATATGCTGTTGAAACTTGGTAAGTAGATGTATTCTGTGAACCGCATTAAGATTTTTACACAAAAATAGAAAAAAAAAACAATAAATTTTGGGAGTTCCCCATACTTAGAACTGAAACTCAAAATATTTTTTTTCATCAAACCCATACGTGTGCAGTTCTATGGATAGGTCTTCAAATATGATACTGAGGTTTCTAATATCATTTTATTTTAAACTGAATAGTTTGCGCGAGAGACACTTCCAAAGTGTTAAAATGTGCCCCCCCCTGTAACTTGCTTGAACCTACTAAAACCGTACCTGCCTAGTTTTCTTTACAAAAAGTAATGATATCCCACCAAAAACATAAATGTAAAAAAGGAGAGCCAAGTTCAATACAAAAATAAATTCGATTTTGCATAGAACTTGGCACTCATTTAGATCTCCATTCTTTTTGCGGCGAAGCCCACAGCCAATCATAATTTTTGTATTGAACTTGGCTCTCCTTTTTTACTTTTATGTTTTTGGTGGAATGATGTACATTTAGTAAGTAGTTTTTATTTAATACATCATAAATCGTAAACCTCAATTTACCTTTCATTCAATCAACTCAAATATAAATATTTAAAAAAAACATTATTATATTACTTGCTGCTTCGGAACCCTTCATGGGCTAGTCCGAATCGCACTTGGCCGCTTTTTTATTTTCATTTCATTCATTGTTATTCCCTTCTATAAATCCATTTCAGATGTCTTCTTCTGACTTAACTGTATTCCTTGCCACATCCTTTTTAACGAAGTTCATCCATCTTCCATCTTGGAAAAAAATATTTGTATTAATTATTCTCTAATATGCAGCACCCAAAATTCAAACAATTAAGAAACAAGAGAAATATAATAGAATAAGAAAACAATTAGAGCACAAACGTATCTTCTAATTAACTGCTACCATATTTATATCATAAATGCTTCGTCACTAACTGCAAATCAATAGTGAAATGATCGTGATGAACGGTCGGCAACTACCGCCATTACCTGTCAATAGGCAAACTGATCATGCTTATTATGCTGACATTGATTTATGATAGCTGAAGAAGTATTTGTTTTGATAAAAATGCCTACTTACATTTTTTTTAACAACGTTATTTACAAATTAAACAAAATTCGGCAGCAGAATAGGTTTCTTTTTTTTTAACGTATGGAAATCCCGACGGGCTTCACCCCATCGGTGCTAACGATGGGGTGCGCGTGTCGGAATCGGACCGACTAAAACCACACGGTGTCCTCTCCAAGTGTTCATTGCCGGGCACCCCGGGTAAGTCCTCGGAAGGATAGCCCCAGGGTTACTTGCGGACTTTGGCCACCACCGCGGCCTCGCCTTGTGGGGTCGGGTTTTATCCCTCGGCGTTGTCTCCCGGTGGATGCGCTACAGATACGCAGATAAGCACCCGTGTCCGGTAATTATCTGGGATATCCGGTAGGAGAGGTCAGCGTGGTGCCTCTCCAACCACTCCTCCATGACCAGCCTCACCGCAGAGTTCCATGAGTTCCTGTCGGAGCTGGGACCGCTGACCCCTGATTTCTCGGGGCTCCGGCCTATGGCTCCAGCGCCTCCTTGTGCCATTGGTGCAACGACGCAAGGGCACTCGCTTCCATGTCCCGTGGAGGAGTCCCAGCTAGGACACATGCCACCTCGACGGAGACCGTGCGATATCCCCTTATGACGACTCTGACGGCCATCATTTTCAACGGGCTTTTTGCCACGTTGCGGGCCGCCAGACATCCCGCCCATACGGGGACCCCGTACAGGGCCATGCTTCGCTCAATCCCCAGGCACAGTTTCCAAGTGGGAGCGTTGGGTCCCTTCATTTTGGGCTTCAGCCGCAATAGCCCGGCCGCAGCCTCCTTCAGTTTCGGGGACCAAACTTCGGAGATATGGTCCAAAGTAACGGAGTACGTTTAGATTATAAACTACATACCTAATATCAATACGGATACCTAATCTCTTAATTTACATGAAAGGCAGGGAGAAGAAACAAGTGTACCGGTAAAGAATTCCAAGTCTCTTTGGTGCGGTAAAGAAAACAGGTGTCGAACATGATTTTACCTCATCAGGAAACCATATTGGGCGGTCGGTGCCTTTACCAGTTTCACGAACGAGCAACAAAATTTTGTCCACAGTTTCGTTAATGTCCATAAGCTGTTAGTGCAGGCTAATATCATTTACTTGACCGTCATCAACAAAATGAGAAAAGTAAGAAAATTAGGGGTGACGTCAACGTGCTATAAATCTCCAGTAGACCAACCGCTGCCGGAAACCCTTTTGAAAAATAAAACTGTCTTCAACCTTTATAAAAATATGAAGCAGAAAAAAAAATTACATCATTTTATTTGCACAGAATCTCTGCAAAAAGGATTCACAAAAGAGGGTCCTCTCATCTCATCTAAGTGTGCCCACTTGGTGAAATTATGGTTTCAAATAGAGCAACCGACATGTCTACAACTTCAAATCATCGAAAAATATTTAATAGATTGGTTATTTTTCAATGGGACATTTCATCGCATATTCACATGTACTAACATTGATTTCTCTAGAATAGACATAAACAAACTCGCTATTAACTTATATGCTTACTCATTTGACGAGTTTCCTTTACTTTCATTAATGCAAGCCCACTGGTTTAAAGTTCTTCTGACCTTCCCTTTTCGGGAGACATCAATCAATCAATTAGACTATTGCAGTCCACTGCTGAATAAAGGCCTCTCCTAATGTGCACCCTAGCCGCTGGTTCTACACGTTCCGTATCCAGTCTATCCCAGCTTCCTTTTCCAGGTCATTCGTCTACCTGGTTGGTGGGCCTCCTACCTTCAGTTTTTCGATATCCCGTTCACTGTAATTCCAATGTTAGTGACAATGATATTTTAAATACTTAAAAAAAATCTGACATTCCTTATTTAATCGTTGTGCCTATTTTCTGCACGATAGACCCCGACTAACAAATCCACTTACTCACCTTACGTACTTGTTGTGGCACTCACTCAGTACTCATTCAAGGTTAAAAATATTAGATATATTAGTGTATGAAATGTCAAAAAAAAAACTATTCAATTCAACTCATAACGTTATTAATGGAACGTCGTGAGTGGAGAGATTTCTTTGAAGGCTACAAAATAGCTCTCATTAAAAGGATGAGGAGATTCTTGCCGACTGCGGGACAGAGGGGTCTGTTAACAATATAATTCCACCAGCCTGTCCCTCAGGGTTAACAATAAGAATAATTTTCATAAGACTTGTGATATCATGTTCTAATAAATATCTTATTGTACGCAACTTCTACTGCTTTCAATCTCTTTGTAGAATTGTTAGAACCAGCACGCCTAGGGTGTGATATGGAGCCCCACCAAGACCTTCAGGTACAAGCCAACCTCACCTGCAAGGTGGTACACCTGCTAATTGACGGATGAGGCTTAGGTTTTCCTGTATCGATATCTGGCGGCAGTCGCTCCAACAAAAGAGTAGAAGTCGTAAGCGGAGACCTCTGAGATGAATGCCTTGGATGCAACCAAAAACAATGCTAAGATGATGATGGAATACATACACGCCTAAACACTGAGTGTTATAATAATATAACCTACGTGACGTCATTTTATTGTCTATTTAGTATTGGCGTTAGAATGTATGAGTCTCTTTGTATTTATTTTAATTTACGTAGAGACTTAGCATGGCCCTAATTAACAGAATCACCTGACCTTCTGTCGGTCAGTAATGGAAAAATAATGAGTGCTTGAAAGTACATCAGCGTCTGAAAATTTTCATAATTATTGTTTTCATTTTTATTGCCGTGGTTGCTCTAATTCCAGTTCATGATATGAAACGCTGATTTTGTCGCAATTCTTGACTCGGTTAACAGTTTGAGACATCAGCAGAATCAAACTCTTGGCGCAAATAGTTTCAATTATTAGTATAGATTATATCTAGCTCTCATCAAAAGTTGTTCGAATAACTTGTTTATATTTCGCGCGCGACACTATGTATACATTTTGTACGAATTGATATGCCTTGAGTGAGCCAGGAGTGCAATATGGCGGATCCACAAAGAGGATATCCAAATTGGGAGTTAAGTAAATATTGCATAAGTTAGGTAATGATACCCGATATTGTTGCCTGTTATAATTAGAAATAAGAGAAAATTGTGTATGTCTAGACAGTGGCGGCATTTCGCTAAATATCTCAGGCGATGGACCACTGTATGTAGTTCCAGTGAGGTTTTAGTTTTACCAATAACCTAATAATTCCTTTTACGGAACGTCGCATATCCATACGAATCTGCTCAACATTAATTTTAAATGATCTTCATCAAAGTTGAACTCTATCGAAAGTTGTAAGGTCTGTCTAAAGGCAATTTCCTTGCCTCTAATTACGTTACAGTCTTGACCCAGTTAGCATAACAAATTATGTAATAAAGTGTTGAGTACACTTCGTCCTGTGTTGCTTCTGTTTTGCTCATTACTTATGAGTTTACAACATTTTGGAGTGCTGTAAAATTACATAATGGATCAAGATCAAGTTACACTATACGGCTCTTGATATAGCACGTAGGGAAGAAGAGAGCCCGGCTAAGAGCTTGCTTTGGTTTTGTAAAACGTTAATTCTATCGCACAGCGCATACTACTGCTTGATATCTTTTTAGGGTAGTTAAAACCGAAGCTATCGTTTAAAGATTTATAAACACAAACAGTTTGGCCAGTTGAAAAAAAAGCCTGTAACTACTCGATAAAGGTCCCAAAATGACAGACCGATGTGCGAAAGAGAGAACGCTCAACAAAATCGAGTCAAGTCGATCTTAGCTGGACTCTCACGCTTCTTTTCGACGCGGGATGTGCCAAATCAAACCTCGGTTACTGTAGTGACATTTTGTTTTGATGTGAGAGATCTAATTCAAACATGTTGCGTCGCCACACTTACAGGCGACTGATGCGACGCCTCGTTCGTTCACGTTCTAATTTCACCAATGGTAGAAAACGCAATCAAGGTGAATTATACTGTGTTTCCATATTCAATAAACGTAAGAACTGGGTTTATGCACTTTATCTAGTTTTAGCAACTCTTTAGAGAGGGGAGTATATTCACTAACACGTGAAATACCCTTTGGACCCTTATTCACATTGGCCATCCGTAACGTTAATGTGTTTGATCAATCACGTTCGTATTAGTCGGCACATTAAAGGTGAATTTGTAGACTTGGAAAGGTGAACAGGAATGAGTTGTGAAAGGTATTGTTACACGTACGGGCTCGAACTAAATAAAAGTTCTTTATAAAAACAGTTAAACGCACTTTTTATTATTATGGCACTAAAAGGTAAAATGTATCGCAATTCTTCGCTTTTCTGTATTCCGTGGATCCAGTTCGATGTTTGGCATAAGTCTAATGTGGCGACTCACGCTTATATATTAATTTCACTCTACTCCTACAATCAAAAAGTTCTTTCTGCAATCTTCCGCTGAATTGTTGTACAGTTTGGGCTAAAATGAATTTATACATAGGTTTTAAAATTATTTACGAAACTTAAGCTTGTAGCGCCATCTGCTATCTAGTGTGCAAGTACTCAATTCCGATATCGGTTTCATTTTGTATCTATAAGATGGTGCTACCATAGACATCACAGTATTATTATAATTATCCATGTATGGATTAGAACACCTTCCAATATAGACTCTGTAGTAATTATGACAGGAATTCAACGCGTGTTGGGATTATATAGACTGGATTGATATCTTAAAACATGTTGTGGGTAGGTGGATCCTGATTGTTCAATATTTTCATGGATAATTGCATGAGAAGTATGATAGTGAGAAAATGTGGAGAGAGAGAACGCAAGTGGGTGAACCAGTCATACTGCATTATTAGCGAAAGAGTTGTAAACATAAGGGAATAAGTCTTTAAAATCGAAAGATATGGTAAGTCAGAAGATATACGCATTTAAAGAAGGATAGAGAATTGAATATTAACCAAATAAATTGTGTAGAACAAGTATCAGAGTTCGTGTATTTAGGCAGTTTGCCAAGGGACCGAAAATGAGGTACGGAAGTACTACATAAACATTCCACCCCTCTATAAGCAATTAATTGTTATTGGAGAAGTAGTCACGCTTTGTGGTCCTAATTGCGTTTAGTGAAACTTATGAATAGTGAAAAATCTTGTAAGTAGAGTCAACATAGTTGAAACAATATAACTGAGCAAGTACCCTTACGAGTGAATGGAGTAAGAATCGTATATAGAAGAGGAATACAGATAAACTTGAGCGCCATATGATTAGACAACGATGTAGTGTGGTGAATTGAAAAATATCCTGAGCTGGTTTGGGTACTTAGTAGAATCAATGAACACTAAATGATTGAGCTGGCTTAGTTACCTTATGTTAGTTTAAAGTTTAAATATATCACGCCGGTCCCTCTATAGTCCCAAATATATAAATAAATAAATAAAATTTCTAGCCAAGTCCTCGCGTCGTCCATGTGTAACATCAGATAAGGATATAATCTCACAGGATTCCCAAAACTCGTCATTTAATAACATAGAGAACTTGACAAAAGGAATGTTGAGAAATAACAGACCCGTATGCCCGTATGAATTCATTGCTTCTTTGTGTCTCTGATAACACGAGTTTGGAATTGTTCAAATTGCGGTGTTAGAAACAAAACTTTTATAATACTTTGGTAGAAAGCAGTTAAACGTATATAATGGTACATAGATGACAAAGTTACGTTACAAAAGTTAATACAGTTATAAATTCAACAAATTCATTTCTTCTAAAAAGAAATACCGAAGTACCATAACCATTTCGCTCTTGTTAATCATCTCAAAAATGATTCATTTTGCGTGAGCAAAAGTAAAGCCATGAGCCTTTTCATAACTTAGGTACTAGGGAGCTTGGGGTGCGACTGGTTGGATCACCTCCAAGTTTGGTGCACCCTGGGCAACGTGGGCGATGACGCATCATTGATTGCTCCTCTGGAGTAGCTGGCGTCAATGTCAACGGCCAAGAGTCTGACCAACCGGCCGTTTTCAGGACCAGCTGACCCCATTGCACGAGGGGGTCGGGGCATGGCGGGCCTGCGAGGCCCGCGGGGGTGGGGGCCGCTCCAGGTACCCCTCTGCTGTTATCAGAGGGGACACTGCGAATGGCCCAGGGTCAGTCGGAGTGCGAGGGATATGCTCTATGGGTAACCTTACACCCCGGCGACCCGAGACGGCGTGCGGTTTTAGTCGGTTCAAGCCTGACATAACCGCCCCCGCTAGCTGGCGGGGGGGTATCCGAAGGGATTTCCGCACAAAAAAAAGGTACTAGGGAGCTTTTGGTCGTAGCTTTATACTACATGACTATTTGCCATCGCAGACACATACGCAATTCTTTCTTCAGCTGTCAGGTTATTTAATTCATCATCATCTCGCACAATGGTCACCAATAGACTGTCTGAGATATATTTTGTTTACAAAAATGGTACACATTACTACTATTCCTTTCTAAATACACTGAATTACTTGTGTTAGGAGACTAGAGTCCGAATCCGTAACCTAGCGACCGCTTTACCGACGTTTATTAGTTTATTTTTTGATGTATTCGTAATTGTTAGGACAAGATTTAAGTGAAAGAAAATTGAACCCGATAATTGGCGCTATTGTTATCTGAAAAAAGTATATTAAAGTCTATTTGTGGCAGGACAGCGTCTGTTCGGGTCGACTATTTAAAATATAAAATTCCAATATATATTTATCCAAGTTGATTGTATAGATCTCATAAAGTCCAGTGTCCTCAGATCATCTGTTAAACAGTGGCCTATAAAACTAGGGCACGGTCCGCATGTAGGACGATATTCTCTTCAATGCGCGTATCAAGATACATGTATAATATACATAAAATCAACTTTCTTTGTCATGGTTTGCCGCCATAATAATATAGATCTGGTTATAGTGACGTGACGAAAGGCGCCGTAGAGCCGCGCCAGCCTGGCGTCCCAGACAAATATCATATGGACTTTTCTCTAACAAAAGCTAAGTGACGCATGAAATATAAAATGGATTTAATTATTGACATAATTTATAGGCAAAAAAATACTTGAAAAACTATTTATCTAGTTTACATCTTAGTGGAGAAACATCTGCACAAAATTTAAATAGTAAGATTTTAGTCGCAAACTTTGCTTTTAAAGGAAATCATAAAAACCGGTTAAGTGCGAGTCAAACTCGCGCACTGAGGGTTCCGTACACAACTGTATTGAGAGACTAAGTTAACGTTTCAGTTGGAAATATGGAGTTACCAGTTTAGGTTGCAAAATGAGAATATTCTGCGAGTTATATTGACAATTTATTTTTTACAAGACCTAGAGAGGAGACCGTGAAACGCTAAACGAATGTTCGGATACCCCCCAGATAACCAGACGACCTGAAAAAGGTAGCTCTCTAGATGCAGAGAGCACAGGCAAATGATCAGTAGTTAGTAAACTACGACACCTTACGACTTAACATTAATTGATTTATAAGTAACTAGTCATGAGAATATATTCCAGGAATAAAAAGTAGCCTAAAACTTAAACTTGCGACTTAAAGTCACAAAAATGTGCTTGCAAGTCATCTAGTTAATAATAAACCAGCAAACCAACACTTAAAGAAGTGAAACATTCTGGATATTAACAAAAGATAACAACCACTTTAAATGTAAGGGCCCTAATGCGGTCAGATCTGATTATGACTTATTTTAGTCGATTGCAGATACAAGAAGGGAGTCTATCCCTACACCAAATTTCAGCCAGATCTGTTCAGCCGTTAGAGCGTGATTGTGTAACAAACATATATACATCTTCACAAACAGTCACATATATAATATTAGTAGAATAAGTTTTTAATCGCAATTTTTGGTTTTGTGTGTTTTAATCACTAATTTACTGTTTTCGGAATTCCTGACAAATTTCATGATTCTAGCTAAACGGGAAGTATCCTATTCGTTTTGATTTTCTTGCGAGTATCTATAAGGCTGCAGATTTGTTAGCAGTAGCGATTTCTTGCGAGTATCTATAAGCAGTATTTATTAACAAATATTTTTTTTTATTTATTGACTTCAACTTGATACCTCTTCCTGAAAAAAGGTCTTGACAGATACACAGGCAACGAAGTTATTTCAGTTGTTTTTCTTTTGAGTTACGGATCACTTAAAATGAATTTATAGAGCATTCTTTGATCACCAACAGGCAGATCGTGAGTTTTTTAGCCAAATTAGACATATTATTTTTTTATAAATAGTCTATACTATTATGAAATTGTAAATCAGTCATGTTTGTACATTGGAGATATTTAAGAAGAATACTTGGGTTATGTTAAATGAGTGCATTATATGAATTTTTGCCTGTTTGGCTCCGATTTAAGCAAAAACTATTCACCGGATTTTGATGCGGTTTTTTCTATTAGAAAGGTGTCGGTCAGCCTTAAATTTTTACCGTGTGATCTAAAAACGATGACCGACCTCCGCGTGGGCGGAGCCGCGGGCATCAGCTAGTTTTGAAATAAATCTATAGCTGTAAAAACCTACCAGTGGGTGCATACATTTGTAGGATATTGATGTTGTATGATTTGGCGTGGTTAACTCCTCGATGTTTGATCAAGCATAACTCGGTTTTACAGAGGAACAAACCTATACATTAAACAAAACAAAATTTAAAAATATACCTTAAACAATCTAAATAAAATAACCTTGGTGGGTACTACGACTGCAAAATTGCACTGCAAATTTTAATTATATTTTATATGAAAAATGCTATTAATTTTCTCGGCTGCATGAAAATTTATTTGTCTACGACGAATAAAAAATACACAACATTCACTTTTTTACTAGTTTCACTAGTTTTATTTCTTATGGTACAGACAATTTAACTGCACAAAATGTTATGTAGTAAGCTGGCATGCAATTAAAATAAGGCTAGACTATTTACCCGCATGCAGCAGCCTAAATTGAGTTCTATGAAGAAATTTGAAATCACTGCAAACCAAATTTGAGGAATACAAATACCAGAGAGAGCAGTTTATAGGTTCCAAGGCTTATAACTTTACGTAGGTTGATGCACAAAAGAAAGAAATTTCATGAAAAGGTTATATTCCTATCGAGCGTCACCCCATACAAGCATGAGTCACCGTTATCGACTGGTGGGTGTTGCCAAACTAGTAGCCAAGGTCACACCATACGCTATGCAGACTACACCAAATCGTTACCCAATATTGGCGTAAACAGCAAAGCAAGAGATTGGTAGTTTGAACACTTCCGCAGTAAATATTTACAAGGTTAAATATTGTAGATCTAAGTTTATTATTTGTGATTTCATGGCATTTTTCACTTAAGCGCCTCATTGTAAGATCCTGGGCTCAATTCCTGGCTCAGGGTATGAGTTACTTACATTTCCTACCAGGCACTCTATCAATAGCAGTAGGTAGTATGAAAATATACCTACTGATTACCTGGGAATCTTCAAGTCTAGAGTAAATAGGTCTGGGTAAGCGTGCTCCACCATCGACCACATAATCACTTACCAACATCGTTTTCTACTCCAACTCGTACTATCATTTTTGTTTTGGTGTATGACAGGAGTAACTGCCCATCCCCAATAATCACATACCCCTTTTAGCTCCCAACCCCGAGAGGCAAGACTTTGTCAGAGCCTCGTTCGTTGATCGACAGGTGTATCAGTTAACAAGTGAGCTTCTGAATTTAGCTCTTCTTGGGTCCCTTTCTGGGCCCCATACACTCGGATATACAAGAGTGATTATATAAAGTAAAATAATCAAGTTATTAAACGTATTCACACTTGGAAAGACTATTTCTGAAGGACCTAACACAGTTTAGAAGAAGCTATACCAACTGCTCATTGACTTCTTAGGCAGTTCTAAGTGCTCTACATGACAAAATTATCCTCTCGTAATTGCAATCTTCTACCTGGTTCTAACCGAGCAACTTAAAGTTTGATCCGATTTTCAAAAGTTCCCTACTTTTCTACAAACACTAAAATAGATATGAGTTGTCAAGTGCACGATACATTAAAATAAAGTAATTAATATAAAATCTTTTTTTGAAAACAAGCTTTTATTTAAAAAATTCGTTGTATTTAAACGAAAATATTTTAGTTAAACGATTTTTTTATTTCATTCAATTACATTTTTAAGCATTTTGTATGCTTACTTTTTTCTAAAGATTTAGATCGGAAAAAGAGAACATCTAGGACGGGACTTGAACCCGCGACCAGTCCCTTACAGGGGGAATGCTCTGACCAACTGAGCCACCTAGACACGTCCCAGATATTCGATTTTTTTTATGTTTAATGTATTAAGTTATGTAATATTAATATATTATGTTATTTTATATGTTTTAATGTAACATGTTATGTTTAATGTTTTGTCATCCAAACTACGTGCATGTAAAATTTCATCTCAATCGGTTGAGGATAACTGTCTCAACAGTTAGTTGCATGATTTGGCCCGCACTATACATACATATATATATATACAGAGTAAGTTAAATAAAAGCTTGTAAAAAAACAAATTAAGTAAGTACTGAGAAACATTACCGTTATTATCAAAGACCTTATTTAAATCTAATTTGTGTTCACCTCTCAAAGTTTACAAAGTATGATTAAATTTGACAAAAGTTACCTTCGATACCGGTCTAGTAACTCGAAGTCGTGACCGTCATGATAACGACGGGGTGCTCTGCTAATTGACCTAATCAAGATCCACAGTTTGACAACTACAAATATAGCTTTGAAATACATGTTGAAATTGTTGTCAATTCATTCTCTAAACCAGTGAATGACTCAAATTAAGAAATGTTAAAAGAGTGCCGGTCTAGTAGGTGACCCATATACAGGACGACTGCTCATCATCCTCCGTACATTTTCTCAACTCGGTTGGGGTTGGATTTTCAGTCTAACTACGAAGCGGCTGAACTTGATTGACAATATCGAAGTTTTTTTGTAGTTAGACCAGTTGTTAGACTTTATAGGGCTCCAACTACTCGTAACGACTGTCATAGATGTTCGTATGGCAACCGGGACCGACAGCTTAACGTGTTTTTCGAGGCACGAAGGGCACGGATATCAAGGACGACTGCTACTCTGTTCTTTCTCATATACGTACCTCAACTATTTATTTTTAAAAAGAGTACTACTGCTGGTAACCGAAATTACTAATATTCCCATTAACCCCTCCACCTAAGCTAAATTGCTTGTGTTAGGAGTGGCTTCACATCAATAGTATAATGGCCAGAGTACAAACAAGAAATGCTACTCACAGCCTAAAATCTTGAGCGTCATGATGCTGATAGAGTACTCTGACCATTGGACTAAAATTCGTCAATTTCAAAGTTATAATAAAGCTTAGTATAGTAAAATACTTGCTCAATGACCTCCGTCCTCCATGAGCGCAGGCCGGGGGTATCAGCTGGAGCTGCCTACCACCCTAGCAGAATCAGGCCTACCCCTAGGTCACCCCCCCTTGGAGGCAAGACGGGGACAACGTGGTTCCCAAACCCGAGGGTGCCATCTTGAAATCGGAGATGGGCCTGGGTCTGTCGGGTGCCTGGAAAATGCTTTATGGGCCACTCTGCACCATCTGAAGACCTGAGACGGTGTGCGGTTTTAGTCGGTTCAAGGGGTATCCGAGGGGATATCCGCACGGATAAAAAAAGTACAGTAAAATGCTCAATTAATAAACCTTTCATCCCTAATGATAAGGACCGACCATTTACGCAATTATCATATTACTACAAAAAACGTATTTTCAAATGATTTTTGCTAATGGGCTACATATCTCAGTACAATAAAGCGAAGTAATTTATTATTCAATATAGCCTTAAACACCGGAACGGCGAATTAATAACGAACGTTTTTCGACGCGATATATTACATTTTTAACATTTAGGTACTCCAAAGCAGAGGTGCTTGGTTGGGGACCTCCACGCAGTGCACCCTGGGCAACGGAGACGGCAGCGCCTCTCTCCTAGGGTGGGAGAGACGCTGCCGCCTACGGCCAACTCCGATCGAGGCGAGGACGGCCCTGTTGAGGGCTGTTCGGAAGCTTTCCACGTGTCCCTCTGAATAGCAGATGGCACAGTGGAGAGCAAGTAAGGGGGCCATCTCGAAACCGGAGATGGCCCAAGGTCAGTCGGAGTGCGAGGGATATGCTCTATGGATAACCTTACACCCCGGCGTCTTAAGACCCAAGACGGCATGCGGTTTTAGTCGGTGGAAGCCTGACATAACCGCCCCCGCTAGCCGGCGGGGAGGCATCCGAAGGGATTTCCGCACGAAAAAAAAAAAATAGGTACTCCAAAGCAATTCATTAAAGAAATGGGTAGGTAGGTGAATGTTGTTATCCAACAAATATAAAACATTAAGAGGTGTAAAACGTGGGGAATGGGTGAGTGCGTAATGGTGCAGAATTTCCCAGTGCAAAATTTCGCAATCAAAAGCTCCGCAATGGCGTCTCGTATACCTACTAAGATAAAACAAATGGTATCTACTTTGTACTATTTGTGGCATCTTAACATTGCAGAGGCGGTCCTTTCTAAATTTGAATTTAGATTTTAGTAATAAAACGAAGTTACATATTGATAAAAGTGTTTTATGTCCTTGTTTTGATTTCGATGAAATCGATCTACCTTAATAGGTTTCTTGACTACTGTCGAATTTAAAAAAAAAATCTTCATAGGAGGTCTAGTTATGACCCCCTGAGTCCGAAATGACCACTGGTCTAAAAGTTTATATATATATATATGTATGTATGGTTTTACTTCCCAAAATTTGCGGCACTCTCACGGTCGCATTTTTGCCCCGATCGCTTTCAAACTGCGGTCAAAAATTGCTTGGGTGTAAACTTAGTTTAAGTTCGTGAACGGGTGGAATCCGGCCTAAGGGGACGGTAGGGCCTCACTTTTTGTGCTTTAATTGCTTCACGAAATCTACCTGTGCGTTCCCCCTGCGGGAACGGATTTTTTTTAATCGATTTTTAATTAACTTGACTTGGACAATCTTGACTTTTACAGAAGTGACTGCTGTCTGACCCTTCAACCGCGAAAGAAAAACCTGCCCCCGAGCCTCATCCGTCAATCAGCTGGTGCATCAGCTTGCAGATTAGCGTGGGTGTCGAAGATCTTGGAGCGTACTTATGGAGGAGTAAGATGAATCGTAATTGGCGCTTGGGTGCTGAAGATGATAATACATACATAAAAATTCCCAGACCACTAAGCGGGAATCGAATCTACGACCTCTGACATAAAAGTCGGACGTTGTACCGCGACGCCATACAGGATAGTCTTAATTTCGAGGATAAAATAGTTGAAAAATGCGTTTTATCCTCTAAGCAGTCCTCAATACTGTATCAGCGAGGTCATCGCGTATTTCTTCTTCTAACAGATTGATGGCGGCACGTAACAGCGCATGGTACGTATCGGTTTGAGCAATTTGTTCCACTCGACAGTGGCTAATGGCTACAGATTCACTACCACAAGATTGATTGCCTTACTGCGATATGTGGTAGCAAAAATTAGGTTCTTATTCTCTTCGAGAATATTCAATAATATACTTGTTAAGGGATTATGGCTTTAGTTACATATTATCTTCTATCTTTTGTCTTTTTCTATTCATATGTACTAATTACATTTTACAAAAAAGTGTATGTATGCATGTTCACTCATGTTTTAGAACCCATAACACAAGCTAGTTTAGCTATGCTTACTTTGGGTCTAGATAGCGCTGTTTAGATTGTCCTAGAATATTTATTTAGTCCCAGGTCACGCGAAATACCTTGACAATTTGACCTTCGTCATTGTAGTGAGTTGTAATATCAGTTTTGAAGTCTAAACTCAAGCTGCCGATGTCAACCTACTATTAGTATTCTTTAAAATGTAATTTAAGAAAGAAAAGATATTGAAGGTACTTATCGCATTTAGAGATGCGCTCGAACTAGTATTAGAAACATAGTTAATTTCGATGACTTAGTGCAAGATTGTAATCTTCAAGAACATGAAGTTCGACTTCAACTTCGACTACAACAAGCGAAAATTTTCGTCGAATCAAAATTACTCATCATAAAAATTGTGAGTATACGACCTTTTAAAACTGAAAATTAATTCATTGGTGAATTTTTGGTAAATTCTCAGAACGTGTCAAAAACGAGTGACAATTTCTTTTCAATTAATCAAATGAGGTACGATATTAGGTACAGAGAAGAAAACAGATTGATAAATAAGACAAACAAAATAAAATAGTGACAAGGCAGACTTTTTTTAAGAACCAAGTGTACCTTAGAAAAGATATCCCTGAAACCTTAGAACCTTAAAGCTTGGCCACTGAAATTGGTAAGCCCAAGGTTTGTTGGGGATAGATATCATCTCATCCCTAGAGAAAGGCACACGCAGAAACAACGCGCCGCCACCCGGGGTCTGCTCCTTCTAGGGCGACGGCTAGCCCCAGCTGTCACCTCCTGGCTGACAAAGCAGACCTTTCTATCTTTCATCAAAAATTATGAATACTGATTAAAATATAAGTCATAAATAAATATAGATAGGTCCACATTTTATTTATCTTAATTATTAAACTTTGTTTTCTCAGTTCTGTTCCTCCACCATTTTTCTTATTAGGAATGCTTTTTACAAAAACTTTTCCTTCAAGCTGGCAGAATGATTAGATTTCTTTCCCTCGTGTTTTTGAGGAAAGGTAAGTTTTTACTAAGAGAAAAAATTAGAACAAATATTTATCAGAAACTGGGCTGAAGGTATCGTTTTTACAAGCTTTTAACTAACTTGCAATTTTCCTTTCCTTTTCCTTTTGCAAACTATTTTTCGACCATTTGTTGGCATCAGATTGAGCTGAAATTTGGCAAATACGTTTAATTTGGATGACACTACATGAATATGTAGCTGGCATGGAGCTGGTCTGATGATGAAGTAGGAAGGTAGCCGCAGGAACTTCTAAATTAATCAAGATAAACCTATCTAGTTTGGACTCATTTGTTTTGTCTAGAGTACTCTCTAGTCTTAAATAATCTGAACTCTCCCTTCAGATCCTCTATAGAAACTCCTAAACTAAATAAGATAAACTTATCGAGTTTGGGCTCATTTTTTAGGGTTCCGTTGCCAAATGGCAAAAAACTGAACCCTTATAGATTCGTCATGTCTGTCTGTCTGTCCGTCCGTATGTCACAGCCACTTTTATACGAAACTATAAGAACTATGCTGTTGAAACTTGGTAAGTAGATGTATTCTGTGAACCGCATTAAGATTTTCACACAAAAATAGAAAAAAAAAAATTTTGGGGGTTCCCCATACATAGAACTGAAACTCAAAAAAATTTCATTCAACGTCAAAAAGTGTTCAAAATTAAAAAAAAAACATTATTATGTTACTTGCTGCTACGGAACTCTTAATGGGTGAGTCCGACTCGCACTTGGCCGCTTTTTTGGTCTTGGCGAACTCTTTGTTGTTACATGGTTTTCAGGATCACTCTGGTGCTACATGATATTACTTAAACTAAAAATGTGAAAATAAAAGAATTAATAATAAAAGTTTTTTTAAAACAGGCTGTTATTCAAATGTAGTCGCACTAAACGAAAATAATAATATTATGCTTAGGCCGTGCGGATTTCAAAAGCTTGTAGCGCAAATAGAAAATAGAGAAATTATTTACGCGATACTTGGTTCTCAATTCCAATTCAAAATTCATTCCTGCCTCAGGAACCCTGACACAATTTTTGTTCTAGCTGTCTAGAAAGTGTATAGAAGTCAATAGGTTAAATTTTTTAATATAATTGTTCAGTTAACTAAATTTGCCTATTCTATATGTGAACAACCCATAGTGGATTCTTTTTGTACTCGACAAAACGAATCACCTAATGTTGAGTGGTCGCTGGTCAGTAATCTCTATTCAATGATATTTTCAGTTGAAAACGTGCAGTCAAGCAGCAGCCTCCCGTGTAATTGGTGCTTATTTTGTGCCTCGTTTCAAGAAGTTCAAAGAAAACAAATATAATTTCATACTCAATCGCACTATGTCGTAGTATTCATAAAATGGACTCTCAAATCGAGATCATTAATTAATTGATTTAAAAAATCTTTATTTTTTTTACGCTCACAATCATGCCGTCAGCCGTCACGGTATACAAGTCTTTACTGTCAACGCGCGTCAACAGATTTTCACGTCAAAAAAGGTGTGAAACGCAACCGTTGAATTTATAAATAGATTTAATACAGAAAAGATTATAATTTATATGTTAGCTGAAAGCCGAGCCCCTCGCGTCGAGGGCCCTCGCCTCCACTTACACACTCATCCACGTTTCAGGTTCACAAGCTTTATACAGACTGCATATTCAGTCAGACTTGACTGAATTTTCCGCGTACCTTTTTGTGCAAACGTGTGTATAAGTGCTTCATTATTTTTTAGTATTTCACAGAAATACACTCGATGTCTATGTTTATTGTCGTATACCTAATGTTGAGCATTGGTACAAATTTTCGAAATGCTAAGCATAGTGATGGGTATATTCACTGGGACAAATCCTACTGAATGAATTAATGTTATAATTGTGAAAGTTTGTGAGGATGAATGGATGTATAGACTAAACTAGAATAGACATTCGGTAAGTGATGGTTTGGGATTAGTGTATTAATTTCTGGGCGGTGGTCTCATTTGTTAAAAGGCGAACTATGTGTCTATCTACCACCATAGAACTATAATTTAAATGATGTCAAATACAAGTATAAAATAAAATAATCGTGTGTATCACCGACCCAGAGGAAATAGATAATATATGAATGAAACACTAAAAGACAACGGCATAACAATAATTATAATTTTATTTGTGTTGCATTCTTTAACCACCGTTTTGTTAAGTTCACTTCTAATACTATGTAATAATATTTTTTTATGATACCCACATGATTCATGCGTACATTGTAGGCTTTTTAAAAAGTACTGACATAAAAACGTTGGGGAATAGCACATTGTTGTCATAAATGAAACAGGCGCTGGCTGTTCCTCAATCGTAAAATGGGTAACAGAGTCGTTAAATGAGAAACCTGTCTTTTTTATGCCTTTTTAACCGGCTTAATAATCAGGAAGTTCTCCGTTCAACTGTGTTATTTGCGTTTTATTTTAGAATTTTAATAACTGTATATATGCTAATGTTTGCATGAATACCGGGAATAGGTTCCTGTGGGTCACGGGAATAGGATCAGTTTTCCAAGCGAGTGGAGCCACTGGCACCAGATAGTGTTGTAAATTCTTGTAATTAACATTTCAGGATTATCTATAGAACTGACAGCTATTGAGACACCAATCATCTTGTCGCCGAAATCCAGAAATACGCAAATATGACACATATTCTTAATATTGAGCTTAGAATTATTTTCACAATACAATGGATTTTATCTCAACTTAGGTGTACAAGACATTATCAACACCTTCGTACTCCAAGTCAACCTCACCTGCTAGTAGGTTTACCTGCTAATCAACGGATGAGTTGGGGTTCGGAGATCAGAGAGCAGTCGCTCTAGTAAAAGCCAACATACAATGAAAAATAAAAAGCGGATCCCAGACTCCAAAGTGTAAACTTTGGACGCAACCGGAAAATCGCTAGGAGGATGTTTTTTTTTTATACCACTAAGGTGGCAGTCAAGCACACGGCCCACCTGATGGGAAGCGGTTACCGCGTACTATGGATGTGTCCAACACCAGTGACGTGACAGAATAATTCGTCACGATAATAATTTGCAAAATTGCACTTGAGAAAAATTAAGAATTGGAAACTAATCACTTAAAACAACCTAAAACTAAAAATAAATAATAATCATTCATTTGGCTTTTTACATCGATTATCCCAGTTACAGATACAGAACATTGTCGATAACACTTTTAGCAAAATTTTAAATGTGGCCTTGAGTGACCGGGCCTTGCTTCAAGTATCCTTACCGCTTCGCTTGTGTGGTTTCGTGAAATTTCCGATTATAGCCTACCAGTATTTTTGTCATTGGTCCATGGCACTGAGGAGCTAACCAAGAAAATTCTTAATAAACAGACAGGTTAACTCTGAGGTGTCGTGCAAGGCCGATGCCATAAATGCTTGAAAGGTCGCTTGTCCCAGTACTGAATTGCCTGCTAACCTTTTCTCCCAGAGATAATGGGATGCGCCGCTCTGCAAGTTAGTAAAACATAATTTAATAAATACATCTTCCAATTTTTCAGAGCGAGCATACGTCGCTACCCTTGCGACTTCACACCTTCCAAGCACAGCGAGCAGTGCCTGCGCTGCTGCTGCATCTGCGGAAAGCATAAAACGACGTAAATACTCCTAGGTGATTATATTTTTGAGCCGTTTGGGGCTGAGTGCACGCATTGTCTACAAAGATTTGGCAAAGCGGCTGATCGACTCTACCTTTTAGGTCTGGACTTTATCTTGCAAAAAGAATTAGCATTGCCATTTAACGTGGTAAAGCTGCCAGCTTTTAGGGAACATTACCAGTCGGTGATGATGCGGAGGAATTCTATGACTATGTAAATATTTATCTATCATTTACTTGTTTTAGTTTATATATTTTAGTTTATTCGTCATATTTACGATATTGATAATTACATTAATTACTTACCATAAAATAAACAAAAAAATTGCCTCACTACACAGACCCTCCGTGTAAAGGTAATATTTACTCTTGTTTTTTTTTTCTTATCTATCCGAGAGCAAATTTTCATTTCTTTTCTTCTTTAATTTTGTCTTTATCTTTTCTTAGAACCAATGCTTGCAAGTATTGCCGAAAAAGTTATCAGATGGAAGGTCTACAGCATTATGTTAATAAAACAAAATAATATCAATTTTCTCAATATTTGTAACTTAATAAATAACTACTATTATAAATGTAAAAGTTCGGATAGATGGATGAATGTTTGATACACCAAAGTGGTCTGTAATGGCACATGACCAGAACACATTTTTATAAAGGGAACAAGAACGCTTGCAGTACTAGGACTATTACGCATGTATTACCAGCCCTATTACTTACAGATTAGTAAAAACAGGGTGTGACTGTGTCGTGGACACGGCCATAGGTTTTACGTGAATACATGTACAGCACCTACATGCGTTACGGCGACGCTTTCTCCTCTTTTTCATTTAAAGACATATTCACATGAAAATATCTAGAAGCATCAACAATCAGCGACTATAGTGAAAAGTCGAGAGGTATACAATAAAGTGGGCGAAAGTGTATATATGCTGTATGTATACAAGAGTTATTGCGCTGGCTATGGGGAAACAAGTCAATTACCCACCTTACCACTAACTTATTAATTATTAAGCTTATTGTGGTCTGAAAACGACTCATTACAGTCATACAGCACAAGGATATTTAGCTACGATCGAGTTTGAAATCCATCCAAAATTTAACCGCAACCCCACTGTGTCATATTTTTCTTTGAAAATCAAGATTTAACCGTAAAATTTAAACGTAAAAAGTTTACTAGTCAAGTTAAAATAACTTTGAAAATGACTTATCATATTTGGACAGTCGATTACCCAAGTTGTAAATGACTTAAAAGTCAGTCATCTGACTACCTGTCAGCTTCTTCCAAGAGTTTCCTAACTTCCTACAATAAGGTAGTACAGCTCCATAAAATTTCCGATATCATGTTGCCCGCTATGAAATAGATTACCGTAAATTGAATTCTTGTTCTGTCTGTTCTAGATTTTTTCTTATAATAAAGTGTATATCTTATACTACACATTGGCAAAGAATTTGTGGCAAACTGGCGATTATATCTTAAATATTAAATGACAACCAAAAAAGGTAGCTCTGGGATAGACTGAACGTGAAAGGCGGAGGACTGGGGTGCTTTGATGCACATTGGGAAGACAAGCCACGGAAAGGCATATGTCCATCAGTGGACTACAATAGGCTATTTTGATTGATTGAAATCGATTAGAAGCCAACCTCACCTGCCAGCTGGTAAACCTTCTGATTGACGGACGAGGCTCTGGCGCAGGCTTTCCTCCCGGGGTTGGGGATTAGACAGTAGTCGCTACCTTAATAGACAAGATGAACCAAATTTTGAGAAGGAGAGCTGTCCCCGGAGCTTTAGATGCAACCAAAATTGGCGTTCAGATGATGTTGAATGATACAATATATGATGTAAACACTACAATAAATAGATACATACTACAACACTAGGTATATGAATTTTGATTAACTGTTACACATACACAACTCAATAAAGTGCATATTTGAGTATCGGAACTTTCAATAACATGTAGTTCGATCGTCATAGGTGACACAGTAAGCGGATACAAGATTGTTAAGAATTTGACAACGCACGGTATGAGCATACTCTACGCATTGTGAAAACGCCCCTTAGTCGGTTATTGATTATAATAATAAATTTAACGACTTATCTTCGACGCAATATGGCTGTTTATGATGTCACTTCTGCTACCCTATACACTTTATGACACGCCGATAGCCGTGCAAGTAGTACTTACGAGACGTTTATCTGTACTAATGAAATACTCGATTATAATAAAGCTATTTCTCTGTATATGTTAAATTTGATGTGTCATTTATTGACGTCTCAAATGGAAAAAAAAGTGTTGGTTTTAATAATGACAAGTTTTGTTTTACATGATATTGTCGGAAGTTTACGCGAATGTTACACATTGAAATAAACACCCCGTGACCATGGCTGCTGAAAAGCAACCGAAACGTTGGGATCAATGTAAAATATAAAATAACATCAAATAAACCGCGATAGAATCCGTTAAAAATAGTTTTATTTCAAAGTTTTGTTTTGATTCATTTTCACATTTATTCAAATAATAAAAATATCCATTTTCTAAAGGCGATGGATTTTCATTTCTCTTTATTTATAAGCCAGGGCTTAGTATATTATGTTACCCTCGTTAAAGCTGTCGAGTACATAATAAAATTATAAACGATAAAACAGATGTTAGTCTGTATACAACAATTTCTCATGTTTTCCGAAATTCAGATTAGTGTTACAAAATAATCGTATTCTTTCGGCTTCAAAGATCGATGGAAAGTATGATTCCAAACTTTTCATTCATCTATAGTATGTATACCAGCATCGCAGCAAGTGGAAACATGTTGTGTTATCTGCCTACACCATTGTGGAAGAGGCGTGACTGTGTATGTAAAGGTGGGTAGAATTTTCTATGATGATGATATTTCTATGATGAATTCCATATTCACACCCTGTGAATATGGAATAAAGATGGGGAGACCTACATGTTAAGTGCCTCCTATACGCCGATGACCAAAATTATACTTGCATCATCGGCGCAGAAGTAGCAGAAAATGGTGAACAGCATGAATGAGGCCTTTAAAGCGAGAGGGATGAAAGTGAATGCAAGAAAGACGAAAGTTATGGTTTTTGAGAGGCAGCAAGAAATGACTGAATGTAATGTTATGATTGCAGGTAAATGTGTGGAACAAGTGTCAGAGTTTGTATACTTGGGTAATTTGTTCACAAGGGATGGAAGATGCAATGGAGATACTGAAAGGAGAGTGACTGCAGGAAATCGTGTGAATGGTGCGCTACACTTCTTCATGAGTTGTCCACTCATGAAGGAGTGCCGAAGAAGGCACGACTACCGGTTCATAACGGCGTGCTAGTCCCCACATTAATGTATGGAAGTGAAAGTTGGGTATGGCAGAAAAATCATGAAAATAGAGTGAATGCAGTGGAGATGCGGTCATTGCGTAGTATGTGTGGAGAAAGGTTGGCTGAAAGGAAGAGGAATACAGATATGCGATAATGGTGTGGCCTGAAAGAGAATGTTGTTACAAGAATTGAAAAGGGTACGCTAAGGTGGTTTGGGCACTTGGAACGAATGAGTACTGAGCGAATGAGTATATAAGGCAGCTGTAGCCGCCCTCACAGAACATAGACTGATCAAAATAATGAGGTTTTGAAAAAAGGGCAGGTCAAAAGCACTCGAAACCGGCGGGCTTGCATGAAAGGTTCAATGACGGTGAAGGAAGGTCGTGAAGTATGTAAGGACAGAAGCAGATGGCGAGCTGTTGTCTCTGCCTACCCCGGAGGGAAAAAAGCGTGAGTATATGTATGTATGTAATTTTCTATAAGCTGATAATTCGTTTTCTAAGCGACAGAATGTGAAAGTATGTGTCTAGAAATGTATCAAACAGCAACTTACAACTACGTCACTAGAGAAGTTCCTGATATAATAAGGTAAAGGAAAATGTTAGGCCAGCTGTGATTTCTAAGAATTATGCGTTTCACAGCAGCAGAACTAGTATAAGCCTATTAAAGAAGTTGGTCCCTACATTAACATGTAACAGTAATTACTGGACTATGTTAATTCTTTTCAACATGTTTTCAACCAATTTCAAATAAATTATTAATTCCTAATTTAAAAGCCTTTTTTATAAACAAGCTTTCTAGTAAATCCAGACCAATCAAATGAGCCAGTTCAGAAGTTTCTATGAA
The DNA here is from genome assembly GCA_946251805.1 of Cybosia mesomella. Classification (NCBI taxonomy): domain Eukaryota; kingdom Metazoa; phylum Arthropoda; class Insecta; order Lepidoptera; family Erebidae; genus Cybosia; species Cybosia mesomella. Next base: position 21,363,051 of record OX276402.1, on the reverse strand, counting down.
CACCTACTGCCTCCATTACACGGGATATTATGTAGCATCAAAGTATTTGCCAAGAGTAAACACATGAGCCCAAATTCGATCGGTTTATCGGGAGTTCTTATGGACACCTTCCGACACCATCATCAGACCAGCTTCATAGTACCATATTATCACATTGTGCTCGATGATACGTACGTGTACCAAATTTGAGTACAACTGGGTTTTTTTTTACGTGCGGAAATCCCTAAGTACTAACTAATTAACAACCTAACAAACAACAGAGCAAGTTAAATAAAAACTTGTGAAAAGTAGAATGCTCACCTCATCGAGAAATGATGGGGAATGCTTATACCCTAAGTACTAAAAAATTAACAACCTAACAAACAACAGAGCAAGTTAAATAAAAGCTTGTGAAAAGTAGAATGCTCACCTCATCGAGATATGATTGATGGTGAATGCTTATACCCTCTAATTAATTAACAACCTAACCTAACAAACAACAGAGCAAGTTAAATGAAAGCTTGTGAAAAGTAGAATGCTCACCTCATCGAGATATGATGATGAATGCTTATACCCTATTTACTATTCATGTGGATATAGTATCGGTACTATTATATAGTGTCCTGCGCTTCCGTTGTCTCGTCGGCGGGGGCCCTCCTGTACCCCACAGATGCGTAATAAACAGTTATTTAATTTGATCGTACTATAGTGTCCTACTATGAATTTCACAACCAATTGAATCCTTTACTTGACATCTCCTAGCACATTAACGAACTGCAATATCGACTCAATAGTTCGAGAACATGACTCAACTCGGGTCATCATAATCATGACACGAAACGTGGCTCACAGGGCAATTAGGAAGCGTAACGAACCAAGAGTACAATGTACAGTCATGAAGAAAGATTAAACTCCTTGTTTTCTATTCATACCGCATATTTCTGATGCAACTATTTGTATGCAGAAATTTACATTTATCTTGTTATTTTAATGGTATTTAAAAACATAAGTACCTGGCTGACCTTGTTCTCGACTTGCTGATTTTTAGGGTTCCGTTGCCAAAAGGCAAAAAACGGAACCCTTATAGATTCGTCATGTCTGTCTGTCTGTCCGTCCGTATGTCACAGCCACTTTTTTCCGAAACTATAAGAACTATGCTATTGAAACTTGGTAAGTAGATGTATTATGTGAACCGCATTAAGATTTTCACACAAAAAAAAAATTGGTGGTTCCCCATACTTAGAACTGAAACTCAAAAATATTTTCTTCATCAAACCCATACGTCCATGGATAGGTCTTCAAAAATTATATTGAGGTTTCTATAATATTTTTTTCTAAACTGAATAGTTTGTGCGAGAGACACTTCCAAAGTGGTAAAATGTGCCCCTGTAACTTCTAAAATAAGAGAATGATAAAACTAAAATATACGAGTATAATATAAAAACCGAAAATTGGTTTCATTTACATATATACAAGAAATGCTCTTTTAAAGTTATTAGATAAATGGCAGGCACAAAATACATTGAGTCTCAAAGCGATATTTTTTTATAAAGAATATAAAATCGAAATTATTAGTATTCCCCCTAACCCCACTAGATAAGCTAAACTGCTTATGTTAGGAGTAGGTTAACGTCAGTAGTGTAATGCCATGATTCGAATCCGTACCTCTCAACGACCTCTGTGGCCTAGCGGTAGTACGTTCGACTGCTATGTCGGAGGTCGCGGGTTCGATTCCCGCTCAGTGCAAATATTTGTATGCATGAATATGTCTATTTGCATTGGTCTGGACGTTTCTATGTATGATTATGTATGTATTTACGAAAGAAAATGTATCTAAGTAAGTTTATTCGCATTCTAGAACCCATAACACAAGCTAGTTAAGCTATGCTTATATTGGGTCTAGATAGCGCAGTGTAATTAATAATAATAATCCCTAGAATTAGAATTGTTGTTAGAATTAGAATTAGATCCCTAGAAATATTAATATTAAGCCCTAGAATATTTATTATTATTTATCTTATCTTATATTATATTATATGAGTCTTACATTGAGGCTAAAGCTCAAATGGCTGAGCTTTAGCCTCAAGCTAAGCCACCTCAGCTGGGTATTCTGTCGGTACTTCACACCGGAACAGTTGCTCAACGTGTACCAAGCGCAGGTGAGATCCAGTATGGAGTACTGCTCTCACCTGTGTGATGGCTCAGCTAAATACCACCTAAAAGCGCTTGAGACAATAGAGAGACGGGCCAAGAGGCTCATTAATAACGATGCACTCGTCGAGAAAAGGCTTCAGAGCCTTGAACATCGACGCATACTTGCAGGCCTATCGGTTTTTTACCGGATGCATTTCAGAGAGTGTGCGCTGGAATTGCACAACTTGATACCTCCAAGTCCTTTCCACCAACGAACGACCAGACGCAAAGCGACTCGCCACCGCTACATGGTGGATATTTCACTCATACGCACGAAACATTTCGGCGACACATTTACTATGCGTACACCTAAGGAATGGAATTGCCTGTCTGAGTCTATGTTTCCGGAAAGTTATATCCTCGGAATCTTCAAGTCTCGAGTGAATAGGTTCCTTCTAGGCAAACGTGTTCCATCGTAGACCAAATCGTCACATACGACCAGGTGAGATAGAGGTCAGACGTGAGCCATCATTCTTAAAAAAAAAAATCTGCATTATCATTAGCTGTAAATAACATAAATTATTTGTCTATGGAGCGCACTAGAACCTAAAACACTCGATGCAGGGGTAGTTAGCCGTTTAAACTACTATGTCATTATTGCAACTAGTAATTTATTCTAGTAGACCGTTATTTAATAATACAGTAATTTGGACTAGAATTTCTATCTTATTGCCATTGTTTCAACAGTTGAACAACACTATAGGTGATTAAACAATAGACTCATAAAAAGTTCAATGCACTTGATCCCACCGAGTACATAAGTAGACAATTTACTCTGTCTATACTGACTTCGGATTAATTTGTTTGTCAAGATGGCGGAACTCGATCAAGACAAATAAAATGGTACAATTTTCGACGTTGACCTTGTGGTGACGATTAATTCCCCGATCGGGGCAGTCAGTAGGTTGCGCCGCCCGACCGGCCTTGCCGCCATGACGTAACCTGTATGCCTCCGAGCAACTCCGAGTCTTCGTGCAGACCGAGAAAGATATCGAACGTGCGCTAGCGCATCCCGTATTCGAAACTTGAAAAAAGTCGATTATTAAACACGCGAATCGAATTGATTGTAATTTAACAAAGTGTGAAGAGCAAGTGGTTGTTTGTTGTGCATTTTTGTATTATGTAATTGTGGTGCGAATTGTTTGAGGATGACACCGTTTTGTTGATCATTGGAAAATATACAAATACTTTAGTGATACAATCGAATAAGATAAGACTGGGTGAGAATTTTTTTCATTATATTTATTTTATTCTAAATTCTTGACGATTCTGTTAGTAGGGTCTTAGGCATGTCTGGTTACTTAACTGTAGTTAATTCGTAAAAAGTTAGAATAGGTTTAGTCATTATCACTATTATATCACTGTTCTAACTCTTAACTAGTTACTAATATAAGCAAATAAGTAGCAGTACTTAGAAATATGTAATAGCGACAATTAGTTCCTATTGATCAAAGCACAATCAAAAATATTTCCGATCAGCATATAAAAAATCAGGTAAATCTTGTTTGGCGCCTTGTAGGTATTTCGGTTCATCACATCTACGAATTAATTAACTAGATATGAAACCAGTTCGTCGACCTCATATTTAGGATGTAGGCGGGACATAATTTTAATAAATGATAATTTTAATCATAGATAGGTTCATAGATAGTTTAGCTAGTATAGCTACTTGTTTGGTGGCTTCGCTGATCCCGCGAGATAAATAAGATTCAGATGAGACAACCTCTTGCACCTTTGGCAATGGAAGTGGCATAGCTCTCTTCTTTTTTGCGGAGGAATTGTTGTTCCTTTCAGATAACGTTTTGAGTTGGTTATTCTGTGGTCCTGATCCATTTATCCTATACCTACCTATTATAACGAGACAGATATGTTATCTCAATACTATCACAATTTCAAAAGCTTACCGTATTGTATGACAGAAGTCATACAATGTTCTCGTTCAGACTCACTGATTAGTGCATGTCTGGTTGCATTTGGGCTTGCATCGTTGAGATAACAGAATTCGCCTCGTTTCGGATGACCGTTTGCCGGGTTCCGCTCTCCTACTCTTTCTCTTGATTTGACTTATTTTGCTTTTACGGGCGCAACCGCCGTCTGACCCCCAACATCTCTCGATGTTGTGGGTCAGAAGGAAAGCCTGTGCCAGAGCCTCGAATCTTGGTACACCACTCAATTACTGCAAAATAGTTATTTAATTTTGAGGTTTTATTGGGGATAGGACTACCTCATAATTTGAAGGAAATCAAAAACAAAGGGACAGTTTACATATTTATTCAAAACGATTGTAACGCATGACTTGGAACTTAATTGCAGTAATATGTATGAGATGCAACACCTTTTGTTTACCTAGTGAATCGAAATGCATCAATGGGATAGGCAGAGGCCGGATATTCTTTCTACCAGTCACGAATTAATAAGCAATAACAAATAAAAAAATATTTAATTCTATGCTGGTATGCCCATATTAAGGCCATAAATAAGTACACGATTTGTATGATAATAAGTGAATATCGTAGTTTGTGAATGCGGGCAAAACCGGAAGTGTCACAGGTTGACATATACCTATATATAGAGGGAAAGGGGAAGAGAAAGTGGAAAGAGGAGAATAGGAGAAGAGAAGAAATAGTGTAAAGGTGTAAGGGGCCCCACTGAGACCCTGGGGGCCCAAGCCCCGGCCTCTAAAATGCAAGGTTTGTAAGTAACCGGAATTGCCGCTCAGATGATGAGGAAACGGAATGTAAGGGTGGCAGGTTATATATAACATATATAACTATTTCATTCGGTTCTCCGTTTTTGCATATTCTCCCTATTTGTAAAAAAAATTAAATTACCGACTAACGAGCACTACATTTCCAACAAAATATACCTTTGAAGTCGAAAAACGGTAGCGTGATGGAATAGGCTTATAGTATAGTCTTGACATTGCAAGGGTGAGCGTTTCTTCCCAGGGGCCCAATTCAGGAAAATTGCGTTTATAAAACGTTTCATTCCAAAACTTACGAATACCTCTGTTTTTTTTTCGTGCTGAAATCAATTCGGATACCCCGCCACCGGCCAGCGGGGGCGGTTATGTCGGGCTTGATAAAATTAAAATTTTAGAATCTAATTAAAAACAAACCAAACTTGAGTGATTCTGAAGGTTTAATAACCTCACGAAAACGTAGGTAGGTTTGGTTTGACAGATCACACGGAATACAAAAGTACAGTCAACGACAAATGTTGCTTAATAAATTCTTATTAATGGATCGCCTTAGCTCTAAACCTTTAATAAAATAATAAACTAAACCTCAAATATATTAACTTCGTTCGCTGGAGATTATAACAGTGCTTATAGATCAGTTATTGGCCGATGTATTCCAATGTCAAACCAGCCAAGCGCGAGTCGGACTAGCCCATGAAGGGTTCTGTAGCAGCAAGTCATTTATGACGTAAAAAAACTACTTACTAGATCTCGTTCAAACCAATTTTTCTAATCGAAAACTACTTATCCGATCAATTTAACCATTTTATTTGGTATATATTGTGTTTGATTTAAGTTAAAACTACTACTCATTCTTATTTTATTAAATTTTCATTCTTAACGTGTACGTACACAATTAATTACCTCGCAACTAGTGAGAAGTACCATGAAATAAATTCATTCAAAATAAATAATGCGTTTACAAATATACGTTATTTGTTACTTTCGTATACAAATTCGAATTTCCGATACAAAAAAAGTCGATGGCCTGACTTTAAATTTTTACAGGTCGTTGCATTTTTACCCAGCAGTGTTTTCCCATAGTTTGTTTGGGAAAGCTACAGCGGAGCGTGACCGGGTTTATCTGACCGGGTTTATAAGCCAACTATTAAGCACACTGTGCTTCAATAACTACTTCATCTCTATAGAAATAGCATTGTCTGCAACACTTGTGTGGTTCAGTGGTCGACTCGCATAAATTTGAATGCTCACTATGTGCGAAACGACCCTTTTTAATTAAATTTAATAAAAAAAAGTGGTCACTTGGCACAAACTTTATTTATTGGGTGCACATCGACACCTTTAGAAAAATGTGGTGGCGGTTCGCACACAATGTCTTGATTGATAAGATCTAAGAAAATGGTACAGTAGCGCATAAAAGTTGTATGATGCATATAATTTAAATAAAGGGAGCTAATAATAAATCTACAATATGTGTGCTTCTCACCGAACCTACACTTCTTTCCAGTTGCACTTGCCTGTCTAAAAATGGTAAGCAGCAGGTGCCATTATTGTCATGTAAATGACATTGGCTTACTACTCAGCTGTCGTGCCTTGTGCATCATAAACTTACGCACACATATATAGGGATTGCAATTATGTTAATGCATTATGCGTTATTACGTCACTATTACCCTTGAATGGAGTTCCTTGAATGATGTTGTGCTGTTTCTTGACGCTTTATAGGTATACTACAGTAGGTTTTCAATTATTTTCACGTAGCTACCATATTTATTTTTACTATCATGAAATACTATATATAGTCAGCTCAGAACAGATATACTTAAATTATATGAATCGTCATCCCATTTGGCAATCAAGTTCCGGGCTCGTGTTGGCAACACGGTTTCCTGACATCTCAATTAGGTACTCTTTTCCTTGCCATGTTCTCTTCCACGAGATTCGTTATTCATCTTTAAGCAGTCTCTTCACCTCTGCTTCTATAGCGCTCTATATTCATACTTTAAATCAAACATATCAAACAATGTCACATTATACACAAACATCACTTTATTACCAACAAGTTATGCTTAATTTGGGTCTAGATTGGGCCGCGTAATATATCATAGAATATTTATTCTATGACATATTACGCTTACTCCAAAGACTTTCTTTTAATGAATTTCCTTTACATATCAATCATTGGTAGACGTGGAGAACTACTTATGTAGGTTATTCTGTACCCTTTTAAGATTATTTGGCAACATAATCTGGTTCCCTCGCGATGTTTGAACGTTGAAGGGTGACAGAACAATGTGATATCATGTGCCCCATTCGTCAAAGTCGCAAAGACAGACAACTTTCTCATTTCACTCAGGTGTGTTCCTTCACCACACTTACGTAATAAAATAACATTACCGCTCCAACTTCACATAAAAACGAAAAAGTTTAAAAAATTAAGAAATTAAGTTACGGAAGTAAAATGTCTTGACGAAAATGGGCAACAGGTGTACATATCGTACACTAATCAGTCAAGCGTGAATTGTGTTTTAAACCGGTCTTATTTATACACGTGTACAACACACAGCTCAATGCTCTTTGGTAGCTCCTATAGGATGTTATTACTTAGATGTTTAGATAATGTTCGCGTTCAAATACCTCTGTGGGAAAATGTTATACTGGAGGAAAAACACCTTATAGCGGTTAACAAGCAACAAATTTACAACAAGTCAACACACTTAACCCTAACAAAGGACAAGATTGATTCCGTTTTGTTTCGAAGTTTGAAAATGGAATTAGGTGTTATGTAGTAAAAATATTAATAATAAAAATTATCTTTATTTCAGACTAAAGTAGTCCATATAGTGTTAGTAACAAAAACAATCTTATCCTATTGTTAGTAAATATACATCACATAACATAAAGTAGGTATTGTCGCGACTCCAGGACACTGTCTACGTTACAGTATGCACTCGTACCCAGCGACCCAGCATCGGACTGTCCCACTTATTTGATAATGCGCTCAGGATGCACTGTGGAAGCTCGCTCACATTCTACGGAGAACAGATGCGCATCGCTTTCGGATGATGGCATCAAAACCATCAATTCTCGCGTCCGCGAACATACTGAACACGCAAAGCGCGGAAAGCCAGGTGGCGTATAACCAACCCACAGACTGCAGGCGTAGAATGACTGACAGTATGCTCGAACCACTTTAGACTGCTTTGAACACCTTGTAAATCTACGGGCCAGCATATTACTTCCTAAATAAACGATTAAAATATATAAAATATTTTTTTTGGAATTCTTGTCTGTTCGTCTGTTTGTTCGCAATGGACGCAAAAACTACTGAATGGATTTTGATGCGGTTTTTTTCTATTAGAAAGGTCTTGGTCAGAATTATATTATAATCTGCCGTATGTTTGATTGTAATTGGTTAAGTATAATCGGAGAAATTACCAAAAAACAATAACCGACCTCAGCACGGGCGCGCCGCGGGAATCAGCTAGTTGTAGAATAATAAACCGAAGGAAGGAAACTCACTAAGTATCTTTTTTTTTTCGTGCGGAAATCCCCTCGAGTACCTCCCCACCGGCCTGTGGAAGTCCGCACAGAGGAAGCTTTTAGTAAAACTGTCATGATTTTCTGTTACAATTTTTTGAAGGTTACACTTGACTATTGTTACCATATGGGAAGGGGTAGCAAGTCGAAGGTAGTTGATTTCCCCGCTTTTATTATTGAGAATATGTTTTAAAGTTGTAAATGTTAAGATATGACATACAATATTTAAACAAAACGTGTCAGAACTATTTGTCACACACGAGCATAACTAGGAAGTAAATTACCCCACACTACCTATCTATTCAAACATCTTCACAGTAAACGCACGTGTGTCATCATAATGAACTGTATCAGTACCTACGTCAACTCATAAAGCCGACACCGAATTCCCTTCAGAATTCTTATCGCATGTAAAGTATGTCATGAAAGACCAGCACACCTTTTAACTAGCAGCTACTTACTAAAGTCGTTTGTCTTTTTATAAACTGAGCCCCCGGCCTTGGCCGGTCACAGGGACCGTCTCCCTACGCAAATAACCTCTACAACATTCAACCGACCGTATAGAGATTCACAACCTTTAATAGACCTTTCCATTCATTACGAACATACCTGATTGAAGATCTATCTAAATCGGCCCGTCATCAAACGATTAGCTGTCTATTGTATCTAGGTACCCGAAATAACATTTCGTGTTGTGATAGCGAACGTTTCAGTTGTGTGACATGCGTAGCATGTTCTGTATTGAATTCGTTTCGAGTATAGTGAGTTGAGAAGGCAGTGTAAATCATGCAATTAGATTTTGTATTTTAGGGTTCGAATGAACGCTAATAAGGCACAAAACTAATCTGGTTATCTTAGACTGATATATAGTTTGTGATAAGAAGGATGGTGGTTAATTAAATTCGGACTAAATCGTTTGTGTCGGTTTTGTGCCATTCAAAGTAAGTTTAGTTATATAGTTAACTTATATATGAATGTGTTACTTGTATAGTGAACTAAGATGGCAATGGATATATGCGAGTAAATCGCGTATGACTTAGGAGTTGAATGAACACTATTGAGTTACAATGCTTATCTTGTTGTCTCAGACAGTTGCACAGCTTGTAATCTATACATTTAATGAAATCGTAGTGACGATACACCAATTTTCATCTCAATTTTTCTTGATGATAACTTCATTGTCCCAAGGTAAATTGGAAATGTTGTATCTATATGTTATCAAAAATATTTTTTTAATGATGAGTTGGGATCGAGACAACAGAAGTAAAAATACCTTTAAATAAACAAACTTAACATAGACGTAGTAACGGGTAAAAATTTGTAATTTATAAGTTGGTCTTTATCATGATCATATCAGCCGTAGGAAGTCCACTGCTGAACATAGGCCTCCCCCATTGACTTCCATTTAACCCGGTCTGTAGCGGCCTGCATCCACCGAGTCCCTGCACTGTTTCCCAGGTCATCCGTCCACTTAAGTTGGTATGGTATAGTGTATATTTGATATTCTAAGTAATAAGGTACATTACACCATTGGAATTTATTTTATTCTAGCTAACACAATTCCTTTTTTAATTATTGCTCGTATACGCAAACTGACATACCTACTGAAGTTTCATCGAAATCGAACAATTGATATGGACATGCACAAACAAACAAAGAAACATCATGTACCTTCTACCTATATACATATACCTAGTAATATAGATATTAATGCATATACCTCTACAGATTAGCATTTATGGAACCTATCTATACGAGCAGAGTATCTACAATCCTTGAGAAAAGAACAAATAAAGTTAATCCTCATTTCTTCCTTGAGAATATCCATTGACCTTACTCGCCGAATGGCACACAAGACAAAAGTTATAAAAGTATGTCTTGTTGATTCGTGAAATATATACCTATAAACGAGCATACCTATATTTACCTAGACAGGTATGTAGGTAATATTATCTATACTTTGCCCTATCTTTCGAGGGTAAAAACTACCTAACTTGTTCCAATATTTGTTACGAACATATTTCTAAAACAATTTTTATCGCTCAATAACAAAGAAATACTGCTACATCGGTGTAAACAATATGAAAGAAAGTATGATTTATTCATAGACGCACAAAGAAATCTAAGAAATGTTTTTAATTTAAGTAAGTTGGTGAACAAGTACTTACCTAACAAGATTGGTTACAGTTCTGTTTATCTTGGAAATTGGTATGAGTTTACCATGACACCAATAACGCTCTGTGATAAAATATAGGTAGACCATATGAAAACACCAGGGTGTCTGAATAAGATAACACTACTAACTTAAGCTTCAGTACCTTTTTTTTTTTTTTTTCGTTCGGAAATCTCTTCGGATACCCCCCCCCCGCCGGCCAGCGGGGGCGGTTATGTCGGGCTTGCACCGACTAAAACCGCACGCCGTCTCGGGTCTTCAGACGCCGGGGTGTAAGGTTACCCATAGAGCATATCCCTCGCACCCCGGCTGACCCTGGGCCATCTCACCACTAACAGCATCGCTCATCCTGTCTCCTCTGAAAGCAGAGGAGTACGGAGAGCGATGTGTTCCCACCACGTTGGGTATTGGCCGACGATCAATGCCAACCCTATGAAGGGGTGAAGGGGAAGCCATTGACCGCCGCCCAGGGTGTACCGGCCGCTCCGATTCCGTTCCCCCCGGACTGCAGCGGGATCGGAATCGGAGCGACACTCGAGGAGGTTACCCAACACACACCCCAAGCTTCAGTACCTACTTCCTCTCTTCGCTACACGATAAATAAGTGGAATGCTTTACACACCAGTGTTCCCTTCTTCCTATAATTCAGGTTTATTTAAACAGCGGGTAAAAAACCCAGATAAAAGCGGTCATACTGAGCACCATTTTGGGATTGATAACATCTAACTGGTCTTTACTAAGGAGGCTTTCCTTTAGGCAGAGTGCAGTCAAATTGATCGCCAAATTTGTATAAAGCAAGTAAACTTCATTTAAAAATATCTGAGATATGTAAATGTAATGTAATCAATATGTAGGACGTCACAGCTTATTTTAATGCAATGCAAAAAGTTACGTGATGATTTCGAATTATTTAGAAGCAATGTATTAATCACAGTGAAGTACCTACTGCATGACTGTGTTGAGCTCACCAAGCTATTTTGATGCTAATGTGACCTCATCTTCGAGATGGTTACCGGTTGTCCTTCGAGGTAGTATGGGACATATTTCGATAGCAAGGATCCCAACTCATAGTAGTTTATCCGCACCTCATCAGACGCTGCAAAATGTTTATAATTATGTGTAGAAGTGTAATAACTGCGGTAGCCTAGTGGTATGGGTAATGGACTGCTGAGACGATGACTCAGGTTCGATCCCAGGTTTTACCATGGCACACACCAATGACTTTTCGATGCTTTTCGAAGTTATGTGTGTATTTATCGCAGGTTTATAAGTGCCCGGTTAGTGGCAATAGGCTCGCCACCTATTACATTGGGACCTAAACACTTAATTGGCGAAATGTGGGTGCTAGCACCTCTGCCTACCCCTTCGGGGATATAGGCGTGAGTTTATGTTATGTGTGTAAGTATGGTGCACCAACAAGATATTCGGGGCCCAAGTCAATCTCACCTTCAAGACCGATCACCTGCTGATTTACGAACGAAGCTCTGGGGCAGGCTTTCCTCTCAGGTTGGGGAAGTCATATAGAAGCCGCTACAGTAAAAATAAGCTAAATATTCGTGCGGCCAGTCATTACCTTTCAAACTCCGCTCTCAAACTTATGTCAAATCTCAGTGTTGCCAAATCTGTGTCGACTTTACCCAAGCTCTCCGCTTGGCATTTCCATGTAAATTAATGAACAGTGAAACAATGTGATTTTATTCATAATAAATACAATCAACTGTTTTTTGAACGTCTAAGATTTAGTTTAAAAATCAATGAAAGAAGTTAATTTAAAATGAAAAATATATATCTATATTATGTGTGTTTGTGTCTGTGAAGGTGTGTGTTTGAAGGTGAGAGAGTGTGCGTGAGGTTGCATGTGTATGTAATGTTTACTATTCATTTATTTTATTTCCTTAATTTTAGTTTAATTGTAATGACAATAAGTTTTCTTAGTTTCCGTAATTTAAGTCTAATAACTATGTTTTCAATACAACATTGTACTGTTGTGCAGCTAAACTTGTCCTGTGTGTGGGATAATGACAGGCCAACCAATGTTTTCGCCTGTCAATACCAGGTCGAGGCATAGAACCATAGAACGATGTTTTCTGAAAACAGATTCAAAAATGAAAATTCTGCGGACCCTATGTGCTCGACAGTCGGAATACAGCAGTGTTGTTGGGTATCTTGGGACAGCTTTTGTGCGCGTTATAAATCAAGGATCATTGTTTTGGTTGTTCCACCCCAAATTGTGGTACAGTACTGAGTCACAGATTGACATAATGCTGTTTATGTCTCAATAAGAAGCTTAAATGATGCCGCTTCCCTAAGGGCTTTGAACTTTTCTTCTTAACCTTGCGGTTACTTCACTGAGTTGCTTATCCCATCGCAATTGATCATCAATCAATACCCCGAAATACCTGTAAGTAGTTACTGGTGTTATGGCTTTGCGATAGTAACTTTGTGTTCTATACAAACATGTATGTGCAGTTATGTTGAATTATTTTGCAGGTTTAGTTTTTCTCTGATCACAAATGTAACATAATTAGGCATGTCTAGGTTAAGCATGAGTAGATTATCGCAAAGCCATTTCATCACATCCTCCAGACAGAGTTCTGCCAAACTTTTGACAAAATTCCAACTAGGTTCGTGTATTACCATAACTGTATCATTGGCATATGTATGCATTAGGCATTATAATTCTACACAGTTCATTTAAATACTGAATAAAATTGGACCTAAAGCACTTTCCTGAGGAACACCGCAGCAAGTGATAAATTTTTCGTCGTTGAGGTAGGGATTCATTTTTACCTGTTGGGTTCGGTTTTTCAAATAGTCTTTGAACAAAAATAGGGGAGTGCCTTGAAAGCCCATGTTTTCTATTTTAGTTAGTAGTTTGGCAACAGAGATTGTGTTAAAAGCTTTTGCCAAAACCAGGAATATACCAAAACATTTTTGTCTTGTGTCTAGCTGTTTTGCAATTAACTGAGTTAGATCTATAACTACATGCTCAGTAGATACTTTACTTCAAAATCCATACTGGTTGCTAGCAAGTAAGTTATGTTTTTTTTTGAATACATACTCCTGTCTGTATTAACTGGTTGTACCATGGTGAGGGCCGTGGTCTTCGACGGGAGCAAGTGGCACGCCGCCGCCTCTTTCTGCGAGCAATTATGCGCGCGAAAGAGACGGCGGAGAGGGAGCGGGAGAGAACCCTGCCCCCCGAGTTCCGCAGTCGGCGGCGTCTACGCCCGGGACTACGGGCTTCAGGACGGCAGTTGGCCTACTCGCCGTCCTTACAGAAGCAGGCCGTGGCGGAGGTGTATCGTGTGTGTCCTACACACGCCTGCCTACTCACCGACGCGGGATAAAACCCGACCCCACCAGGCGAGGCCGCGCTGGCAGGTCCGCCGGTAACCCTGGGGTTATCCTTTCGAGGGCTTACCCGGGGTGCCCGGCAATGGACACTTGGGCAGGACACCGTGCGGTTTTAGTCGATGCACGACATAATCGCCCCCGCTGGCTGGCGGGGGGGTATCCGAAGGGATTTCCGCACGTAAAAAAAAACTGGTTGTATATGTGTGTTATTGACGGAATCAAAGTATTTCGGCATTGCTTCAACATGCTTGTAGGTATTTTATACTACTTTTTTCATTGCGCAACTATAATATTATTGATTCCACCGCAGCATCATCAGTATTTAAGAAGACCAAAGAATTAACTAACGGATGACGGACGGACGGTGCATTGCCACTCACGGGTATTATTTAACGTGCAGAATTTTTACCAATATCGTTGAAAAATTAGAAGACATCATTAACAGCCAGATTAGGATTGCTAGAAATAGTAGCGGCAGTATGTTCTGGGTATTTCTATGTTTAATATGTATTTATTAACGAATAAAATGTATTTAAGTAATAATAATAATAATAATAAATATTGTGACACATTCACACCTCGTCATCTAGTCCCAAACTAAGCAGAGCTTGTACTATGGATACTAGACAACGGAAATATTATAAACATACTTATTATACTTTTTTTTTGTAAATACATACATGTAATATATAGAAACACCCAGTCTCGGGACAATTGCAATTTGTGGGTCTCACAAAAACTCACTGTCACGGGCGGGAATCGAACCCGCGACCTCGTGATCCGCAGTCGCTCATCACAACCACTAGACCAACGAGGCAGACATAGTAAGTATGGTTATCCACATTCTAGAACTCATGTAACATTATATTTATATTATATATCCTAGAATATTGTAGCTAACATTGTATCAAATGATATAAAATGTAACATTTTTGTAAATATTCACCTGTGTAATAAACTATCAAGTAGATACTGTATGTCAGTTATTATATTAGTAATCTAAATAATTATCAAATTAGGTAAAGTGAAAGAAAAAACGGATTTTGGAGAATCACGATTGTATGCTTAAATACATTTTAATTTTGAAAACTTCTGTACCTGTAGTCAAACGAATAAACAAGTTTGAAGTTGAAAAATAAATAGGAATAAAATACGAATCCCAACCTAAATCGAATCACCAAGCTGTTGTGTTGTTTCTAACTATTTTTCTTAAGAATAGCAGAAAAAGAAATCTAACCCAACACAGGCCTGCTACGTAATCATTTACCTCAAGTACTAAGCTAACCTTTTTGTCGTTCAGGGGGTTGGTTTCTACTGTCCTTCAATTTGAGTGGACGAAACAGTACTAAGGACTTTGTAATTTCAGTAATTCTTTTGTTTTATATAGGCAGCGTCAATATACCACGCCCCGCCATACCCCGACCCCCTCGTGCAATGGGGTCAGCTGGCCCCTGGCTGTTAACTGATGTACCTACCTACAAGATGTTTTATTACCTTCACGGAAATTAGGTCGACGGACAGACAGATTAGATAAGTGTATGTAAAATGATAATGTAATGTAATTCTCTTCCTTTTCCAGAAATACAGATGCAAAGATGACCAGAAAGTTTCTATTCTGTTTCCCCCTTAGACTGGGGAACGTGATATTTGGATACATTGTGATAGTAAGTTGTGCATTATTTGTTTGTATGAATTTGTAGAATAGCTTCATTTAGCAAACGGCATTACGTTTTCTAAGAAAATTAATAGAGTGAAAAGAGGTTTTATTTTTGAAGAGTATATACCACGTTATGATGAAAACATTTATATTTTACGGTGATCGTTTACCATAAAAGGGATATGTATGCTTGTTTGCCAACTTAGGAGAATCAAAAAATCGGTCAGGGTATTTCCATATAGCAGTATACGTGGGTAGGTGGATTCACACGCATTGGAACTGCAAGACGTGATACAATAAACTAAAGTTTGTAAAGGTTAAAAGTTGCTGGATATCATAATATACAATGAATTTCATTCGGTAAACGTGAAAATTCAGTTTTGTTAAATGCATTTTCAGTGATGAGATATATGCAATCCAGCTTTAGAATATTATGTTTTTAGTTTGTATGACCATATTTTCTTATTAATATATTAAGTACTGTACATAATACCTCCTTCAATATAAACAACATATCGGTTTGTACAGGTATTTGAACACAAACACCCTTCCTCCGCCTGAGAGGAATATTCTATACAAATGTACGTGTTAAATTGACATTCTGCGGCTTGCTAAAACAATTACATCAGGCGTTCATACCACAACCTGTAATGAGTTACTGTATTCTTTTCGAATAATATTTAATGATTTATATATGATAATTAGTAACGTATTATTCATTCCAGGGCTAAAATAAATTACTAAGAATGTCGGCATGTAAATAATTATGCATATATTATCACTTATACGCATCCAGGTACCTTTTTTTTCGTGCTGTAATCCCCTCGGATATCCCCCCAGCGGGGGCGGTTATGTCGGGCTTGAACCGACTAAAACCGTACGCCGTCTCGGGTCTTCAGACGCCGGGGTGTAAGGTTGTCCATAAAGCATTTCCCTTGCACCCCGATTGACCCTGGGCCATCTTCGGTTTCGAGATTCCCCCCTCGGGTTTGGGAACCACGGTGTCCCCGTCTTGCCCCGGTTTGGGAGAGGGGCGCTAGTTGCCCCGCCGTCCCGGCCAGCTTCTGCTGGGGCGACAGGCAGCCTCACCTGACAACCCCAGGCCTGCGCTCATGGAGGATGGAGGTCGTTAAGCGACCTCCGGCGCCTGAGTCGCCTGCGACGCGCGGTGGGCATGTTGCGGGCTCGTCGGGCCGGGAAAGTTCTAAATCTCTTCCGGGCGCACTCCGCCATCTCCTTCTCGAGCATAACATGCTTGCAGAAGGAAACGGCGGCAGCCCACGCGCTCGCCCTCCGCGCCATTGCCGCAATCATGCTGCCGAACGAGAAGACTCCCATCCCGATGGCTGCCGAACGAGAAGACTCCCATTCCGATGGCTGCGACGAGGTCACGCTTCCCACGCCGGGCAGTCCACCAGCGTGTGCAGCCCCGAGTCCTCGCTCGCGTCGCAATGATGGCACTCAGGCGTTGGCTCTTTCCTGATCCGATGCAGGTGGTCCCCGAAGCTCCCCTTACCGGAGATCACCTGCGTCAGTCTGTACGAGAGGCTTCCGTCTCGCCTTTCTAGCCCATCCTCCATGATGGGCCTTACCGCCGCTACTGCGGCTTGCCCTGCGCTCCGTCGCCCAAGTCGTTCCTTCCACTCCACCACGATGGCCTGGCGGAGCTGGGACTGTATGGCCTCGATTTCTCGAGGCTCAGGGTTCCATCCCTGCTCCCGCACCTTCTTTCACCACTGGTACAGTTGCGAAACGGCTCTCGCCTCCAGATCCCATGGCGGAGTTCCGGCAAGGAGACTCGCCACCTCGAAGGAGATCGTGCGGTACCCGCGGATGACCCTGTTGGCCATCACCCTCTGCGGAGCGCGCAGCATCCGCACACTTCCGGCCTTCAGGGCCTCCGCCCCTATTGGGCACCCATACAGAGCCATGGACCGCACGATCCCCGCGTAGAGTCTCCTGCAGAAGTCATCGGGCCCCCTCATGTTGGGCAGCAGCCGCGCCAGAGCGAAAGCTGTGCCCTTCAATTTGGGGGCCAGACTTCGGATGTGTTCTCCGAAGTCCCATCGGCCGTCGAGCACGAGCTCTAAATATTTCATTTGGGGCTTGATACCGATGCGATTGCCTCCAACGATGAGACTGGGTCCCTCAGGTGACTTGCTCCGATGCCCATGAAAGAACAGGGCCTCGGTTTTATGCAGAGCCACCTCAAGACCCAGCCGCCGTTTCCGCTCCACGACTTGGGCAACGCCAGTCGTGGCCTTCAGGGTCGCTTCGCGGTACGTCACCCCGCACGCCGCAATCGAATGATTGATGTATGTATGCACAGAAGATAAACGGAAACACTAATTTTTTTTTTATTTACACATGAGTATGACTATGGGTACACCGCGGTTCACTCAGCGTTGATTGTTGGGTCACGGGTTACCAGCAATCTAACATAGCACTTTTTTTCGATCAGTGCGGAGTCGGTCAGGTAAATTACCCATCCCGTGCTACCTCTGCAACAAGGTCACGACACAGGATTGGGAGACCGCAACTCTGCGTGCTATTTGTCTCGAGGTGTATCCTTCTTCCCTCAAAGTTATATATTCTTGCTCCTAAAACTTCTGATAATCCTCTTGGCATTTTCACAACTTTCCACGAGAAAGTATTTTAAATCCATTAAAATTGACAAAGCAAATCAGATTACTGAATGAGTGTAAGCTAGGACTGAAAGCCTTTTTATAAGTATAAACAATTGAACTGTTATATTGTTTTACATTCTTATTCTATATTTTTAAATTAAGAATCTAAAAAGAAGAAGAAGTAATAACATTATCTTAGTTATAATATTATGACTATACTAGTTATGGTCTTCTGCTATCGTATAATTTGTACATGATTAGTACAATAAATTCAGAGTAGGTTATAGGTAGGTATATACAGGTCTCCACACAAGTTAATAGTATGAAAACCAAGCCTGTTATTTTATGCCCCCTACCGATGACATATGCTAACCGTTAACAGGATCGTTTAAAATGTATGTCTATCGACCGTTAAGATTGAACGTAAACTAAAGTAAGAACGCGGAAAGCCGTGGAAAACTTATACCTTATCTTTCCTTACTCGGTGCACTATACACATACATATAATTTATCGTATACAGAAACTAACATGCATAAATTAAGCCTAAAAACAATACACGCAGTTCATACTTACTCAGTTATTATTTTTGTTTCAGCTTATAGCAATAGCAACAGTAGCGTTTCACCTGTACGAGCTCCTCTTAAACATAACCAATGACTTCTTCCAGAAGACTGATAAATTCAGAAACTTCCAGAAGCTAGAAAGTATACTTGATTCATCCAGAGACTCGGTGGAGAAGGGCGTTATACTCACTTATTACCTCTCCTATATCGTTATTGGACTGCTATTGTTTTTATTCGCTATACTATACACGTGTGGTGCGTATAGGGTAAGTATTAAGTAGATATCATGCTACTATCCTTTCCTACTATCTTACTTCTACAATTCTACTTATATTATAAATGTGAAAATTTGTAAAGATGTTTGTATGTTTGGATCTTTGTTACTCAATCGCGCTCTAAACGGCTTGATGGATCTGCATACAATTTGGTACCGAAATAGATTATAGTCTGGAATAACATATAGGCTACTTTTTATACCTGGCATGTGGGAACCGGATCACAATTCCGCGGGCAACAGCTAGTAATATATTAGTAATAAAATAGATAGGTAAATGGTGTAGCGGTAGAGCATTCGCCTTCTAAGCCAACGTTCACGGTTCCTATTACTGATGAAATTAGCTCTTGGAAATTTGTTTTTAATTTTTATTAATTACCAGAGATCATATCCTGAAAAAACTTATAGCACCTCTCATTTTACGTTGGGGGTTATAAAGGATCGTAATCGGAAGGTACGGAACTCTACAAACTTCATATTTTTTGTTTTGTAATTAATTGTAAAATAATTCATATACAATTTCTACTATTATAGCGTCATATGGGGAAATTCACAGCTAGAAATTTAGTCATGAGTGATAGTGATGTATTAATTGGACAAGATTGTACACATTCATGATCTGATGTAGGTCCACTTATCTTTTTTGTAGCTTGACGTGACTTGATACAATTTAAACTACATCACGAGAACGTACCTGTCCAGACAATAATATTATCTATACATGCAACAAGTGAATATATTACATAACCGATTACGGAGAGAGACAATTATGTGTATCAATTGAAATTACAATGAAGTAAGGTTTGAACCCACCGGTTTATAACATCAATGCCCTAAACACCGAACTAGTACTTCGGTATTTTTATTTATATATGACGTAATATCATATTTTTCTAAGGTGACTAAGAGATAGCGATACGCTACATCCGACAATATAAAATACTACTGAGGCTGGCAGTTTGCAGTTTATCGGGCACTCTTTACCTAGAGGTCAACCTCTGGGGGCACTCTCACAAACCGTACAAAATACAACATTCTACTACAAAAAAATCCGTTCCCGCAGGGGGAACGCACAGGTAGATTTCGTGATGCAATTAATATTATTTTATATAGAGAACTACGGACTTTAAACAATATTTCGTGAAGTTTTTTGCCCCTCTATGACCTATGCTTCTTCTATGACCCACGCCGAGCGCATTTTTAACATGTTTAATTTTTTTTTCTCGAAAACGGTAACTTTTAGCGAAAAACTTTTCAGACATTTATTTTAGACTTAAAAATGGCCTATCGATTAAAAATGTTTCCGACGACAAGAATGTTCACCGGTTAGAAGTTATGATTTTTTTCCCGAAAAATTTTGGTTTTTCCCCTCTCCACTTTTAGTTAAAGTTTTAATCTTATAGGTTTATAATTAAAAGTTGTTGGTATTCATGTATACTATGGGATAAAATTAGAACGGTTTGAATATCTTTCATGGAACGTGAAATTTTGAGGAAAAACTGATTTCACAAAAAGTGAGGCCCTACCGTCCCCTTAGGCCGGATTCCACCCGTTCACGAACTTAAACTAAGTTTACACCCAAGCAATTTTTGACCGCAGTTTGAAAGCGATCGGGGAAAAATGCGAGAGTGCCGCAAATTTTGGGAAGTGGAACCATACATACATATATATATATATAAACTTTTTCACCAGTGGTCATTTCGGACTCAGGGGGTCATAACTAGACCTCCTATGAAGAATTTTTTTTTAAATTCGACAGTAGTCAAGAAACCAATAGGTAGATCGATTTCATCGAAATCTACCTAAAAAATACTACATACGTTATGTCTGTGAAAGTTTATGAGGATGGTTGCATGATTAACTGGATGTTTGTTACTTTTAACACATAGGCTATTTTTTTCCCGGGAACTAGTTCCTGTGGGTCGCGGGATCGGCATCGGTATTTCACGTGGGTAGAGCCGCGGGCAACAGCTAGTAAGTAAATATGAGAGAGTGGTACTTTGCTCATCCAGCTGACCAATTCATATTGAGATAAGCTATAAGCTTGGCTTTACCATCAATTAGCCTACATGCTAACTATCCAGCAATCTGCCAATTAAGTAATCAATCACTACATCACAACATACTATAACACAAAGTCCTCCGCCGCGTATGTCTGCCTGTCAGTTCGCGATAAGCTCAAAAACTACTACACCGATTTGCATGCTGTTTTCACCAATGGATATAGTGGTCGAGGAAGGTTTTGTAATACAATTTGTCTAGGTTTTGTATACATTGGCTCAATTATAATGAAATTTGCTGAAGGAGGGAAAAAATAAGCTGTATGGGAGATTTCAACGTAAGCGTTGCCTAAATAAACCCTTTGAGATATAACTAAATGATGTATGGTGGAATTGTATATCTTATGTAGGTTGTGGTGGTGGAATAGAGTCCCATGGGTAGCGAGAACGGGATTCCACGCGGATGAAGCCGCGGGCAACAGCTAGTTATATTATAAAACGTATTTTGTTTCTCGTACAGATGACATTGGCGTACAAACCACTATTCTGTCATATACGAGTATAACATAATAATTCTACTTATGTTTCATAGATAAATACTTAAATAAAAGACAATTTAAAATAAAACTATTTTTAACAGATTCTATCGGGATATATTTGTAGATATTTTATTATTTACATTAAACCCGACGTTCCGGTTGCTTTTCAGCTGCCATGGTCACGAGGAGGCTGCGAGTCCAATGCTGCTGAAAAGCAATTTAAATAATAAAATAACATAAAATAAATCGCGTTAAAAAACGGTAAAAATAGTTTTATTTCAATGTGTGACATTCGCATAAACTTTGGACAATATCAAAAAGACAAATTAGTAAACTCACACCTGCATATGCCTGAAAGGGTAGGCAAAGCTGCCGTCAAACAAATTCAATTCAACTACTGTTATTTTCAGTATGTAATAGGACTCTATTGTCTTCAAACGTACCTTTTTTTAGATTCCGTGTAGAAATTTCTACCAGAAAAGCACCAGGAATCGAAGCATGGTCCTCATGCACAACTGTCGCACTCGCCGTCGCTGCGTCATCAAGATAGTCAGTTTCTTGGAAATGATCTGTTATTTAAATTGATTACGTTGGTTGAAGATTGATGAAAGAAATAATTTAAAATAACTATTATGAAACGGGGCAGTTGTCTGTCTAGTGAAATCAGTTCATTTGGAAATGAGGAAATAATTACGGATGTAGTTTTTTGTATGCTTTTACGATTCTAAAGCATAGGTGGCACTGGTGGTAGAAATTTGATGACACAAATTTGTCACAAAATTCGGCCGGGTAGGTACCACCGTGCACGATTGCGAAAAACCCTCCATAGTATTCCAATTTCGGTTTGATTGCGTTCAGGGGTCAGCAAGTGCATAGCCGGGCAGGGGGATTGTGGTCGCAGCACTAGTGGAACCGGTGGGTTTCACGCGGTGCTGCGACGACAATCCTCTTCTGATGAGGCCGTCAAGCTGAGTGCCACCATTGTGTACATGGTACGTGTATGTAATGGTGACCCTCTTTCCTGAGACTTCACCTTCAGCTTACCATCAGGCGAGGTGAAGTCAAATTGACGTGTCCTAAATATAAAAAAAAAATATTTAAAAAAATCTATGTAGCGTAAGTCAGAGGTCACACATAGTTAAAATTAATTATTTAACGGAGCTTAAAGAGCATCAAAAATACATCTAGTCGTATTTTTTAGTTTATATTTATTTTTAATAACCACCCAACCACTAAAAGTGAATCATTTGAAAATAACAAACTATGACGTCAAGTTAAAATTATAGTAGGTAAGCTATCAATCGAGGGCACGCCGCAATAGCGGCGGTAAGGCCCATCATGGAGGATTGGCTGGAGAGGCGACACGGAAGCCTCTCCTACCGACTGACGCAGGTGATCTCCGGGAAGGGGTGCTTCGGGGACCACCTGCATCGGATCAGGAAGGAGCCAACTCCTGAGTGTCATCACTGCGACGCGAGCGAGGACTCAGGGCTGCACACGCTGGCGGACTGCCCGGCGTGGGAGGCGCCGAGGCGTGACCTCGTGGCAGCCATCGGGGTGGGAGTCCTCTCGCTCGGCAGCATGATTGCGGCAATGGTGCGGAGCGCGAGCGCGTGGGCCGCCGCCGCCTCCTTCTGCGAGCATGTAATGCTCGCGAAGGAAGTGGCGGAGCGCGCCCGGGAAAGACTTAGAACTCTCCCGGTCCGCCGAGCCCGCAACTTGCTCGCCGCGCGTCGCAGGCAACTCAGGCGCCGGAGGTCGCTTAACGACCTCCGTCCTCCATGAGCGCAGGCCTGGGGGTGGCGGGTGAGGCCATCTGTCACCCCAGCAGAAGCAGGCCGGGACGGTGGTGCGACTAGCGCCCCTCCCCCAAACCGGGGCAAGACGGGGACACCGTGGTTCCCAAACCCGAGGGGGCCATCTCGAAACCGGAGATGGCCCAGGGTCAGTCGGGGTGCGAGGGATATGCTCTATGGGCAACCTTACACCCCGGCGTCTGTAGACCCGAGACGGCGTGCGGTTTTAGTCGGTTCAAGCCCGGACATAACCGCCCCCGCTGGCACGCGGGGGGGTATCCGAAGGGATTTCCGCACGATAAAAAATAAAAAAAAAAAAAAGGTAAGCTATCAATCGCAAGGAAGTCAAAACCTATAGGGTTACTTGCAGTTGAGCAAGAATCATGATATTTTGCAAAAAGTAAAGTCTTATAGCACAATTAAAGGGGAAAATCGGAAAACCGTAAATACCTAGTTACCCACATTACAAGAAAAAAACTGTGTCTCTCTGACAAGACTATAATCTTTACAGCAACGTTAACTTCGCCCCTCAACTCTCAAGTCCGACTCGCACTTGAACGCACTTTTTTTTTATTTAAAGGACTATTTATGAAAATATATTATTTGGCTAATCTTAGTCTTCTCTACTACAGGATGTTAGTATCGTGGAAATTTATTCCCCATGGTACATCAAGCTGGACAGAGGTGAACAGTTATTAAAAAAATATCGCGTTTTTGTTTTATGTGCCAAATCAAATCCCTGTTTTGTGAAAAAAAGAGCAACGGAAAATTCTAAAATTCGCGAGTGAGAGCCAGGGAGTGGAATCGCAAGTGGAAACAGGGTAGTGAAATAGATTTTAATTTTAGATTGAGTTTATATGTTGCATAAACCTACTTTATTTCATACGAGTTTCCATAGAACTTATTGTTTTAACGTTTAATAAAGAGAGACTAAATTGACTTGATTGTCGTATATAAGTTTTTCTTTTTGCATTTAGTTTGCGAATGTGTAACAACAATAACATTTTTATTTCAATATTCTATATTATGTTTTGATTGTTCAAATATTGTAATAGTTTTTAATACGCCTATAATAGTTTTAGTAGGTCTGCCTGTATGATGACTGTATGTCTGTTATCAAATGACGAATACAGATTTTGTTTTTTTTCTCAGGCAAACCAATGTCTAGTGACTACGTTCTTCGTGTACAGTTTCTTCCATTTATTCTTCACGGTAACGTTAATAGTGTGGGAAGCTCTGACCGCGGGCTGGATACAACTGGGCTTAATTTTACTTTCTGATCGTAAGTATAATCCTTCTAGTACCTTTTTTTTCGTGCGGAAATCCCTTCGGATAATCCCTTCGGATTTTAGTCGGTTCAAGCCCGACATAACCGCCCCCGCTGGCCGGTGGGGGCGGTTATGTCGGGCTTGAACCGACAAAAACCGCGCGAATCCTTCTAGCTTATCTTACTACTTTACTCAGTCACACAAAACCGGCTGGTAATCCAGATTCGGATTAAAATTATCAGAGAGAGATACGTAATCTATAAATATGCTCAGTAGTCGGCAAGGGGTTTACCCCGTTTTATGTTCGACAAAAAAAATGCTTGTGAAATAAATATGGGTTAGTTCTGAAAATGGGTTAGGTAGTAATGAAAATACTGATTCTAATGACAAGGTGCATTTTGGATAAGTGCCTTTTAATTTCTCTTCAGATTTCTAATATGTTGAAATAAAACTATTTTTAACGGATTCTATCGCGATTAATTTGATGTCAGAAAGATTTTTTATAAATATCTCCTATGTAACGACATAACCAATTTAAAATTTTATAATACTATACTTAGATATTCTAGTCTGCCATATTTTATCGTGATATGGTTAGTATATTAGTAATAATAACAAAATAAATAAACAACCCCGAAAACTTCGAAAATTATTCATAGAAAGAAAGAAAGAAAAGAAAGAAAAATGCGTTTATTTTGGCTTACTGCAGCACACAAAACAGTTTAACTTATAATATAACTATTCCATGACATTTTAAATGAAGTAAATTATAATCAAAGATATACAGTGTTACATATTATATATTTTGCATTTTTTAGACCATCTTTATATTATTTTAATTTCATTTTGTAATTGGCAACACTGACCATCATTCACTCTGCATCCATTACGTATGTAATCTATCATACTTTTATTTTATTTAACTTCGCCATCTCTTGAAAAAAAGATCACATTCGCCTTCTTAGAACTCGAATAAGTCTCAAGAAACATGTGTTTAAAAAATCGTCTCAGTTTTTATCACTGAACGAAATACCTAAATACCTTTTTTTTTCTTTTGTCGTGCCGATATCCCTTCGGATACCCCCCCGCCGACCAGCGGGGGCGGTTATGTCGGGCTTGAACCGACTAAAATCGTACGCCGTCTTGGGCAACCTTACACCCCGGCGTCTACAGACGCCGGGGTGTAAGGTTACCCATAGAGCATATCCCTCGCACCCCGACTAATACCTAAATACCTATATATATTTTAATTATTTCATTACCACTCAATTTTCTTCCGTGTACGAATCTTGATGAAATTTCAAATTCGTATTTAAACGAGATGATGTCATACTTACAATCTCTTCATTTTAGTATGAACAATTTAACAAACAAAACAAGTCAATTATTTTTTTCAATAAAAAAAGACTATTTTATATAAGACAGCCCTGGAATCGTTAGTATCGAATAAATGTAAGGCGACTCGGTCCGCCACCTCGTGTCCCCTCATCCCGGTTATCCCGCACAACTGTAAGAAAAGTGTTCGATCGACTGTGGTAATGCAGTAATTAAGTAAGGATTACTAAACTGATTACCTCAGTGGTGCGTTGGTAGAGAAAGCATGCATGAGACAACTTTACCTATTATCAAAGAGAACTGATAAAAATCCTCATCATCATCTCAGCGTTGGTCCAAGACCAAGTCTGTAGAATTCGTAAAGTTCAACGCCAAGTGTTCTTACGCCTCTTCTTCTCTACGTCACCGTTAAGCGCTGTCTTACACAGCTTAATACGCCGCCATACCAATCGGCCTCTGTCTGCGTGAACTGATAAAATATCAGTGCTTTACTTTCGTCAATCACATCAGTATAGGTCAGTCAGTGAGTATAGGATAGGTTAATACAAGGTCCACCTCCTTCACTAAGTGTGAATTGGCATCTGTTGTTCAAATTACAAGTAAGTTCACGTCACATTCTCATATAATCACCTAATCAATCAGAATCGGAAGTCCATTGTACAATATAAGAGATATGTAACTAATTTTTCAATGTTACTACCAGGAACTACTTGATTCTATAATAGCGTGTGCAGTTTCTCTACACTACACCGTTCGGAGAAGGGTACTTACATGTTTTGTTTCACTTCATACATTATTTCGTTTTATTGCGTAACAAGCTGATGATGATAATGATGATGATTTATCGCCAGAAATAGAGGCTACAACTGTAGGCAGTCGGTTACGCCTCTACGCTGTAAAATATTTTAAATTAAAAAATTACCCTTGTATTGCCTCGTGTTTCGTTATAATTATATGTACCTACCTAATAAGCTTGATGGACAATCTGTTTACAGATTCCGCGAGTCTGATCGTGAGTAATACTAAATAAATTAAGACAAAGCTCATTCAATTACGAACCAACCTTAATGTACCGTATCCGTGTACTGCTATCTCGAAAATCGCTCTAACGGTCTGGAAAAAAAATTATTTACTTTAGGTAAGGTTTTGCTTTCTAGGTATAACTATATAGGTATCTTGCCTGAAAAAAAAAATTCCAAGTGGAGCTCGTTTACCCAGGTATTTCAAAATAAAACTTCGGTGATAATACTCATAATGTTGGTTTTTTGTTACAGTGCTCCTGATAATTTGTCTCTTCAGCGTCAAATATCTGATGGAAGCGATCCGGACAGGCAACGTGTATAGTAGACCTGGAGAGGTTTATCGTACTTATTAATTTATCGTTAAATATGCATGTTCAAGAGTCGCAAACAGTCAATAACTTTGGTGTCGAGAAATTTTAAATGCTTACTGATTGCACTAAATACAATGACTACAAAATAAAACTGCTATCTGATAGACATCAGCTCATCTGTGCCAAAAGAAATTGCAGTGAAGTAGTTGCAAAAAATAAGTTCGACAATATAATGCTGAGACTCATAAAAGTGGTGAAAATTTGACGAAAAGCAGACATTAATATAAATTTAAAACTAAGTTACACTTTACAATGTGTCCAAAAACAGGTGAATTTTATATATAAAAGTAACATAATGTTAAGCATGTACCGTTAGTGACATGAAAGTAAAAATTTTGAACGTCACGATTGATACTATTATTTATAATAATAAACCTACTTATGTATATAAGCCAACTCTCTGATATCCTGTTTAAGTTTTGCATGTGGACTGCTGCATAACGTCTTCTAACATGAACAATTTAAATGAATAGGAAGATTTAATGAGAATATTAATAAATGTATTGCCAATGTAACTAATACTCCGTGTATAAAAATGTTCCGATTCTAATAAAGTAAAGTAACGCAATAACCAAAAATAAATATAACCAAAAATAAATAGAATGTAAAGTTAATGTATTTTTATACAAGTGAGGTGAAAAATATATGATCCTATTAGCAAGCTGATCATTCGCTTGATGTATATCAAGCGAATGATCAGAGATTTACTTACGAGATCCAGAAAAAAAAATAGTCAAGAGTCATCACTCGTCAACTCATGGAGCAAAGAACTTCAACTCACCAACAGTCCTCCATAAGAATTAAACTTTACATAGCCTCTTTTATGAATAAACCTCAAAATAAATCCAAAATGTAATTAAAGTTAGTGTATGATTGAATCCAAAGTAAATACAGGAAAATAAAAAATAATCATTAGTTTGTGAGTCAAAGACACCTTTAGTTTATTTTTAAACGTATAACTTGAGAATCACAACGATCTTTGAAATCAAACTAATATAAAAAACTCCATTTCAAAGCTACTAAATCTTATCAATACAGTCAAACTTATAATCAAACAATTAATTGTTATTAGCCATTTAAAAGTCATGTGTAAAATTAATCACAAATAAATAGTCAATAAATATCTTATATAAGTAAAAAACTAAAAATAAAACCTATCGTCGAAATTGATATAATAATAAATTATCTATTTCTGAAACATATGGAGTTCTATTTATTTCTCTTCTCCGCCGTTTTCCGAGCATCATAGGAACAACCATAGCCATGGTGGCAGGTACCATACCTGCGCCTACAGCTGCTAATAGAGTTGAAGTATCAGGTGACACACCAGTAACAACTTTTCTCTTATAAACTTTATTCCTTGTTAATACAGGCCTATAATGTGTTGCAGCAACATCTAGATCATTCTTTTTATCCATATCACGTTTAGATTCCTCTACTGTCTGAAAACTTTTTTCAACTTCTAATAAACCTCCATGCGAAGTGGTCATATTAGTATGGGCTTTATCAACAGGCAGTACTGTCAAAGCCACAGCTTGATGTGATGTCATAGTTGACAAATCCGTACGATCATCAGCATTCTGTGGCTGATTAAGAGAACGTTGCCGCTTTTTGTTCCTGTAGCCTTTAGTTGTTGATAATAATACCCACTGACCATCGCCATAAGATGGCTTAGAAACTCTGTCAGTTTCATAATCTGAAGATCCAGCATAAACTACTTGCGTGGGCTTTCTAAAAGGCCTCTTTTGAGACGTGCTTGATGACTGATGAAGAGCTTCGTACTCGTACGGGAAATTAGCAGGTCGGTTATCTGTCAATACAGAATCAGGCATACCGTAAAATACTGTATCATCATTGGGATAGTTCTCATGATTATCGCAATTTGGCCTTTGTGGACGTCTTCCTTCATCAGGAGCCCATGAAGATGGATAGGAAGCCTGTTGAGGTTTATTCCACGTTGGTTTTGAAGGTATTTCAGAATCAAAATCGGATTGCCCATGCAGTTTGTTGGTACTATATCCGGGACGAACTTGCATTGGACGTTTCTGTGTATAGCTGTAACTGTCCCCAGATTCTTGAGTTGAAGAAAATCTGTCGTCATTGGGAAATCTATCGTTTATAGGGAATCTGTCAATACTCGGCAATCTGTCGTTATTCGGGAATCTGTCACTATTCGGGAATCTGTCGTTATTCGGAAATCTGTCATTATTTGGGAATCGGTCACTACTCGAAAATCTGTCATCGTCATCATCATTCCAGTGATTTGGCTTCTGTTTTTTAACATTTGGCTTCCATTTTGATATTTTACTCGTTGACCATGCGACGGGTTCTAAAGTTACCCATCCATCTTTGTCGTCATAAGGGTGTTTGTGTTGTTTTACTTTCAAACGATTCCAAGTAGTGTACACTTTTCCATTTTGGTCTGCATCGTTCATATCACTATTCACCGAAGGGAATCGATCAACATGAATTTTATCCTTTTTTAATTTAGCAGCAAGTGCAGAGATGGCTTGTAGGCGATCTTGTGGGAAATCACCGTAATCCTTGAGTTTATCAGCTGTTAACAGATAATCATCAAATACTTCATCTTCATTATGGTAACCATCTTGGCAGGAGGGCCCGTAGCATCTTGGGCGATTTCCATCCAAATCGTGCACAATGTGGGTCATGATGTTCTTCATTTCAACGTTATCCTTGTCCTTATTGAGTTCAAACGCCATTTCCTTCCATTTCACTTGACCAGGTTTAACATTGTCACGATCATTTTCTATTATAGTTATTGGGTCCTTTCCAGGCACATCGAGTTGGTAAGTTTTAATATTTCTGTCATATTTTCCGATTTGAGTTGGGTCATCCGAGTTTGCGAGCGCAAGAGCAAAACCGTAAAAAACCAGTAACCGCACTGTTATTTTCATTGTGTATTTTTTCACTTTCATTTAGACGCGTGTCGGCGCGCGGGTATGGCGCGCAGTACTGAGCGCTGGCGGTCGTCGCTACGACTGATATAGTTTTGATAATGGATGCACACTAACCCTGCCTGCGCTCTAATGCAGTGCTGATTCAGTACAGTCACGACGAATAAGAGAGATAATTATGTGGCGATTGTCGTTTGCTGACGACTATCTTAATTGACTATCGCTACTCTCGGCTCCGTGACCTGCGCTCAGGTGAAACTGATTTTCATTTTATGGGGTATTTTCACCATGGTGGGTAATGGGAAAGTTTCGCAGTTCACACACGTTTAACAATATAGTTCGACTGTAAAAAATAGACTAGAAAAGACTATAAAATTCTACTAATATTATAAATGTGAAAGTTTCGATGTATGGATGTGATTACTCTTTCACGCAAAAACGGCTAAACGGAAATGAATGAAATTTGGCACATGGATAGATTATAGTCTGGAATAACACATAGGCTACATTTTTCCCTGGAATAGATTCCCATGGGAAGCGGGAATGGGATCAGAATTCCACGTGGGCGGAGCCGAGGGCAACAGCTAGTATTTTATATACTAGAAAACATATAATATTTTCTTATATAGGTACCTAATTTATATTATATCATTTTCTACTATAATATTTTATTATTACTTTCATTATATTTTCACCTATTAATGAATAGTGTTTCATTTGGATACCACATATAAACACCACATAATTGCATAATTTTAATAAAATCTGTTTTCTTTTGCCTATTTCGTAGTTAATTTAAAGCTTCCGAGCATGTATGGAGCTCCATCAAGATCTTCGGGCCTTCTTCACCTGAAAGCCGGAACATCTGCTGATTGACGAACTAGGGACCGGCTTTTCTTTCAGGGTTTGGGAATCAGACGGCAATCGCTCCCATAAAAGCCAAGATAAACTAAATCATAGCAAGGAGGAGTAGGAAAGTGGGCTACACAGTTATGAATGCAACCAGGATTGGTGCTCGTATGAAGAAGAGTTATTAAGCTGCCGAGAAAGTTAAACAATTAAAAAATTTAACATTATGCATTGAAATACATACCTACCTACGTTTTTAAACTATGTGGTCAAACACTAAAAGACAATTCTTTTAATTATATTTCAGAGACTATAGTATAATTCTTGATCAGATTATTGCCTCGTGCCTTGGAGAGCACGTTAAGCCGTCGGTCGCGATTCAAACTTCTACGAGTATAGCAGTCGTTGGAGCCCTAAAAAGTCCGACAAATGGTCTAGCTACCGAATTTCAATATCGCCAATAGGTTGTGAAGGTCAGATGGCAGTCGCTTCACGGACAATATTGAAGTTTAGCTGCTTCGTAGTAAGACTGAAAAACTAACACCAAATGAGTTGGGAGAAGCCTCGGGGGAACTCTTGATCAGATTATTCTAGATAGTACCCGGTAATGATGTATTTTGTTGTTTTTCTTACACAGGAACAACAACTGACCACTATTTTATCGTCATCAGATTAACTGTATTCTCCAGGCCACCCGCTCTGACATAATCACATCACCCAAACTTTCTTACACTGCGGTGGCCTAAAACTTCTCAGTCGTAGTTTATTTTCCCTGCGCTGCGTTTGCTCTCTCCATAATAACAAACCCACTTATTAACCCTATCTAGACTTTGATCAACTTCGCTCTAATTGTACAGTGCACTTTTACCAGACTGCCTGTCGTCTATACGCAGATATCGGTTATAAAATATTTTCACTAGCGTTTGTTGGCGTTCACAATATAATCTAGAAAGTAATTGAGGACATCCGGTTGAGAATTGTAGCAAATCAACACATTAATATAATAAAGCGTTTAAGTCAGCTTTCATTCAAACAAATTATTAAAAAAGTTTCGATAATCATCATCCATCACCATCAACACGTAATCACGTTGATAAATGAGCAGTATTCATATATAAATCGCTCGTGTTATTTTAGATGCGTTACTTAATCGAAGTTTAAGTCGGAGAAAGGAGCGGGCCATGAAATAGTAACATAATAAATAGATCAGAGGCTATTTACTTATTTATTTATTTATTTATTGGGACATAAAACAGTTACACGTTGGGGGGTATCCGAAGGGATTTCCGCACGATAAAAAAAAAAAAAAAAAAGGTACATTGCTAGTATAAAATTAGAGTAAGTTATAACTATTGCGTGAACGTATAACCCACAGCAATATCCGCGACATAATATATGATAACTAACAATTATGTTAAAAAATCGTGCGCACTTCATGTTGAAGTTGTATTAGACCCGAGACGGCGTGCGGTTTTTGTCGGTTCAAGCCCGACATAACCGCCCCCGCTGGCACGCGGGGGGTATCCGAAGGGATTTCCGCACGATAAAAAAAAAAAAAAAGGTAAAAAGACAAACAAAATAGTGAAATAGCAAAAAAAAAAACCCCTAAGACAGAGATTTTAACATTTGAATTGCTGCAATTTTGAATTTATAGTGTGACTATGCAAAAATATCAATATCGGCGAGGTATTCGTTGTACGTTTCTACGATATGGCGGAGAGGAGCCCGCACACCGGCATTCGTTCTGCAAACGGCAGTGTAGAACAACCGGGGTACGCGCACCTCGCGCTGAAATACAGTTCTAGGCACCACATAACACAACTGATTAGTTATGCCGCTACAATCAAACCTATTATTGCATAAGCCGTGCAACATCATACACATGAGCAGTTTGCGTCTAGACTCCAAGCTTAAAATGTCGTACTCTTCAAGAAGACAATTGTATGGACATTTCGAGTGGTGAAATTTGTAGTGAATAGATTTTAAAAACTATTTCTTAGTATTGTATGCATATGTGGTTATGTCAGTCAATGTGTTTATTTTCACTAGCTGTTGCCCGCGGCTTCGCCCGCGTAGAATTCTGTTAACGTTCCCGATTCCCATGGGAACCTATTCCAGGACCTGTAATTATGTTATTCCGTACAATATATCCTTGCACCAAAATTCAACTAGAACCGTTCAGCCGTTAGAGCGTGATTGATTAACAAACATCCAAATATCATCACAAACTGTCACATTTATAATATTTGTGACAGTTTAGTAGGATACTTCCTACTAATATTATAAATGTGACAGTTTGTGATGATGTTTGGATGTTTGTAGTAGGCAGTAGGCCATTTATGTAGGTACTGACTGCGGAGACGCTGTAAAATCACCAGTACTTTTTTTCGCGCTACCAGTTCTCACGGGTACCGCCCTGCCCGGCCAGCGCGAGTGGTTATGTTGACTCGAACTAATATTATGTAATCTGTGCTCGAACCATAGAGTAAAATAACTCGGAACTGTCTCTTTCTGTGCCGGGTGTAAGGTGGCTCAATAAGGCAATTCTCTCGCACCCCGGCTGTCCCTGGGCCCCCTACAGAATTAGAATTGAAATATTTTAGATGTTAACATGTTTACATGTGTTTGTTTAACATGGATGTTGCAAGCGCCGACAACCTTAATCGCTAACCATTAGTTGCATTGTCTGACTTGATTGCCTCGTTAGCAAAAAGAAAACATTTTAAGAAAGTATCCTCCTACATAGATTATGTTATATATAAACTGTCTGTAAAGCTGAAATGGTCTAAGGACATCAGAATACTAAGCTGATTATGAATAACAAATTATCCATTCGTTCTGAGATTTCAAAATTGGATATTGCTGGGTTAATGGATATTGAATTCACAAAAAGAATTAACTATTCGACTTTATAGATAAGGTTATAAGAAAACGGTTAAGTTGGAGATTTAGATATCATCATATCGAGGAGACCGGAGGTATGGAATTAAAGGAAATGCTGAATAAATAGACTTAGCTCAAGATGCAGTGACGTTGCTAATAATACAATTAACAGTTCTGCAAGTAATCTGATTAAATTGAAAATTAGTTCAAAATACCACATTTTGTAGTGCATTGCAGGTTGCTAATTCTGAATTTACTTTTACTAGAGCATAGTTTCCATAATGTACAATGTGTAAATTTCATCTATACATTATTTTCTTATAAAAGAAAGAAAGAGCATTTAAAATTAAAATAGTGAATATCAGTACTCGAACATTATATATTCTTCTTCATCCTAGCGTTAGTTCCAGTTGTCTCCACTTTGGGCCTCGAAATACTTTTCCATCTCCTAACCATTTTTTTTCCCGTGTATCGGCAGATGCAAGTATCGACTGACAAGTTAGGTTGACTTGTGCAACGAAGATCATGGTAGGCCCCGTTCACCCGAATATGATTATTATATTGATGTTCTATTGACATAAAACAGTGACATAAAAGTGTGAGGTAAACATACGGTGGAAGCATTAATATATTTATTAAATTTGAAGCAATTAAATAAGAGTAAAGAAATGTTTTAGAAATCACAGTCGTCCATCTGTGAGCTGTAGAAAGCATAAAGGAGTAGCTGGCGTTAAATGAGAATGACAGAGGTGTCGGGGAGCGTGACCGTAACAAAAGATAACTTGGTATTGTCATGAAAGGGCATTTATTGTATTCACTTCATAATATTGAAGGTATGAAAGCCAAGGTAAGCGCAGCTGTTAAAGTAGAAGGTATATTAGCCTAGTGGTATGGGTAATGGACTGCTGAGACGAGGTCTCGGGTTCGATCCCAGGTTTTACCATGGCACACACCAATGACTTTTCGATGCTTTTCGAAGTTATGTGTGTATTTATCGCAGGTTTATAAGTGCCCGGTTAAAGGCAATAGGCTCGCCACCTATTACATTGGGACCTAAACATAAACTGGCGAAATGTGGGTGCTAGCACCTCTGCCTACCCCTTCGGGGATATAGGCGTGAGTTTATGTTTATGTTATATTTGGCTAAAACATCTATATGTACTATTCTGAAGTTGTAAAGAACTTCGATGCGGTTTTCACTATTAGAAAGGTCTTGGTCAGACTTAAAATCTGCTGTATGTTTGATTGCAATTAGTTAAGTAGAACCGGCGGTAAGAACTATGCTGTCGAAACTTGGTAAGTAGATGTATTCTGTGAACCGCATTAAGATTTTCACACAAAATTAGAAAAATAACAATAAAATTTGTGGGTTCCCCATACTTAGAACTGAAACTCATAATTTTTATTTTCATCAAACCCATACGTGTGAATCTATGGATAGGTCTTCAAAAATGATATTGAGGTTTCTAATATCATTTTTTTTCTAAATTGAATAGTTAGAGACTTATAGACAGTTATAGAGTTATAGAGACACTTCCAAAGTGATAAAATGTGCCCCCCCCCCCCTGTAACTTCAAAAATAAAAAATAAAATTATAAAACTAAAAAAAATATATATACATTATCATGTAAACTTCCACCAAAAATTGGTTGGCCCTAGGAAAGAATTCTTCAGTAACCACGTGAAATCGGGACTATTGAAGTAAAGAAAGCTTTATATCTATCGATTTCTTGAAGTTTATGTTGGCTTTTTGTTTCCAGTGACGTAAAATAAGTACCATAATTAAAAATAATGATGACAAAATTTCCCATACATTTTTGAAATTCTCGAAAGAAAATTATAATACTTTGTAAGGAATTTAATCTCACCACTTTACCATTTTCTGTATGATACACGAATAAGTTAAGTTATACTTAGGTATGTTGTGAATAAAGTGCATAGATTCATGCAGGAAAAACTGCATGTTTCCGATTTACATGGCAAAAAAAATGTAGCCCATCCGCGGAGGACGCGTGGAGGCTCCCACCACATTAATCTCTCAACCAATTCACGTGGCTCTGTACATAAGTAAAAAGTTACAACTATATGTTCTATTTTCTCGTTCTGTAATTTACAACCCCTACAGCAACACGAAACACTTAGGAAAGCTTTTAGTTTATTTACAAGGTTGCCATGCTAATAGCAAAAATTAGGTGCTACATGCACTTTATTTTGAGCAATCTTTGCTAAAGATTTGAATAGATACATTGATTAAATAACTATAAATTCAATAGAATTAAAAACATTTATACAAAAAGACTTAAATATATATAAATTTAATTACTTTTTTGATTCTTACTTTTGCTAAACAGCTATCAATCATATTATTGAGACTAGCTGATGTCCGTGGCTCCGCCCGCTCGGATGTCGTTTATCGTTTTTTGTTCATATCTCCGGTTCTAATTAATCAATTGTAATCAAACATGCGATTTTTTTTTAAGTCTGACCAAAACCTTTCTAATAGAAAAAACTGCATCAAAATCAGTGTTTTAGTTGAGACCACTATTAAGAATTAAATAAACCAACATACAAAAAAAAACAATACTGAATTAGTTCTCTGTAATGATTGTTTTTACTTTTTTCTGTGGTTGACTGAAAACATTTTTAAATAATTGCTTATTCCCAGTCAATTTTCTATTCTATTTTTAGTCAAATCAACAACGACTATAATTTGCCCATTGCATGCATTTGAATACCGGAATGGACAGTGAGCGTAATACTGAACTTATTGTGATAAATGAAAGAAAGAAAGCGGTGTCTACCGTGAATTGTTTATGTTTTGTGTTATTGTTGTGGCGCCAGCGCACTCGCTTTCTGTCAGATTGTTAGGCGTGGGACATACTCGCGACCGGAAGCTAAATCTTGTGATACATACTTATGCAGCATAATTTTGTTGAATACTTTCTTATCGTCTTTATTCTTTTTAAGTTGGCGTATTACCGGTAACAATATTAAAGCGTAAACGTATTGTATAGAATATAGTTGAATTTAAGATTTACGAGGGCTGGGTCATGTGTTTTTCATTCAATATTCTAATAAAATAAATAGGTATAAACGCTCTGGGGGCTATCCTTGCCACAAACATACCACTTATTTTAAACTTATTTTCAAGTGTTGCCAAGTTTTTTTTCAGCTAGCGCATTATTATCAGCTATTCTAAAATACTAAAATGTAAATCTAAATGAAAAATTTCTACTAATGTTTTAAATGTTATACTTTGTGAGGATGGATATCCATCCATCCTCACAAACTATCATCATCATCCATCCGGATGTGAGTTCCTCTTCACGCATCTGAAATTTGTCACAAAGATAGATTATATAGTTTTTATCCTGAGAATATCTTCCTGTGGTTCCCGAGAACTGAAACCAAACTGGGCATAGCCGCAATTACCAGCTGGAAATTTACAACATATAATGTCAATACATTTGTTTCAATTTATTAAAACATATCAACACATCATGCATCATTAGCAGTAAGCAAATGAAGCAAAAACATCGACTTATTCCACTTTAATCAATTTGCAACTTCCATAAGTATAATTTTTTTTTATGATACAAACAGCTCGCCGTTCTGTCTTCTGCCTAAAAGCCTAACAGTTATTATTACGTCGTGGCAGTCGTTACTTTAGCCGAATACAATTGCATCACGGCTGATACGCTTCGAAAGCGTTGTTGTGCCAAATATTATGAGAGATTTACACAATGACACTTTCCACCACATTTTGAGAATTATGGTAAGTGTAGTTCGCAGGTCTATTGGATACGGGTGAAACTTACGAGTTCATGTAGAACATTTACATATAAAAGGTATATATTGGAAGCGGTGTGGGTAGCATTGTCGCAAAGGCGTCGGGCTTGTGATTGCGACGTCGCGTCGTGGGTTGAACCCCGGTTATTAGTCTACCACACCGATGTGAACCACACTTCTAACACAACCAATTTACCTTAGTTGTCAAGGTTAACAAGGAACACAAGCAAAAACATTTTTTTTTTAAGTGTGTACCGACATTATACCGGCAAGTATTGGAAGAGTTCAATATTCAGGACATGAGAGCAGTTTTTGGTGGAGCCCCATGCTCCACCAAAAACTGCAAACCCAAACCCCGTAATCTTAGTTGGTATAATCGTTAATTATTGGACGAGGCCCTGGTGCAAGCTTCTGTCTCAAGTTTGAAGTGGCTCCCTTAAGAGCCAACATAAACCACACCAGGAGAAGGAAGCGTAGGAGAGCCGACCCTGAACTACAAATTGGTAGCTTTGGTTACAATCAGGATTGACGCTCGGATAAGGTAATGTTGAGAGTATGATTTTATTTTTACCTACTAAGTTGGCAATATCATGTCGCATCAGAAAGAAGGTACCGTAACCTATATATAAGGAGTCGTGACCTATAAAGGTGAGTATGACTACCGTGTTGAAAGCATACTTGTTCTTAACGATGACGATAAAAAGTGAGCAAAACCCCCTCCCCTTAAAGCACTACCACCCATAGTTTATGTTGTAAATATATATATATATATATTAAGATATTAATAATTGCACACTGTTATTGCGTAATGTGCAAATCATTAGATAAATTCTCCTCACCTGATCTTTAGCAACAAAGGATTAAGAATATGAGGGTACTGAAGGCCGAAGGCCTAAGGCTAGGAGGATGGGAAAGGGAAAAAAAATAAAAAATATTCTTCGACATTCTACACAGCGCTTTCTCGACCCCAAAGTAAGGGGTTCTCGAATGCGGATAATCTTACTTAATTTTTTTTTGTTATACACACATGTTATACATAGAAACACCCAGATTAATGCAAATAAATATATTCATGCATACAAATATTTGCACTGACCGGGCATCGAACACGACCCCTTTGCCGTAGCAGTCGAATGTACTACCGGTACGCCATCCACAGAGGGTTCAGAAGCACTCCTGTATTTTAATCTTTGATATTATTTCCTTAGGTGTAAATATGTTTCTCTCTCTCTCTCTGGTCGTTCCCTCATGGCTGAGGATCGTGGTCATCAACAGGCGGTTTGGATTTCATTTGTATGATCAGCCTCCACCGACTTCTATCCATGGCATCCCGTACTATGGAGTAAAACTTGGAGGACGACGAGTCCTTTATTTGATCGGTCCACCTTGTTGGAGATCGGCCTCGAGCTCTTTTGCCGTCTGTGTTCCCCACAATAATCAGTTTTTCCAGAGTCTCGTCGCCTCTTCGCACTATGTGGCCGAAATATGAGAGGATCCTCTGATGGCAGATTGTGGACAAGCGAGTCTTGACTTTGAGTTGTGAAAGAATTGATACGTTGGAGCGTTTGGCGGTCCAGGGTATCCTCAACATACGTCTCCAGCACCACATTTCCAAAGCATCAATCCTTTGCCTCTCACGGGCACGTATAGTCCACGTCTCGACTCCATACAGAAAAATGGGGAATACAAGCGCACGTATCAACCGCATCTTGGTGTTAATGGTTATTCCCCTCTTCTTCCATATCCCATTCAACCGAGTCATAGTGTCCTTCGTCATGGCGATTCGTCTCTTGATCTCCGGTACACAGCTTCCGTCATTGTAAATATGTTTACTTCTAAGGAAATAATAATTAGACAAAACTGTTTCATTATTCCGCCTCCCTCATAAGTATCGATAAAACTATTAAACTTTCATATGATGATGATTTCTACAATATGAAGTTGTTATAAAAAAATCCATAACCTGTTTAATTCTTTTTATTACAAGGAATATATTCGTCATCATCTTCCGCATCCGAGGGTCTCACTTCGGAGCCCGGGATGCGCTTGTCGGCTTCTCCTTCTCCACTTCGCATGGTCTTGGGCCTCCATGATTGTAAGTCGTATTACAAGCAATATGTATAATATATACAAATAAATAAAATTGAAGTGTCTGTTTGTAATATTAAAATAACAGATTTTTAT
This sequence comes from Cybosia mesomella, assembly GCA_946251805.1. NCBI lineage: Eukaryota > Metazoa > Arthropoda > Insecta > Lepidoptera > Erebidae > Cybosia > Cybosia mesomella. The sequence continues at coordinate 21,323,035 of OX276402.1, read as the reverse complement.
TGATTGCACATACATACACAATTCTTATGACAAAAACACAATTTTTAAAACTTTTGTCTGTCTGTCTGTCTTTCTGTCTTTTTGAGAGAAGTAATCTCTGGAACGTCTGCGCCTGTTTTGACGGGAGTTTCACTGGCAGATAGGTAATGTTACAAGGCGTAACATAGGCTACTTAAATTTTGAAAAATAATTAGAGATAGACAAAAGAAATTAAAACCCTCAAATTGTGAATAATATCTGATTTACTCCGGAACAGACAGGTAATACTATAATACGTAACATAGACTACTTTTTTTATAAATAGGGTTCCGCGCAAAAGAACTAAAACCCTAAAAATCTAAATCCACGCGGCCGAAGTCGCGGGCACAGCTAGTATTTATTAAATACGATATTGAAGGATCACAAATAAGAAAAGTATTGAATTGATTACCTGCAACTCCATGCAGTGCCTAGTAGTAATTTTTACTACTAGGCACCTACTAAGTTTTGGTTTTCCTAAAAAAAAGTTTTTAAAGAATTAGATCGGAAAAAGAGAACATCTAGGACGGGACTTGAACCCGCGACCAGTCCCTTACAGGGGGAGTGCTCTGACCAACTGAGCCACTTAGTCACGTCCCAGATATTCGAAATTCTCCGATATATCATATACGTCTTAAGGCGACGTTGGAGCCATCTACCGTGATTCTTGCGAACTACGGAAACAATGAATAACTTTACATTACAGTCATTTTTAAACATTGTTTTTTGATGCCTCCGCCTAATTAATTCAATTAAATTTTTAAGCATTTTGTATGCTTACTTTTTTCTAAAGAATTAGATCGGAAAAAGAGAACATCTAGGACGGGACTTGAACCCGCGACCAGTCCCTTACAGGGGGAGTGCTCTGACCAACTGAGCCACCTAGACACGTCCCAGGTCGCGGGTTCAAGTCCCGTCCTAGATGTTCTCTTTTTCCGATCTAATTCTTTAGAAAAAAGTAAGCATACAAAATGCTTAAAAATTTAATTGAAAAAAAGTTTTTAAGTAATATAGTGCTGCAAAGAATTAATGTATGCCCAGGGACAGTTTTATCGTTTCGAGCCCTATTCAATATTATTTCAAACAGCGTAACTTGAACTGTGAACTAAGAGAATTCACTCTTAGTCCACAGTTCAAGTAACGCTATATTAGAGTAATGAATGCGAAGAATGTTCAGATATTTTTATTCATTCATCATCCCATTAAAGCGATTACAAACATCAAAGTAAGTAGTGATTACAATTGGCTATGCATTAGATAACACTTCTCAACAGTCGGCTGCGGCGTGACGGTCAAGGCTCGGTACCTGGTTTCACTTTCTGGTACTTTTCACCATCCGCTCTCACGGCCACACCGCTGGCTTTGCCACAACACGTTTATATTTGTATTGTAGGGTTGGCTGCAAGCCAGACGAGCGTTTTTAAATATAACGAGCAAACAAAACAAAAATTAAACAATCAAAATGTAAAATAATAAAACAATTATAAAAAAGATTTTAATAGAGTAAATTTACTTTTTTAGTGCCTCTCTGAATTTGACCTGAATTCGGTTTTTACGGAATATGAAAATAATAGGTATAGGGACATGTAGGGGTGTGTGTTGGGTAACCTCCTCGAGTGTCGCTCCGATTCCGATCCCGCTGCAGTCCGGGGGGAACGGAATCGGAGCGGCCGGTACACCCTGGGCGGCGGTCAATGGCTTCCCCTTCACCCCTTCATAGGGTTGGCATTGATCGTCGGCCAATACCCAACGTGGCGGGAACACATCGCTCTCCGTACTCCTCTGCTTTCAGAGGAGACAGGATGAGCGATGCTGTTAGTGGTGAGATGGCCCAGGGTCAGCCGGGGTGCGAGGGATATGCTCTATGGGTAACCTTACACCCCGGCGTCTGAAGACCCGAGACGGCGTGCGGTTTTAGTCGGTGCAAGCCCGACATAACCGCCCCCGCTGGCCGGCGGGGGGGTATCCGAAGGGATTTCCGCACGATAAAAAAAATAAAAAAAAAGGTATAGGGACATGTACAGTCAACGACAAAAGTTGATTAATACTAAAATATTTACAAGATCTATAGATTTTAAATCAGAAAAAGAGAATATCTAAGACGGGACTCGAACCCAGTCCCTTACAGGAGGAACGCTCTGACCACCTTTCTGTAGTTCGCAAGCATTACGGTAGATGGGTATAGCGTCTCCTTAAGACGTATATAATATATCGGAGAAATTCGAATATCTGGGACGTGTCTAGGTGGCACAGTTGGTCAGAGCGTTCCCCCTGTAAGGGACTGGTCGCGGATTCGAATCCCGTCCTAGATGTTCTCTTTTTCCGATTTAAAATCTATAGGAAAAGTAAGCAAATTAATTGCTTAAAAAATTAATTGAATTATTTACAAACCTTTTTTACATTGTAATACATATCCCGACGATTCATATATAAGCAGTTTTATTATCCCCAGAGGAGAAAGTTAATATATTTCATGTTTTGTTTATTATTTTACTAAAAGTTTGATCAAGAAATTGGAATTTGTAAAGCCACTTTTGTCGTTGACTTTACATGTCATACGAATTCATTTCTCTGTTGTACGATAAAGATCTGGAATGCTTATAGACATTTATTTTTTAGAGCTAGACATGTTGATATCTATCTTTCACAATAAATTTTACTTTGCCTCCACTTGTAGGTTCAATGAAACACAAACTACGAAAAATGCCAGATATGAATGACCAATACTTAAAATTGTTGACAATCTAACAAAGAATGCGCATTATATCATATAACTAAAAAATAGAATTCCGATTCCTCTAACACTGAGAGCGTTTCTAACACCCTGGCGCAGCGGCAGCGCAGCGGCAGCGCTTGAAAAGTATTTTTCATCTCTCCTGTTCGGAAAGTTTAATTTTCATGGGTAGATGATAGCCGGGTGGAAAGTAGCTTATTTCATCCCTAGGGTGGAAAGTTTTTTTTTTTTAATTTGAAGTTTTGCCATGGAGTCCATGATAATTTAATTACGTCATAATGCCTTGATATCATGACGCTTTTTTTTATATGGCCGCCTAAATGCACATCTCGTGACCAACTCGATTACAATGTAACCAATAGATTCGATTTTCAAAACTTTTCTGATGTTGGCAGTATGTACGTGAATTATAACTTAATTTTCAGAATTATAAAATAATAATTTAAGTTTGCTAAATAATTAGCGGGAAAACGAGATTCAATATAAATAAATACCTTGTGTTAATTGTGGTTAAAAATGGTTTCGGAAAGTGATTCCAGTGACTTGGATATTAATTTAACTCCCGATGAGATTAAAGAACAGGCAAAAGCTGTTGATAATAATCTATTTCCAATTTTTCCAATTTTACTTTAAATTTTAACTGATTATCAATATACCTGTTTCATTAAATGTGTGTGTTATTTTTATTTCCTCACATAGTCGAAATGATAAGTAGTGTTTAACTCGGGTGAATGTCATCCATTTCACCCTCGAACTATTGGCGCTCTCACTTCGTTCGAGCGCCAGAAATATCTCGGGTGAAATGGCTTGTGTAACAATCTACTATTTTCTACACTGTGATAAAATTGTAAATAATTTATGCGTTGGGTTATGTTAAGTGAACGATTCTAAAAACAACTTTTTTTTTTAATTCTTGCCTGTTTGTCTGTTCGTCTGTTTTTTCGAAATAGACGCAAAAACTACTGAACGGATTTTGATGCGTTTTTTTCTATTAGAGGGGTCTTGGTCAGACTTAAAATCTGACTAATCTGATATGAATGCAATAGATTAAGTAGAACCGAAGATATGACCAAAAATCGACAACCGATGTCCGCGCGGGCGCAGCCGCGGGCATCAGCTAGTGATCAATAAAATCAGGTCATTCCCCGTCCGTTACTAGCTCGCTCGCGTCATCAACGTTCTGTGACAAAAAATTGAACAACAAATGGTTCATAAATTGATTGTTTATTTGTTTTTTTTAGTAAGTTCTTAAAAAATCTCTCGGACCGGGGACCTTTCAGGTTTGGGGGCCCGTGACAATTTGCCAGCCCTGCATACTATAGTTACGCCACTGCATGCTGCCTACTATAGGTTAATTAATTACATTTAGATTGAGATTAAAAGTAAAGATCCTGTACTAAAAAAATTAAATGTGACTGTGGCACCCCTGTCATGTATTGCAACACCGCGCTTTACTAAAAGCATTATGATAACCGCATTGACCATGAAACAAGACCGTTGAACTTCGAACGCGCGCTTATGAACGCTCTCTCTTGAGTAACTCTTACTTTAATTATTGTAAAAATCCGTAATTAGGTACAGAAGTCGAAGTTGATACATAAATTGAGTGTACTGACTGCACTCCGCCTGATGGAAAGTTTGGGTGAGCTTCGAAAATTCGTTGGTACTCACCGAAGTTGAAGAAGGTTCTTTTGGTACAGGAATAAAAAGAAGGAACATGCGTTGAAAAAAAAAATACTAAGGATAAGAACAATACAAAAACAAATCACGAATAAAAGCAGCGATCCTGTTTCAAAACTTAAGATATCTGTATAGACATCGGGATGTCAGAAATTTACCTTCCCCGCTGTATGATAAAATCATAAACTAGCGTTACTAAGTTTAACTTACTTAAGTCTCGTTCACACTCACTGCTTAGTTTTTTTTATTACTCTGATAGCCTATGGTGGCGACCTGAGTAGCCAATCAATTTATTAAGGCGAAGAGTAGGTATCTACGTGGCGCACTCGTGTCTCATGCGCACTTTTCTAGACGGAAGGAGGGCTTTATTTATTCCAAAAGGTGGGCACCAGCAATCGTGACCTACTTAGGCTGGTAGCCATTCTACTCCACGGGCAAACCGCCTTACTCCCAGCAATAGGTAAAATATGTCTGAGGAACTCGACTTCGACATAAAAACATCAACCGGAAGTTTCCACTCATAATTTTAACAAGGCGCACAAATGGATGCTAAGACGTCAATATTTAATTTAAAAATACAAATGGCATTACACTCTGAAATAAATAAGCCATAGAAAAAACGTATAGCAGTAAAGTACAAAAGTTTTACTCTTTGATCTTAAAGAATGCAGACATTTTTTCACATCAAAATTAAATATTCATCACGTGCAACGTGAATCGCACTTTATTGTGCCACGTGAGAGAGTGTTATTCATAAAATATATCACACAAAATTTCACCTTTTTGGATGTGCCTGATACTAAATTAAAAACCTTTACTTGTTGAGTGTGTTTTTTGAACCATTGTAGGCACCTCTTTCCACTACTGCCATCTATAAAATATGTGGGCAACTACCTACAAATCTTACTAAGCCTAAAACGCCATCTAAAGTTTCAAGTAAGAACCATTCTTAGAATGTAAGTCGATGGGTGGCAGGTAATGAAGTAATTCTGAAAATCGTTACTAGATGTCGCTAGATGTAGATTGTATGACAAGGAAGCAACATAGTTTTTTTACGACGATGACGCTACTTTAACCCGCGAGGGATTTAAAGTACATCGCCCGAGGAAAAAATAGTTCGTTTTCGAGTCACATTCTCTAATTTTCTATTAGAAAATAAATAAGAGAGTGTTATGTAATTAATAAATATTTTACTTTAATTAAAAAGAAGACATGTGAATATAAGTAAACATAACATAACATAAACTCACGCCTATATCCCCGAAGGGGTAGGCAGAGGTGCTAGCACCCACATTTCGCCAGTTAAAAGTATAAGTAAAAACAATTACAAATTAATATGATATTTGATACACTAGCGTAGTTTTGAAAAGTTATTATCACTGTTTTATTTGGGATCGATACTGTTGTCAATTCATTTACATTTTGAGTATTTGTAATCTTAGTATCTGACTAAGTAGAAGGTAGTGGTGACATTGGTATGGGCAAATTGTCTTTAGGTCTTAATTTAATAGCGACCGCGGTTGCTCAAGTCGTTGAGCGGATCCGGCGGCTGGGTCTCGAGGTGGCTCTACATAAAACCGAGGCCATGTTCTTTCATGGGCCTCGGAGCAAGCCACCCGAGGGATCCAGTCTCATCGTGGGAGGAAATCGCATCGGCATCAAGCCCCAAATGAAATATTTGGGGCTCGTGCTCGACGGCCGATGGGACTTCGGAGAGCACATCCGAAGTCTGGCCCCCAAATTGAAGGGCACAGCTCTCGCTCTGGCTCGGCTGTTGCCCAACATGAGGGGGCCCGATGACTCCTGCAGGAGACTCTACGCGGGGATCGTGCGGTCCATGGCCCTGTATGGGTGCCCAATATGGGTGGAGGCCCTGAAGACCAGAAGTCTGCGGATGCTGCGCGCTCCGTAGCGAGTGATGGCCATCAGGGTCATCCGCAGGTACCGCACGATCTCCTTCGAGGCGGCGAGTCTCCTTGCCGGAACTCCGCCATGGGACCTGGAGGCGAGAGCCCTTTCGCAACTGTACCAGTGGCGAAAGGAGGCGCGGAAGCAGGGACGGAACCCCGAGCCTCGTGAAATCGATGCCGTGCAGTCCCAGCTCCGCCAGGCCATCGTGGTGGAGTGGAAGGAACGACTTGGCCGACCAAGCGTAGGGCACGCCGCAATAGCGGCGGTAAGGCCCATCATGGAGGATTGGCTAGAGAGGCAACACGGAAGCCTCTCGTAGCGACTGACGCAGGTGATCTCCGGGAAGGGGTGCTTCGGTGACCACCTGCATCGGATCAGGAAGGAGCCAACGCCTGAGTGTCATCACTGCGACGCGACCGAGGACTCAGGGCTGCACACGTTGGCGGACTGCCCGGCGTGGGAGGCGCCGAGGTGTGACCTCGTGGCAGCCATCGGGGTGGGCGTCCTCTCGCTCGGCAGCATGATTGCGGCAATGGTGCGAAGCGCTAGAGATTTAGAACTCTCCCGGCCCCCGAGCTCGCAACTTGCTCGCCGCGCGTCGCAGGCGACTCAGGCGCTGGAGCTCACTTAACGACCTCCGTCCTCCATGAGCGCAGGCCTTGGGGTGGCGGGTCAGGCCGCCTGTCACCCCAGCAGAAGCAGGCCGGGACGGTGGGGCGACTAGCGCCCCTTCCCCAAACTGGGGCAAGACGGGGATACCGTGGTTCCCAAACCCGAGGGGGCCATCTCGAAACCGGAGATGGCCTAGGGTCAGTCGGGGTGCGAGGGATATGCTCTATGGGCCACCTTACACCCCAGCGTCTGTAGACCCGAGACGGCGTGCGGTTTTAGTCGGTTCAAGCCCGACATAACCGCCCCCGCTGGCCGGCGGGGGGGTATCCGAAGGGATTTCTGCACGGAAAAAAAAAAGGTCTTAATTTAATAGAAAATATTGCAGGGTGATATACAATGCGGGTGCTAGTTTTTTCCCAATTTTGAAATGAAATGAAAAATGAAATTTTCGATGTAACCATCTGCTAAAAAGCTGGACTTCCACTCTCGGTGACGTTTTAAAACTATCAATTGTCAACAATGTCCTTGCTGTCGGGCAACTTATCGAGCAAGTAGGTATATAACGATTTCTAGAGGCATTTAACATATTTAATTTTTTCCCATAACCTGTTTGAAGCACTTACCATTTTGATCTCCAATAAAAAATCTATTAGATGTTCTAAGAAGGATGCAGGCCACGAATACCGAATGACCGATTGCTTTTGTGTCGGTTGAATTCACTAAAGTAATTCATCTGAGTATTTTTTGACGTTATTTTTATAAGCTCGTTACTACGACAAGCTTCATATATGCCGAATATTAAAGCCACCTGTAACAAAACAGAAAGTAAATCAGACAAGTAGGTAAAATAAGTACACGTTATAAAACACTCAGTATAGATGACAATGGAAAAACTAAAAGATACCATACTTTTGTTGCGAGAAATTCCTTATCAGGTCATTTTAAAAAGTCTCAATGTTTTGATGAGAAAATACGTTTGATTTCTTTGGTTTGTGTCCTTCGGATAGTCTTTTAGTAATTTTGAGTAGCTATACATTTTAATATCTATATTGGTTTTTACTGCGTAAATAGTCCAAAGGTTAGAAGGTAAATTGGCCAATTCGTGAAAATTGGACAAATACACATCTTCCGAAAACGTTTTCGTTCATTTTCTATTATCCATAGAATTAAATTGTCATAGGCTTAAATATTTCTCCCGGGATTTCGTGGGTAATAAGTTTTGTACGAGGTTGTTAGCTTCTATAGTTATTATTTCAGGAGTTAATACATTGTCACTTTAGTAACTCGACGAAGAACTCATTATTTTTGCAAAATACAATAAAATATCTACTGATTACAGACAAGACGTAATTCACGCGCTTTTCCTTTTTTTTGCGTTGCAGCTAACTCCCACCACCAGCCATTAATTCATACAATTTGCAGTTGATTACTATGAATGATATATGTATGTTCCAAATATTTAAAACTCATTTCCGCCCGCTAAAAAGTTTCTATCAAAAAAAAGCTATTTTGCTCCCACTTAGAGACGAACAAAGCGACAGTTTTCGAATAGAAGGGATGAAAATATTCCTCCAAGTTGATTTTCAGATAAGTAACCAATTATTAAATTATCATGATTAGGCCAAAAAAATGTCAAATACTTATTTTAATGCGGAAATCCCCTCGGATACCCCCCTGCATTCCAGCGGGGGCGGTTATGTCGGGCTTGAACCGACTAAACCGCAAAAAAAGTAGACATTAATGAGGAGTGCTACATAACATGAATACGAATGGAAATCAATATTGTTATAGTTATTAACCATACGAGAGGGTCTATGGCTACTTGCGAGGACATGAAGACAAAAAAGACAAGTTTATTATTTTATCCCAGCTTGTTTAGTTTACAAGGTAGGTACTTAATGTTCATCGGGGTGGGAGTCCTCTCGCTCGGCAGCATGATTGCGGCAATGATGCGGAGCGCGAGCGCGTGGGCCGCCGCCACCTCCTTCTGCGAGCATGACATGTAATGCTCGCGAAGGAGATGACGGAGCGCGCCCGGGAGAGATTTAGAACTCTCCCGGCCCGCCGAGCCCGCAACATGCTCGCGGCGCGTCGCAGGCGACTCAGGCGCCGGAGGTCGCTTAACGACCTCCGTCCTCCATGAGCGCAGGCCTGGGGGTGGCAGGTGAGGCCGCCTGTCACCCCAGCAGAAGCAGGCTGGGACGGTGGGGCGACTAGCGCCCCTCCCCCAAACCGGGGCAAGACGGGGACACCGTAGTTCCCAAACCCGAGAGGGCCATCTCGAAACCGGAGATGGCCCAGGGTCAGTCGGGGTGCGAGGAATATACTCTATGGGCAACCTTACACCCCGGCGGCGTCTGAAGACCCGAGACGGCGTGCGGTTTTAGTCGGTTCAAGCCCGACATAACCGCCCCCGCTGGCCGGCGGGGGGGTATCCGAAGGGATTTCCGCACGAAAAAAAAATGTACTTAATGTTGGTCTTCAGTCCTCACCTACTAAATTAATGATCAACATCTGTGTTGTTCCCGGCTTTCCCCTCGGAGCCCAGGTTCCGCTTTCCTTCTCCTTCTATTTGGTTTGTTTGTCTTTTATTGAGCGACTGCTATCTGATCCTCCAATCCCGAGAGGTAGGCCTGCGCCATAGCCTCGTCAGCCAATCAAAAGGTATTCTGGTTTGCAGGTGAATTTGGGTAGGGCCCATACCCCTCTGTCCAGTAGGATCCTTTGCTTCGATCCCCTGAGGGATTTATTTGGAATTTTTTGTCCACATAGATCCCTTTACCGAGTGTGATCCCTTGGTTGATCTATATGGAATATGGATCCCTCTATCCATTAGGATCCACTGGGGAATTGATTTTGATTTTGTTATCGAAACAAGGAAGATCAGGAAAACAAACGAATATCGGAAATACATGTAAACAGGTAAAAAATACATACGGTCGAATTGTATGAACAAGTAATCACACACACATACACGCACACCCTTACCCTTATACCTACTAACACGGGCACCTACATCCACACCCCACGCGCAGGCACACACGCACTCACAGACAAACACACATACATACACCCACTCACACACGCACACACTTTCAAACATACACAGACGCTGATGCACAAATACCTTTTAACACAATTATTTAGCTTTTTTTTTCACGTGCCGAAATCCCTTCGGATACCCCCCGCTGGTCAGCGGGGGCGGTTATGTCGTGCATCGACTAAAACCACACGGTGTCCCAAGTGTCCATTGCCGGGCACCCCGGGTAAGCCCTCGAACCCCTCGGCCTCGGAAAGCCCTCGGGTAAACTATGGCCCTCTCGGATAGGTATGCCTCGACAATGCGGCGGAGGTAAGAAGGCACTCCGTGATACGCGAGAGCCTCCCTAACGCAACTCCAGGGTAGTGTGTTGAAGGTGTTGGCGATGTCGAGCGACAAGGCCACCACCACCCCACCCCGCGAGACTACTTCCTCCGCCAGGCGCCTACCGCGCATGATCGCTTCCACGGTGGAGCGCCCCCGGCGGAAACCGAACTGGTTGTCCGCCAGATCTGGCCCCTCATTCGTGAGATGCTCGAAGAGGCGCTCTGCAATAAAGCGCTCAAAAAGCTTGCATACCTCGTCGAGCATCACGATCGGCTGGTAACCGGATGGCTGATCCGCCGGCCGCCCCGCCTTCCGGATAAGGACCAGTTTCCCCGTCTTCCACGCCTTTGGAAACTGGCCCCTTTCGAGGCATGCGCTAAAGAGCGCCACTAGTCAAGGCCCTAGTTCCTCAAGGGCCAGGACCCATGCTCGGCCTGGAATGCCGTCGGGTCCGGGGGCAGTGCATTTCCGAGAATTAAGCCGGAGCACTGCTACCTCTAGCTCACTCTCCCTGACTTCGGACACATCCGCGCTCTCGCTATTATCAGCGGCAGACGCCTGAGGCGGAGCCATAAGCGGAGGGACATGCTCCTCCGCTCTCACTGGGAACAGGGAGCCCAGTATCCCCTCCAGCCACTCTGGCTGGAGACTCTGGGTCAGTAGGGGCGCCCTTGGGCGGATGTTGCCCCTGACCGCAAGGTTAGGGCGCCCCCATGGGTTCTGCTCCAGAGACTCCAGCAGCTCTTCGCGGGCCCGCCGTTTGGCCTGCTTTATAGCTACCTGGAGGGTCCTCCTGGCCCCCTTGTACGCCTCGTATAGCTCCTAGTCTCGGGCTGCCGCATCGTCTGGGCGGCGACGCCTCCGGCGAAACCTGGTGTACCCGCTGCTCGCAGCTGTGCGATCTCCGCTGGCCACCAATACACCTGTTTCTTTGCCGGGCCGGGCTTAACCCTAGGCATCGCCGCAGCGCAGATATGCGACATGGCTCTCCTGAACCATTCCGCCTCTGCGTTGACATCGGCAGGCCTGGCCGGTGACGGAATCCAGGCCTGCACTATGGATGCCTCCAGAAGAGCCTCCCGATCCAGGCGTCTGAGCGCCCAACGTGGATCCGGGGGGTTCGCTATATACTCGGCGGCAGGTTAGGTGGAGGGGAGACATTGAGCCGAATGTACCTGTGGTCGGACGACGTCTCCTCCTCCACCAGCACGCGCCAACCCTGGACGAGGCGGGTGAGAGCAGGGGTCGCGAATGCAACATCCACGACCGAACTGAGCCCCCGCCGCTCCCAGGTGGCGACATTCCCTCGGTTGAGAACCTCTAGGCCAAGGGTATTGGCCCAGTCCTCCAGAACTCGCCCCGTGGCATTGGTTTCCCGGGAGCTCCAAGCCAGAGACCAGGCGTTGAAGTCTCTCAGGACCCAGACAGGCCGAGGACGGCACGCAGCGAGAACGATGTCTGAAGGGCCTTGAGGTCCACGGAGGCTTTCACCTGCCTCAGGACCTGGGCGTACCCCATGCCCTTCTCCACACGACGACGGCAGTGGAGCGTGGGGCGCGGAGCCTCTTCGGCGCCTTCGCCGCAGCGGCTTTGGCCGCCTTTTTGGCGGCTCCCGCCAAACAGAAGGGATGGGAATCCCTCCCCTCTGGAGGAATGCTCGGTTGTAGCGGGAGCAGCGGTTACATCGGGGGTGGGGGTGCCGCGCTTCTTCCCCTTCCCTTTCGCCTTATCGGGCGTTGGGTTCGCCGGGACAACGGTCTTAAGACCGGGACTTCCACTGGCGGCAGTCGCGTATGACGCGGGCCGCACCAGCGAAGGACGGTACGGCCGGTCCTCTAGTACGCCAAGGCGCCTCTCGATCGCCGCCAGCAGCTGCGTTACGCTTGGCGGAGACTTGGGTGCCTGGGCGCCAGATTGGGCGCCGGCGTAGGCGCCGATCTAGGCGCGGACGATGGCGTTGATTTTGCCGTCTTTGGCGCTGATTTAGGCGCCGCCATCTCCCCCGCACCAGGGGCGACCCGGGCCGGCGGTGCCTCCCGGGGACCCGGCGCAGTGCGGGCCCCCGCAGACCCCTTCACTAGCTGGGTCAGCTTTTCGACCTCCCCGCAGAAGACCCGTTGCGGCTCCAGCGAGTTAGCGAGCAGTCTCCAGGGTTGCGACCCGGTCCCTGAACTTCGCTTCCTCCTCTGATACGCAGCGAGAGAGGAACTCCTCCGGCGCTGTCTTGGCGACGGCGACATTCTCCGCCACCGTCTTCTTCTTCCCGGCCACGTTTTTGGCACCCTTGATGGTGTCCGTGATCCGGGCAAGCGGGAACGCCTTGGTCCCCGCCACTTGGTAGTGGAGGGACGTGCACCGGCACCCTTCCCGCTGAAGTGGCCAGCACTTTTGCCGGCTGATCGTCCTCACTCAAGAAGACCGCCCTCTGTCCGGAGGAGCTTCTGCTCCGGTCCAGAGCCGGGCTACGCAAGCGAGGCCTCTTACGTTGGAGACTTTCAGTCTCCATTTGGCTGGGAGCTGACTCGCTGTCAGACCGTACCCTCTCCCGTAGGTAGTGGAGTAGCGGGTCTGACGAAGACGGCCTTGTGCGACCGCGTGCGAGATCCTCCGCAGCCTCACCTCCTCTTCTGCCCCCACTACCTCCACTCCGACAATATCATGTCCGTTGTTCGCGCTTGAGTCGTTTTTGTTGGTTTCGTCCAGTTTATGTATATATATGATTTCATTATGCATAGTATATCCCACGAGTATGGGGGAAAGACGGTCGATCCAGGCAGAGCCTCCTGCATCTGGACAAGCCTAAATACTATGGAGGTCGGGAGGTATCCATAGGTTTTTACGACTTCGCCGTCGGGTGTTATAGACTTTTACTTGTCGTGGGCCGGCCAATAAAGGCAAGCCCTCCGGTCAGCAAGTTCACAGCGTACCCTTCTGGAGCCATCAGTCAGGTCGTTGCTGATCACTTACTGATTACGGAACGCGAGAGGATGGCTAGCTCCTCTCTCACCGGCGGCGGCACAAGTGCCCGTCGGCCCCTGCGCTAGCAGTGGGCTAACCCACCCCTGGATCCCCCAGGACCCGACGGTGGCCTCCACCACTAACACCATCGCTCATCCTGTCTCCTCTGAAAGCAGAGGAGTACGGAGAGCGATGTGTTCCCGCCACGTTGGGTATTGGCCGACGATCAATGCCAACTCCATGAAGGGGAAGCCATTGACCTCCGCCCAGGGTGTACCATCCGCTCCGATTCCGTTCCCCCCGGACTGCAGCGGGATCGGAATCGGAATGAAACGCGAGGAGGTTACCCAACACACACCCCAATTATTGTGCATGCTTTAAAATGATTATTTAAATTATTATTGTAATACTTACTACTTTACTCCTAATTAGTTTGATTTTTTTATGTTTTATTTCTTTTTTGATTTGATTATAATTTTAATTAATTGTTGACATTATCTTTGTCCCTATTTAATAAGGGGAAAACACCAGCTCCTGTAATACAGGTTGCCGAAACTAGCTCGGAAGCCAGGGATCTTCACATATATTAATTGTTTCATGTGTCAATAATAGTAGTTTATGCAACTGTCATATAAGAAGGGGTATTGAAACACGAGAGTCTGTTTATGCGATAATAGGTTGACTCGAGTTTTAATACCTAAGTTATATGCATTTTCATACACTACTTTATCTTCACTCATAGGAAAAATTGAAATTAAACAAAGTAGATAGGTTACAAGGAAGTAATTTAGCGTGCGCCATTTTTTTCACAGTTCGAACTGCGCATGCGTGCGCTTTTTTTTTCATATTCAGCCTAGTCTTAGACTAGTTTAATGAATAAAAAAAGATAGCCGTGCTATAATGAGTTTTATGATACAGTTGGCGGTACTATAATAAGTTTTATTTTTAATTTTATGTATATGCGTTTATAAAGTGCGTATGTATAGAATCGTCTTTGAAGTCGTAATTCGAATTTTTCGATTTGAGTGTAGATAAAGATAATTATTTATTATTATAAACACCCGAAGTATAATGTACTCAAATGTATCTATGTAGGTATTGAAAACGTTTCCATAGAATATAAAAGCGAATTTACGAATGAAAGTAAAATTACACTTGATAGCTGCTCTCAATAGAAACGGTAAGTAAAATGCGCTGAACAATAACATCAATACATCACTTTAAACGTACTGAATTGGCTTGGGACTGCTTCTAATAATAAAGTAGTAAAACAGACAAGTCTCAGGTGAGTAAGGATTTATCAGTAAAAATAATTAAAATCAGAATGCTCAGATCAAACTAAACTGGGACATCATGTTTTAATCAATGAAATTAATTGATTTATAACGTGGTAACCTAATTTAGTTTGATTTGATCATGAAACCTGATATCGTTTTCATCATCCGAGCGCCATCTTGGCAAAACGAGAGACAAAATAGGTAAAACCCCTATAAAACAGCAAATAGACTAAGGACTAAGTGTGCTTTTAGTCCTATAATAAGAAAGTAAAACATTATATCAAAAATATAACCTGTTCCTGGGAAGGGCAACAGTAAACCGTTTGTCGCAGGCTTTCCATTCATGTTTGGGGGGTCATGGCCGTCACTACCATATAAGCCAAGATATACAAATTCAAAATAAGAAGTCAAAGAGCAGACCCCTAGCTCCAAAGTGTAAGTTTTGAATGCAACCAGGATGGGTGCTCGGCAGATGATGATGACCCTATGAGCCAACTGGCACAACGTTGAAACTTTACTGAGCACTACACTCTCCGAAAACATGTCAATACTAAGATCTTGATATATTCGGTTATGTCACAATAACAGCTGTGGCCCAAATGGGTGTATTACGAAACAAAATCACGTCAGTGAACAAAAGTGTTCCACTAGGTTTAACTTCGTCACCTAAATTATACTATGAAGATTTTTGCTCTCTTGCAATGCATACAACTAATGCTTGGTAGCCATAATTTTTGTCACTTTAGCATTGTTTTGTTCAAAATTATTGCGTGGTGACGAAAATTGGATTGCCTTATATTTTAGAGTAAGGCATCTTCTTATTGTCACAAGATTTTATTTATGTTGATGTGTTAGTACGTGTAGGTCATATCTACAATGATAAACTGCTAGTAAAGATAGGGTCTCCTCAATAAAATAGATCCAAGTTCTGATGAAATAAGGGATCATAGTAACTTTTCAAATACCATGGTATACCTACGGACAGGTAGTAGAGCTATGCCTTTCTCAGCAGGATGGGCCCTCTCAACCAAGAGTGAGGTAAATGTTGGTGTAAAAGAGAGAAGGTGTGATCCCACCTCTCTTTTTGTTACACCAAATTTATGGTTCAAAATGGATCTTTATTTGATTTGAATTTAATAGTAAAACAAGACAAGAAACACAAAAATTTAACATTGTTGATATCACCTACCACTTTAAATATCCCCGAATTGTCTAAAAACCGACAAACCCTTAGCAAAACATTATTCAATGCCCATCAATACTAAAAGACATAGCACACTTACATAAGTGCACCCATTCATTCGATTTATTAAAAAAATACCATTTCGCCACTAAAACGTAACAACAATAGACCCATTACGAGATGTCACCGTGCGTGCAAACAAAAGAACCAGGGAAGAGATAAAACAACGGAATAGAGGCCGACTACTGCAAACTATCTGAAGCTATTGTGGACACTACCTGTTCAAACTCGCAGTTGCATTTCAACCACCACACAAAATGGTTGCAATTTACCTATTATTGTTATCCAGTGCTCTATTTGTTTCCGCAGAACATTCTGGAGCTTATTCATCACCACAATATGCGAAGAAGATGTTTCCTAAAAAAGTCTACGACACAAATGCGTTACTACCTCGAGAAAAATCTCCTACGAATTTCAACGAAGAATCAATTTCGAGATTTGATAGCGGGAACGATACTGCTCAATACGGGAGATCTTCATTTTTGGATGCGGCTGGCAGTTTCCTAAGCGGGACAGGTGGGCAAGTAGTGACCAGCATTGCGAGGGACTTCATCGCCAGGTCCACGGGCAGCAGTCAGGTTGGTTTTGACTGCGCTTCTCAGGTTCGTACTGCACTCAGTTTTTAACGTTGCACGCGTTTGTTGCATGAGTAATTCGCTTTTTGTTTTGACGAAGTTCTTTAAATATGAGTCACTGTAAGGATCCCGGTTAGCAAAGCACGTCATTATTAGATCTTTTTAGAACTGATTATCTAATTTGTTTCTATTCAGTCGCTTTATCGGAGTTCTCTCCGTTCTCGGAAATAATAAGTGAACCATGTCTAATATTTAACATTTGCAAATATTATGAAGAAATATCACCACTATATTAAAATTATTTTTCTAACAAAGAAGCTAATGTTTATTGTGTTAAAAAGTATTCCTTCAATAATAGAATCTAACAATTAGCAAAATAATTATGCATCTTGTATAATTGCGGATCGTGTAAATTAGTTGACTGCAGTTAATCATAATGTAAGTAACCAGTTATGGTGAATCCATTTACTTGATTTTATTTTTTTAAATTCCAGTTCCACAGATAATATTATTTTTTCCTCCTGGTACTGGTACTTATTTTGAACGTAGAAAGTAATGCGATAGTAATAGAGTCACGACGGCAGATGTAACTTAGAAACTTTTTTGAACTATATAACAACTATATAACAATTTGTGATCTCATGAAAATATAGTATAAAATATTGATTTCTATAATACTATCACAATACGATCTCAATGGTTTTAAATATAATAAC
Organism: Cybosia mesomella; assembly: GCA_946251805.1. NCBI lineage: Eukaryota > Metazoa > Arthropoda > Insecta > Lepidoptera > Erebidae > Cybosia > Cybosia mesomella. The sequence goes on along the minus strand of OX276402.1, from coordinate 21,305,944 downwards.
GTGTCAGCGCAACAACATGATAAAAAAAAAAGATTCTAAGCTTTCTCTTCTCTTCGAGGACAACAGATATATTTTTTGTATACTAAATTTAGATGGATATGTTATGTTCTTTACAGGTATTAAGCTTAAACTTAACGAACTTGGTCATACTTATCGTGCTGAAAGCGTTAATCCTGGCAGCAGGCTTTTTTGGCGCAGGCGCATGGAAAGGCGGTCATTACTATGGAAGAAGTCTTGATGGTAACTTATATTATATTTATAAACTTTTTTTTCATGACTAAGCTAAAACCATATCAAGTACTATGCGTTATTCAAGCTCTGAATTATTTCGATAAAAGGTATTGAAGTGTTTTGCCATTATACGAAACTAAAAGTAGGTATTGAAACAGTTTAATATTTATTAGATGCATGTATCGGCCAGTCTTTTGCAACTCTTTTTATTTTATTTTTATGAGGCTATAGCAACTCTATTTTGCTACCGAAGTACGAAACATAATCCTTAACGATTAAAAAAATTATCCGAACTTTGGTCTCGTTAGAACGTACAAAAGGTCTATATTCAATTTCACGAACTCAATTCAAGTACTTATTTCAAAAAAGCCTCGTTGTACGAGCACATTTAATATCGAACCAATTACTTTGTACTTCATATCCCTCTTTGAATAAATAGCGATTTAAACAGACAAATCAACAAAAGGTATAACTACAAAATGACCAGGAAATCATGACCACTAAATAGTTCCATCTGCGTAGTCCCTCAACGACACGTGCCAAACAAACTGACCATTCCTTAATCCAATACATACTGCTGAATGCATTTGTCATGTCCGCCGACTTAATCCTGTTGCTAAAGGATTATCTGGACCTACAGATGAGAGAACTAAATGATTTGCAAAATTGTATCAACCAAATGGACGGATGATGTCTCCTTACTTCAAATATTAAATTCGTTTACGTTTTAGTAGTAGGAGAATAAGTTTATTCATTGGGTTCCGTGGAGGTTACAGAACATTTTTATTATGGAGCCTGTATCATTCGTTCGTTTGTGACATTGTTGTGTCAATATAGTGCTTCACTGAGTATTTTAATTTACTTGGTTCATGCCTCATGCCACGGTTACGAGACAACCACTCGTAACCGTAACTGGTAACTCTTCATCCAAGTGCCAATGCCGGTTGCATCTTACTTTGCACCAAAAATGTTCACTTCTGAATTCAGGGTCCGCTCTTGCCAAGACAAACCCCATTGTGGAAGGAAGAAGTCCACTTTCCACGATGGGGTTTGTCTTGGTTTTTCGGGAGCTCTACCGTCCGATCAATCTTAGGGCTAAGTCTACCGCCCCTGCAAGCTAGTACACCTGCTAATTGACGGTGAAGGCTCGGATGCAGGCTTTCCTCTCGTGGTTGAGAGGTAAGACGGCAGTCGTTCCCATAAAAGCCACATAAAGGAGGAGAAGGTATAAACGGACCCGCACTTCGAGGTCCAAGCCTGGGATGCAACCGGGATCCATGCAAAGATGATGATGAACCGGTTGCGCATAAAACCCAAGAACACGCCGGCTTACTCCGTCGTACCTATTTAGTTTAACCTTTAAACACTGTTAGTTTTTTCGATATAGATAACAAAAATACTAACTACATCAGTGAAGAAGAAATTCTATTATACCTAAGCTATATAGCTGGCCAGCAGAAGAAGGACTACGGTTGCCTGTATTTGTTGTCGTGTCAGAAGCCACAACAAGCTGGACTTTATGCTGCGGGATCTGAATTATTGCTGCAAGGTGCTACGATGTTACAAGGGTACGTCCATTTGATATAACTCTACTACATTACTCAGATCTAGGACGGTTTATGGAAAGGCCAGGTCAGGAGAAGCGGCCACCGGCCTGCTTGTATGACAACAATTATGAAAGTAGAATAAGCGAAAAGCGTATGCCAGGATTGTAGTAAATGGAAAGTGTTGTCTGGGAAAGAGAAGTGACGTTATGTATGTATGTAGGTATATTAATCGTAACATGTAATGGTATCTCGAACAATTTTTTATCTTTTATTATTGAATATTACAGCCAGCTAGGTTCGGATTCTATCAGTGAGTATTATTAGCATTAAATTCAACTAGACTGTCGAACTCGACTGGCATAATTTTACCCTTGTGTTTACGTGCGGTCGTGAAATACTAGGTTCGATTCGGATCAGGCAATGTCCTATTATGATTTTTATAGTTACAACAACAACAAGTTGTTATAGTGCCAACATTAATATTTTCGTTAATTTCAGGAATAGCACGGACTTGGAGCCTTACGTGGCAATATCAAGAGGCATCAAACAGGCTACCGAGTGGGGCGAGAGGGGGATGAACTGCGATACGCGCTACAGCTGTGGAGAGTAAAATATTTGTACTGACACTACTGACTGATGAAGATAGGTGGATAAGCATAATTTATTTAAAAATCATGTCTTAGCTGTATAAATGAGTCAGGGTTTGTTTGTCTTTTTCTTTTAATTTCTTGTAAATGTGCGGCTCATGTCTTAAAGGTTTTTAAAAGTAGTATTATTACATACATGTATCAAAAAGAAGATAATAAACATTAAGATAATATAGATAATAAGTGTTTAAATGATCGGCTGGTAAACCTAAGATATAGTGATAAATAATTGAAGTCAAAATAAAAATGTATTCTCAATATTATTTTATTTTAGCCCTTTATTAGAAGGTTAACTTAAAGTTTTGTATATGATAGTTATTAATGATATAAAATCTTTAGTCCCTTTGTACAATTGTCTTCAATCAAAAATCGAACCTCTAAATTCTATGCACAACTATCAAATAATATAAGGATAATTAGATCATACAAATATGTGTAAAAAAACTTTTTTAGGCCTGAAATAAGCAAACATTTTAAGATAGTTTAAGGTAGTTTTCATTTGTTTTAACTCAGACTGAAACAAAGCCTTATGATAAATTAAATGACAACACATGCTGCATCTTTCATGGCTCATTGCAGACAGGTGCAACAGAAATACTATTATCGTTAAATTCAAACCAATTATTATTAACAAAATTCAAAATTATACAAATTATTAATGAAGTGCATTGTGTATAATATTACTGAAAAATTCGTTTCACTAGTGCCAGTTGTAAAACAAGCCAAAAGCACAAAGATTGAAATTCCAATTCAAATATTCGATTTTCAAATAATTAGGAACTTTGTATAATGCATTTTCGTTCATCAAACTTGGCATCTTATTACAAGATTCTGATTGATATATCTAAAATTCGTTTATGTTAAGGTGTATTAGAAGCAAGTACTCGAGGTGTGCGATCCAGTGGATTGCTTGCTCTTGCGGCGCGATACTCAGCGTATGAAACGTAACCATCCCCGTCTCTGTCATCCGAATCCAATGTTCGATCAACCAAAGCTGGAATGAGAAAATAGAATAAAAGGTTTAAGATTCCCATCATAACTAAAAATGTTTGTTACTCCATCACGCTCAAACGGTTGAACGGATCGGGCTGAAATTTGACCGACGCCAACTGAATGGGAAAAGGCTCGGAGGATGATAATGATTTTTAAACACGTAAATCAAAACACCTTACAACAGTAGAAATCATCAACATTGATCCAGTATTGTTTGTTTATGATGTTCGAATAAATAGAAATCCAAAACAACACACAGACAAAAATTAGCTAGGATAGTGGAGTTTATCTCATTCATGTCTCACAAGCAAATACCATTAGCATCTTTATTAGTATGGCAATATTGTAGATAACAGAACAAATAAACAGAAAAAATATTATTAAACAATTAGAAGGTTTCATAGTAACTAAGAATCGGGACAAGACGGGGACACAGTGGTTCCCAAACCCCAGGGGGCCATCTCGAAACCGGAGATGGCCCAGGGTCAGTCGGGGTGCGAGGGATATGCTCTATGGGCCACCTTACACCTCGGCGTTTTAAAACCCGAGACGGCGTGCGGTTTTAGTCGGCTCAAGCCCGACATAACCGCCCCCGCTGGCCGGCGGGGGGTATCCGAAGGGATTTCCGCACGTAAAAAAAAAAAATAAGGTACGTACCAATGTAACCATCAAGATCATCTGCTTCTGGTTCAATAGATGAATCGGCATCTGGGTCAAAAGCTTCATGTTCTATTGTATGATATACTGCCTGTAAATATAGCCTTACGTTATAAAGTAATCAGATAACGGGAGACAACATAAACTAAGAAAATTTACCTGAACTGGAGAGAGGATAAAACCGTTCAAATCTGAGCAATGGTGATCTTTTTTTAAAAGGAAATCGCAGTTAAAATAACCCTAAACGACGCTGTCTTCTACCCTGCCTATACTTTTTAGGGCTCCGTACCCAAAGGATAAAACAGGAGCTTATTATTAAGGCTCCGCTGTCCGTCCGTTCGTCTGTCACCAGGCTGTATCTCATGAACCGTGATAGCTAGACATTTGAAGAGTAATTCTGTTAGGAAACGAAGAGGTGATGACAAATTTTAAATTTAGTGTATAACCTTCAACAATTCGAGACCATCCAACATAGAGTTTTTATCAAAATCATGAGCCGAGAAGTAATGAAACTCCAATTCTTCAGGCGTCATTTTCGATAGTGCCTCCGCAGTTAAACCTTCCGAATCTTCTTCTATGTGTCTGTAAGGAAAGTAATTTAATTAAAGTCAATACATTTTATAAACCCACGTTTTGTATTAAACTTCATACATGACAAGCAAAGGAAAGTTGTATAAGAAATTCTTCATTTAAACCAATTAATAAAATAATAAAGTTAAAAAAAAGCGGCAATAGTCCAGTGGTGTACGTAACGGACTGCCGAGACGAGGTCTCGAGTTCGATCCCCAGTCGCCCCGGGCACAAAGTTCTGACTTTTCATAGTTATGTGACTATTAAAAATGTTGATTATTGCTCGGTTAGTAATGTGCCCGGTAGATGGCAATAGGCTCGCCCCTATTACATTGGGACCTAAACATAACTGGCGAATCGTGGGCGTGTAATACTCCTCTGCCAACCCCTTCGGGGATACAGGCGTGAAGTTATGTAAAACTGAAATATTTATCGCTAACCATGCAATAATATGTCATTAAATAATCTGGGAAAATATATTCAACAATAAATTAGAGTGTTTAATACTTTTTCTTCCAACTATGCTTTAATTTCATCACAATCACACTAAAAACTCAGTACAAAGCGAGTCTTTAATGCTTTAGAGCAGGGGTCTCCAAACTACGGCCCGCGGGCCAAATCCGGCCCGCCAGTGTCATCAATCTGGCCCGCGACAACCAATGATTTATTGTCATCAATCTGGCCCGCGACAGCCAATGATTTATTGTTGTTACTATTGCTGTGATAAGTTGAAGAAGAAAACACAGAATGATAATTACTCAGTTTTATTTACTTGCAAGGTAAAACTTAACGACAGAAATGATGACACAGAAAACTTAACTTAAGTATCTAAGTTTAAGCATATTAATAACTAACAAATAATTGAAATGAAAACACTAATGAGATTTATGTAATTGTGATTTGCCACCGACAATAGTTTGTAGTTGTGGATCAATTTTACTTGTAAATTATCAAAAGAGATTTAAGATTCTCATCGGTTAATTGAGATCTGTAAACATTCTTTGTGTACTTCATCTTGGAAAACGTTTTCTCACACAAGTAAGTAGTACCAAAAACAGAAAACAACCCACGAGCAAATTTATGCAAATTTTCAAATTGTTCCAGTGGAAGACTCTTATAAAATTCCAGCAATGATGAATTTTGATACTTGGTCTTAATCATATCACTGCACTGTAAATCAATAATTTCCATTTGGACTTCCGGAGCCAGGGTTTCAATGTCAGAATCAAAAGGATTTTGAAAAAGCTTAATTTCATTCGCAATGACATCAAAATCTGAGAAACGAGTAACAAAATTTATCTTCAAAGCACTCAAAGTTTCGATTGCAAAATCGACGGGAAATTCAGTCTCTGTAGTGTGGCTGAATATTTCTCATGTTTTAAAATGTGTGAATATTTTTTTACGTAATTGCGATTGAAATAGTATTATTTTCTGCCTGAAGGATTTGACATTGGTGTATAAATCAGGGAGAAGCTGATTTTCTCCTTGCAACCTCAAATTCAGTTCGTTCATATGATTTGTCAAATCGACATAGAATGCTAACTTCCACATCCATTCACTATTTTCTAAATCGGCAAAAGGGCGCTGCTTCTCATTTAAAAAAAATTTGGATCTCTGCTCGAGGTTCAAAAAAGCGCTTAAGGACTTTTCCGCAACTAAGCCAGCGTACGGCAGTATGATATGGTAAGTCATGTTCTCCAATCTCTTGAATAAACTCGCGGAATTGTCGGTGATTCAGCCCAGTGGATCTGATGAAGTTAACAACTGATGTGACTGGTTTTAGAACTTCAGACATATCCAAACATTTCCCGCACAAGGACTGTTGATGAATGATACAATGTAAGACTAATGGTTTTGAACCACCATCATTATCTACAGCCTTTGACACAAGTGCCACTCCTTTATTTTTACCACACATATTTTTGCCTCCATCAGTTGTTATAGATTTCAAATTTTTCCATCGAAGGTTCTTTTTAATAATGGCATTTTCAACTCCCTTAAAAATATCTGCCCCAGTTGTCGTACCGTGAATACTATCAATATCAAGAAGTTCTTCATACACTTCATAGCTTTTATCTACTCCGCGAATAAAAATCAACACCTGAGCAGTATCTGACGCATCCGTTGACTCATCCAATGCTAGAGAAAACCACTCAAGATGTCCATTTTTGTCAGACAGTTGAGATGATATATTTTCTGCGATGTCTTGCACCCTCCGAGCCACAGTGTTTGCTGACAAACTGATACTTTTAAATAAATTTACCTTTTCGGGGCATATTTCTTCGGCTACTGCAATCAAGCATTTTTTTATCATTTCTCCATCGGTGAATGGTTTGCCACGTTTTCCAATTTCAAGAGCCACACGAAAGCTGGCGCGAGTTGCAGACTCTTGTTCAGTATTCGCTTTGGTAAACAAACATTGCTGCGATTTGAGTCCGCGTTTCAAAGCTGAAAATTTTTCCGTCCGCAAACTTCCTGTATACTTGGAGTCATTTTGAAGATGTTTCGATTCATAGTGTCGTTTAATGTTATATTCTTTGAGAACAGCTATGGTTTCATTACAAATTAAACATATCGAATTATTACTGGACTCAATCACAAAATACTGAAAGTTCCATTTATCTTGGAACGTTCTGCATTCACTGTCGATTTTTCGCTTCTTTTCCATACTAACAAATCACACATAAAAACAATAAGTAAAATCAAAATACTTTTAAGCACGGGTGTTACTTTATTTCACAATAGAGATAGACAGTTTCGCTTCCTTCGCCTTTCCTACGCAGACTGACTCGCGGTTGCGCCGCTAGCCTTTTTATATGCAATTACTGCCATCTCGAAGTGATCGGAATACACTAGCCAGAACTAGAACTTTCTCGAACCAACGCGGTAATTCCAAATATTTAATTACGACGAATGCCACCTGTTAGCGGGTAGCTGAAATAGATAGTACATAGTACCACTACTCGCCACTAGATGTCGTTAAGTGTCACAATACACAATAATAATTGAAATGCAAAAAAGCGTAAGTTTGCTTAGGTCGCGCACTTTGCGACTATTCTAGTCTAGTCTAGAAATATAGTTAAGGGCAGAAAAATTAAAACTGGTTTGGCCCTTGGAACAAACAGAAAAAATCATTATAGCCCGAAGGCTTCAAGTTTGGAGACCCCTGCTTTAGAGCAATAAAAATGTATGAAATTTCATTATTGCACAGTTTTTTTTTAATCGCACCAAAAGGTGCCAATCTCAATGGATTAGCTCTATTCAGCCAGCCGATACCATTATTTTTTTTTACGTACGTATTATTCGTTTCTATCCTACTTGTTCCAAATATAAAAAATGATTGCGGCTAACTCTGATTTAAAAATGAAAGAAATTAAAAAAACCAAAAAATAACCAAAACAAAAAAAAAACAAAAAAAACCAACAAAACTCTTAACCTTACGTTTAATAATTGCTCAAGCATAACTTCAATTTCAATAATTAAACTTCTATTTTAACTGATTGATATGAGTTTCTTTTATCTACTATACCTATAGGTAATTGTTAAAAGAAAAGCAGATTATGCACCTCGCCTTAAGTAATTTATATTGCCCTCGTGCCTGTTAGATTAGACTAGAAATCAGGCACTCGGTGCAATAATAAATTACTTTGTGCTCGATGCAATAATCTACTATTTCAATCTTAAGAAGAAATACGAAAGTTAATAATTGGCCATAAAAAACTCGAATGAAAAACGTGTCAATATTTGTATGATATATGTAATGAAATGGCCTGTGTTTCATACAAGAAGCTGATTTGACTTAAGTCAAATAGCTGATTGGGTAGATTCCTATAGGGGTGTGTGTTGGGTAACCTCCTCGAGTGTCGCTCCGATTCCGATCCCGCTGCAGACCGGGGGGAACGGAATCGGAGCGGCCGGTACACCCTGGGCGGCGGTCAATGGCTTCCCCTTCACCCCTTCATAGGGTTGGCATTGATCGTCGGCCAATACCCAACGTGGCGGGAACACATCGCTCTCCGTACTCCTCTGCTTTCAGAGGAGACAGGATGAGCGATGCTGTTAGTGGTGAGATGGCCCAGGGTCAGCCGGGGTGCGAGGGATATGCTCTATGGGTAACCTTACACCCCGGCGTCTGAAGACCCGAGACGGCGTGCGGTTTTAGTCGGTGCAAGCCCGACATAACCGCCCCCGCTAGCCGGCGGGGGGGTATCCGAAGGGATTTCCGCACGATAAAAAAAAAAAAAAAAAAAAAAGGGTAGATTCCTATAAACAAAATTCATACTAGAGTTCATTAAACAAAGGACATTCAAAGAGCTTTCAATATTAGTCTCATTGTTACTTTCTTCCTTTAATTTATTTATTATTATTAAATCAAACACTAAAAGTAATAATGACATGTAAAATTATGACGTCATAGTTGAGCATTTCATACAAGTTTTCCTTTTGATTTACTAAAAAAATAGGATTTTCTACTTACTTAGCATCGTGTAGAAGTTCAGCGTCTGCAGTGAGAGAGTCAGAGCCTCTCGGCTTGTAGTGGTGATGCTTGTGTTCAACCGGGGTTTGTCCATGGGGGTGATGAGGCCCTCGTCTCAAGCCACACGTCCACGCGTTCACTAGCAGTAGTAGACATGCTAAAAATAAAGGTTTTTTTATTGTTTAGTCAACACCAGTCGAACACTCTTGTAAGGCCTATGTTACACTTGACGTAAATTTTGTCGCGGATCTTCCGCGCCGATATGCCAATACATTGTCATGACAACGCGAAACATGCTAAGGTGGTAATGAAAAGAATAGTTTACAAGAATCTGTCAACATAAAATCGACACGCGCCACCATTAAATACATTGCAAAAATCACCAGACAACAATCACAAAACCAACATCACTTTAATACCTGTCTATAATTTGTTTGGCATTGTACTTCGCAACATAAAGGGTAGTGGACCCGGCAGCTGGGGAGTCCCCATGCGGTCCACAGTATCCCGCAGGGACCCAATATTCACACCTCATTTCACAAGGGGCGCTGCCCATTACATTTGTCTACTTTCAAACAAATCTCGAATTGAATATTTTGAGTTGTTCAAAATTAGCTGTTCAACTTGTTGTTTTTTGAATAACAAAACATTTCTGTTAATAAAAATTGGTTGCTATAAAACGCATGTGAATATGATAATGGCAATACTTAATAGATTTTATGGCATCATAGATAGGTTGCATCTTTTTTTTTTTATTTATTTATTCAACATATTTATAACTACCATTCTAGTTTACCCCAATGCATAGATACAACTAGGAACGACGCTAAGATGATAGAATATAGAGTTACATTATGATTAAAAATATAAAAATCCTATTTTCCAACTTCCAGTTTTCATTATTTATAGTTATACTATCGCTGCAATGTTTGCGAGTGTTAGCGATTTAGTTCGTCGAGCGAAATTTTATAGTGCTATATTTCGTCGATCAAAAGTTCAGTTGCCTTATCGTTTGTTTAGAATACAATCAGTCGCACCAACGTACGTTCGTAAAGTACGTACTGATGGTCGAAATATCGTACTATACCTCTACCGTTAATCTTTTTCTTTTTCGTCGTGTATATGTAAGTTGGTACATCTAAAATTAACATTGCTAAAAAATACCCACATGAAAAGTACCCGCACATTCAACTAAACCAGATTATTGTCCTCTTACATTGAAAACAAAAAGAAACAGGTGCCCGCCCACCATATTTTAGATAAAAAATCTATTACAAAAAACATTCAATGTATCGAATGCATAATTTATTTGGTCCCCTCAATTTCGCGAACAGTCTAACAGTTGGTACGGGCGAAAGACGACACTGGTTTTTAATAAAACCCTGGTTTAATATAGAGCATTATAGAGCTGTAATGGAGGACAAATTATGCGTTGTTCGACAAGTGCACCGTCCATATGTCGGGGTGTCCACAGCAAGCGGCGGTGCAGCGCGCTGAAATGCAATGGGACATACAGGTAGAAAGAATGGAAAGTTGCGTAATGTCAGAAGTCTAACTGTATGAAGCAAAATTACGACGTGTTTCATTACAAGCTTTTATTTAACTTGCACTGTTGCGTCAAAATTTGCAAACAATTTTTCGACCATTTGTTGGCATCCGATTGAGCTAAAATTTTGTATACAAGATTAGATTGTATGACAATGCATCAATATGGTACCAATAAGCTGGTCTGATTATGGAGTAGCAAGTTAGCCACAGGAACTTCTAAATCAAACAAGATAAACCTATCGAGTTTGGGCTCATTTGTTTTGTCTTAGCAAACTCTCTGGTGTTACATGGTAGTCAGAATTTGAAGATGCATTAGGAAGGTGGCCATAGGAGCACTTAGATGCTCCTATGGCCACCTTCCTAATGCACTGCAAGCACAAATAGACAAATACAGCAAATACAATAGAGAGACAAATACGTTGCGCCTCGTGTAAGTGAGAAGTTTTATGGTTGAAATGAAAACATTTTTGGCGATTTCTGTCTTTCCTAGTACTCAAAGCTAAAATGGTTCCATAGAGTCTTTTGATCCCCACATAAAATAGAATCGATTGGCTTAAAAAAAATAGACTTTTTCCAATTTTTTTGCTAACTAAGATTTTTGCAAAATCAGTGAATGCAGTTCAAAATATCTCAAAAAGTTAGGAAAGGTCTCCTAAGAACGTTTCGCTATAACTACAACGGTTAAGATACTTGCCCTTACTCCCCCGTTTCAAAAATACACCCTGTATAATAAAATACTTGTGAAATACACATAATAAGCTGAATGGATTTCATGAATACAAAAAAAAAACCTTTTTACTATAGCATAAACAATGACAAGTACAGTATTTTCGAATGAACAAAATACTGTACTTTGATGAAATTCCAAGGGAAATTACTCTTTACAGATCATCATCATCATCATCAACCTATTCTAGTCCACTGCTATTTTTCATAAGACTCATTTTAAATATTAGGTTCTTTTAGGTAGATTTCGATGAAATCGATCTACCTATTGGTTTCTTGACTACTGTCGAATTTAAAAAAAAATCTTCATAGGAGGTCTAGTTATGACCCCCTGAGTCCGAAATGACCACGGGTCAAAAAGTTTATATATATATATATATATGTATGTATGGTTCCACTTCCCAAAATTTGCGGCACTCTCACGGTCGCATTTTTGCCCCAATCGCTTTCAAACTGCGGTCAAAAATTGCTTGGGTGTAAACTTAGTTTAAGTTCGTGAACGGGTGGAATGCGGCCTAAGGGGACGGTAGGGCCTCACTTTTTGTGAAATCAGTTTTTCCTCAAAATTTCACGTTCCATAAAAGATATTCGAACCGTTCTAATTTTATCCCATAGTATACATGAATACCAACAACTTTTAATTATAAACCTATAAGATTAAAACTTTAACTAAAAGTGAAAGGGGGAAAAACCAAAATTTTTCGGGAAAAAAATCATAACTTCTAACCGGTGAATATTCTTGTCGTCGGAAACATTTTTAATCGATATGCCATTTTTAAGTCTAAAATAAATGTCTGAAAAAATTTTCGCTAAAAGTTACCGTTTTCGAGAAAATAAATTCAACAGTTTAAAGTCCGTAGTTCTCTATATAAAATAATATTAATTGCTTCACGAAATCTACCTGTGCGTTCCCCCTGCGGGAACGGATTTTTAAATATTTTACTACTCCACAGGCAGATTCAGTCATCACTTGCTGTAGGAACCCAATAACAAAATAATCGCGAATTAAAAATTCTGTGTGTCACGACCATGACTGGAGCAAGAGCTTTTGTCGTCCGTCCCGTCATATTATCACTTGATAACACCCTAATCCCATGAGAACACAATGGATCCATCAGCGGGTCACGGATTCCTTTTATTCGTAAGCCTTGGTTACATTTTGGTTTATACTCTAATACCTTTAATGCAGTGGTATCAGATATAACCACAGAATGAAACAAACGAAAATATTTACGATACTGAAAATCTGTATTCAGCTGATGTATAATATATATATATAATAAAAAATAATAACATAACAATAAAAATATTATAATTGTATCTGTTTTGTGTGCTGCAGTAAGCCTAAATAAACGTATTTTTCTTCTTTCTTTCTTTTAAAAATATATGCCACGTTAAATGGCAATGCTAATTCATGTGCAAGATAAAGTTCAGCCTTGGTCACGTGTAGCGTTGATCAGCCGCTTTGCAAAATCTTTGTAGACAAAGCGGGCACTTGGACCCCATGGGGACAGCGTCTCAACCCCAGACGGCTCAAAAACAATTTTATCTGTCATTTAGTTATTTTAGTTTGTTTCAATTTGATGTTTATAATTAGGTATATTAGTTATTATACTACTATAACATCTATTACTACCTACTACTAAAACATTCAAACTTAGTGGTCTGATTTCGTATATTTATATTTAAAAATGGATAATAATTATCAGAAACATTTATAATTGGCTTTTACGATTTTCCCTGATGCAAGTATTTCTGTTAAGTTGAACAAAATAACTTATATCCTCTTTACATAAAAGTAAGTTACCAAAATACATCATATATTTTTTTAGAGCATTTAGTTATTAGAGACGAGAGATTTACAAGTCAACCTTTTTAGGACTAGATTACAATAAGAACATAAAGTAAATAGACTGCATATTAATCATAGCTGCTTACCCTCTAGTCTCATTTCTGTAGCATCACTTAGTTTGTCGCGTATTTTCCTTTATAAAACCAAAATAACATCTTCATTTCCTACTGACACGTTTTTTAAAACTGTCAAGGGGTGACATAAGAAATCGATTTAACAGCGCACGCGCTAACTATTCAAGCAAACCCAAGCCTTACGACGAAAAGAATTGAGACCTTAATAGCTTGCGGCCCTGTGCCACTTGGCGCATGTCAAGTAGAAATTCTTGAAGGTTTCTAAAAGGTTTAAGATTTTGCATCTACTCGCTAGATGGCAGTATGAGACTACAAATGACGCCAAAATACAATGGCCACATTTTAGTTTTTCCGTAATTCTCAATCTACATTTTCAACATAGTACTCGTAATTCAATTCAATTTAATTCAATCAATTTATTTCGATCAACATTTGGATCATACACTATCATTACATTAAAAATAAATTAAAAATATAATACATAATGAATAATAATACAACACAACACACAATCTCAATTAATAACATATGTCAGAAAAATAAAAAAAATTAAATGATAAATAGTCATCAATGTCAACATAGTTGAATAAATGTAATTATGAAAATATTCAAATAACAATAAAATAAAATAATTAATGGTTAAAATTTGCATTGAAATAAATAATACGATTTGTATATAATAAGATCGATGATATGTTGATGTTGTGACTATTTATTTTATAGTCACTACATTAATCATACAGCAATGGTTAATGCAATGACAGTCGAACCTCTCAGCCATCATCCTCAGGATGGTGTTGGAGCTGGCGCGGACCCTGCGCACCAAGGATGTGCACCGTTTCCGCATCGTCGCGTAGAAGCAATCAACGCGTGATTCGGCGAACATCCCTGACGCCCTGCAGTACAATAGTCACCGTATAAGATGTTTGCGTCGTCTGCATGCTTAGATAGATCCATAATCTGGTGGTCCTTAGTTTTTTTTTCAAAAAACTCAAGAGATCACCTCACCCAGAGCGTACTCCGAGCGAACAAAAGGCTCATCTTTGCATCCGAGTTACATAGGTTTAGTTGATAGCAACCTAAAGATGGCAACAGTATTCCATGTGAGGTTGAATTTGCACCTTATAACAAAGCTTTTCTGCATAGTGAAGTTCTACTTCGACTCCAACCACTACCTACTACCTGAAACTTATCTACTATTCCAAGTATCCCCATACCTTTAGGATGGTGAGAGGCGTAACTGTCCGAAATTGTAGAATAACAGTAAATGTAATCTTCTCACCGGTGAATATTTTTGCTTTACCTTGGCGTGCTGATGAAACGGCAATGTCTCTTTTCCTTTTTTTGGGAAAGGCGTTACTGTTTCCTGCTAGTCTTCTACCGAGGCGGGAGTGGGCCTGTATTTAGAGTAACGCGGTTTCTTTATGTGTCTCTCTGATTAGCAGAAGGCACTGTGAAGGAACAGCAACGGGACAAAAACCTCTGGTAACATCTCTGATGGTACGTCAAAATGGTAGAAGAAGTCAAAGAAAATGTAATTAAAAGAAAAAACAAAATATGTTTTCAGAGATTTACCATATCAGATCAACAGATAGAACTAACTCTCCATTCTACATATCATCTATCGATTGTCCTAGATGTTCGTGAACATCGGAACTAGTGCGCTCTCCGAGATAGGGAGGAAGGTAGGTTTTTGAGCTGAGTGAGACGAAGTCGAGCGAAAGCTCCTCATACCAGACTTCAGGATTTTCTTTGTCACAGTTCTCCTCCTAAACTACTAATCCAATCAGAACCATATTTGGCATGATTAAAGAGGTCAATCAGAGGAAGGTTTATGGATATATTTTGAAAAAAATAATGCTACCACAGAGGAATGATCACCGTTAAAAAAAATCCAGATGTAATTACATAATAACCGCTCGAGACACTGTGACCAAACTTTACACGCTCAGAAAGCATGTCCAGAGTTGTGACTTTCAAAAAGAATTTTCAAAATCGGACTTGCCACGGAGGAATGATCACTGTTCAAAATTTTCAAAATCTAATTTTCAAATCACGATGTCTCACTCAGCTCAACATTGCAAGCAGCGATTCGCCTTGCAGACCTAGTAATTATTATCAGTCATTTTTAATTGTACTGCGTCTTAGCTCCTCCACTACTAAGTACTTTAAGAAAGTTAATTATTACCTTAATGAAATAAAAGAGATTTTATACAGCTTACTAAACTGTAGTTTTTACAATGCGGGAAGACGTTAATTCGTCTCAATTTGTGTCACACACGAGACAAAAGGAGCGCTCCGAGTAGAGAAGCCAATTAACATGCAAATGTAAGAAAACGACCATTAAGGGAGACCTTCAGTACAGTACCAAGCACGCAGTGCCACTCATGTATTGATCATACAATCCCTCACACACTTACATACACCCGTCTCTTTTTAACTTCCCACAACAGATCGCTATAAACATAAACATTTTCATGCTAAAAAGCCTTCAACAGAACCTTCCTGCACTGAAATTTCGACCTTATCTACCAAATGGTTAAGTTTTTATATTATATGCGTGTGTTGAGTTAGCACATCCTATACGTATGATAAGACCTTGTTGTGCCAGCAAATTCTGTTCCTATCTATAAAGGAATAAAGATCTATTTCAAAGTAGAGTTAAGAGAAAATGACTCGTAAATAGAAATTTCAAAGGTTATTATCGACAAGTGTCGCAGTGTGCCTAGTTTTCATTTGTTGATAATCCTGGATTTATAGCTATATGGTATGTATGTATGCATATGGCTATAACAGAGGGTTGTAAACACCGTGATGTGAGCGAACATAAAATAAATGACTTTATATTTTTCTGAAAAAAAAACCCAATGAGCTAACTTGAACATTGTTTCGTTGCAATAACTGTCAGAGGTTATCAGAGATGATTTTGTACAAGTACAGTTTTAAGTTAGAGCTGTGCTAACCTTTCTGTTATAAGTGAAATATAAGTATAGTATATAAATAAACTGTAGTTTGAGGTGCAGTGGAGTTTATGAGCACACCCTTACAACAAATTTATCATTATATTTCTATTAAATGAAATAATGTTTTATTAAATATTTTTGTTATAACATAACATGAGTTTTATTTGACATCCGCCTTTAAGGAGATCGTACGGTACTCCCTGATGACCCGTTTGGCCATTACCCGCTGCGGAGTACGCAGCATCCGCACATGTCTGGACTTCAGGGTCTTCACCCAGATTGGGCACCCATTTAGGGCCATGGACCGCACGATCCCCCGTAGAGTCTTCTGCAGGAGTCATCGGGCCCTCTTATGTTGAGCAGCAGCCGCGCCAGAGCGTTGGCTGTGCCCTTGGAATGCATGCAAGGATCGCGGCGACAGTGCCGCACCGGCGGACGAATACATGGGATTTCCGCACGAAAAATAAATAAAAAAGGTACATGCTTATAACTAAGTAGCTATAAGTTAAAGCTATACTTGGGCCCGCGGATCGCGTGCTGCCTACCTACATACCAGCCCTTCAATTTGGGGGCCAGACTTCGGAGATGTTCTCCGAAGTCCCATCGGCCGTCGAGCATGAACCTCAAATATTTCATTTGGGGCTTGATACCGATGGGAGTGCCTCCTACTATGAGACTGGATCCCTCAGGTGGCTTGCTCCGAGGCTCATGAAAGAACAGGACCTCGGTTTTATACAGTGCCACCGCGAGACCGAGCCGCCGGATCCGCTCCACGACTTGGGCCACCGTGGTCGAGGCCTTCAGGGTCGCCGCGCGGTACGTTGCACTGCATGCCGTCACGAGCGTGTCGTCCGCGTAAAACGTGACGGTGTCACTATCTGCGAGCTCACCGCGAAGCACCCAGTCGTATCCGATGTTCCACAGGAGCGGCCCCAGGACCGATCCCTGTGGTACACCGTACGACATCTCACGCCGACCGAGGCCGGTCACAGTTGGGTAGATGACGGCTCTCTCCGACAAATACGCCCCGACTATGCGGTGAAGGTGACTTCGAGACACACGAGTGCCTCTCTAATGCAACTCCAGGGCAAGATGTTGAACGCGTTAGCGATATTCAGGGATACCGCCAACATCACCTCACCCCGGACAACTGTATCCTTTGCCAGAGCCATCACGCGCATGATACACCGTACCGTAGATACACGGGTGAAGCGCTTCTGGCGGAAGCCATATTGGCCATCCGCCAGGTCCGGCCCCACTCTAGAGAGGTGCTCGCGATGATTCTTTCAGGCTGTCTATGACCCTAATGATTGATTTATATCGAGGATTGTTCAAACGCCATACAGAAATAATTAAACTGCAGACCAATCCAGTAAAGTCATGTTCAGACAGTTCAAACATGACCGTTTGAAATAATTGGAATAACTAACGAGAAACGCGTGCTTAGCGAACCCCAGGCTCCGAGGTGAAAGCCGAGACTGACGCTGAGATGATGAACGAGAAACGATTGTAAAAAACCTAATAATTCATTAATTAAAGTTTAGGCGGTCCTTAAAAATATCTTATTTTATATCTCAAACCATATAAAACCGCTTAAGCGGCCAACAAGCATATGGCTCACCGGATAGTAAGCCTTTACCATAGATTAATAATAATATTCTAGCCTTCACAATAGTTTAAAAAATCTTCATTAAGCGAGGCCGAGGTAAAAACAAAAAGAGATTCCTTACTGATGTTAGGTTGCCTCTTTATAGAATTATGGAGATACGAATTTTTCAATTACAAGCATATACAATTCAACTAACTTTTTAATAGGTACTTATTCTCTTTAATGAAAACAGAGAACCCAGTGACAGACGAACTCTGTATAATTACTTCATATGATATAAATATAAATCTGAATATTTCATGTATTCCAAATGAATCACGACTCTGTATGTTAGGAACAATAAATTTTCGGTTTTCTGTATCAAACGGAGATTTGCGGCGTAGGGCGGGATTGGGCGGCGTTGCTAAGCAACCCCCCCATACTGAACTCACCACCCTCCCCATCCTGGATCACTTTTAAACTTTCATGTCGGAAAGTTTTTAAGGTTTGCTTGTGGCTCTCGGATTCGCCATCTTTTTGTTTTAAGCCTCTTTACGACGAAAACAACATGAATAAAGTACACGTGCCCTTAAAATTATCCAAAGGAAGTTTCTCCGAAACCTAATTTCTTTAAGCAGATATCAGGAAATTCTTTGACTTGTAAATGTATATATTTTACATTAGATGCGTAGAAAATGTCATGATAATAGGATTAGAGACGTAAAGGCCATAAAAATATCGCAGCCAGAAAGAGATGTTGTAAAATTTAAGAAAAGCAGTATATTTGATGTATCTTTCACAAAATTCCATTATTTATACTATGAGAACAAAGGATATGCTTAAGTAATTTCTTATAGATTTTTTTGCAAATCTGTAAAAACAGAAACATAAAATATGTGAAGCTATATTCAACATAAGAATTATATTATCATATTGTAGATTTTTTGAAAGTTTCCTATTTTCAAATAAACCTAAATTTACGTTTATTACATTTAATAAAAAAACATACTTTTTTATAAAATGAACCTCTGACGTAGTAGTTGAACGCTCTACCGCTGTGCTACAGAGGTGGTCAGATATTATACGAGAACATGCTTGCTCGATGTACACCAAAAAAATTAGTGGGACTTTGTATGTACACATATAAAATTTGTATCTCCATAAAAAAACAGTCAAGTGCGAGTCGAATTCGCGCACTGAGGGTTCCGTACAAAAACTTTACTTTCTGCAAAATATAATGATTCTAGTTCAAACCTATAGGTTTTAATTCCCTTACGACTGTCTAAATATGCTACATAAACGGTGACTTTTGATTGCGTTAACGTAATAGTTTAATTTTTATCAGTTTTAAGACGTTACAGACCTTGATATCTCCACTCCATGCGTTCCTGAAAAAAACGACCTCCATGAGCGCAGGCCTGGGGGTGGCAGGTGAGGTCGCCTGTCACCCCAGCAGAAGCAGGCCGGGACGGTGGGGCGACTAGTGCCCCTCCCCCAAACCGGTGCAAGACGGGGACACCGTGGTTCCAAAACCCGAGGGGGCCATCTCGAAACCGGAGATGGCCCAGGGTCAGTCGGGGTGCGAGGGATATGCTCTATGGGCAACCTTACACCCCGGCGTCTGTAGACCCGAGACGGCGTGCGGTTTTAGTCGGTTCAAGCCCGACATAACCGCCCCCGCTGGCTGGCGGGGGGGTATCCGAAGGGATTTCCGCACGAAAAAAAAAAAAAGTATTGACAGACAAAAATACCCACAGATTTTTTTTTTCTGATTTTGGTAACCACATATTTACGGTTTGCGGATAATTTAATTACTTGTGCTATAAGACCTTGCTTCTTGCCAAATTACATAATTCTAGCTCAACAGGAACTATCAGGTTTTGATGCCCTTGCATTTGGTGAAATTTGCCACATAAATGGCTGTACCTTTTGATTGCATTGACCTAGAAGTTTGATTTTTTCACAGCTTCATGGCGTTACAGACTTGAGTATGTGATATATATTTCAACTTGATGCCTCAACGCGTTTCTGAGAAAAAGGTCTTGACAGACAGACAAACAGACGGACCATGAAGTGATCCTATACGGATTCCGTTTCTTCCTTTTGAGGTAACGAACCCTAAAAAAAAGTTATAAAGAAATAGATGACTGATGGAGTAATTTTAACGTTCAGTTTACATATTAATAATAGGTTATTTTCAAAGAAAGTCATTCTAAAAGACAAGGATTCCTTTCATGGTGGATCTTAATGATGTCCAAGGTTTTGAAAGCAACACAACCCTTACACAAAATTATTATTTTTGTTTTAATACAACCATTTTTTTTAATAAAGCCTTATTAAAAAAATAAATATTTATTGCTTAATCAGAATGGAATCGATCGGGAATGAAGTGAGTAGAAAATGAAAACTTATCCACATACATACATCAAAATGCATAGAACTCAATTTCACTCGCTTCACATATTTATTTCTATACAGAATGTAAAGTTTTTAACTTGCGAGAGAGCTACATACAACATTAATGAGGGAACGTAACCACGCGGCCGCCAAGCAAGCTAGGCTCGAAGGTGCTTTTAGTCCATAATTGGTGAGCTTTTAAGACTACCGCTCGTTCGTTTGACGTCATCCGTTATGTACCGACGACTAAAACGAATATGGAGCCGTTTTACCGCGAAAAATAACTGCAAACAGTTAAAAAATCGTCAAGGCAGTCGACGTCATAAAAAAGCTCTTTACTGAAATTGAGGCAGCTTTTTTAGGTACCGTTTAAATGAAAGGTTTTGAAAGAACTCGGAAAGTTTTAAAACGAACTTGGTATATTTAATTTGTGTGTACATAAAATTATGAATTTAGAATAATAAAATTAAGAATAGTTTCTTGTATAATAGTTAATAGTTTCTGCTTCCGGGCTATTTGGCCGTGGTCCATCGGAAACTTGTATTCCAGACGTTTATACATAAAGAATAGTTTCGTTACTAAATTTACGAATTATTCTAAATTAGTTGTAACCCGCGTCTTCACGGTTATAATCAAGTGTGTTTTTTCACACAGGGACCCGGACCACTTAGTCAAATAAAATATCATATAGTTATGATAATAACAAAATATGTACAATTATGAAAGTAAAAGACGCGAAAGGCGTATGCCAAGATCGTAGCAAGTGGAAAGGGGTCCATATTGACTCACCTAAAGTTCTTTATCCGAAATTGTTCTTCCTAACGATTTGTAATCCGAATGATCACTCCTCCTAAAATTTTTCATCCTAAAGTTTTTATTCATACTATTTGTAGTGCTACCGGCGATGTTCATAACACTCATGTTTCCGAAAATTGTTATCAATAACATACAATATTAAAGCTCCTACTGTTTTTTATCCTAACGTTTTTATCCCTAAACATAATTACCATAATATTGTCATTAATACTCGGAAAGAAATATTTACCGAGTATTTGGCACTTCGCCGGCCGCTGACGCGGCACGCTCGCTACGCTCGCTCGGCTCCTGCGTTGTGGTCACAGTTCTAACCTAACCTAAACCAACGACTATAAATAGTACCGTGGTATAAGGTGGGTAAAGTGCTACTTGTACCATGGTACTGTTATACTTATATGTTATGTGAAAATAACTAAATAACTGAAACTGGAAAAGTTACGCAAAATTAATGTATATAATACTGATTATTATTAATAAAAATAAATCTAAACAAAAAAGGTATGACTTTCAATAATAGTGTAAAAGATGGTTATGTTGACAAAATATAGGAAAAGAAATAATAGTATAATAGATGTTTATTGCTACCGACATTATGAAGTTGAATGATTCGGAATTAAAACATTAGAGACAGAGTAGTTAGGAATTGTGATTGTTAGGATGAAAAATGTTAGGAAGAACATTTTCGGAGTTCCAATTTTCGGAGTTGAAAATTTAGGTGAACTTTGGCGCACCCAGACGTTGTCTCTGCGTACCCCAATGGAAAAAAGGCGTGATTTTATGTATGTATATATATAGACTTCGCGGTTATGATCTGTCTACGTTCCGAATTTAACTCAATAGGCAAATAAAAATTTAAAAAATAACAGTGCAATTTATTGAAAAAAATATATTTTCAACCTCAACTATAAACCTCAATTACATCTCAACTATAAGGAATAACTCTTTATTAACTATTTTTGCTCACTTCCATTTGAAATCTATCATCTTTGAATTTAATTAACAGCTTATGCTTTTTTAAATATTTGTACAGGTTGTAACGCGCAAGTGGTACCTTAAGCTTTGTGCAGTACACATAGATATAACTATCAATAATTTAATACTGTGTAATGGTATCCTTACACCTCAGTAACCTCGTAGTATGCTTGGTTTTCAAGGGTATCAATTTCTAAGATTTTGATTAAACGGCAAACTTAAAATGTAACTAAATATTGTCCAATGTTCCAAAGCAAGTCGTTTGACTTGCTTTGGAAGTCTATAACATTTAAAAAAGAAAAAATCAAATCGAGACACAATGGCATCATGCCAAGCCACGTGGCTGCAATAAAAAAGTTAAGAGTTCTAATTTCAAATTAACAGTGGGCGTAACTGAGCGTGCGCACCAAATTAGGCGGTAATTTTGACAGCGGGGTAACTTAGAATTTTCCTGTCAAAATATTTTTGCAAACAATTGACTTGTTCGTATTCAATAAGGTTTCATACACCCACTTTTGATATAACAAAACAAAACCACAATTAGCATAATAGTTACCGTTATTGTTAAAGCATAATAAAAGCGATTTGTCACCATTTTATAACCGTCAACATCAAAAAAGTAACTTCAATTTCGATGCCCGATGGGAATAATTCATTATCCTATTCGATCCGTCTAACAAATCTGGATCGTTAATTAAATTATTACTTACAGAAAATGGTCCAAAAAGGATAAATTATAAAATTACCCCACAAACGTTTCGTGGCGACCAAAAGGGTTTACTTTAAAGGGCACGCGATGTTTCTATCTCTTTTCTCACTTGAGGCCCAAGGCAGGTGAAAGCACCCCTTTTAAGGGTCGCCTGCACTCAATCGTCGCGAAATCGAGTCCCTTCGTAATGTAAACAGACCCCATAAATGTACAACCTATATAAAATTATATCAACATGTGTATGGTTTTTACAAAATGTGCACAAATAGAGATCCAGGTAGGTAAGTAGCTACCTTTTTACATGTTTTTCTATTTCACCATTTTTATCATTCACGCACGCACCTCTCTATCTTACTCGCCACAGTCCCGAACTGTGACACAATTTTTATTCTGAGTCACTTGTCTAGTAGTATACTTGAAAGGGTTTTTTGCAAATAAAATTTTGTTTATCTCCCACGCCATTTTGTTCGAAAATCATTTCACATTTAGATTAAAGTGTAGAATCGTCTGAAAGAAAAGCGCTATTATATACATAATAAATATCTTACATAAAGTACAAGCATCAATAATTTCGAGAAATAAATCGAAAAGTTAAAGGGTAAGGGGTACATTATAAAGTAAAATTGAAACGTTTCTAAGAACGACAGACAAATTGTGTGTCAACTCTAAATTGATCTATGTTACTCCTTTGAAGCCCCCTATTGTCGTCTGGGGATGGTACAAAGAGGGGAGGTTGGAAGGTCGTCTGAAGTTGGTTGTAAAAATTGATGTATTCGGGCATGGTTAAACGGCGGGGTCCGCACCGTCACAGCCATTAAAAACTTATTAAACATCATCTCGAGCAATTACTCGTGCCTCCCTAACTTTAGCACCGAATAACCCCCACTTGTCGCCGGCTAGTGCCAGCTTATAATAAAACCAGTGTAGGCATTATAAATGAGCGTTTTAATTTTAAAAAGGTGCTGGTTACGTTGAATTGGATAAATAATTACAGGTTAAAGTTCAGGGTGTAACATATTATTAGTTGAAAATGTGTCTATCTCCCATTGTCTCTTCAGCGTTACCTACTTAGGTCTAATAACAACGATTGTATTTTTTCAAATGTAATTCTACAACAGCAACGTTTTATTAAAAATGGTTCATTATTGAATTAATTCCTTACAGGCATTGAGTAATATGTTAACAATTCATAATATTACGAATACGAGAGCATTGGTCAAGAGTACAAGTTAGCCGTGGTCATATTATGCCACTTTGGCCTAAAGTTTTTAAATCGCTCCACCACTGTTGAAATACTTATATTGTTTTGTTCGGGTAGGTATCACACGACCAGGTATACATGCTTAGGATAACTAAAATCGTTAGTGTTTATAAAATAATAAAACAATAATTTTGGTTTGAACTAATCTAAGAAGATATGATGCTGTAAACATGTGCCTATAAAGAGAAAACAAAGGAAACCGAAGCAAGCTGATCTTAGCCAGAATCTCGAACCTGTCCCGATATGCCGAATGAAAAAACCAGATCTTATACATACCGGTATAAACGCCTAGTGTGGCGTAGCGATAAAGCATTCAGAGGTCCCAATCGGCGCAAATATTCGTATGCAAGAATATGTCTATTTGCATTGGTCCGTATGTTTCTATGTATAGTACGTTTTCACAAAAAAAAATGTTTTATTAGATATGTTTATCCGCGTTCTAGAGCCCATAACACAAGCTCGTTTAGCTATGTTTACATTGGGTCTAGATAGCGCTCTAATTGCGTTTAAATCGATACAAACGCATACAATCTGCTAATACGCGCTGATTACGCCCAGAGGACTCGTTCATCACATACATGCGGCGTCAGTTCGTATAAAAAATGTCATGTGTAAAGGCCCTTAATATTGAGTTACTGAGTCACCACCCTACCTATTATCTACAAATACCTGTACATATTCACGATATTGGCCGTCTAGAGACGTCCGTCGGTAGACGAGGAGCGCGGTGGCGCGCGAACGGAAGCCACGGATGCGGAGTCCACAGGAAGCAGTCACATCGTCTGTGCGACGAACCGGAATATATTTCACTATATTTTCTTAAGGTATAAAATTCGTGGTGATTTCATTAACTTCCAATTAGAGGAGAAGACGAGGCTGTTAAGTACATTTGATTTTGCTTCAATTTTATTAGGTTTGTGTTTTACGAACAAGACGAAAGAAATGTTTTTGTGAACCATGTTTTTATAGTGGTAATTTTTTCTTTATATTTATTCCGTAAAATTGACTTCACCCCGCCTGAGGTGAAGTCCAAAATGTAATAGCCACCATTTCTAGAGGTTGTCCCTAGAATAGTGGCCCCTACCTAGATGGACTCAGCAGATGCATATTCACGCCTGTTTCTTTGTCGTATAATAAACATACGACAAAGAAAGGAATCACCAAATCGCTTGGACACATGAGTCCTGCACGTATTCTCGGGATAGGAAGGAAGAAGGAGGAATCATTTGGAATAGCTCACCGGAACATTCACCATGGTAAATGCTATAGAATACTGCCAAGGAGGCTACGTCTCTACGCAACTGCAGAGGCTCTAGAGAATTGGTGACCTCATGACTATCGATGCTTCGGACTGCCCGCGTCGCTACAATCTATCGAGAGCGTCTAATAAGTACTGAACGGAGCCATCTCAGAAGTGAGATCAGTATTCCATGCAGGAACGAACCTGTGTCTTATATAAAATACAACCGGTGCGAAAAACCGCCTCACCCTGTTCAGTACTCCGAGTTTATGTGAAGCTGTCTCGTTGTAATTTTTGCTTTTTAGTTTATAGCTAACATATCTATACCAAACATGTTGATATTGTCCTGTAATGGTAGTGGTATGTTCCGAAGAGTTGGATTGGAATGGGAAGGAGAGGAGATAACTTTGTAAACGTGCATGCCTATGTTTTCTTGGCATTGAACTCGACCAGGTTTTCGAAACCCCATTGGGATACGTGGTCCCCAGGTCCCAATCGAGCTCAGTGGCAAGTAGCCGTCTTTTCTCCTCAATGTCGGTCCGCAGGGCCGCTGAAAGTCCGAGATAACGCTCATTCAAAGTGTTGTCATCTGCATAGCAATGATATGCTGCCCGCGTACAGCATATCATTGATATGCAGACGCTGACGAATATTATGTTTGCATGGTTATGTAATACTACTGTAACAAAAAGAGAAAATAAACACAAAATAATTATAGTATGTTTTTAAAGTAGTTTCATATTCTCTTGGTACGCAGTTTTGATAAACAAACGAATATTGATCTTCTTTTCTGAAATATGAATATTATGTCGAATACCGAATCATACTGCCAACATTTTGGTGTAATTTGATTGGGCTGTATAGTATTATGCCGATTTCAAATACTTTTTACACTGCATCCCTATAGAAATGTATAGAATCAAGTGTATAGGGCGATTAGGAACTGGACTTTAGCCTAGCACTTGCATAGTGCTTATAGTGTTGGGCTAAAGTAGCCTTCGGGGGGACAAATTGTGAAAACGAATCAACGTATTCTTCTTTAGCCCAGCACACAATAGGTTAGGTTAGACTAAGGGTATGGAAGAAAAATCGCTCACAAATTCGTAAGATAGAAAAATACCTATAAACTTTCCACTCACACATAGTCAAAATCAAGTACTATGCCACTATACTAAATTTTTCAATATATTTTTTTTTATTTCGGCGAATTGTCAAAACTATTAGTTGCGTGGCGACGCCGACAGGAACAAGCAAGGTGAGGGAGTGCGGGGCGGTACGTGCATCATTTGCCCAATGAAGCATTTGTAATGCAATAACACAATTTTTATAACGGTGTGTGTTGGGCTAAAAAAGGATATGTTGCTCGTTTTCACAATTTGTCCGCCCGAAGTTTCTTTAGCCCAATACTATGCAAGTGCTGGGCTAAAAAAGCATTTATAAACACGCCGCCATGATCTTCGGGGCCCAAGCTAAACTTATCTGCGAGCCAGTACACCAACTGATTACCGGACGAAGCTCTGACGTAGACCTTCCTCTCAAGGTTGGGAGGTCAGACAGCAATCGCTATCGTAAAAATCAAGATAAGCCACATCGGGAGAAGAAAGCGTAGTAGAGCGAAACCTGGGCGCCTAAGTGCAATTGTTTGATGCAACCGGGATTAACGCTGATGACTGTATCATGATATTTTTTATTAGGTTTGAACTTGTAAAGTTTTAAAATTATTAAAATTACATAATTAGGTACTATTCCTTTAACTCTTACGATGATACTCTGTCTTAAATCATTCACCATGAGACGACTTAAATCAGAGCGGCATATTGCGTATCAAATACCAGAAGATAAAAGCCCTGCAATTTGCTTCTTTTATCCCGTGCCACCGAGTATGATTCCTTTTGATTTGGAGCGTGTAATATGGTGTAATACATAGAATTATCGTAAGGGCTGGGGCGTTGTGTGGGCGGGACGTACACATGTTTCAAACAAATGTCGCAAATTGCGAAAGGAAAATATTGAGACTAAACCTTGACAAAAACTTGATATTTTTATTCATTGATTTAAATAATGTAGTTAGTTTTTTTTTTCAATCATCATCATCATCACTGTGTTAGTACCGGTTGCATCCAAGGCTCGTACTCTAATGCACGGGGTCCGCTTTTGCGGGAGCGAATGCCGTTTGACGTCAAAACCCATAAGAGTAAAGCCTGCGCCAGAACCTAGTCCGTTAATCAGCAAGTATTTCGGTTAATAGATGTGATTGGTTTAAGCCACGAAGACCTCAGTGTAATTATATAGGTGATGATTCTAGCCACATTTCACAATGCTACTAATATTCGCCCATGGGTCAAATCGAACCTCGATGATAATGTAGTCATTATTGAAAATTGTAGTTATTCTATTGTAAATGTTAAAGCTTGTCAATAAAATAAGAAATTCAGTTCACAAACAGAGGACAAAAGTATACTGAACTGTTTTATCTTTGCCTAGTTATATATGAGATACTGAAAAAAGGGCAGGTCAAAAACACTCGAAACCGGCGGGCTTGCATGAAGGATTTAATGACAGTGAAGGAAGCTCGTGAAGTATGCAAGGACAGAAGCAGATGGCGGGCTGTTGTCTCTGCCTACCCCAGAGGAAAAAGGCGTGAGTATATGCATGTATGCATGTATTTATATATAGATTTTACCAATACGAACAAGCTGTTTCAATCGAAGCAGTATCGCCCGCTATCATTAAATATAGACTTATGTTAACTCTAAAAGTAATCTTGTAAGATTTTTCACAGTCACCGGAATGGTAATTAAAAGTTTGTAAGTACCTAATAAAAATAAATGAATACAGGTAAGTATTATACAATTCTAGATCTAGCTGACACGGTAAACTTAGTTCCGGTTTAGAATCAAGTTATGTTGGTTACCTTATCAGCTGAATTTATTTCGTGAATTTCTCATATTTTAATTATCCTAATTGCTAGTAAAGGGCCCAGTATCTCGAGGGGGTCATCTCAAAGCCGTAGATGGCCCAGGGTCAGGGTCCCTGGCATTAGAAACCCGAGACCGCGTGCGATTTTGGTCGGTTCGAGTCCGATATAACTACCCCAACTGGCCGGCGGTGGGGTAAACGTGAGGATTTCCACGAAAAAAACCCCACAAAATGGTACAGTATATGTGGAGACAAATCTAAAGAATCAAAGATCATGAAAATCACTCCCACCCGTTCTCCAGTTATAAGCGGTCATCACTCGAATTTATTTCCGTTATATAAAACAAATTCATGCAATAACATATATTATAGTGCTAAATTTGAATATCTTTAACATCGGGCCCTGTGGCGCAACGGATAACGCGTCTGACTACGGATCAGAAGATTCCAGGTTCGAATCCTGGCAGGGTCGCAGTCGAACTTTTTGTGGTTTCCTTTTTTATTTTTGTCGTGCTTTTTTATTTTTGTAATGAGATCACTGAAAAGAACTGTTATATACTCATAGTGAATGATAACCGCTTAATTATGTGATATATAATCTAGGTAAAATATTTGAAAATATTAAAGTGATAAAAAAAGTGTACTTAAAAGGAAAAAAAAAATGTTACTAATGACGAAAAATGATCTACTTAAAGTACAATTCAAAACACACTTAGTTGTTTTAACATATTAAATTCCTTACACTTCCAGATTTCGTATTTATTCGAAACTAGCTGATGCCCGCAGCTCTCCCCGCATAAAATACTGAAATAATAGTCGTTTGGTTTCTGAAATTTTCCAATTTTCTGTGCAATTATTATAACTTTTTCTCGCCGTAAAAACCTTTTACGAAGTATTAGAAAATTTAAAGAAAAGGTTGAATGAAATCGGTGAAGTTCTTAAGTTATGGCATGACCCAGTTAAACAGGGATTAATTTTCTTACACATACACATAACATAACATAACTTCACGCCTGTATCCCCGAAGGGGTAGGCAGAGGTGTATTACACATACACAATATATACATATTACTTATTTCACAATTCAACTTACCTATGATACTATAATAAGTTAAGAAAATCCAATGAATCTATAGGAAAAGTTAAGAAAATATTTAAACTTATTTTGTACACTAAAAGAGAACTGTAATTGAAATAAATCATCCAGCATTCATATCATATCAACATTAATGTTTACACCGACTAATGAGTAAAATTGAAATAAAACTACATAATATACTCATATCTACACACCCTCGACGGGGTAAGCACAGATATATTAACCTAACCCACACTTCGCCAACTATATTTTTAAACCCACGTAACAGAGGGCAAATTTATAACAAATGTTAATTAATTTAACAATTCAGTTTTCCAAGGAATTAAAAGATAAATAAAATCTCATTAGTTACGAGTATGTTAATCAAAATTATTCGGTGAATAGAGTGGGTTTTCGGGCACGATATTCGATAATGTACTACTCTACATTGGATATTCGTACAATGTTTGTCCGGACGTGTGGCACGGTGTCACTTGCAAATCACTCCACAATACATGTCGGAATCGTCAAAGAATACATCCATGTGTACAGCTTCATACGAAATGTCCTGCTCCTAGAAAGGAAATTTAAGATAATATACCTACTACTAGACCAAACTAGAACCAAATATGTCACTAAGTATCTAATCATGTTCTTTGTTCCGTTCACAAAAGTACGGAAGGAGTGACGTATACTTATATATATAGTACAGCCAGTATTTATGATGACCGTGAAAATGATTGTGAATTGGCGATTTGCTTGTTATTTATTTAACAATTTTATAAATTTTTATCAACACAAAAAAAGACCGATATTCTTAACAATCCATGGATTCTCCGTGCGGGTGCCGGGTCATCGCGTTGCTGAGTTGGGAACTCGGGACAGTGCCTGGGACTTGCGACCCAAGTGTAGGTTTAGAAGGGGCCCCTTTTGTTGATGTACATCAACACTCACCTTCACTACCCAAGTTCCCCTCCCTGCCTAACCAAATTTGATACGAACCTACTAGTGCCGCTTTAGACATTCGTCTTAGTAATGAGCTTATTGTAGCTCTCGATAGGCCTAGATCTTTAAGTAGGTTATAGAGAGATTTTGCTGGTATACCTCTCGCTCCCACTTCCACTGCATACAAATTAATCACGTAACCGTTTTTGATTAATTCGTTTGTGAGATCATAGTATTTATTTTTCTTTATTGTGTGGTCCTTCGGTATATTTGTTTCCCACGGAACAGTAAGTTCCACAAGAACCACATGTTTCAACCTCTTAGAATAAAGGAATAACCCTAACATCCTCCGGAATATTATAGTGCTCTTCATACGTGTCGATTAGGAGAGTCCAATCTGGGGCAGTATCTAATATTGAATAAGGTTTGTTCCTGGATGTTATGGATGAACCTTCAGACACAACGTTGATATGACGTCTGTTAGTAGTCAATCCTTTTTGGGCTCTAGCTACTGCCAGACTCATTGCTTCACATACCTTATCGAGGCGGCGTGAGTATTGGCCTCTATCAAGAAGCACCCTACATCCTACTAATATGTGTCTAGCCGTCCCTATTGCCTCACCACAAGTATAACATTGTTTTTCTGTGGCCTTCCCCCACCTTACCAGATTACTCTGGTCTGGGAGGGTCATCTGAAAGGCGTTAAGATAGAATTTTAACAGGGCCGGCGACCAGTCATAGATCAAGGTGCGCCACTTTAAGGCCATCGGTATGCTGAACTCTCCCCCTTTAGTCGCATTATGTCCAATTCGCAAAATGTCCAACTGTCCAGTTCGCGATTGGTCCAGTTCGCAGTAGGTCCAGTTCGCAATTGGTCCAGTTCGCAAATGGTCCAGTTCGCAAATGGTCCAGTTCGTAATTAGGGATCCTCCTTGATTACGAGAAGCTTTTTTGACAACCTTCTGAGAGGCTAGATTCAGGTCGAAGTAATAATGCATGTAATTTATGATCAAAACTTTTATTAAAAAGAAAATCTAATGAAAGTAATTAATTTTAATCAAAGATTTGCTTTGATCTAAATAATTTGCAATAGCTGGCAATAACAAAACGCGGACATGTATTTGTCTTATTTGAGGGTATTTATAAAAATCATTGACAAATAGGTGCTAATATCAATTAGGGAGGTACTTGATGAATAAAGTGACCTAACACGAAGGGTTATTGCGGAGGTCTCTGCGAGACCTCCGCAATAACCCTTCTAACCTATATCTATCCGTGTCGGGGCGCGCGGTGTCCACGAGCTCAAAAGGGCCTGCCGTAATCAAAGACAACTCCTATTTTATGAACTGGACCAATTGAGAATTGGACATTGTGAGAATTGGACGTTGTGAGAATTGGATAATTTGCGAATTGGACGTTGTGAGAATTGGACAATTTGCGAATTGGACGTTGTGAGAATAGGACAATTTGCGAATTGGACGTTGTGAGAATTGGACAATTTGAGCCCGCTGGACATTTTGCGAATTGGACATAATGCGACTAAAGCACTCTCCCATTGTCAACTATTCATTTTGGATTTCCAAATTCATCGCGTGCACTCGATATTTATAATTTTCGTCTTGTTTTAGAAAGGACTTAAGTATATCCTGGTCCCTTTCTGGCTCTCGTACTCCCAACCCCACTCTGTTCGACTGGGCCCCTATCATAAATCGTTTATAGAATAGGAGTCTAGATTCAAGCTCGGACGTGTTATTATCTTTCGGGAGTGCCCTGACTGTGTCATCTTGGGATTTACCTAAGATGTGGGCTTTGGTAACTCTAAGGTGCTTATAGAGCTCCGATGGTTTCTTAAGTTTCATCCCAAAATTCTTTTGATCCCTATATAGTGCGCTAGTCCAAGCCACGATTTTAGCGTTTTTATGACAGTTGCATCTATTTTTTGCCAGCAAGGTTTTACCGAATTCATACACCAGAAAAGGCCAAGTCAGATGTGATGTTAAGTAGTTGTCATATAACCAAGCTTTTTTGATATTGTTCAGTGGTAGCTGATCTATCTTATTTAGGTCATTTATAAACGTATCGACAACTTCATCTAAGGATGGTGTGCGTCTTTTATAGTCTATCTTTCTCCCAAGAAATTTAAATGGCACCGATTCAGCGACTATGGAAACTGGTTTACCCCCAATGAAGAGTCCCGGGTCGTAGGAGGTAAATTTGGTGTCCCATCTACCCAGACACAGACAGTGACACTTACTGGGCTTCGTCCTCAGTCCATTTGTCCACAAACAGAACTCATCGACTTCCTTTAATAGTTCCTGACATTGTTTTGGATTACGCGTTAGTATTGCGAGATCGTCAGTAAAAGCCAAGATGGACTCTGAGTATTTATTATTTACTTTAAACCGATAACCCCATTTCTTTTCGTGACATATTAACTTGGTAATTTATTTAAATTAAAGTAAATTTATTTTTAAAGACGTAACTCCGTAATACTGTCAAATACAAATATTCTGTGAATTTTTCAAGCGTCTACCTATTGCCGTTATTAATATCGAGCAAAAAACGGCCATAAAATCACGTTTCGTGTATGGGAGCCCCCCTAAATATTTATTTTGTTCTGTTTTTAGTATTTGTTGTTCATCTGTAAGATTGTCAACTGTCTAGCTATCGAGTTTCATGAGATACAGCCTGGTGACAGACGGAGGGACGGACAGCGGAGCCTTAATGATAGGGTCCCATTTTACCCTTTGGGTGCTTTGGGAACGCCGCAATAGCGGCGGTAAGGCCCATCATGGAGGATTGGCTAGAGAGGCGACACGGAAGCCTCTCGTACTGACTGACGCAGGTGATCTCCGGTAAGGGGAGCTTCGGGGACCACCTGCATCGGATCAGGAAGGAGCCAACGCCTGAGTGCCATCACTGCGACACAAGCGAGGACTCAGAGCTGCACACGCTGGCGGACTGCCCGGCGTGGGAGGCGCCGAGGCGTGACCTCGTGGCAGCCATCGGGGTGGGAGTCCTCTCGCTCGGCAGCATGATTGCGGCAATGGTGCGGAGCGCGAGCGAGTGGGCCACCGCCACCTCCTTCTGCGAGCATGTAATGCTCGCGAAGGAGATGGCGGAGCGCGCCCGGAAGAGATTTAAAACTCGCCCGGCCCGCCGAGCACGCAACTTGCTCGCCGCGTGTCGCAGGTGACTTAGGCGCCGGAGGTCGCTTAACGACCTCCGTCCTCCATGAGCACAGGCCTGGGGGTGGCAGGTGAGGCCGCCTGTCACCCCAGCAGAAGCAGGCCGGGATGGTGGGGCGACTACCGCCCCTCCCCCAAACCGGGGCAAGACGGGGACACCGTGATTCCCAAACCCGAGGGGGCCATCTCGAAACCGGAGATGGCCCAGGGTCAGTCGGGGTGCGAGGGATATGCTCTATAGGCAACCTTACACCCCGGCGTCTGTAGACCCGAGACGGCGTGCGGTTTTAGTCGGTTCAAGCCTGACATAACCGCCCCCGCTAGCCGGCGGGGGGGTATCCGAAGGGATTTCCGCACGAAAAAAAAAAAGGGTACGGAACCCTAAAAAATAGCACCACATCTTCACATCAATGACGACCTAAGTGGCGTGGCGGCAGAGCTTCCGACCGCTAAATCAAAGGTCGTGGGTTAAAATCTCGGTCTGTGCAAATATTCGGATGCATGAATAATATAAATTCACATTGATTTGGGTATTTCTATGTATAATAATATGTATGTAGGTACTCTAGAGCCAATATGACCAGCTCAGTTTTAGGTCCAGATGGCCAGACTATATATTTACATATCGATTATAACCAAAACAATTTTATTAAAGCACTTGATGCTTTAATAGTTTTGATAATATTGAAAAGTATTGGTTAGTTAGGTTATCCCACTCTAAAATACACATATTTTTAAAATGTTATCGATTTCAATTGTACATTTTTGCATTCCTTGTATTCTAACTAAACATAACAAACTTCAAACTATTTTAACTTACTCTTACTAAGCACTAAAATTGTATTTTCTCTTTCTTCAAAAATGAACTTCACATCACCGTACATACACGTACATAATCTATGAGTACAATGTGTACTCAGTGAAACTTAGCCCAAGCTTCCAAGTCTCACTTCAAGGAGCGGGGAATCAATTAAAACTACTAATAAAGTTCTAAGACATTTCACTCTACTCTCTCCTCACTCGCCGAAAACTTCCCTTTAGTTTGCAAGATAAATTCGGTTTTGCTTTGCCTCCCGCCAAATTAATTAGAGCAAGGAATTGTTTTAGATACATGGTGAATATTGTTTCAGAAAGGAGATTCATCAGAAGTATAAAATCATTTAATATACCTATAAGGGCTTGCTCACCAAGCCTATAGGTGGTAAAGTCATGTTATTCTCATTACAAATAGGCCGACTCAATCAGCGTTATTCAACCCTTAATATCAAATTTAATGTGTAAGAGTACTGGGCCTGAAGACAAAGTGATATTTTATTAGTGGAATCGCATGGAAGCGAAGCGTTTCTATTCGGTATTAAAGAATCACGGGACACTTCGATGATAACAATATATTCGATCATTTATTTCTATTTATAAAGACTCATATAAATTGCATTAAATTTTTAAAGTCACATTACTGATTATGTCAATACCATATTATATATATACCTACTGAACGAAACGTTCAGTAGGTATATATATAATATGGTTACTAGCGTTATCGCTAATAGAATGCCACGTTGTCCAAAAGCTCTGATAGATTTACCTTGAGTCTTTTCCTTTTTCTATTCTCTTCCATTCCTGCGACATTGTACATATACCTTGATAGGTTAAAAAATGGGAAACCCAGTGAGTGATATTGCAACTGCCATATCTTTCTACTCTAACTCTCTGTAAAAAGAGAACTACGTAAAGACGCAACGTACCTTACCGAAGTAACCTTAAACGATATATTTGTTTTATGACTATACAGCAAAATATGCAAATGAGGAGGGTGAATCCGTGCTTCACTAGTTATACTATATTACTAGCTGTGCCCGCGACTTCGTCCGCGTGGATTTCGATTTTTATGGTTTTAGTTCTTTTGCGCGGAACCCTAATTTTCTGTGGACCAAATTGTGAATCTAAACCATCATCGAATCCCCTTGAACTCACACAAAAACTTGAACTCATCAAAATCGGTCCAGCCGTCTAGGAGGAGTTCAGTGACATACACACGCACACAAGAAATATATATATAAAGATAAGTTTGGGTGTATGGGGCCCCACCAAGAAGACCTTACTTACTCACCTGCAAGGACTTAAAAACATATTCATAAAGGTTACATAAATATATATCAAATGGTTACAGAATGAAAGTGTAACACTTATAAATGTGGTACTGAATCTGTTAATCGTTACCACTTTCAATTGTGTAACAGTTATATATATGTAACAGATATTAATCTGTTAACAGTGTTAATAAGTGTTAACCGAAATGCTACGTTGCCAAATTTACTATCCTATCTTATTTATAATCTAATTTTTTAAATAAAGGTATTTTGTACACCCCCAAGTACTTTAGGACGTTATTTCTGTTACACTTATTAACACATATAAAACGTACCACTTTGAATATGGTACACTTTCGTATCTGTTACATTTATCAATGGGTTTCTTCTAAAACAGTTTCAAACAAGTTGAATTCCTGAGACGAGCTCAGCCGAATACAAGGGATTTTCGATTCAACAAAGAAAATCCCTAAAAACAGTGTTTTAAAACACTTTATTACGGTTACAGTTTGGGTCCCTACACCTGCTGATTAATGGACGAGATTCTGGCGTAGACAATCCTTTTTCCTCGAGATTGGGAGGTCAGATAGCAGTAGCTCTCATAAAAACCGTATAAGTCCAACCAAAAGTAAGAGACAGAATAAGTAGACCCCGGGCTCTCAATCTCAGATGTAACCGAGAACAACGCTTAACGATGATGATAAGGTAAAAAATAAGTACATAAATCATCCACCCGCGAATAAACTAATGCAAAATCAGGAGTAATACGTTATTTTAAACGTCCTCGAATATCTCCCTCCCTAAGGGCATGCATGAAGAATGTTATGAGAGTGAATGAGGCGAGAGAAGTGTGTCAGGATCATGGCAAATGGAGATCCGTGATCTCTGCCTACCCCTGTGGGAAACAGGCGTGATTTTATGTATGTATGTATGTATGTAAGGAACTACGGCAACCCTACTCGCTGATATGCATACACTATGCAAGTAGTATTTTCCCCTCTGGCCAGGCAACTCTACATTTTAACGAATATACCGTTTTAGAAGTCATACATAATGTATTTTTTTTTCATAATAGATGTCTAAGATTTGTCTGTGTTAGAAAAAATCAAATTGCGTCAAAACGTACCCACTGATTCTAAGGCATAAAGCAATTATTCCGTTTGATTTTATTTATTTGGATTTTTTTCTTCTAAAAAAAATCAAGATTTAACTAAATTCCTCCAAAGGTAAAAGATATACATAAATACTGCTCTACATTTCATATCTATACAATTTATAATTTGAAGGTAAATAATATTGTCGGAAGTCTCCCGTGACAATGGCTGCTAAAAAGGACGTGAATGAGATGGGTATGTCGGAATCGAACCGACTGTGTGTGTCCTCCGGTGTCCTCCCCAAGTGTCCATTGCCGGGCACCCCGGGTGTGCCCTCGAAAGGATAACTCCAGGGCTACTTTGGCTGCCATCGTGACTTCGCCTTTTTAGCAAAAATATTAAATTTCGATTGAATTGAATTTCATTTTAACGAAATACCTAATTAAAGTAAAAGATATAAACTTGCGTTTAAATTTATAATATTAGTATTACTATTAAATCTATAGGATTAGTATTACTGTTTAATAGTGAAATCAAAACTTGGCATTTAATCCTACCAAACATATCCAAATACCTATATTAAATTTCGAATATATGTAAGTTCTAAAATGACAATGTTCAACTACTTAAGTATTAAAGTGAAAGATACCAACCTCCGCAAGTTCAAACTCCGCTCTACATTTCATTTCATATCTACAGAATAATTTATCGAGTATTAATCATTTAGCGGTGAGGTAGGGCCTCAAAGTGATCTGTATCTAAAATTGAATATCCATTACAGTATCTTTCATCTCGTAATGAATCTGGCTTCAAATATAATGTAATATTAGTTGATAATGATATTCATAACTGATGCGCCAAGGGTTCGTATGCAAAAGGGAAGGGTTGTGCACTCTTTAGGGCACACTTGTTCAAATTTAGATGTTTTAAAGATTATAGTGTCGATTATGATCTAGGTATTTCGGGTACGATTTCGAAGTATTTCATTAACCACGAAAGTTCAAAAGTTATTATGATAATTTCCATGTTACGTGAATAATGTAGATGTTCTCCATATGTAGCTAGTTCACCTACTGTATGACAGGTGGCCGAGATCTGTTGGAATTCTTAGGTGGGGCATATCACAAATACTTCATTACTATCATCAGGTGGGGGAGGACCCGCAAATATATTCAAGTGCCAAGAAATCGTGCTGTATATAGGTAAATATTATTATAAATTGGTTCATTAATTTATTTTGTACCGTTTACCTTAATGAAATTCATAATGAGATCCTACTAAAAATAAGTATACTACGGTTAACTATATATGTATTGAGGTACGCATAGCCATTTCCTTAACCATTCATACATTCATTCACAAAAACTTGAAGAAACACAAACGTAGTTGAGAAGTCATAAACCTGTGGTAATGTACAAACTTGTATAAGCGTATGTAAGTCCGTAACACAATAAAATTGTGCTGCAAGTTTAACAAAGATCTGTCCTCGTATGTCGCTATAAGCAGTTATACATTCACAATCACCGTCACAAACCACTCGCATAGACATTAAAAGCATCCACCCTACTCTGTTTCGCGTTTTACCTCAAGAACACCCATACATGATTTTGCGTTTTGTGAAACAAAACATAGTGCAATGCATAAACTTTAAACGCTAGATCGACGAGGAGCCGTGGGGACAATAAAACAAAGAAAAGCGTATCTGGCCCGGAGCGTTACAGAGGCGGGCGGCACGCGACACAACGCGCCGACCAACCAGCGCTCCGAGCTCACCACCGCCCCATCGGCCCGCCCCAACAGACCGCGTTCCCGCCGCGGATGAATGAGACGCAGCATCCCTATAAAGATTTTACATCGATTATGGGGTATGGGAGCAGGTCGTTTCTGTCTCACCCGTGGGCGGCGACGTGAGTTCCTCTCGCGCAGTCGCGAACAATTAACGCGCGGGGCGGCGTGCTCGGTGCGCGGCGCGCGACGTGCGACGTCACTATAATGTGGTTAGTCAGTGAGCGTCGGGGCCGAGCCGACGGCGACGGCGACGGAACGGATCACGAGGTTAGGAGCGCGGGAGAGCCGCGCTGGTCGCTCAGCCAACGCGCCGGCCACAGCACGGTGGAGTTCAAGAGCTCGGCGTGCGCGGGGGCCGTGGAGCCTCCCGCGCCGCCTCTCGCCGCGCTGCCGGACCCACAGCAGTTCAACATATTCCCGGCCTTCTTCAGCCGCCAGCTCAACTTCAGCGGTGGCGGCGGCTGTGGCCAAGGTTCTAAAATAATGGAAGAGCTACGACCCAATCTTGTAGGAGGTCTTCTGGGAGTCCCCGGACTCCTAGACGAGCACCAGCCAGATGCAAAGTATTTGCCATCTGGTGGTGAAAGCAAGTATACACCAGACAAGGGCCGGAAGTGTAGCAATGCATCTTCTTCCTCAGCAGAGGAATTTGGTGGACTGTACGGCGGAGAACACGCAGCAACACCGCCTGCGCCCCCGCTAAGCCGTTCGTTACAGGACAACACAGGTACGTACCAAACGCAATTGTTTACACTTCCACTCATCGCTGCCTCATCTACTGAGATTCAACATGCCACTCACCTCTACGTTCCTATACAGAAACAAAAGTCGTCAACACAGCTGTTCGATAAAAGCCAATCATTGGAAGGCTTGTGTTTCTAATAACTTCCCAAAATTACAAAAAATATCTTCTCCCTTTGTATGTACATTGCTTTAAGAGATAGGTAGGTATACATGAAGATGATCATAATTGAAGCGCCTATGCTTGGATTTTGACATTCTAAATTCATTGGAATTGATAATTGACCACTGGTATTTTATCATTTATTTTATGATACGTTGCAAACGATTTCTTTAGTTTTGTACATTTACATATTTTATTGTGCCTAAGTACGTCATTTTCATTATACCTACCATAGAGAACTATTATTCCTTCCTTTCCTAATATTGTTCATTATGTATTAAGTTATGCTGATAATTTATTGATTGATGATAATTGATTGTTCCGATAGGTCTAAACTTCAACGATCGCTCTAAATTATCTGTTACTATTATCTACTCAAAATATAGTAGGTACTCAACTTTACAATCTGTGTTTACAATATCGTCAAATAGGTACAGGCCGGGTACTGTACTACACGTTTTACATTGACCTGTAAAGTGTCAGTAACACTGATTCCTGTAACGGTGGTCGCTGATTCCTGTGCATCATATTTATTATATTATCAACTAGATGTGCCCGCGACTTCGCACGGGTGGAGATGGCTCTGGGTCTTTTTTTTTGCTCGGAACTCTAATTCTTTTTCTAAACCTATGTTACGCCTTGTAATATTAGCTATCTACCAGTGAAAGTCACGTCAAAATCGGCTCAGCCGTTCCAGAGATTACCTCATTCTAACATACAGAAAGATGGACAAAAAGAAAGACATTACGTTAGACGCAAGAAGAAAGGCATACGGACAAAAATTTAAAAAAGGTATTTTTGTAATATGTATCGTAATATACTCATATACATTTATCTAAAACCTGTTATTTTAATTAACATTGCCTTAGCCGAATCAGTGATTGCTTATGGTCTATCGAGCTACGGAAGAACTTGCAAATCACATTTCGATTCCATCTATGTACTACAATTGAGGCTGCTAAAAGAAGTTGTTCCTCGTACTATTAAAAAGAATTATGCAAATAACTACCATGGACTCTTTGAATTTTGTAAAGTATTACCAGTACACGAAAAAATTAAATACACACTTTTAAATGAAGAATTTTTCAACGAAGAAGTTAAAAAAATTAGACAGTATAATGATAACACGATTCAAACACGTCACGTCTTGAAGTCAAGGTTATTATTACCCCAATACAAGAACCTCTATGGCAAAAGAAAACTGTCATATGTTATTCCGGACCTGATCAACAATCTCCCATTATCTCTTACGAATGAGATAACACCAAAAAATATCAAATTCAGACTCAAACAATATTTTTTGGCAAATAAAAATAATTATAATTGATTTTTTAATTATCTGCTAACATAAAAAAACAAGTACTATATATACCTACTATACAAATACTACTTATATACAATAAGTATATCTACTCAGACATAATATTACACTTATACACACAATACACATTTTTAGAAAATATAACAGTATTCATACTTTATAAGCAACAGACACCATTAATCCATATAAACAAAAAATCATACTGTAGATGTTGTTAACGTGTTCTGTGATATGCTCAGAGTGCAATAAAGAAATAGTTTGCCGGCAGGTGGGAGGTAGATGTGCGACGCAGTGCTGTTTTTTATTGTAACCTACCCACTGCAAATTTAATTATTTTATTTAATGCAAATTAAATTATTTGCAAAATAAAAAAAAGCGGCTATAGCCCGGTGGCGTATGTAACGGACTGCTGAGACGAGGTCTCGAGTTCGATCCCCAGTCGCCCCGGACACACCACTGACTTTTCGTAGTTATGTGTGTATTAATAAATGTTAATTATCGCTCGCTTAACAATGTGCCCGGTAGATGGCAATAGGCTCGCCCCCTATTACATTGGGACCTTAACATAACTGGCGAATCGTGGGTGTGTAATACATCTCTGCCTACCCCTTCGGGGATACAGGCGTGAAGTTATGTTATGTAATTATTTAACAACTAAACTGATTGTCGATGAAATTGTTTTGCTCAGACAAATTCGAGTGAGTTTATGTAGCATCATAAGTTCTTTTGTACTGAAATTTGTAACTTATATTTAAATACATAAATAAAAAATAAAATAAAATAATATTACAACCAGGCAATTCAATTTTATTTATTTAATATAATTAGTTTATTACAAAGAAATTGTGTATGAATTAATTTTACCGTTCCAAAACCTTAAAAGTTGCTATCAAAGGTGCAGGTCTACCTTGTTTTATGAGACATGCGAGTCCCCATTATTTAGCGCTATAAAGCCATGATCGAGAGATGTATCCAAAAGTTGAGTACCTCTTTGGTCTGTTTTGTAAGACCAGTTGATGTGGTGGCCGTTAAAGTCACCGGCTATCAAAGTCTTTTTAGAACCTATTGCGACAAGATTATCCCAATCAGATTGTCTAGTTTGTAAATTCGATAAACGGTAAACGGATATTAAAAATTGTAATTCCTTACAATTAAAAAATTTAACGCACTCTGTTCCAATACCACGATTATTTACTAAAATAGGACATAGTTGACATTGTAATGATTCATGGACACAAATAGCGACCCTTCCTTAATTTTCGTCTCTGCCTTGCCTATAGATATTATATTCTTTCCATTCAACATCGACCTTCTCGAAATCCCTGGTTTTTTTGGCACTACTTTAACAAAAATCAAGATTTAGACTTCGGTCACAATCCGTTGAGAAAATTTGCTAGACAGCTCATGAAAAAAGTGGACTCACCTAACTGTTAGATTTGTGGTACACTAGATGATGTCCAAAATTTGCTGGCGGATTGTTTCAAGTTTCGGAGCCAGAGGGAGGCGTTGGTGCGAAAACATAACATAAACGTGCGTGATGTGTGTCCTACTCCTCTAGCGTAAGTGTAGTAGTCTGGTCAATAAGGTATGATGAGGCTAACATACTACTGTGTAGTAAAAGCCTATAAAGAAATTATGTGAAAAAAAAAAGAGACATGCGAAGAATACACATCGGTAGTGGCCATCGAGAAGTAGTGGCACATCATATTAGGTCCCTACAAATGAAATTAGTGTTTTATATGGAAAAGTTTAAATGAAAAAAATATTATGAAATTATATATTTAATCAATCGAAGTATACCATTATTATCTATGCACTTTCACCATTTTATAGACATTTGATTGATTCCATTGCTAAAAAAATTGTGGGAGCGAGAATCGATAAAATATTTGAAGGTGGTCTGGAATATTATTGTTGTTGGTTAACTGGAATTGAAATATTTTCCTTCAAGAAATTGTCCAAAAGCCGCAGACATTGCATTAATTTAGGAACTGTCTGTCGTGAAGTATGAGGTTTAGCGTTGTCCTAAAGCAACGTTGGGCTAGAACAATTGACGAGTCTCGATTGCTTAACGGTTTGGCTAGAACCAGACTGGTCACCAAACACTCATCAGTCCTTTTTTTTAGGTCAACTTTAGCTTGGGACAGTTTTTGTCTTACAGGATTCATTTTTCATCACAAGTAACAATTCGATTCAAAATTCGCTCATTATTATAACGGTTGAGTAAAGTAAAGTAGCACTCTGTGCGTGTTTGGTGGTGTGCTTCATTTAATTCATGCAGTACCGATTTCTCGAGCTATTTCATTTTTCTAATTTGTTATAAGTAAATGAAAATTGTTTTATCACTTACACAGAAAGGTACCGCTAACTTTGCGTAGTTTAATTCTTCGTTGTAAACTAGGGTCTCCGACCGTCCACAAGGATGATTTTGTATAAAACGTTGGGACCAAAAACACATACACATCATCAATACTTCTCGGGTCTACAGACGCCGGGGTGTAAGGTTGCCCATAGAGCATATCCCTCGCACCCCGACTGACCCTGGGCCATCTCCGGTTTCGAGATGGCCCCCTCGGGTTTGGGAACCACGGTGTCCCCGTCTTGCCCCGGTTTGGGAATGCATACAAAAGAATAGACATGGCTGTTATTGTTAAAGTAGTAGCAGTAATAAAAATTAAAATAACGTAGTTAATTAAATCTAAATATTTATAATTAAAAGGAATCTACTACAATAAGTAGATTAAGCAATCTACTAAGCAATCAAAAAGCTAAGCAGCTTAGACCGGCCAATAGAGAGTCCGCCCATGTCTAGGTTTAACTTAGAACTCCAATTCGTAGTCAGTGTTTGGCATAAAATTTCTAATAACAGTTTGTTTTAAAAATAAACTAGATATTCCCAGCGTGGTATAGTTTACCCGTTCCCAGGAACAGGTTCCCGGAATGAAAAGTATCCTATCCTATTGAGATCCAATACCTTGATCTGGTGTCCCTATACCAGATCCCTACTAAGTCCCGGGTCCCGAGCCCCGGTCCCTACCGATCGCGTTTGTTTGCACATCAATAATAGCCCGTTTACACATCAATATTATCAATATATATTGACAGGATCGCGATATACAGGCTGAATTTTTCAACTGGGCCTGGATGGCCAAATCCGAAGCTATGACGAATAGCCAAAAATACTCAAAGGAGTCTCAGGCCCGATTTTGATGAAAACTAAATATATACAGATATTTAAAAAAAATACTTGGGTTAAATGAGAGATCCTGAATCCAAGTATTAAATAATAAATAAATAATAATACAATACAATACAATTTTATAATAGTATGGAAAAAGAATTAGGATTTCGCACGAATAAAATTACAACCCAGTTAAAAATCGAAGTCGCAGGCACAGCTAGTTAATAAATATAATTTGTAAATTTGCTTTGGTTTCCGTAACCAATGTCTTCATACGTGTCGATTATCGTACAATGCTGAATGAACGTTATAATTGTTTACCATTCCTGTTAAAATTACGTCTGATTTGAAATAATTAGGGGTGTAAGTCACATCTATACTATTATAAAATTGTAAATTAGTTGACCCCACCAGGCGAGGCCGCGGTGGCGGTCAAAGTCCGCCGGCAACCCTGGGGTTATCCTTTCGAGGACTTACCCGGGGTGCCCGGCAACGGACACTTGGGGAGGACACCGTGCGGTTTTAGTCGAAACACGACATAACCACCCCCGCTTGCCAGCAGGGTATCCGAAGGAATTTCCGCACGTAAAAAAAAAAAAAGTTGTACATTGGAGATGTTAAAAAAAAATACTTGGGTTATGTTTCGACGGCCTCTGTGGCGTAGCGGTAGTGCATTCGACTGCTACGACAGGGGGCGCGGGTTCGATTCCCGCTCAGTGCAAATATTTATATGAATGAATGTCTGTTTGCATTGGTATGGGTGTTTCTTTGTATAATATGTATGTATTTACAAAAAAAAGTATATAAGTATGTTTATCCGCATTCTGGAACCCATAACACAAGCTAGTTAAGCTAAACTTACTTTGGGTCTAGAAAGCGCTGTGTAGAATGTAGTAGAATATTTATTTATTTTATGTTAAATGAACGATTCCAACATGAAAATATTTTTTTGGAATTCTTATCTGTTTGTTCACGATGGACAAAAAAACTACTGAACTGATTTTCATGTGGTTTTATCTATTACAAAGGTCTTGGTCATACTTAAAATCTGCCGTATGTTTGATTGCA
The DNA here is from genome assembly GCA_946251805.1 of Cybosia mesomella. NCBI lineage: Eukaryota > Metazoa > Arthropoda > Insecta > Lepidoptera > Erebidae > Cybosia > Cybosia mesomella. The sequence continues at coordinate 21,261,100 of OX276402.1, read as the reverse complement.
AAGGCCTAAGTATAACCGGAGATATGACCAAACAAGTTGAATTCCTGAGACGAGCTCAGCCGAATACAAGGGATTTTCGATTTAGCGATTTTTGCGATTTTTTCTTTATCTTGCAATGGTTCACCCCAGCACGAATCTATTACCGAAAACAGCAACTCGATAGCTCATCTCCTTCATACCCAAAACCGTGACAGAAAATTGGCAACGACGACGTCGACAACTCGATAGCAATAGGGCTTTTCTAAAGAAACTCCCTAAAAATACTTGGGTTAAGTTAAATGAACGATTCTCAACACAATTTTTTTTTGGTAGTCTTGTCTATTTATCTGTTTATCTGTTTGTTCGCCATTGATGCAAAAACCACTGAACGGATTTTGATGCAGTTTTTGTATTAGCAAGGTCTTGGTCAGACTAAAAATCTGCCATATATTTGATTGCAATTAGTTTAGTAGATCCGGAGAAATGATCAAAGAACGGCCTCCGCGTGGGCGGAGCCGCGGGCATCAGCCGGTCTTGCATATAAAATCTAATTGTTAAAGTAGCGTCATGGAAATGACAATATTATGATCATTGAAATTACCGAATAAAGTGCCGAACATCAACAAATTTACCAGATCTTCTGACTTTTGATTCACCATATTCCCCATATGGTGAATCTGACACCTGAATCTCTGGAATCAGGCCTATTGAGGCAGCATATGCCTATAGTGAAGAGACTACCAGCCGTCTAGGGTCTGGTGCCATGACTGGCATCTCCACCCTTCTAGTGGGGAACATACCACCTATTCTTTTAATAATGATATTCGGGAAGTCCCAGGCAAAGTTAAACTGTCTTGGAACCCCGCATTAAAATTAATTAGCAGTAAACTGATGGAGTAAGCATGGGTGTATTTGGAGCACTACCAAGATCTTTGGAAGCTAACCTCACCTGCAATACGTTACACCTGTTGATTGACGGACGAGGCCTTGGTGCAAGCTTTTCTCTCGGAGCTGGGAGGTCTGCAGACGTGCCTATAAAAACCAAAACAAACCAATAAAATGAGAAACAGTAGAGCAGACCAAGGGCTCCGAAGTGCGAGCTTTAGATGTGACTGGGATTGGTGCTCAGATACAGAAAATTTGTGTAATGGGCAGAGAGATTTAACCTCTACTAATCAGAAGAACACGTGGAGAAACCACTACTTGGTTTTTTCATGTGTTCTTTAAAATTACTCGAAAACGTGAGACAACTCCCGTCTCAGCAGAAAATGTGCTGGAAAACCGGAATCAATGCATTTTCCAAAAGAAAAAAATAGGCTTAGCAATATTTTCTAACAGCATCTGTCAATGTATTTAATGCACTATTCAAATGTAGGCACATTAGCTAGATTATGCTATGGTAATTTTAACAGTACCTAGTTTTAGACAATTATTAACTAGTTACAACCGCTTTAAAAAAACCTGCAATCCGATTGCAGCGCCACCTGAAACTTCCTATTTAAATAATCTATCGTCTTAGGTTAGGAGAGAAACTTTGTAAAAACGCCGATACTCGTACATTTATATCTAACCAGAAGTAAGTTCATGGTTCAATTCTTGAAAAGTGACGAACTTCCCCATTTCACCCTCTCAGGGGTGAAATTTTCGAAAACGCTTGTAACTGTAAGCTGAAATTTGTTTTTATTGTGATGAAATTTCGTGTTTCTTACTGTCAAAACGACGGACTTCCATGCTTCCTTACGTACCAAAAGCAGGTAGTTATTCTGCAATTCCGTGCTTATTTTTTTACGTTCTTAGAGGTATATTTCTGAAATCGACTGCAGAAATTTCAAGTTTGTAGCGGCATCAGTTTAGGTTCTGTATTGATAAATTAGTCAGTTGAGACTAGTAATTACATATAGTGAGTGTAAGTAAATAAATAGATAGAGGTTTCAAATGCTCTCGGCGTAACGTAATTTCTCGGTATAGGACAGAAATATTAACGTTTTTAACTCTTCTAGTGCACCATTAGTGACTATATTTATATCGTTATAACAAACTATGATATACTTAAATATCAAGTAAAGCAACTAGCTAGCAAGCACGTAGGTAGCCACTACACGGGATATGTGCGTATAATTACAATTCCAATTAGAGTAATATTGCAAACAATTGGCCCGCGGGTGACGTCATGAATACGAAATGTCACTAACGACCGTCCGCACGCCCCCCGCTCTCCGTACAACATCCCTCTCACCCCGACGCGCCCCCGGCTGGAGCGAAGCCTGAATTTTCAAGCGGCTCGGGTGCCGCGCTGAATATACGCTCTACGCGTTTAATGTATGTTGAATAATAATTGTAACATTGACGAAATTGCTGTATTATATGTATGTATGTATGACGTGTAAATTATCATTTAAAGTTCTTGGATTGTCGTTCGAAAGCTTTGAATAATTCTCTTCAGAAGTTGTTGTAGATTAATTTCTTAGATGAAACCTTCAAATTTAGGACAAAATTTATTACAATATTTTATATTATATATGTCACGCCTGTATGTCTCCGAAGGAGTAGGCAGAGATGTAATCATTACATTGATTACACACATTTCGATAACAGTTGTTGATCCCACCGAATACTTCTGCGACTAAGAATTTCGTAACAGATAAACCCAAAATCTGATAAAATATAACACTTTGTTTGACTGGGACTCGAACCCGGGATCTTATGTACAGCGACCGCACACTCTACCACTGCGCCATTCAGGCAATTAACATCTAGTAATTTAATATCTTCATTTCCAATGGCCAATAGTGGAACAGACTCAATGATCTAGTTAAAGTTGTAGTGAGTTGTGGAATGGATGGTGACATCACAAGTCCGCTCATTGTGGAAGATTTTTGGATAGCATACGTTTACCTGTGCTCTAGAAAGCACGTTATAGGCTATGCTTTTGTTTGGCTCTAGATAGCGCCGTCATATAAATGTAAATAATCAATGAATCAATCATTTTATTGCTGAACATGTTACGTAATAAGTTTACTCCTAAGGTGTCTTATATCTGTGAAAGTCAAAGAATCAGAATATTTTTAAAAACTAACTACACCCAAAGTAAGCATAGCTCAACTAAGTTGTAATATGGGTTCTAGAATGCGAACAAGCATTCTAAAATTATTATTTTTTGGAAATACATATTGTACGTATTATACAAAAAAACATCAATTTCGATGCAAATATACGTATTCATGAATATAAATATTTTCACTGAGCAGAAGTCGCCTTACTTAGCAGTCTCAACGCTCTACCATAACTTTTTTTTATATTGTTAACGTCAATTTGACTTTACCTCGCCTGATGGTAAGCTGAAATTAAAGTCTCAGGAATGAGGGTCACCATTACAGGTCCCAATATAATGGGAGGTGAGCCTATTGCCATCTACCGGCACATTACTAAGCGAGCGACAATTAACATTTTTAATACACACATAAATACGAAAAGTCAGAGGTGTGTGTCTGGGGCGACTGGGGATCGAACTCGAGCCCTCGTTTCAGCAGTCCCTTACGCATGCCACTAGCCCAGTGGCCGCCGCTTTTTTTAATTAGTAAAAGAGTAGTAAAAATATATCTTTAAAAAACGCTTCAATTAAATTTGCACGACACTCATACGAGATACATGAGATCATCAAACAATTTAATTCTGGAAATCCAGTCGCATTCCACAACCTTTTATAACAAATCCTTCACAATACAAGTGGAATGCTTTGCCTGAATCTATCAGACGAGCAGTCATTATCGACTTTCCAGAAACTAGTCAAAGAACACTACCTATTGCTATAACAACAATGTTTGTAAAATTATGTATTATATTATGTAAATTATATATTGTACAATAAAAAAGGATGGCGTCATACTTCTTTATTTCATCCAAGTTTTCATAGTTCTCATAGATCTTACCGTTTGACGTTAAATAAAACAAGTTGAATTCCTGAGACCAGCTCAGCCGAATACAAGGGACTTTCTATTTTTTTTTTTTCTTTATCTTGCAATGGTTCACCCCAGCACGAATCTATTACCGAAAACAGCAACTCGATAGCTCATCTCCTTCATACCCAAAACCGTGACAGAAAATTGGCAACGACGACGTCGACGACAACTCGATAGCAATAGGGCTTTTCTAAAGAAAATCCCTAAAAAGCCGTAAGAAACTGATTTGACAGTTTAGTACCAATCCAATCAATTAAATTATTTTATCGTTTGTGGTGAAGTAAACAGGTAACAGTTACGAGTATATGTAAAACCATTAGAGCGATTGAAAATACAATTGAGGTTTTAATCCTTTTGTCTTGATTTTAGATGCTATCCGACAAATGAGTACATCGTCATAGTTAAAATGAAATATATAAAAAAATAAAATAAAGAATAGTAAAAGAGTAGCTAAATTACGTCTATCTTTATTTTATCGTTAATTTTTAGTCGTTATTTTTAATTTACCACCCACGTCATATATTTCCATAGAACCCCACGTTTCCATAGAACTTACTGTTTTGACCTTCAATCAAGAGAAACTGATTTGACTCGACAGTATGTACCGTATTTCGAGAACCTCACAACGACCACAATGACCACATGCCATTTTGTGACTTAATTAATTTGTTCTTGCTAATTATATTTATTTTAATTCAATTAACATAGTACATTCTTTCGTATGTAAAATCTCTTTCACTTTCAGGTTTAACAGGTTGAACTTGAAAATAAAACTGCTTCTTCGTTATAACTCCCGTTTCACTATTTGTTTCAGACTTCTCTTCATCACTTTTATCATGGTTTTTTTGTTTCTCTATTGACTTCGTATCATTATCTTTTGACTTTGTATCATTATCTTGTGACTTCGTATTACTATCTTTTGACTTCGTATCATTATCTTTTAACTTCGTATCATTATCTTTTGTCTTCGAATCATGATCTTTTGGCTTCGTATCATTATTATTTGACTTCGTATCATTATCATTTAACTTAGTTTCATTGGCAATACTTATAGGCTTAGGTACAATGATGTCTTTCACGCCATTGCCATTATTACGTTCGACTTTTAATTTGTTTAATTTTCTTAAATCTTCTAATAACTTGGCCCCTTCAGGGAAACGTTTAGCCACGATTGCGTCATAATCAGGTGTAGTTGCTTTTTGATCCTTAAATATATGCTGAATTATTGGTGATTGTGTAGCGGACGACTTCCACCAAGGTATTTCATTTACAGGATTTCTGTCTTTTAATTGTTGTAAATCAGGTCTTTGATTGTAAACATTGCCACGGAAAGGTGATAGAAAGGAATTAATAACGTTATTAGTTGCAATATCACGTTGCCGTGTATCGAAAATATTTCTGGTGGGCTCAAAAGAAACCGCCTCTATTTGAAAAATTGTGTATCCTGTAAGGCAAAGTAACAATAAACATAAATACAAAGAAATGAAACACGAGGTATGCAATTCCAACACCCAGCCAAACTTAATTATAGACACTATCATATCGTTGAAATGTTACATTCTAAATTATTTATTATAGTATATATATATAATATATAGTATATATAGTATAGTTATATTATAAAATTTGCCTGAGCCTCTTTCTCCCTTAGGCCATGCTTAAATTGTCAAATTATTTTTATTTACCCCTTTGAGTTTGAAATCAACCCATAATGGCTTAATCTGACACGCTCGACTTATGCCAACTATCTCAAAATGTTCACTAACCTGATACGACACAATTTATTTCTCAAAAACATCATAGAAGGGAAATTGAAGGAAAGAGAGGAAGAGGCAGTCCAAGCAGAAATTACGTGAAACAAATCAAGGGGAAGATACAAGTCAGGTCCTATCTTGTCAAAGGATTGGCAGAGGAAAGAATAGAATGGCGATTACTGCACCCACAAGAGCACAGCTCTTTAATTTGAGAGACTGACAGACCAAAGCTCGCGTCTAAAGAAGATGAAGAGCTCGACGGAGACTACTTAACGGGGTTCAAGGCCCTATATGTTAAACTGAACCATCCGATTTTCCTATTGCGACTCCTTAATCGTTATTTGAAAAAAACTTACCAGATAGGATGAAAGTATAAACTGTAAACTGTAAACACTCCATACTTCTTTCGTCGGCGTTTAAATACTAACTAATATTGATGACATTATTTTTAATCATCATTTACACGATATGATAATATGGCAGTTTAATCGATGTTATAATTAACGAGTAAATTGCTTTTGTGGAATCGACTTCAATCACTTTAATGAAGCTGGATACTGGACACAAGTTGTTTTTTTTAAAACGACTATAAAACTGGGCACTGCAGGTTTTTAAGTATGCAAAATCCGAGGACTGGCAACTGTGACCGGATTTTGTGTTGCGATGTTGATGCCACTAAGTGTGATGGTCCCTTTCTGCATTTTTTTTTATTACTTGCGACTGGTCTCTAATCTGCGATTGGCATCGTAGCCTTTTTTTTATTAAAACTTACAGCAAACTCTAAGGTCTACAAAAGTTACAAAATATCCAAGTTTCAACTCTTCATATTAATGAAAACGTAAGACTTCAAAAATTTCGCGCGAAGAACACGGTTTTTCGCAATTACCGGAGATCCACTAAACTGATTAAAGTCCACTAGAGCTCATTCAATATGTTTTTCAAAAATACACATTTTTTAATTCGGGCCCCTTTTTGTACGACCTCTAGTTCTCTGTTTAATAGTGAAAAACCGTCATAATGTACCAAAAACAGTTTTTACGAATAAAAAGAAAAAAAATCTAGTGATCAGAATTGTTCATCAGCAACTGACTCTAAAGTATAAAACCGTACACGGTAGGAAGTACCGCATTACTAGTATGTACCCAAACCGAGTTTTTGACAATAGTCGTGTCACGTTGTATTGGGATCGATCAATCATCACTTTTTTTTTTTTTTTTTTTTTTACGTGCGGAAATCCCTTCGGATACCCCCCCGCTGGCCAGCGGGGGTGGTTATGTCGTGTCTCGACTAAAACCGCACGGTGTCCTCCCCAAGTGTCCGTTGCCGGGCACCCCGGGTAAGCCCTCGAAAGGATAACCCCAGGGTTGCCGGCGGACTTTGGCCGCCACCGCGGCCTCGCCTGGTGGGGTCGGGTTTTATCCCGCTTCGGTGAGTTGGCAGGCGTGTGTAGGGGCACACACGACACGCCTCCGCCACGGCCTGCTTCTGTAAGGACGGCGAGTCGGCCACCTGCCGTCCTCAGGCCCCGATCATGGAGGTCGGTAGTCCCGGGCGTAGATGAGTCTGCGGCGTCCTCGCCGCAGACTGCGAAACTCGGGGGGCAGGGTTCTCTCCCGCTCCCTCTCCGCCGTCTCTTTCGCGAGCATTACCTGCTCGCAGAAAGAGGCGGCGGCGTGCCACTTGCTCCCGTCGGAGACCACGGCCCTCACCATGGTCTCCAACGAGAGAACGTCCACGCCCAGGACCGCAACGAGATCCCGGCGTTGACTCGCCCACGCAGGGCACTCCACCAACGTGTGGAGCGCCGTGTCTTCGCCAGGATCCTCGCAGTGCTGGCACTGCGGCGTTGTCTCCCGGTGGATGCGCCACAGATACTTACCGAAACACCCGTGTCCGGTAACCATCTGGCACATCCGGTAGGAGAGGTCCCCATGGTCCCTCTCCAACCACTCCTTCATGATCGGTCTCACCGCCGCAATGGTGGATTCCCCCCACCTTGGGTGCTCAAGTCGCACCCTCCATGTCTCCATGAGTTCCCGGTGGAGCTGGGACCGCTGAGCCCTGATTTCTCGGGGCTCCGGTCTATGGCCCCGCTCCAGCGCCTCCTTGCGCCACTGGTACAGCAGCGCAAGGGCTCTCGCTTCCAGGTCCCATGGAGGGGTCCCGGCTAGGAGACATGCCGCCTCGACGGAGATCGTGCGATACCCCCTGATGACTCTGACGGCCATCGCTTTTAACGGGCTGTTTAATACAGCCACGTTGCGGGCCGCCAGAGTCTCCGCCCATACGGGGGCCCCGTATAGGGCCATGCTTCGCACGATCCCCAGGTACAGTCTCCTAGTGGGGGCGTTGGGTCCCTTAACGTTGGGCATCAGCCGCGATAGTGCGGCCGCAGCCCCCCTCAGTTTCGGGACCAGACTTCGGAGATGAGGTCCGAAGTCCCATCGGCTATCGAGTACGAGCCCAAGGTACTTCATCGTGGGCTCGATGCCGATGCTCACGCCCCCTACGGTTATGCTGGTTCCCGCAGGTGGCCCCCTCCGAGGCCCGTGAAAACACATAGCCTCGGATTTGTGGAGAGCCACCTCGAGTCCCAGCCGCCGTATTCGACCCACGACTTGAGCAACCCCTGCCGTGGCCTTCATTGCCGCGCTTCGGTACGTTGCTCCCCGCGCCATAACGAGGGTGTCGTCAGCATAGCAGACTATGCTGACACCCTCGAGCAACGTACCGCGCAGCACCCAGTCGTATCCGATGTTCCACAGGAGTGGCCCTAGGACCGACCCCTGCGGAACACCGCACGACACTTCTCGCCGCCCTGGTCCTAGCCAGCTCGGGTAAACTATGGCCCTCTCGGATAGGTATGCCTCGACAATGCGGCGGAGGTAAGGAGGCACTCCGTGATACGCGAGCGCCTCCCTAACGCAGCTCCAGGGTAGGGTATTGAAGGCGTTGGCGATGTCAAGAGACACCGCCACCACCACCCCACCCCGCGAGACTACTTCCTCCGCCAGGCGCCTAACGCGCATGATCGCTTCCACGGTGGAGCGCCCCCGACGGAAACCGAACTGGTTGTCCGCCAGATCTGGCCCCACGTGCGTGAGATGCTCGACGAGGCGCTCTGCAATAATCCGCTCAAAGAGCTTGCACACCTCGTCGAGCAACACGATCGGCCGGTAACCGGATGGCTGATCCGCCGGCCGCCCCGCCTTCCGGATAAGGACCAGTTTCCCCGTCCTCCACGCCTTTGGAAACTGGCCCCTTTCGAGGCATGCGCTAAAGAGCGCCACCAGTCGAGGCCCTAGTTCCTCAAGGGCCAGGACCCATGCTCGGCCTGGAATGCCGTCGGGTCCGGGGGCAGTGCATTTCCGGGCTTTAAGCCGGAGCACTGCTACCCCCAGTTCACTCTCCCTGACTTCGGGCACATCGCTCTCGCTATTATCAGCGTCAGGCGCCTGAGGCGGAGCCATACGCGGAGGAACATGCTCCTCCGCTCTCGCTGGGAACAAGGAGCCCAGTATCCCCTCCAGCCGCTCCGGCTGGAGGCTCTGGGTCAGTAGGGGCGCCCTTGGGCGAATTTTGCCCCTGACCGCAAGGTAAGGGCGCCCCCATGGGTTCTGCTCCAGAGACTCCAGCAGCTCTTCGCGGGCCCGCCGTTTGGCCTGCTTAATGGCTACCTGGAGGGTCCTCTTGGCCCCCTTGTACGCCTCATATAGCTCCGCCTCTCGGGCTGCCGCATCGTCTGGGCGGCGACGCCTCCGGCGAAACCTGGTGTACTGGCGGCGAGCGGTCACGCACGCTGCTCGCAGCTGTGCGATCTCCGTTGACCACCAGTACACCTGTTTCTTTGCCGGGCCGGGCTTAACCCTAGGCATCGCCGCATCGCAGATATGCGACATGGCTCTCCTGAACCATTCGGCCTCTGCGTCGACATCGGCAGGCCTGGCCGGTGACGGAATCCAGGCCTGCACAATGGATGCCTCCAGGAGAGCCTCCCGATCCAGGCGTCTAAGCGCCCAACGTGGATCCGGGGGGTTCGCTATAGTCGGCGGTAGGTTAGGTGGAGAGGAGACGTTGAACCGAATGTACCTGTGGTCCGACGACGTCTCCTCCTCCTCCACCACGCGCCAACCCTGGACGCGGCGGGCGAGAGCAGGGGTCGCGAATGCAACATCCACGACCGAACTGAGTCCCCGCCGCTCCCAGGTGGCGACACTCCCCCGGTTGAGGACCTCTAGGCCACGGGTGTTGGCCCAGTCCTCCAGAACTCGCCCCTTGGCATTGGTTTCCCGGGAGCCCCAAGCCAGAGACCAGGCGTTGAAGTCTCCCAGGACCAAGACAGGGCGAGGACGGCACGCAGCGAGAACGATGTCCAGTCCTGCGAGCCATAGCTCAAGCTCATACTGGTCAAGGCTTGGCGAGAAGTAGACGGCCACGACAGCCAAACCCTCATAGTCCGCCGCGACACAGCCTCGGCCCCTTGCAATGACTGCAAGGCGCGAGGTGTCCGCGGCGGAACCCCCGAAGACGGTCGCTACGCCGTCCAGGTCCACCGGGCTTCCGGGGTGGACCCAGTACGGCTCAGCGACCACGACCACATTGATAGACCACTCCACGATGCTCTGGTACAGAAGATCCTGAGCACCGGTGCAGTGGTTTATGTTCACCTGCAGGATGCGGATTGGTGTGTCCATTAATGGACGTCCATCTCCGCATCCCGCCGCGAATGTGGCCGCTCCTGAGCAGCACCCCCGCTACCCGCTGCGGACGAACGGGGCTTTGGCCTCGAGGCGGCGCAGGTTCTGCTGTCCGCCCGGTGCTCCGCCGCTTTGCCCTCCGCTACGCATTTGTAGCACCGCGGCGGAGCATCACAAGCACTTGCCTTGTGACCGGGCTGACTACAGCGGAAGCACCGATCCCCCACGGTATCTCCCGCTGTGCACTGCACTCCCACATGCCCCACGGCCAAGCACCTAAAGCACCTGGTCTCGCGGGGCTGCAGGAGTTGCACCCGCGCCTTAAGGAAGCCCCCAACGAGGAGGCTCCGTCCATCCGCAATTTTCTGCGCCGCTGCGACGGGGCAGTTGACGACTGCCGTGCCGTGACCGGTGGGGCTGAATCGGATTTCTCCAGCTCTCACCTGATCACGGGGGCAGCCGCCCGCCTCCACGACGGCGGAGATAATTTCCTCCGTCGTGGCCGCATCATCCAGACCCGAAATGCGCAAACCTGCGCATTTGTTGGGTCTGGTGACGCGGACGGCTTCCGAGTCCAGCGACTCCCTAAGCCTGACCGCTAGGGCATCAGCTTTGGGGCCGCTGGTGGCGCCGGAGACCTCGAGTAGGCGAGCTCCGGTGCGAGTCGTCTTGCACCGGAGCCCCCCCTCAATCTCGAGGGCCTTGAGGTCCACTGAGGCTTTCACCTGCCTCAGGACCTGGGCGTACCCCACGCCCTTCTCCACACCCTCCGTCGTCACCGTCAGGACGACGGCTGTGGAGCGTGGGGCGCGGAGCCTCTTCGGCGCCTTCGCCGCAGCGGCTTTTGCCGCCTTCTTTGCCGCCTTTTTGGCGGCTTTTTTCGCCTTCTTGGCGGCTCCCGCTACCACCCACCCCTCTCCTCTGGAGGAATGTTCGGATGCAGCGGTAGCGGTAGTTCTGGCGACGGCGGGGGTGATGCTCCCCTTTGACTTCCCCTGTGGCGCTGGGGCCACTGGGGCGGCGGTCCTTTTATTAGGACCGGGCTTCCCACTGGCAACAGCCGCAAAAGATGCAGGCTGTGCCAGTGGAGGACGGTATGCCCGGTCCTCCAAAACGCCGAGCCGTTTCTCGATGGCCGCCAGCAGCTGCACCATGCTCGGTGCAGGCTCTGGCGCCACCTCGGGTGCCGGTTTGGGCGCCGGCTTAGGCGCTGTCTTTGGCGCCGACTTTGGCGCCGACTTTGGCGCCGACTTTGGCGCCGGCTTAGGCACCGACCCAGGCGCCGCCCCTGGTGGCAAAATAGCCAACGGCTGTACCGCTACCTCCTCGACTCTTGGGGCCCTTTGAGCCTCCGGGGATCCCCTGACCAACTGTGTCAGTTGCTTCACTTCCTCCCGGAGAACCCGCTGTTGCTCCAAGGAGTTAGCGAGCTCAGTTTCCAGGCTTGTGACCCGGGCCCTGAGCTTCGCCTCCTCCTCAGAGACGCTCCTAGCGAGGAGCTCCTCCAGCGCCGTTTTAGCGACGGCAACGCTTTCCGCCACCGTCTTCTTCTTCCCGGACACGTTTTTGGCACCTTTGATGGTGTCCGTGATCCGGGCAAGTGCAGAGAGGAGCTCCCTCGCGGCTGGGACCCCTTGGTCCCTACCACTGGGAAGTGAAGGGACATCCACCATCGGCTTTGGCGCCTGGCTCTTCACGGTGTAGAGTCCTCTACCCGCCGTTGTGGCCAGCACCTTCGCAGGCCGATCGTCCTCGCTCGAGGAGACCATCCGCTGTCTGGAAGAGCTCCTACTCCGATCCAGTGACGGTTTACCCGAGCGTTTCCTTTTACCTGGAAGGTTTTCGGTCTCCATTAGGCTGTGGACTGACTCACTGTCAGTCCCAGCCGTCGACGCGACCTCCGCGTCCGTTAGTCCTCCTGTTGGTAGCGGAGTAGCGGGTCTGGTGAAAACGGCCTTAGTCAGCCTCGGGTGAGACCGGCGCCTTCCCTCTTCTTCACCCCCAACTACTTCTACTCCAACTACCTCCACTACATCATTTCCAGTACCGTTATTCGCGCCTTGTTCGTTGTCGTAAATTTCGTCCGGTTTTGTAACATTTGAATTTATATTATCCATAATATATCCCACGAGTATGGGGGAAAAAAAAGGTCCATCCAGGCGGAGCCCCCTGCACCTGGATAAGCCTATATACTATGGAGGTCGGCTGGTATCCATAGGTTTTTGCGACTTCGCTGTCGGGTGTTATAGACTTTTCCTTGTCGTGGGCCGACCAATAAAGGCAAGCCCTCCGGTCAGCAAGTTCTCAGCGTACCCTTCTGGAGCCACCAGTCAGGTCGTTGCTGATCACCTACCGATTACGGAACGCGAGAGGATGGCTAGTCCTCTCTCACCGGCGGCGGCACAAGTGCCCGTCGGCCCCTGCGTTAGCAGTGGGCCAACCCGCCCCTGGATCCCCCAGGACCCTACGGTGGCCTCCACCACTAACACCATCGCTCATCCTGTCTCCTCTGAAAGCAGAGGAGTACGGAGAGCGATGTGTTCCCGCCACGTCGGGTATTGGCCGACGATCAATGCCAACCCCATGAAGGGGAAGCCATTGACCGCCGCCCAGGGTGTACCGGCCGCTCCGATTCCGTTCCCCCCGGACTGCAGCGGGATCGGAATCGGAATGACACACGAGGAGGTTACCCGACTCACACCCCGATCAATCATCACTAACAAAACTATTGTAACCAGGTACGTATTGAGAGAAGACTCTAACCACTGGTGACTTGGTCGCTTTAACCGATGCTGATAGAGCAATAATTATATTTTGGGTGAGTACACACCCTACGAGAAATCGTTACGATCACACTGTACTGTTTAATCTGCACTAATCTTAAATCTGTAAAGTACAGTTTTAATCACACACACGTATCGATTTATCGCTATAGTTTAAACGTTACAGTGCGTTCGTAACGATTTCCCATAGCGTGTGTGCCTTTTTTTTTTTTTTTATCGTGCGGAAATCCCTACGGATACCCCCCCGCCGGCCAGCGGGGGCGGCACGCCGTCTCGGGTCTTCAGACGCCGGGGTGTAAGGTTACCCATAGAGCATATCCCTCGCACCCCGGCTGACCCTGGGCCATCTCACCACTAACAGCATCGCTCATCCTGTCTCCTCTGAAAGCAGAGGAGTACGGAGAGCGATGTGTTCCCGCCACGTTGGGTATTGGCCGACGATCAATGCCAACCCTATGAAGGGGTGAAGGGGAAGCCATTGACCGCCGCCCAGGGTGTACCGGCCGCTCCGATTCCGTTCCCCCCGGACTGCAGCGGGATCGGAATCGGAGCGACACTCGAGGAGGTTACCCAACACACACCCATTATTTTCATAATTATCTATTGAAAATGTAATCGATATCCATAAAAACAATTTTTTTCTATTTTATTGTTGATACCGCATATCATCACTACTGAAAATAAATAAAGATAAAAAAATAGTATTTATTATTTCAAATGAAATTTTAACAATCATAATATAGCGATAGATTATTATATTGACTTACTCGTCTTCCGATTGCCACTGTGGCAGCGAACGAGATACATGAAAACACCGCCACTACGGCAGCGGTACACGTACCTTCATCTAAGCACGGTATGTCTTACCTCTAATATAGGCGTCCATAAGTTGCAGTAACCGCTGCCCTATATGCTTGTCAGTTACCAATATCATCATCCCAGTGGTTATCCAGTTAGAGCCCGGGCTCCGCTCCCTTCCTTCCTTTATGATTTGTCTGACCCTCGAACCGCGAGAGAAAAACCCCATACCACCACCATACAAGAGGTATATACATTGGAATTACCTTATTCTAAAACCGTTAATACAAGTTTGGGATCTCATGGTATTTTAAGGTTCATTGTTCATGAATATACCTTTTTTTTTTTTATCGTGCGGAAATCCCTTCGGATACCCCCCGCGTGCCAGCGGGGGCGGTTATGTCGGGCTTGAACCGACTAAAACCGCACGCCGTCTCGGGTCTACAGACGCCGGGGTGTAAGGTTGCCCATAGAGCATATCCCTCGCACCCCGACTGACCCTGGGCCATCTCCGGTTTCGAGATGGCCCCCTCGGGTTTGGGAACCACGGTGTCCCCGTCTTGCCCCGGTTTGGGGGGAGGGGCGCTAGTCGCCCCACCGTCCCGGCCTGCTTCTGCTGGGGTGACAGGTGGCCTCACCCGCCACCCCCAGGCCTGCGCTCATGGAGGACGGAGGTCGTTAAGCGACCTCCGGCGCCTGAGTCGCCTGCGACGCGCGGCGAGCAAGTTGCGGGCTCGGCGGACCGGGAGAGTTCTAAGTCTCTCCCGGGCGCGCTCCGCCACCTCCTTAGCGAGCATTACATGCTCGCAGAAGGAGGTGGCGGCGGCCCATGTTCATGAATATACCTAGCGGATGTTTGCACCCCACAATCAAAGAATTATACACACAACCAAGGAAATAAGTATACAACTTTACATGTGATGGTGTATGCGTGTACTTATTTCCTTGGCCGTGTGTACGTTATTACTTTTCTAACATTTAGCACATATTTTGTGTGCAACAAAACCTTTAATACGTGACGCGTGGTAGTCGTGTGCAGATCACACCTGTTCCGAACCGTTCTTTTCTTTGGTGCAATGCCCAGCTTAGCCTCGAAAGTGGACAATTGTCAAAACCACAGATGTTCACGTTAGGATTAAAAATAGGTTGTTTCATTTTATTAAACATTTGGTATGCATTTTTGATAGCGTATCATACTGAGATCGTAATTTATATTCAATCAATGCTAACCAAAGACAGAAAAGAGCAAGACATTATTTCGGTTAAAAAAAATATATTTATACAGAACCAGAATTTTGATTTGGCACGTTTGGGAAGAAAGGTGAGAATCCGGTTAAGATCGGCTTGTATTGTTAAGGGTTCTTTCTATCGCACATCTAATGTCTACGGCGTGATATATTTTTAGATTAGTCAAAAACGAAGCTACAGTTTACAAAACTGAGGTACGCCGAACGCCCACTCTTCTACCCGACGACGTGCCAAATCGATGCCAAATACATTATGAAAAAATTGACACTATCTGCGGCAATCAAACAACATAAACCAACACATAAATCAAATACTGACACAACATATCGAAATCCATGTTATAAAAATAAAGCAAAGATTCGAAAAAACCCTTGTTTAATCCTCTAAACAGCTAACCAATATGCGCATAATAATCTAGTTGTAAGAGTCTCTCGACATAATGGAGTGTCGATTGCCGGCGCGCGCGCACCCCTCACTTGATCTGTTAAGCCCATTGTCATTCACACATTGACACATCGAGGACCCTCCATCAGCTGGCTCTTGAAAAAAGTTATTTAACGGGTTATAAATTCATTTGATTTGAAAGTATTTTGACTTAGTTGTCGTGTTAAATATGATATTTTCGGAAACCTGTGATTTGTTTTGTTTGTGTAAATAGGGCTTGTGATCCTGTTCTAACTATTCATAATAGGTAAAGAAATAATTAAATAATTCAGGACATCTTACGCAGCATCTGTACTCAAACTAAGCATAGAATTAATATGGGTTCTAGAATGTGAATGAACTTATCTACTTTTTTTAAATACATCCCATTATATCTTATTTGCCTAAAATCTTGACGCATATCAAGCGGAATAAAACACACGGCAAGTTGATTTAATGTCGTATGGGCCCCACATAACCATTACGGCTTCTAAGTTGAATTTTTTCTACTGGATCTGAAGATATACGAGTAGAAGACCAGGCTATACAAGATGTCCAATTTAATTAAATGTAGGTCATAAATAGCGACCTCTTGTGCCTAGGAGAGTACATAAACCTGCCAGTTTCGCCTATCAAGTATGCCAGTGACAAATCGTTATGTAGACATAATTACCGTCAGTTATCCCGACAAAGTGGACTACACATAAAATATCATGATCACTTTGGGTTGAGGAAGTTAGATGACAGTCAGGAGGAAAATTGATACTTATTTAGGCAAATTTAAGATAATCAGGCTAGGCAGAACATACTCTATTATAGATATAGTTAGATAAATGTAGTATGTATATACTAAAGCAAGAGTCATAGACATAGAAAGGGTTTGTTTTTTGGGTATGATTTAACCTATCGGCACTTAAATTGGTTTTGAATTTGATAAATAATAGGGTTTGTCCATAAAATAGTAGATATACATACATAATAGCCATAATGTAGTCGCCAAATAAAACTAGGGGCGCAATGCATTCTGCTGTTGCAATGTTGAGCATGATTGCCTACAATCCACGCGCAATTTTTTTTTCAATTGATTACCATTGAATTTGTTTTTTCAGTGATTATTCCTCCGTTGCTAGACCGATTTTTAATTTTCTTTTTCTGTCTTAAGCCAATAGTTAAGTTGCACATTTTGGCGCCAAAATCGTGGTCTACATTGATCATTTTGGAGAAATCATATTTTGACATTTTTGAGGGGTGATTATTGCTCCGCGGTATGTTCGATTCTCAATTTTATTCTTTCTGAACCTTCCGGGTATCAAGTTGTATTTACATGCCAAGTTTGGTCAAACTTGGTCAATTAGTTTAGGAGTAGCGTCACAACCTAAATACACCGAGTGGAGGATAGAGAGTTTTTCGCTCGACTTTGTCTCACTCTCAGCTCAATTATTATATAGTTCCTAGCATCAAAAAATAGGTTTATATTTATTATAACCGGTTTGTCCTGATAACTGTATCATCAAATAATAAAATCTTTCGAAGCGAGCCTTCCGTCATACACTCTAATCTATATCTAACCGCGTCGGGGCGCGCTGTCGTAATCTGCGGATAATAATTGAACTGAGTGAGACGAAGTTATTTAAAAAAAAATGTATTATAATAGTAATTTATCACAATAAATTGATAATTAATAAAATCTCTAATCTATCAAAGAATATATTAAAGAAAATAATATACTGATAATAATAAAATTACCTTGATTGCGACTGTACTGCCAGAGAACAATGCAGCGTATGACGGCTGACACTGACAGCGTGCAATGCAGATGGAATCATGCTCCCCTCGTTCGTCCCACTGATACCCAATTTTTTTCATTGCGCATCGTCTCATTCTATGTTTAGAGCGGCCAAGAAGTTTGGTGCGAGTTACACCATTCTGCCTGCTATTATTCATTCTTTAGCATCTATTATTAATGGGGTAAACCTTTATATTGAGAACAACATGTTTATTCATGGAATGGAATGAACATAACATAAAACATAAACTCACGCCTATATCCCCGAAGGGGTAGGCAGAGGTGCTAGCAACCACATTGCCAGTTTATGTTTAGGTCCCAATGTAATAGGTGACGAGCCTATTGCCATTAACCGGGCACTTATAAACCTGCGATAAATACACACATAACTTCGAAAAGCATCGAAAAGTCATTGGTGTGTGCCATGGTAAAACCTGGGATCGAACCCGAGACCTCGTCTCAGCAGTCCATTACTCATACCACTAGGCTACTAGGGAATGAACTACGATCTTATTTGGTAATCATTCCTGGTGACATTTTTTATTAATTTGAGAATGAAATTTTATTTTTCTGATAATTAAAATATTTCGTGGCGACAGATTTATTAATTAAATAATTGCTAAGTTGATGATAAACATAAACTTTGCTGACAAAAAATATACTTAATCCTCGTTTTTTTGTGGGTAAATACATGGTGTTTTTAACCACAATGGGAAGCAGGTGACCAGTTGGATGGTATACCCTATTTGTAGGACATTTCATCTATTTCCCATTCAGAGATTATGGAATACTATGAAAGTTAGTCGCAAAGGTGTATAAAATTGAATTTTACTTGGATAGTTGAAACCCCTCGCAAGAAATCATTTACCGTTTAAAGCTGAAATTTGTTTTTCGACTAAATTTGTTACGCTATCCCTACAAAGCCATGAGCCATAACTTTTTCAAGAATGGTTACGTACTTGCAAACTTCAATCTTGTGATATCCGTAATCAACCGTTTCGAAATCAAATTCAAACACGTTTTAAGGCGGACAAAACTATGACGTATTCTTGATATTTTTGTGGGTGTGAACCAAGATCTTCGAAATCCATGTCAACCTCAACTGTAACCCGATACACCTATCGATTGACTGATGAGGCTCTGGCGCAGTCTTTTCCGTTGGGATTGGGCTCAGACGGCTATGTCTCCCGTAAAAGCCAAGATAAACCAAATATTGGAAAGGAAAGTTGACCCAGGGCTCCAAACTGCAACCTTAGGATGCAACCGGGCTTGGTGCTCGGATGACGATGATTTTTAATGGATCAGATGAATGAATGAATGATTTCATATATTATATCCCACTACACTGTGCGACTTTATATATTTAGACAGTGGATTATTATACAATACTATCAATAGATAGTTATTGTATAATATGCCGCATCTATGTCTATAATCTCCAATTGCTTGTAGTAAAAACGTATGCCCTCTTTCTTTTTACCGCGATGCCCTCGTTACAAAGGGACAATTAAAGTTCAATCTGTTGGATTGGCGGCATTTGCGTCATTCACAAGTGCATTATCGCGACAACATATGGACGCTGGGGGGTGCCCCGCGGCTCGCTCGAGGTGGTCCAGACGTGCATGGGTCAAAAATGAGGCCTTTAAATATGAACTGTGGGTTTGGTAAAAAAGTTGTTGCTTTTATTTTATTTTATTGTTAATTTTTTGATTCGTTATATACTTATACTTAAGTTCTAAGTTACAATCATATTTTGGTTACAAAATAAGGTCAGAAAACTAGACTAAACAAGATTTGAAAGATGACAAAGTAAAATTTTAGACATTTTGAGAATTGGCCATTTTGAGAACTAAAAATTTTAAGATTTGGACATTTAGACAACTTTGTACATCTTGAGAATTCGCAATTTTGATCCTGAACGTAAATATTTACATATACTTTTTATATACTTTCTGAATGTTAAAAAGTACACAGGTGTCACCGGTTGCGCAACGGCTGCAGCTGTATATTACATAATTCTGATACATATGGAAAACCAAAACGGAAAAGTCAAAGACTGAAGAACCATCACCGCTCACCAGTTTTAAGTTCAAATAAAAACAAAAAGTCTACACTCAGAATCAATTTACACAACTGTATTCGACACTTAAACACAGGGGTGCAGTCACCCGACACCTCTCGACGGCCACAGATGTACCTTACATGTCAATCGTCATAATTAGGGGATTAGGGCCCCCTAATGACATGTTACATTGAATCTCTGTTACGCCCCCGAACAAATGTTCACAAAATAAATACTGTTCATTGACTTGTCGCAAATTGCAATGCTTCTTAATTTATCCCTTTTGAAGTGCGTCCGAGATAAAAAGTTATTTGTGGAATGTGTAAATTCATATCTTCATATTTGTGAACTCCAAAAATAAATCTACTAATTTGTGATTTTTATATATATGTCACACTGCATATTAACAAAAATATCAAATAAGTAATATTTTTTATTTTATTATTTGTTAAAAACATAAAAAATAACACATTGGCAAAATTTACTTTACGGTATTATGTTTTTGGTGATCTGAAAACTGAAATATGCAAATCTACCTTCTGCTGAATATACTTTTAACAACCTTTTATAACCTGTCTAAAAAATAACATCGGTATACTTTGCCTATATTTACCACTTAATTAAGACGTAAACCATTTATGGCGATTCAGTTAATTTAAAAATCATAATAAAACCGGATAAGTGGATAACCAATATTTTATACGAAACACCTAAAACATAAAATTTTAATTTCTATCTCTAATGCCTTAATCTCATCTCGGAAAAATGACAGGTAAAAAGTGAAACCAATATATTCGCCATCAAAGCCCCTAAAAACATAGAAGCGAATAAAAAAATACAACCTTTTAAACGTTAAAAGGCCCCGTTTACCGCGGACGCAAACACTTAGCTCCATGTTAATTAGTAAGTAGCCGGGAACAGCGTCAAAGGGAATGCATGAATACTTCCAAACCGACCTCCGACGGTGCTTTTAAAATCTCCCCCACTTAATCCTAAAGCTCAGAGAAACCGAAGGTAAACTGATTATGTCGCCAATATACGATTTTTTCACGAAAATGAACTTACATTTGAGGCAGCTAGCGTACTACGTCATGTGGGATCACAATTAACACGAGATAAGGACGCCTTTTTTAATATTCGGTATGAGTCGCAAACTCGCAACTACTTCGAGTTTCCACTTAACCTCTCTATCCATTACTGTTTTTACTTTTCATGATTTTCTTTCTTTTTAGTTCTAGGATGCCAGTGGCTGTACCACTAACATCTATCAGAGGGATTTCCGCGTCTGCAATTACATTTCTGAGATAAAAATTATCCTGAGTTAAGTTATGTTTTTAAGTTATATTTCATTGTCTACTGTGATAGTTTGGTAATAGTGTTATTGATGGGTCATTGTCATAAGTGTTTTAATACGACTGAAGTTGCCAGTAGATTATGCGGGGCTGTTTCTAACTATGTAAAATAACATAATAAATAAAAAAAGCGGCCAAGTGCGAGTCGGACTCGCACATGAAGGGTTCCGTAGCAGCAAGTAACATAATAATGTCTTTCTTATAATTTTTATATTTGAGTTGATTGAATGAAAGGTAAATTGCGGTTTACGTTTTATGTCGTATTAAAAAAAACTACTTACTAGATCTCGTTCAAACCAATTATCGGCGGAAGTTTACATGGTAATGTACATCATATATTTTTTTTAATTTTATCATTCTCTTATTTTAGAAGTTACAGGGGGGGGGACACAATTTACCTCTTTGGAAGTGTCTCCCTTGCAAACTATTCAGTTTAGAAAAAAATTATATTAGAAACCTCAATATCATTTTTGAAGACCTATCCATAGATACCACACACGTATAGGTTTGATGAAAAAAAAATTGTTGAGTTTCAGTTCTAAGTATGGGGAACTCCCAAAATTTAATGTTTTTTTTCTATTTTTGTGTGAAAATATTAATGGGGTTCACAGAATACATCTACTTACCAAGTTTCAACAGCATAGTTCTTATAGTTTCGGAGAAAAGTGGCTGTGACATACGGACGGACAGACAGACAGACACGACGAATCTATAAGGGTTCCGTTTTTTGCCATATGGCAACGGAACCCTAAAAGACCCGGGTTTTACTATACATCTTCCTTTAATGACATGAACTGGTATTCTTGATAACTGAGATCTATCATCCTACTTCCTACTAATCCTACTTCCTACTAATAATATAAATATGAAAATTTGTGAAGATGTTTGGTTGTTTTTTACTCAATCACGCTCAAACGGGTGAACAGATCTGACTGAAATTTGATACAGGCATAGAATATAAAAGATAGATCGAAGATGGAAAACAAAACGGGACGCGGGCTTCAGTTAGTAAATTAATATTAGTGCTGGTGTGGTGACGTTTCGCGGCATTCGCCTGACTTCGTGGATTTTTTTTTAACGTGCGGTAATCCCTTTGGATACCCCCCCGCCGGCCAGCGGGGGTGGTTATGTCGTGTCTCGACTAAAACCGCACGGTAGCCTCCCCAAGAGTCCGTTGCCGGGCACCCCGGGTAAGCCCTCGAAAGGATAACCCCAGGGTTGCCGGTGGACTTTGGCCGCCACCGCGGCCTCGCCTGGTGGGGTCGGGTTTTATCCCGCTTCGGTGAGTTGGCAGGCGTGTGTAGGGCACACACGACACGCCTCCGCCACGGCCTGCTTCTGTAAGGACGGCGAGTCGGCCAACTGCCGTCCTCAGGCCCCGATCATGGAGGTCGGTAGTCCCGGGCGTAGATGAATCTGCGGCGTCCTCGTCGCAGACTGCGAAACTCGGGGGCAGGGTTCTCTCCCGCTCCCTCTCCGCCGTCTCTTTCGCGCGCATTACCTGCTCGCAGAAAGAGGCGGCGGCGTGCCACTTGCTCCAGTCGGAGACCACGGTCCTCACCATGGTCTCCAACGAGAGAACGTCCACGCCCAGGACCGCAACGAGATCCCGGCGTTGACTCGCCCATGCAGGGCACTCCACCAACGTGTGGAGTGCCGTGTCTTCGCCAGGATCCTCGCAGTGCTGGCACTGCGGCGTTGTCTCCTAGTGGATGCGCCACAGATACTTACCGAAACACCCGTGTCCGGTAACCATCTGGCACATCCGGTAGGAGAGGTCCCCATGGTCCCTCTCCAACCACTCTTTCATGATCGGTCTCACCGCCACAATGGTGGATTCCCCCCACCTTGGGTGCTCAAGTCGCACCCTCCATGTCTCCATGAGTTCCTGGCAGAGCAGGGAACTCTGAGCCCTGATTCCTCGGGGCTCCGGCCTATGGCCCCGCTCCAGCGCCTCCTTGCGCCACTGGTACAGCAGCGCAAGGGCTCTCGCTTCCAGGTCCCATGGAGGGGTCCCGGCTAGGAGACATGCCGCCTCGACGGAGATCGTGCGATACCCCCCGATGACTCTGACGGCCATCACTTTTAACAGGCTGTTTAATATATCCACGTTGCGGGCCGCCAGTCTCCGCCCATACTGGGGCCCCGTACAGGGCCATGCTTCGCACGATCCCCAGGTACAGTCTCCTAGTGGGGGCGTTGGGTCCCCTAACGTTGGGCATCAGCCGCGATAGCGCGGCCGCAGCCCCTCTCAGTTTCGGGACCAGACTTCGGAGATGAGATCCGAAGTCCCATCGAGCCCAAGGTACTTCATCGTGGGTCGATGCCGATGCTTACGCCCCCTACGGTTATGCTGGTTCCCGCAGCTGGCCCCCTCCGAGACCCGTGGAAACACATAGCCTCGGATTTGTTGACTTCGTGGATAACAAATGTCTGGACATGTCTTTCACACCGGGCCCCGATAGGAGGGGGAGACCCAAGAACTGCTGGTTTGATGTCGTAAGGAATGACCTGCCAACGGTCTCACTGCCATGAATGCCTAAGATCGTGCGAAGTGGAAGAGGCTCCATCCACGTCAAATACTGAACCCGTTCACGCGACCCACAGGAATCTATTCGCGATAAAAAAAAGTAGCCTCTGTGTTTCTCCAGATTAAAATTGTATCTGGGCCAAATTTCAACCAGATCCGTTAGGCCGTTCTGACATGTTTAAGTCACAAACATCCATCCATCCATACAAACTTGCACATTTATAAGAGCAGTCAGATTAACACTCTACTAGCCCAAGAATAGTTCAAACAGCTACAAAGACAATCGTATTATTTGTCAGTTTACCGACATAAACCGTTTGCGGCATCCTCTCAGTGTCGAATCATTAGCTCCTTAACAACGTTAGTTAAAGCAACGCAATTACAATTACGCGGGCCTCGCGAACTTGACCTACGCCAAGGGGTCGATGCGCAACGCTCGCTATGCAAATAAGAACGTTTCTTTGAGTGAACGTGATTGTGAGTTACTTGGTTATGTAGAAAGAGATTTAGTAGAGTTTTTTTTATATACTGCTATGCCGTTACCATGATCTATGGGCCCTTGTAAGAACAGGCGTGTCGTTTGCGCATTGTTAGTTGGAGGAAAAGCAAGGATCTTCGATAGGTAGAAGAGTTGATAGAGAATAGGCAAAAGAAGAGGCCTCCGGTGATCTCACCAATCGTTCCAATACAGCATACTGGAACTTCGTATACTCCATTTATATATTTGTAGCTCTGTAAAACCCTATGTTCTACTTAAAGAGAATGCCTACGGCATTAAGTCCGCTATTGTGATGTTTGCATAAAGCTTAGATTAATAAAAATAAATGAATGTTGATATTAAGTCAGAGTGTTACACTTCTGTAGTCGAGCTGGTGAATTTGAGCTGGTGAGACGCACATTGACCACGTTTTATTTACTTTAGATGTCTTTATCGATCATCGTTGATTAGTTCGTTAACAATCTATAAAACAAAAAAAAGCACTTGTCTGAAAAACGTTCATCCGACCTATTTGTTTAGCTGATATTTTCATATTTACTCAATGAAATTCATTGGGTATAAAATGTGCTTACACTAATTAAAATGAATGAATCGCGTTTGTATACATCGGTGAAATCGTAATATTATGATTATTTAATATGGTGGATTATTTATTATTGTATTAACAATTAGTTACTTAATAAACATTATTCCGGTTGTAGCACAGAAATATGATCAATATTTTTACAGGTACAGCTCTTCACCACAGGGCCCAATAATCACCATTGGTAACCGAAACTTACATAAACATGATTGATAACGTACGTTTGGATGACCTCGGCACATTTGTGTTAGTCCCTTATTTCGCGTCAATCTGTTCGTTATCAATACGATAAGACATGTTGTCATTGCGATAGACCTTAAATCAGGGTTTGTGTACAAGTGTACACGTATCACCACACATGTGATATGTGTACACTTTGGGGTACGCAGTAATGGTAGCTGTCTTTGTTTTTTGGTTAACTATACACGAAGAATACCCGGTGCTTTCATGTAAAGTGGCGAAATTTTTTGCAATGACTTTCGCAGTTATCTTGAAAATTTAACAGGGGTATGTACAGTCAACGACAAAAGTGAATTAAAACTTAAATATTTACAAACGTTTTTTACATTGGAATACATGCACCTAATAATGAATATAGTTTTATGATTCCCAGAGGACAAAGTTATTATATTTCATGTTTTGTTTAAAGTGAATTTGTAAAAGTGAGTAGTAAATTAGGATTTGTTAACCCACTTTTGTCGTTGACTGTATGTAGAGTTATAAATTCGAAAAACAGACAAATTTATCAAAGGCAAGGTGTTCTAATGTCTAATCATAATAATTATACATCAAAACACCCTTGTTTTTGTTTCTTTTTTACCTGTACCTACATAAATCAAATTCAAAATATTCTAAGACATTCTAAACAGCGATATCTAGATCCAAACTAGCTTGTATTATGGGTTCTAGAATGCGGATTAAGTTTTTTTTTTTTAATACTTTACAGACTACTGCAAATATACATATTCATGCATACAAATATTTGCACTCAGCAACAATGGAACCCGCGACCTCTGACTTAGCAATCGAACGTTCTACCGCTACGCCATAGTTCGTCATTATTAAACCAATTTACAATCAAAATTTTGTTGTCAACAGCAGAAGGTGCTTTCAAAAAATTAAAACCTGAACCGGGCGGGACGGTGGGAGCCTCTGGTGGTGCCTCTGCCTTGTCTCCCGCGTTAGGCCCTCAACACGCGGGTCACACACCTACTACAGCGTCGTGTCCAACCCCTGCACGACGCAGACATAGAACAACGTTCACACAGGTATTTGAAAAGTTATCTATACTAATACCCAATATTGAAGTATCTAGTTTATAATACTAAAATAACAGCTTTTTATTTATTGTATAATATGAATGTGTATACACAAGTTACTTATAACAAAAGAAAAACATCTTAAATTTAATTGTCTTTCTATCATCATGTCTATTTGTTTCGGGTTCTTCGAAATGGCTAGACCAATTTTGACGGGTTTGCAGATAGCTTATATATGTTATATGTGTTATAAGCCGTAACTTAGACTACCGACTTTTATTTTAGAAAAAATTGAGAGTTCCCGCAAGAAAATTAAAAATCAGATCTAAGTTCACGCGGACGTTGTCGCGGGACAACTAGTAAGAGATATAATAGAGCGGCCGTCGCGGTGTGACTGTTTAGGAAGTATCTGCATTGTAGTTATCCAAGTAACATATACGTACCCCTATATTAAATTCACGCGCCAACTGTGACTTTTTGAGCAGCTATTTTAAGTACGCCAGCGATAGATGATAAATGAATTATTATGGTTACTAACTGTGACCGCGACTTCGTATAAATAATAATAAATACTTGGCCTACCTCACTGAACACTCCCAAAACCAGTATTCTTTAGCAATATTCTCATCAGACACATACAATATACATATCTACTCACCAGGAGACATGCAACATTCTGCAAGTAGCATTTAACTGTTCTTTAGAAGGTGAAAGTACTTTATTCTTTTGTCTCTGTCGTGTATTCCCTACATTTTTTATTTGCCGACTTATAATTACGAAAAAAATCTACGAACGTTGAACGTCGAATGAAAGAAACAATTCTGAAATTCTTCAAAAATACTTACTTTTAAACTTACACATTCCATTATAGATAAGCAATAATGTTAAAGGGAACTAAAACGATTATAGTTCAGTAGGCCATCATGATACAATGATTCATGTGATTTCATGGTACCTACACGGCCCGAATTTTCAGATGT
This sequence comes from Cybosia mesomella, assembly GCA_946251805.1. Classification (NCBI taxonomy): domain Eukaryota; kingdom Metazoa; phylum Arthropoda; class Insecta; order Lepidoptera; family Erebidae; genus Cybosia; species Cybosia mesomella. Next base: position 21,234,408 of record OX276402.1, on the reverse strand, counting down.
TTCATGATCCCGTTACTCCGACTGACATTATTATATATCTTTAAAAAATGTTTGTAGATCACCACAGAAGTTTTACTGTGCTTTTTATTTGGTACAGGAACAATTAGCTGAATTAGAAGCGGCATTCGCCAAATCACATTATCCCGACATCTACTGCAGAGAGGAACTGGCGCGGACGACCAAGCTCAACGAAGCGAGAATACAGGTGCGTTGTATAGTAATAAATATATACATACTCTGTGGTCTGTTTTTGTCCAGGGTAGGCAGAAGTAAGAGCTCATCATTTGATTGTTTACATACCTCATTATTAAATCCGTACCGTTATTAAATCTTTAAATTCATTCAAACCTGCGATATGTATATATTTTTTTACCACATAAAATAGATTAATTCAACATAGTTTTTCAGTCTAAGGATTCAGCAATAGCGTAATAGTTAGGCAACCTTTTTATGATCCTAAAGTGTGACTAACGAGAATACCGGTAATTTTTAAATTTGATTCTATCTCTATCTCATTCCTGTACAACTGAATAACTGACTGACAGAACCGTGAAGATCTATTATAATGATTAGTGTATAGTTATTTGAGTAGGTAATCAGCTAAATACCGATTTACCCTAATTACTAAGCATCTAAACGTACTTATACTCATACCTAAATTTACAACTTAATTAATCATGAGCCTACTCAAAGTAAATTATTCGCATGTATATGATGATTATTTTGAATATTACACGATGAATGATCCATATCATTTCGTAAGATTATTGAAATGTTTCATTAGCTATCAATCAAATACAATATATGAAGTCAATTGATTTACACAGGAATTCGGGGGAAAACGGACCACCCGCAGTGCGAATAAAAAAATACACAGAACAAAATATGTAGGCAGCACAATGCTATCACGCCAGTCGTTCTTGGATAGAATTGTCGAAATATCAATGATGCGCGAATACTCGGATAATACAATTTGGAGCGTAGGCCGGAGGCGGATTGAATTAAAGCGCCATCTGTCGTCCTCGACCGTATGAATACGAAATGCTTACAGTAACTCGCGAGAGATCTTTATCTCAGTTTTAAAATTGCTCAATCCCCCGGGACCCTCGATATTGATTTGTCCCCAGAGCACCTAATTTGTCGCTTTAGATGTTTTATTCAGAGCATGACTTTTCGCATCTTCTATTAAAATTACGTCTGTCTACCTATGAATTCTCATCTGCGACTTGTCCAAAGTGATATTTTATTCACTGGCACTCCATCAGGAGGACAATTACTCTTTTCTTTCAAGCGCAATGAATTATGAAGCTTTCTAAGAAAATGAAAGGTTGTACCAAACGATATTATTTCATATATTTACGTTGACACCGGCGCTAAAAGCACGTGAAACGCGGGTAGGCGAGTTCACGGCACTTGTGTTATAAGCCCACACATGCTCGCATACTGTACATACGTGTATATCTAAGTACATGATATGCCCGGGTACTGTATGTTCTTGCACGCGCGCTCCGTAGGAGGCTATTAACGTTTAGGCGACGCTACATAAGAATGTAAACGTTAAAGACGACAGAGACGTCGAGCTCCCTCCTTCTAGAGGAAATTTCGATATAAAAATACAACGTCGCCGGGCGTGCGCGGGTTGAAGCGGAAGGGACGGGAGGGGTGGCCCCTGAGGCATTGCAATCCCATCAAATGGATCCGTAACGAAGTTAGCCGCTCATCCTCCCCGCGCGCCTCTCGACATTGTCTCTGCCCTCAAATGAATTCTACAATTGGAAATAAGAAAATGTTTTGTTGGATCCCGTGCTTTTTCAGTTTAAAGGCGACCGTTTTCGTCAGATAACTTGGAACTCTGTCACGATGTTAGATAGACTGTTATAGCTGTTAATGTTGCGTCCTGAATAAAATGTTTTAGAATGATCTTAACGGAGTTAGCTGTTATCTGTAAATGGCTTTTATTGACTCTTGAGAGAATTCATTATTCAAGATGCACGTAAAATTAAGTTGTGGGTATCGGATCTGACATGAATAGCTTGTTATTTATAAAGATTTATTCATATTAGCGGTAGAGTATTCCATTGCTAAGTCAGAGGATGCAGGTTCGATTCTCGTTCAGTGCAAATATTTGTATGCGTGAATATGTATATTAGCATTGGTCTAAGTATTTTTATATAATTCTATCCGCTTTCTGGAATCCCAATATAAGCAGGTGAAGTTAAGGTTACTTTGGGTCTCGAGAGCGCTGTGGAGAATGTCCTAGAGTATACAATTATTATTTGTATAAATTGGTTTTCATAAGAAGATTTTAAAACTAACTTTCATAGATTATTAATAGAAATATAACGTAGACGTCATATTATTATGTTGTGTTATGAAGTGCACATGTGGTGAGTTCTAAATCCAAAGCTTTTTGCACGCAAGAAAGGGTTAAAAATCACAGTATTTGACCAAAAATGTTCTATTACTATGTTTGTGGGTAGGAATGTGTTTAATTATAGGTGGTAGAGCTCTGTTTTGTCCAAGCATGATTGGTCGGCTTAATTGAGGAAATACCACCCTTGCATTTCGAACGGTATGTCCTATTTAGTTTTTTCCCTATTTCTTTTATATTCCTACCGCCTTCACTTCTGCCCACACGCGTAGAAACCTCTTGTGGGTCATATACTTGTTTTTTTTTTTTTTTTTTTTTTTTTTTTTTTTTTTTTTTTTTTATAAAGAATATTAGCAACCGAAATTACTAATATTCCCCCTAACCCCTCCAGCTAAGCTAAATTGCTTGTGTTAGGAGTGGGTTCACGTCGGTAGTGTAATGGCCAGGATTCGAACCCGGGACCTCTCGATCGTAAGGTCGACTCCTTAACCACTAAGCTACCGACGCTGTTTGCTCCCTTAGTGATATAAAAATAGGGATTTTATACAATTCTACTACAATTATAAATGTGAAAGTTTAGATGGATGGGTGCATGGTTGTTATTCAATCATGCCAGAACGGTGGAACGGATCTGGATGAAATTTGGACGTGGATAGATTGTAAGAGCACATAGGCTAATTTTGATCCCACTAATTGTGACTGTGGGTTACGGGAACTGGATCAGTACTGGATCCACGCGGGTGGAGGAGCGGTCAACAGCTAGTTTTCTAATAAAAGCATTAAAAAATTTCACATAAAAATCACTTTTTTAGAAATCCAGGACTTTCCATTAGTACTTAGCTTTAACTCATTAGTGTTATAACAAGTTGTTACAATATAATATTAAGAATAAGTAACTAAGTATAGACTAGACTACACACTTACTTATTACATTTACGGAGAATTAGTATATTCTTTATGAGCTAGCTTTTAGCTTTTAATAAGGCTTTATAAATTCCTCCAAGTTATATAACCTATATGTTGAATCCTATGGCAGATGATTTAAATGTTTATCTGTGTGTAATTCATGTTAATTAATATTGAATATAGTTTTGTTTACCAAATGAAGATTAAACACTGCTTCCATTTCTGCAACCCTTGGGAACCTATTCCGGGGAAAGACTTTTTTTGATATTCCAGATTACAACCTATTTCTGTACCAAATTACATCCAAAATTCCTTCAGTCGTTATTGTGTGAAAGAGTAGTAACCATTCATCTATTAATCCAAACATCCATACTTATAAACTTCATTTATAGTACTAGTACTTGGATGTAAGAAGCAATAATATTGATATTATAATTTTATTACCTTTCATAATTTTCGAGGGAAAACAACTAATAATTTCGTAATTTTAAAAAATGTATCGTACTTCTACATTTAAAATCATTGATGCGTTACCGATGTATAAAGTTTCATATAATTAGATACTAAACCTGATCTGAATTATGGCAGATGTTTAACCAATTACCTTCCAAAATATAATCACCATGGAAATTTCAACTTTGAAACAACCATAACAAGAGGAGTCTACGAGCCGGAGCAAAAATACATCATTAATTAGTAACTTGACTTTACATACACTGGAATAAACCCAAATCTATTGAGCAAATGTGTCTTCTGAAAACATAATTAACGATATAAATTATATACATAACAAATACAACTTAAATGAATTCATATTACAAATGATATGTTTCTTTAAACCTTTAGGAAATTGCTTCGTTTTTCATTACAACGCGCTCCAGGCGGATGTCGGGTAGCTTTGCGAAAAAACTAATATCCCATTTATATTACCTCCCTTTATCTATAGCCATATGTATAAGGCTGCGGTTCTCAATCTATAGTGACACCCCTATTTGGAAATGGGGAAAACACGATTGAATTAATTTTCCGGCTAGAGATATTTTGAAGATAAAAGGTTGCAATAATAAGTGTGTCTATTAAGGGTAGGCTACGAAAAACCAAAACCGGATTTATATGGAAGGTTCAATGATGGTGAAGCTGCACTCACGCACGCATTTCGCCATTTATGTTTTTGGGCTCTTGTATTATCTTGAGGCTATTGCCACCAACCAGCTATTTTTGAAGACTTGATGCTGCTGAGAGTTGCCTTGCCGGAAATTCACTTTGCTAGAGCTAGGGTCCACCCGAGCATTTAATCTGAGACCTCTTGCACAGAAGTCGCGCTCTCGACCACAACGCTACGAAGGCAGTATATTATGTGAAGTTTATATTATTCCATCTGAGACGACATGCCTAAAACCTGTTCGTTCAGTTCAATTTGACACAGCCAAAGCATTAAAAGTTACACAAACATGTAATAAATACATTTTTATACTATTATTTTGAGAAATAAACATACGGCTCGCTGTTGCTATGTAGCAGTATCTATAAGCAATCGTAACACCAAAGGTATCAATCGCATGTTGACGACCTATTGACCCCTTGCCTCCATGGGAAGAGCTCTGGTGTATAGCCAGAGCTCTACCCTTCGTGACTCTTCTACTTATTAACAGAGACACAAAACTATGCACTTTGGCTGTAGTTTTCTTAAGAATAAAGATATATTACAGGTCGGCTGACTAGAGAATTATTTCAATTTAAATATCAAAAATTGAATGAATAGTTCTAAGAAATATATTTTGATTATATGATAAGTCTCAAAATAATAAACGGCTTACAATTTCTATACCTACTGTATGTGATACATAAATAGCATACAGATGTAAATTGAAAGATATATTAAGAATTAAATTACTACGTGATAAATAATTCATAATTCATAAATATTATAAATCAAGAAACCAAAATTTAGTTATTTTAAATAGATTATTGTTAACAAAAATAATTATCTTTGTTGAGAAACACTGCTTTTGTAATATACATTTATTTATACTTATATATATATCAGATAGGGTGGGTTCACTGACGGTTAGGTATAGGGTATATCGGTTTATTTATATGGAGAGTGCGTACGGAGGGCACAGTGCCCCTCCCCCGAGCTGTGCGGGGTAGCGATAGAGGGCGAGAGGAGGGGTGCTTTCCACCCTCTCCCTCTAATCAGCTCTAATCACCATATCAAACGACGCACGCTTTCATTCCCGTTGACAACACACATTAGGGGCGCGTATATTTTGTCCATTGTTTTGTAACTATATATTATACATATACAATCGTATGACAACAAGAGATCTAAATTTGATTTATAATTGAGTTACGTATAGTTGGAAAAGGTTTTTCTACCACAAGCTAAGCATAGCAATCACCGATTTCTCGATGGCCTCGTTGCCAAACATTTACCAACCAATATCACCATCCGCAATCTTCTTAAAACTCAAAAAGATTTAGCAAGGGTTTTAGCATCGGTGACGCAATATTGAAATTTATTTTCTCCTAGTCTGAATAGTATTAAAGAATTTTTATACGTAGTTTCTTAACCATAAAAGAAAAAGGTTGGTCTGTAAGGCTGTCGGTGTGCATTTTGCAATGTGTTTGAATACCTTATTGCGGCTGTAAGTGTTCTATGGTTTGTATATTTGCAAACAACTAAGCTCGCGGTCAAATTAGGCATCTTAAACATTGCACCTTAATTCAAACCATATTTCCTTCAACCCAGGTATGGTTTCAAAATCGGCGCGCTAAGTACCGCAAGCAAGAAAAACAGCTCCAGAAAGCGCTGGCTCCAGCAGTGCTGCCCGGCTGCAATGGCATGATGCGAAATATTCAAGGATATAGAGGATACCAGCCATATCCACATCCGAATACTATTAATCGGTATCCACAGGTGAGATACTTTTTTGAATCTTTTAGCTAGCATAAATTACGACGGTAATATAGTTGATAGCTTACATAAACAGGTTACTCTTGGTCAATAAAACGTTCCATAAAATCATGTTTTGATCGCGAAACACTAGTTAAATAGATCACGTCGTTGATTAAAAAAAATGGAGTTATAAAATGATGTGGTTACTCGGTAGAAATGAGATCTGAACAGCTGAGGGCAACCAAAACTTACGATCTAAAATACATAAAATATGTTAAAGTGATGAATATTCGCATTTATATGTGCATAGTATTAAAATGTCTACCAAGGACATTGACATTATAACATTTCTTAAATGACAAAATTATAAAAGCTTCAGCCCTAATTACCAGCAACCAGGGATAAGTTATCGTTGTAACTAAGTTATAGTAACTAGAAATATATTTTCTAACTTGAAGAAAGGAAAAAGAAAGGAGAGATTTATTTGTCAACTTGACTCTCAGAATACTATGTATCTCTACCAAAGAGTAAACAGATTATGTTCATGCTGACCTAATTTTTATCGTGCTCGTAGCATAAGCCTCATTTGGCTCACCTCCTACAAATCCTAACTTACGACTATACTACGATGATTAACTAAAAAGAGGGTCGGGCCATGCCTCATTCATTTTCACCGCAATTCATCCGCTCATTACCATACAGGCTAATACGTTGCTGTGATTACGCCATAATGCGATTGGATCGCTGAACCGAACAGTTTGCAAATACTGGGCAGTCCATTCAATAATTCAGAAACCCCGTGCAGAATTGTAGCACTAACTTCTCTGAGCTAGTTTGATTGGAATTGTGTGAATCGATAACGTGTCGAAACACCATCTTGATAAGTAACTAAATAAACTGATGTTGAGGCACCGCCTGCGGTGGAAAGCACGTAGACAGTGACTGCGCAGAGAGGCTAATTTGGCGTTGAATATGAAGGAGATGTCTACATGGTCATCCTAATTAAACATAACATAAACATAACATAAACTCACGCCTATATCCCCGAAGGGGTAGGCAGAGGTGCTAGCACCCACATTTCGCCAGTTTATGTTTAGGTCCCAATGTAGGTGGCGAGCCTATTGCCATTAACCGGGCACTTATAAGCCTACGATAAATACACACATAACTTCGAAACGCATCGAAAAGTCATTGGTATGTGCCATGGTAAAACCTGGGATCGAACCCGAGACCTCGTCTTAGCAGTCCATTACCCATACCACTAGGCTACCGCCACCCAAACCACCCAAAACTAGAAAGCCGCGTATATGATGTACTGCATATATAATTTATGTCCCCATTGTGGCAGTGGAAATACATATAGTTATATCACCAATCATTCTAATTTATTTTAGTAATATTCTGATGAATTTAAACTCTTCTGATCTACTTTTTCACTTTGCCACAAGACAAAGGTCTTTACTAAGATCTGCCAGGAACCGGTTGGCCTTGTGGTTTTAGTCGGTGCTATTCCAACTTAACCCGAACCCTAACTCTCAGCGAGTTTCCACACGAAAAGATCTTATGTTAATATACCTCCTGACAGCACAAATTGCTTCTAAGTTAAGCTGAAGGGAGGTGTCACCGTTCCTTAATTCCCTCAAAAATTTGAAAGTTTAACAGACTCAATTGACATTTGAATTGTCCCACCCTAGATTTTCTATTCTCTCTCATTTTATAATTATTTCGCTGAAAACTGAGACCAAATGACATTTGCGTTCAAGAATCGTGACAGTTATTAAAATACAACAATCTGAAGATTAAATTCTTTTACATAATTTCTTGTCAAACACGAACATTCAGATTTCGAATAAATACAACAACAGTGAGACATAAAACGCTAACCATGATTCCGCGCGCTCGGTGACCTAACGTAATTTCGACCGCTATTCCATTACCGAAAGTGTTAATCGGTATAAAACATAAAGCCACGGATTCATTTACGCGATTAACATAAAACAGGGTGGGAAAAATCATTATGTTCCCAACCGTTGCCGCGTCGCCTGCGTGCCGGTAATGCGATCACGAGTTTTCACAATCAAACGACAGTTATAGTTTTTTAAACAGCGGTTTTGAAAAATGTGGCGTTGTGGATTATTAGTTTTGAATACTTGAAGTATAATAATGTAGATTTGCTGATATTCAATATTGATGATCTGAGTCAAAAAAAGTATTTAAATATGCTTATCCTCAGTCTAGATAGCACTGCGTGGAATGCCCTAGATTATTTATTAATTTATTGGGCAGTAAGATGGAGGTTATAGTTTATATGCTTTGTTTCACTACTTTCTGTTAGTGTGGCTAAGATTAAATAAAAATATTAACTAGAATCTGGTAACGCGCATTAACGCACCAGATTACCATATCGGTATCACCGGTAGCACTGACATGACACTGACACATATAATAATATGGTTTTTGATCATATTTCAAAATTTAGAGCGCTATATTGCTTCGCTAATCTGTTTATGTATTCAATTATCGTATTTTCGTTTTAAATAGTATTTTTGGCTATAGAAGCCAAGAATAGTGACACCAGAATTATCCTCCTCCCGTTACCGACCATACGAGTTGGGCTAAACAGTTTAACTATGAGGTAGGAATGATCCGTAGGAGCACTGATGACTCCACATGCAACACGTACTGTTCTTAAGCTACGATTTACTATAGTACTTGTAAAATCTTGCAATATCCTACTACCTCCAAAATGTTACATATTTGGTTTGTTGCAACTAATTATTTATTAGCTGTTACCCGCAGTTCCGCCCGCGTGGAATACTCAAATAGTCTTTAAATTTTCTGCTAAATCTTTTCAATTTTCCTACCGGAAGAAACAGAATAGTATTAGAAAACTTCAAAAGAAGATCAACGAAATCGGTACATTCGTTCTCAAGTTATGGCATGACCAAGGAAAACGAGTCCGTTTTTTTAATATATCAATACTGTCTAGGGATATTTTACATTTATAGATGTACATAATTAAAACAAATATGAATTCTAAAAAAATGTTTTTAATGCGTACCAAATTGTTGGTGGCACATTTTTATTTTTGATATCAAATTTAAATTTTTAAAAAAGCAGATTGTAAAACGTGGCAATTCTAGAATTGATATTTTTTAAATTCCATCCATTGATGTAAAATATCCCTAGACGGTGTTGAGGTGTGTATGTATATAGATAACCTATTCGGTGATGCAGAAAGCTGATTCCATGTGTTTTTTTTAATTTCCTTTATAAAACATTATACATTTATAACACTTTTTTACATAGCACCACGGTAGCTACGAGGAACTACAGAAGGATATATTCTCACTGTCCCAAATGGGGGGTGGCTCATACCCCATGCCGCAAGGATTCTCCATGGGACACAGCGCCAACATGAGTGCCGTCGGCATGCGGCAGGATACTATGGGTATTAATCTTCTTTATTTATTCATAACGCTATTGTACTAGGTCGCTCTTCTTCTCCCATGCATACTACAAATTCTCTGCTGAGCCTTTTCCCTACTAAATTGGGTTCGAGTTATAGGCTAAACACGAAAGGCCGAAATTCGATATTTTTCGTGAAGCGACTACCATCTGACCTCCATAACCCGCATATTAGACTTTTTAGGGCTCCAACGGGTAGTTGGAGCCCTAAAAAGTACAAACCTAAAAAGGTCCGTAAGGTAAGGTTGTTACGGGTGTAACAAATGCTACCCATGTTCGTATGGTAACCGTGACCGACGGCTTAACGTGTTCTCTGAGGCACGGAGGGGTTCCACTATGTTAAGAATCTATCCTAAGACGGGCCTGGCTAGTAATGTTATTCTTGCAATGTGCTTACCTACTTGTTTAACACTTAGCCACGAGCCCCATACTTCTACGAATATTACCTACTACCAATTTAAATGTAACATACTGCTAGGTTACATTAGGTATAAGTGTGATACTGTCCCGTTTAAGCTAACCCATAATTGCTATACAGCACAAGTACTTCGGAAATTTTCGACAGAACAAAGCGAACATCCAAAATGTTTTCAAGTAATAAATTACACTCAGCAATAGAAACTAAAATGTAAGTTTGTAGCATAAAACAAAAAGCGTTCGCGAGCGGCAGCTTTCATCAAGTTTCTATTAGAGCCGTCAAGGCAATTATAAAGTTGGCTGGAGCGAAGATGATCGCAGTGCCTCGTTTTTATACAAATATCCCTTGTAATAATAATGGGAAAACTTGCTTCCACTCTTCAGCCACTCAGTTCCGACAGATGATCGTGAAAGAAAAAGACTAGATTAGAATTTATTAATATCATCGCCTGGTTCGTATTACGTTTGCAATGGGAATGAAATGAGTAAGAAAATTAATTGTACGATTTGCGTAAATGATCTACATGATAATACTTACTTATTGGTACCTACTCATTTGCATGGGTAAGGATTTGTCTTACTTTAGAAACTGGTCAGTTGGTCAGCAGGCATTCATGATTGTTGACATTCAAGCGTTTGTTAAAAATTACAGGTTTTGATACAAAGTTCGCGTAAGCATTTGACGAACTTAAGAACTTGTTAAGTGTCATGAACTCATGGAAGCACCGAAAGCAGCCATAGAAAAATGTACATACGTGTGTTTCCATTTGGAAACCAGTAGTTGTACTTTTGTCGTCTACGTCTATAGATACGTCTCAACTGTTCTGACTTAAGTGCATACTTGCAAGTATGCACTTAGGTTAGAACAGTTTCAGAGTACTTCGAGACATGTATTCTCTGAGTTGTGTGTTTCCAATTGATTAGTCCTTGAGACATGAGGCCGGAGATTATTAATTTGCGATGCTGAACTCAAGACGGTGTAATTTGAACTAATTTCTAGAATGTGGATAACATTCACACTATTGATCAGATATAATTAGATATTAATGCTGAATTGAAAGAAAGAAAGATACATTTATTGCTGCAAGTAAACCTGGCTACATCCATGCATTCGGGGATATACTGTCGTAAGAAATTATGACTTCGAAATGTAAAAGTTCAGTTTCAGCAGAGATCACTCAGATTTGACATTCTGAAAACTACACTTGAAACTCTGACGTCACAAGCGGTCCATATCCGCAAGACACAGTGATAAAGAAAACAGGGAGGGAGCATAAATATTTTCTGATTGTCTGAGATTGTTTCTGCATTGAAACTATATAGCGATTAAATTGCATTCTATATGGATCATACTACATTTTCATTTTACATTCATCACTAGCTTCGTATCTGCGTATCTAAACAATAATCCGTCTCTGTGCCGAATTTCGTCCAGCTGATCGTAGATGATATTGACGTGTCATACATAAAAATGATAGTTCTGGCATGATTGAATAACAAACATCCATCCATCCACCCATCCATTCAAACTTTCACAGTTAGGTATATAACAGTAGTAAGATAAAATTTGTATTAAAAAAATATTAATTTTAGTAACCGAAGTCAATAAAACTCATGTGAAACATAAAGAAACGCTTAAATTGGTAAACGACCTCTATTCTATTTTATAAATAGATATGAAAAAGCCGCGACGCGATAAACCGTGTAATACGAGGCGGCCGCGGGCGCAAAGATTCCTGCGTAAGAAAAAACGAGCAAGTAATGGAATCGAGGCATCGTACCGTAGATATTCTAATAAGAAAATTTCCACTACATTTACTTTGGCGGGCGTCCTCGCGGCGTCTTGGCAAATATCTTATTTCCTGCGGCGAGATTGCATCTTGAGAAAACGCGAGGGTCGATTCAGTCACTATTCGCTTCCCTGCCCTCCTACATCGAATTGATATAGCTACGAGGCTACGAGCGTAGCTACGAGACAGGCGAACGTGCGCACTCGCTACGAACTCTCGTAGACTCTTAATACGTGCCAAACGAACTAAATATATCTAATGTCTTATTGAACAAAGTTTACCGTAGCTCTTTCTTTGTATTATGTGTGCAATTTTACGTGTAAATAAGTCTGTAACTTCGAAAGAATCTGCAAATAAGAAATGAAGAGATAACACACGTAGCGTCTGTGAAATGTTAAGACAGTTGATCACATGGAACATTAACTTATACCGTAAATGTCACCAATAAAGTCAAACTTGAAAAAAGAATATTCTTACTATATATTTAGTTCCATATGTGGATTTATGGGGCTCTACCAAGATCTTTTCAGGGCCGAAACCATATGCAAGTCAATACACCTGCTGATTGATGGACGAGGCTCTTGCGCAGGCAATTAATTAAATTAATACGTCAATGGGTGCAGGCTTTCCTCTCGAGTTTCAGGGTCAGACGGCAGTCTTTAGTTAGTTATTCGGCTTAATATTTTATTTTCATCATCATCATCATTAGCCGTAGGAAGTCCACTGCTGAACATAGGCCTCCCCCTTCGACTTCCATTTCGACCTGTCTGTAGCGGCCTGCACACCACCGAATCCCTGCGCTCTTTATTAGGTCGTCTGTCCTTTATAATAATTTATTTATTATAAGGAATCTTGTGATTCCAATGGTCAAGTTTTTAGGTATGCTTATGATAATTTAAGTATCTGAATCTGATTTAATGTTTTGTCCACAGGCATGAGCGCCGAAGACGAATGGTACAACAAGTCTTTATCCGCGTTGCGAATGAATAGCGGCCATCACGCAAACCTGGCGGCCGCGCCAATGCTTCAGTACCAGACCTAATCGCTGCTGCACGGCGCCGATTACTCACCGGCGCCGGCGCACGACTACGCTCCGCCGTAGTCACTGCGCAATGCACCAGCATAAAGCGGCATGTGGAAACGGTCTTACCATATTCAGTTTTATTAGAACTTTATTTAAAAAAAAATCGCCAATTCTGTTGACAATTGGCGAAGATATCGCTGAAGAAGATACAAAAAGAAAAACATTTAATCGAATCGGGATTCTTCTTTTTTGAAGTTGGTTAAAAACACGAAATCTAGGTCAAGCAAACAACGTCGTACCGTATCGATATATTATTCGAAATTCAAATCTACGGTTTCAGCATTTACTAGCTTGGCAAAAGTGCCGGTAGAGCTAGTGAAGCTGTTCGCATTTAGCCGCATCCGGCAAAAGCTCCGAGCCCGGCATTTTAACCAAGCGTTTTGTCACTGATAAGGATTTTCTTGTGGGATCCGGTGTCATGTAAATACCGGTAATTCTTCCGGCGTGATGGAAACCCGGCTTAAGATTTGTTTTAATTGTCTTATAAACAAATCTTAGGATTTCGCAGTATATTTCTTTACTCTCAATATAGATATTTCTTTGCCAAATACCATGAAAAAATGTGTAAACAAATATCTATATAAAATATGGTACGTCTGTTTCTACGTTAAAATGTTTTCTAATATAATTTTGGAGGACGTCACAATTGTTAAGAGGTTGAAGTTCTATCGAGTAAGCAAACGTGTGGCGACATCGCTACGGGTTAGATACTATACATAGGTACAAATAGTGTTTTATTTATTAAGAAATGTTTGTTTAAAAAAATGTGTAATTGTGTATGCTAGTCATATTGTACAGATATTTTAAATCAGTAAGTAACGTATTTATTAATTGTTGTATTAATTGAGATAAATACATGACCTTTATTTCTTTGATAGCTCTATTAACACCATACCTATTTTTAAACTATAAATAGTTACTAGATGTTGACGAAAAATTCTGATCCCGCGCTAACCTAGGGGAATGAAGAATAGCCTACGACCTATTTTCAGACCTACCTAATCTTAAAAATTTCATATATTATCACACAAAATTGTATATATTTACAGGAACTCGATTCGAAATAATTCTTAAGAAGTTACACAGAGTCGAATATAACCCATGAATAAGACAGACGCCGGCTAAGACACCGGCATGACACTGGCTTTCACTCTTCTACCCGACGTGTACAAGTCAAAAGCCGGATAGTGTATCATTATGAGCCTATACCTGTGGCAGAACCTGCGTGGAATATTGATCCCGTCCCCGTTTCATTCCCGTGACCCGTAGGAACTCATTCCCGAGAAAAAAGTAGCCTATGTCCTATTCCTTTTCGCATTCATCTTTGTACAAGCTTTTATTCGTACGCAAATGTACAAAATATCAGCTAAATCCATCCAGCTGTTTTTGCAACATTGAGTAGCAATTATACAAAAATAACTACTATTATTTTCTAATATATTATTCAGGATTATTACGAGTATAAACGTTAGGTATATGTCTGTCTACTATCTGATACAAACAGATACCTTCCGGCAATGTGGAGTATAATGAGTTATGATAATTTTTAGCACTTCTCATCACAATTTAATAAAAACATCCTTTATACATTTTACAACTTCCAATTTATATTATGAAGATACAGCATCAAAGAGAGCTACGATTCATTTATTATGTATAAATTTTATTTTATGTACTAAGCTTCAATGTTTATACATAATCGATCTAGAATTGTCCGTGGTCTTAGGCCCTGTTATTCTATTCGAGTGCAGCATGTTCAATAAAGTCAATTATTTTAATAAACTTTATGATATTTGTGATAGTTAGATTCATTTAATTCGTATTTCTATGGTACCATACCTAATAAGATCACTTCGTCTTGTGTCGGACTTTCAGTCGTCTGTCTGTCTAGACTTTTTTTAGGAACGCGTGAAGATATCAAGTCAAGCAATTTCTTGAAGTTGTGAAAAAATCTAACTTGACAATTGAAAGGCAGTAGATTCCACAGAACCATATACATGTCAAAGTGAGCCTAAGCCTAGGCGTTCATCTTGACTCAGATTCACTTCTTTTCACAAAAAATATCAGCTTTGTAAGCTCCGTCTACATTAAAATATAGGCCTTTGATAACTTAATACTAGACATTGTTTTTAACTTAATGTTAACAGAAAATTTATATTTTATGTCTAATCAAACCAAATCATTTATTGCCAACTAGGTGTACATAGATGTTTACATGATTTCAGTACTTATGATTTAGCGGTTATTACCTTACCAGTCATTGCAATAATGAATCACAGGACTCACCGGTTGAATTTCTTAGTTATAACAAATTATGATCAAGTTCAATAGGTATATATATTGATTATTAGATTCCTATAAGTAATAGTACCATGTCAGATACAGTAATGATTTAGGCTCATAAATAATGGTAAAATGTCAAATGGTACTAAATAAATACAAATTTGATGTCGAATTTTAAAATTTAGCTATTATTCAATTAAAGTTTAGGTGCCTAAAAGATAAATAATCTTAAACTGAGTAATATAATTTTTCAATGAGATATATTCTTAGTTTTTGTTGAAGAGTGTTACGTTTTCTTTATCTTCAGTGGTATTCGGGAGTTTATTAAATATTCTAACTGCCTTATAGTATAGACTTTCCTAAAACATTTTTATTCTAGAAGGCGGTAGGTGTACTCTTTTTTGTGTCGGGTGTTGTGAATGCTTTCCTTCGTGTCGAAAGTATGGATGTTTTTATAAAGAAATACGCATATATCACATGTGTATATTGAATGCAGGATTGGAAAGTCTACTAAGTTAAGGATGTCCAAATTTATAGTTGTATATTTAGTATAGAGCTGTCAAAGAATAAAGTGTCATATGCCATTGAAATACAGCCTGTGTAAATATAAATTTAATTTGCATGATCATTTTCTAAGGTGTTACCAACCAACGATATCGTAACGTTTAATAAATATTGTTTAGTCAAATGTAATGTTAAGAGGCCATTTTAATTACATTTAACAGAATAAAGCCAAAGATTGCTAGTCAATAATAATTATTACCCATTTATCAAAGAATTTGATCTCAGGAACGGAATACGAGCATCTGTTTTTATCACTTTAGACAGAAATAAGTGAAAAGGTGGAAAATTTCTTATACCAACATATTGTCTTATTGCCAACATTATCGACCAAATGAGAGTATGCATGCTGCGTTACCGTGTAATAAAAATACCGAAGATCGATCTTAGATTAGCTTGTACACTTGGAACGAGGACCGCAATCAATTCAATCAAAATAAGGTTTCACGTTTATTCAATAAAGATCCTTGAATAAAACGTGATATCCTATTTTAGTGTGATTTAATTACAATTTCTTTAAGTGACGAAACCCACTCTAAAACTTGAAGAGAGTTTCCCATCCTGATAGTAGACAGACAAAAACTACTGAATTATAGCTGCGTGCTGCTAGCTTCCCTGAAACCGTCGGTTGCGCGCCCGCCGCCGGCTACGTCGCAAACAAATCTTTTAGCCCGACGGGCGCCGGTAGCGAACGACCTTAAGTGAAACAGATGCACGTAAACGGGCCATATAGAAAAGTAATTATAGAAATAAAATGAAAATAATTATAATTGTTTCGGCTCTTGTACAAAACAAAATCATATCAATTAAGACTGTTTCGATGGATTTTCATTCCCAGTCATGGCCGTACTGTGCATTTTAATGTAAATATAATATGTAAGAGACCTTGTCTAAATAACATGTGTAAAATGAAATAAATTGTCTTAAATGTAACATTCATCTTTTTAATTTAGAAATAAGTTTTTAAAATACAATATTGTGCAATAACACTTGAAAAAGGGTCATACCGTTGCTAGAAAGTGTTACCTAGTACCCCAATATTCCATATCTACAATAAGCTCTATAACGCAAACCATCGAGCCGTTATGAAGCCTAAAATGATGATGACGACAGTCGCAAAACCTGATTTAACACTGAATCTAAATTAAGATTGAAATATAAGCTATTCCGTTTCAAAAATTGGCTCCACTTGCAAAAAAAAGGAGCCCGTTCATCACAACTGTTTGTAAAAGTCCAGGCTCTTTTACATTTTAAGATAATTTTAGTTAGTATAAAATATCTTATTTATTGTATAGTCAGTTTTTTAAGGAGTTGGCTACGTAGCGCTTTAACTTTTATCAACCCTGCCATAATACACAGATTAAAAAAAAATAACCATAAAACTTCTAGGCCTCGAAATATTTCTTACTTATAGTCAAAATCAGGTTTAGTGGCCGCATAATGCGGGTTGCATACACTGTTCCTGTCCAAGTACTTCGCTAGATGAAGAGCCACTAAACGTTCACCTGACACTCGTTGCCAGATCTTCAAAGTATCTTCATGCCACTTTTCGCCTTGACCACATTCCTGTGAAATTAAAGGCATAGGTTACATTAACTTTGAGATAGGGGTGCACCTAATAAACTACGAACGAGGCATGTATGTAGTTCTCAGTACTAACTAAGGAATTAGAAAACTTTCCAGTTGATGGCAATATCGTATATCGTCACCCCTTATTGCGTAGAACGTCTAATGAGTGTTTAACATAATTCTATAATTATGTTAAACTTCTTATTAATGTTATACTTCTGTCAATCTATACTTAATATTATGAACCTGAAGAGTATGTTTATTGTTTGTTGAACGCACTAATCTCAGGAATGAATAATAATAATAATTGTCGACATGTGGGATTTGGATTCTGCAATTATTGTTCAGATAGTCGTATCGGTTCACGGACTGACTGGCAAGAGCCTTGACCAACATCTAAAGAGGCTCGCGTTAGGCAGATGGGTCAATGTTGATGAAAAAGGAGATACTCGTCGACAACGCACGTATTGTGTGGAAATTCCTCTCTCCGAACTTACCCTAATCACCGGTAGTTTGGTCCCTGTATCCGATGCCAGTGGACATCAAAATGTATTTAAAAATGGAATATGGATATCATTTAAATAAAGGAGATAAAAATATTTATAGTAAAGATTTAGATCGGAAAAAGAGAACATCTAGGACGGGACTTGAACCCGCGACCAGTCCCTTACAGGGGGAATGTTCTGACCAACTGAGCCACCTAGACACGTCCCAGATATTCGAAATTCTCCGATACATTATTACGTCTTAAGGCGATGTTGGAGCCATCTACCGTAATTCTTGCGAACTACGGAAACAATGAACAACTTTACAGTCATTTTTAAACATTGTTTTTTGATGACTCCGCCTAATTAATTCAATTAAATTTTTAAGCATTTTGTATGCTTACTTTTTTCTAAAGATTTAGATCGGAAAAAGAGAACATCTAGGACGGGACTTGAACCCGCGACCAGTCCCTTACAGGGGGAATGTTCTGACCAACTGAGCCACCTAGACACGTCCCAGATATTCGAAATTCTCCGATACATTATTACGTCTTAAGGCGACGTTGGAGCCATCTACCGTAATTCTTGCGAACTACGGAAACAATGAACAACTTTACAGTCATTTTTAAACATTGTTTTTTCCCGTCCCGTCCTAGATGTTCTCTTTTTCCGATCTAAATCTTTAGAAAAAAGTAAGCATACAAAATGCTTAAAAATTTAATTGAAATATTTATAGTCTCAAAAATATTAATTACAGACATTTTCTTATATCTATATATTTCAGGATAAACCATATTAAAAATAACAAATTGATGCGTCTTTCCTTGAACTAAGTTTTAAAAGCAAACTTGTAATCAAGAACATGGTTTTATGGATATGGATATTTAAATAAGTCAAATTTAGTTAAACAATTCACAACAGTCCTTACCTCAGGAATATCAGAGATATGCTTATCCTGTAAAAAAAACAGTTTCATTGCAAAATTTATTTAACTGTGCATCTGTTGGGTATATTAAATCTATACTTATCTATATTATATATCTGTATAAATAAAATAAAGTCGTGTCAGTGATGACCGGGATAAACTGAAGAACGGGGGTACCGATTTTCAAGATCTTCGATTTTTTAGATTTTTCTCCGCCTGTACTGTGGCATTGTGATGTTTATTTTGCGGACGTCGCCGCGTCGCCACGGTTACTCACTCACTCTTCTCCCCTCCCCCTCCTCCCGCCGGGTAACGGTGGCAGTTATATCGGACTCGATCCGACCAAAACCTCATGCTGTCTCGTGTCTTTAAGGAGACATTCACGAAATAAAAGTCAGCTGATAAGCCAATATAACTTGATTCCAAGGCGGAACGAAGTTTGCCGGGTCAGCTAGTTATTTAATATTATAAAGCTGAAGAGTTTGTTTCCTGAGATTAACATCTCAGGAACCACTGAATCAAATTAAAAATATTTTTGTATTGGATAGCCTATTTATTGAGGAAGGTTATAGGGTAAAGGGTATAGGTACCTTTTCTTTTTTTTCTTTTTTTGCCCTTTTTTCGGTTCAAGCCCGACATAACCGCCCCCGCGTGCCAGCGGGGGCGGTTATGTCGGGCTTGAACCGACTAAAACCGCACGCCGTCTCGGGTCTACAGACGCCGGGGTGTAAGGTTAGGGTATAGGTACCTCATCACGCTACTACTCAGTGGAGCGGAGTAGTAATCATATATGTTAACAATTTTTCATACATTTTTGCAAAATTAATGCATGTATGGGTTAAATAGGTATCACGGGGGTATCAGCTAGTATTATTAAAAAGGTGAAGATTTTGTTTGTTTGTTTAGTTGAACGTGCTAATCTCAGCAAATATTCGTACTAATTGAAAAAAATATTTTTGTGTTGAATAGTCCATCGAATGGACTAAGGTCATGCTAATGTCTCCTTGATAAACTGTCCAACCGATTTTAGTTTCTATTTATATTTAACATCTGTGGAGAAAAGATTGTTACCTTTTTTCGCTCGTAAGTACTCACCATAGAAAATTCACGTGATAGATATTGCTCAAAGGCTAAGCGGAACCTGCCCAAATGATGCATTTCCTGTGCAAAAAAAAACACTTATTTAATTGAAATTGCCAGACGTCTCATCAACCATAGTAAAAGATTGTGTTTTTACCTTAAGCGAAATAATTGACGTAGCAGAGGGACTCTTCGACATTTTTGGCATAGAAACTTCATCATACAATGTGTATTTTGATTTCATTAAATCACTAACCTAAAATATATGAAGTAATATTACAATGTAGGATCTATTTTTCTGGTCAACAATCCATCTACGATTCTAGCCATTCTAGTCAATGCGATTATCTTGTAAAGTAGGTGAATATATGACCTTTCGGTTAATAGTACAGTCAACGACAAAAACTAGTTTAACAAATAATTTTAATTTATTTCTCAACTTAACTCTGAAACTTCTGAAATGAAATAATAAAAGAAACATGACATTTATTACTGGCTTGTGGAGACACTTATGCTGCATAAACATCAAATTATGCTTAGGTACATATATTCCATGTGAAAAAGTTTCAAGTCCCAATTTAATAATTATTTGAACGGTTTTATATTTTCTTTTACGTCTAGTGCTATATATTAAAAATTATTGAAATATCCTACAAACGATTTGACCATCTGAAACTGACAGGTACAGATCTGTAACTTTCTCATACTTATATTTTCTATTACTAGCAGGTGGTGCTAGTTAGTAGGTATACAATATGTATGTTGATTGAATTTCTATCTGAAAGCCTATCAAGTTTTTTTCCTTGTATTTAAGGTAAGTTTTTGTTCTGGAATAATGCACAGCATAGTCGGGTGTTACATAGGAACTCGCGATTTTCTCGCGACATCGTGATTAAGCTATTATAAACATAGTTCTGAAATTCTATTTACTGTTTAACGCAGAAACGTATCATACCGTGTACACGTCTTGCTCATCAATGTCTTCTAGGAGCTCCTTGAATGTCTCTTGGTACAGTGCTGACATCCACGGTTGAGTGAAGTACTCATAAAAATCTTTAATCCCGCCTTGCTGTTGGCATGCAATAATCTTACATTACAATAATCTTAATTGTGGCATTCTTTATAACTCGTTTTTTTTTATATCAGACACGTCAATATGACTTCATTCCATCAGATAGTAAATAGCTGTAAGTGAAATCTACAGAATGAAGATCATTATTGATTGCTTAAATAGTGGTCATCAGTTTGATGGCCTTGAAAGATGCCTAATCACGCCCCAATTTTAGGACCATACATGTGTGTTTATAGAGAATTACGAGCCTCTATGGTGCGGCAAATAAAAGAGCCGAACCGTTTGATACTACATGGAATGTGGGTATAAGCGTTTAACCGTTCTTTTCTACAGAATCGATAAAAATCGTGCTAGGTAAACGGTAGATATATCTAGTGAAAAAGTTTAATATTGCTTTACATAAAACAAAAAAGAATAATAATATGGGTATTAACTGACCAAGTATCTAGTAAGTAACTTGTTAAACACAGCCTCGTGCTTTCCAAACAGCTGTGACAGTACGTCGGAGGAAAATGGCTTCGTAGACAAGCAAGTGACTGCCTCCACGATATGTAGCACGTTTAGCTGCAGTCTGAAGTAGTTCCCTTCATGGTCAGTTATAAGCGTGTGGCCCTGCAAAATGCTCAATGAAACTATATTGGACATGTAACGAAATAAATAATAAATACTCTACGACATTCTACATATCGCTAGTTAGACCCCAAAATAGGCATAGCTTAACTAGCTATTGTTATGGGTTCTAGAATGCGGATAAACATACACTGGATACAACTTTTATTGTAAATACATACATATTATATATAGAAACACAATTCTAGTCTATGTATTAAACTGTAATTTTAGCACCGATACGGGCAATAGGGCGGAATCGAGTTCCAGCATTACGAATTATAAGGTACTAGTACTGGTACGTACCACTAAGGAGCTTTGATAGTCTGATGACTCATGATTACAATCGACAATTAGCCTTGAACAAGAGACGAGAATGGTGTAGCGACAGTCAGACAGACAGCCTACCTCGAAGCTACTGACTCTTCACTGTCTTGAGAAAGTTTTCACATTAAGTAATGTATGTCCCACATTTCTACGTCAACCCTTGGGCTGCTAGCCGCCAAATGACATTGCCTAGCCTGAATAAAAAGACTGTCTTTGTATGGGAGGACGGTCGACGCACTACGCTGACGCTCCGTTGACGTAATCCATCACGTCCAAAAAGCAATGGTAAACAAGTTGAATTCCTGAGACGAGCTCAGCCGAATACAAGGGATTTTCGATTTTGCGTTTTTTTTTTGCGTTTTTTTTATCTTGCAATGGTTCACCCCAGCACGAATCTATTACCGAAAACAGCAATTCTTCTATCCAATTTGGAATGGAAAGAATATTAAATGGAAAGAAATTACTTGAAATTATTAATTAACCGCAGAACTTACTTGATGTGGCAGAAGCTTTTGTACGGCCATGGGTATTTCTTTGCCAGACTTTCTTAGCTTCATATAGTACAGAGGTCCAGGTAATGTAGCAGATAGAACTAATGGGGACGCAAATTTCATCACTGGCTGCCACCTACGTTAGTGGTTAGGCAAATATTACCATTAAATAGAATTCTTTAGAACTATACCTACCTTTTTCTTTACGTGCGGAACCCTCCGCGGCCTGCACCCCACCGGAGCTAACGGTAAGATGGTTAGAACTATACCTATATAACTATTACTTAATAGTAAATTTCATAATTTTCGATGAAGAAAGAGAAGAAAATATTTGATATCTGACGTACGACCAATTATCACAGTAAGAGACCAGATAAAACAAAATATAGAAAAATTCTGAATATAAGCACAAACATTTCATACAGGAGGAATCAAATATACAAGATTATATTCAGGGGAAGGGAAATATTAGACTTTTTTATTAGTTAAAATAAGGTATATACTTGGGTTGTGAGTTTGAGGGGAATAATTGTATTCATTGCTTGATGAGCCTAGAGTCTATGGTAAGAGATATATGTAGGTCAATGTCTACTTGGGCTACATAGTTTCTTTTCTATCCGTTCTGTATATACAGACAGTAACAACAGATGCAGGTACCAATTTAAAAACAAGTGTCACTTCCTTGTTGTTGCTTAAAATCTACACTCATATAATATAAAGTATAGTAAATAAAATAAGTCAATAATTAGGTACAGGATTTTGATCTAAGCAACGTCTTGGCTTTTCATATTAACCTAACCCTAACTTTAATATTACAAAATGTAATAACATTTCCTCTTTTCTCATCAATGACATTAATATCATAGAATGCCATTTCTCTCATCTCTTTTCATGCTGAAATGAGGTCAAGTGTGTTATGATAAGAACTTACCGTCTGAAGGCAGATGTTTCATTTTTTGATCGTGCGGTGCTACTCGTAGTTGCACTGTTTCTAAACCTAAGACAAGTAAACGATTTATTTATAAACTTCTCTAGAAAACTCAAACCATGAATCCCAATATACGCTTTTAATCTACCAAAACGAAACGACTTACACTTTTATATTACTTACCATGTAAGGGGCGGCGTACTTGTTTTAACTAGTATGTAAACACAAAGAATACTTCAAATATTTACCTTAAAATAATATGCAATCTTGGACTGACTGACGATTAAAAAAAGGATAGACTGAATGCGGAAGGCGGAGGACCGGTTGCAATGGCGCTACTCTGTGTAGAGGTCTATGTCTAGCAGTGGACTGCTATAGGCTATGAATAAGTGTTTAATAAATAACTTTGCAAGTCCCTAACTCCACATTGAAGAGCTCACTAGTAAGAGATAAAAATACTTACCCTAAAGTACTAGAAGTACAAGGGGGCAAAAGGTCGGATGGCGCAGTATTTATAGTAGTAGAGCTCATCACGAACGGGTCCAGCTTCCGCAAAAATAACCTTGCCAGCTGTAAAATTGTAATATAACAATACTTATATGTATCTGTGACTTATGTATCCAATAGGCATTTTGACTATATTTAAAATATTGTACGAAGTGTTGTCATCATAATAAAATGTACCGTGAAAAACATATTTTATTAATTTTCAATATAAAATAAGTTTCTTTTTTGTTAAAAAATCAAGATTAAAATCTCACTTTTTTGAGATTGGATCACGTGCTTATAAACGCTCTGTGACGTCAGACATAAGTGAACAGAGTTTACCAATACAGGCTGTCTGCATTTCCTAGTGTTAATCGACTGGTTAAATTATTAATTACTAATAATGATTCACTTTTATCTTATATATCTCAAAATAAACCATTATTTTTGCAACTAATTTCAATAATTATATAAACGTGCTTTAAGTCGCTTACTGTTTACTTTGGTGTGACGTCACATGTCACGGGATCCGTTATGGCGCGTACTTTTTTAAATCAAACTTTAATATCGATTTTTATCGTAAAAAAACAGTTCTCAAAAAAATATTAATGCAATTTGCATTTTTATGTTGTAATACATAATACAGAACTATTTTTAGCAGTAGTCAAATACCCTATTCTTATAACTAAAATGTTAAAAAATTATCAGTACTAATCAACATTATTAAAATTCCAGTTCATTATTCCTTCTATGACAATTTGTACTTCCAAATTGTCCGTTTATCATCATTATCTCAGCGTTGTGTACTGGTGGCATCTGAAGCCCGGGATACGCTTTCCAGTTTTTTCTCCTCCACTTCCCTTACGACGTCTAGCCAGCACTTCTTACGTCTTCCCTTCCTACAGGGACCCAGCGGAAGTCACTTGCAACGACATTTCTTACCCACATAGCCCGAATAGGATGAGTTTTGTGGCAACCACCACAAAACTCATCCTATTCTGGGTCTAGAAAGCGCTGTGTAGAATGTCGTAGAATATTTATTATTGTCCATCCTTCTTTTACTACACCTTTATGTGTGTGCTAAAACACCGTTAGCCATTTCTGATAACTGGATGAGCTTTCTACGACCACATTTTGTTGCCAAGATATCCTTAACAATCTTCGATAAGACTTAAGGCTTCTGTCCACCGGTCGTCTGTTATTTTAGATAGCACGATGTTAAACATCTTGAATTTATTCATATCACGCTTTGTTAGTACTTGGTTAGAATTGGTATATAGGTATAGTCAACATAAACTACCGAATTATGTGGACTGACTCGTATCGATTGAAACTAAGGTATCAAATTATAATAATAGTAAAACAAAATTACCGCTTCGCCAATGTCTTCTGAGGAATAATTTCTATGCAGACGACGAGTGGCATACAATCTTCTAGAATAACTGACGCAGGTGCCAGCGCCGTATATATACTGGTCATTTGTCTCGAACGTTGGACTAACAACTAAACCTCCATCATATACCAGACCAGATTCATTTATAGCTGCATCAAATTAAAAAAAAACGTAATGTAATATTATTTTTTCGCAGGATCGCTACTCATAATGGTATACTAAATGAGTGTAGTGATTCTGCAAACAAGAACATTTTTTTCTTATCCCGGGTGAAACCTTGTTTTTTTTTTGCTACCTATCATTGTGCACAATAAGAGTATATGAGAGAACGAAGTTGTAATTTCATCATATTTTTTGACTTTTTGGTGAACAAATAACTATTCTTGAACAAATTAAATATATATATATATGTATTATAATAGGATTGTACTATTTCAAGTAAAGCATAAAAAACCGGACATGTGCGAGTCGGACTAGGGCTTGAACGGTTCCGTTATCTATAAAAACTTGTAAGTATCAAAATGTATGGATGTAATGGCCCACAAGCCTCGTGGGTGGATCGTCCGTCCAGCTTCCGGTGTCCCTAATTGTAAAAAAGTATCAAAATTTACTATTTTTCCTTTGTGCTTTATTTATTTTTGCCAAATTTCGTGATTCTAGGTTAACGGAAACTAGCACCGGTTGTCATAGAATTGTCAATTTTAGTTAAAAGCAAGGTCTTTCAGCACAAGTAAAGGGATAAATTCCGTTAAATAAAAAAAATTGAAATCTTTTTATCGTGTTAACACGGACCTTAATTTTTATACACCTAATAGGGACTATAGACCCTAACATCTAGTATAAATTTTGACTTCAATTTAAAAAATGAAATAGCATCAAATAAATCGTATAATCGAGTAAAAATAAAGCGTTTTTTTTTTTTTTTACGTGCGGAAATCCCTTCGGATACCCCCCCGCTGGCCAGCGGGGGTGGTTATGTCGTGTCTCGACTAAAACCGCACGGTGTCCTCCCCAAGTGTCCGTTGCCGGGCACCCCGGGTAAGCCCTCGAAAGGATAACCCCAGGGTTGCCGGCGGACTTTGGCCGCCACCGTAGCCTCGCCTGGTGGGGTCGGGTTTTATCCCGCTTCGGTGAGTTGGCAGGCGTGTGTAGGGCATACACGACACGCCTCCGCCACGGCCTGCTTCTGTAAGGACGGCGAGTCGGCCAACTGCCGTCCTCAGGCCCCGATCATGGAGGTCGGTAGTCCCGGGCGTATCCCGGGGGGGTTGGAAAAAGGTCAGACGGTAGTGTAGTTTTAAAAATAAAGCGTGAAGTACCTTTAAAGGCTTGCATATTAATAGCCTGCCGACCAAAATAGAACAAGGCAAAGCATTTAATCGTGATGGCTTGCATAGGCATCATAAGGTTCAGACTATCGACACTATCTCCACATATCCTCCAAGAAGCGAAGTGACACTGACGTAGCACCTTAATACCGATTTCTTCTAGTTTAGCCTGTACTCTCTCGTCCACCTGAAATCGGACAATCTATAGAGTATTAGTAAGATAATAAACACGCATCACGAGTTGTTAATCTCTTCATGCAATAGGCTTTTACAGTTGCCTATTCTTCTTATACCAAAAGCGGAGAAAGTAAAAGTGAGGAGAAACCCGATACAATAGAAGTAACTTCTTTTTTAACGTGTGGAAACCCCCACAGGCTTCACCCCATCGGTGCCAGCGATGGGGTGGGCGTGTCGGAATCGGATCGATTAAAACCACATGGTGTCCTCCCCAAGCGTCCATTGCCGGGCACCCCGGGTAAGCCCTCGAAAGGATAACCCCAGGGATACTGGCAGGACTTTGGCCGCCGCCGCGGCCTCACCTGGTGGGGTCGGATTTTATCCCGCGTCGGTGAGTTGGCAGGCTTGTGTAGGACACAAACGACACGCCTCCGTCTAGGCCTGGTTCTGTAAGGACGGCGAGTCGGCCGACTGCCGTCCTCAGGCTCCGATCATGGAGGTCGGTAGTCCCGGGCGTAGACGCGTCTGCGGCGTCCTCACCGCTGAGTGCGGAACTCTGGAGGCAGGGTTGTCTCCCGCTCTCTCTCCGCCGACTCTTTCGCGCGCATTACCTGCTCGCAGAAAGAGGCGGTGGCGTGCCACTTGCTCCCGTCAGAGACCACGGCTCTCACCATGGTCTCCAGCGAGAGAACGTCTACGCCCAGGACCGCAATAGAAGTATCATAACTTTTATATTACACGCAAATAATCAATCACATAAAATGAGATAACACAAATATTTATAAGAACAGCAGCATCGTTTCGTCCATACCCAACTACGGATGGGGTCGTCAAAAATTATTTGAGTCGCCTCGACTGATATTTAACAACCTGCAGCCTGACGCAATAACGTTATCCTGAGAAACAGTTTTAATTTTGTCATGTAGTACCCTTGAGCATATAAAACGTACCGTCTCATTGTTGAAGCAATTAACTCTGTAAGCGGTGGGTTCTTCTAGGTTCGGAAAGGGCTCCACAAAGACAATGAAGTTGGGATGTATTCCCAATTCCAGCAAGGCAGCGAGACAACTATACGCCTCTACACAATCCCCGTACACAATCACCTGGTTTTCTTCGCTAATGCGATAGCTTTCGTATTCTATTAAGGATACAATCGCATAATTACATTAAGTACTAGTATGAATAGTAGCTTGACCACATTCCCCTCACCAAGTTATTCAGGGCCCAAGGCAACCTCACCTGCAAGCCTGCATCTGCTGATTAACGGATGAGGTTTTGGCGCAGACTTTCCCTTCGAGGTTGGGGCCAGGTGGCAATATGTGGCAATATATGAAAAGGAGAATAAAGAATAAGAGAGCGAATTTAGGGCTCTAAAACGCAAGATGGATTGACCCAGAATTGGTGCTCAGATGAGAAAGAGAAGCTCTCTGAATCTAGTCGCTCTCGATATAGCCTGCTGAATTCCAGAGTGGGAGACAATAATACTAACTCATTTCTCTGACCCGTCGCATTAATTTCCCCAAAGTAAGGTTTGCTTCATACAAGGAGTTGATAAGGTAAACGTTGTCAGGCAGTTCTGGAGGAGGTGGTACTCGGTCCTCTTGATAGTTCGGATTATCCATCAGTATTCGTTCACACGGCTTGCCTTTCCTAACCATAAAATAATTATTACTAGCCACTTTTCTCAGGTCAATCGAGGATCATCAATCAATGGATTCAAAGAAGTATCTAGTCGGAATCTGCTTGGTGAGAACTATCTACTTATTTTATTACATTTATAATATTACCGATTGTCAATATTTAAATGGAGTTCGGTCACAGACTAACATCCACAAATACAGTTGTATCTTATTTTAAAATATTAGTAGCCGAAATTACTGACATTCTCCCTAGCCCCTCATCTAAGCTAAATCGGTTGTGTTAGGAGTGGGTCCACGTCAGTAGTGTAGTGGCCAGGATTCGAACCCGGGAGCTCTCGATCGTAACCACTAAGCTACCGATGCGTCAATCTATGAGGATTCAATGAATAAACGAGGTATAGATAAAGAAACGATGGCAAACGTGATCCATCGTAGACCACATCGTCACTTCCGACCAGGTGAGATAAAGGTCAAACGTGAGCGATAGGCTATCCATAAAAAAAAAGAAATTTCATATTTGTACTCGATTACCACTAATATACTATTAGACTGTACGAAACGAAAAAAATGATATCTATATAAGACGACTACTTGACCAGCAACAAAGTGCCACTTTTGTTGCACAACATACATTGTTGGCACGTGTTAGGTAAATCAAATTTTAAATAATCACGTAACCCCACAAGTTTACAGGCGAAGATAATTAGGTAATTCGAGTTAAAAAATTGTCCTAATTTCACCAGTGAAAATCCGTTCAAAGTTTTATTCATTGAGTAAAACACGATTCCGCGCTAATTTTGATACCTATCATTAATAAAAACCATTCTTAGTTATATACAGTCGACCTCAGAAGTTGCTGAATAGTGTTCAGCAACGTATGGCGTACAAAAAAAATACATTGCGATATTTACATCGAAATAAAACAAAATAATAGATTTATGTAATCTTCAGAAGTCAAAATTAACATTTTTACATTTTTGTTTATAATAGTATGTGAAGTTTTAGAACTGGTCTTCAACTTGTAATGTGTTAAAAAAGGTAATATGGCGATGGCGACTGCACTTAGCAGTATTTGTATTTCATAATATTAATAAGAGTACTAACTCTACTTCTTTCACAACATTAAGAGCATCTTTCAAATAATCCGGATGTTGAAACTGTTGGCCACAAGTCAATACTAGCTCGTCATAGTTCTTGGTAGTGCCGTCTTTTAAAAGAATAAACTTTCTTTTCCTGTAAGTACGTAAAGAATAATTATACGACTGCTACGATAGATGGCGCGGTTTCGATTCCCGCTCAGTGTAAGTATTTGTATGCATAAATATTTCTATTTGCATTTCTGGGTGTTTCTATGTATAATATGTATGCATTTACAAAAAAAAAGTATATAAAATGTTTATCCGCATTGTAGAACCCATAATACAAACTAGTATTTTTTTTTAAATAAATGAAATTTTTTATTCAGTATAACTTAAGATAAACATTGGTAATAGATATAGGCTAAAATTATCTTTAACTATGATTACTTTGGGTCTAGAAAGCGCTGTGTAGAATGTCGTAGAATATTTATTTATTTATTTATTAATAGATGATCCCATAGTCAAACGCATCGACTTTGATGTAACTTCTATACATTGTTGCGAATATCCCTAAGATAATTATTTTTGAGTTGATAAAAAAAAACAATATACCGCGTCTAAAACCATAATTATGTAAGTACCTACTAACTAGTGTAATACCCATGTAGGGCATTTGGGTTTTTAAGAAAAATTTAGCGATACCTTAGCTGTCGCAATCCTTTCACCTACCTACCTACTGATCTGTTTTTACCTTGGTTGTTCACATATTTTATCGACTACTGTGCTGCCCGCAGCTCAACCTACGTGAAATTCCGATCCCGTTCCCGCAACCGATGGGAACCTATTCCAGGGAGAAAAGGTAGCTTATGCGTTAATCAAGAGTATAATCTATCCCTGTACCAAATCACACTCAGATCTGTGCAGCCAGTTAAGCGTGATTGAGTAACAAACATCCAAACATCTTCACAAACTTTCTTATTCATAAAATTAATAGAAAGTAGGATGATAACATACCTATCAATCCCAACCATGACAGCCGACATAACGTCTACATAGTAATAGAAAGGCACGCTCTTGATGTACCGATCCGTGTATATGCCGTCCTGCGGCACACACGTGTCGGCAGCCTTCAAACAATCCCCCACAGTTGGCAGGCCGTACTCAGATACCAGTGTAATATTGCTGAATGTTAGGTATTCCGATGTTGGCCTACATACAAAAATTCAAATACTAAAACATATAGAATGGTACTGCCAGATGTAGTTCAACCCTAAACCTTTACAGCTATTCTTTGGTCGTGTTTACAGTACTCGGATTTTAACACACAGGGATAAAAAGTTATAGCTATGCGTTATACCAGACTATAATCTATGCCTGTACTAAATTTCAGTCAAATCTGTTAAGCCGTTTGAGCGTGATTGAGTAACGAACATACAAATATCTTTCACAAGCTTTCACATTTATAATATTAGTACGAACTACAACATTCATTAAATAAAACATTCGTTATAGGTCCCGGCTTTTGATTTAGCACGTCGGGATGAGTTCAGCGACTTGTTTCGGTTGTATAGAGCGTTCTCTCTTCTTCCTATTCGCCAAGAAGGAAATATAGCTACAGGGCAGTTATAGAGGTTTAATTATTTCCAGGAATATAAGAATTAGTGTCAGGACTTTATTTACTATCTAAAAAAAAATATAAAAAAAAATCTCGCTTATACAGGGCCTTCTAAACTAATTTGCACTGTATTCTTATATTACCTGTGGTAAAACAACTTACCCCATGAGCAAAGACTCCAGAAAAGATAGTCCAGTGCGACTAGCACCTACAACCACGATGTTACTGTTTACATAAACTTTTGGTAGACCAGTCAAAGGTTTCTCCAACATCCATAGTGCGAACGGACAGGCTCTGTGACATACACATACATGTTAAAAGTATACCTGGTTATGTAGAATGTGCATGTGTGTACTAAACCAATCGAAAAAAGAAATACACCTACAGTCAATATGGATTAATCTACGTTTTCACTAACCTCTAGTATAAAGTCAGCCCAGAGCTTTATTCTTTGTATAAGTATTTATCTATATGGTACGGTAAAAAGTTTTAAAATAAAAGAGTAATAATTATATGATGATAAGTAATAATAGACTAATATTCCCTTTTATTCAGAATAGGTTTCTTGTTGCATGTTTTACATCTTTGTCAATTAAGTTTCAAAAAATACGAGGAAATGTAAAAAATTTAGAATAAATACACTTATTACAACCAATTTGTAATCCCCTTTGTAATGTCTAGTTTACTCTCATTTCATAATCATAATAATATGCAAAACTTACATGCCTTGGAACATTCTATCCAATTCTTTACTTTGACTAATGTTAGGCACAGACCTTCGAGGATGTACCGGATTCATATACGACGCAAGTGACATTAAACTCCGACTTGGAGCCTGTATAAAAGCAAACTGTTTATGAATACAACGAGTACTTACATAGTACCTAAATATCTCTTGAACAGACGGACGTGATAAAAAGAGACATGGGTTGCTCGAGTTTCGATAATGTTCATATGGTTCGATTTCATTTCACTACAACTCTTCTTCTTCTCCATTCTAGCGCGAATCCCGCTTGCATCCAAAGCTTACACTTTGAAGCCCGGGGTCCGCTCTCCACCATAATATGGCTTACATGCCTTTTATAAGGAGCAAGACCGTCTAACCCCCTAACCTCGACAGGAAAGCCTGCGCCAGAACCTAGTCCGTCAATTAGTAGATGTACCGGCTTGCAGATGAGGTTGGCTTGGGCCCGAAGATATTGGTAAGACCCTACACCCTGATAGGCCCCATATATTATTCGAATACGTACCTACCTATGTTACAGTTAATTGAAACATACCGCATCACCCCTAGCAAACAGCCTACATATCCAGAAGAGAGTTGAATATCGAGATTGGCGCAACAATTCCCTCAAAAACCAGCGCGCATGTGGTTCCAAAGCTGGTGACATTACTCCAGCTAAAATCTGAAACAAGCAAACTCGATAACTATTAAGAGTTTATAATGCGAATTTGGGCATTACATTATTAATCTGAACCATATGATATTGACTTTGCGCTACTGCAAATGAGACAGAAACACGCAGATATCTGACCGGAGGGCTGCTGAAATCAGCTTGTGGTATATTCATGACTGTTAGACCTGGGTTTCTTAATACTATTATTTTATTAAAGCTTAGCACGGAAACATTATTTCAGCCAAATAAACTATTGGTCGGTTTCGAAATTGAAGTTGAGGCTCGTGCCCATAGGGAGCAATACGAAATTGTGCGTAAGTGGGCGTTGACAAGACTCAATTTCAATTTCTCGATTCAGAAACCGGCCATATAGCTATTAAATGTCTTAGAACTGTGGTAGGACTAGATATAAAAACAATCTTGTAGCTTGTGATAGTCGGCCTCTACAAGATTAGTAATTCATTTCAGGGTAAATGTATACGCTTCCACAACAAGGTCCCTAATGAAGTTAAGGATCTACAAAGTCCTGCCAGAAAAGCCACATTATAAAATTTAAGAATATTTAGACGATAAACAAGTTTTTTTTTTTTTTTTTTACGTGCGGAAATCCCTTCGGATACCCCCCCGCTGGCCAGCGGGGGTGGTTATGTCGTGTCTCGACTAAAACCGCACGGTGTCCTCCCCAAGTGTCCGTTGCCGGGCACCCCGGGTAAGCCCTCGAAAGGATAACCCCAGGGTTGCCGGCGGACTTTGGCCGCCACCGTAGCCTCGCCTGGTGGGGTCGGGTTTTATCCCGCTTCGGTGAGTTGGCAGGCGTGTGTAGGGCACACACGACACGCCTCCGCCACGGCCTGCTTCTGTAAGGACGGCGAGTCGGCCAACTGCCGTCCTCAGGCCCCGATCATGGAGGTCGGTAGTCCCAGGCGTAGA
This sequence comes from Cybosia mesomella, assembly GCA_946251805.1. NCBI lineage: Eukaryota > Metazoa > Arthropoda > Insecta > Lepidoptera > Erebidae > Cybosia > Cybosia mesomella. Next base: position 21,201,098 of record OX276402.1, on the reverse strand, counting down.
TGAGTCTGCGGCGTCCTCGCCGCGGACTGCGAAACTCGGGGGGCAGGGTTCTCTCCCGCTCCCTCTCCGCCGTCTCTTTCGCGTGCATTACCTGCTCGCAGAAAGAGGCGGCGGCGTGCCACTTGCTCCCGTCGGAGACCACAGCCCTCACCATGGTCTCCAACGAGAGAACGTCCACGCCCAGGACTGCAACGAGATCCCGGCGTTGACTCGCCCACGCAGGGCACTCCACCAATGTGTGGAGCGCCGTGTCTTCGCCAGGATCCTCGCAGTGCTGGCACTGCGGCGTTGTCTCCCGGTGGATGCGCCACAGATACTTACCGAAACACCCGTGTCCGGTAACCATCTGGCACATCCGGTAGGAGAGGTCCCCATGGTCCCTCTCCAACCACTCCTTCATGATCGGTCTCACCGCCGCAATGGTGGATTCCCCCCACCTTGGGTGCTCAAGTCGCACCCTCCATGTCTCCATGAGTTCCTGGCGGAGCAGGGACCGCTGAGCCCTGATTTCTCGGGGCTCCGGCCTATGACCCCGCTCCAGCGCCTCCTTGCGCCACTGGTACAGCAGCGCAAGGGCTCTCGCTTCCAGGTCCCATGGAGGGGTCCCGGCTAGGAGACATGCCGCCTCGACGGAGATCGTGCGATACCCCCTGATGACTCTGACGGCCATCGCCTTTAACGGGCTGTTTAGAACAGCCACGTTGCGGGCCGCCAGAGTTTCCGCCCATACGGGGGCCCCGTATAGGGCCATGCTTCGCACGATCCCCAGGTACAGTCTCCTAGTGGGGGCGTTGGGTCCCTTAACGTTGGGCATCAGCCGCGATAGCGCGGCCGCAGCCCCCCTCAGTTTCGGGACCGGACTTCGGAGATGAGGTCCGAAGTCCCATCGGCTATCGAGTACGAGCCCAAGGTACTTCATCGTGGGCTCGATGCCGATGCTTACGCCCCCTACGGTTATGCTGGTTCCCGCAGGTGGCCCCCTCCGAGGCCCGTGAAAACACATAGCCTCAGATTTGTGGAGTGCCACCTCGAGTCCCAGCCGCCGTATTCGACCCACGACTTGAGCAACCCCTGCCGTGGCCTTCAGTGTCGCGCTTCGGTACGTTGCTCCCCGCGCCATAACGAGGGTGTCGTCAGCATAGCACACTATGCTGACACCCTCGAGCAACGTACCGCGCAGCACCCAGTCGTATCCGATGTTCCACAGGAGTGGCCCTAGGACCGACCCCTGCGGAACACCGCACGACACCTCTCGCCGCCCTGGCCCTAGCCAGCTCGGGTAAACTATGGCCCTCTCGGATAGGTATGCCTCGACAATGCGGCGGAGGTAAGGAGGCACTCCGTGATACGCGAGCGCCTCCCTAACGCAGCTCCAGGGTAGGGTGTTGAAGGCGTTGGCGATGTCGAGAGACACCGCCACCACCACCCCACCCCGCGAGACTACTTCCTCCGCCAGGCGCCTAACGCGCATGATCGCTTCCACGGTGGAGCGCCCCCGGCGGAAACCGAACTGGTTGTCCGCCAGATCTGGCCCCACGTTCGTGAGATGCTCGACGAGGCGCTCTGCAATAATCCGCTCAAAGAGCTTGCACACCTCGTCGAGCAACACGATCGGCCGGTAACCGGATGGCTGATCCGCCGGCCGCCCCGCCTTCCGGATAAGGACCAGTTTCCCGGTCTTCCACGCCTTTGGAAACTGGCCCCTTTCGAGGCATGCGCTAAAGAGTGCTACCAGTCGAGGCCCTAGTTCCTCAAGGGCCAGGACCCATGCTCGGCCTGGAATGCGGAATCGCGGGCCCGCCGTTTGGCCTGCTTAATGGCTACCTGGAGGGTCCTCTTGGCCCCCTTGTACGCCTCATATAGCTCCGCCTCTCGGGCTGCCGCATCGTCTGAGCGGCGACGCCTCCGGCGAAACCTGGTGAACTGGCGGCGAGCGGTCACGCATGCTGCTCGCAGCTGTGCGATCTCCGCTGACCACCAGTACACCTGTTTCTTTGCCGGGCTGGGCTTAACCCTAGGCATCGCCGCATCGCAGATATGCGACATGGCTCTCCTGAACCATTCGGCCTCTGCGTCGACATCGGCAGGCCTGGCCGGTGACGGAATCCAGGCCTGCACAATAGATGCCTCTAGGAGAGCCCCAAGCCAGTGACCAGGCGTTGAAGTCTCCCAGGACCAAGACAGGGCGAGGACGGCACGCAGCGAGAACGATGTCCAGTCCTGCGAGCCATAGCTCAAGCTCATACTGGTCAAGGCTTGGCGAGAAGTAGACGGCCACGACAGCCAAACCCTCATAGTCCGCCGCGACACAGCCTCGGCCCCTTGCAATGACTGCAAGGTGCGAGGTGTCCGCGGCGGAACCCCCGAAGACGGTCGCTACGCCGTCCAGGTCCACCGGGCTTCCGGGGTGGACCCAGTACGGCTCAGCGACCACGACCACTTTGATAGACCACTCCACGATACTCTGGTACAGAAGGTCCTGAGCACCGGTGCAGTGGTTCAGGTTCACCTGCAGGATGCGGATTGGTGTGTCCATTAATGGACGTCCATATCCGCATCCCGCCGCGAATGTGGCCGCTCTTGAGCGGCACCCCCACTATCCGTTGCGGACGAACGGGGCTTTGGCCTCGAGGCGGCACAGGTACGGCTGTCCGCCCGGTGTTCCGCCGCTTTGCCCTCTGCTACGCACTTGTAGCAGCGCGGCGGAGCATCACAGGCGCTGGCCTTGTGACCGGGCTGACTGCAGCGGAAGCACCGATCCCCCACGGTGTCTCCCGCTGTGCACTGCACTCCCACATGCCCCACAGCCAGGCACCTGAAGCACCTGGTCTCGCGGGGCTGCAGGAGTTGCACCCGCGCCTTTAGGAAGCCCCCAACGAGGAGGCTCCGTTCGTCCGCAATTTTCTGCGCCGCTGCGACGGGGCAGTTGACGACTGCCGTGCCGGTGGAGCTGAAGCGGATTTCTCCAGCTCTCACCTGATCCCGGGGGCAGCCGCCCGCCTCCACGACGGCGGAGATAACCTCATCCGTCGTGGCCGCATCATCCAGACCCGAAATACGCAAACCTGCGCATTTGTTGGGTCTGGTGACGCGGACGGCTTCCGTGTCCAGCGACTCCCTCAGCTTGCCTGCTAGGGCGTCTGCTTTGGGGCCGCTGGTGGCGCCGGAGACCTCGAGAAGGCGAGCTCCGGTGCGAGTCATCTTGCACCGGAGCCCACCCTCAATTTCGAGGGCCTTGAGGTCCACAGAGGCTTTCACCTGCCTCAGGACCTGGGCGTACCCCACGCCCTTCTCCACACCCTCCGTCGTCACCGTCAGGACGACGGCAGTGGAGCGTGGGGCGCGGAGCCTCTTCGGCGCCTTCGCCGCAGCGGCTTTGGCCGCCTTCTTAGCCGCCTTTTTGGCGGCTTTTTTCGCCTTCTTGGCGGCTCCCGCTACCACCCATCCCTCCCCTCTGGAGAGACATTCGGGTGCAACGGGAGCGACGGCTGCAGCGGAGACGGGGGTGCCACGCTTTTTTCCCTTCCCCTTCCCCTCCCCTTTCCCATTGGCCTTATTCGGCGGTTGGTTCGCAGGGACGGCGGTCGCGGTGTTAGGACCGGGATTTCCTGTGGTGGCAGTGGCGTAGGATGCGGGCCGCGCCAGCGTAGGTCGGTACGCCCGGTCCTCCAATACACCGAGGCGCCGTTCGATCGCCGCCAACAACTGTACCACACTCGGCGCAGTTGTGGTTGCCGCCTCAGGTGCCGTCTTGGACGTCGGCTTGGCTACTACCTTAGGCACCGACTTTGCCGCCGTCTTAGGCGCCACTCCTGACGGCGCAGGTGCCCTCGGCTGGACCGCCGTCTCATGGGCTCTTGGCGCCTTATGGGCCTCCGGGGGAGATCCCCTGACCAGCTGTGTCAGCTGCTTAACCTCCTCCCGGAGGGCCCGTTGTTGCTCCCGGGAGTTGGCGAGCTCAGTTTCCAGGCTTGTGACCTCCTCCTCCTCCTCAGAGACGCTCCTGGCAAGAAGCTCCTCCAGAGCCGTCTTGGCGACGGCGACGTTTTCCGCCACCGTCTTCCTTTTCCCGGCCACGTTCTTTGCCCCCTTTAGAGCGTCCGTTATCCGGGCCAGGGCCGAAAGGAGCTCCCTTGCAGCAGGAACGTCTTGGTCCCTGCCACTGGGTAGTGGAGGGACATGTACCGGCATCTTCGGCACTCTACTTGCCGAAGTGGCCAGTATTTTAGTCGGCCGATCCTCCTAGCGAGGAGGAGGTCACCCGTTGCCCGGGGCTTTTGCTCCGGTCACGAGACGGTCTACCCGAGCGTGGCCACTTTCGTCGGAGACCCTCCTCGGTCTCCATACGGCTGGATACCGACTCATTGTCGGTACCAGCCGTCGACGCCGCAGACGCAATGTCCGCGTCCGTCTCCCCGCCTATCGGTAGTGGAGTAGCGGGTCTGGTGAAGACGGCCTTACCCGACCGCGAGTGAGGCCGCCGCCTCACCTCCTCTTCACCCCCATCTACCTCCACTCCTTCCTCTCGGATACCATTGTCCGCGCCTTGGTCGTCGTTTTTCAAATCGTCCGGTTTGTTTTTATTTTTAATGTTAACATTTGCCATAGTATGTCCCACGAGTATGGGGGAAAGATGGTCCGTCCAGGCGGAGCCCCCTGCACCTGGATAAGCCTATATACTATGGAGGTCGGCTGGTATCCATAGGTTTTGACGACTTCGCTGTCGGGTGTTATAGACTTTTCCTTGTCGTGGGCCGGCCAATAAAGGCAAGCCCTCCGGTCGGCAAGTTCACAGCGTACCCTTTTGGAGCCACCAGTCAGGTCGTTGCTGATCACCTACCGATTACGGAACGCCAGAGGGTGGCTAGTCCTCTCTCGCCGGCGGCGGCACAAGTGCCCGTCGGCCCCTGCGTTAGCAGTGGGCCAACCCGCCCCTGGATCCCCCAGGACCCTATGGTGGCCTCCACCACTAACACCATCGCTCATCCTGTCTCCTCTGAAAGCAGAGGAGTACGGAGACCGATGTGTTCCCGCCACGTTGGGTATTGGCCGACGATCAATGCCAACCCCATGAAGGGGAAGCCATTGACCGCCGCCCAGGGTGTACCGGCCGCTCCGATTCCGTTCCCCCCGGACTGCAGCGGGATCGGAATCGGAGCGACACTCGAGGAGGTTACCCAACACACACCCCACGATAAACAAGCTTGGAAATTATTTGTTTGCTCTCTCACTATGCTACTCAACAAAACACTGTAATTAGCTTAAAAGTAAACATGTTTGTAAATAGAGTAGTCTTCTCAGGACGGGTCCGCGTTTCAAACCGGTGGTCCATTCGCTAAACATTAGTTATTTTATGACGATTTGTGAAAGCGGTTTTAATTTTGTGAAAGCGGTTTTAATGGTCAATACAGAATATATAATTTTTGAATTTGACTTTTGTAAAATACTTACAGCACCATCTGTCCCTGGACGCCGAGGTTCAGGTTCTAAATCATATTGTGCGCGAACCGTTGTACCATCTTCTAATGGACTAAAATAAAAGAAAGTGTTGTTTAATTTAATTTGAAAGACAAATGTGGTACGAAAAAAAAAAGAGGTACTGTAATGTCAGTTAACAGTGTAGGCATTATGTTATCCGGCATTTGATTCTACTCTCGGAGGCTTTGGATCGAGAGAATAATTGGTATAAAAAATCTGCCCCCCCCCCCCCCCCATAATAAACAGACAATCTACACGTTTTACCAAACTTACCCAATCACAACCATTCCTATTGGTTGGTTTTCGCTAAGAAATACGAACGATTCCAGTTTCGGTGAAGGAAAGGTGGACTGATATAGATTCAAAAGAGTTGCAATGTTCGGTGTATTCTCCAATACGCGTTCTAATGCACCAATGTCGTATTTTTCGCCCAATCGCACACGCATTTTACTAAAATAACAGACTTAAATTATATAAAGTCCTTTTATATAACAGATATTTTGATTTGACTAGAAAACTACTTTTATTTGGACCTAGCTGTCTCCCGCAGCTACGCCGTAACATACTTCGATTCCGTGGTACCTACATACCTGTAATGATTTGTGGACATATATGATTAGTACTCCGCTCCCCTGGATAGTAGTGTGATGAATGTGATGATATATAGCCTATAGCCTTCCTCGATGAATAGGCTATCCTACACAAATAGAATTATTTAATTCGAACCGGTAATTCCTGAGATTAGCGCGCTCAACCAAACAAACAAACTCTTTAGCTTTATAATATTTATTTGGCATTCAATTCTCAGATCGGACTAATAAGAAAAAAGGTCTATATAATATGACTGTAATTAGCAATACAGCAAAAGAACCGTAGATTTGATATGAAACGGGTCTCCCGGGAAAAACTCAAACTTTCTGAATATAAAGTCGTCGACCTGATTGATATACGTAATACCTATGCCTAGGTCGCTCTTTGCCCGCAAAGAAATGGCAAGGCCAGGTCATGAGTACCCGCAAACAGAGAAAAAACGAAAGGCGTATATGCTAGGATTGTAGCATTGTAGCTCTGCCTACACCGATGGGAAATAGACGTAATTATATGAATGTATTATGATAATTTTATACAAAACCAGTAAAAAATATAATTTACCCTCGAACTGAATTCACGTGTGCTACATATAACGCGTCGTTTTTAAACCTCGCTCTTGATGTTTCCATAGGCGTAACTAGCTGAAATAAAAATAAAATTAAACATTCATGATTTTATAATTTCAATATCAAAATATGTTATATGAATGTTTGACAATCAAGTCTTTTTACAGTCATTAATACGTAACAGATTTAAATACAACATTATTAACATTTTAATTTCAACATTCAACCTAGGCGTATCTTACTGGCTAGAACCTCTTGGACGTAAAATTTTTACTAACTCTGAAGAGTTCGGTTTGGTTTCCTTTCTATTGCTATTCATTATTCATTAAGGTTTTATATTTACTTTTTATCATACATACAGTTAAGGGTAACACAAGATTACATCGCGTGCAGAAGAATGGCAGGTAAGGCGTTCCCGCATAAGAAACAAACTAACAACGAAACATTCACATATAAATAATAGAGATAAATTACTCTAAATACTTGCCGTAAAATGCTCTAACAGCGGGAAGGGCGGTATGTTAGTCGGTAGACATATGATGCAATAATCCCTGTCAGGAAACAACTCGAATGCCGCCTCCAGTATGTCAAATCCATATCTAAGAAAGCCAGAATTACAACCACGTAGCGTTAGTAAACATTGTAGTTGTGACCTTTTGCTAACGTGAAAATCCCCACGTAGGCAATAACATCGACAGGGCTGAACTAAATCATACTGTATTCCATCTAAGCTACCTATGGCATAAGGTGCACTTGTGAGACAAAGTAATAAGGATAAAACTAGGTACACGAAAATTATTTCAAACATAAAAATCTTCAAATTGTAAAGGAAAAGATTTTTTTCTTGCCCACAAATGTTTAGAGAACAAACTACTATTTAGCAAAAGTGTCATAAAGTGAAGCATTGCTACAGAATGCCATTATATTAGTGGAAGTATTTATTGATGACTTTTATCCCTATTTTTGTAGCAGCGAGTAGTTAACTATTTGTAACAGAACAGACAAATTACCTTTCATCGTAGTCCGATTGCATAGCATACATCTCTATTAAAAATGCGTTAGGCGATCCCTTAAACCTCACCGGCTCCGGGAGTCCCGTTGAAGTTGAACTTGCTGGTAAACAGTAAGCATAGTGTACAAAATAAACCCGTTCGTTCGCAATATTTTATTTTATTTTATTTTTTCGGAAAACTTACAGCTAATTTTAACAATAGTAAGGTAAATAACATAATGATGGCCAATTAAAAGTTTTCACAGATAGTGTGGCGAACAGGCCTCACGTGACGTTCTATCTGGTCATGGAACGCAGATCTGAACGCCAACGATCAGCTGATGCCCGCCTTAGTACATTTAGAGGGGGTGGCCGTCAGTATGCACACTCTTTCCCTGCCATGCAGTGGAGGTGTGGACTGTATCTTTCGAACGAGGTCAGGGAAAGTAGAGTTACTCGTCCCTGTGCGTCTCTCTAAGCGAAAGGATAAACCGACCGCGAACGGTACGGTTCCGAATTGGATTGAATAGGAACACCAGTAAATAAGACACAGTTAATTCGGTTGAATAATCTGGCTTTAATAATGCCCCATCCATTCAGTGCAAAGTCTGAGAGAAGTCTCGAAGACTATTGCTGGCGACTCGGCTAAGATGTCGCAATTGTACGGAATGTCGTGCCAGCTTAGTTTCTCTCAGCCTTTACCATGACGAGAGCCGTCAAAACACAAACAAATTATATGGAATTTTTACATTGATTTTCGCTATCTACTTTACAGTTTTTTACGTCTATTTTACAAACTATGTACTAGAATTCAATGGTCTAAACGCAACAAGATGGGTAGGGCGATCACCCATCCCATGGTAAGGGTTTTTAATGTATATTGACTACTATTTAACAATTACAACGGTTTATAAACGCAATTATGAGTGGCTGGGCTCTACTATGTGACATTATAGATTGATTACATAAAAGCTATATATTGTACAATGTTAAATGAATCCCTATATGGTAGCCACTCATCGACTCTATTTGGAGAACAAACTTTATTTTACACACAATAGCTCTTTTATGGCTGATTTAACAAAATTACAATACAATGATTTACATAATATAAATTCTTATAAACTACTACCAAAAAGGTGCTGCGACCGTCTCATGCGTACGGTGGCTATATTAATTGAATGTCTAACGATCATTTACTGTTTTGTTTGTCACAAATCACTTGTTTACTATTTAGTCACTAATTTTTAATTTCATCTTTATGATTTACAAATCACTTGCACTTCACTAAGTGTCTGTCGCGAACAGATAGCTTCAAGTACATACATACCGCTAAAGAAACACTCCCACACACCCATGCGAGTTCAGTTAGAAAAAAAAAATGAAGGATGTTCCATTCATTGCCTAAATCAAAATTCACACAGGTCTAGATGGCGTTGTGTATTTTGTCCTACAATATTTATTTTATTTTATAATCTTCAATTTTACACTACTAGTTGTTAACAGATCTATGTTAACGTTCCTGCAAACCATTTTAAAAGTACGGCTTGCCCTTATGAAATATGAATTTTGTACGTAGTCGTTGTTAGAGGAGTGTATAACAAATTTCGTAATAATATATTGGTGTGTTCAGCAGTTCTGTTAAGTTTACAGCGTCCAATAAAGGCCCATAAAATATGCGAACTAGTAAGCATAATTATGTGCTAGGCAACGGTTGCAACAGTCCTGAAAGAAGTCTGATACAGTACATTACACTTTTGGAATGTAATCGAGAGAGGATTCTTGGACAAAGAAGAAAAGAAGAAAGAGGTATCTTGACAGCGCACTGTAAATTATAAAACAAGTATCACAATATATTTGGTGCTGGAGTTGTACTGTGTTACTGTAAACTATGATTATTTATCTATTGAGCCATTTATTCATTGATGAAGACAAACTTTAAAATATATTATAATTCACTTCAATTCGCATCAATACAGCAAGGCTGACATATTGTTACGTAACACACACGGCCTTGCCCACGGTACAGCCGCACCGTGGACAAGGCCGTATGTTTTACGTAACAATATGGCAACGTCGATTATTCCTCTTCCCGCACCTTCCTCAGTAAAAGTAACGAATTCTTTGATCCTTTAGCTATGGACTAGCGTTTTCTTAATTATTCAATTTTCTTGTTATCGACATGTGTCTCAATTAGATTAAGGTACTTACCACTCTTCGTGTATGTAATTTTTCTAGATTTTGTTTTAGGTGGAGTGTTGTCGTCTATGATTTTCTGTATTGCTTCTGTGGCCCTTGTAATGTGAAAGTATATTTTAACAATATAAAGAAAGCGGCCGAAGGTACATACATTATCCCCGGTGAAATAGGCTATATATATTATGAGGCTTGAGTTAAAAAACTCATATAAACACATTTTCAATAGAGAAGTTTCATGTGTGGGTTGTATACCTACAGACGAGCATTCATTCAATATTGTTTTAAGCTCCTTTGTTACTTTAAGAATATTCTCTGTCATTCGTGTCAATAGCTTAAGTATGTATTCGGTTTTAAAGTATGTATTGGGCTTTTATGGTATGTCTTATATAATATATATGAAAAAAAAACTTGCTCCTAGAAAAAGCGTATCCTAAAAAGTTTTTAATCTATCCAAATTCACTCAGGCAAATTCGGTTTTGATTTTCTAGACAAAATTTTACGTTGGGGCTCCACCAAGATTATTACGGCCCAAGCCAACCTCACCAGCAAACCGGTATATCTACTGATTGACGGATGGGACTCTGGCACAAACTTTCCTGTCGGATTTGGGGCTCAGACGGTAGTCGCTAAACCGGCTAAATCAGGGAAAAGAAGCGTGATAGAGCGATCCCCGGGGTACAGAATGCCTAATGGCATACACAATCACGCTCCAACAGCTAACCGGATCTGGCTGAAATTTTATACAGGTATACATGTTTTGAGAGACTGGGGTCAGCATTCAACGCGCGTGTAGTTGCGGGCCACTGCTACTAAAATTGTAAAATTGTTATTTTTAAAAAGCTTAACAAACACGTACCCTGATAGCGCATTACACAGAAACTCAGGCACCCACATGAGTTCATGATTAATGTTGACAATGTCGAATTCTAGCGCACTTTCCTCATCTTCAAGAAGAATGTTCATTATCTCGTCCGGATTGTTGCCCATAAGCGATACTTGGCGAGATATCCTCCGAGCTGACCAAGACGACCTGAGGAGGCCTTTTCCCTCGTCATCATCTAAACTATCAACTATCGTTACCTGCACAAGATATTTATTTTTAATAACGCATAGATTTTATATAGTATTTTATAAGGATATTAGTAACCAAAATTACTAGCATTCTCACTAACCCCTCCAGCTAAACTAAATTGCTTGTGTTAGGAGTGGGTTTACGTCAGGAGTGCAATGGTCAGGATTCGAACCCGGGACCTCTGCCTTTGTAAGTTTCGATGGCGAGATGGATAGTAGCAGTATGGTGGTATACCGCTTACCTTCAGCGTTTTTTATATGTATAGGGTATACCCTATACATATAAAAAACGCTGAAGGTAAGCGGTTACCGTGATCTGTCGTGATACTCGTCACCATCATATGTAATATTACAAAAATCTTCAATGTTAATATTGGACACCTACAATGATATCACCTACATGTAGGTACATACAGTACCCGAATTTTGATTTGGCACTTCGGGAAGAAAAGTGAGAGTCTGGCTTAGGCGTGTATTATGCTGAAAAGGCATAATAAAAATAAAAACAAGCAAAATCGTACGTTTCGACACGATCTCAGAGCCAAATCGCGTCGGTACGTACGATGTTGCTTCGATTATGGCTTAGGTCTTTTGCCTTTTCTGAATAGTTCACACCTAAGGTCATCTTGCTTCGGTTTTATACAGCGTTCTCTCTAAATATATTCTTATTATATGATACCCTAAAATATAGGTATAAGCTATTAAAGAAATTTGGGGTAGTCAACATTAGTCCAACATCAATAGATGATTTCATGTTGAAATGATTGTTGGTTGGTAGGTTTATATATACCTTCATTAAAAAGGTTTTAATTTTTTTCTTAATCTATAGCTCATTATGGTTTTGGAATTTAGAAATTAAAGTTAAGTCTCATCAACACCTACTAACGCACCATGCAACCGTGCGTCTGAATGTGCATAAGTGTGCGTAAGTTGTAGGTAGGTAAGTGTGCGTAAGGCGTCGACGAGACTCAACTTCAATATCTCAATTAAGAAACCGGCCATTAGTCATAGTGCTTATAGTAAGAAAGATAAGTTTACCCTGGTTGAGATCCCGGTTGGACCTTTAATCTTAGAAGAATCTTGAGTTTCGGTACAAAAGCTAAACATAAAAACAAATGTTATTCATATTTAAGATCAATAAGGGATTAACTACATTTATTCAACTCCATTCGCGTTTTGCTGAACACACTAATACAGATCTGCTCCTATCAGCGGCGTACAGCACTAGAAGATTGAGAAAAGTCGTCACAACGTGTTATTTTCGCTAAAACGCTTCTATCAGTTCTCTCTACTGAACAGCGCTCTTCCCGACTCCTCATCAACAAATTGAAAACGCGTACAGCCCTAACACGGCGAAACAGCGCTGAACGCGGCTGAACAGCACTGAACTGTATTTATAGCATCGCATGATTACAGGTGTTCTATATCTGTCTTCCGCGGAAAGCTGAACGGATGATGCATACGCGTGTCTATACAAAATCTTTGATATTTATGGACAAACCTGAATAGTGCTGCATAAGTGTGGTTAGTCCCTAATAGTACGAAGTAGTATTAGTAGTTACAAACACTACAACTCAAGTCTCGATAAAAAGCTGAAAGAAAACCTCCATCGTCTTTTTCAGTTCCCTTAACCTGAGCCGACAAGCCCATGTCCCTATTCGAACGATATCGGTCAATTTACCGGTCGGGCTGATCGGTTTCTTCCGAACAAAACCATGAGAATTCAAACCCGATTGTCATTTCTTCACGGTGCCCTCTGTTGAATCAGATTGACTCGTAGATCAACAAAGTTAGCCAAAATGTAGGCCACTTCGGTTTAGATAGAACATCGTCAGAACTGTCCGAAGCAATAACGTGAGAAACGTTTGAAATGAAAATATAAAGAAATGTTACAACTTCCATTACTAAGGTTTCCCATTAGTTTTTATATCCATGCGCCACTTGAATAATTCTATCTTGCGATTTTTGTCATTTATGAACCATAAGAAATGCCGTCCACACTAAAATACCTTGATACTGAAGGATCTGGGCCAATATTTTTGGCAATTGTTGGTTCTGCGTCCAAGTGCCTTAAACCCGCAAACGGTGTCAAAACAAAGCTCTCCTCCAGTGCCTCGTAGTTCACCATTGTATTGAGACACATCATCCCAACCGCTAACTCCTTGTGCTGTAAAATTCAAAGATATTTTTTTGAAAGCCGATATACCAATCAAAATCAATAAACTGACCTCGGGCTCTAAAGTGAAAACTTTGAACGCAAATAGAAAATCACTATGAGGATGATAATGACACACGAAAAATAGCACCTCTAAGTCTTCCAGGGGCGAATAATTGCTGTGGTTTGTATTTCTATCAATTATTTTTATGACTAACTACAATACCCAAAAACTATAAGTTCCGAAAGATAACTATTTGTCTAGGCAGGTAGGTATATCTGCAGGCTAAACTTTTGTCACCCCTTTTAATCCACCGTATTCTGCTATGCCTATTTTGATGTTATTTATTTTAGGTGTGTCGAACTGTTTTACAGTCGTTTTTCGACTAAATATTTACAATCCTTTTTTTTTAAATGTTTTAAAGTAATTGTATAATCCCCAGAGAACAAAGTTAATATATTACAGTTTTGTTTATTATGGTGATCAATAAATTTGAATTTGTTAAGCCACTTTTGTTGTTGACTGTACCCAATATAAGATCCGAATTATCAAGAATAAGACGTAAAGAAAATTTATTTCAGATATAAAGAACCATTAAATAAATCAGATTACCTCACATACAAGTAGAACTCTATCGGATTCAGGGTGTCGAGATATCAGTTCACTGATGTAAAACTCTCCGTATAACTCTTGAAGTTGAGGCGCCAGACCGTCGAACATCGGTACTAAGTCGTCATTGTCTTCCTCACTAAACAGTTAACATAATACCTAATTAATAACACTATATAGTAGTTACTATAACATGATTGGCAATAAATAAAAACTAAAAAAAGCCTTAAAATAAATCTCGTCAGACGTCAGGTATGTAGGAAAACAAACAAAATATATGGCGGGCTGTTATGCCGAAATGCCTTTTACAATATTTTGTCATATACCTACTTTAATTGTAGATGAATATTGACTACTCACACAGCCCTCCTGATTCTCAGCCTCGGACTAACTTCATTCCGCTCAGCGATGTACAACGCGGGCAGTCGATCTGCGCATAAGCCCCGCTCCATCACCTGCACGCGCCTAAATGATCCCTCAGATCGGGTCTGACCAGGGACTAACACTAGAAGGTCACAGAAACATATACATATATCCAAATATTTGTTCATTTTAGGCTTAACGATCTTCGCCCTCCATGAGCGCAGGCCTGGGTGTGACAGGTGGCTCCACCTGTCTCACTAGCAGAAGCAGGCCGGGGCTGCAGCGCGTTGCATGGCCCTTTTTATGGGGGCATGACGGGGACACCGTGGTTTCTCAATCCGAGGGGACCATCTCGTAACCGGAGATTTCCCTGGGTCGGGGTGTGAGGGGGAAATGCCTTACACCCCGGCATCTGAAGACCAGAGACGGCATGCAGTTGTAGTCGGTTTAAGCAGGCGGGGGGGTATCCAAGGGGATGTCCGAACGAAAAATGAAAAGTAAACGCGGAAGCCATAACTATTTGAAGATTACCTAACTGTTATAAAGTAGATACTAAGGTACCTTAGCTACCATTCTTATGTCTTGGTATGGCATAATAGGCTCAGAGCTATAAGTAAATCATACAACTTGTAACTGTCTAGTGGTACGTGTAGAGCGTGCGACTGTTAAGTCAGAGGCAGCGAGTTCGATTCACCTTCAGTACAAATATTTGTATATTAGGTAGGTACACACTGGGGTGTGTGTTGGGTAACCTCCTCGAGTGTCGCTCCGATTCCGATCCCGCTGCAGTCCGGGGGGAACGGAATCGGAGCGGCCGGTACACCCTGGGCGGCGGTCAATGGCTTCCCCTTCACCCCTTCATAGGGTTGGCATTGATCGTCGGCCAATACCCAACGTGGCGGGAACACATCGCTCTCCGTACTCCTCTGCTTTCAGAGGAGACAGGATGAGCGATGCTGTTAGTGGTGAGATGGCCCAGGGTCAGCCGGGGTGCGAGGGATATGCTCTATGGGTAACCTTACACCCCGGCGTCTGAAGACCCGAGACGGCGTGCGGTTTCAGTCGGTGCAAGCCCGACATAACCGCCCCCGCTGGCCGGCGGGGGAGTATCCCTGGGATTTCCGCACGATAAAAAAAAAAAAAAAAAAGGTAGGTACACACTAGATATGCTATGTTAACTTTAGGTCTAGCTAGCGCTCTGTAGAATGCCCTAGAATATTAGATGTGAGTAGCTTTTTTTTTTTTTTTTCTTATCGTGCGGAAATCCCTTCGGATACCCCCCCGCCGGCCAGCGGGAGCGATGTGTTCCCGCCACGTTGGGTATTGGCCGACGATCAATGCCAACCCTATGAAGGGGTGAAGGGGAAGCCATTGACCGCCGCCCAGGGTGTACCGGCCGCTTCGATTCCGTTCCCCCCGGACTGCAGCGGGATCGGAATCGGAGCGACACTCGAGGAGGTTACCCAACACACACCCCTAGATGTGAGTACCTACTATTTACGTAAGTAGGTAGCTATGTGTCAAATTGAAATTGAAAGTATAGGTAGCTACGGTCAACAACAAAAGTAGCTTCACAAATTCTAATATTTTAATTGCCTTAGCTATTAAACCTTTAATAAAATAGTGAACAAAACATGAAATATATTAACTTTGTCCTGTAGAGATTATAAAATTACTCATACAGCTATTATTGGTACATGTATTCCAATATATAAAAAGGTTTGTAAATATATTAAAATTCAACAACTTTTGTCGTTCACTGTACCCAGTACCTTTTTTTCGTACCGCAATAAATCTAACCACAATTTGGGCAGTAATAAATCTGTCTCCATCCTTCCTGGTATGGCACCTGATTATTATCTTATCATAATTAGAACACTGAACCTTCGGTAACCTGATCGTCTTATATCAATCTATCAGCTTCTGTTAAATATGTCTACCATTCATATCTATAGCGCCGCGCCGCGCCGTGGGCTCAAGTGCACGGGCATGTGTTAAGTCATATTTTAATAGCTTAAGTAGTGTAGTACTTACATGGAAATTGAACCACCGACTTTACCATCCCAATATATTGTACATACGGGTCGTGCATGAATATAGTCTTGAGCATGTTGTCCACAGCTTCACGACCGTACGACGGATTCCAACACAGCATGTGTAGAAATAATGAATTACGCGAATTCATTTCCGTTTCTCTGAAAATAAAAATCCAAAATTAGGGCTAGGCATATGAGCACGCGAGGTGTGTGTTGGGTAACCTCCTCGAGTGTCGCTCCGATTCCGATCCCGCTGCAGTCCGGGGGGAACGGAATCGGAGCGGCCGGTACACCCTGGGCGGCGGTCAATGGCTTCCCCTTCACCCCTTCATAGGGTTGGCATTGATCGTCGGCCAATACCCAACGTGGCGGGAACACATCGCTCTCCGTACTCCTCTGCTTTCAGAGGAGACAGGATGAGCGATGCTGTTAGTGGTGAGATGGCCCAGGATCAGCCGGGGTGCGAGGGATATGCTCTATGGGTAACCTTACACCCCGGCGTCTGAAGACCCGAGACGGCGTGCGGTTTTAGTCGGTGCAAGCCCGACATAACCGCCCCCGCTGGCCGGCGGGGGGGTATCCGAAGGGATTTCCGCACGATAAAAAAAAAAAAAAAAAAAAAAAAAAAAAGGCATATGAGCACGCAGCATAGTTACGCTGAACTGATCAAAAGTAACTAGAGATTGCGCGATTAGTTGTGACTAGGTTATAGGAACTTGACAGCAGTAGTAGAAGAGGAATGAGTTATGACGGTATAGTAATAGTACCAGCAATCCTCAATAATGACCACGTTCATTCTGCCAAGAGGTAACTGGTAAAAAAATTGAAGCTGCGGCAACGTGTTTATATCTTCTTACATTACTTAACACCACCCTGGGGTCCTTTCGAGGGCTTACCCGGTTACGCTTGGGGACAACACCGTGTGGTTTTAGTGGGTTCGATTCCGACACGCCCACCCCATCGCATTTTCCACAAGTTAAAAAAACAACACCACAGTACGTACCTTAATTTTTTTTTCGTGTGGAAATCCCTTAGTATACCCCCTCCGCCGCCCAGCGGGGGTGGTTATGTCGGACTTGAACCGACTAAAACCGCACGCCGTCTCGGGTCTTAAGGCGCCAGGGTGTAAGGTTGCCCATAGAGCATATCCCCCGCACCCCGACTGACCCTGGGCCATCTCCGGTTTCGAGATGGCCCCCTCGGGTTTGGGAACCACGGTGTCCCCGTCTTGCCCCGGTTTGGGGGAGGGGCGCTAGTCACCCACCATTCCGGCCTGCTTCTACTGGGGTGACAGGCGGCCTCACCTGCTACCCCCAGGCCTACGCTTATGGAGGACGGAGGTCGTTAAGTGACCTCCAGCGCCTGAGTCGCCTGCGACGCACGGCGAGCATGTTGCGGGCTCGGCGGGCTGGGAGAGTTCTAAATCTCTTCCGGGCGCGCTCAGAAGGAGGTGGCGGCGGCCCACGCGCTCGCACTCCGCACCATTGCCGCAATCATGCTGCCGAGCGAGAGGACTCCCACACCGATGGCTGCCACGAGGTCACGACTCGACGCCTCCCACGCCAGGCAGTCCGCCAGCGTGTGCAGCCCTGAGGCTTCGCTTACGTCGCAGTGATGGCACTCTGGCGTTGGCTCCTTCCTGATCCGATGCAGGTGGTCCCCGAAGCTCCCCTTACCGGAGATCACCTGCGTCAGTCGGTACGAGAAGCTTCAGTGTCGCCTCTCTAGCCAATCCTCCATGATGGGCCTTACCGCCGCTATTGCGGCGTGCCCTGCGCTTGGACAGGGTACGTACCTAACCTTTTGTTTCATAGCTTAGACCCGAGACGGCGTGCGATTTTAGTCGGTTCAAGCCCGACATAACCACCCCCGCTAGCCGGCGGGTGGTTTAAAAAAAAAAAGAAGAAAAAAAAAAAGGCACGACCGGGTGATTTTGTGATTGCGTTGATACGGCATCGTGTATTGGTAACTCGCTCGTTTCAGTGTGGTATACCTACTCGATCATCATGTGGAGGAACGAGGTATGATGATCCTCCAACACAAAGGCCAGGCAAGGTGATCGCGCCTGGCAGCGCCTAACGAGGCGTGATGTTCCTCCAACTCAAAGGCCAGGCAAGGTGATCGCGCCTGGCGGGCCGAGGCCCTAACAGTTGAAGTTAGGATTTTGTATATATGCTACTCAGCGCGTGAAGTTTATTTTGGAGATATAGCATTGTGACATAGGAATCACGTGCTAGTTGTAACGTAGTACAGCTTGCTGGTAGCTATATGGGGCTGATTTCATGTGGTGTCGAAGTAGTTTAGCTTATAGTTGCTAGATGTCGCCAAGGGTACATGTGGTATCGCTATAATCAGTTTAACGGATGGAGGGGGTTCGACTTTACATTTATCGATACGTGGGCAAATATTATCATCCAGCGAGCTATATTCTACCGAAGTCTTACTTGCCGTTAGAACTTACACATACTTACTTGTATTTAGTCCAAATATAACTCTCCCATGATGATGGGTGGATGGCCGGTATCAATGGATAGTCTCTCACGGATGCAAACCCAATTATCACCTCCATTATATCTAGCTGGCATAATGCGAGTATGGAGTTTTCACTGAAAATGTACTGCTAATCTGTATATAGATATTTAACCAATCACGCACGCATAATCACTTCATCCCCTTCGCATAAAATTCGTATAGGTATGCATAATCACATAATGTAGGTAATCATCTTGAGCAGATAGGTATCGTTGAAAAGGTGTTTAGATGGGTATATGGAGCCCCACCAAGATCTTCAGAGGCCAAGTCAACCACACTTTCAAGCCGGACGAGGCTGGCGTAGGAATTCCTCACGGGATTGCGAGCTCTCACAAAAATCAAAACAATTCAATATATGAAAAATAGAAGAATGGACCCCAGGCTCCAAAGTGCAAGCTATGGGTGCAACCCCAATTGGCGGTCAGATAAAGAAGAACTGAGACGAGTGATTTGAGCGCATGACTTCAATGCCTCTCACAACTGCTTATAGTTGAAGATTTTTGAAACGGGCCGATTGGAGCCTTGGACTCGATCAAAATTTAGCGTGCAGTGGCTGCCTTAAAAGGCTAAACAACCAAAGAGATTGATCAGCTATGTAATTATAGCATAGTATTGTTGTATTAACCACTGGCTGTCCTAATAAATAAATAAGATTTTACGTACCTACACTACATTGTAATGACTTAAATTTTTATGTTCAGAGGGTAGCTCAACCCCATGAAAACCAAATTGTTTTACTTAAGTCCAACGTTTTGCACTTGTTGTGAACGGCTATTTGAAAAATTCTATCTGGGTTAGGTCCTACAATAGATCTCTTGGTTTTGGGTTGTCAATTCATGTAAATTTATTTGCATGTATGAAAAACTACTTAGTAATACCCGCAACTGTGAAGTCCCGGGTTGCCGTCTTGTTGCCGTATGGCCGTGAGAGTTATCCGTACCGCGAGCCTCAAGAACCTTTTGCTAGTACCTATAAAAAGTAGCCCATATGCTATTCCAGAATTTCCAGACTATAATCTGTCTCTGTGTCAAATGACATCTAGATCCGTTCAGAGTTGGGGTGCGACTGGTTGGATCACCTCCAAGTTTGGTGCACCCTGGGCACCGTGGGCGATGACGCATCATTGATTGCTCCTCTGGAGTAGCTGGCGTTAACGTCAACGGCCGTCTGACCAACCGGCCCTTTTCAGGGCCAGCTGACCCCATTGCACGACGGGGTCGTGGTATGGCGGGCCTGCAAGGCCCGCGGGGGTGGTCGCTCCAGGTACCCCTCTGTGGTTATCAGAGGGGACACTGCGAATGGCCCAGGGTCAGTCGGAGTGCGAGGGATATGCCCTGTGGGTAACCTTACACCCCGGCGTCTGTAGACCCGAGACGCCGTGCGGTTTTAGTCGGTTCAAGCCCGACATAACCGCCCCCGCTAGCCGGCGGGGGGTATCCGAAGGGATTTCCGCACAATAAAAAAAAAGAAAAAGATCCGTTCAGCTGTTGCGTGAAAGAGTAACAACAAACATCCATCCACCCTCATAAACTATCACATTTATGATATTAGTAGGATATGGACCTCACATAAGGTATATGACATCATTTACGCATTCAACACGGAAGGTCTGCGCTACAGGTTCGTTGACGAGTTCCAATATAGTGGATGCATCAGCGACACTAGCATATCGCACACGGCCGATGGCCGGCTTGCTCGATATACGTGAAAACATTGATCCTAAGTCTACGTCCTTTCACACCAATTAAATACAAATGTACGAAATATACAATTTAGTATCTTGAATGATTTCATCAAATCAAGAGTTGGCGTTGACACGGCGTTGACATTAACTCCATTCATAATGTTTGATTCCTTCTGTCTACGGCGTGTCTACGGCGCACTTCGGCGGATCTAGGGATTCCTCTTGTTTCAAGGTTGACATACATTAAAAAAAGTTTGTGATCACTAGCTTAAGCTGATATAATTTCTTAAATTGAAGTTTATGAAGAAAAAATCTTTTTTGTGTTTTTTTTTAAATAGAAATACTCTGTTTTATAAAGATTAAAACTATTAAAAAATAAAACTATTTCTTATTATTTATAAAAAAAATTAGTAATTAATCATAATGTAATATATTAAATATCATCATCATCATCATATCAGCCGTAGGAAGT
Source organism: Cybosia mesomella (assembly GCA_946251805.1). Taxonomy (NCBI): domain Eukaryota; kingdom Metazoa; phylum Arthropoda; class Insecta; order Lepidoptera; family Erebidae; genus Cybosia; species Cybosia mesomella. Next base: position 21,180,350 of record OX276402.1, on the reverse strand, counting down.
CCACTGCTGAACATAGGCCTTCCCCGACTTCCATTTCGACCGGTCTGTCTATGGCCGGTGGGGCAGAAAGGTTCTTGAGTGGAGACCACGTAACGGCAAGCGCAGCGTAGGAAGGCCTCCCGCAAGGTGGACAGACGACCTATATTATGTAATCTAATAACAGAAATTTGATACTAAGAAAAAGACTGTTTAACCAATAATAAACAATAAATTATTCATAAAAGATTTATATCCAATATAATATAACTCCTCCCCTAGGTCGAACTCATGCGGAGATCTTAGTGGGCATGGTGAGAATTAAATTTTTCAGCATTTCTTGGGGTAACCTGTCCTATTCTTGAATAGCGGCTTCCCTTAGCTCTGACACTTGGGAACAAGCTGACGGTTCCAAACAGCTTTTGGGCAGCAATTAAAACAGTTGGGCGACCACTGCGGGGTCGGTCAGCTAAATTACCCATCTCGAGGTAGGTACCTCTGCAACATGGTCACGACACAGGATTGGCATATAGCAACTCTGCTTGCTATTTCTCTCGTGATGTACCTATCCTTCTTCCCTCAAAGTTACTATTCTTGCTCTTAAAATTTTTGATTGATTGAAAAAGTATTTTGAGTCCGTTAAAATTGACTAAATCAGATTTCTGAATGACTGTAAGCTAAGACTGAAAGCCTTTTTACATGGAAAAACACAAAATCCCGTGAGACTGTAGAGATGCTTTAGAATTGCCCAAGGCCCCAATTATGGAGACAGTGCTCTGTGCTTGGTTGATGTCTATGTTACTAAAGTACTATGGAGCACGGAGCCTTTTTTTTTTTTTACGTGCGGAAATCCCTTCGGATACCCCCCCGCTGGCCAGCGGGGGTGGTTATGTCGTGTCTCGAGTAAAACCGCACGGTGTCCTCCCCAAGTGTCCGTTGCCGGGCACCCCGGGTAAGCCCTCGTAAGGATAACCCCAGGGTTGCCGGCGGACCTTGGCCGCCACCGCGGCCTCGCCTGGTGGGGTCGGGTTTTATCCCGCTTCGGTGAGTTGGCAGGCGTGTGTAGGGCACACACGACACGCCTCCGCCACGGCCTGCTTCTGTAAGGATGGAGGTCAGTAGTCCCGGGCGTAGCTGAGTCTGCGGCGTCCTCGCCGCAGACTGCGAAACTCGGGGGGCAGGGTTCTCTCCCGCTTCCTCTCCACCGTCTCTTTGGCGCGCTTTACCTGCGCGCAGAAAGAGGCGGCGGCGTGCCACTTGCTCCCGTCGGAGACCACGGCCCTCACAATGGTCTCCAACGAGAGAACGTCCACGCCCAGGACCGCAACGAGATCCCGGCGTTGACTCGCCCACGCAGGGCACTCCACCAACGTGTGAAGCGTCGTGTCTTCGCCAGGATCCTCGAAGTGCTGGTACTGCGGCGTTGTCTCCCGGTGGATGCGCCACAGATACTTACCGAAACACCCGTGTCCGGTAACCATCTGGCACATCCGGTAGGAGAGGTCCCCATGGTCGCTCTCCAACCACTCCTTCATGATCGGTCTCACCGCCGCAATGGTGGATTCCCCCCACCTTGGGTGCTCAAGTCGAACCCTCCATGTCTCCATGAGTTCCTGGCGGAGCAGGGACCGCTGAGCCCTGATTTCTCGAGGCTCCGGCCTATGGCCCCGCTCCAGCGCCTCCTTGCGCCACTGGTACAGCAGCGCAAGGGCTCTCGCTTCCAGGTCCCATGGAGGGGTCCCGGCTAGGAGACATGCCGCCTCGACGGAGATCGTGCTATACCCCCTGATGACTCTGACGGCCATCGCCTTTAACGGGCTGTTTAGAACAGCCACGTTGCGGGCCGCCAGAGTCTCCGCCCATACGGGGGCCCCGTATAGGGCCATGCTTCTCACGATCCCCAGGTACAGTCTCCTAGTGGGGGCGTTGGGTCCCTTAACGTTGGGCATCAGCCGCGATAGCGCGGCCGCAGCGTCCCTCAGTTTCGGGACCAGACTTCGGAGATGAGGTCCGAAGTCCCATCGGCTATCGAGTACGAGCCCAAGGTAATTGATCGTGGGCTCGATACCGATGCTTACGCCCCCTACGGTTATGCTGGTTCCCGCAGGTGGCCCCCTTCGAGACCCGTGAAAACAGATAGCCTCGGATTTGTGGAGAGCCACTTCGAGTCCCAGCCACCGTATTCGACCCACGACTTGAGCAACCCCTGCCGTGGCCTTCTGTGCCGCGCTTCGGTACGTTGCTCACCGCGCCATAACGAGGGTGTCGTCAGCATAGCACACTATGCTGACACCCTCGAGCAACGTACCGCGCAGCAGCCAGTCGTATCCGATGTTCCACAGGAGTGGCCCTAGGACCGACCCCTGCGGAACACTGCACGACACTTCTCGCCGCCCTGGCCCTAGCCAGCTCGGGTAAACTATGGCCCTCTCGGATAGGTATGCCTCGACAATGCGGCGGAGGTAAGGAGGCACTCCGTGATACGCGAGCGCCTCCCTAACGCAGCTCCAAGGTAGGGTGTTGAAGACTACTTCCTCCGCCAGGCGCCTAACGCGCATGATCGCTTTCACGGTGGAGCGCCCCCGGCGGAAACCGAACTGGTTGTCCGCCAGATCTGGCCCCACGTTCGTGAGATGCTCGACGAGGCGCTCTGCAATAATCCGCTCAAAGAGCTTGTACACCTCGTCGAGCAACACGATCGGCCGGTAACCGGAAGACTGATCCGCCGGCCGCCCCGTCTTCCGGATAAGAACCAGTTTCCCCGTCTTCCACGCCTTTAGAAACTGGCCCCTTTCGAGGCATGCGCTAAAGAGCGCCACCAGTCGAGGCCCTAGGCGAGCAGCGTGCGTGACCGCTCGCCGCACGGAGCCCGCTCTCCTATTCTTTCTCCGTTATCTATTTAGCTTATATTGACTTTTACGAAAACGACTGCAGTCTGACCTAGCAGATGAGGTTAACGATTACGTGTACAGTCGACGACAAAAGTGGCTTAACAAATTCTAATTTATTAATCACTTAGCTCTTAAACCTTTTATAAAATAATAAACAAAACATGAAATATACTAACTTTGTCCACGGGGGATTATGAAACTACATTTATATTTATTATTAGGTTCATGTATTCCAAAGTAAAAAAGTTGGTGAATATTCAAGTGTGAATCCACTTTTGTCGTTGTCTGTACGTGAAGGCGTTTCATCCCACCGCCGCCGTCGTTACTCAACCTAACCAATTCTTTGATCCTTTAGCTATCGGATGGTGTAATCGAAAGTTGGTTGTTATTACCTGATTTTGTTATGAACAAAGCAGACTAGAACAGTGTAATGATAGTGAATATTACTCCAAAAAAACACTTTTCAAATCGATAACCAAAACCGGTTACGTGGTTAATTTGTATGCAGTGTAAGTGGGAGCGAGAGGCATACCAGCAAAATCTCTCTATACCCTACTTAAAGATCTAGGCCTATGGAGAGCTACGATACGCTCATTACTAGGACGATTGTCTAAAGCGGCACTAGTACGTTCGCATCAAATTTGGTTAGGCAGGGAGGGGAACTTGGGTAGTGTTTTTTTTTGTGTGGGGTGTGGGTTGTTGGCCGACAGGCCTCTACAACCTTACGCGAACAGTGTGGCGAGCGCACAGCGGTCTCAGCCAAGGTGAGTGTTGATGTACATCAACAAAAGGGGCCCCTTCTAAAACTAGACTTAGGTCGCAAGTCCGAAGCACTGTCCCGAGTTCCCATCTCAGCAACGCGATGGACCCGGCACTCGCACGGAGAATCCATGGATTGCTAAGAATATCGGTCTCTCCTACATGTTTACTATAATATTATAGGATAATAAAAAATACTCAGGTACTCGTACTTACTTATAATTATTTATTATTCTTAAATGAAAACTCCCTTACTTCGGTAATAGTTACAAATAATTTGTGGAAACCACTGTCAAGAGTGCCGGGACAAAACAATAAAGTTTGAGCATTACTTAATTAAATAGAAAACACGTCAATTGATTTATGTTCTTAATATACAGAAAACGATAATTCTAATAAAAATAATTTAATTGAATAACAATCTTCCTACTAGCCCTAATTAGCATCAATAAATAAGATGACTTCATTTTACGCATCTCTTTGGACTGATAAGGTCTTACGCCGTTCGTAAATATTCTAAGTATTTAATATTTTAATTTAACTGTAAAAAAGAACTTTTGAAACCACAAATTAGTTACAAAGTAACTAATGAACTCAATATTTACAGGCGTAAATTTAAAATTCCAAATCCAAAAATTGTTTGTAGTACAGACTGCTCTGTATCTTGTATAATTACCGGCAAACTTCATGAATAAAAGTATAATAGTTCGCGCATGTGCACTAGCCAATCAAAAAACCAATAAAAGGACTGATCAACATTTGAGCCCGTGATTGTTAGCATAATCTATGATTGGTTGATTGGCGCGCCTCCGCCGTCGCGCTTCGAGCTTACCACTAGATACCTAAACAAGCGTTCTGCGCAGCTAGAGTACATTGAAACAAAGTTTGCCCGTTACTATACTTTTATTATTATGCTATACTAGAATTTTCAATAATTGAAATTAAAAAAGAATGGCTTACGTCAATGTTAGGCGGACGTTGAATTAAAAAAGAACTTGAATGGAACCCCATCTTATTCGCATATAGAATACAATTTAAAATCGGCTGCACCATTATTTTAAATATACTATTTATGTACAGAAAAGTTTAGTCACACTGAATAAAATAATTATCGGTAACGATTCAGCTTCGGTTTTATAACAACCGGTGTGAATAACCCATCTCATTTGTGATGTACATACATTAAAACTAGTAGATTATGCTATAATGACGCGATAGTCGAATACACTAAAATAAAACCTAAACACTACAATAAAAGTAAAAAATTAAAGTTAAATACCATTTAAAAACATCAATCACACCAAAATCGAATATTGAGATATATGTCTTTTACTAGTACAAAAATATCGTCACTTTATCGCTCTAAATGTATGAAAAAAGTATATTAAAACTTTTGTTACTCGATCTATCCTACATAATAAGTATGTAAATCATTTATTTAGGAGCCAATATATTATTGCTTGTATGTTTTTAATATTAATAAAGCATGTTGCGTTAGAATTTTATGGAATCTCATTTTATTGCAATTCTTTAAATGCCACTTTAATTATTTGAGTATCGTATTATAAATCTGCCTATAATACCTAATTCATCATAAGTTTTGACTATAAAACTACTGCTGGACATTATAATTTATTCTAAATTGATAGTATCCTTATCGATAAATTAATAAGTCTTACATGAAAATATCTAGCCACTATTATCCCTTAATAATCATTTGCATAAAAATATTTAAATAATTGCCACAGACGTGGTGCAATAAGATCAGCAGTGATAAGTCATATTAGTAAGCATGCGAGTACATGAGAAACTTATTACATAAGGCAAGTGATAAACATGTTATTTCTATATGATATATCTAGAAACACACACTCGACATATCTGAAATCTTCCACAATGCATTTCAATCCATTGAAAGAGCACAGCTCTTCTAGTCATCAGTCATGAGGAACACACTATCATCAGCAACAGTATACACCAGTTCTGAACATTGGAAGCTTTCGTAATCTAGAACCATTCTCTATCACTATATACACAACTTCGATGTTTTTCTAGAGCGTATACAAACATTTCCATTCTTATTCCACAAAAATACCGTTTACAATCAATCAGACATGATGAATAGGTCCAACAGATAATCGTGCAGACATGATCACTACGTCTAACTGATAATAACATCGCGGACTATTAAATATAAATTAAGGTTGGGTAGTTAACTTAGTTAAGCTCACTGACAAACAATACATTTTCAGCGATATTTTTTAAAGTATTCTAAGTTCCTCTATTTTGAGTATCATGAAGGAAAATAGAGAATAAGCACTTGTAGTCGAAGACATTTAGATACTACATGTCATGAGAATACATAAATCATAAAAGTTTTAAATAATTTTAAATCAGGAATTGTGTTAAAGTTCAAATATTTGCTGATATACCAGTTTCGAAATAAAATAATATTATTTTCATAAAAAGACCAGTGAATTTGGTGTAATGAACTTATATAAAGCTGTATAGTTTGGCCTACATAGTACGTAGGCTATTTATACTATGTATGAAAATACCTAATAAATCATAATGAAAATATCATGAGTCAGTGAGCATGACAGCGCTACAGGGCTATTGGAGCCTATTGACATCCACACATCACTTGATGGGTTTGTGCTTTGGCGGAGTTGTCGGCGGTCCACCAGCCTCCGCCGAGGCGCCGATGGCCACACCTTCGCTGTCTACTTCCGTCTGAAAATGTATAAAGTTTTGATAAAAATCGCAAAGTAGCCTGTGTCAGTAATCATACAACCTAAAAATAAACGTCAAAAATCTTTTGTTTATTCTGTGAAGATCAGGGGTGGCAACTTGATTTGACCTACTGTTTACTAACTCAGTGTGGTTGACCAATTACATACTCCTCGAAATTTGAAATGAATCCGTGAATCAGAAGTGTAATTCACAATACATATAATTTTGTAATGTTTTTAGGTACTTAGCCGCGGTAGCCTAGTTGTATGGGTAATGGACTGCTGAGACGAGGTCTCGGGTTCGATCCCAGGTTTTACCATGGCACACACCAATGACTTTTCGATGCTTTTCGAAGTTATGTGTGTATTTATCGCAGGCTTATAAGTGCTCGGTTAATGGCAATAGGCTCGCCACCTATTACATTGGGACCTAAACATAAACTGGCGAAATGTGGGTGCTAGCACCTCTGCCTACCCCTTCGGGGATATAGGCGTGAGTTTATGTTATGTTATGTTATGTTAATGTTTTTAGGTATCTTGTTAAGAGGAAAAATATAAACTTGGAAATCACGATTAGGAAATGCCTACATATTTAAATATTATATTATAAGGTGTCTGGTATATTAGTTTTAGTTTGTAGGGTGACATAAAGTCAAGTGCAGGGTGGAGACCCAGGGACTTCTGTGATTCGAACTATGATAAATAATTGAAATCACATTAAAATTCCAAAAGTATTTTTTGTATTAGAAAGCTTACTTATTTAACAGTCTTTTTATAATAAATCAGTAACGAATAGTAATAAGAACAATGTTTTAATTCAAGAATACAATTAGTCGCCCAAAATTACATAAAAACCGTAGTGACTTTCAGCCTAAACTTGAGAAGTTACACTTTTCTTTTAATTAGAATAGAAACACAATAATAAAGTCAATAAATAAATCCGTTTCGTGTTCTAAACCAAATGTTTTTGAAAACTTGCAGGACTTAGTCTTCTCTATGTGCGATACATTGCCTACACATTTTCTTATGACAATAGCAAATAAATGAGTCCTCCTTTTGTACTTTTCAGTCAAATAAAACAATTTCCGACGGAATAAAATCAGCGACTTCATCGGAAAAAATATCATCAAGTGCCTGAGAAATGCGATCTTTAGAATCCACGACTCCATACAGTATGTTATAACTGAGCTTGCATTTCATCCGACACGTGTCTTCACGACTGTTGGAAGCCATTGTAACTGTCATAACATTAAAATGTATATATTTATAACATTAAGAGAATATAACTTTCTGTTACGTACAATGTAGAGTGTAGTCCGTGGGGCCTACGCGTGACCATTTCTTTACCTTCACATGAAGCTCCCGCGGACGGCCTTTCGGTCCTGCATGCCTTGGAACCATGACGTAAGGTACTCGAACGCACTACACAATATACGCATGGAAAAAACATACGCTCGAAAATATTTTAGCATTGAGTCCCTGGGACGTACCCTACAAATTAAGGGTTAGTACCTATATTTTTTGCCCTGCTACGATCGACTGGATTACTAGCTGCGGTCACCGGTCGATTGCGATCGACAGGTTGGCCACCCCTGATGTAGACCATAATAAACAGCACTTACAAAATGTCAAAGTAAAAAAAAAAAGGAATTGAACTTATGTTTAATAAACTGACCACCAGTTCACAACGCGGACCTCGCCTGAGCATGCTTGTGAAATAAAATCAGCGGGTTTCTTGTGGTCTATTTACAAACATGTTTCTTTAATCTGTTTGAGTAGCCAACTAGAGCAAAACTAGCCAAGCTTGTTTGTCCTCTAAATATTCTTGAATTTTAGCTTAGCCATTATTAGCAAAATTTTAATTTAGCATGCTAATGTATTTATAATAACCTTCGGTACAAAAAAAATTATTAGTTGTACTATGTGTGATAAAGATAGACGAAAACCTCGATCTCGAAATTGTAGAAATAAAGGGGGTAAAAAATATTTCAGTATAACACAAACAGGTTAAATTAATAATTTTTCAAACACAATGCATTGCTTTTTAAAAAGGTTTGAACATTTTGCTGGGCACAAGCATCCGGGTATAGTCGTTTATTATTATGAACATGTTAACATTATTAATATGTCATCACTAACTCAAATACTTACCTTCTCATCTTTTGTAGTTTGTGGCGAACTTGTACCATTATTGCCATTGTCTGATCCTGTTTCTCCATCTGTGGTGAAAAAGGTTTGCTATTTATAATATTCATAATCCTCCAGTCCCTATTCCACAAGATCGCTTGCTCTACTACACTCTCGCTTGTCATCTCAACATTCAGCTTTCACATCACTCAAGTCATTCATACTTTTTTTTTATATTTAGGGCACGTCAATTTGACTTCACCTCGCCTGATGGTAAGCTGACGGTAAAGTCTCAGGAAAGAGGGTCACCATTACATACACGTATCATGTTAACAATGGTGACGGCCTCATCAAAAGAGGATTGTCGTCGCAGCACCGCGTGACACCCACCGGTCCCACTAGTGCTGCGATCACAATCCCCCTGCCCGGCTATGCACTTGCTGACCCCTAAACGAAATCGAACCGAAATTGGATTACTATGGAGGGTTTTTCGCAATCGTGCACGGTGGTACCCACCCGGCCGAATTTTGTGACAAATTTGTGTCATCAAATTTCTACCACCTGGTAGAAGAGTTTTTAGAATGACCCTTCCTGGTGTGACCACTTACCATCAAGTTTTAGTTTCTCCTATTATGTAATATACTTTCCTCACTAAACATTATATTGCCATACTAGAAAAGTCATGTACATTCTTTTTATTTTAAATTTAAAGATCCCTTCAAGCCCCCTTTTTTTTTTTTTTTATCGTGCGGAAATCCCTTCGGATCCCGCCGGCCAGCGGGGGCGGTTACGTCGGGCTTGCACCGAATAAAACCGCACGCCGTCTCGGGTCTTCAGACGCCGGGGTGTAAGGTTACCCATAGAGCATATCCCTCGCACCTCGACTGACCCTGGACCATCTCACCACTAACAGCATCGCTCATCCTGTCTCCTCTGAAAGCAGAGGAGTACGGAGAGCGATGTGTTCCCGCCACGTTGGGTATTGGCCGACGATCAATGCCAACCCTATGAAGGGGTGAAGGGGAAGCCATTGACCGCCGCCCAGGGTGTACCGGCCGCTCCGATTCCGTTCCCCCCGGACTGCAGCGGGATCGGAATCGGAACGACACTCGAGGAGGTTACCCAACACACACCTAATTTTGTCACACGACATACCCATCTCAAAATTCACATCTTTGTTTAATTGCTTGCAAATCATCGTTAATTATACCCTTTAGTGACCCAACATACAAAACAATAGGCCTTAGAATATGACATTTCGTAGATACATTTTAACAAACATTACTACTAACCAGCTAACAAGGCCCACAAGAAAAACTATGTTCATACAGTCATTATTCAATGGATTGGGATGCTTAACACTTAGTCTTTGTCACAAATTTTGTAGTTATTTCAAGGAGCATCTTTGAGTTGCAAGTTGCACGATATACCAAAAAGCTGTCGCCACTTCATTCAACCTGCATTTATGCTGCTTGCTACTTTTTGGTTAATGTCTCCATCATTTTGAATGATACAGACTGGGAGGGATATACCACCTAAGGCAATTGAAGTGAAACTGGTTGAACCTATATTACCACCACGTAATAAAACTTAATGTCACTATTTGCATTACATATATCATACACTCGTGCCTGTATATGACTCGAAGGAATAGACAGAGGTGTATTTTAAAACCATGTTTGCCGATAACTACGTTTTGGTCCCACATAAAAGGAATTTGAATTCGCCATCTGACAGTTAATATCGGGTATTGAATGTTGATGGCGAAATGTGGGCGTTATTACACCTTTGCTCATCCCGGTGCGAGTGTAAAAAGGGCGAGCTCATTTGTCGCCAATTGGTCACTTTTTCCTAACTCTGCACTGCTGCTGAAAATTTCTAAACTGAAACTCAAGTAATTGCTGAAGCCGAGAATCGAACCCGGCACCTTAGGCACAGCAGTCACACCCGCTACTGCTGCACCACCGAAGTAGTCTTGATTGTGTTAATGAAGTCTAGATATTTTTATTGTTTTGAATGAAGTATAATTTCGTCTTATACAATCCAAAGATGTTTACCAGCTTGTATGTGATGTGCGTTACCGCGTTCTGCATCGTGCTCTCTGACCATAGCGTCCAAGTTGTAGCGGCGCCTATAAGATATGAAGAAAGAACGCACGTGCGACTCATTCTTCGTGGCCAAGGTGTCAGCGATTGCTTGAAAATCTCGCCCTGTATGTTATCAAGTCAAATTCATCATTTTCTATAGTCCATTAAAAAGTATCCAATGACTTCTAAAGTATTACAATATTTGATACAATAAGGGTTCTTTACGCTTTGATTTGTGCAGCATGCAGCATACTCTATTTGACAAAAAGAAACTATATGTCTGCTGCTCATTTGTATGAATCAAAATGTAAATTAGTCCTTATATATGATAGGATAAAACAAGATTATGATCTTTCATTGAGATGTATGTTATGTTAGGTACTTTTAAAGAGATCAATATACTGAAATTTTTACATTGTTTTAACCTAAGTAACTCTTTTTAAACATGAAATGTAAAGAGTGCTTTAACTAAAATGTTTAGTCCTCCTCCAAGAGACAAAATATAATAACATTATGGCACATTTCTTTATCTTTAAACATAAAATTGAAATCTTTGAGCCAAACTTATTCTGCAGATTGATTTTGCAACAAATTATAATATAGTGTCTCATAACGAATATGGTAAATTGATAGTGTTATAAATGTAATAAACATTGCACTTTGGGTCCAATGTACTTTGACTGTGGTAATAGAGAATGTTAAATTCAAAACTTCATAGCAATAAGTTAATGACACTAATAATACCCAGTAATACCATAATATCTGAAGCTAAATTAAACTAATAAAACTGTGATTCCCTTACCGTATTTCCGAACAGCCGTCACTGCCATAAGTAATTCTTCGTTAGTCCAGCGCCCGTTGATCTTTGCAGGTGGCTCACCAGGCCTCAGCTCATCAACACCAGAGTCCCCCACTTTGCGTTTCATTGCACTAAGCTGCTGCTTATTATGTTGTACCTATTAAAAACATTCCATTCACTACAAGTAATTTACTTAGCCAAACTTCGTGGGACTGTCACAAACTTAGGATATAAAGTGCATATCTGGATTATCCAAGAAACTACAAAGTAGGACTTGGGGTTCGTTCGCACAGCAAACAGTCAAGCATAAGTACTTGGGTAATAAAATTATTTTGAATAAACGTAAAATAAAATAAAAATTTTGATCAATAACTAAGTAATCTATTATGTGTGCAGAATACATTTTTCCACAATACCACCTAGTACAGTATTGCAGTTCAATTAGCATGATATACTACGAAATTATTGGCTATTGGTAATAAAATTAGTTGTTGTATCACATTCTCACATTACATCACACAAACATTTAGTCACATCCATGCTCTACGTGGGCAAATGACTAATATAAATGTATAAAGAAGTATACTCAGTGTCAACGTAAGGGTGAGAATGTGTCTCGCAACGGCACTACATAGCGACATCGTGGCGGGTTGCATCTTACTTGTCTCTTTAGTGATATAATTTCTCTGTCCATAGATTTGAGCATAGCTTCGCCCTGATTGACAAGCCCGGGCTGCGGGGGATCGCCAGGCTGGGGGCCGGAGGCCATTGCGACGAGATCATCGTGATTGATGTAAATGCCGCGAGGGAGCCGGTGCTTGTATCGCTGCTGTTTCGAACCTGGACCGCGACGCCCGGACGGTCCGCACAACGGTCTCATTGTCCCCGTACGTCTGTTACATCACCGCCAATATTCAAATAACCATCCCTATATACATGTTTAATGAAATCACACTCCAAATTAGATTGCAACTGTTTTATTTGTCATGCAAGTGATTGCAACGAGCTGATAAACTAATAAAACTGTAGGAAAGTACCGACCTGGCGTGCACGAGGCATGCCTGACACAACTTCTGCGAATTGTGCGCCGTGATCTGGGTGCACAGAATGCCGCAAACAGTGCACCACTTGCCCGCATTCTCGCCGCCGCCCTCGCCCTAAACCCCAATCAACATTTTACATTCCTGTCACTTAAGAGACTACCACTCTACACGAAACTTGTGAAACTCTCGTGTAAGAACGGACAAAAACGATAACTATGACTTCTCACACACTTCTTTTAAAACCCATTAGAATATTAAATGATATTCTGCACACATTAGATTAAACAAGTTTTTCTTCTTTGCTCGGGGCTATTAAAGGAAGCATGCGGGAACATCATAGGACTGGATGGAAAGGAAGAGGGTTGCAAGATATAGTTTGGTGCTTACACATAAGGAATACACAGTTTTATGATGGATTATTGTCTATGAAATTCCATCACGAACAACAACACATTACATGATGCATCATACAATCATTTTCATAATTTTCTTTTTCAAGAAGATCAATTTGAAATTCTCTACCAAGAAATATATAGCAAATAAAAAATAAGGTAAACATAAATTCTATCGAATTACAGAGCATCCCTGGCAATCCTGGAAAGGCATACAGGGAACTTTGGGTTTCTAATAGTAGAAGTTACTGGGCAAAGGAATTATTCAAATCCCACTACTATGCAGGCTGTCAAACAACGAATCTATGAGAATATTGAGTTGTTTCACTGCATTAGTATTTTGACCAAGAAACAAAAAATTGGTCCTGGATTACCAGAGAGCTAATTTGCTACAATTATTGCTGCTATTTTGCAGTAATATTTGTTGTGTTATAATGTGAGATAATGGAATAGGGAATGATCAGCAGCATCAAGTATCATGAATACTTTAGGTTATGTTAAGGATGAATATTGCATGTGAGAGTAGTTGCAATCATAGTTTGTAGATAAAAATGCAGAGCGTCAAAATGAAAAAAAAAAGCATAATCATACTACATAAGCATCTGGATATATTTTTAATGTATGAAACAGTTATGACAGCTAAATATAATGTAGGTATACAGTTATTGGAAAAAGCTATTATTCTAACATTGATCAACAAATTGCATTCTATATTTCCAAATTATTGGTATAAATGAAAACTATATATATGTTGCCACAATCAAAACTTGCATAAATAACAAAAAAATGATATGATGTGCAGGTCCATGACATGAAGTGACCAACAAAAAATTGTAAAAATATGGGTTATAAAACAGGGAACCAGTAAATCTCAAGTAGAAGTTCAAACATCGAATAATGGATGACACACCGATTGAATAGACAAAGTGAGAGGATGGAAGAAGACATTGAACATCAAGTTTCCATGGTGACAGCAAAGTTATACTCATTGTGGGAAGCGAAGCACCCACCTGGGCGCCTTGCAGGCCGGCGGCGCGTTGCGTAGCCCCGCCTGCCGCGAGGGGCTTCCCTCCACGGACAATACCACGGTGGAAAGTCCACTTCTGTCATAATTATTCAACACATGTCCATAACTCACAATAATATATACCATTGAAACATCCAACATAGACTTATCTATTTATACATTACCCCCCACCCATTACCAAACCTGATATGAACTGTCCACAATGCAGAGTAAATCAATTATTATCAATAAATTATCCACGCGACAGTAAATAACCCTATAAACAATGGGGAAAGCAAATCTTGAAATAATTTAACTGAATAATTGCCACTCTGCAGTTTTATTTACTGAAGATCTGCCAAGAAGTTCAAAAGCACTAACAATTTGGACAATCCAGATACACTACCAAACATATTAAACCATGAGGGGAAAATGATAATTGACATTATTTTTGTAACTAATTCATTAGTGACGCAGTAAAAAGGAGCAAATTATATCTGACACAACTTTATACCAAGCTAGACAAAACATTAAAATGTTACATACCTTCTCATCATTATCTGAGTCTTTGTCAGATCCTCCAGGCTCTGACCCAGCACCAGATTCTCTTTTGCCTGTTCCTGAACCTGTGGCGTTACGCCCTTCACCAACCACATCCATGAGTGATGTACGAGCTCTTGTCTTCTTCCATGAGTAATAGTACTTGACTAATGATGCTATTGATTTGTCTGGTAACTATAGAATAAAAATATGTTAGTATTCTCATTGAATCAAGATAATATTCTAGGGAAATATTTTTTAGGAAATTGGGGAACTCACCATTTGTCGTATTCTGTGAAAACTTTTGCCATGAAACTGAAAAGCTTGTTCGAAGAGCACCTTATCCTCCACTGTCCATTCATCTGGGAATGGAGTAAAATTTGCCAGATCCATAGAAGCTCTGTTGAGATCATGTTTATGCCAAAATAACATGCCCAATGCTTGTTCCCCATTGTAACCATACTTTTCTTTTGCAGTGGTTATGTATTCATCCACTAAAAAAGAATCATATATTTTCACAAGTACAATAAATAACTTTAAATGCTTTAAGACTTTCATTGAAATTACTTACATTTGATATCAGATATGTCTGAAGTGGGTGACCAAACCAATAAAGCTCTGTCAGATATCAGTTCAGGCCTCCGTTGCTCAACTGGTTCCAGCTCAGGACACACAGCCTGATAATCTCTACCCACTCTGATTTTCTCAGCTGCAAACGGTACTACTGCTTGGTTTCATGTTACAATTGGTGGATGAGATGAGCGCAGCATGAAGGCGATGATGGCAAGCATAAAAAATAAAGCACGATGTCAGATGATTATAATTGCCATGGCGTTAGCATTATTGTGAAAACAATAAATGTGAGTACAGATACGGATATGTTCACCTCCAGATTACAACAGCGTAATGTAGATATGTATAATAGGCAAGTACCAATCCACATAGAAAAAGCTACCCAATTGTTGAAAACAATCTCCCTCAAAAGCTATTATAAGCGATATGGAATTAGGAATATCTCGTACCATTTTCATCTTCTGAACTGGAGTCTGGACTTCCATGGCCATTAGGGCTTGGCCCCCTTGACCGCTTCCCGTTTCGAACATCATTACTTCTTTCGGCCAAAACCATGATTACACACTTATTAACACAGATTTCACTCTTTTAAAACACGATTTAACGGTACATTGAAATAATATTAAGTTTCAATAAAGGAAATTATAAGAAATACGGAGCTTCACACATAAATTCAAACGTGATTCAAACCACCGCATCAATAATTTGACAAACCAAAGACGGGAAGTAATGATTCATTTGATAGCGTCTGTATCTGGCTGAGCATTCACTTTAGAGCACCTTATAAAATGTTGAATTACAAGGTTTTAAATTTAAAAAAGTTTACCAACATAATACAGTTTATGTAATTTATCAATTAATATAAGTAAAGCTATTAAAAATGAAATTATGATTACGAAATAACTATTATATAGTTTTTACCCCTGGCAATTACTGTTGTACAGACTTTTATAAAAGAATCAAAACATATTTCTTCCATTAATTACTTTTATATAGCAATTATCCTTGTTCAAGTAGTTGTAACAGTTTCATTAATAAATTATGCATAGTGATTTATTTATACTTGTTTATAACTACGACAATAACTTATTTCTTTTTTTAATTGTAAGTGTTAAGAAACTCAGTAGGTACAGTTTAGCTTTTTACATGAAAGATGGCGTTAACCAATAATATATTGTAGAAGATAAGAGTCACAAATCTATACTAAATTGTAAATTAACAAATATGGGTGCTAATTTTGTTTCTGAGTTTAATTTCTGTATGCTTTTCCAGATGCCCATAACTACAACCACAAGTCTGAACTGAACTTGAGGAACAGGTAGTATGGATTGTAGTACAAGAATAATAAATATGATACAAACGTTCCTTACGCTTTGACGCTTGGCAAAATAAAAAAAACGGCACATGGATAGTTACATCCTATTACTTTGTCAACATCATTTTCTACCTTTATTATACTTATGTATAGTGTATAAAGAAAATAAATACTTTCGGTATTCTGTTATTTCCTTGTTTAATTTAGATAAAGTATTTGAACAAGTCTTGCGTAACTTTCTTTGTGACGGAAATTTATAACATTTTGTCAAATGGTTAGGTATTTCTTATTCTATACAAAAGATTTCGACTTTCTACAAAAATCTTTGGATGAAAGAGCTATGTGCATGCCTTTATACCTTGTGACTAATGTGCATAATTTAAAACAGCCTGAATGCTGAATAATTTTGACACTCAGTCAGGCTATGCATGCGAGAGGTCGAGGCCGAGGTTAAGAGGCCTAGGGGTTTGATTCCCGGGTTGTGCAAAATGTTACCACTGGGTTGTTTGTTGTGAAAATCGGTCCAACCGTTCTCGGTCATCACTAACACGACTTTGTTTTATATATACTTACTTATATTGCTGTATTGGTATACCTCTTACTACGTAATTATACCAGACATTAGCTCCATTATAAATGCTACATACTTAACCTAGATCATAATATATATATACTAGTATATAGTTACGGTATATAGTATATATGTTACGGCTAATGTAAGGTACGGAGATAATCTTAACTTTAGCCGGTTAATCCTAGAATCACCCACTAGGACCAGCTAATGTATGTTAGAATGGATGTCAGCAATTAATGTTTTTTTTTTATATACCACTCAGGTGGCAGAAAACTCACGGCCCACCTAATGCGAAGCGGTTACCGCGGCCTATGGACGTGTGCAACACCAGGGGCGTCACACTCGCACTGCCGACCCTGTAACAACCTTCTAATGCCCTTCTTGAAGAACCCCATATTGTAGTCGCTTGGGAAAACCACAGTAGG
Organism: Cybosia mesomella; assembly: GCA_946251805.1. Classification (NCBI taxonomy): domain Eukaryota; kingdom Metazoa; phylum Arthropoda; class Insecta; order Lepidoptera; family Erebidae; genus Cybosia; species Cybosia mesomella. The sequence continues at coordinate 21,163,111 of OX276402.1, read as the reverse complement.
GAAATCATTCCACAGTCTGAGGGTGTCCGGAATAAAGTGCCTTTCATACCTAACTGTACGCACCGTTTGCGGTCGCAACGTGTGAGGATGAATTCCCTGTCTGTGGCGAGCGGTGCGATGACAGAATGTGGCCGTGGGCATCATATCAAACAATTCTTCTGAAAATACCCCATTATATAGGCGGTAGGAAACGAAAATGAACACGTTAATATGACTTTACCTCACCTGATGGTAAGTTAAAGGCAAAGGAACCATTACTTTTAACTTTAACAAGTTAAACAACACATTATAATATACATGCAGGGACAGGAGAGGGTCCGCGAGGAGCGGGGGAGTGGGCTCGGTGTACGAGCGGAGCACGTGGCAATGTTTTTGTTTAGTATTGCATCATCCTTATTCCTTCGATGTCGATGGACCTATGTCTTCGTGCATTATCACAAGTAACCTAACACGAAGAGAATGGCGGAGGTCTCTGTGAGATCTCCGACATTCTTTTCTAACCTAATCTATCCAGGTCGGAGGCTCACAGTGTCCACAAGCTCGCGGTAAAATATTATTTTCTTTTGTATTTCCAGCTTCATTTCGCTAATAAATTTACACACACACCGAAGCTTTGCCGGTAGGTACTATAATATAGGGGTGCTTAACTGGGGACCTCCACGCGGTGCACCCTGGGCAACGGAGACAGCAGCGCCTCTCTCCTTGAGCGGGAGACACGCCGCCGCCTACGGCCAACTCCGACCGAGGCGAGGCCCTGTCGAGGGCTGTTCGGAAGCTTTCCCCGTGTCCCTCTGATTAGCAGATGGCACAGTGGAGAGCAAGTAAGGGGGCCATCTCGAAACCGGAGATGGCCCAGGGTCAGTCGGGGTGCGAGGGATATGCTCTATGGGTAACACCCCGGCGTCTTAAGACCCGAGACGGCGTGCGGTTTTAGTCGGTTCAAGCCCGACATAACCGCCCCCGCTGGCCGGCGGGGGGGTACCCGAAGGGATTTCCGCACGAAAAACAAAAAAAAAGGTACTATAATATAAGGTGTGCTTCCGGTTGATTCGATTTTGAGGTTCAGAGTTTATTTACTATAACTACATACGAGGGATGGCATGGAGGTTACCTTTTTGGCAGAAAGAGATCGCTGTAGAAACGTTAGACTGTTCAACCAGCAGGAAGATGTAAGAAGGTATATAAAGACCATGTAGACGAATGGCAACCTCATTGGAATCTATCAGTTATGGGACACCATCTTAACCAGTTTTTCCCAGACGTTCGCCAGCGACTGGAGATGACATGGATCACTGTGCCACTCAAATTCTTTGGTCATGGTTACTTTATCAGCCAGCTGCATCGTTTGAGATAGTCAAATCACCGCTCCGTAGGTGTTCAACGCCTTATCAATACTAATATTATCATACGTTACAGCCATACTAATATTATAAATGTGAAAGCAACTCGAATCTGTCTGTCTATTAGCGCTTTCACACCTAAACTATTGAACCGATTTTGATGAAATTTGGTACAGGGATGGACTAGAACTAGTAGAAGGACATAGGCTTTGACGCGAAAAAAGGCTTGAAGGGGTTCCAATAGTGGATGAAAGTTTCTGTGAAAACTCATCATTTTCGAAGATATCGCTAAGAAACTTTGTATTGTTATAGGCACTGGATTATAAATAGATATGCAATAAAGTGTTTCTGAAATTTAGATCTGTAGGGGGATGTAATTGGGGATGAAACTACGTATGGACGATAACCGACTGCTTATCGAAGTTTACCTATTCGATCACAAACGTAAGAGTGAGGTATAGATTAATAGAAAGTAATTTACACATAATATCTAATTACATTTCTTAGGATAGGTCATTACAAAAATATGGAAGGATCACCTACCTACTCTGTATCCCGTCCACCAAACTGCGATCCCCAACCCGCCTGCCCAGCGTGGGGATTATGGGCATTACCCCCCAAATGAAGGAAACAGCCAAAAGATGGCCCCCAGTTACCGGCCGCCTCGCTATACCTGGTCTTGGTAGCGGCCATGGTAACGGCGGGGCAGTGGGTGCTAAGACTCCCCGGGCTACACTAGGCTACCACGTGTGTGTGAAATTGACCCTGGTTACGTATAACGGACGCACTCTGAGGCTTGACCATCATTTAGCGCAGTTGGAAGTGGAGTTAGAGAACATTAAATGGCATGTTCTCGGGTTCTGCGAAGTCCGTAGAGAGGGAAACGACATCATAACAATTGACTCGGGCCATCTTCTCTAGTTTCGCGAGGGTGATAAAACATCCCAAGGTGGAGTAGGTTTCCTCGTCAGTAGGGCCCTCTATAACAACGTTCAAGAAATCTCCAACGTGTCGAACAGGGTAGCGTACCTGATCCTTCGGCAATCCAAGCGGTATAGCATGAAGGTAATTCAGGTCTACGCACCGACCTCGGCACACTCGGATGATGAAGTGGAGGATATGTATGAAGACATATCCAAAGCTTTGCACAACAACGGGACTTCAACGGCAAGGGAACCCAGTCTGGCAACGAATCCCGAATAGGCCCGCAAGGTTATGGAGTTAGGAATCACAGGGGGCAAATGCTTGTCAACTTCCTTGAGAAAGAGGGACTGTTCTTAATGAATTCCTTCTTTAAGAAACAACCTCAAAGGAAGTGGACATGGCAAAGCCCCGACGCTGTGACAAAAAATGAGATCCACTTCATCATGACGGATAGCAAGCACATATTCAGAGATGTCTCAGTGATCAACAGGTTTAATACCGGATCTGATCACCGACTGCTCCGAGGCTCTCTGAATATCAACCTGATGCTTGAAAGAAATCGTCTGATGATGTCCACGCTCCGACCTAATACAACCCAAATCATGGCGGGCACCGAGAAGTTCCAGCAGCGTCTCGAGGATAGATTTGTTGCCTTGGAACCCACTGATGACGCTGACGGGACCCTACACAATCTGGTCGAAACGCTGAAGGACGAGGGCATCAAGTTCAGTAAAAAACAGCGTACTGGCAGGAAGTCCAAATTCTCGGATGAGACTCTTGGGCTGATGACAAGAAGACGGGAAACCACCCTTGCGACTTCATCAGACAGGTCACATCTAAACAAGGAAATTGCGAATATTTTACGGCGCGACCTTCGGTGCTCCATTACACGGCTCGTTGAAGAGACGATAGAGCGAAACCGAGGGTATAAAGTATTCACTCAGCAGCTTGGCAGGACCCATCTGACGAAGATCAAAACGCACGACGGGAGGACCGTATTGTCGAAGCCGGAAATCTCCGCCGAGATAGAGGATTTCTATGGCTGTCTGTACACTTCACATGCTGCCCGTCTTCAGCGAGACGACCATGACTCCAGAGTCACCCTAAGACGCCACTATACCGACGAACTGCCTGATATCAGTCAAGACGAGATCGTTTTAGCTCTGAGGCAGATTAAAAATGAATAGCCCCCGGTGAGGACGGAATTACTTCAGAGTTTCTGAAGGCTGGAGGAGCTCCTGTCATACAGGAGCTACAGAAACTTTTCAATGCCGGCCTTCACAGTGGGAGAACTCCTAAGGCGGGGAGCGGGAGTTTGATTGTTCTCCTTTTTAAGAAGGGTGATAAGACCCTCCTTAAAAGCTACAGACCCATCACACTCCTGAGCCACGTCTATAACCTGTTTTCACGAGTGATCACGAATCGTCTCGTCAGGAGACTCGACGAGTTCCAGCTAACGGAACAGGTTGGGTTCCGCGGAGGATATGGCACCATAGAACACATTTACACAGTGAGGCAGATTATACAGAAGTCCGAAGAATATAATCAGCCCCTGTGTCTCGCTTTAGTGAACTATGAAAAGGCCTTTGACTCCGTCGAAACTTGGGCTGTTCTGGAATCCTTACAGCGATGCCAAGTAGACTATCGTTATGTCGAGGTGCTGAGATGCCTTTACGAAGCCGCTACTATGAGTGTCCAAGTACAGGGTCAGCAGTCTAAACCCATCCAATTGCGCAGAGGAGTGAGACAGGGGGATGTCATATCCCCGAAACTGTTCACGAGCGCATTGGAAGATATGTTTAAGACGCTGGACTGGAAAGGTAAGGGCATAAATATAAACGAAGACTACATCTCACAGCTGCGATGCTGAACGGCCTAGCTTCAGCCTCGCGACGCATCGGTCTTGGCATAAATTTGGATAAAACCAAAGTCATGATCAATGGCCGCATTGATCCAGGACCTGTCGTCGTGGATGGCCACCTTCTTGAAATTGTTTCTGAGTACACTTACCTCGGGCAGATTGTGCAGTTAGGTAAAAACAATTTTGAGAAGGAGGCCACGAGGAGGATCCAGCGAATGAAAATCTCATAATACGGATGAAGTCTGGACACATCCCTTCGTATTGGCGATGACTTGGTCAAGCGTATGGCCCAAATTGGAGAAGTACCTGGGATCTATTCTTCACTCAAGTGTTCTGCCACGTAGACCCAGTAGCATCAGGTGTGATAACACGTGAGGTACTCCCGCATCCGTGGCAGCCTTCTATCTGTACCATCGCAGATAACATGCAGAAGAGTTGTCTTCGCTGAGGTGCGATCAAGTTATGCGTGGACCACCTGACTACGCGAGTAACAAATGTCGAGCCATATCACTTTCGCAGGGCCCCGGTTGGAGAGGTAGACTCAAAAAGCGCTGACTTGCCGTCGTAGAAGATGATATGCATGCCAATGCTCTCACTACCATTAGTGCCCAACACCATACGAAGTGGAGAAGTAAAAGCGGGAAACTGCACCCCGAGACTATATCTACGACATTTTACACAGCGCATTCTAGACCCAAAGTAAGCATAGTTTAACTAGCTTGTGTTATGGGTTCCAGACTGCGGATAAACATACTTAAATACTTTTTTTTTGTAAATACATACATATTATACATAGAAACACCCAGACCAATGCAAATAGCCATATTCATGCATACAAATATTTGCACTGAGCGGGAATCGAACCCGCGCCCCCTGACGTAGCAGTCGAATGCACTACCGCTACGCCACAGAGCCTTGGATGCGACTAGGACTAACGCAAAGATGATGATGCTTTTTAATCGTTTGTATTTCCCCTTCTTGCAATTCTTCTCCTTTTTAACTCATATTCATTTTTCTTTCACCATTTTTTAAACCTTTAACAGTTTATCATAAATTCATATCACAAAAGCCTTAATTTTCAGAAAAAAGAAAGTGGTAAAATCTTCAGCCAGTGGCTTCGCCGGCGTGGTATGTCAATAAAAAGTAGTAGTGCTAATTCTTTGTGCTATGTCGATAACCTTGGTTCTCTGTCGGATGTATTCGTTACGAATCCTATCCTTCAGAGAAACTCCGAGCATAGCTATTTCCATAGCTCGCTGAGCGACTTTGAACTGGTGGTCCAGCCCTACCGTGAGTGTCGACGTCTCAGCTCCATAGGTCGTTACGGGTAGGACGCACTGATTGAAAACTTTCGTATTCAAACACTGCGGTATGGTTGACGAGAAGACTCGACGTAGTTTCCCAAACGCTGCCCAGCCTAGAGGTAACTCATTCGTGTTATCTGGATCTTGATTATTTGTCACTTTTAAGTAATTCAATTTCAATTCAATTCAATTCTTTATTATAGCTCCTGTGCCTTAAGCCAGGCCTCCTTCACTCCATATACTTGCGCGCTATAATTACCTACCGCCCGGCCGAGCGGCCTCGGGCCGTTTGCGGACCAAATTCAGTGCAGTTTTCGCTAGCGAAGCGCACGCACGCTGTTTAATTTTAATCGCTCCGTTCGTACGCGTACCTACGATGCCGTCTGGTGCCTTATGTGCTGTAGATGGGTGCAAATCAAGTAAAAGAAGGGATAAACACAATACTGGTGGTAGGAATTTGATGACACAAATTTGTCACAAAATCCGGCCGGGTAGGTACCACCGTGCACGATTGCGAAAACCCTCCATAGTAATCCAATTTCGGTTTGATTGCGTTCAGGGATCAGCAAGTGCATAGCCGGGCAGGGGGATTGTGGTCGCAGCACTAGTGGGACCGGTGGGTGTCACGCGGTGCTGCGACGACAATCCTCTTCTGATGAGGCCGTCAAGCTGAGTGCCACCATTGTTAACATGGTACATGTATGTAATGGTGACCCTCTTTCCTGAGACTTTACCTTCAGCTTACCATCAGGCGAGGTGAAGTCAAATTGACGTGTCCTAAATATAAAAAAAAAATCATTTTTCCATTTACCTGTCAATGAAGAAAGGTAAGTGATAAACTATGACTGTTTTTTGTCGTTTCAAAATTATTTTTAATAGGTCTAGTCTAGATGATACATGATTAGCTTGCCTTTCACACACAGATTTACATATTTTTGTTACATAGAAACGTCATACTTACCTTAAACACTATTTTAACAACGTTTAAAACGCTATTATTATTAAAATAAAATTGTGATAATATTTGACGGACAGTCGGGCAAACCTACCTACGAAACTTCCAAGACAAGTCGCGCGGCGCGGCAACCTGTCTCAACTTGTCGCGCTGTTAGCGTAAACAAACAAACTAGGATGATTCGGTTTTATGCGATTTGTAAAAAATATAAGTAAATGTTTATGTAAAGAAAAATTAATTTAAAGATGTTTGAAGTTATAAAAAATAATTATATTGCAAAGGGTTCATTTTCCATGATATCGTCAAATAATTCTTGAGCTCGCCCCGTGTTATAGTTATTAATAAATTGATAAATGTTAATAACCATTCAATGTATTTATTAGTATTATTTATTCATAATATTAAATTTTAGGATTGCCTAGTTTGGGATCTATTATAAATTCGTCATGTCGGTGTGTCTATCCGTCTGTCTTTTAAAGATTTTTTATTTATTTTACCTACACACTGACTTCTATAATTATGTTTTATCTAGATGTATTGCACAGTCAGCACCAATTTATAAAAAAAATATTTTATAAACGATACAATTTTAAAGTTATGTTAATTTAATTTTATCAAAGAGGCAGCCCTGCGATTGCTGTGGGATCGCGCGGTGCGAAGCAATCTCAACTGTACGGTTTAGCATTTAGGCACATTTTAGCATGCAGTGGTTGATGACGCGACGGAGTAGTCAATTATAGCAGTAGGTTTTGGATTTTTTCTACTGAGTAAAGTATCTGTTACGTAGTAACTATTTAGTAATCTGTGCTTATGCAGCAATTCCGCCAATGTCCCGTAGATAGAGCTATTAACGAAGGAGATAAAGTGGCTCAGGATTTGACCGGTTGGCTTGAGTATGGAGTTTTTTCCCGACCAGAATCTAAACAAAAGGATAACACAAATACTGTAGATACACATACAATGACAGCTAGAGGTGATTTATGGACACTTAAATATAATTATTTATAATTTTCACTTTTAAGTAGATTCGCACTGAAATTTTACATTTTGCGTACCTACATAACTTCACTAAAGGAAACGTTATAGACCGTCAGTTACCAATAAAACGGGTATTTACAGAAATCGAAAATAAAGTGTCAAATTAATTCGATACGTGAAATCGAAAATCTTTGAGTAGAAATTCTATTAAGAAATTCTAAATGCTCTAAGTCGAAAATCGACCATTACATACAGCTAATCATTTACCTACTTACCGTTCTGAAATACAATACTTTGTTTTTTTAAATTTATGACTGTTAAGTTAGTTTATTCAGAACGATAGATAGTTTGACAGATGCCGTTACCGAGGCTGAAACTGTGACTGAACATTTTAGTTTTACTTTACGTTTCAAGAATGTTATCAAAATAGATAACGATTATTTTGCGTTGTAATTACTTTGCGGACAGGTGTTAGAGTCGCGTCAGTCAGTAAGAAAGGAGCGCACTTTAACGAGCCGTCGACAGATATGCCATTGTCGTCATCGAAACCGCGTTTTCTTCTTTATTAATTTTGCCACAAAAGGCCGAACAATTATTGTAAACGTTATGTAACGTATATTGCAGTGTTATTGTGAGTGATTATTTATTGTGGTAAAGATGAGGACGGTAGCGTTGATCAGCGGGGGTAAGGACAGCTGCTACAACATGATGCAGTGTGTCGGAGCCGGGCACACGATCGTTGCTCTGGCCAACCTCCAACCTATACATAAAGGTTAAATTTGTTCTGATAACTGATTAAGATGCATATAATAATAGTAAACAATACATTGACTGATGACTCCCTTGGTATTTACTGTAAAAGAAAAGAGCTGATTGTTACTCCAGTTTTGAAACATATGTTATAAAGGAAAATATGTTTATTTTGGGTTGTACTTACGATTTGGTTGTCAACATACTTTACTTTTATTTTACCTGTTGAAATATATTGTAAATGAAATTGTCAAATAAAGCTAACTCTCCTATTCTGGCTATTTTGAAATCCAAATTGTTACTATATTTTAATTTCATTTTCTTTCCCAATATGTCAAAAATTAACAGTCAGTGTCAGCAAAATATTCAACATTGGCAATCTATGTTTTAGATGAGCTAGATAGTTATATGTATCAAACTGTTGGACATCAAGGCATAGAACTGTATGCTGAAGCTATGGGCCTACCGCTGTACCGTGACACAATAACTGGTAATGCAGTTAACCAGGGGAAAAACTATGATCCAACTGATAATGATGAGGTAGAGGATCTATACAGACTTCTGGTTAAAGTAAAGGTAAATTATATTTTTTATATTTAATTTATTTATATAGGTAGGTACCTATATTTCAGTATATTATGTTAATGTAAATAATTTTAATATAATGTGAATGAAATCAATGATATAATATGACATAATATTGGGGCACTGACTCCGGTATGGGGCACGGGATCCACATTCAGGTAAGTATTTGACTTAAAATGTTACTCTATGCATACAACGGGGATGCTGGCAGCTGGACGGATGATCCACCTGCGAGGCTTGCATGCCACTTTATCCATTTACGTAGTTCTCCCCTTGAGGTGCTTGATTGTGCCTGGTTGATGAACATTTGTTTGAGAATATGCAAATTTGACATGATAAAATGACATAATATAGATTGGATTAAATAGTGTTTATTAAAATATTAGTCCGTATTTAACAGACTATATGCCTAACAAGCTTAATCCTACCAATAATATTAACAGAAAAAGTCAAATATTCTGATCAAAGCTTGTCTGGTAGAAAGTGCTCTAAGCAATGAGGTTGTCATGGTATGGCTACCATAGCCATAAAATTTATTTAGTTCTTGGTTTACAAGTTCTTGGCTCTATCCACATGCAATACTGTTCCCTTACATACCGCAGCAACATATTCCTGGATAAAATGTAGCCTATATGCTATTCCATCCAGATCACTCAGCCAATTTGTGTAACAAAGCCGATTTGTGTAACAAACATTCATACACATCGGGATACATATGTAGTTTTGAACGCCGCTGTGGCGACACACGCTGCTGCGAATTATTTTTCCACTTCCTCACAGGTTCGAAAGCTCATGGACTAGAATGAAATAGTCGCGAAAGACGCTGTTTATGTGAGTCTTAACTTGCTGTCCAGTGTGACCCCCAGATATTTGACTTCTTTCACTATTTCCAAGTCATGGTTATCTAGGCGTCCCGGTTCAGCACTTCCAAGTTTCCTTTTGTTGGTGAAAAAAACTAGTTTTGGTTTTGTCAGGGTTGAGGTTTGGGAACCACGGTGTCCCCGTCTTGCCCCGGTATGGGGGAGGGGCGCTTGTCGCCCCGCCGTCTCGGCCTGCTACTGCACGGGTGACAGGCGGCCTCACCTGCCACCCCCAGGCCTGCGCTCATTGAGGACGGAGGTCGTTTAACGACCTCCGGCGCCTGAGTCGCCTGCGACGCGCGGCGAGCATGTTGCGGGCTCGGCGGGCCGGGAGAGTTCTGAATCTCTCCCGGGCGCGCTACGCCACAGGTGGTGGCAGTCCACGCGCAAGCGCTCCGCACCATTGCCGCAATCATGCTGCCGAGTGAGAGGTCTCCCACCCCGATAGCTGCCACGAGGTCACGCCTATGCGCCTCCCACGCCGGGCAGTCCGCCAGCGTGTGCAGTCCTGAGTCCTTGCTCGCATCGCAGTGAAGGCACTCAAGCGTTGGCTCCTTCCTGATCCGATGCAGGTGGTCCCCGAAGCTCCCCTTGAGGTCACCTGCGTCAGTCGGTACGAGAGGGTTCCGTGTCGCCTCTCTAGCCAATCCTCCATGATGGGCCTTACCGCCGCTATTGCGGCGTGCCCTGCGCTTGGTCGCCCAGGTCGTTCCTTCCACTCCACCACGATGGCCTGGCGGAACTGGGACTGCACGGCCTCCATTTCTCGAGGCTCGGGGTTCCTTCCCTGCTTCCGCGCCTCCTTTCGCCTCCAGGTCCTATGGCGGAGTTCCGGCAAGGCGACTCGCCGCCCCGAAGGAGATCGTCCGGTACCCGTGGATGACCCTGATGGCCATCACTCTTTGCGGAGCGCGCAGCATCTGCACACTTCTGACCTTCAGGGCTTCCGCCCATATTGAGCACCCATACAGGGTCCTTGACCGCACGATCCCTGCGTAGAGTCTCCTGCAGGAGTCATCGGGCCCCCTCATGTTGGGCAACAGCCGTGCCAGAGCGAGAGCTGTGGCCTTCAATTTAATGCTGATGCCATTTCATCCCACAATGAGACTGGATCCCTCGGGTGGCTTGCTCTGAGGCCTATGAGATCTACGTCAAGACCAGGCACGCATTACCGCCGCGAGGGTTAAGTAGAGTGCAGTGCGGTTACCGATTAGGTTGAAGGAGCAGGTCTATAAAACCATCATTAAGTCTGTCATTTACACGGCTGTTAACGACACAATCAGGAGCTGTGTGTCACGGAGATGAAAATGCTGCCGTAGATGTACGAAATCATGCGTAAAGATCGCATTGAGGAACTTCCACATCCGCGGTAGCCTTCATGTCCGTGGCATCGCAGACAAATTAGGAGAGTTTACGCATTTCCGCAAAATGGGTTTGCGGAAAACGCCTAGCTACGTAGGTAAAAAATGTCTGGTCATGCCGCTTCCGCTTTGCCTCGGTAGAGAGAAGACCCAAGAAGTGTTGCCTAGCTTGACGTCGCAAAGTATGACAACGTGCCAATGGTCTCACTTTCGGGGATACTGAAAATCGTGCGAAGTGTAGAAGAAAAAGCATAAAAGTGGTTCCCGGGCTTTGGGGTCATAACGTGGAAGCAACCGGAACACGCGCTAGAAGGATGTTGACGAAGTGTATAAAGATCGATAAATAGTATGCCGCGGTAGCCTAGTGGTATGGGTAATGGACTGCTGAGAAAGCCGCGGTAGCCTAGTGGTATGGGTAATGGACTGCTGAGACGAGGTCTCGGGTTCGATCCCAGGTTTTACCATGGCACACACCAATGACTTTTCGATGCTTTTCGAAGTTATGTGTGTATTTATCGCAGGTTTATAAGTGCCCGGTTAATGGCAATAGGCTCGCCACCTATTACATTGGGACCTAAACATAAACTGGCGAAATGTGGGTGCTAGCACCTCTGCCTACCCCTTCGGGGATATAGGCGTGAGTTTATGTTATGTTATGTTGTTATCATTAATTTTTAACACATGCAGATTGCAGGAAAATTTACCAATATTTACTGAATCATTTACTGAATCGTGTTAACTGACAACAATGATTCCGAATCAGTATTGTCATCATCATCCCCCGAACTTTCCCCAACTCAGTAAGGGTCGGCTTTTTCAGTTTAACTATGAAGTGGCCGAACTTCTATATTTTCCGTGAAGCGACTGCTATCTTACCTCCACAACGCATGGGCGATATCGAAGTTCTGTAGTTAGAACAGCTGTCGGGCTTTTTAGGAAATAGCTGGTTGTCTGTAAGAAACCAGCCTCGGTAGCCTAGTGGTATGTGTAATGGACTTCTGAGACGAGGTCTCGGGTTCGATCCCAGGTTTTACCATGGCACACACCAATGACTTTCCGATGCTTTTCAAAGTTATGTGTGTATTTATCGCAGGTTCGTAAGTGCCCGGTTAATGGCAATAGGCTCGCCACCTATTACATTGGGACCTAAACATAAACTGGCGAAATGTAGGTGCTAGCACCTCTGCCTACCCCTTCGGGGATATAGGCGTGAGTTTATGTTATGTTATGTTAAGAAATCGCGTCTAGCGATAAGACTGCCGATTATACTGCCAATTTTTGTATATATTTTAAGTTACAATTTGTAAATTTGTTATTTATGGTGTCCAATGGAGAATATTGTATTGTAGATGTTCGTATGGCAAGGAGACCGACGGCTTAGCGTGCTCTACGAGACACGGAGGAGTCTGAATATGATAAGAATGGTCACCCATCCTAAGACTGACCTGGCTTGTATTGCTTAACTTTGCAAGGTGTTGACCTACTCAATTTCCACTTAGCCACGAGCCCCTCCCGATGTCGATCAATGTTATTGTCAAGATGTGACTTTGAAACTAGTTGTATTTTCATTGTTAATACCTTTTTTTTTCGTGCGGAAATCCCTTCGGATACCCCCCCCCCCCCGCCGGCCACCGAGGGTGGTTATGTCGGGCTTGAACCGACTAAAACCGCACGCCGTCTCGGGTCTAAAGACGCCGGGGTGTAAGGTTGTCCATAGAGCATATCCCTCGCACCCTGACTGACCCTGGGCCATCTCCGGTTTCGAGATGTCCACCTCGGGTTTGGGAACCACGGTGTCCCCGTCTTGCCCCGGTTTGAGGGAGGGACGCTAGTCGCCCCGCCGTCCCGGCCTGCTTCTGCTGGAGTGACAGGCGGCCTCACCTGCCACCCTCAAGCCTGCGCTCATGGAGGATGGAGGTCGTTAAGCGTCATTGTTAATAAGTTGTATGCAGGGCTGGGCAAAACACATGCTTGAAATACAAATTACAAAATACTATCTCATACATAACATAACTTCACGCCTGTATCCCGGAAGGGGTAGGCAGAGATGTGTATTACACACCCACGATTCGCCAGTTATGTTAAGGTCCCAATGTAATAGGGGGCGACTATCTCGCAAGTATTTAAAATACGACATACAAAATGTATTTAGTGATGTATTTGAAATATAAATACAAAATACAGTATTTGAGCTATTTTTATTTGAAACTAGCAGTGATGAACAAAACGTAATTCAGCCCAGCATGGGTTGAAAAGCAGAGTAAAAGAAGATTAATCAGTAAAACCAGAGCTTACTTTCATGAACACTAGATATTTATAACTGTCAGACAAACAGCCTCTTCTTGGAGAATTAATAATACTTGCTAAAGAAAACCATCTTTCTACAGGTCCTGATGAACACAAACTGTATTAAATTGTATGAACACATTTTCTTTCGGAGAGTGTTCAAGAATGGAAACTCTTTGCTTTTATCATTTAGGAAACTGACCAACTCTAACTCCATTTTTGATGTCTGTGGTTGATCACTGTCCCTGTTAACATTAATAAGATCACTAAATAAAGGCTAAATTTATTTATGTTAAAATGTATTTTAAGTATTTGAAATAACTACAAAATACCTCGGTGTCAGGTATTCGAAATACAAATTACAAATTACACTTTGAGGAAGTAATTGAAATACAAATAGCAAATACGTATTTGTTATATTTTAATTACAAGTAATTCAAATACTACCCAACCCTGACTGTATCAATATGCAGTACCCACATAGATAACTTCTGTTGATAAACCCTGAACTATTAGCTATAAATCACATCCATATATTACGTATTACAAGTGTTAGCTGTATAAAGATTTAATTGTCCTACTATTATTATTCATTTAGTAGATGTGTGTGATTTTTTTTCTTTCCGCTTAGCAGTACCGTTTTTTTAAAGAATTGTAATTCTAATTACTAAAATTACCAGTATTCCTGCTAACCCGTCCAGTTAATCTAAAAAGCTTGTGTTATGAGTGGGTTCGGTCTTGTAATGGCTGGGATTCGAACCCACGACCACTTATCTCGATAGTAAGTGGGACGCCTTATCCACTAGGCTACCGCCGCCGGTTTCGCCTATTTTGAAGGCGTGTAAGGTAGTGTAAACGCAAGCCAGTTATTGCTGCCATTGTGGTATTTCGTATGTAGAAAGGTATACAAACACTGACACTATAACATAGCTTTTTTTTTTTTTCGTGCGGAAATCCCTTCGGATACCCCCCCGCCGGCCAGCGGGGGCGGTTATGTCGGGCTTGAACCGACTAAAACCGCACGCCGTCTCGGGTCTTCAGACGCCGGGGTGTAAGGTTGCCCATAGAGCATATCCCTCGCATCCCGACTGACCCTGGGCCATCTCCCGTTTCGAGATGGCCCCCTCGGGACTTTATAACATACCTTATATGCAACTAGACACGAGGTAGTACCTAAGATGACTTTTTGGATATAGTCTCTATAATATCAATAATGATCTTGGCAGAATCTGTTTCACCTGGTACTTGTGTCGGTTAAAAGTATTTTGTGCATGATTGATACCAAATTAAATTGAATATATTTGTTTTAGGATGAATTAGACATAGAAGCAGTCTCCGTTGGGGCCATACTATCGGATTACCAAAGAATTAGAGTAGAAAATGTGTAAGTATGAAAATAAAAAAAGATTAATATAGTACATAATATTTATACCTTAATGTGCTCTGGACGTTAAATTAATTATAAAGTCTAGAAGACCAATCGCACTTTGGCTGTATGGATGACACATTGTCGCCACTAAGTTCTCTTGTGGGTTCGATACCTTATAGGGCAATTATTTTTGTGATTCTCGCATATAATTCTGAGTAGGATATACTTTTTATCGATTAATAGCACTTGAGGTCTTCTCGACACTGATAATTTTCAGGCTTGTGGATTAATGAAACTGAAATGTACCATGCTTTATAATTATATTTTTAACGAAAATTTGTGATTTTTTAAGTATGTGTGGTGAATGGTGAATCAAATATTTATTTACTAAACTTAAAAAAGTTATAATGAACAAAACTTAAGAACTAATAAATAAATTATTAATTATGTTTATCGTACTGGAAATACGCCTCGATGTTTCTATTAACGTAAGATTGTTTGAAGTTTTATTTAGGTTATTGTGAGTGCAAAGTTTAACACAAAATTGTAAATTTGCAATTTGCAAAATTGCAATGATCACATTTGTTTCAATTGTTGGAGCTGCTCATTCTATCTATCCATCTGTCATCACCAAAATAAGTTACCTAGTGTTATTTGAACGAACCTATTTTTATTATATATACACTAGCCGTACCCCGCAGTTTCACGTATTCTATTCTGCGGCCGCCCACAGCATCGCACGCCCGCCCGCGTCTTTCTGGCTTATTATTACTTTTGCTTTACCCCTAAGGACCGTAGCGTGATTTTAAATAGTTTTCAGAAATATATATTCAAATCACACTTGTAATTCCAGAGATTACATGTCCAAAGAAACAAGCAAATTCTGCAGCTTCATTATTAGTATACGTATATCTAAATGCTTACTTTTTCGTACATATATATATATATAACACAGCTATGTATATATGACCGGCTGTACACGTTGGGCCAACGTAAGCCAATGTGCGCCACAGAATATTGAACTATCGTCATTTAGGTACGTAAACTTCGCCCGGGAGAGATTTAGAACTCTCCCGGCCCGCCGAGCCCGCAACATGCTCGCCGCGCGTCGCAGACGACTCAGGCGCCGGAGTTCACCCCAGCAGAGAGTGAGTGGTAGAGTCAAGCAACAGTCATTTTGGTCGTTGCATGAATGGGCCGACTCGACCGGGGAAGCACCACCCTCTCACAGAATATCGACGCCAAGTAACAGTATTTGAACTGTTGCGTTGTGTTTGGTGAATGAGAGTGCCGGAGCCCAAACTCCTTTCGCATCCCCTCCCAAACTCCTTTCCTATCCCCTCCCAAACTCCTTTCCCATCCCCTTTCCTTTACAGGGTAGGCAGCGCGAGTGTGACGCCACTGGTGTTGCACACGTCCATAGGCCGCGGTAACCGCTTCCCATCAGGTGGGCCGTGTGCTTGTCTGTCACCTTAATAATGCTAAATAATAATAACTAACTGCGCCCCGCGGCTTTGCAAGGGGCATACTTCGCCCTCGTGCCACCTATTTTCCCAAACATAATTTATTAGTTCTCCAATAACGTATGGAAAATTGTCGGATTTGTTGACATTTATGCTTACTGCTCCGCTCTCCTGGATAGTAGCGTGATATTATATACCCCATGCCATTCCTCGATAAATGGGATATCCAACGTAAAAACATTATTTCAATTCGAATCAGTAGTTGCTGAGATTAGTGCGTTCAACCAAACAAACAAACACTTCAGCTGGTATAGTTATATTCTGTGGACAATATTGTCACATATTGGGCTAATGTGTACAGCCAGTTTCAAACTACGATATACAGTACTACTTACTTCATTTTGCAATTAGATTGATAAGCCCAATTTATTACATAAAAGTACCCTCTCATAATCAGAAAAAAATATATGTATAATACTATACTATACTGGTGCATGGCTATGCTATAACCTCTGTGGCGTAGCGGTAGAGCATGGGACTGCTTAGTCAGATATCGCGGGTTCGATTCGCGGTCAAAGCAAATATTTGTGTGTATGAATATGACTATTTGCATTGGTCTGAGTGTTTCTATGTATAATATGTATGTATTTACAAAAAAAAAATGTATCTAAGTATGTTTCTCCGCATTCTGGAACCCATAACATAAGCTTGTTAAGCTATGCTTACATTAGGTCTAGATAGCACTGTATTTATTTATTAATTAACATATTTGAATACAAAACTTATAGCGGTCATACTCAGAAAACAGCTAGGATTCTAGAGGGGGCTAAAATATATTGTCAATTACAACTATTTAGAAAGCTGCCATCTTAAGCGAAAGTTTGGTAACTTTGGTTTAGATCTTAAATTGGTATTGTATGTTTACGTCGCCTTATAAGTTATAATACACTGCTTTATAAAAATTCCTATTCATATACAGTAGTCCTATTCATATACAACGTTATTTTGGTGTTATTATAATGATTATAGTGTAAAATGCACAAGCAAAAAATGTAATAAACATTTAGGGTGTCACTGTTCTAGTTACCACATTTTACTTAGGAGAGGTCCAAGAACCGACCCCTGCTGTAGACACGCCGTGGGCATCTGCATAGTTCTGTATCTGTTTTGGTCATCGTACATTAGGCATTAGGCTACACTTTTCGGGGGTGTGTGTTGGTTAACCTCCTCGAGTGTCGCTCCGATTCCGATCCCGCTGCAGACCGGGGGGAACGGAATCGGAGCGGCCGGTACACCCTGGGCGGCGGTCAATGGCTTCCCCTTCACCCCTTCATAGGGTTGGCATTGATCGTCGGCCAATACCCAACGTGGCGGGAACACATCGCTCTCCGTACTCCTCTGCTTTCAGAGGAGACAGGATGAGCGATGCTGTTAGTGGTGAGATGGCCCAGGGTCAGCCGGGGTGCGAGGGATATGCTCTATGGGTAACCTTACACCCCGGCGTCTGAAGACCCGAGACGGCGTGCGGTTTTAGTCGGTGCAAGCCCGACATAATCGCCCCCGCTGCCCGGCGGGGGGGTATCCGAAGGGATTTCCGCACGATAAAAAAAAAAAAAAAAAAAAAGGCTACACTTTTCGAATTGCTTACCACTAGGCTAATTTGCTAAATCCGCTCCTAGCATAGCTTTAAGTTTAGTTGTAGTGGTAACTAACTAATGTGTTTGTACAAGCTCAAGAGTAATAAGAATAAGAATATTTTTACTGTCGATATATGTAGGGTAAATATTTAGGTATATATTTAATTATGTACCTATTTTGAAAACAAGAAATATGAAAATGTAACGTACAAAACGAATACGGGAGAGGGGCGTGAGTGTTCTAACATTTTTTTTTCTTTTAGATGTCAACGCTTAGGTCTAGTTTCCCTGGCATACCTATGGAGGCGGAATCAAAAGGAATTGTTACAGGAAATGATAGCAAGCGGTGTCGAAGCTGTCATTATTAAGGTCAGTTGGCGAGAAAACTAAAACTTGTAATAAAATTATTACGTTTTGCCTTGTTGGTCCAAAGCCCAATATCGGCCAAAGTGTTACTGTAATGCCGACTCTATACGTTGGGCCAACGTAATGTGCTCCACTCTCCACAGTAGTATAGTAGTATAACGCTAATAGCACTTACTGGTAGGCCAACTGTTTTATTAATCGAATAAATTATGTCGAACGACCAGTGATGGATTTACGCCTAGGCCCGTGAGGTCCGGGCCTAGGGCGGCACAATTTGAGGGGCGGCAAATTTTTCAGATTGCAAAAATTTTACTCTTTATAAAATGTAACGACAATTCATTCCGCTTTGGAGGACATCAGTAGGGCCATACATACTTCCAAAACATACTTCACTGTTGTTATGGGGGATTTTAATGCAAAACTGGGTAGGAGGGGCGATGACGAGTTGAGATTGGGGCAATTTGGATGTGGGCGGTGAAATCCCAGGGGCCTGAGGTGGACTTTCTGGAAAAGGAGAAACTCTTTATGATGAACTCCTTCTTCAAGAAGCCGCCTCATAGGAAAAGGACCTGGATGAGGCCCGACGATTGCACGAGGAATGAAATCGACTTCATTATGTCTACAAAGAGACGAATATTCAATGATGTCTCCGTGATCCACATGGTGAAAACCGGAAGCGATCATAGAATGGTTAGAGGCACATTGAATTTCAATGTCCAACTGGAAAGGTCTCGACTAATGAAGTCCACGCTCCGACCTACTGTAGCCCATATACAAAACTCCGAGAGCTTTCAACTCGAGCTCGCAAACCGCTTCTCTGGCCTGGAGGATTGCGTTTCTGTGGACGTGGTCAACAACAGGTTGGTAGAAACAGTCTACAAGGTAGGGGAAGACCCCGCCGGAAAGATAGACCTCAAAAAATATCAGATGTCACCCTCGACCTTATGGCAGAACGACGCTCATTGACGTTGCAGACTTCCGAGGACGCTGAAGCATATCGGCAGCTCAATAGACGGATCTCTAAGTCCTTGCGACACGATGTTCGTGTCTTCAATACTAATCATATTAAAGATACGATAGAGCAAAATAAGGGCTCTATAAAGTATTCGTAAGAGACTTGTCTATTGGGGCAGAGCCAGTTGACGAAGCTGAAGACGGACGACGGCAGTGTAGCGTCTACTAAGTCAGAGGTACTGAGGGAGATCGAAAGGTTCTACGGACTGTTATATACCAGAGGCTCTTTAATTCCGTCCTGCTCGAGGGTACTCCGCCCGAAGCGTGGAACAGAAGCGTGGTGGTTCTCTTCTTCCAAGAAAGGTGATAAAATCTTATTGAAGAACTACAGGCCCATCTCGCTTCTGAGCCATGTTTACAAGCTGTTTTCGAGGGTGATCACGAATCGTCTCGCACGCAGGTTTGATAACTTCCAGCCTCCCGAACAAGCCTTCATACAATGCGGCAGATTATACAGAAGACTGAGGAGTATAATTTGCCACTATGCTTGGCATTCGTGGACTATGGGAAAGCCTTCGATTCGATTGAGACTTGGGCGGTGTTGCAGTCTCTTCAGAGGTATAAAAACGCCACCATGTTGGTCCGAGTACAGGATCAGAGCACAGAGGCTATTCCGTTGCAGAGGGGAGTTAGGCAGGGTGATGTCATCTCGCCGAAACTCTTTACCAATGCAATGAAAGACGCCTTCAAGCTTCTGGATTGGAAAGGAATTGGCATCAATACCAATGGCGAATACATCACTCACCTTCGATTTGCTGACGACATCGTAGTCATGGCAAAGTCCTTAGAGGAGCTCAGCACTATGCTCGGAGGCCGCAACAGAGTGTCCCAGCGGGTGCGCCTGACAATGAACATGGACAAGACGAAAGTCATGCCAAATGTCCATGTGTCGCCCCACCCCCGTATTATTCGAACGCTCACCTCTCGAAGTTGTTGATGACTATGTCTATCTGTGACTAACCGTCCAACTAGGCAAATCCAACTTCGAGAAGGAGGTCAATCGACGAATCCAACTCGGCTGGGCTGCGTTCGGGAAACTACGCAGCGTCTTCTCGTCCAAAATACCGCAGTCCTTGAAGACAAAGGTCTTTAATCAGTGCGTGTTACCAGTGATGACCTACGGTGCCGAGACGTCTCTCACTATGGGCCTCATAAGGAAGCTCGGGGTTACACAGCGAGCTATGGAACGGGTTATGCTTGGGGTTTCTATACGAAATCGAATCAGAAACGAGGAGATCCGTAGACGAACTAAAGTTACCAACATAGCAGAGCGAGTCAGCAAGCTGAAGTGGCAGTGGGCAGGGCACATAGCTCGGAGAACCGATGGCCGGTGGGGCAGAAAGGTTTTATAGTGGAGACCACGTAACGGCAAGCGCAGTGTAGGAAGGCCTCCCGCAAGGTGGACATACGACCTAACAAAGAGCGCAGGGACTCGGTGGATGCAGGCCGGTCGAAATGGAAGTCAATGGGGGAGGCCTATGTTCAGCATTGGACTTCCTACGGCTGATAAGATGATGATGATGAATGATAATAAATCCATAGAATTTCGTCTATTAAAAAGGGCGGCACATCAGAGGGCCTAGGGCGGCAAGAGGGCTAAATCCGCCACTGCGAACGACTATGCAATATACATTATTTAAAAAAATCCTATAATCCGGTTGCAGCGCCTTCTACCATCAAAATTACCTTTGAACATGATGGACTTCTATACAACCATGGATCCTTCCTTTAACACCCTTAGGGGTGGAATTTTCAAAAATTCCCTATTTGTGAATGCTTTTTTCTAGCACCTCTTTGCTTAAGATAGAAAATACACTACTCTTTAGTAGGGTTTTCACGCTAGTCTTTCTTTCTTTTCGAAACACGACTTCTTTTCTAATCTATTTTTAGTCTATATCACGCTTTCATTCTTACTCTTTATTACCATACCAGTTCTCGCTTGTATTCCTCTCGTACTTTATTTCCATACCTTTCATACTTAGGAATAGGGGGGTTAGGGGTTTTGTTTATTGCCTATTTTATTACCTTCATGGATGCTTAGATACAACACAAAAAGATATCAACCGTTAAAGCCATTTAGGTTCTGCGTCCATGAATCAGTCAGACAGTAGTAATTATATTATGTGCATAAAAGATTTATCACATTATTCAGTAAAATCATGTCATTTACCCGTGAACGGTCATATTAGTGACGTATTATCATGTCAATACCCTTTACGATATCAGTGCTAAGGAAACAAGGTTGCGAAAGTGTTGCAGTGGTGTCTGCGATAAACATGTTTTATGCTTACCTTATTTATCTAAAGACCTATAAATTTATTAAAATTAAATGTGAACGGTATCTCATTCATCCAAACTATTGACGTATCGTTATCCTAACATAAATTGGGTATCTTGAATGTCTGGTATCAACACAGTAGGGCAATGTTGCCAGTATGAATAGGCAAGCTTGGCTTTCAAGTAATATTGATGTTAAATAGCGGTATACTACTGTATTCGTACGTTTAATGAGACTTCGTTTGAACCTGTTGCCTAGTGTATTCCTCCTCTTCTCCGTATCTGTTTGAAGATTTTACATGTCTTCATTCCTCTCGAGAAAAGTGAAATCAGATCGGCAAAACAAAGGCACAGGATTCTGCGCTTTTCAGGAGCGCAAAATTTTATAAACGTATACGTAGTAAGTTATTACTCATGCCCGCGGCTCCGTCCGTGATTAGGTGGGTTATTGTTTTTTGGTCATATCTCCAGTTCTACTTAACCAATTACAATCAAACAAACGGCAGATTTCATTCCATTCCGAACTTCCATCGCGAACAAAAATATAAACAGGCAAACAGACAATACCAAAAAAAATTCAATGTTCAGAATCGTTTATTTAACATAACCCAAGTTTTTTTTTTAAATATCTAAAATGTACAAATAATTTACAATTTTATAATATATAAAATTTAAATAAAATGTGGAATTATAAATATGGCTACGTAATATATAAATACACTTGGAAATACATTTGGGTGACAAAAAAGTTTATTTCATACCAGCTAAGTCTTAAAAACGTTCGTATGTACGACCATTACTGACCACATTTTTATAAAATTAACTACATTGATTCTTTTTTTAATTTTTACTATGTGTTTTTCTCTAGGTGGCTGCACTAGGGTTGGATCCAAGAACTCACCTAGGCTTGACGTTGCGCGACATTCAGCCCCATCTTCTAGTCATGCAAGAGAAGTACGGACTCAATGTGTGTGGTGAGGGCGGCGAATATGAAACCTTCACGCTAGACTGTCCTTTGTTTAGAAACAAACTAGTTATGTAAGTGACGTCATCATTTGTATCATTACTTATACGGGAGGACCACAAGAAAGCGAAGGATAGTTCTCCTTGTTCTGGCGCTGCAGTCAAACGCTACCTCAAATACTTTAGTTCTTTGCCACGGCATGGTCAGATGGTGTGCCATTCCACTAGATGGCTAGGTGTTATGTGCAGCATGCAATATACATTAGTATTATTATTCCCAACGAGGACGCCGATAGCCTTGCGAATGATCCACCTGCGATGACTGCGGGCCATTACATCCATTTCACCGAATCGCCAAATATTTTACACTAGCTGTCCCCTGCGGCTTCGCCCGTGGCATACTTCGCCCCCGTGGCACACATTTATACCAAACAAGCCCGTAATTTATTATACATCTACAATAATACATGGAAATTTGCCCGATTTGTTGACATTTATGATTATTTCTCCGCTCTCCTGGATAGTAGCGTGATGATATATAGCCTGTATCAAAATTTGGGGGGCCCAAATGATGGGTAAAGATTTCTCACAAAACATATAAAAAATGTTTGCATTAAATTAAAATAATAACCTCCTTTTCTATTCATAGCTCCACTGGGATAACCAATCAATAATCAGAAGAAAAAGATTGTATTGTATTACAATGTAATCGTTTGAACTGGAATGAAATAAAACAGGTTAATATTGCTCTCCGTGGTTTGTCATTGTACATCGGTTACTGCGGGATTCTCCCGTTGAAGTGAGTGACTGAAACTGGGGAATCCCGCTATAACAGATGTAGGATTTTGACAAATTTTGGGCGCATGCTTAACCCGGGAAAAAAAGAGATTGGTTTTTTGACTTTTGTCATTTCTGAAGTGAATACTCTATAGGCACGTATGACAGTTTTTTATTTGTTTTTTTTTCCCAGGACGAGATTAATGAGTGACAATTTGCTAATTTTTGCTTAAACACGTTAGGGGCCTCTGTAGCCCGTGGGCCCCGTATAATTGATATGGCTGATACGGCGGTAGCTACGCCCCTGCCTATAACAATAGGGTTGGGCAGTATTTAAATTTCTTGTAATTAAAATACGTAATTGATATATAAATACGCATTTGGTATTTATATTTCAATTGCTTGCTTAAAATGTAATTTGTAATTCGTATTACAAATACCTGACGCCGAGGTAACTTATAATTAGTATTTCAAACACTTGTGGCTTCAAAATACATTTTAACATGAAATAATTTAACCTTCATTTAGCGACCTTATTAATGGGGATCTTATTAATGCTACCATCCTAGTTATAAAATGCGTTAGTTGTCAGTAAGCATCGCAACATTTGAAAGGCAAATAATTCAAAATTTTGCCATTTGTGCTTTAGAGAATGTAATTTATCTTGAAATAATACCTGGGAGCAGCAGGAGTAGCATTACTAGTAAAGAAGATGATGATTTTATTGTTTTTGTTAACAGAGGTAGTGATCAACCTCAGACATCAAAAATGTAGTTAGAGTTGGTCTGCTTCCTAAATGATAAAAGCAAAGAGCTTTCCATTCTTGAATGCTATCCACTTATAAAAAATGTGTTCATACAATTGAACAAGTTTGTGTTCATTAAGGCCGGTAGAAAGATTGTTTTCTTTAGTAGGTTTTATTCATTCTACAACCAGAGGCTCTTTGTCTGACAGAACATTTCAAAATCTAGTGTTCACAATAGGAAACTCTGATTTCACTGATTAACCTTCTTTTAAACTGCTTTGACTTAAACTCCATTCTGGGGTGCATAACTTTTTATGCCTAACAGTATTTTGTAATTTGTATTTCAATTAAAGCAAATCATGTTTTTGGCCCAGCTCTGCCTATAGCCTTCCTCGATTAAGGGGCTATCAACACAAAAAGAGTTATTCTATTTGAACTAATATTTCCTGAGATTAGTGTGTTCAACCAAACTCTCCAGTTTTATAATATTAATAATGTAATTAAGCGTAGCGAGCCGGAGGCGAGCGAAGCGTCTTTGGTTTCAAAGTTAAATTTCAAACAAATGATACTCCTCCGAGACCGTTTGACCGATCTCGACCAAATTTGCCACGGTGATCAAGTAGACATTACTGAGTATCGTAAGGGGTCGAATGTCCAGATCGCTCTTACCATCGAGGAATAATCACCGAAAAACCAAATCAATGGAAAAAGTCGACCGGTCACGTTGACCTATTGTTGGATAGGCAAATCTCGCTACGCTTAAGTTTGAGTTGATTGCCAAGCTGGCAACCGTCCTAGTAATATATAGATATAATATACGGATAGCACACAGATTGAAGGGATTTGACGTTATCGAAGCTTGACATTCTTATTGTCTTGTAAATAATGTTATAAGTGCCCTATCTTAATTACTACTATCTAGAAAGTCTACCTCTATATCTCACTCGCTATGCCAAATCGATCTATGATTATGATTAGAGTTTTGTTGGTAGTACAATATGGTATCAAATGTAGATACATTTCTCAGATTACTTAGGTCTTAATCATATCTAATACCTTTAAACGAGTAAATATTGTGTTAAAAATTAATACGGACGGATGAATAGATGTCAGAATAGCTGTGTCGCAGTCATATATATATATATATATATATATATATATATATATGAAATTTAGAGTTAAGGGGGTTATAGTAATATAGTAAGTAAGTAAGTAAGACGATATACAATGCACTGGTAAGTGAAGTTCTAGATCATCATCATCAGAGCGTTTTCTCCCAGTTGCGTCCAAAGCTTCCTTGAAGCCTGCAGTCCGCACTATCTCCAACTCGTACGATCGTCGGCATTCCTGAAAGTAAGACCATTAACATACATTTCGTCTCTTACGGCGTCAGGCCAACATTTTTTTGGGCCTACATAATCAGAGATACAGAACCGCTTCTTTTTTTCGTGCGGTCATCCCCTCGGATACCCCTCCGCCGGCCAGTGGGAGCGGTTATGTCGGGCTTGAACCACAGATTACCTAATAGTTGGTCTTGAACCGACTAAAACCGCACGCCATCTCGGGTCTTCAGACGCCGGGGTGTAAGGTTGCCCATAAAGCATATTTTTTTCCATCCACCATCCTGACGCCTGCGCTTTTTGGTGTTCAAGTTCCTTAAAATTAAACTACCTCAGCTGTCTGTACGCTTTTCACCTAATCTGTACTGTTGTATTATAAATAACCTGACGCAAAAAGAGGGGTGTTATAAAGTTGACGTCGATGTCTGTGGCATCTTAGCTCTCAAACGGATGGACTAATTTCGATCCGGTTTTTTTTTTCATTTCAAAGTTTCCTTGCGGTGCGGTAGTTCTTAGCTATGTTTGGTTAACATCGGTCCAGCAGTGTAAGAGTATCAGTTCTTTCCAAATTGATGTAAGGCATTTTTGGCGTATGATTACTCGATTAAGTGATTAACGTGCCAGTATAATCGTTGAATAATGGCGTAGGTTTTTCAAATTTTTTATTTATATTTAGGTATAAGACAATTTAAATAGTCAATTATTATGTTTTCAATTCTCGGCATATCTTTCTAAAGCAATGCTGAGTAGTTTTGAGGCTTTTTAAGAAGTTTTTATTTAGTGACAACACTTACCTTAACCTTAGATCATCATTGTAACACACTTTTTGGATCCTTGTCCCAATGTAGTTTTTATTGTTCAGTTCGCATCAAACATTCATACCGTCAATATTGTCTTTCACTAGCTGTTGCCCACGGCTCCGCCCGCTTGGAATTCTGATTCCGTTCCCGAAACCCATGGGAACTTATACCCGGGATAAAAAGTGGCCTATGTGTTATTCCGAACTATATCTATCCCTGTACTAAATTTTAGCAAGATCCGTTCAGCTGTTGTTGCGTGAAAGAGTAACAGATATCCTTACATCCTCACAATCTTTTTTATAATATTAGTAGTAATAAGGATAGTTGTTTAACCTTCAATAATATTGTATTGTTAGATTCTTTAAGATATTTGTAATTCAGTTAATAGCATTAGCAAATATTAACCTCGCTTTTATTTATCTGCCGACAGAGATGATAAAGAATTGGTGTTACATTCAGACGACCCAGTCGCTCCAGTTGGTTACTTAAATTTAAAACTACACCTCGAACCAAAAGAAAAGTTCGACGATAAACTACCTCCTACAGTTAAGAACCCTTTAGAATTTATCAGTGATTTAAGCGATTCGGTGTTTAGCGATATAAGCGACATTGAATTGAGTGAGACAGAGGTAGAATCTATAGAAAAGATAGAAAAGGAGGAGAAGAAAAAGCAAAAGGAATTAAATCCATCGCTCTCAAATTCGGATGAGAAGACTAGTTTAGAAGTAGAAGTTGAGAATGATTGTACTGATGGTGTTCAGGAAGAAGGGTATAGTTATGAGCAGTCTCATTGCAAGGATGAGTGGGAGCCGGTAGTGGACCACAGGAGTATATATGGGAACAAATATGGATGGTATTTCATTGGAGGCATTGTAGGTGAAGGTGTGGATACGGGACTGGCGACGGAAGCCGCTATGAAAAAACTCATTAGTAGGTAAACTTGTTCGCGATATTCATATTATGTAGTTGTAAGTTTTTAACAGTTAGTGTAAATTCCCACTAAAGGAGCGGCGGCGGGACGCAGCTTTTGGAGGCAAAATATTACAAACCATTTTGAATTTTATATTCTTGAGTTAAAGTTCATTGTCATTCAAAGGCAAAGGAGGATTAGCGCGGCGCCGCAAGAAAGGACGAGCCTTCTCGTAACTACTTCTATTAACAAAATGCTGGCCGCCGCACCACTGCTCTTTCTGTTTGAATTGACCCTCAGAGGACTTAGCGTCAGCTGATACGTATTCCGGGAACATCCAGAACGATACAGGAAGGCGACTCTGACTTCGCGAGCTATTACTTTTACACTTCCAAATGATTCTGTAAAAGTGAAATTCCACTTTTTACCTTAGCTATTCAACATAATCCCAATTTTTCAAACAAAACTATACTGACGAAACCGACGTACGCTACCGATGAATGTACTGATACTGGGATATTACTTGCTTAACTAACTGTTCCATCGAAACAGACCTTCAATAATAGCTATCCTTAACGAAATCAACGTGTAAAATACTCTGTAAAATTTCTCCTTCGTGTATTTCAGATCTACTCAATTCAGAATCCTTGCGAATACAGGACGTGTGTTCAGTGAACGTCTACATGCGTGATATGGAGGACTACGCTGCGCTCAATAAAGTATACGTCGATACGTTCAACCATCCCAACCCGCCGACTAGAGTTTGCGTGCAGTGCCCGCTACCCTCTGACGTCGGCTTGATATTAGACGCTGTGAGTATAAATTCAATACATTGGATTGGCCAAAGAAGTACAAAGAATTAAGAGGTAGATAGGGCTCTGCTTCCAGGGTCCTACCGACACCTTTGGGGCCCAATTCAACCTCACCTGCTTATCGACGAACAAGGCTGTTGTACAAGTTTTTCTTTCGAGGTTGGGAGGTCAGACGACAGTCACAAAAGCCAGATCAGGAGTAGAAAGTGTAGGAGTCCCTCTCCTAGAACCCTCTCCCCGCGCTCTTGAGTGCAAGCTTTGTATGCAAGCAGAATGACCACGAGGATCATGATGATGATGGTTAATGAGGTGTACTCTGCCTACGCATTCGGAAATACAGGAAATACAGGCATGATATAATAAAGAAAATTAACGATAACCTAATATTTGATATTTTTCTAAACTAATACAGGTCGCACATAGGTCGAATATTAGTAATCACAATGATGATGGCTGTATCACCAGAGAACGAGTCACAATGCATGTGCAGGGCATATCGCACTGGGCTCCAGCTAATATCGGACCATATAGTCAAGCTATTAAGGTAAACAAAAACTTTAATATTATGATATAACTGTCGGCAAACATCTTGAACAAAAGTCGGAAAGTTTGCGCATGTTCACTATACGGACTAACCAAAAACAACAACAACCAATAAAAGGATGGATCAACCAATGACGTGAGCCTTATGAGCCTGTGATTGGTTTAATCTGATCTATGATTGGTTATTTGGCAGTAAGAGCACATTGTCATGAAGTTTGCCGGTCATTATAGTTTGATTTCCTCCCATCTGGAGTTATTAACCTCGGTATTTACAAATATTGGTGTCGTGGGTAGTTTTATTTTTCAAGTTGTAGGGGTTTAGTAAAGCATCGGGATTGAATTACTTGACTCAAACTTTTTGTCTCTCATCTTATTAGGAGTTTTGTTTTTGTTGCATGAAAGGTAGTAATCAGTAGAAAGGTAAAGTAGGGTAGAAGCATGAAACTAGACAGTACAAGAAGCTTGTGAAGTGTGTAAGGACAGAAGCAAATAGCGGTATGTTGTCTCTGTCAACCTCGAAGGGAGAAGGCCCTGAATTTATGTATGAATGCTATTTTTTCTCGCGTTTACTAAAGAATGGTGGGTATTTTTTGTATTTCCTTACTTCAGTTTAAAGTCGGTACGGGTTCGGCCTGGCACTTACCGAATTTTATGCTTGTGTTTTCACGGCTCACTACTGATCCTAATGTATATAGTGCTGATAGGAATCACAGCACACCTTATTTTGACTATCTCCGCTATCTTTCTATCAGATTGGCGAAATAATGGGCACATGCGGACAAATCGCTTTAGTGCCGGGGTCCCTGCGACTGGCGGCCGGAGGGGCGCGGACTCAGAGCGCGCTTGGGCTTAGACATATTACTCGAGTGTTGAGAGCGTTACATCCAAGAGCGCACATCCGTAGTGTCGTACAGGTCAGTCATGAGTTTCTTACTAATTCGTTTACATTGAACCGTGCAACCTTGTAGACTCTACAAGGTTGTATATCTCAATAGTCAAATACAAAAAAAAACTATTTAGGCATAACTTTTTTTTTTTGACTCTTCATCATACATGATATAAATGGTGACATACAAATGGTTGTGAGCTCCAAATACCGCATTTTGTGTATCCATGACTAGGTAAACCTGTACTTAATATCAAGATCCCAGACCCCTCAGGTTTAGTTCGTTTTAGCAATGGTGTTGTTTTGTTGATTCTAACAATGTTTCATAAAATATTATTAATCATCTAACCTAATCTAATTATAAAGTTGTCCAACCTTGAGTTCTGCATCACGAGCCCAGTAATTTGGTGCTTAAATAAGGGGATACCCGGAAAGTGTACCGGGAGTTTTGAAAAATCTTGATTTTATTGTTTACTAGCATCGCCACTGGGTTTCAACCGCGTAGGTCTTGATCCCGTGGGAATATCGGGATAAAAAGTAGCCTATGTTACTCAGGAAGAATGTAACATTCTAATGGTATCTTTTAGTACTTTTTGAGCCAATTTGTTACAAACATACTTACATACAAATCTTTCATCTTTATAATATTAGGTCGTTACATATGAAATTGCCGTTTTTCTTGAAGAAATTGGAGGAAACCCAATTTTCAGTACTAACATTTTAGCATTTTTTTAGGAATGACAAATCCAAATTTTATGATTTTTTTTGGTGTATGAATGAGACAACATTAAGCTAACAAACAGCAACTTTCATTACCTTTTAAAGTGACAGCTGTTAAGTAATACGAAATTTATCACCAAAATGGATAGCATTTAGGAAGTACTGTTTTTGAAGATCGAATTAATTTATCAAGCGGCTTATAAAAACAAAATTTAATACAGAGTTGTATAATCTTGAAATCAACTTTCAAACAAAATATAAATAATGGAAATAGCTATTAAATTACAGGAATAACGAACTCATGAATTTGTAAGAAAATTTCGGCAATTTCATGGGGAAAGACCTATTATTAGTATAGATAAACCTTCCAGATGAAAGTACCAAATGACTGGACTACATCGTCAAGTCCATGGGAATCAGGTTTCTCCCTAGTAGGATGTGTGATAATGGTGTGTGGGCCCTCGCCCTTAGAGCGTGTGCTACGTGACGTCGGGCGGCGCGGTGGGCGAGGCGCGGCGCCAGCTGGAGCGACGCACGGCGGGCGCCATCGTGCAGTACGCCGTGCTGCCCGCGCTGCCGCGCGCCGCCGCCGTGGAGTGGCACGCCTGGGCGCACACCGACAACAACCGCTTCGAGTGTGAGTCCACTTACTGGCCACTTACTGCCACAGCCGGGCCCAACATCGCCCTGCTTACCTGCTTGTACTCCAAGGTCTACGTGAAAACTGATACAAACGCTTCGAGTGTGAGTCGACTTACTGTCCTATGGCCAGTGTCCAACATCACCCTGCTCATACTTCAAGGTCTATGTGAAAACTGATACAACCGCTTCGAGTGTTAGTGTACTTACTGTCCTATGGCCAGTGGCCAACATCACCATGCTTACCTGCTTATACTTCAAGATCTACGTGAAAACTGATACAACCGCTTCGAGTGTGAGTCGACTTACTGTCCTATGGCCAGTGTCCAACATCACCCTGCTCATACTTCAAGGTCTATGTGAAAACTGATACAACCGCAGTGTTAGTGTACTTACCATGCTGGCATAGTAAGTGGGTAAGCATCCTAAGGTAGGGGCTAGCGACTCAGGCGCCGAAGGTCGCTTAACGATCTCCGTCCTCCATAAGCGCAGGCGTGGGAGTGGCAGGTGAGGCCGCCTGTCACCCCAGCAGAAGCAGGCCGGGACGGTGGGCTGACTAGCGTCCCTCCCCCAAAGCGGGGCAAGACGGGGACACCGTGGCTCCCAAACCCGAGGGGGCCATCTCGAAACCGGAGATGGCCCAGGGTCAGTCGGGGAGCGAGGGATATGCTCTATGGGCAACCTTACACCCCGGCGTCTGCAGACCCGAGACGGCGTGCGCTTTTACTCGGTTAAAGCCCGACATAACCGCCCCCGCTGGCCGGTGACTGGGTATTCGAAGGGATATCCGCAAGAAAAAAAAATGGTAGGGGCTAGTGAACAGTAGTTTAGCAGGGTGTTCTAGTTTGGTTCAAGGTACTAAACAGGTAGGAAAGAACGATAAAACAACGCGACGCAAGAAATGCCGTGATCCGGCTTTCTTTTTTTTACTTTCTCAATAAACTCCGATCTCCTGTCTCAGTGAAAAAGCATTAAATTTTTCTCCTTTAGCGCACGTCTGATTTTTAGATCATTTTTATTACTTTTGGAAATTCATTTCATATTCAGAAAATTCAGTAACTGCATTTTAACAACTTTTCAAGCATATTTAGTGTAATACATAATAATGAGCATTAACTTTCACATTACAGACGAAGAAACAGGCTGCAACATTGGTGATTATAAAGTAGCCATTACGAGGCGGTGGAACTATGAGAATACAGTATCGGCATTTGTTTGTTATGTAGCAACAGGTATGTGTATTCATATAATTTGAATATACTTGCACAAGTCCAGTAATCTGATTTTTAGGCACTGTTAAAGTGACTTGTCCCTGTACCGCCCAGATAGCCTTGTGTAGAATAATAATAAATATAATATTCTAGGACATATTACACAGCGCCAAATAGACCCAAACCAAGCAGAGTTCATATGGGTTCTAGAATGCGGATAAATATACTTAGATAATGTTTTTTGTAACTACATCTAGGACGGGACTTGAACCCGCGACCAGTCCCTTGGTCTTAGTCCCCCTATAAGGGACTGGTCGCGCGTTCAAGTCCCGTCCTAGATGTTCTCTTTTTCCGATCTAAATTTATAAGAAAAAGTAAGCATACAAAATGCTTAAAAATTTAATTGAACTAAATACATATTATACATAGAAACACCCAGACCAATGCAAATACACATATTTGCAATAAGCAGGAATTGAACACGCGACCTCTGACTTAGCAGTCGAACGCTCTACCGCTACGCAACAGAGGTCGTCAAGAATATTCCATTTACTATTAAGATACCTTCCTATTATTGCAGGTTAAACCACATCGGACTGATGCCTAAGAAGACGTTCGTTCGATATTTCTATTTAGCGCCTGCTAGCTTGATATAGAAAATTAGTAGACCTTAAAATTCAGGTGCTAAGTAGATTTATATTTACAAGTAATAAATATGTAGACGTTCATTTATGGTGGCGATTTGAAGGTTGTAGGATTTGTTTTTATTCGAAATTATCTCGTGCGAAGCCAAAACAGGCCGCCAATTAATAAATAAACGTAATATTTATTACTTGCGTGTAAAAATACCTACTAAGCATCATTGTTTCATGACATACAATGATATTTACGGGAGTTAATAACCGTTAACAAAATTATATAATAAATCAGATGCGAAATGCATCATTGTGTGCACTATGAAAGTGCAATGATTCTTTGAATATCGGAGGAATTTAGTTTGACAGGCCAAGGAGAAGTGGCCTGCCACTTAGCTTTAATTATATTAGTATTAATTTATACACAGGTTCTTCCCCGTCTAGTAGTCAACTATCGTTCCCGAACGAAGAGGCTTGCTTGTCACACTGCGCTCGCGCACGAAATATGACCAGCGAGCAACTCGAGGCTGTGCTCGAGTATGCGCTCAATAAACTTACCACAGATGCTAGAAATAAGGATGTGAGACACGCGGTCAATATGAGGATATTTTATCAGGTATGCCAACAATAAGCTTTATAATAAAAATATTAAGTAACTACCAAGCTCTTCCTTAGTTTGTAGAGATAATGAATTAAGGTTTATACCTAATGTAGAGTTTTCGAGATTCAGGTGACTAATGCTTAGCTCAGTATTTCAACTATACTAGAGCCATTACAAACGTGCGAACTTATTCAAATCATTACGTCATAGGAATGTGACAATGTCGCGTCACTAATTATCGATAAAGGGATGCCGCTAGGACGCAGGTAGCTAGGACGCCGCGGTCGTTGATGACTAATGCAATTAGGTAGTTGCCATTAGGAAAAATGTATGTATTTGTAAAAATTGTGTTAGTTGTCATTAGACATCACAAGCGAACCATGGAAACATTATTCTCCAACTTAACTTTGTTGAAATTAAAGGGCGATATTAACGCCCAAACTCGTACGATTATTCATAATGTGTTGACGGTGTTTAACGAATTGAAAAGTGACCCGGATAAAATATCTTCTTTTAAATTTAAATAAACCACGATATATTACGGCGCTTCTTTTTGGAGTTAGTACGAGAACTGTAGACAAAGTGAAGAAAGAAATACTTAAATCTGACCATCCATCTACACCAAGAGAAACATATTATGTGAAACCAGAAACAGTTACAAATATCGATAACTTCGAAGTTTGTTTGTTGCAACGCACCATGTCTTCATTTTATGACAATGGCGAATACCCAACAGTGGCTAAAATATTACAAAAATGCAAGAACAGATGCCTGAATTTAAGTGTTACCGCACGTCATCGTTGAAAAAAATAAGAAAACAGTTTACCAATTCAAAAAAAACATGTATGGCCGAAAACACCTAATGGAACCAATTGATATTGTCTGCGCTAGACTTGAGTTTTTAAGAAAACTTGATACATTAAAGAAGACAAACGATACCCGTCCGCGGTTTTATCTAGATGAGACCTGGGCCAATCAAAACCATTGCAGAAAGCGAATGTGGCTTAAAGATGGCTTCAAAAATCAGTCAGTGGGGAAAGGACATCGTTTGATTGTGTTTCGCGCCGGCTCCGCTAAGACAAGCTTCGTATCAGAAGCAAAATTAGTTCTTAAAGCTGTGAAATCCAATAACGCCGATTATCACACTGAAATGGATGCAGAAACATAAAAGGCGTGGTTTAAGAACTTTTTACAAGTTTTGGATGAACCATCCATTATCGTTCAAGACAATGCCAGCTACCATTCCAAGCAATTAGAATCCATTCCGACAATGTCTTGGAAAAAAATGGCATACAGGAATGGCTCAAAAGAAAAGCATTTTATTTTCGAATGCCGACATAAAAGAAGAATTGATAATGAAAGTAAAATAAAGCAACCCAAAAAAGATTTATGACATTGACCAACTGGCATTTGAGTACGGTCACGAAGTTATTCAGCTACCACCGTATCACTGCCTATATAATCCCATTTAATTGATATGGGCACAAAAAAAACAATACCTTCAAAATAGTAGACATGAAGTCCTTCTACACGAAGCTATCGAAGTCCTTCTACACGAAGCTAATCGGGAATGTATCTAAAGATGACTGGTTCAAATGTGTGAGGCATGCCGTGGAATTACAGGATCGGGATTTAGCCAAGGCAATTTTAAGAGACCAGAGAATACAGCCTCTGATAATAAATTTACACGAAGATGACAGTGACTGCTCAGAAGATGACAAAGACATAGATTAATATTCTAAGCTGATCATTGTTAAAAAATTTGTTATCTTATAATCTGTAAGTAACTTTGTTTTGTATGACTATATTAAATTAAGTTTCATAACATTTAATATATTGTATGTTTTAGAAGCAGATAATTGGTATCTATTATCTGTGAATCTGTAAATGAATTACGAAATAAAAAAAACATACTAGACAATATTTTGCGTTATTTTCCTAACCTTTCCCTCATTACCTGCTATTGACTATCGACAAATCCCTTTTTTATTGTTACACACAACACTAGGAGTGCGAGCGAATTCCGTTATGCCTATAAGTGAGAGCGAGAGTTCTGATAAAAATGATTTATGACTCAGTTCGCACGTTTGTAATGGCTCTAGTATAGTGTGTACTTGCCACTTTTAATAAGACTCATGTTTACAAACGCCCCGGACAATAAAAATTCAAGACATGGCCATTCGCATTACTATTATTCTCATTATAATAAATGATATATTTACCATGTTTCATCGGTCTTCTGATATTTCGGCACTCGGCCCTGCTGCTCCGATGCTCAGCCGCCCGCTAACGAGTGCGTACGCGCAGGTGTGGAGTGCGCCGTCGCCGCGCGCGCTGGCGGCGGGCGCGGCGCGGGCGGGCGCGCGCGCGCGGCTGGGCGTGGCCGTGACCGCCGTGCCCGTGCTGGCGCTGCACAACGCCTTCACCTTCCTCTCTATCAGCGGCCTGCGCTTCGACGAGTGAGAGGACGCTTTGCTCATTACCGACTGCCAACTGTGTAAGACTTTTCTTTACTTCTCGCCAAACTTAATGACCACTCTGAACTTTGAAGTTTGATTTTCTTGTGGTTGTTTCGTTTGTTTGCTAGTGGTTTATAAACGCTTACAAAAATAAAAAATGAAATAACATAAGAGTATATTATGTAGTATAAGTGTTCGTTCTTCTAATCAATCCTAATTGTTTTGAATTAGTTTTAAAACTGAGCGTATAACTGTGCTAGTTGAGTATCACATCTCTTTATTTTAGTACAGACAGCTTCATATTGGTCACCTTATCTTTTAACCCTTCAATGAAATAAGAAATAAAACATGCATATTAACTATGTCCTCTGGGGATTATAAAAGTACTTAGTGTTAACCAACTTTCGTCGTTGACTGTACTCAAAGAAATGTGTACACCATAAATTTAAAAATATATTAGCAATTACAGTTGAGTATCATCTCTCTTTATTTTAGTACAGACGGCTTCATATTGATCACTTCATCTTTTAACCCTTCAATGAAATAATAAATAAAGTGTTAACCAACTTTTGTCGTTGAATGTACTCAAAGAAATGTGTAGACCAAAATTTAAAAATATATTAGCAATTAGTGTTCAAACATAATTATGTAAGCTTGTGAGAGTGTTCATATTTCACATGTGCGAATAAGTCGCTCAATGGTCTCTAAGCATTCAGAGTGCTCAAAAATATCTTCCGTATTATGAAAGTCAATTGTAATACTTGTGATTAAAGTATATTTTTGAATAACATGATTTATTGCAACGAATCTTTGTGACATTTTGTATCGTTTTTATGAATATCCATTCCTTACATTTCTTGTATGACGTATATAATTGATATGTCCTTTGTTTTATTTTTATATAAAATACCTACATGACTGTTACAGCTGTACCAGTTTTATAAGTTACACCGATGTACCTGCGCAGAAGTCTCATATTCGAAAAATCTTAACCAATCACAACGCTCCGTTTACGCGCGCCAAATACGACAATTTCTTATTGGTTGATGCATGCGCGGCATGTTCGAACCCACCTTGCACCGCCGCGAATTGTACTGTGCATGGGATATAATGTCTCTTCATCGCACCGTATACTTGAAGACATAAAAAGTGAACAATTTTATTTATTATGTCTTTACTTAAAAAAGACAGACCTTTAAGAGGTCAAAGTAGGGAAATTGTGTATAACGTGCATCAATTTATGCAAAAGGAAGCCCAGCAATCAAAAAACAAAATGTTTAATGAGGCACATTTTCAAACAGTGATGGCACGTACAGCACGTGCTACAGGAGTCTCA
The DNA here is from genome assembly GCA_946251805.1 of Cybosia mesomella. Taxonomy (NCBI): domain Eukaryota; kingdom Metazoa; phylum Arthropoda; class Insecta; order Lepidoptera; family Erebidae; genus Cybosia; species Cybosia mesomella. Next base: position 21,126,404 of record OX276402.1, on the reverse strand, counting down.
AGAAAAACAGTGTCTACTATAATTAAGGAAAAAGATTCTTTCTCAACGGAGCCATCTACTAGTACTTTCAGAAGCGCAAAAAAAGAAAGACGACGCCAAAAGTATACGATTTTCATACAGTCGAAAAACAAGTACCTTTTTTATTTATTTTTTCGTGCGGAAATCCCTTCGGATACCCCCCCGCGTGCCAGCGGGGGTGGTTATGTCGGGCTTGAACCGACTAAAACCGCACGCCGTCTCGGGTCTACAGACGCCGGGGTGTAAGGTTACCCATAGAGCATATCCCTCGCACCCCGACTGACCCTGGGCCATCTCCGGTTTCGAGATGGCCCCCTCGGGTTTGGGAAACACGGTGTCCCCGTCTTGCCCCGGTTTGGGGGAGGGGCGCTAGTCGCCCCACCGTCCCGGCCTGCTTCTGCTGGGGTGACAGGTGGCCTCACCCGCCACCCCCAGGCCTGCACTCATACTGTGAAATCATTATTGAGTGTATTGAACCGAGACATTATTTTTACCTGTGGACGGGAGACATTAAAAAAAAAAGGAGATCTAGGATTTAAATTTTAAAAAACTGAATCAAATAGACAAATTTTAGCAGAAAAAGATGATGTACGATTACTAAGAATAAAATATTTACGAAAAAATAAGGAATATAGGAATGAAGGGAGAAATATACAGAGATGAAACGTATGTTCACACGACTCATACGAAAGAAATTACATGGACAGATAAAAGTGGAAAAGGACTAAAAAAGCCCATTTCTAAAGGGCAAAGAATAATAATAGTTCACGCCGGTGGCTCAAATGGCTTCGTCCCTGGCGCTTTGTTGATTTATAAATCGACTCAAACTACAGAAGATTATCAACATGAGATAAATACCGAGAATTATGAAAAGTGGATAAAAACAGCTAATTCCTAATCTTCCGCCACACTCCGTATTTGTAATCGATAATGCAGTATATCATAATACTCTCAGAGATAAACCTTCGAACCCCAATTCAAGAAAAGGTGAAATGCAACAGTGGCTCAAATTTATTTTTAATTTTATGTATCGTTTATAAATCGTCTTTGAATTCGTAATTTGAATTTTTCGATTTGAGTGTAGATAAAATATTGTATTTAATCACCGCGATTTTAACCCAATTGAGAACATTTGGGCTCAAGTCAAGGGTATTATGTAAGCACAACGTCAACATGAACGTCACTCAAATAATCCAGCTATTAAATGAAAATTTTTCTTCAATTCGATATTGAAACCTGGCGTCGTGTGGTTGATCATGCCGTTAAGTGCGAAGACGAGTTTCTCAGTATGAGGAGTTAATTGATGATCGAATGGACTTATCATCAACACTGGTGATTCGTCATCATCTTCAGATGATGGTAATAATGATAGCGACGATATTGGAATCGAACGAGTAAATCCGCTAAATTAGAAGAACAATTGCTGTGCACCATAATTTTTTTTTATATTTTAAGATACCCATTTTATGAGCCTGCTTTTTGTAAAAATTGTTTCATTAAAATAATAATGTCAGAATAAAATATTGGTACTTTTTATTTGCTAGCAAGTATACACCTACTATGAGCGAGATAGCACTACTCTGTGGATTTATTGAACTATAATCTTAACGTAACGCAATAGTCTGTATTTCAACTTCATTGAAGTCGGTGGACTGACGAACCAAAGAAATTCTTAAAGAGAGATGTTTTTGTCAATAGCTTATGTTGAGTCTCCTGTCAAAATAAAAAAATGTTGGCGTTTTATTTTTTGTAAATATTTTTTATTATACTCAAATACGTGTTTTCATATTGTGTGATTCTGAAACAAAAGACATCAAATACGTCAAGGAAACAAAATATGATTGAAGGATATAATTTGTAAAAAAAAAACATTTTACTCAAAAATATACTGTAATCACAAGGATTACAATTGATTTCTCATAATTCGGATGATATTTTTGAACACTCTAAATGCTTAGATATCATTGAGTGATGTATGTATTCGCACATATAAATTATATATTTATTTTTCATACAGAATTCCCTTTGGGTACTCCCGCCGGCCATGGTTTTCGGACTTAAACCGCATACCGTCTCGGGTCTTCAAACGCCGGGGTGTAAGGTGACCCACTGATAGCTTACATATATGGAAAACTGATAGCTAAACTGTTTTGACCACTCTGAATGCTTACAACCATTTAAACACTGTGGTTGCTAATATAAATTTGAATTTGTGGGGTGCATATCATTTTGATAGATTGGATGCGCAAGGCGGAGGATCGGCTGTGGTGCACAATGGGGCGATATCATGTCCAGCAATGGACTGCAAGAGGCTAATTGATTGATTGATATTATGTTGGGTTCTTAGGAAGCCAAGATCAATCTGATGCTGACTATACAAATAAAACTAAAAGAACGTTTCTTTTGCGTAGTTATTTAATGGCATGCCCAATAACATAACCGTAGCGTAATTTAACATTATTGATTTCGCAACTGCCCAGATGATACTGATTTCATGTAGAGGTTTTTATTCTCTCGGCCCCTAAAAAGAAACTCGATCGCCATGCCTGCCCTCTTCAGATAGATCGCCATTCCTGCCCTCTTCAAAAATACGATAGTCTGTGCTGAATAATGTGTTCACCTTGACAACTTACAGATACACACATTCGTAACTTAATCTTATTGGGATTTAAAAATAAAAATGCAAGTCAACTTATTAACTAAGTTTTGATATACTAATATATGTACAAATTGTTTACTTCAAAATTTATTATGATCAATCTGATCAAAATGTTTACGATACAATGCAAAATGATTCATTGCTATTATTGCAATTATATTTTTAACAATATTTGTTGATGTACCTTTGACATCAACAAATACCTTTTATGATTCATGTTCATAATCGCATTGCAAATTTGCATACTGTATCAATTTATTGTGCTCACGGTACTATAAATAACAATACAATAACTATATCTTCATAAATTAGAAAAATCATCGGAAGCCTATTACCATTTTTGCAAATGTTTCGAGTCTATCTGTTACGAACTACGTCGCAAAAAAAAAGTAACGTCTCCACAATTTTACAGTATCTACACTCCGTATAGGCACGTCTCCTGCGCATGTTTTACTCTACACACAGTACACAAAACACGGTTTCGCTCTTTACTCTATGGTTTTCGCTACACTTTTTGGTGATGAAATGTTGGTATCAACAATGATTTTGCTTTCCGCGGCCGATGGAAAACATCTACACATTTCTCCCCGTGCGGGAGAAGGGGGCGGACGATTTTGATGTCATTTGATTTTACAGCGTCGACTCCGAGATTAGATTCACGAGTCAAAAATAAAATAGTCAATAAAAGAACTGATCAACCCATGATGCGAAGTCTGAGCCCGTGATTAGTTTTATATATATATATATATATGTTTGGTTTATTGGCACGCCTCCGCCGTCGCGCTTGCCCCAAAAGAGACTTATAAACTCGTAACTGCGCATCTAGATTAGGTACATTGTCAAGATTTTTTCCGTTATCTACTACTTGAAATATTCAAAACAGAATTTGACTTTTTGATACTTTGAAAGTTTTCGAAAAATTTAAATCAAATTGCAGGAATGTGTAAATCCACAAAATATGATTTGTGACTTATTTGTGTAGTGTGTATAGTAAAACACACAGAGGTGCGTCACCTTAAGGAAAATATTCTCATACATACAATTTGAAAGCACTTGTACATTCAACAAATTTTCTAATAACGATTCAAGGCGAGATCAATGGATATTGTAAGTGAATAGATGTTATATATAAATAAAATAATTATGAGCCGTCCGACTAGGGAATTACCACTTAACAGTAAACAGTTCTTGCCAGAGCTCTTTGAGGGTGTTACAAGCATTTATATTGGCACCGATAACTGCACATTAATGCTATATTTAGTGAAAGTCCTGAAATAATTATCATAAAAAGAATCTCTGCTTGTGCTCTTTTTGATTGTATGTTTACAAATAAGTTCAAGTAATTAATTACATAACGACATTAGTGTGTGATTACTCAGTGCGCTCACTCTATTACCAGTGGCTTGGTGCTTGCTTCTCTACAAAACCGAAGCAGTCCAATCTAAGTCAGGCTCTCACATGTTCCTGGCGGACGCCGGCACTGTACCTATTTTAGGAAAAGTGCACAACGCCATTGATTCCGATTGACACGAACATAATAGCAGCGCGGCAAATGGTCTTAACAAATATCTCTCTAAGTTATAGGTTAGATAAAAGTCGTTCCGCGTCATAATTGAGGTTAAATCGAATTAGGTAAATTAGAAGCGAAACTTTGCACATAGTGTGCAGTAGAATGTATGCTTTAGAATTTTATATAAAGCAATATTTTTCTTTGTTCCCAGGTTTCATCAACATTGAAGAATACAGATGCTTTATTGCCAGTTTATAAAATATATTTGCTGAATATTTTCAGTATTTATAACATTTTGTTAATTATGCTACCGAGTTTACCATACTGTAAGTCAAATTATATATATACATTATTTTTTATCGCACATTTTTGTTTTATTTTCTATATCGTTAAATGAAGACAGTAACTAAATACTTATCAATGAAAAACAATATTCAAATCAAAATTTATTTTGTTTTTTTACAAAATTGACCGAACAGTGCGAGATTTCTAGAACGTTTACACTTGCATTAAGTAGACATAAAAGTTATCATTATTTTTCTTACACGTAAGTCTTACAAATTCACCTGTGTCAATAAAGCAATGCGAATTACGGTGTTGAGGCACACCGGGTTCAGTTGTGTATAGGTATTGTATAAAAGGTTTATATCATGATTTTCGAGGACATAAATTTTATCTTAAAAGTCATCACTAATAAGTAAACTATGATTAAGATTAACCAAAGCATAATTATAAACTAAAACATTGATACGTTAGTGTCAGTATTCAATGCAGTTACTAAAGTCATCGCCTGCACTTACACAATATAATTCTAATACAAGATTATAATACACAACTTTATGGGGATAATTGCACACAGCAGTGGTTAAAAGACGATAGCGCGCAGAGATTATATCGTAAGTACAGCAATCATTGGGACGAACGTTACGTATAGCGAGAGTCGGCACCATCTGCGGTGTCTACACAATGTTTGTCCATTCAGTTACCGACGTCGCCCTGGATATGAATACCACCCAATTCGAGCTATATTTAATACTATCTTTGTAACACTGTAGTAATAAATAAATAATTTTCTCATAATGAAAAATAAAAATACTATACTCTGAGTTAAATAATTTGATCTTTCTATAATAATCTATATTTATTCATTGGGGTCATATTGCATTCCAGAACGAGTGCAAGTTTTAATTAGTAAATAAAGGTAGCCTATTAGTTTTGTACTTTGAAATTAAGTAAGGAAAACAATGGTCGCATGAGAAAAAAGAGCTGCTGAATTTCATTCGTACGATTAAATTACAAAACGATGAATTCTTATAACATAAATCTAAATAGTGTAATTAATCAACAACTTTCATAAAGTGCGTATTAGGGGGAAACATTTCTTAAATCATACCCAATCAATTCATAAATAGAATTCATACCAGACCACAGAATTTCTCGACAGTCTGTCCTGTTGAATATACAAATTCACTATCATCATGTAACAATCCTTCTTCAATATTATCTGAGACATAAGATTGTATACAGCTGTATCCATATAAAAGTACAACTAAAATAAATACCTTATTAAGCAAAATTAACGTTAATCTTAAATTATATTAAAACGAGAAAAAATAATCAAAATGCACACTGTCTTCTTAAGTGATTTGTAAACAGTAAACATAATTTAGAAACGAAAATCAAATGCATTAAAAGGCAGATTTCTATCGTATGCATTTATTCTTCATTAATTGATAACTAATTAATTTGTAAATGACAGAAGAACATTGTCGGTTCACACCTTTTGTTATAGAGTTCACACACAGAAGTCAACCTGTAGACATTATTGTGAAAAATGATACATACACTATTCTGTCGTCAAGTATAATAATAACAGCACAACTACACAATCTCGCGTTATCTAATCACTTTCAACATAACCAATGTGGACGAATACACAATACACCATTTGGTGTTGCAGGATGACACTTCAAATCAAATATCTATGATATTAAAAATAGTATGATTGCCCAGCTACCCATATAGTGAAGTTAGTATTAAATTACTGTACAGTTTACATGTTAGTGTCCCGCGGTCTACAGCTATCTATCTAACCACTTTATGATATTTATCTTCTGTTAAATCAAAACGTCTAATTCCCACTAGGGATATAATAATATACATAATATTCTGACCGCGTCATCTTCCATCGGGAAACGCGATCTACACATCAGCGCACAAGAAATGAAACGCAGCGTTAACACAAAGACATACAACTAGTATCTCCTCACTATCCGACAACTTACCATGTACATAGCCTACCGGTTAATCGTTATATTAATCAGATTTATGTAACAGTTTACCTTACAACCGTAGTACCGAAGCGAATAAGAGTTACATACGAACTAACAACGGCTACAATATATATTACACGGTCCTCTTCTATACAGGGCACTGTTTCTCTATGACAATGTCAAGTCAAACAAGCCGTGTCACGTTATCTGCATATCCACGCCGCATCCACGTAATTCAGCATGCAGTATAATTTAACTAATCAAAAATGAACGTTAAATTGAAAATGCACCAATAATCTAGCGTACCGACTCGCACAGAGTACGCAGGTGACGGACTCGAGCTCGTTACGAGCACTTAATATTCGACGCAGTCATAGCGAACGAGCCACAACAGTTCACTCGGGGGCGTCGGGCGCGTCCGAACCGTCAGCGGCCACGTCTAGCGGGTCGCTGGCGTCATGCTCGGCGGGCAGATCGAGCGCGTCGCTGGTGTCATGCTCGGCGGGCGCGTCGAGCGGATCGCTGACATCATGCTCGGCGGGCACGTCGAACGGATCGCTGGCATCGTGCTCGTCAGGCATGTCAACGGAGTTATCGTCGGGCGCGTCGGGAGCGTCGGGCGCGTCGGACGCGGCCATCTCGCGCAGGCGGCTCTGCATGTACTGGCGGTGCGCGTACTTGTTGAAGCGGCGCTTTGCCATGAACAGCGTGGCGATGGTGCGCGGCGCCAGGCGGACGGCTGCCGCGCGGGACGTGATGCCGCCGCGCCGGCAGTCCTGGCACGTGTAGTCCAGCACGTTCAGCGCCGTCACCGTCCGTCTAACGCAGTCTGCGGACGAGCGACCGGGTCGCGGGTTAGACCTCGTACATACCACTCAGCCGGCTACAGTTACGACAACTAAACCTAAAAGACGCTACGCTCGTCGAGCATAATTCGAGGTAAACAAAAATAGGAACACGGTAGTTGCATTAAGCAACCAGTCACCTCATAAAACGCATGGAGCTCCAAGAATAAGTATGCTAGAATACCAAAACTCATAGTTACATAAAACTATAAGCATAGTTCCAATGTTATTCTAAAAACTTAGAATAACACTAGGATTGTAGTTTAACTTCACTATTTATGCAATCTGATATTTTTTGTAAACAAATAATATGATGCATAGCGTCTATTAAATTTACTGTCAAGACCCCACACAAGAAATTCAGGGAACGCTGTTCGCTCGCGATGTGTTCATTTAAAATAGAATTATTGATACATATATCATTCATATATAATATATAACATTCTTTTATCAAAATGAAAGGAAAGTCACAGGGGGATAATCTGAATTCGCTATCGATTATAAACGCAATATCATACGGTAAAGACCTATGAAATGAAAATTTTAACAGACGAATCTGCTAACATTTCTTATACATTTTGTACGTTGTCCAGACTGAAATAAGCTACCTACTTATTTAACTAAATCAAATAAATACTTATTTAACCTAATACTGTTTATTGAGCCCACAAAAAAGTTGTCCAAAGAGAAGTTAGAGTACGGAATACGTTAATATGCACATTAACTAGGTAATCTGCGTCGCCTCTACAAACATCACTGTACTACATTGCGATATGTTTTTGTTACCACGTGCGAATGCCACAACAAAAAAATCAGGACTGATTTATTCCAATAACTAAAAAAAACAGTTCTGAAGCAGTCGGAAGTTTACGTATTGATCCCACGAAGCCACGTTAACTATACTAATGGATGTCCTGCATGTAAGCACATGCCAGGATTGGTGTAATGAAACGTGGACGCAAATCCGTCAATATGTATTATTATTATAAAAAAAACAACAACAACAAACAGCGGCGATAGCCCGGTGGCGTACGTAACGGACTGCTGAGACGAGGTCTCGAGTTCGACCCCCAGTCGCCCCGGGCACACACCTCTGACTTTTCGTAGTTATGTGTGCATTAATAAATGTAAAATTTTCGCTCGCTTAACAATGTGCCCGGTAGATGGCAATAGGCTCGCCCCGTATTACATTGGGAGCTTAACATAACTAGCGAATCGTGGGTGTGTAATACGCCTCTGCCTACCCCTTCGGGGATACAGGCGCGAAGTTATGTTATGTTTATGTTATGTTATTAAAAAAAAGTTTAATTCTTTGCATAAAAGCAACATTTAACCGTCAGATGAACTATACTGTGGAAACATGTTTTTATACAGTGCTGTACGGAACGCAACGCGAAGTTATGTTATGTTTATGTTATGTTATTAAAAAAAAGTTTAATTCTTTGCATAAAAGCAACATTTAACCGTCAGATGAACTATACTGTGGAAACATGTTTTTATACAGTGCTGTACAGAACGCAACGCGCATATCTGAAGGCTGTGGGACGATGACTTGCGGATAACAACCCTAGGCCATGTGAAATTGCACGTTTAAGTTACATAACACACTGTCAGCCCTTCTCATCAACATCTCAGCGTTGAGTCCCGGTTGCATCTGAAGCCTCCAGCTGAGCCCGGTGTCCGCTTTCTGGCTTTTATTCCTCCACTTCACATGGTCTTTGGTATCCCTAGAAGTGACACCATTTACGACGTCAAACCAGCATTTCTTGGGTCGTCCCACTTACAGCATTCCCCCCTTACGCTTTCCCCCCTAACAAGTTCCCTTACGCCCGGCGGAACAGGCATGGCCAGATATCTGTTACCTACATAGCCAAGCGGTTGCCGCAAAACGTGCCGCATCCGCAAAGGTACTTGCGTTTTATGTACGACTAGCATCGCGACGCCGCGGAAGTCCTGATTCCGTGGGAATATCGGAATAAAAAGTAGCCTATGTTACTCAGGTATAATGTAGCAGCACACTAATGGTGAAAGAATTTTTAAATCGGTTAAGTAGTTTCGGAGCCTATTCAGTGAAAAAATAATTGGCTTATAATATTAGCATAGATATCACGGACATGAACGCTGCCGCCGATGCGGGAGTTCATGCCGCGATCTTTAAGCGTGACGTACAGCTTCTGCATATGTCGCTGTAGCAACGGCCAAGCTTCACAGCCGTATAGGACAGGCCTAATGATGGTTTTATAGACCTATAGTGGGAGGGGCCGACCCAGCTGGCATTTTGGGGGTAAAAATGGCACCAGCAACTTCACGCTCCTTGGCCCATGCGGCAGCAGTGCGTGCCTTGGCAGTGGCGTGAGGTACAGAGGCCAGGTACTTTACTGTGCACTCGACCAATTCAACGCCTATGCGGACGGATGTGGGATCTGCAGATCAAATTCAATGCCAAGTACTCCGTCTACATCATATTAGGCTTCAGGCAGGAATTCTCAAGTGACATCATACATGAGCAACCACGGAGGATGCTCATATGAGATTCTGATCTTGTCCAACAATACGTCTAATACAGCGATGAATAGTAACGGACTAAGGACGGATCCTTAATGTACCTTGACGGTGATAGGGAACGGTTTCGTGTCGCTAACAGCGGTCCGAACCATGGAATTGCGCTGGCAGCGATTCCGTTCCAGCCTTTAATACTTTCATCTATTGTGGTATAAAGTGAGATAGGTAGTATGGGACAAGTTGTATCCGGTTATCTCCTATGATTGCATGAGCCGTCTGATCTTGTCTCCGTGGGAAACCCAATAACTATCGAATCGACTTATCGACTATTTATTAATGACATCAAATATGATGATACTTCACAGTACATTTTTTTTTCTTTTTTTCGCGCGGAAATCCCTTCGGATACCCCCCCCCGCCGGCAAGCGGGGGCGATTATGTCGGGCTTGAACCGCACGCCGTCTCGGGTCTTCAGACGCCGGGGTGTAAGGTTGCCCATAGAGCATATCCCTCGCACCCCGACTCACCCTGGGCGATCTCCGGTTTCGAGATGGCCCCCTCGGGTTTGGAAACCACGGTGTCCCCGTCTTGCCCCGGTTTGGGGGAGGGGCGCTAATCGCCCCTACTTCACAGTACCTATTGAGTGTTAGAAATAGAATTTCACAGGGGCATAATAACACCACTAGTTGTGTTGAATTAATTCTAACGTATTTCAATTTATCTTTTTTTTGGGTTTAATAGATATCATGCAATTTCTTAAGAAAATATCGAGTAAAATCATTAGGGATAGTATGGATAACTAAATTATTCCTAATTTAAATTTGTATATTACGCAATATCATAATCATGTTTCTATTGTTTATGTATAATAGTAGATTTATTAAAAAAAGGTACCTTTACTGCAGGAATTTGGATTTGAAAAACTTAAAATACGCGGTATTCATCAATAAAAGGGCAATTAGTCTGTAAATACTTGCATTTCAATTTCATTCACAAGTCAGAAATGCGGCAGGCATTTTCCTTGTTTTAACAAGCAAGGAGGTACAACCCAACGTTTAATCGAAACTGACAACATGCAAGAATTGACCTTTCTTCTATAGAGTTCCTTATTCCTGCCCGTTCTCTTATACTACTTACATATAGAATTAATGCCGAAGCGTGCGGCAGGTGGTTTTAGCCTTACATTTTGATCGAAAGTAGGTCTAGATGACCCACCAAGTTACTGAAGACATCGGGAGCGAACAACGTAAACACAAGGCATACATAATTACTATAACTATTGATATTCAATTACTCCTCATACATACCTAAGCTATAGTTCACCTTCCCCATGCCGTTTCAAACTCGTATTCGAGCCATTTACCTACACCTAATACACGACAATGCATGGCACACACAAATCGGCAAGTTCCGATTAACCTTTGTTGTTTTGCGACCCATTATTTTCAGCTATTATCTAATTGAGGCAATCATTGCTTACTGTGTATATACATCATGCGTTCACCTATACTTTGTCATCTAAACACATCTAACAAAACAAAAGCTTCCTATCGGTATATATTTTGATTATGTATGATTGGAAGGCGAACCGTGTTTTACGTATTCAGTATAGTATTATGTCCTCTTGTAGGCAATCATAACAGGTAGCACTATGTGGACTGTTATAGGATGAGCGATACAAATGGAAATAAGCATATCATATAAATACATAAGCTACAAAATGTTTATGGAAACGATTCTATGTACCATGATAGTAATGAAAGATGTGAAGCGCATAACGTGAGAATATTTTTTGTAAGTATATAAGTACTACAAAACATGCGCACCGCATTCAGTCATAGTAAAATTATGCGCGTCTATAAGCAGTTATCGGATAAACATAAAAAATATATCCTCACATTCGGAACACCGCACCGGGCTTGACATGACCGCTCAAATAAAGTGTAATGTTATTATCAATCCACCATCATAGGAACTGTCGCTAAGGCTATTAAGAAAACTAACGCAAAAGCAAAGGATTACACTGTCTACAAGTTCCATGATGATTGATATTATGAGATGACCAAACTAAATTAATCCAAATTTAAATTTCCATATTGAGGATCAGTATATTTTCCAAAGTTTTTTAAACGTATATGTTACGCAATAGACTTATTGAATACGATACCTTCAATGTTGGAATTTTTATTTGGAAAGCTTAAATATAAAATGTATTCTTCAACAAAAAGGCGGGCCGCAGTATCATATCGAGCCTGGTGGGGGCGCAAGCGTATGCGTTCTACGTGTGGGTGGTTCTGACGTACCTTGATGTAGTTGCCTATCGCAGAGCTTACATATGACGAGCTGCATGGTCCCCTTCGGGCCGATGAAGGAGCGCTCGCAGAGCGGGCAGTAGCGACCAATGCGATACGCCCTACGCACGCACGCACACACACATACGGACCGTACGCGCACAAGCACCGGAACACAGAAACACGCCATTAGTATCAACACCGAAACCCCGCTGCCTTGGACGGTCTCGCTTCATTCATACGTTTCATGTTTGTTGCTTGTCTTCGTAACGATCGACTCGTATTTACATGTATTTTTTTTTTGTATCTGTGTTACATATTTAGTTGGATTTAGTAAGAATCCAAAAAATTAGTCCCTAAGTATTTAAAAAGCCCATAAGAAATTATAGTCATGGCAATATACTTAATACTAGATAAATATATTACAAGGAAATTTGTTAATATATTCTATTTCTATTGAGCCAGAAGACAAACAAACAACATAAAGTCGAGTTAGTGTACGCACTGGGGAATCAGATGGTACTATGCCCGTGTTAGTTAACAGTATGACAATATGTATGTGAGTTAGTCGCAGCGAACTGCAGATGACTGATGCGATGTCGACACCCATTGTCACTGATGATCGAGCGAATTGACGCAGTACAACCCAAACAACAAATATACGGATGAGACATAAAGTTATTAACTACCTTGTGTATTGCATCAATTATCGAATAAATGAAGTATAAAAAATAATTATCAATAAAAGTAGGAGGAACAGTAAAGTTGTTTTGTATCTTTCTACAGAAAATTAAGGCATTTGAAATTTCAGCGGGAATAGAATACTCTTAGTGCTTTAGCGAGTGAATCCCATATACCAAATATTGATGCTCAGCATGAACAATCCACTTTGCTGTTCTTTCTGTGAAGACTGTTTGCTTGCAAATAATTAGATTTTATACATTATACTGGCGGTACAGTACATTGGCACTTTCGACTTACTAATGTGTTGTGACTACGTGACATATTTTAAATTATCATCGGAAGAATTGTACCTAGATACGACTCCCTCAAAACTAAATTTAAGGGGCTACCTAAAATTTCAAAATTCAAAGACTAAAAGCAATTGCACTTTAATATTATTAAGTATTCACATATAGTAAACCATAAAAGTAATAGGGACCCGATTTTTACTGAAAATATAATTGTATTTAAAATACTCTACATAAATTAAACATTCTACACAGCGCTGTCTAGACCCAAAGTAAGGTTCTAGGATATACATGATACATTTTTTTGTAATAAAATACATATTATAAATAGAATCACCCAGACCAATGCAAATATTCGTATTCATGCACACAAATATTTGCACTGAGCGGGAATCGAACCCGCAACCTGATTTAGCAGTCGAACGCCCTACCATCCAATCCGTTAACTCCCATCGAATCTACAAGACAACTATCAATTTTAAGTAGTATTTTTTGTTTATAATACCAAAGAAATTTCGTATAACACATGTCATTCTAAAATAATAGGGTCGAGAATTTAGTACAGTACAATGTGAATAATAAACTATGGTCTTCCGTTTACGGTTTCTTCGTACGAAGCTGTCAATACTATAGATCTGTATTACCGGGGAAACGTCAAAAAGGCCATCGTACCAAGCCGCAAATATAATTATATAACATTAAAATAAATTATTAATATATTATAACAATCAACAAACATTCTTCAAATATGCATAAATAATAAACTTACATCTATAAGGGAATGACATGCAACTTATATAATACGGGGAAGTGCGCTGAGTAAGAACGCTGCGTTGGGGCAAAGTAAACATTCTGCGGGGGCCAAAATGCTACGAGAAACGAGAGACAAAGCGATGTCGACAGAGTGATACGTCGAGACAACACGCGATGATCTGTGTTAGTCCACAACAAACACGCATGAGATGACGTCAGTACACATGAACTACCAAGACCAATTAACAAACAATGTACACATAAACAACTGTTGAATGGCTTTGTATAAAACTGTACTTCTGTTATTGTCCCTCGACACACTCATCTTGCTTTTGAAAAGTGATTGCGTTCAGGTTTTGTGGGAGCCCCTCTTGGTATTACTTGAAAAACAATATGGAATCATTTTAGTATTTATATTCTGAGGTTCCATACATTAAAAAATGGGTCCTAAAAAAACTCTGAAAAGTACAAGTTAATTCGAATTTTCGAATATCTGCAATTTTTCGTATATCTACAGTCTTCTTGTTTTAGATTTTTTACACTAGTCGGTGAAAAATCTAGAACAATAACGCGAACACAGGTTTATTTGTATCAATATTATGTTCGACTCTTTTATAATGTATGATCTCTTTGAAAACATCTTCTAGCTTTTTGTTAATGAAATATGCACTTTTGTACAATTAAGGTGGCAAACACGCACACGACCCGCCTGATGGTAAGCGGTTACCATTGCCTATGAACAGTTATAACATCAGATGTGTTACTGGTGCGTTGTCTACCACAATTACTGTAGTTCTTATGATAATACCATTACTTCAGATACCTACAATTTATTTTGAGAACTACTTAAAATGCTTTTACACCTATTTTGCTTTTAGCTACCTCTGTTATATTATAATAGTAAGTCAGTTCATATAAGTTGTTTTTATTTACAACTACATATTAGATTATATTTGAAAGTTGCTCATCCGTTTAATGCATTAGATAAAAGGCACAGAGGTTTAGAATACATATCATATCTACCAAGTCAATGGAGATAAAGGGAGGGAGAGTGACCCGTTGAGAGTAATGCACCTGTGCATGATGCAAGACAAAAGTGTAAGTGATGAACACGAAACTCTAGTTGTATAAGGATGTTTCGTTTATTTAAATTCAAGTATGTTCCAATGACTCTTTTTTTAATACTAAGACTTCAAGAAATAACCAAAATTTTTGTACGAGTATGTCTGCATGTTTTGTATGTTTATGTCTAGCGAACAAAATAAACAAAATATTTTATGTTAATTTATTTACACATATCAGCGTTTCGTTTCAATATTACTCGACGCTAGATATGAATCACTCAAAAGTCTTGGGATTTGAATTTATCGAAATAAAAAGATGGGAGAGGCAACAAATGCCTAATGGTTTATATGAGGCTATCAGTGCAAGAATGGCCAACCTTTATTCTTTTTTATAAAGATTACTAGTAACCGAAATTACTAGTATTCCCGTTAACCCCTCCAGCTAAGCGAAATTGCTGGTGTTAGGATTGGATTCACGAAGGCAGAATAATGCCTACGATTCAAACCCGGGACCTCTCGATCGTAAGGTCGACTCCCTAACCATAAAGTTACCTTACCGATATCGAAAAATTTTATTAAAAAATGGTAGACTTAAAAGCAAACTGGTCTAAGCCTGATTTTTCATACAGCCATCTCTTGTGTTAAATGTTAGGCTAGTTTGCTTCAATAGTAATACTGACGTATTTCAGACTGAGACTTTCAGATGGTTATTAGTAGTCTAATGGATAATTTCTCTACATACTATTGACAAGCTGTTTAGAAAAGAAATTATCACAGTTTCGGGGGTGAGGCGGGAATGGAGGAGGGATACGGGAAACAGATACAATTTTTTTTCAAATAGCTTGTCTAATAGTATCGAACCTAACTTATTGTTTGACACAATGTTAGGTCATTCTTGCGCTGACGGCTTCGAATTCGCTACCTCGGGAGACTGATCGCTAACATCGGAGATACGTGACGGGTGCGGGTGTTGCTACCGTAGCGCGTAGGTACTGAGTACTGACCTGGCGCAAGGCGTGCAGAGCGAGTGCGAGTAGACCTTGTGCCCGCCCGGGCCGCGCCGCGTCTGGTGGTGCCAGTCGGCGGGCGGCGGCGGCGCGGGGGCGGCGGCGGGCGAGGGCGGGGGCGGCGCGGCGGGCGCGGGCGCGTGGCCGGCGGGCGAGCGCGCGCCGCACGACTTGCACACCGCGCACGCCACGCAGTGCCAGCGGCCTGCGGGCGCGGGGGGACTCACGTCAGTATTGTGGTGCTGCAATGCTAACGTTCTGTACGTTTACATGTTCGGTGTTACACGTACAGTGCTGATCGATTTGGCTTTTGAGGACCAGTATTCTGTTTGGTCAAGTGGTGTAATATCACTTCCGTTTACCTATATGTCAACCGAAATTATTTGTGAAACAAAAAACCTCTGTGTATTTTAACTGTTGTTGTAACATTTCACTATAATAATATGGATTCAATCTAAAACTTACTTTTACTACATATTTTTTTCACATTGCATGGTATAAGAGTTATGGGTACCATAAGGATACTATGAATTTAGATGCGAAGATTTCACCGATTATTCACTTTAAATAGGAAAATAAAAACCTATTAATAATAAACAGAATTTCGCTAGGTTCATCACTCTATTACAAATCAAATTACCTAATTTATCCCATTTCAAATTGAACATTTAAATGGCCAAATTTTATCTATTTAGCGTTAAAAGTCTCCAAGTAAACCAGTTGATAGACGAACTTAAAGGGTTCAAACAAGCTTACCGCTAGGCACAGTATCCAACCCCACGCAGTAGATATGGAATCCTCGATCGCACAGATCACAGAACAGCATCTTGTCGTCGTCGGCGGGCTGCCGGCAGGAGCAGCACGTCTTGCACTCGGCGCACTGCCACGGGTACTCCCGGCACTTGCGGATGGTGTCCGCGTTCAACTCCAGGCATGAAGGGTGTACTGGAACATTTGTATATCATCAATATAGTTTACAGACTTCGTTGGTGCGGCCACATTTTGTCGCAACCGTAAGGCTACGTAGGTAACATTGGCAATCTGGCAATGCCGCCAAGGTCAGACGGCAATCGCTCCCATAAAAACTGTATGAGCAAAAGCATAAGGAGGAGTAAGCGGAGCCCAGGCTCCGGAGTGAAAGCCTCCGGTGCAACCGGGAACAACGCTAAGAAGATGATGACTCCTGGATCTTCAAACATGTTCCATGTTCGGATTCTCGGAACTTTGGTCGGCACATTGACCTTGTGATTTGTTTAGTGATACGAGTAAATAGAGACCTGAAGGCGTTGGGGTTTCTTCAGAAGCATTGGATAATGTAATGTCAGATTAGTTATGCTGCAGTTTAGAACACACAAAGTAATTCTTCATAGCTGTTGGTTATGGAGAAAATGATGAAAGAATTTTAGAAAAATATCCCGGTGTGATAAATAGCTGAAATGTTCTGAGTATAATAAATAACAGCAGTGGGGAAGTTCGTTCTGGGTACTCACGTTTGGCGTCACAATTGGAGCAAACGAGGAAGCGTTCGTGCGTATACCTGCGATTGGCTTCGAGACGTAACTTGCATACCCTACACAGATCCACCACTTCGTCACGCGGCTCCTCCTTCACGATACTCGTCGACGCTTCTGCATGACTGACGCGCTTTACTTTTGTTAACTTCTTGCGCTAGAATTGGAATAATACCTCATGAGTCCCTGTGTTTTTGATTTCACTTTAGTTCAATCACTTAAGTATCTTCTCCTATAAATAGACATGGCAAAATGAAAATATAAGAAATAAGTTTTTTTTTATCCACCTGTATGTTTGATAAATAGTCAATATTGAAAAACTGACGCCGCAACAATCAAAACTATTAGGTACAGCTGGACAGTAGATTCTAGAATTGTTGTTAAGCTATTACAAGTGAGTATACCTTGGCGGAATGGGACGCAGGCACATCGGAGTCGTCAGAGGACGAACAGCGCGATCCCCATTCCGGTTCCGATTCTGAGCTCCAATCCGTCACAGACGGAGGCGCTGGTGGTGCCGCCAGAACAGTATTCAATGGGAAATATCTGCGAAAAGTGAAGATATATTTTGGTATAAAATGTCCAAAACAACCAACAAATGTCCATTAGGACATAGGACCATTTTAACTTAAAAGCCAAGATTGGGTACACTACATAAATACGAAAATAATTCAGAAAGTCACAATCATGAATTTTAAAATTCCGAATGATTCGAAATACCGAAAATCAGAAATCCGATGTATCATAAATCCTATTATTAAAAATCTGCTACGAATTCCGATTATTCAAAATTTATATTCAATATTTATTGAATAAGCACAAGCCTGAGAATCAAACGCCACGTAAAACTGCATAAGTAATTTGAAATAAATAGGGTTGCTAACCGCCGCGACACAGTCCTTATTGAAAGTAAAGAAATAAACAAAATAAACTATTTTAATAAAACAAAATTCCACCGACTTCAATAACCAAAAAGGCACTCAAAAATGTAAAATAACTAAATTACACATTTAATTCTAAAAATAAAGAAACACGTAAGATTTTTCTGTTGAAGTCGGTGCCAAGCCAAATAGGAATTAGGTAAATAGCGTATTATATTTTAATTACTTTGTGTGTGCGGGTATATTGCGCTTTCATACGGGAAGGCGGCCCTATTGAACTTATGATGCTTTGTAACGTTCTGTTGTGTTTCAGGTTTGGCACCGACTTCACTTTGAAGTCGGTTAATGAACTATTCCGGAGGTACATTAAGTTACAATTAATTTAGGTGAAATAGAGAAAATGTTTAATTGATATAGACTAAAAACTGGTTTACTCCGAGATTATCTGTTATCTAAGTAAGTCTAATAATTATTATTTGAGTCACAATAAAATGTGATATCTTTTTTATGGAAACTCGTTACCTATTAAACTTTATTCGTAAGATATGCCGACTATGCCGATTTCTTCTTACATTATCACAAGTATCCTAACATGAAGCTCAAACCCGTCTAACCTATATTTTTCCGTATCGGGCGCGCGGTGTCAAAGACTACGCTTCGCTCGCTCCAGCGCTGAATAAATTTATAGAATGGAATTTGGTCGTTACCTATTATTGATACAAATTTTCAATTTTAACAATTAATTTTCGGAAATTTGAAACTCGGAATAATGTTTATTTTATTATTCATTACGGATTTTTTATTATTCGTACTAATGTTGTAATTCTAAAACATAAAAACTCGTATTTATGACTTTCGGGTAAATAAATATCGTGTTTCTGAATAGTTGGAATTTTGTTTGAAATTTGAATTATTTTATTCGGCATTTTGAAATTCGGAATTAAATATTTCGGAATTTTTGGGTGTCCCCACCGAGATTGTGTGCTGTGCTTTACAGTATTTAACAAAAACTCTGTTACCTATAGATATACGATAGCCGTTCATACACGTTACCCATCAAAAAACAAAATTATTAATGAATTGTTGATGTAGCAAATATTTCAAAAATTAAGCTTATAGAATCTAAATACAGCATACCAGCCTACTGTTATGTACTATAAAATACCACACTAAGTTCTCAATACAGCCTACCAGCCTGTTGTTATCTAGCTTATCGGTTAAGAGCCGACCTTACGATCGAGTTGTCCAGGGTTCGAATCCTGGGAATTACACTACCTACGTGAAGCCACTCCGAACACAAGCGATTTTGCTTACCTGGACGGGTTAGGGGGTATTAGTAATTTCGGTAACTAATATTCTTTTCAAAAAAAATACCACATTAAGTTAGTAATTTTGTTTACAAAAGAGAAGCTGCGGGTTATCGTGTCTTATGGACCAATCGTCATGTGTCATGGAGTTACATATACTCACGCCTGATTCCATAAGGCGAGGTAAGCAGAGACAACAGCATCAGTTTGTCGTTATACACGTCACTCCTCTGCCATCA
Organism: Cybosia mesomella; assembly: GCA_946251805.1. Lineage (NCBI taxonomy): Eukaryota > Metazoa > Arthropoda > Insecta > Lepidoptera > Erebidae > Cybosia > Cybosia mesomella. Next base: position 21,106,573 of record OX276402.1, on the reverse strand, counting down.
TTAAACCTTTCATGGATATACAAAGTGGGTGTCACCCACAATTTAGGGTGGTTCCACCAAGATCCTCGCAGCCAAGCCAACCTCACCAGCAAGCCGGTATACCTCCTAATTGACGGATAAGTCACTGATGCAGGTTTTCCTTTTTGGGTTGAAGGTCAAATGGCAAAAATCAGCATAAGGAGTAGGAGTAAGTGGACCCCAAGTTCCAAGGTATTTCCATCCGATACCCGGTTGGGAACAACATTAAGATGATGACTCACGCCTTTCTCCCTACGGGGTAGGCAGAGATAACAGCCCACCATCAGCTTCTGTAGTTGCACACTACACAAGCTCCTCTACTGTCATTAACCATTTTATGGAGATGTGTAGCAGAGTGATAGGCGATACCTGAGCTGGTCAGGCGTGTAGACCCTGTAGGAGTGCTGGTACTGGCCGGGCAGCAGCGCGTGCGGGTAGAAGCCGGCGGGCGGGCGCAAGTGCGGGCGCGGGGGCGCCACGGGCGGCGCGCGCGGCCGTAGCACGGTCAGCGACTGCAAGTCCGCGCACGCGCCTCGCCGCGCCGCGTTCGCCCGCGCGTTCCATTCGCTCGCCGACGCGATTGCGGCCGCCGCCATGTCCTGTATAACGAATCGTACCACCACAATATAATACAAGCAACAAAGCTAGTAAATAGTCAAAGTATATATTTCGCGTTCTGATGTAATGTTGTTACGTGATATTGTCGGAAGCTTATGCGAATGTTATACATTGAAATAAAACAATTTTTAACGGATTGTATCGCGATTATTATGATGTTATTTTATTATTTACACTGATCCCGAGGTTTCGTTTGCTTTCCAGCTCCCCGTGACCATGGCATTCTTAAAAGTGGTGTTGCATTTTCAATAATGACTAAGTATCATCAACTACACCAATTCCAAATTCTAATAAAATTGTATGGCGAAATTTTACGTGTTGGTAACAACGTAACAGCAAATAAATAGAATTGAAGTGTCTGTTTTAAATGTAAAAATAACAGCTTGATAATGAATACATATGAATGTATATAAAAAATTGTCTGTCTTTTTGTTTCGGCTAATCTTGGACGTGACGAAATTTTCACTGATTTTAAAATAAAATACGAGATTCGCATCTCACCAGTCGAGTCTTCTCTGGATCAATTTTCGGCAACTCCGGTTTCTGCTCGACAGGTTTTTCCGTTTTAATTTCAACCTTGAAAATTTTTTCTTCCAGTTTGGATTCTTCCATAGATTCCTCAGGCGTTCCAGTCAATTGCCGTTGGCGCTGGTGCGACCGGAATTCCTCATATTTGTGTGGATAATCAGACAACATAATGTCCAGGACGTCGCTGGCGTCCACTGCAGTGATACCTGTAGGAAAAATTGCAGGTAGGATGAGTGTAAAATATCATATATAATAATAATTTTTATGTAACATTATTTAATTTTTATGAAATCTAACGCTTTTTTACCGACTTCAAAAAGGAGGAGGTTCATGTTTATCTGTATCTGTTTTATTTTTATTTTTACAAACCAACTTCTATCTTTACAAGATAATATATAATAGATAAGATTTTAAAGATTTTGAATTCATATCCTCTCCTCTCCTACCTTGTTAGCAGCCTTTTTCCCTCTGGTGTAGGCAGAAACAGGGAGACCGACGTTGTTAACAGTCAGGGAGTATTATGAGAAATCTATAAGGTATACTCACCAAGGTCACAAAGCGCCTCACTTACGAGACCTTTACTTAGTATGTAGTCTCTTTCTTCGCCGTAAATTGTTCGCCTTTTTAGTTCCGGATATCGTCGCTTGAAGCTCTTCACTCCCAAAAACATCGCTACTTGTTCCTGTACCATCATTACCTGAAACTAAAGAAGTAATATATGAATACAAAAAAAGTTCTAGCTGACAACCCTAAAACTTGTCCTGCCCTGTTGAGGGCAATTATGTTATTCATAAACTGCAATAATAATTATGATTCATCTACATACAATTTTACATACAGACTAGATAGGTGAATGTGTACCTTTTGTTGCCCATCAGCGTTTTCTGATTGCCACGTGTATTCCTTAACATCCGCTGCCGTCCACACTTTATTGCTGTAAACACCAAAATACCATCAGTAATTGTTATGTTACAGTAAGCTTCAAAGTAAACATTTGATTATACCTGTCGAACAAGTCGGCAAATTTCGATTTCTTCATTTTATTGCTTTCGTTCGTCGAACTTTTTACGGAGCTTTGAGAATCTTCGTCCAGTAAATGTGATGGCCTAGAATGTAAAAAAAAAATATATCGACCTCTAGACTATTAAACTAAGTACACAAATATATCCATAGTAAACGATGAAATGATCAGGAATGTATTTTTGTCAGTGAAATAGAGACTTAAAACGAGAAAATCGTGCTTACTTAGCGGGAGTGGCGTTATCATCCATCATACATGTTTCCTCTTCAAAAAGCTGAACAGTTGTTGTGGCTGGGCCACATACTCGCCCATAGATGCCTAAAGTTTCCTGAAATAACAGAATGTAACATTGTTTTCAATTCTACTACTATTATGAATGTGAAAATTTGTGAGCATAGAAGGATGATTGTTACCTTTCACTCAAATTACTGAACATTTTGATGAAATTTTAGTGTAATAAAATCTTTACTAATATTATAAAGACAGAGGTCTTATTTTGTGAGTGGGTTTATATGTTGATTTATCGTTGGAATCACTGCACTTATTGGAAAAAATTATTCACCAATTCAAAGGTATGATGGACACAGGTCAGATATATATTATGTCGCTTGAGTAAAAAAAAACTCGCGGGTTGCTAGTAGCTTATATAGCAGAATAACAACATATAAGCCATTATTTATACAGTTATAATATCTTTGTTACAAATGACACTTACTTTCATGTACATAGCGCCTCGTCCACCTCCCCTTCCCCGACCCCGACCACGCGGCGTGCGACCACGTCCTCCGCGGCTTCCCCGCCCTCTCCGTCGTCCTGAACTGCTTGGCTCTGGCGTATTCGGGAAATCATCTTTTGGTAGTGGACTATCCATCGTGACTTTGAGATCAGGGGTGTCTTCCGTTGAAAATGTTCCAGACGAGTTGCGCCGTCTGCTGGTCAATGGCGTCGTGCACATAGAAGGCATATTGTCTAAAGCTTCCGTCATCCGCGGGAGCTTTATCCTAGAGCTTGTGGGATCAATTTCAGTAGTAGATCGCTCGCTCACTGTTTCCTCAGGTGAGGGTTCAATGTTTGAGATGGTTACCGGCGCTACTGGAGGTGCAAGCGCCGCTCGCCGCCCACGACCTCGACCCCTCCCACGTGGTTTCGAAAGTATGGTTGGTCTGTCTCTGAAATCATATTATGAAAGGATGGGTTATGAACTACTATAGGCTAGCGAATTAGGTAAATTACACGCTGATGTATTTTACCCCACCGAGACCTTCGGGCCAAGCTAACCCAACCTGCAAGTCGGTACACTGGCGCAGGCTTGCCTTTCGGGGTTTGGGGGTCAGACGGCAGTCGCTCCAATATAAGCCCTATAAACCACATCAAAAGTAGGTGTAGGAGTAAGCGGCCCCCGACCCCGAGGCGAAAGCGATTGCAATTGGGAACAACGCTAAGATGATTGTTTTCTTTTTTTTATACCACTCAGGTAATGATGGTAATGATGAGTGCATACTGATGTAATGTAATAGTCTCACCTCATTAGTCGAAGCGAACGCTGTGGCCGCTCCTCCAGGGCAGGCACCGGCAGTGTAACAACAGGCTTCGCTCCCTCTGAAAGAGGCACTTTCCGTGGTCGGCCCCGTTTTTTCGGTTGAGGTGTTAATACCACAGGTTTAGGGATCTCTATGACTTCAACTGGTACTTCCGTGGGCTTAACGGTATCGACTTCCAGTGGATCCTGAGAAGACTCCTCGGGTACTGAGAGATCCCGAAAGTCTGAGGTTTCATTAATAATCATCTGCTGGAGCTCGAGATGTGAATTTTTTACAGGTGCAACTTCTACTGTATCAGAACTGCTCATTGAAGCATTAAACTCTATGTCTGAGGCCACAGTGTGGGCCTTTTCAGAACAATTAGTGTTATTCATTGACAGTGACTGTATTTGTTTTGCTTGCAAATTAGAGAGAATGTTGTGTAATTTTGAATTACCATTTTTCGAGCAATTTTCGTTATTCAGTAATGAATGGTTAACAGGTTTTACAACTGGATTTGATTCTAAGGCAGTTTTTGTTGGTGATGTTTGTGGAGATAAAACAGGAGGAATACCTAAGGACTTGTTTCCAGACAAAAGTTGTCCTAGTTTCAATCTTTTTGACTGTAACATTGTTAACTCAGATTCTTTGCTTTGAGGAGTACTCACTTCCGCAGTTGATGGTCTCTTGCCAATATGTCGTTTAACTTGAGATTTATCTGTATTTTCAACTATCCTAGAACTTCGTAATCTCTTTCCTGTAGCTAGATTTAAGGAAGTATCAGTTGTTTGTTTCCGTCTACTGTTTGCATGCCTTTTAGGACTTTGTTTATCATTTACGATATCTTGAGTATTTTCAATGTAGTCTTCATGAGTATCCGGCCGTTTTACATTTACATCTTCAGTAATAATTTTTGCTGAGGGACCATGATCAGTCTTATTTATTTTTAATATAATTCTGGGAGAATCTTGCCCAGAGCTTTGATTGGTTAACTTATCAGATATAGTTATTTCCAATGGTTTTGTAATATTATCAATAACTTTATCTGTAAGTTCTTGTATTGAATGAAATTTACCAGATTCAATTTTCTTTAGATCATTAACTTTGCCAGGAGTGGAACTTATCTGAACTTTTTCCTCACTATATACAGATGTTGTTTTATCTAAACTAGATTTCCCTGACTCAACCATATGGTCACTATTCACTTTATTTTTACATGGTGCTATGGTTGATTCAGATCTATCTGATTGCAAAGTACAGTTCGTAAATTGAGTGGCTTCAAACTTCTTCTCTAAAGGATCTCGAGTATTTTCTAATAGTTTTTTTAAAAGGGTACAATTTTGTGATGATGTTTTTTGTCTATCAAGTGGCTGTTTAATATTCAGCTCTGTTGTTTCCGTAGATCTAAGATTAATATTCTTCTGCTCTTGGCTTATATGAGTTTCGTTTGGTATTGAAATTTTACCCTCCTTTGTTGGATATGTGTCTTGGAGTGGTGATTCTGCCTGGGTAGAATCTTCCTTTTTAACAGTTGCTATTGCTGGTAAATTTAGTTTCTCTAGTTTTACTTCTAGTATTGATGTGTTCAAACAAGGTTTCTTAATTACTGATGTTCTCACATTTTCGTCATGCTTTTGATGAGTTTCAGGTACACAGTTTTGAATGAGTGATTTCTCTACTGTAGGATGGATTGTCATTCTTGATTCCAAAGAATCTTTTACGGATTCAGATTTATGACTTTGGTTTTCATGTTTTTCTGTTTTTTTCTCTACCTCACCAGAACTCTTTAATTCAGCACTCAAATAATTGCAATCATTCTCATTGTGAGTATTTTCGTGATTAACATTATCAGTTACTGATTTCATATTTATTTTCATAACTAAGGGAGGATTTTTAACTACTTTATCTTCATTGTCATCTTTAGTCTTTGCCACTTCTGTATCTTCCGGTCTAACAATTGGTTTTATATTTAATTTAGTAACTACTGGTACACTGGTACTGTGTAGATCCATTTTGTGTTCTTTTTTAGGTGATGAAGGTGAACTTTCGCCTGGCTTTATCAAGGGTTTAATGTTTAGTTTAGTTACAACAGGAATGCTTTGCTCATTAGAGGAAACTGATTTAGAGGTTTCTTGCAATTCATCAGGTTTCACAATAGGTTTAATATTCAATTTTGTGACTACAGGTATATGGTCTCCATTATCATCACTTGAATTTCCAGTCTCTGATGACTGGTTTTCTGAATCTTTTTCCTTTTCTTCTTGAGGCTTAACAATAGGCTTAATATTAAGTTTAGTTACAACAGGTATACTATTTCCATCAATGACAGCATTCAATTCATCACAGTCTTTTTCTTGTGAAGAGTTATCTTCGGGATTTTTTATTGGTTTAATATTTAACTTAGTTATTTTAGGTACTTCAACTACACTAGAATCTAAATCATTATCCTTAGGCTTGACAACAGGCTTTATATTTAATTTTGAAATTACAGGAACTTTGTCGTCAAAGCTCTCAGAGGATGCTTCACTCTCTGCAGGTTTCAAAATAGGCTTAATGTTTAGTTTTGATACAGCACGTATTTGTTCGGAGCTATCACAAATAGCTGTTGACTTCTTAGGTGTTCTAGCATCTACATCCATTCTTGTTACAGGTTTAATTGTAATTTTAGGCACATGTGGACTTTCCTTTCCATCTATACTTGAAGTAAATGATTCAGTGGTTATCTTAAGTTTAGGAACTTCACCCTCTTTATTTGGGCTATCAGGTGATTTCAGATGCTTTATTGTCAACTTTGGACTGAGAAGCTGTCCTTCAGTTTTAGTTACAGTTTTTATGGTAAGTTTAGGCACTTTTTCTGAATGTGTATCTTCAGACTGGCTGATAATTCGTTTTTCCTCTTGTTGTATGCCTTTTATTGTTAGTTTTGGAACATTTTTTTCTGTGTAAAATTTTCCTTCACTTTCAGTGCCTGGTTTTCCTAGTTTTATTGTAACTTTGGGAACTATATCTGAGGACCCATGATCAGAAGCTGATGCTTGATCTGAAGTGCTAGTGGTTTCATCATTTTCAGAACACTCGGATTCAGATATTTCACTACTGCTTGACTTTCTATGAATGTCATTTATTTTCTCTGGTGGTTTAAGAACAGGTTTTATATTCAATTTTGTGATACATGGTACATGTTGACTTGCTTTAATATCTTTGTCAACATCTAACTGAGATTTCGTGAGTTTATCATTAATATTTTCTACTGGTTTGATTATAGGCTTGATGTTAATTTTTTTTACACAAGGTACCTGTAAAACATTATCAATCTTCTCCTCACTTTGCTCAACAGGTACTTTTATTGGTTTGATTGTAAGTTTTGGTACAGGTGATTTTATTTCCTCAGGCTGTTTCAACTTTATTGTTAACTTTGGAACTTGTTTCGTAGAGTCTGATTCTTCATGTACAATGTTGTTTTTATTAATACTGCTATGCTGAATTTCTAATATAGATTCAGATATGCTTGCTTTTGGAAGGGTGAGTTTAAAAGGTGGAACTTTTTTTAGATCTCCTTGTGTCTGTTCATCAGTAACATCATGAAAATTAACTGAAACATTTAATCTAGATTGATGCTCACTCACTAGTTCGGTAGAGGGTTCTAACTCACTACTCTGTGATTTAAGTAGTTTGCTTTGTGATTCAACTGTACTGCTACTTTGTTCAAGTAGCAGTTTTTCAGCTTTTCTTGCATCAATACTTTCTTTTGAATAAATATTCCCGCTCTCAGTTTTAACTTCACTATCTTCTGGTGGGACTTCATTGCTCAATGCAAGCTGTTGGTTCTTTGAATCAAACTCACTGCTACAAATGTTTGATTCAGTACTAGAGTTAGACTGCTGCTCACTGATTAGTATAATATCAGTTTTCTGTGATTGAATCTCAGCATTCTTTGAATCGGGGCCACTGCTACCTAACTGCAACTGAATGGTTTTCTCAGAACTTTCTGAATCAAGGTCCTTTCTTGACATCAGCTGACTGCTTATTGATTCAGAATCACAGCTCTTTGAAATTAATTCACTGCTCTTAGATTCGGACTTACTACTTAATGAGTCAGGATCATTGCTATATAATTTATGGCCCTTTGATTCCAATTCAATGCACTTAGATTCAATTTCTGTATTTTTTATACTAGGTACAATGTTCTTTAATTTAGCCATGGTGCTCTTGGATTCTGTGTCACTGCTTAATGATTGAGACTCCCTTTTGACTTCCTGTTGACTTGCCATAGAGTCAAGTTCATTACTTTGTAATTCCAAGCCATCATCTTTTAATTTGAATTTATTACCTTTTAAGTGAAGCTTATTTCTGCAAGACTTCTGCTCACCACTGCTTGATTCAAATTCATTACTTTTTAGTCCTTGATCAGTGGTAATAGATTCAGGTTCACTATACTCTGGTTTCAATTCACTTCTGAGTTTTAAGTCCCTACTTTTTGATTGTAGTATTTTACTATTTGGTGGTAGGTGTAAGGGGATGTAATCTTCATTGTCATGTGTGCTGAAGTTACCTTGTTCTGAATCATTAATTTTAATATCTGTTATCTGTTTTGTTGATTGAGCAATAGGTAAACTTTTCATTTCCGGCTCAGGGTTACATTGACTACTATGAGTAACTGAAACTAAACTCGCTTCAATAGGTTTGATTGGCTCACAATTGCTTCCTTGGTGTAAATCATCCTTATTTGGAGAGGATTGGACTGCACTAGTTGTCTGAGTATGTTGATTGTGGCATTCTTTGTCAGAACTTGATGATTCAAATTGTTTTTCTGACACAGAATTACTTCCCAATAACGGATCCTCATTGGTATCTTGGGACTGCAATAAGCTACCAGTAATTGAAGATTCTGTAGTTGAAATTGATAAATTTTCTGATTGATTATCATGTGATGTTGACTGACACTGCTCATTTTCAGCCAAAACGTTAATTATGTCTAGTGGAGTTTCTTTATTTATAATACCAGTAGTTTTTTGTCTAATAAGCTTAATTTTTTTAGGACTCACTGATGTTTCTGCTTTGCAGAAATTAATTTCACTTACATTGCTAATCTCTTCTGGTTTCACATTACCATGTATAATGGGCACAGCATCAGATGAGCTTGTCACATCCTTGGCAATATTTTCACTACTAGATTGTTCAGCAGTGGTGATATTATCATTAATATTTTGAGAGTCAACCGTTGAGGACACTGTAGAGTCAGGTCGCCGATCACTTGGCACTGGCCTTACAAGTCTTCGCCTCAGTGGTGACCGGATTTGTGGTTCCACAAACAAGGCCTTACTTTCACTAACACTACTATCACTAGACGTTGATTCTGCACTTTCTACAGTCACATTGTCCCGAAAATCACTGGATGTGACACACTTAACTGTTCGATCTTGTGGTTCACTTACACTAATATCAGATATTGTTTGCACAGTCTGTTCTTCACTGCTGGAAGGAATATTCGGTAGAGGACAGCTAGTAGTTGTCTCAATTTCCACATTTGAGACAACACTTTCTTCTGTTTTAGTTGACACTACAGTCTCGTCACCCTCAAGCACAGATGAACTTGCTGGTAATGAAGTAACACTCTTAATATTCACAATATCTGTAGGTATTTCACTGATTGTTGGGCATTCAGCTGGGGTGTCAATGAACACAGGAAGTGGAATTTCACAATCGGCAGGCACACTATTAACAGGCAATGTTATTTGAGGTGGTGTGATGTTTTCACTGTGACTCTTAGCTACTGATTCTTGTATGATATTAAGATTGTGACTCGCCGTGGCTAACGCTTCGTTTAGCCCCTCGACAAATTCTGATGGTAGCGGTAACCGCTTCGGTGCATCTGGGCCATCCACGATTTCATCTATCATATCCAAAATAGCTTCGGTGCTTGTGTTGACATCCTGCGACGACGGCGACGGAACACTATCGCCATCGAAATTATCTTCGGACATCGCGGGTGTTTCGCCTGACAATCGCTCTTCGGATGGTTTCTGCTGTAAACTACTAGTTGCTTTGACGTCCTCGGCCAGTCCGACGTCTTTTTCCCGCGCCGATGTACGGCGGGAAGCGGTCGTCGCTGTGCCCGCATCATCTTCTGAACTCTCCATTATCTACTGTTTTGCGAAGCTGACATATCTAAAATATAAAACTCTCTCCGGGTGATATTTACGTTACGAACGGGTAACCTGACGACGTGCGAGATTGACAAGCCACAGGCACCATTCTAATTCACCATAACGCTACAAAATTTCGTTCACGGGGTCCACAGCGTTGATTATATACCTACACATGTACTTTAATTTCATATTCACGTCCTTTAGATCTTGTCTGAGTACACGCGAGCTCTTGGAAATTATTCAACAGCATACACCGGCAAACAAAAAGCTTGTATACGCCATTTTTAAAACCAAAGACATGGCAGGTTGGGACGTACGGGCCAATAAAAAATATCCTATACGGACAATTCGGCCATTGTCGTGTTGGTAAACTGCAAGAAGCCCATCAGCCCATAGATCGCTCCACTTGAGCTTTTAGCTTGTAAAAAGAGTAATAAATATGTCTCTCGACATGTGTTAAAACGAGTCAGATAATAACTCTTTAGTCCTAAAGTTTTTTTCATGTGGCAATAATAATTCAAACATCATGAATGGTAGCGTGCTTTTCACGTTTTAGGTAATGTTTATATATATTTTTGTTTCATAATATTGTTAAATGAAATGTTTATATTTTGTTAACATTATTGTAAATTTCTAAGTAGATGTTGTGAAAACATTACACATATTTTATTATTCTTTACATTTCCAATACGTTTAGGAATATAAAAACAAATTAATGATCTAATATAATACATTGCAATTACAAAGTGTGCGTGAATTTTAATTAGAGTGCCAGCAAAACAATGGGCCCCATTTGGACAACAACATTTTTGAAAGTAAATTCCCTAACACCGTATTTAAATTCAAAATAAATACTTATTCACAAAATCCGTTCAATGTTTAATTAAAGAATTTTTGTTTTGAAAATGACTTTTGGGCCATCAGTAGATATATGATATTCGAAGATGAACACGATGACAACTAGTGACTACGTAGTGAGTAATTTCTATGATAGTTCTTTGTAGTAAAACAAAACGGTTCTTGCGCAAAACATACTGTATAGGCTGAAAAACAACGATGTACTGATTTTATATTTCGTGAACGTTCAAAAGTTTCAATACCTTTAGAGCCATCTGGCTCACACCAAGCAAAGGGCACCCGCGAGTCCCGACGTTACCGATAATTGTGGTGATAACTCGTGAAGCACCGGTAGCTTAGTGGTTAAGGAGTCGACCCTACGATCGAGAGGTACCGGGTTCGAATCCTGGCCATTACACTACCGATGTGAACCCACTCCTAACACAAGCAATTTAGCTTAGCTGGAGGAGATAGGGGGAATATTAGTAATTTCGGTTCTTAATATTCTTTGAAACAAAAATCTGATAAGTCATAACTGATAGCCCACAGAGTTTATGATAACAGACGGAATACTAAATTTACATTGCCTATGACGCACGACCTCTTTCTTTGTAGTCACTTGGCAATAGGTAGACGCTATCCTTTTCGTTGCCCTGTACATATACTCACATAAAGCATAGATATGAATGCCGGTGTGCGGGCTCCTCTCCGCCATATCTTAGAAACGTACAACGAATACCTCGCCGATATTAATATTTTTGCACAGTCACACTATAAATTCAAAATTGCAGCAATTCAAATGTTAAAATCTCTGTCTTAGGTTTTTTTTTTTTTTGCTATTTCACTATTTTGTTTGTCTTTTTACCTAAACATGTATAATACAACTTCAACATGAAGTGCGCACGATTTTTTAACATAATTGTTATATAGTTATCATATATTATGTCGCGGATATTGCTGTGGGATAAACGTTAACGCAATAGTTATAACTTACTCTAATTTTATACTAGCAATGTACCTAACGTGTAACTGTTTTATGTCCCAATAAATAAATAAATAAATAAATATGAAGTGGGAAATATAACAATTTTGACATATTAGTTGTCAGTTTTTAGACAGGGTCGGATTCAGTGCTAATATTATTCGGGCCTTTCTCAATCGATTTTTGAGCTGAGAGTGAGACGAAGTCGAGCAAAAAGCTCTCTATACTCCACTCCACTCGGTGTATTTCGGTTGTGACGCTACTCCTTCGAAACTAATCTACCAATTCTGACCAAACTTTTCATGTTAATACAACTTGATACCCGGAAGGTTTAAAAAAAATAAAATTGAAAATCGAACGGAGGAATGGAGGAATAACCACCCTTCGAAAATTTCAAATCTAATAATGTTGAGACCACGATTTTGGCACCAATATGTCAACTTAACTATTGGCTTAAGACAGAAAAAGAAAATTGAAAATCAGCCCAGCAACGGAGGAATAATCACCGAAAAAACAATTCAATGGTATTCAATTGAAAAATAATTGCGCGTGATTTGCAGGTAATCATGTAGTGCACCATCAGCTCAACATTGCAACATCAATGCATTGCACTCCTAGTATGAACTGTTATGAACGTATGCAGTTACGTAGTTATTCGTAGAGGTTGTCAGCCTTAGCTCGGCCCCGTCTGAGCTACATTGCTTATGTGGTAAATTGGCAAATGGCTTCAAAATAAATCGGAAAGATATTTTTTTTTATGTCTATGGTATTTTATTCATTTCACGATTTTATGGTTTGGTACATTCATTTTCTAAAATTCGAGTTTTTATGTGTAAAAATGGTGGGTTTTTAGACATAACGTCTTCGACAAAACGCACTAGTGTAGGAAAGTGGCATATTTACTGTGAATTGTGATTTTCCATGTTGTTTCCAAAACTCCAAAGAAGCCTTTAGTAAAGCTCCCAAAACAAGGGCAAGACTAAGTGTTTCCATGTTTAGGATTAGGCTGATGGCCTTGCGCCAAAGACTTCTTATTAAAAAAAATATGTATATAAAATTGTATTGTATGTCAGTATATGGTTTGGTTGGTATAAATGTACCATATGTACGGCAAAGAGTATAATCTAAGAGGTTGTTGGTATTAAATCGCGACCACAGAGCAAGACCGTCTTTGTTAATCTTAATTATTCTTATATTCTGAGCTGTTTATTTATCAAAAACACCTTTATCACTTAATATAAGATCTACCATGACTACAATAAGATCATTCACATGCGAGGATATGTTAAAATTTAACAATGTGTGAGTAAATTTTGAAAAATTTTAGGTCTCAAGTAAAATCTAATAAAAAATTGTGGTATTTTTTACAGAAACTTAGACCCATTGACGGAAACATATGGGTTATCTTTTTATACTCAGTATTTAGCACACTGGCCAGAATACTTCCAGGTTGTAGAATCAGCCAGCGGTGAAATAATGGGATACAGTATGTACTTTATTCAAAAACAATTAGAGAAGCTTCTTAGTCATAATCAGCATGTAGATCTGCTATTAATTAAAATATAAATTAAATATTATATGGGCATGCAAATGAGTTAATCTCAGTTCTAGGTTAGTTATGGGTTCTAGGTCTGAAGACATATTCAAATAGTCTCGCGAGTTCTCGAAATTGGCGAGATCTCGCAGTATTGTTATTCATAAACTTGCAGGATCTCGCTTGAGCCCCAATCTCAAACTTTAAGATTTGCTTTCCCTACACACTACAATGAATGCTAATACAAGGATTTCAGGTACCAGACCTGAAATCCTTGTATTAGCATTCATTATACAAGAGCCTATCGAAACAAGAACTTGGGTAAGGGCAGGGTAAATAATGTTTCATAACTTGTCTTAACTTGATAAATTGTCTCACTATTGGGCTACAAAGCAGACATTGAATAAATCTAAGAAATCAAGTCTCAGGAATTGTTAATTTATTTATATATGTACGACGACCGACTTACGACCTCTGTGGCGTAGCGGTAGAGCATTCGACTGCTAAGTCAGAGGTCGCGGGTTCGATTCCTGCTCATTGCAAACATGTAAATTTGCATTGGTCTGGGTGTTTCTATGTATAATATGTATTTATTTACAAAAAAAAAACAGTATCTAAGTATGTTTATCCGCATTCTAGATCCCATATGACAAGTTCTTCTTAGTTTGGGTCTAGATGGCGCTGTGTAATATGTCCTAGAATATTTATTTATTTATTTATTTATATGATCCAAATTCGCCTTATTCAGACAGCTCTGCAGTTTATTTCATTGATGTATATTCAATAGTTTTATATTCTGACTTGAGTCATAATTTATGTAATTAATCAATCAATTAGCCTATTGCAGTCCACTGCTGGACATAGGCCTCTCCCATTTTACGCCATAGCACCCGATCCTCCGCCTTGCGCATCCAGTCTATCCCAGCTACCTTTATCAGGTCATCCATCCATCTTGCTGCGGGACGTCCTACCTTCCGTTTTCCTGTTCGTGGTCTCCACTCTAGGACTTGTTTGCTCCAAAGGCCATCGGTCCTTCGGCATTTATGTAAAAATTATCTTAATTATATTTTGAATTTAAGAATTATAAAAATTGGTTATCCTTTCAGTAATGGGTAAAGCAGAGGGACACGGAGACAACTGGCATGGCCATGTAACAGCTTTAACAGTGAGTCCTGATTACAGACGACTGGGACTGGCAGCTACTCTAATGAATATTTTGGAAGAAGTTTCTGAAAAGTAAATAATTCTTAATAACTAAATTGCTTTATTATAATGCAAACAGTACATAATTTATTATGCAACTATTAAATATTCTTTCAGAAAAAAGGCCTACTTTGTGGATCTCTTTGTAAGAGTGAGCAATAAGGTGGCAATAAATATGTACAAAAATTTAGGATATATAGTATACAGGACTGTATTGGAATATTATTCTGGAGATCCAGATGAAGATGCATATGGTAAATATATTATATATTATTATATGTTGGTAATATTAGATTTTATAACTCCAACCTTGAAAGGTGTAGAAGCATATTTACAAAGAGGTTTTTAATATGTTCTATTCCGAAAACTATCTTGGTTAACAGGGGCTGCTTAATACACAATTCCTACTGACTTCCTTTCTCAGATTAGTTAACATGCTTCACAAATGTGATCAACTTCAGTGTTGAGAGATAAAGGGTTTGTTAGCTATAAAAATATATGTACTCTATAAGTTTGATATGCAACTATTTAATTCAGGACTACAGACTATATAGCTATACTAGATTATATAGCTGTATCCAAACTTTTGTCCCTTGTCCAAATATTCAACTTTTACCACTGATAGTTAGTAGGCATATCTAAACTACATGGTTGCTTTTCTTTACAGATATGAGGAAGGCTTGCTCTAGAGATGTAAATAAAAAATCAGTAATACCACTGACACATCCTGTGAGACCTGAAGATGTGGATTAAAATAAATTATTGACTATTAAAAAATGTTTAATTCAGTATGCATTGTTAGCTTTCACTTGAACTACTGCTGTCATCATCAGCATCAACATTATCAATTTGCTCTGGCGGTGTTTGTCCTTGTTCATCTTCTGGGTTTAATTCTGGCTGGATAACTTCTTTTTGTTTGCGCCATTGTTTTGCAGCAGCAAGCAATTTAAGATTTGGTCGGACCATCTCATCTTCAGGGAAAATGTAGTCAAATACTTCCTCCCAACCTTCTTCAACTCCTCCTTCATTGACAATCTTTTGTCTTTTCTTAACTCTTCTAGGCATTTTGCCCATAACCTTTTCAAGTTTTTCCTGATCTCCAATTTCAGTTTCAAAATCTTTCCAGGCCTCTAGAAGAAGCACTCTTGCTTCCTTTTCACCAGCAGTTCTTAAACTGTCATTGGCACGTTCATAAACATGTCTAGCTAACTCAACATTAATATTGTCTGCATTCTCTGCATTCAGTTCAAACTTTGCATAGGATAACCAAACTTTAACATGTACAGTTCTCTCTAACAATCTTTCATATAATTGTCTAGCTTTCTCAGTTTCTCCTTGTTGAACTTCAAAGTCTATGTAACTTTTCCATAACAGCTCTGGCATGTCTAGCCTTGCCTGTCCCACGGCTATTTCATAAATGGCTCTAGCCCTATCTGCGTCACCCAATAAGGTTTCTAATTCGGCAAATTTAATCCATGTTATGCAGTTCTCTGGACCATATTCTAGAAATTTCTGATATAATATTCTACATCTGTCAAATTCTCTCAATTGAATTTCCAAGTCAATATAACCCCTGTATAGTTTGTCTCTTGGGCAAATACCAAGAGCCATACCCAATGTTTTTCTTGCTTGCCGTAAATCCTTGCATCTAACTTCAAACTGAGCATACATAAGCCATATTTTTGAAAAAGTAAATATTTTATGAGGAATTAATTCTAAGCAAGTTCTGTAAACCTGCCTTGTTCTTTCAGAATCCTCTGCTTCCAACTCTTCAAACAAAGCATAATTGATCCATAAGTAAATATAACGCCTCCAGAATTGTTTGTCTTTTGATGGTGGTACATTAGCTATAGCTCTTTCATATGTGTCACGGATGTCATCAACATTTCCTTCATTTTCTACAAGCCTTATGTAATCAAACCATGCATCATAGTTTGTAGGATTCTCAATCACTTCTTGTTCATACATGTACTTTCTCTTATTAACAATAACATCTTCAATACCAGATCTGTCACCATACTTTTTCTCATGTATAGTGTATGCTTTGTATAATTCTTTGTTCCTATCTTTTGGTATGTGGTCTAAAGCATATTTATAGATAACTCTAGCTCTGTCATGCTCTTTTTGGTTTTCTTCAAACTTGGCGAATGCAATGAAGAGCCGCTCATCAAGTTCTTCATCTCCAAAAAACTCAACAGCCCTTTCAAAAACTTTTCTTGCACCATTAATAAAACCATGATTTTCTTCGAACTTAGCATATTTTATCCAGTTCTTCACATCAGGATGTACCATAACAAATCTCTCATAAATCTGCCTTGCTCTATCTAATTCTTTGTATCGTAATTCGAAATTGATATATGTTTGCCATGCCTGTTCATCTGGCTGCCATTCCATCCAGCGTTCAAAGACCTAAAAATCACAAATTTTAAGATTAGATGCAATATGGAGGTTTTAGGTCTGCACATGTAAATCCAGTCAGTGTATAGGGCTGGTCTTATACCTATTATTTAAACGAATAAATTTAAAAGCCTGACCTAAACCTTTTAACCTAGCTTATCATAGTAGTAATATCTAATCATTTGAATTGGTTTTGAGTTGTTGTTTTATGTATACAGAATCCTACAAATATTATTATATATAATTTTCATACTTGTCTGGCTGCAGGGATATTTTCCAACATCTCTTCCATGTAAGTATACTTATACCAGAACTGTGACACTCTTGGAAGTATCGTCACAGCTCTGTCCCATAAGTTCCGAGCATGATTCACTTGTCTGTTTCTCATCTCCATTTCAGTGTATTTTAACCTTAAATAAAAAAGATGTTTAAAATCAAGCTGAAAGTAAATTATTAACGATAAAGAAGGTACAAGAGTAGAGGACGCCAAAGAATTGATGGATGAATTGAGTAAATATGGATATGTGTATAAAGGAGTATAAAGAGGTGACATGGCGTTGAACTCTACATACTCACACCCGTCTGCATAGGCGATGGCTTGGTCAAGCCCACAGACCAGGTTAAGTACCTGGGATCCGTAATTCACGTGACTGGTGTCATTTGTGACCCCAAAATGCCGGTTATGGCAGGCCTATAAAACCATCATTAGGCCTATTCTTTCACACGGGTGTAATGGGTGGTCGTGGTTTGAGCTGCATGTCACAGATGAATATGGTGCGGTGGCTGTGAAGAGTCACAAGCAAAGTTCGCGTGAGGGACTCACGCATTCCCGGCGGTCTTTAGGTCTGAGACATCGCAGATGAAATGCAGGAGGGTCGCCTTCGTTGGCCCGGCCACGTGTTGCGGCAACCGTCAGATTACGTGAGGAATAAAATTCTAGCCATGTGACATCCGACGGGCCGCAGTAGGACCCAAGAAGTGTTGATTTGTTGTCGTAAGGGATGACATGCGTGCCAATGGTGTCACTACCATGGATGTCCAAGGTTATTTGAAGTGGAGAAGAAAAAGCAAGAAAGGCACAACGCTAAGATGATGAGATTGAGGTGATAGATTAAGTGGAAAAGTGAAATATGGTGTTAATCTGAGCTGTGCAAATGACAGGCAGATGATGATGCTGAATATACTTAACTGATTCATTGCCACCTTCATTTTTACAAATTACTACCACTGGGCACAAAGATTAGACTACCATGGTATCAGTGAGTTACAATGACAAATATGACCATCGAGCAAGGGAGCGAGAGGTGACACTCACTGGTCATACTAGTATGACCGCCAAAAAATGCTCGTTCAAATGACACATAAATCAGTGAGCACAAAGCAAAGCGTTATTGACCAGGAGTCTGTTCACAATGGATGTTATTTTAGAGACGATTTTCATGCACCAGTACATACCACAGGGTAACATTTCTATGGTCCACATCAAGAGCCCTCTCATAAATAGATCTTGCCCTCTGGACCTGCTTCTGTGATTCTTCCCACTGAGCATATTTCAGCCAATTTCCAATAACCTAAACAAACAGCATACTATTAATTCGGAAGTCTTAGGCCTGTATTTTAGAATGATACTCAGCCTGGAGCCTCAACTCAAACTTAGCTTTTAAGTACAGATTGTAAATCAGCTCTGCCTACCCCTTCAGGGATATGGGTGTGAAGTTATGTTATGTATTCTAGAACGAAACGAGTTAAGATTTTATGAATGTAAATAACTTAAGTGTTCATAAAATCACCACTCAAGTTTGGTCCTAAAATACAATCTATACTTTGAATACTAGTCGAAGTAGTCCAGATTTATGACTATCATTCTAGAATATGGACCTTAATATCATAGATTAAGGAACTTTTACAGGTTATTCTAATCTCCCTAAATAGTTATATGGGAGTTCTTGCCTGTTTGTTGACTTACTAGTCTATTCTTCCTGATGTTATCTTCGAATGCTTTGCGTTTACGGTGTTGATAATCCCTGAGCTCTTCTGGATCAGAGATTTTTTGTTTCGGTGGTGGCGGTAAAATTTCCAAGTCGCGCTCTTTTGCTTCTCTAAGCAGTTGCTCAGCGGTGATTTGTATTTCCGCTGGTGCTTTATTCTTAACCTAAAATAATACTCATAACATCAATAAACATAGGGAATAGTGGTGCTGAATATTATCAATGTTATTAGACGAAAATGCTTACCTTTGCCACTTTTGGCATTTTTGTCGTTTTACCATCCATGGTGTTGATATTACGAGTTTTACTTGTTTGCAATAATGGTTAGTAGTTTGTAGTGGTACCTAAATCTCGGGACTCAGATTCCTCTTACAGATAACTTGATTCCTTACTTGGCTTGGACTCGGATCTTAGAATATTTGAAAAGCTTCAATAATTTAATAAATATACTAAAGTAAGATTATTAGTTTAATTCCAGTCAGTAAAATGACATATTTTCCAGTGTTGCAGGTTTTTTGTTGGTTTTTTGTCCCAAATAAATGATGTGGTAGAATCGAGTTTTAATAAATAAAAGTTAGTCGAGTTTCCTTTTTTTTATTCAATATCAAATTGCCTTTATTTAAATAAAAAATATGTAATTTACGGTAATTAAACAGAAGACATATGTACACGGTAAGTAATTAAATATTACATAAAATACTGTTATATTATTTGTTTTTGGTTATTGGAAGCACTATGGACATCAGCAGTGCTATTCTTTAAGGACCACAGCCTTGCGCGCAGCGCTGCGCTCGTCGACGAGCTCGCAAAATGCTGCTTTGGATTTATATTTTATTTTATTTTAATTTTGATTTTAATTTATGATTTAGATTTAGATTTAGATTTAGATTTAGATTTAGATTTAGATTTGGATTTGGATTTGGATTTGGATCTAAATCTAAATCTAAATCTAAATCTAAATCTAATTCTAAATCATAAATTAAAATCAAAATTAAAATAAAATAAAATATAAATCCAAAGCAGCATTTTGCGAGCTCGTCGACGAGCGCAGCGCTGCGCGCAAGGCTGTGGTCCTTAGAGAATAGCACTGCAGATCACTTGTCACGCTATGGACGCCATTTTGTTTTACCTAATCTATTCTATTCCATTTTTCAATATGGATTAGGGATATGCTCTATGGGCAACCTTACACCCCGGCGTCTGTAGACCCGAGACGGTGTGCGGTTTTAGTCGGTTCAGCCCGACATAACCGCCCCCGCTGGCCCGCGGGGAGGTATCCGAAGGGATTTCCGCACGATAAAAAAAAAAAGGTACGTAATCTGCCAGCTAAAAGATGCCATGACAACACACATAGATTACATTACAATATTTTAGTACACATGACAACCAGCAGCAGCAGGTAACTAGGCCAGAACTAGTGATGGACAACCAGCAGCAGCAGGTAACTAGGCCAGAAATAGTGATGGATCAACTCGAGTTGGGAAAGAATGACTTGTGGGCAACTTTTGGTGTCAGAAAGGATGTTGAGGTTATGAGATAGTACATACTGGATGACTTCAAGGAAAGCAATAGATTCCCCAGTAACTACTAAAAACATAGGCGGACACTTGTAGCTTAAAATCACTGCTTATCAATAAACAATTGCTTGCCATTTATATATATTTGGCTGATATTTTTTAATTTTTGGACGATTTTCTCTGCTGGGGTTTTTTTAGTATTCATAACTTTATTGAATCATCATTTCCTCATTTTATACTTTTTAAATAAAATATAGTATTAGCTACGATTAGTATGTGGCAACTATGTTACGCCGTTGTAGCGCCTTTACGTACTGACATAGTACACTATTGATGTTTAACAACTTAAATACGTTAGTCACCTTAAGTATTTCATATACCTACATAATAATAGCCTTTTACACCACATAATTTGATTGAATATCTTCAGAAATATCGTAATATATAAAATTTAAAGGTTGCG
This sequence comes from Cybosia mesomella, assembly GCA_946251805.1. Lineage (NCBI taxonomy): Eukaryota > Metazoa > Arthropoda > Insecta > Lepidoptera > Erebidae > Cybosia > Cybosia mesomella. The sequence goes on along the minus strand of OX276402.1, from coordinate 21,085,798 downwards.
CGGCGCTGCAATTGGCTCATAGGATTTACTTTTACGAATTTATACCTGTGCGAAGCCGGGACCTAGACTGCTAGTTTATTCAATAAATAACAATATCTAGAAATAAAACTATTTTTTTTTCGGATTCTATCGCGATTTGTTTGATGTTAATTTTTATTTTACACTGAAACCGACGTTTCGGTTGCTTTTCAGCAGCCATGGTCACGGGGAGACTCAGAATAATATCTGTTTCATGTTTGCATTAACCCTGCACCTATCCTTATATTATATCAAAATATCCTAAACGCTAATGAACTACATGAGATGGATATGAAGCTTGTAATTAATTGACTGGGTATTTGACAGATTTAGGTAGGTCAATGTGACGATGATTGTAATTTAATTATATTCTATCAATGGTTTTTCCAAATAATAAAATGATGAGTACCACTATAAAATAAATATGTCCCTATTATAAGGAATTTAACAAATAAAGAAGGAGTATAAGCTACCCCCAAAATAATTAGTCTTTTTTAGAGCACATACCTTTTTTTATGTACACATCATCAAATACAACAAATTAATTGGTAGAAAAATTGATGCAGAGGCTCTGTTTATTTTATTTTTTAATCTATTCTATGTGACAATCTCTCAAGCGGCTAGACCGCGTTGCGTAACTCTAGTTACGTCAATTTCAAATATCATAGAAAATTCATTACTAAAAAAACGAGCTAACTCGAATTGAGATTTTTCCAAGTTGGTATATCACTAGCCAGCAGCGTTTAGCGTGTGTCATTATTGTCATACTTGTGTTATAACAATTGGAACAAGACAATAAAATACTGAAATATGTACTCTTTGGTAATCTAATTTTTTTTTTTTTGAAAATCGACGTGTTAAACTGCAATTATTGTTCTGTGGTGCATACTCGGCATAATGAAACCCAATATACCGGGTGTCTATAAAAGAACTCCGTGTTTTAAAAATTCATATCTCACTAACTATAAAAGATAGCAAAATTTAGTCGATTTCTCTGAAAAGAGTAGCTCAAAAAGTTTTACTCATACCAATTGGGAATGTTTGTATCAACTGTTGGCGGCGCTGCAGGGCGTTGACCTTGAAATGACGTCGCGAAATTTGAAATAATGGCGACTCCACAACAAAAGGCTCAATGTGTTATTTCGCTCATAGAAACGAAGTCTGTAGTTAACGTACAAAGAAACTTTCGACGTAACTATGGTGTTAACCCGCCTTCTGACAAAACCATTCGTCAATGGTTCAGTGCATTTAATGAAACAGGAAGTGTTTTGAAGCAAAAGTCGCCGGGTAGGCCGAGTGTGTCTCAAGAGAAAGTGGACAGAATCCGAGTTTCATGCCTTCGAAGCCCTAAGAAATCGTTGACAAGACGCAGCCTGGAGTTGGGGTCAATTGTGTGGCAACCGTCCCCCCAGACATGCTCGCCAGGAGATGGGAAGAGGTAGAATACCGTTTAGACGTCTGCCTTGTCACTAACGGGGCTCATATAGAACTTTACTTAGTGTTAAAAAAAACTTGAAAATGTAAGCTTTTCAGTCATGTTTAAAACATGTATGTATGTTTTTTATTTCATTAAAATATTTTGCCTCAAAACCCCGGAGTTCTTTTATAGACACCCTGTATATAATATGTATATAATAATCTATGATGAAACCTACTCCACCCCAGCCTGCAAAATAATATTTGTAATAAAAAAAATACTAATCGATAGATTTTCAATAGCTCAATTCAACTATTTGCCCTTTAAAATTGCTCACCTTAAATTATTTAACTAAAAATCAATAAAGTCGTCGAAAAAAATATCATTCATCCGTACTTTCAAATCTTTTGATGGATCATTCCACTTGGAACCATAGTCTAGATCCATTCTGGTTCCAGTGAGACTTCTTTTTCTCCTTAGAACGAAATATGGAGTTGTTGGTTCTACTGGGAACTATAATAAATAGCTGGATCCATTAATGGTTCTACCAAGAATGATTTCTTCTCATCAGGACCAATTTTTATATTTGTACCTAGGCCTATTTTTCCCACTTTTGGGAAACTACTACAGACACAAGACGATATGAGACGTTGGGTATTAAAAAAACTAAAATCAACAACCGAATAATTAAACTTTGCTGTAAGCTTACTTTATTACCCGAAACTAACATAGAAGAGGGCTGGCAATATATAAAAAATTAAATTTTGCTTTAAAATGCTTTAAAGAATTTTTCCATATTTCTGAGATATTTCGAAAAAAATTGGATGAAAGACGAATATTTTAAGATTTGGTGCGTTTGGTGTACGTCATCGCACTAACAATTGTATTGAAGGATGGAACCACAATCTTAACGGCCTGGCCAAGGGACATGCAACAATGCAGCTCACAAATGGCGAGATAAGCATTGGGCATTTCCTTGAAAAATTAAAATAGGTTTTTTACTACTAAAAAAGTATATTCTGGATTAAATTGTGTTTACCAAATAGAAGTTACCTGTAATAGAAGTGCTAGTTTTTATTATATTTGATTTATTTAAATTACAAATAACTGCATTTTATTCTTAATAAACCATAGACCATGACAAAAGCTGACAACGCACCCGAGCGTTCGTATTAAAATGTCTACTTTCCCAAAAGTGGGAAAAATAGGCCTAGGTACAAATATAAAAATTGGTCCTGATGAGAAGAAATCATTCTTGGTAGAACCATTAATGAATCCAGCTACTTATTATAGTTCCCAGTAGAACCGACAACTCCATATTTGGTTCTAAGGTGAAAAAAAAGTTTCACTGGAACAAAAATGGATCTAGACTATGGTTCCAAGTGAAATGATCCCTTTTGATGTATACAATATTTAAAATTGATCAAAGTGTTAAAAAACTGCTCAAGTTGCATTTATAATTGCTCAAGTACAGTTTGTAACAGCTCCACTTTCCTTAATTATTAAATAAATATAAATAGTTTGAACAAATTTAACGTATATCTATAGATAATAACGTGGTTATTTTTATGGCCTGGGAGTTTATACCGCAGTTTTAACCGTACCTAAACCAATAACTATAAGACCGATTCGGTTCTGGCATGTAATGCAAATAGTAATAAATACAATATTTTAAATTGCTTAAAGTGTTTAAAAACTGCTCAAGTTGCATTTATAATTGCTCTAGTACAGTTTGTAACAGCTCCACTTTCCTTAATTACTAAATAAATATAAATAGTTTGAACAAATTTAACGTATATAGATAATAACGAATTTACGGTTGTTTTTATGGCCTGGGCGTTTATACTGCAGTTTTAACCGTACCTAAACCAATAACTATAAGACCGATTCGGTTCTGGCCAGTGAACGAAAAGTTTTTTCATTCACTGGTTCTGGCACTTCGCCAATATTATTAGTACGTCAATATTTATTAGTTGGTAAGTTTTTGTACATTATTTTGTCCCCCCAATGGATCTATCCATTGAGGTCCCCACCTTGATCCTAACGACATTTTCACGACGCCACCGTCGTCCAGAGGTATAGACACACTCGTAGCGGCTGCCAATCAAATCAATGATGCTACTTTAGAAAACTACGTAGTTTAAAAAAAAATAGTAAGCCTAAAGCTGTAAAAACTGGTAAAATTACCAAATTAGCAGGCGGATCTGTTGAAAGTGTAGTACCTATCCGCCCATAGGTACCTAGCAGAGTGCGTGGATTAACTTGCAAGTAAATGCAAGACACGAAAAACACGTTTTAAACTTGATAAAAATATGTTTATATTTTATTACAACATTCACGAAAAACGAATATTATATGACAAGTGCCGTCAGTCAGATATGATTCTAAAATAATTCAAATCATATTCAAATGATGCCACAGACAGAGCAATACATTGCACCTCTTTACAAAACTCCTCCTCAACTGTAGTGCTCTATGTATTCAGCAGCAAACACAGCTGTGAAAAATAAACTCATTATAGGAAATACCTACTATAATTCACACACATTCTTAACAATTTCTCATGCATAGCCTTTTACACCCAAGCCCTAAGATTCATCTGATCCATACAGAACTCATGCTTACACCTTGGTAAAGCTTTGGTGAAAATATCTGCAGTCATAAGATCAGTTTGCAGATATTCTAACGACACAACTTTATCATCTAGTTTTTCTCTAATATAATGACACCTAACAACAATGTGCTTGGTTCTCTGGTGATGAATGGGATTTTTAGCAATCTGAATAGCTTATTGACTGTCACTCAACAGTTTCACAGTTTGATCTTTTTGTGAAATTTCCCTAATCAGCGTCTTCAAGAACATAGCTTCTCTACATGCTTCGGACATAGCAACATATTCCGCCTCTGCACTCGACAGTGCGATAGTGCGTTGTTTTTTGCTCTCCCAAGATACAGGTACTCCTCCTAAAATAAATACAAATCCTGTAAATGATTTACGATCACTGAGATCTCCAGCATGGTCGGCATCGACATATCCAGTAAGACTTTGACCAGTTTTCACAAACTTCAACTTATAGTCGATGGTAGCCTTCAAGTATCTCAAAAGTCTCTTAAATGCAGTCCAGTGCTCACTCGTATAACAGCTGTTGAACTGACTGAGGTATAAAACTGCATAGCTAATATCAGGCCTTGAGCATACAGCTACGTACATTACCGATCCAATTAAAAATTGGTAAGGAATCTCGTTGGGTGGGACATGCTCATTACTGGGCTTCTCTAGCTTTATTCCAGTCGGCAGTGGTGTTCTAACTGGTTTGCAGTCAGACATTCCAAATTTCTTCAAGAGCATTTTAATGTTATCACTCTGATCAACACTAATCTCCTCCTTAAGCCGATTGATCTTCATTCCAAATAAAGTGTCAACTTTCCCCAGATCCTTCATCTCAAATCTTTTCGTTAGTTCTTTCTTAACTGTGTCTCTCTCTTTCTCATTTTTATAGAATATCAAAATATCGTCGACAAAAACGGCAATGATAATCATGTTTTTGATATAGACACATGGTTCGTTATCCAATCGCTTGAATTTCATCTCAGATAAAGCATCATGGAGTTTCTTGTACCAAGCTCGAGGGGCTTGCTTAAGTTCATATAGTGCTTTTTTGAGCAAACAGACATGATCCTCTGCGCCTTTCTCTTCACACAATCTGGGCTGCTTCATGTAAACTCGTTCCGTTAGATCTCCATTTAGAAATGCAGTGACTACGTCCATTTGATGTATGGATAAGTCATTTTCAACTGCAATCGCAAACAATAGTCTATGTCTGATCACAGGTGAGAAGTCAAGTCCTTGCCTCTGTGTAAAGCCACGTGCTACAAGCGTAGCTTTATACCTAATTGTCCCCCCAGGTTCTTTTTTAATTTTGAAGATCCATTTGCTATCTACTAAATTAACATTAACCTCGCTAGGATCAGGCTTGACTAAACTCCAAGTACCGTTCTTTTTCAAAGCATTCAGCTCAGCATTAATAGCCTCTTGCCATTTATCTCTGTCACTACCACTAAGTGCTTTTTCTAGTTGTTGGCTCGCTCTGCTCTTCAACTTCTACTTGGTACAGTTAATAGTCGCTGAAGTATCTTGGTTTTCTTTCTCTTAGAGGATACCGTCTTTCTAGTGTTGGCGGTGTTCCAAAATCTTCCTCAACCGCTTCTCTTTCGACATTGTCAGCATCATGGAACAGTCAAGTGTTTTATTTGTGGCGGACCCCATAAAGCTATGAAATGTCCAAAGAACCCAAATAAAAATGATAACAAGAGAACCTCATTACTGACTGTATTCACTGCCATGACGAACGATAACAATGAATGGATCGTTGATTCTGGAGCGTCATCTCATATGACCCATCGCAAAGACTGGCTTACAGACTTTACAGTGTTAAACAATGTTGTAAATATTAGTGTAGCTAATGGTCAGAAGTTAAGTGCAATTGGATCAGGAGATGTGCAGAAGACTGAGAGAATGCAATTCGGAGTGAAAGATGTGATGTATGTTCCTGGACTGACTGCAAACTTGCTTACTGTAAGTACACTTGTAAATAGAGATTTTACTGTAGTATTTTCAGAGAATGGTTGTGAGATATATGACAGGAGTGATTGTTGTATAAAAGGAAAAGTACTCCATAGCTGCGAAAATGTAAAAGGAGTTTACAAATTCAAAGCTAGTACAAATGCTAACCAGTCAGCTTTTTCAGCGCCGATGTCTGATGAATTTGAGCTGTGGCATAGGAGATTGGCACACCTGGGATCATCGAATATGAAACGGCTAAGAGATGGTTTGGCAAAAGGAGTAAGGTACCAAATCCCTGATAATCTACAATGTGAGCCCTGCTTAAAAGGTAAGCAAACACGTACACCTTTTAAGAAAAGCGGCGCGACCAGAGCAACTGATGTACTAGAGCTCGTATATGCAGATGTTTGTGGTCCTCTGAGGGTAGAGTCACACAGCGGGAAAAGATACTTTCTTTTATTTATTGACGACAAAACGCAATATACGTTTGTTTACTTCTTGCGTGAGAAAAGTGAGGTCTTTTCAAAGATTGTTGAATTTAAAAACTTAGTCGAGAACCAAACTAACAAAAAGATAAAGGTTTTTAGGTCAGACAATGGGAAAGAGTTTGTAAATAAACAAGTAAGTCAATTATTCAAAGAAAGCGGTATTATTCGACAAACAAATGTAGAATATACACCAGAGCAAAACGGCGTAGCAGAACAGGCCAATCGATTATGGAAAAACTAGATGCATGCTAGAGGAAGCTAACCTACGTAGTACGTTCTGGGCGGAAGGTGTTAATACGGCCGTATATCTAAAAAATCGCTCACCTACCAAAGCTGTGAAGGTGACACCACTGGAAGCATGGTCTGGACAGAAGCCTGAACTAGGACACTTGAGAGTCTTTGGGTGTAAAGCTTTTATGCACGTCAACAAAGCTAAACGACATAAACTTGATGCGAAAAGCATGGAGCTTATCTTTGTTGGATATTGCACCGAGTCGAAAGCTTATAGGCTTTGTGATCCTGCTAACCTAGATATTTATAAGGCACGAGATATGGTATTTTTTGAGGATCAGTTCTTCAATCTAAGAGAAGCTAAAGTTTTAAGAGAGAAACCTAAAGCAAAAGTAGAAGAATATCTTCAAAAAGAAACACAGGGGCCTTGTGGGCAGCTAATGCTAGATTTCTCAACAGAATCCGAAACGGATGCTGTTGAAGAAATAATAGATTTAGAAGAAACTATTGAAGATAATACAGTTGAAGATGAAACTATTAAGGAAATAATAGTTGAACAGAGACCAGTTCTGCTGGAGAGACAAGATGAACTTTTCCATGATGCTGACAATGTCGAAAGTGAAGCGGTTGAGGAAGAGTTTGGAACACCGCCAACACTAGAAAGACGGTATCCTCAAAGAGAAAGAAAACCAAGAGACTTCAGCGACTATTATCTGTACCAAGTAGAAGTTGAAGAGCAGAGCGAGCCAACAACTGTAGAAAAAGCACTTAGAATATTATATGACAAGTGCCGTCAGTCAGATATGATTCTAAAATAATTCAAATCATATTCAAATGATGCCACAGACATAGAGCAATACATTGCACCTCTTTACAACAGGATCTAAAATGGCAAATAAAGTAAATTTAATTAAAGACACAAAAATGGACACGTCTCTCCCTGTGGTTAAGTCCAGTTCAGCTAATGAATCTGCCACTACAACTACTGTTTTTCGGAGTCTATACAATGACCCATAATAGGCCCATAATTATATTGTGTATGCTCAATTTCTTGAATTGGATCCAAAACAGGGATCTAGTTTACACCCACTCACTTTTTCTGCGTTTTTACATAAAAATGGGCTACGTGCGATTGTACAGAATGGCATAAGGAGAATAGGGCGTAATCGTCTCACAATAACTTTTAAGACAGCAAAGGAAGCGAATAATTTCCTTAACAATGACTACAATCTACGGGAACACCTTTTACAATACCCATTTTAGAAATGTTAAACACCGGAATACTAACTTTATATTTTTTATTACTCGCCAATGAGTAATAAAAAATATAAAGTTAGTATTCCGGTGTTTAACATTTCTAAAATGGGTATTGTAAAAGGTGTTCCCGTAGATTGGTCACACTAGGACATTTTGGACAATGTTCAGGTTCCTGATGGCTGTGGTGCGATTCTGCGGTCACGTAGAATTTCAAGAAAATCGGTCACGTCTAATGGTGTTGAGTGGATTCCCACTCAATCTGTTGTTTTGACATTTGATGGCCAGAACCTCCCTTCAAGGGTTTATGCATTTTATTCTTCATTGCCTGTGTTACAATACATATATCCAACTATTCAGTGCTATCAGTGCTGTCGTTTTGGCCACACCAGAACTTTGTGTAAAATTAAGCCCAGATGCTTTAAATGTGGCTTGGACCATGATGGCAGTAAGTGTGATCTAGGTGAGGGCTTCATTTGTTTAAATTGCTCTGGTGCTCATAAAGCTACAGACAATTGTTGTCCGGAGTATGTTAGACAATCTAATATAAAAGCACATAATATATGTCTAAAAACTCCATCTCATAACAGGAAGCATCAGAATTGTTCCCAGTTGCTAAGTTGTCATTTGCAGAGGTTGCTATTTCTCTGCCCAAGGCTCCACTAAAACAGTTTCCTGTAAATATTAATACAAAAATTTGGAAAAAGAAAACTGTCATCAAATCCAAAAATCAGAAACCACTGTCACAAGCACAAGGGTATGATAAAGTTGCCCACAGCAACATAATCAACTCTTTCAGTGCCCCCCAAGCTGAAAACGGTTGTGCTTTACAATCTAAAGAGAAGGGTGATGTAAATCCCATCACATCTTCTGAAGATCTGAATCTTCTGCTATCTAATTTGGTCAGTATCATTTTAAATTCAACAATACCGTACAACGTTGCTCTGAAACTTATACAAACAATTTCCATCTCTATTATTAACCTTCGTTATGGACCAGATAGTCCAGTGGCACAAAGAGTGTTAGATCCAAACAATCTGAAATTATTTACCTGATTAATAAATATAAACCATTTGTGCTTGCCATCTCTGAGAATTGGCTGAAGCCTGGTATTAATTATCGTATGCCTGCAGTGCTATTCTCTAAGGACACAGCCTTGCGCGCAGCGTTGCGCTCGTCGACGAGCTCGCAAAATGCTGCTTTGGATTTATATTTTATTTTAATTTTGATTTTAATTTATGATTTAGATTTGGATTTGGATTTGGATTTGGATTTGGATTTGGATTTGGATTTCATCATCAATCAAAAATCTAAATCTAAATCTAAATCTAAATCTAAATCGAAAATCTAAATCTAAATCTAAATCTAAATCTAAATCATAAATTAAAATCAAAATAAAAATAAAATATAAATCCAAAGCAGCATTTTGCGAGCTCGTCGACGAGCGCAACGCTGCGCGCAAGGCTGTGTCCTTAGAGAATAGCACTGCTGGTTTTACTGTTCTCAGATGCGATAGAACAGATGGTTGGGGAGGGGCAGCCCTCCTCATAAAGAATAATTGTTACCTCATTTTAACAGCAATCATTTAGATGCTGTGGCAGCAAGGGTAGGTAACATTACTTTTCTTTCCATTTATATTTCTAGAAAGGATGGCTCTTTGTTACCAATATTAAAAGATATCTTTGAATCATTGCCTTCGCCTGTACTTATTTTAGGTGATTTTAATGCACACCATTCATTATGGGGAGCTCCTAAGGATGATCATTTTGGTATTGGAATTGCTAAGCTTATTGACGATTTGAATCTTTGTGTATTAAATACAGGTCTACCTACTCGCCGCCCCGTTCCAGACCAAAATCGTAGTTATGTAGATCTTTCTCTGTGTTCTCCTTCCCTCGTGGGTCTGTTTTCATGGATATGTTTACCATTATCACATGGTAGCGATCATTTTCCTATTGTTTTATCTAAACCCTCTTGCAGGGATGCTTTTGTTGAACATCTTCCTCCTCTTCTCAAATATAACATTTCAAATGTTGACTGGAAGGCATATAATTCTCTTTTGGACCAAAAAGTTTCAATGCTTCCAAAAGTATCCTCAAATAACGTAATAGTATTACTCTGTGGTACTGGATTTGTATACGTTTATTGCTATATTGTTGTCAACAGCTGATGAGCTATTTCCATGTAAAAAAGTTACCAGGGGAAAAATACCTTCACCACCTTGGTGGGATAGTGAATGTACGGAAGCAGTCAAGAAAAGAAATGTGAGTCAACTGTGCCGTAATTATGTGGATTTAAATGTTTTCTTACAATTCCGAAACACAGAGGCTGCTACTAAGCGTCTTCTTCGTAAAAAGAAGCGCGATGGCTGGCACAGCTTTTGTGCCTCGCTCTCACTTGATACCCCTTTGTCACTAGTATGGGAAAATATTCGTTGCTATAGAGCCTCTTTTACTGATACTTCATGTTCTTCCTTTTCTCATGAATGGGTTGAACTATTCTTTTATAACCTTGCCCCAGATATGGTGCCCAATATAAATCAAATGCCATATATATTTAAATCCATCTGGAAGCGACACTATGAATTCTTCATTTACGCTCCCCGAACTGAATTTCGTTTTGAATCGTGTATCGGGTTCCACGCCAGGAATAGACGGTATCCCTTACTCTTTTCTTGTTAACTGCTTACCATCGACCCTTTCTTACTTTTTGGAGATAATAAATATAGTTATTGAAACTGGATCTGTCGCGAGCAACTAGGCATCTATATCATGTCGCGAAGGAACTAGGGTTCAATGTAGTAACTTAAATCTGGCTCACCAAATGGGGAATACGGGCGAGCACGCGATTACAGCTGTTCCTGTCGAATCTCTCCAACTTAACCTGTAGACAAAAGGGTATCTGTTATTCCAAGAAGGAATAAGCTGAGCAATGGTTTTAGGATCTCGCAGACGTCTCAATTAGACACATTTTGGGTAAACTACCAATGTCCTTTTTGACATTGTATCAAATGTACTGACGGTTCAATGTCTCATACGAGAACGACAATCACACAATACCTCCTCGATACCGCGACTTAGTCCGGACCGAGTTGCCGTTTCACACTTCTCGAGAAGCTATAAATGTGGTCTATACCAGCACGTGACGTAAATCCATCACGCGCCTTATCGCGGAGTGAGCACATCGTACCCTGCTCCAGAACCTTCCTGAACCAGCATGTAAATCCAGGAAAATCAGCTGGACACCTTCGTCAGCTGGAACCAAACATTAGATCCAATAAAACACTATACTCAGCTTGTTTATCCCACGCAGAGTGCTTTCGGCCTCCGACGTGCAGACAAACACGTTACGTCTCCAACGTGTAAACAAACACGTCACGTTACGTCTCCCAACGTCTAAACAAGTACACTTCACACTCGCGATTATAACGATTCGTGTTACTTTAAGAAAACTTGATTACACGCGCACTTCTTAGGACTCTTGAGAATTTTAGGACTCTTCACGATGCGTTGACAACGTTTCAACTAAAACAACACCTATTGACGTTACGAAACTGAATCAAATTCAAATTCAAATATAGAACAGAATGGTAGATCATAAAATCGATGATCTTACCAGGTGGTAGGATTTATACCTTGAGTAGAACCTCTTTGGAGTAGAACTCGCGGAAACTTCTGAAACCTCGTAGATCGTCCGATCGTAACGACAGGATCTATTCCATTATCCTGGAAGAATCAAATCATTATTCCAATCTTGAAACCACACAAAGACCCTCTCATGTTTTCTTCATACAGGCCAGTAGCGTTATCTTCTGTGCTTTGTAAAATAACAGAGCATTTAATTAAAAACAGGTTGGAATGGTTTTCGGAACATAACAATTCGTTATCTAGCTCTCAATATGGTTTTAGGAAAGGTAGAAGTGTAGCAGATAATCATAGTATTTTGTTTACTGATATACTCCTGTCATTTTCTGGTGAAGAATCTACTGTTTGTGCTTTTCTGGACGTTAGTGCCGCTTATGATAATGTTAACCTATCAATGCTAAAACAAAACTTGCTTAACTTAAAAATACCTCCAAAATTGAGTAACTTCGTGTTTAAATTATTTGCAGGGAGAACTATTAGTTTACGTGTTTCCGGTCAAAACCTTCCAAATAGGACACTTTGGAAAGGCATTCCTCAGGGCTCAGTGTTAAGCCCTTTATTGTATGATGTATATACCAGGTATATTGATTTTAACTTTCATCCTTCTTGTTCTGTTTTGCAGTACGCTGATGATTTGCTCATTTATTCTTCTCATTCCTCTATAGAACAAGCTACATTAAATTTACAAAACTCGTTAGATAATCTCGTAACTTGGCTATTAAATCACGACTTATCTCTCTCAGCTTCTAAAAGTAATGCTGTTGTATTTTCTCGTCAAAGATCTATCCCTGTGGTAAGTGTTTCTCTTGGGCAGTCGTTAATCCCAACTGCTAAAGAGGCACGTTTCTTGGGGAAAATTTACGATAGTAAAATGAATGGGGTCACACATATCAATTATGTAAGTAAAAAATGTGAAAAAAACATTAATGTGTTAAGAGCTTTAGCTGGTGTTTGGTGGGGCGCTCATTCCTCTTGTCTTAGATTGGTTTATCTTTATATAATATAGATATGCTTTAATAAGAAGTTTGTTGGATTTTGGATCCTTCACATTGGAACCTGCAAATAAGAATGCACTACATAAATTAGATTTATTTCAATCTCAAAGCTTACGTCTTGTGATTGGAGCGATGAGGAGCACCACAATAAATGCCCTCCAAATTGAATGTGCTGATCCTCCTCTAAATCTTAGGAGGCAATTTTTGTCTGATAGGTATTTGTTTAAGTTAACTCAGTATAAACCACATCCGTTAATATCAAAACTTCATCAATTAAACTCTTTGATTGTAAGTGGTAATCGATTTTGGAATAATAAAACTGTACCTAATCTTTTAGCTAGCCGTAGAAAATTCATTGATCTTAAGGTGCATATAGTTGATTTTCCGTGTCATCCACTATTCTTTTATGACTACAAAGTTTTAACTTTTTTGCCAAATGTCCTCCTGACTATAGGTATCAACAAACATTCAGTCTTCCTAAACCCTAATCGGGTATCAATGGAAATGAGATGGTAGATGAATTGGCGAAATTGGTTGCTCTACAGGGCAAAACGAATAATCAAGTAGTTTATAGTAATGATTTGTCTATACTTCCTCGTATTTATCTTGAGGAGAGTTGGAATAAAAGGACAATGGGCACTTTTGTATGGGTTGCGTCCCAACCCTTGTAACATGTTGCGACTAGTTTGAACATGTTCACTTAAGTGTTTTTATACTAAATAACTTAAGTTTTTATGATAATTGTGTGCAGGTCAAAAGTTCTGGGCTGCAAATGAAAAATATTTTTGTATTAAAAAATGCTTTAATCATACTTTTTCACATTTTGTGTTACATATTCCTATACTTATTACGGACATTATAATATTACAATAATCACCAAACAGTAATCGTTATTTCATTTCACAGTATTTATATTTATTTATATTAGTATACAGTATCTTTTATTTTAATAATGGTCATTTTCTACTATAATCTCATCCAAAAAGGTCGCAGGCAACAATATGCTTGGCTGGTGTCTTGCCCAACCAAGGTACCAAATGATACTCATTATGTGAGCGCAAGTACCCACTGTTCTCTTCCCAGTCAAACAAGAGCAATAATAATGAGCAATTGCTTCTCTTGGTGTTTCTGCTCTATTGTTTATTAAAATATACGAATAATGAATTCTACCGGATACGTGTCACGATTTTATTCGCCCCCTCAAAAAATACCTTCTGGAATGTTTATATTATATCGCACCAGGTTTGGAATATCACCTATGCATATTTCAATTGTGTACATGCCATTTCTTATGTGTTCGCTCAAATAAGACCGTGCAAGTTTTATTTGATAACTTCCTAGTGAAATTAATAAAAGGTCTTCTTCTGTTAGAACTGGAAAGTGCCTTAACTGATTGTCGTCCGCGGTAATAGTAGAAAAAGAAGCTCGTCGTCGATTAATATTATTTTCGATAACATACCCACTTAGACTGTTGGCCATATGAAGTCTCCTATTTAAAACTTCTATTATTTCGTGAGCTCGAGGATGGTCTTTTACGGGCTCTCTAAAAGTATTTAAAAGAGCAGCAGCAATGCGTATGTCAATGAATAAATGTGGCATTGCTCTATTAAAATATTCTTGTCTGAATATTTTGAAATCTCGCTTAATCCACCCATTCACCACTTCTACAAACCATCTCACGATTGTGACTAATCTTGATTTGTTAGCGTCTACCGTGTTCAGTTGGCTATCACTTCTTAGTTTTGTCGGAGGCATGTGGGCTTGATAGCCCCAAGTTTCTAAGGTTGAATAACATAATGAATTGGATTTATTTCATTTTGAATATAGGTATTCATTATCGTCGCATCTGAAGTCGTAGCAGCATGAGCGACTTGATAGTCGTTCATTTGGTTCTCCCGTTCTTATTTTCATTAAATAAGCTCCTAGCACTGTTTTTGGACGTTGCGAGTGCTGGGATATAGAGGGCGTTTGCTCCAGAAGTACGTTGAATTCTTCATGATTTAGACCCGTACAAAAATGAAGCTCAGATGTTGTTATAGATTCAATATTGTCGAAATTGAATCTAGTTTGTTGGCAGGCATCTCTTAACATATCTAGCATGTCCTTTAAATGATCAGCCGAAAAAGACGAAGTATTCAGCTGCTCTAACTCATTCCATTCGTTTGAAGTCAAATGAATCTGACAGATACGAGCACTTGGTGGAATATATAACTTATATTCTACTAACATCCGTGATTTTATAAAATATGGTACTCTTACAAGATTAGCTGTCCTGCAATTCGCAAAAAGACAGCTGTTGGATGTATTTGCAGGCCTGTTATAACCAGTTATAGACATAACATCAGCTGACGGCTGTTTCGGATTTTGGCGTAAATCTTGAGGTTCCATGTCAAGTTCATTTAATCTTGCCTCGTGACGAGTAGCAGCCACCCAGCAGCGATGGCAAATGTATTGCTGAACATTCAATAGGGCCTGAAAAAAAAAATACAAATGATTAACTACAGTCTACAAGCGCAATCATTCCCTTTGTAAACAAAAGAACACAGATTGTTGTCATAGATTGTCCTACATATAAATCCCGAAGTTTGTAGATACATGAATAAGTTATAAGTAGTTACAATATAAACAAAATAAAAATCTTTAACCGCGTTAACTCTATATTGCTATTGATGTAGACAAGGTTATTTATTATAGTTACAACGATAGTATAAATATATAACTACATTAAACATACCTGTTCTAGTCTCATATGCTCCAAAAAATATTCAGCAAAACGCGGTCTTGCCTCTAATATTGGTCTTGACACTATATGTTGCACTCGCTGCCGTCTCAAAGACCGAGTACAGGTCACACACAAATGTTCCATAATTCGTAATAAACAATAACAATATCAAAGTCCACAAAACAAGCCGAAGTCGATCGATGTAAAAGTAGAAAGACAGGTCCTTTATGAATGCGTAAGTCGTTAATAATTGACAATTAATATCGGAGTAACAATTCAAAACACGATAGCACAGCACAGCTACAAAACTGTAACAACACTACCACTTAGTAACTAATGGTGAAGATATTTGATGAATGATACACAGTGGATGGTAGTAGATAGATTTATTTGTTAGACACAGTATAGAAACTTGTTACCTCATTAACAGTACAGCCTAGAGAGAGAGAGATCCTACCGGAACCGGAACTAGTGTTGGCATCCGACATTTAATGTTGCCAACAAGATATTTGTTATTACATTGCTATATTAATTTCTACACTCCCTCTCAAGGTAATAACATAATAAAATTAGGATCCATAGGAGTTGACATATCCTTACAATTTTCCATATTAAATCTTTTAAGTACACTTTGTAAGTAAGTTCGTTGATCCAATTCAGTAACACCAGTTTCTACATTTTGCTCTATATGTATACCTAAGAAGTCTGCTAATAATCCTAAGTCTTTTATTTTAAATTCTTTATTTAATACACTTTTCAGCTTCATTACTGACTTATAATTTGTACCACACAATAACAAATCGTCTACGTATACTAAAACATACAATTTGTGGCGGAGGCCACTGACTGGCAACATTAAAATGTGTCGCCGAATTATCAACTCGTACGACAGTGGAGTAAAAAAAGAAAAGTTAGCATTATGGCTACACTATACAGATTGTACAATTGTATATTTTCTTCTTGGTGTTTGATTTAATGAATGTACTGTGTCCTGGTGTATAAATACAAGTTGAAGAACATCCCTGTGTTTTATTAGCTACGAAGAAAATAATATAAATAGTGATAGGCCACGGCCATCGCTATATTGGTGACCCCGAGCAAAAACACGAACCGCGTGTTGCCTACGTGGCGGCATTCCTTGAAAAAAAAACCGCATCGCCACGTCACCGGCTAGTTTCCTGGTCTCCGAAGCCCCTACTTACTGGGTGCACGGCTGCTGCTGTCAGGCATCTTTGAGAACCTGGTGCCTTGCGTTTCAAACGTGGGCTGGATCCCGCTGGAATCTGGATCCTTCCCGCTTTATGCACAACCACGCCTGCATCGCCGGGAATTCGCAAGCACGATCCTAACACGCTTACAATCTTTTAACGCTTCAAGCAAGGAACGACGTGGGTAGAGACTACACACTGCTTGGTTTATGGTAACAAGCCCTTTCTGGTGAGCGAGATTTTACTACCTAACCCTACACCCTGCTGTTCATATCCAGCCTGATATTTCATGCAGACACTAACCTGTGCAGTTGCCACATACCAGCAGTGCTATTCTCTACGGTAGCTCGTCGACGAGCTCGCAAAATGCTGCTTTTGATTTATATTTTATTTTAATTTTGATTTTAATTTATGATTTAGATTTAGATTTAGATTTTTGATTGATGATGAAATCTAAATCTAAATCCAAATCCAAATCCAAATCTAAATCTAAATGTAAATCTAAATGTAAATCTAAATGTAAATCTAAATGTAAATCTAAATGTAAATCTAAATGTAAATCTAAATGTAAATCTAAATGTAAATCTAAATGTAAATCTAAATCTAAATCTAAATCTAAATCTAAATCATAAATTAAAATCAAAATTAAAATTAAAATAAAATATAAATCAAAAGCAGCATTTTGCGAGCTCGTCGAGCTACCGTAGAGAATAGCACTGCTGCATAACAGTGAAGTGTACATTGTGTGTATATTATACTTTTCTTTGCACGGACAAACTTTTACTTGTTAACCTTCCATTTTCATTTTGTGTGCCACAGACACTGAGTTATCTGTCATATAGTGATCTAATAACCTTTCAGTTAGAGGGACAATAAGCATAACTTACCTACCATTCACCTAATGGAATTTTGAATTTATAGGTATTAATTTTGTTGTAAAAAAATAATACTGCTTACCTGACTTGTTTTCCCATTTACCAGGGACCTATTATACTAATTACTAATTTAGATATAAGTTTCATAGTATCCAATTTCTGGTATCAGATTGCTTTAGTTAAGTTGTGTGCCTATAAGTATTTTCATTTGGTGTACATGTAAATAATTTTGAATTCAATAATTAACCCTTGTTCTATCATGTTTTTGGTTTAATATTGAATTTGATTTCATTGCAACTTAAATTGAATTGTTAACCCATTGTGCGCTTGCAAAGCAGAACTTTTAACATTACTAAATTGTTGTCATTGGTCGTACAGAGTGTATCATTTGCATAAAATTTGTACAAAGTGTAATATTCATCCTATATCCGTACATGGTATACTAGTGTACTTTACAGGGTGAATTTGTAAATTTTAGTTCCTTTTCTTACTTTGAGATAGTTAACCCTAAAGTAGTTAAGGTTTAAACCTGTGTTTTTTAACTATCTTCAAATATTTTTTAGTTGTAAAAATATTAACCCTATAAATAGGTGTTAACCCTTTTTTTTTAACTGTCGTTCAAATATTTTTTGTTGTAAAGTTATTTTATTTTATTGATCATGGCTACTTCTAACGATGAAGCTAAAATAAAAGAAGACATGTTAAAGGAAGAAATCAGGCTACTGCAAGAAAAAATTTTTCAATTGCAAAATGAGACAACAAAACACACAAATGAGCCAAAAGTATGTGGTGTATCTGTTAAATTGTCAACTTTTTGGCAGCACAATCCCATTCTCTGGTTTGCTCAAGCAGAAGCACAGTTTGAAATTTCGGGTATTAAGACCGATGCAACAATGTATGGTCACGTCTTGGCTATGCTTGATGCTCGGACAGCTGACGAGGTGGAGGATGTTATTTCAAATCCTCCCACTACAAATAAATATGAAAATTTAAAAAAAGAACTTATTCGCAGATTTTCCAAACCTCGGGAGCAGCAAGTAAGGCAGTTATTGAGTGAGGAACAGATGGGAGATAGAAAACCCACTTCTTTCCTTAGACACTTGCGGTCACTCGCAGGTAGCCAAGCCCAGGGCGCTGACGAGAGCATCATACGGGAGTTATGGATGCGGCGTTTGCCTCAAGAAGTTCAGAGGATCTTGATGGCCCAAGTAGACTTGCCACTCAACAAGGTTGCAGATTTTGCTGATGCGATTGTAGATTCGTCTAACTCTGCAGTGCCTTCGGTTAATGCTGCCAGCTCACCGGCTCTTAATCTGGACATGCTCATGCAGCACATAAACCAGCTGTCAAAGAAGGTTGATGCGCTTGCAAACGAGCGTCCTGGCCGTAGCAGATCCCAATCCCGTTCTAAGCCCAACACCCGTTCCAGGTCTTCTTCTGCATCTGGTACCAAACTTTGCTGGTATCATAAGAGGTGGGGTGTGAAGGCTTCTAAATGCACTGCGCCCTGTGGATGGAAGTCCTCCCTGGGAAACTCCCCGAGCAGTCAGTAGAGGCGGCCTTTGACTGCAAATTTTCCAGCCGCCGCTTGTTTGTCGTAGATAACAAATCCAAGCTAAAGTTTCTTATATATACTGGCTCGGATTTGTGCTGTTTCCCGCGACGCCTTCTTAAGGGTCGCTACAACGCGACCGACTTTGATGTTCGCGCCGCTAATGGAAGCTCAATTAAAACTTACGGCACCATCGCTCTTCGTCTGGATTTTGGCCTTCGTCGAGATTTCACTTGGCATTCCGTGATCGCTGATGTCAGTACACTTATAATCGGTTCGGACTTTCTGGCGCATTATCACCTTCTGCCCGACTGTC
The DNA here is from genome assembly GCA_946251805.1 of Cybosia mesomella. NCBI lineage: Eukaryota > Metazoa > Arthropoda > Insecta > Lepidoptera > Erebidae > Cybosia > Cybosia mesomella. The sequence goes on along the minus strand of OX276402.1, from coordinate 21,066,514 downwards.
ACCACCGACGTCTAATCGATAGCACCACAAAGCTCCCGACGCACGCGAACATTGCTGACATAACCCAAGCCAGCGTCAAAACAGTCGTCATTTCCAATGACTCGCCTTTTGCCTCGCTACTGCTGGAGTTTCCGGATCTCACCAGACCACCTGGTCGTCCACGGGTGACCAAACACTCCACAGTCCATCAAATCGTGACCACGGATGGGCCACCGGTTTCCTGTCGTCCTCGACGCTTTGCTCCGCAAAAGCTGCAGGCAGCTAAACAGGAATTTGAGGATATGATGCGCTGCGGTACAGCGCGCCCCTCAAATAGCCCCTGGGCGTCGCCATTGCATATGGCACAGAAAGGTGAAGACGGATGGCGTCCCTGCGGTGATTACCGCGCATTGAACGCGCGCACAGTGCCGGATCGGTACCCCGTCCGTCACATTGCAGATTTTGGACAATATCGTAAGCTGGGTCTACGATATTTACTAAAATCGACCTTGTTAAAGCCTACCATCAAATACCTGTGAATCCGGACGATGTACCCAAAACGGCGATCACCACACCATTTGGTTTGTACGAGTTTCCGTACATGACGTTTGGCCTCAGGAATGCCGGTCAAACGTTTCAAAGATTTATCGACGAAGTCACCCGAGGCCTTGACTTTACGTTCCCGTACGTAGATGACATATTGGTGTTTTCCAGATCTTCGGCCGAGCATTCCGAGCACCTACGTCAAATATTCCAGTGTTTGACCAAACATGGGGTGGTGATCAACCCTAACAAGTGCGTTTTTGGAGCCAAAGAGGTTCAGTTCCTCGGATATACCATTTCCAAGAAAGGTACCTGCCCACCCACGGAAAGGATCGAAGCTCTACGGAGTTTTCCCTTACCAAAAACGCTTCAGGGCCTCCGCAGATTTTTGGGGATGATAAATTTTTATCGGTGTTTCTTGCCACAAGCAGCTGAATATCAAGCCCCTCTAAATTCTATCCTTACCCCCGATTTAAAGGGCAACAAACCCGTTCCGTGGACGCCAGAACTGGAGACAGCATTTGCAAAGTGCAAGGAGCACCTTGCTAGTGCTACCCTCTTGGCTCACCCAGTAAATGATGCGCCGCTAGGTTTATTTACCGATGCATCTTCCACTCATGTAGGCGCTTGTCTCCAGCAGCGTGTTGCTGACGATTGGCAGCCACTTGCCTTTTTCAGTAAAAAGCTCACGCCCAAACAATCTGAGTGGCCAGCATATTATCGGGAGCTTCTTGCGGTGTACGAAGGCGTACAAAATTTCCGTCATATATTAGAAACACAACATGCGACAATATATACGGATCACAAGCCTTTGCTGTATGCCTTCGCACAGAGGCGAGAGAAATTACCACCACCCCAGTTGCGACAGTTGACATTTATCTCCCAATTCACGACGGACATTGTCCATGTCAAGGGAATGGACAACATTGTAGCAGACGCCATGTCACGGGTGGAGTCTATCCGCCTCGAAGAAAATTATGACTTACTAGCTGCAGAGCAAGCTAAGGACCAAGAGCTTCAACGACTCAAGGAGGGCTCCTCTCTCAAACTTGAGAAAATTCGTATTCCTGGGACTGATATCACCTTGTGGTGTGATATTACCACAGAAAAACCCCGTCCATATTTGACCCCTTCCTTTCGCCGGCCCTTGTTTAACAAACTGCATGATCTTAGCCATCCAGGCGCTAATGGTTCCGCTCGGTTGGTGGCTGATAGGTTCGTGTGGCCCAGCATGCGGAAAGATTGCCGTAACTGGGCGCGCACTTGTGTTGCGTGCCAACGCAGTAAAATTACAAGGCACACCTCGACACCCCTCGGCACGTTGACCACACCAACCAAACGTTTTCGCCACGTGAACATTGACATCATCGGCCCTCTACCTCATAGCAACGGCTACCAGTACTGTCTGACTGCAGTTGATAGGTTTACTCGCTGGCCGGAGGCTTGGCCGATGGTCGGCATAACGGCGGCAGAAGTAGCGGAGACATTTTTTAGAGAATGGATTTCCAGATTTGGAATGCCACTCCGGGTCACGACGGATCAAGGCCGTCAATTTGAGTCGGGAGTGTTCCAGGCTCTTATGCGACTGTGTGCTATAAAGCGCGTACGTACCACGAGTTATCACCCGTGCGCGAATGGCTTAGTTGAGCGTATGCATCGGCAATTAAAATCTGCCCTGATGTGTCATCAGGAGTCATGGTCAAAGGTTTTGCCTGCTGTCCTATTAGGGATGCGTGCCGCGTTAAAGGAGGATCTGCAGACTTCTGCAGCTGAGCTCGTGTACGGTGAACCCCTGTGCCTGCCCGGAGAGTTTTTATCTCCAACCTCCCCCGACTGCGTCGAAGACCAGTCCAATGTTGTCACCTTCGACGGTACATGGCCCAGCTACATCCTGTTCCGACCTCTGGGCACGGGCAGCGTTCCACATTTGTGTCCAAGGATCTAGCGAAATCGTCGCACGTTTTCATGCGTAACGACACCGTCAGACCATCTATGACACCACCTTACACCGGACCGTTCAAAGTAGTTTCTAGAACCGACAAGACTATTACGATAACCGTAGGTGACAAAAACACCACTGTCAGCCTAGACAGAGTAAAACCAGCTTATCTGGACGCAGATTCATCACCCTCTACTATCCTGACGCCAGGGGTCGGCCCTGATGCTCCTAAACGCGCGTTGTCTGCCTCTCCTGAGGTTCCCCTTCGTCCATCTGCGCTTAACACTCCTACCTCTCCTGCCCAGAATGGCAAGAAAACAGAGTACACCACACGCTCAGGGCGCTCCGTGCGTTTTAAAACACCTATAGATATGTAGTTACTTGCAGTTCCCTGAAGTTCCACTCTCCGTAGGGGGGTGGTGTGGCGGAGGCCACTGACTGGCAACTTTAAAATTTTTCGCCGAATTATCAACTCGTACGACAGTGGAGTAAAAAAAGAAAAGTTAGCATTATGGCTACACTATACAGATTGTACAATTGTATATTTTCTTCTTGGTGTTTGATTTAATAAATGTACTGTGTCCTGGTGTATGAATACAAGTTGAAGAACATCCCTGTGTTTTATTAGCTACGAAGAAAATAATATAAATAGTGATAGGCCACGGCCATCGCTATAAATTGATTGCTATTCTTACACTTGACATACAAACAGGGGTCACTTTCTGACCTTAAAAATCCTTCTTTAATCATAACAGAATTAAATTTGTTATTCCAACACTTTGGAGAACTTTTAAGTTCATACAAAGATTTATTTAGTTTTACAATGTTATTTTTGCCCATATAAGCCCCTTCTGGAAGTCTAATAAATACATTTTCAGTAATTTCCCCATACAAAAATGCTCCTGTGACATCCATTTGATAAATGGGTAACTTTAATTTGGTTGCAATTACTAAAAAGAGTCTAAGAGTGGGCAATTTTGCTACTGGGGCATACACATCAATTAAATCTACTTTATCCTCTTGTTCAAAGCCCCTTGCCACCAATCTAGCTTTATGTTGTGAAATATTATTACATTGTTTAACTTTAAACACCCATTTACTACTAATAATTGGTTCCCTCACCGGTACATTGCATACTTCCCAGGTATTATTTTCTTTTAATGTCTGTAACTCTCTATCCACTGCTTCTCTCCACTTACTGGCATCTCCTCTAGCCATAGCCTCCTTGTAGGTGAGAGGTTCGCTTTCTTCAGTATAGACATTCATACAGTCATGGAAAACCTTTGGTTTCCTGACACGCTTGCTACGCCGTTGGGGTACTTCTGGAACTTCTGTAACATTGTTTGAGTCTGATGAATCTGAATTTTCGTCACTAAGCGAGTTGTATTCGCTGCCCGACTCCTCATGTTCATGTTCTGATTCACTGAGGGACTCGGTTTGACCACCATTTGTTTGTTGGACTTCACACACTTCACCCTCTGTATAGCTTGACATTGTTGATTTTTCACTATCAGAATTTGGTTCATCTTTCACAAATACTACATCTCTTTTTAAATCTACACTGTTTCTTTGTGGGAAATAAATTCTTAATCCTTTTACATTCTCTCCATATCCCACGAACATCCCCTTTTCTCCTTTGTTGTCCCACTTTCTTCTTTTCTCTTTTGGAATGTGTGCATACACTTCAGAACCAAACACATTCAGACCATGAATATCAAAGGTTTTGTTTGACCAAATTTCATATGGAGACTTCCCATCCCTCCCTTTTCCAGTACGGTTGAGAACGAAAGCTGCAGTATTAACTGCTTCGGCCCATAACTTTTTGGGGAGATTTTTGGCCTGCAGCATAGTCCTTCCTGCTTCCACAAGGGTCCTGTTGTCCCTTTCGCTCTTCCCATTCTGTTCAGGAGTATAAGTGACTGTAGTTTGGTGAGTTACTCCCAATCTTGAACACATTTCCGACACATCTTTGTTTACAAACTCCAATCCATTGTCCGTTCTTAGTATCTTAACCTTATTTCCTGTGCAGTTTTCAGCTTTCTTTACAAAGTCCTCCAGACAACGCTTAATTTCATGTTTCCCTTTGACAAAGTACACAGTTCTATATTTAGAATAATCATCTTTTAGAATCACAAAATATCTCGACCCACCAATGGACTCGACTTCCATGGGTCCACAAGTGTCCCCATGTATTAATTCACATGTTCTTGTACTTACATATTCACTTCTTTTAAACGGCAATCGGTGTATTTTTCCTAGCAAACAGCTCTCACATTTGGGCACATCATGTGTTTTTGTTGTGATTTCATATTTCTGTAACACCTTCTTCACGTAGTCAAAGTTTTGATGCGCAAGTCTCTCATGCCACCCAACAAGATCGTAAACAACAGGTTTGCACACGTTCGCAACATTTGCATTTTCACATTTATAACGCAAATTCAAATAATATGAGTTTTGAACTTTGTTTGCAATTGCGCAAATAACGCCATCTTTATAAAATTTGCATGAATTGGTATCTGTCATTATGACATATTCTCGGTCAGTGGCGCGGTTCATAGAGAACAAGTTTGTCTTTAGGTCCGGAACGAACAACACATTGTCGATAATAGTGTCGATCCATTCACTTCCGTTACCGACCTGTACCGCCACCTACCCTAACCCAAAACAGTAATAGTGGCGCCATTGCCTACTATTACCGACTTTTGCAAATGCGAAACCCTTTTCAATGATGAAAATAATGATTTATCTCGACACATATGCTCGCTTGCCCCTGAATCCACCAACCACTTTGATTGTTCATACTGTTCATTGTTAGGTTTTAACACAAACGCATTACTTATCTTCTTATTGTCCTTTTCTTTTGATTTCTTAAACCGACACTGTGCTTTAAAATGTCCGACTTTACCACAATAATAACACTTCTTATCGTTCAGTTTTTTTCCACTGTTATTGTTACTATTATTTTTACACTCTGATTGATAATGTCGCAACTTGCCACACTTATAACACTTTGTTACTTTTAGCTACGAGCGCCGATGAGGACGGATTATCCTGTATTTCCTCTGTCTTGTCCTTCACCCTTTGCTCCTCAACTAATAATCATGCAACTAGGTTATCAAATGTCTGTTTGTCGTCGGGTGCAGACTCCCACACCGACACAAAATGCTTGTATTCGTCAGGCAAACTCATCAACACTTTAGTTATAACAAACTTATCCGAGATTTCCTCTCCCAATTGTTTTAACTGGTTTTGCATTTCTTGTATTTTAACTAAAAACGCAGACATTTCAGTTCCTTTCTCGTAATTGTATTGAAAAAACCGCTGCTGTACTATATGTATGCTTGTTTTAGATTTTTGTTCAAATACATGTTAAAAACTGAAGTGAAAACGCAGTCTTAGCTTGCTAAATCAATTTTATTTCGAAAACGTTAGCGATCGAACCAATGCCACGAAGTCATCTGCGCGGGAACCGTTGACCGTTCCCTTCACAACTTTTTTTCTTAATTTCTAAAAGTTGCCATATTAAAAAATCAATAAGTTAACAGTCGGCCATCCTGAAAGTATGTCTGACCCAGACACAAATCTCGGGCTAAGTAGGACATGAATTAACATTGTACCGTGCTCGTGTCAAACACAGGTAATCTCCCTTTCAAGATGGCAGAATATAAACATAATTTGTGAATTGCCTACTGCTTTAGTAATGATAGTTCTGCAATACACAAGTCTACTCATTATTAGCTTTGTAATTTATAGATAAACATGTTAACAAATCGATTACGTTTTAATCTAGTAGTCAATAGTTCCGGCCATCCTTATAAGCAAGAATGTCCTCATTCTATAAAGTATAACAAAAGAGCACAGTATTATTATTATTTTTTTAAACACGTAAGAACATACTAAGATTTGTAAGTAGTAATAAAAAACAGTACAAAGGAAAAAAAACGAAATGAACATTACATTTCATAGGCATACAACAATATTTCAATGATGAAGTTGCAAAACAGCAATGTTTCGACAATTTAGTTCCTACTTAGTAATAAAGAATTACTATACAAAATCTAGATAGAAAAGTAATTCAATCATCTACGTAAAATCTACATTAATACTACACAAAATTGTTGAACTGACTCTTCTGTAATACAGCAAATACGAGGTATGAGTATGTGTACTTGTCACCACAATTCACTTTCACCATGCTGATATGATGCTGTTTTCGCGATTTCAGAATTTTGGTAGCACAGCACACTAACGCAGCATTAAGTTACGATAGGTATCAATCGCACTCCGTGTATTGATATATCTCCTCTATTCTCCACATCAACGAGTACAGGCATTGTTAACGCACACAAAGCGTCCCAGCATACCTCCAAAGTCCATGCGGTCAAAATGTTATGTGGGCACCGCTTACGCACACAAGGCGTTTCGGCATATCTCCAGACGGTCAGAACGTTATGTGGGCACCGCTTACGCACACAAGGCGTTTCGGCATATCTCCAGGTGGTCAAAATGTTATGTGGGCACCGCTTACGCGCACAAGGCGTTTCGGCATATATCCAGACGGTCAGAACATTATGCGGGCACCGCTTACGCACACAAGGCGTTTCGGCATATCTCCAGATGGTCAAAATGTTATGTGGGCACCGCTTACGCGCACAAGGCGTTTCAGCATATATCCAGACGGTCAGAACGTTATGTGGGCACCGCTTACGCACACAAGGCGTTTCGGCATATCTCCAGATGGTCAAAATGTTATGTGGGCACCGCTTACGCGTACAAGGCGTTTCGGCATATATCCAGAAGGTCAGAACGTTATGTGGGCACCGCTTACGCACACAAGGCGTTTCGGCATCTCTCCACTCCATTACGCTATCAATGAATCGTGGGCACCGCTTGCGCACACAAGGCACATCGGCATATCTCCACCACCAGCTCCAAGCGCCACGAGCGCTCACCAGGCGCTGCGGCATCCTCCGGACCCGGTGCAGTTCATGAAGTAGGGAAGGTAAGGGAATTGGGGATAGTCAAAGCGAAACAAATAGTATAAAATTGAGCCATTGCTCTTCCAAAAATATTTTAGATACAATATAAATCGGAATTATAATAAAACATCAAAGCAGTTACTGTACTGGTTCGTCAACTCGGTGTAAGATCGTTAATCACTATCTTCGTAACTATCTGATTTCCATACTAACAGATAGCTAAGGTTTACTGTATTATATTAGCATGATACTTTAGTGGACAATACAAACATAACATTTTGTTTTACAGAATTGATACCATTAATACAAACTCGATCAATTGTGTCATTTAGAATTAAATAGATTGAAATGGAATTAGGATATATGTATACATTGCATGCTACAGCGGACTGATACAATTTTGTGACGTATTTGTTTGTTTACATACTATTATATTAACATGTAAAGTTCAATCAACTCTGATTGTATGAGGGACAATAAATTCAGACTATAATTGGGATAGCACGACAGTTTGGTCATATCTGACGAAAAAGCCTTCCAGTCCATTCGTAATGAGTGGGATTAACTGTAGGGCATTGCATTGAACGCACCAATTTGAATAGCAGCAGGGCAAGTCGTACCAAAACTTTTTGGTGCGATTAAAATTTAGTGCGCTAAATGGCATGCTGGTAAGCTGTGAAGGAGAATCAGAAATACTATCCGCAAGTCACGCTTCCATCAAATAATTGACTCCATATTAGGTACTACACCAGAAATTTAGGCTTTAGACAGAAAATTTGGCTATTTTTAATAAAAATTTGGTTATAAATTTTAAGGCCTTCACGGCCGGCGTTGCATGAAATTTGGTTTATCATTATGGGATTGGTTGTCATATAGACTCAGAAATACAATCTGCAAGTCACTATTAAATGCAACAATTGAATCTATAGTTCTAACAAAAAAAAACACGTTATTTCTATTCAAAATATTAGATTAGTTATCATGCAGATTCAAAAACATTATCAGCAAGTCACTATTCCATTCAATTATATTTATATTATTTTATAATTGGAAGGAGATACTAGTGCACCAGCATTCAAAACCATTAAAATTATAGTAGTTATTTGTTTAAATATGTCACATCTCAAGGGATTTCATAATACATTTTACTTTTTTTTTACTACTAAGGAGGCAAAAAGCACTTGATGGTAAGCAGGTGCAATGACCTACTACCAACATAAGACCAGTGATGTCACATGAGTGGGCAACAGAGAAAAACAGGTTAGACCTGCTAGTAATTTTGACATAGTGTATGAAACATAGCATACTGTTTCTTACCGTTATTAAGTCCTTCATCAGTTGAAGTTGTGAATTTGTGCTGGGAAGAGTATGCCTTAGATCTAATCATTATGGCTTAACTTATGCAGATTTTGCAGGTGGTCAAATAAGGGCCTAGTGAGGAGGCTGTCTCGAGGATGTCAATTGAACACTGAGAACATTGTAGTCTAACTGCGAGGTGATTTAAGTGGCCAGTACCACTACAACACTCATGAAATAATGAGATATTAATCGATATTTTGTACAATTTTTCAAATTAGTACTGAAACTATTTTTTAGTATTTTCCCCCAAACATGATAAAGTATTTCACATTTGAAGTTGCTAAGTAACAGATTTTTGTACAGTTATTGTTTATCTAAGAGTTCAAGTGAGATCACCAATTATGTATATATTCATAGGTGAGATTCAAAACATCAAATTTTTATTCATAGACTGTGTCCAATTGAATACTTTATTTTAAAAAACTATGTAGCGGCTGCAACACACTAGACATTTTTTTTTTAAGTCTGCACTTGCGGCCCTGTTATTGTGAGGAGTTATCAAGAACCGGCACTATAAAGTACCTTGGTGTGGTCATTGATGAACATCTTAACTTTCATGCACACATAAAAGGCCTTTCGAACAAAGTCCGAAAAACAGCAAATATACTAAAACTGCTCCGCTCATCGGCGTCGCCAGACATTTTAAAAGTTGTCTATTATGGCTTGTGTCAATCGCTGATAACATATTGCATAACGTGTTGGGGAAGTGCTCAGAAAACAGCAATGATCCAAATTGAAAGAGCTCAGAGGGCAGTAATTAAAACTATGTTTAGGAAACCCTTCCGATATCCTACAAAAACTTTGTACAGTGAAAGTAAATTGTTAAATGTGCGTCAATTACATATTCTTAAAACAGTTCTGAGCATTCATAAAAAAACAATAAACTCAGAAGACTACAAAGATTTAGTTAAGCGAAGAGTTTACAAATTACCACTACCCCAAGTCAACACAAGCTTTGCCAGACGCTTTAGTCCATTTAAAGACATCTAGTTGTATAATCAGACAAATAGCGCTTGCAACATAAAACTATGTTCTGTAAAAGAGGCAAGGTTGAAAGTCACAAAATGGCTCCATTCCTTATCGTACGATCTTACCGAAAGTTTAATTGCTTATGTGTCATAAATGTTGTGGTCATTGGTGATTGTCAAGTGAAAGAATGAATAACTATAACAATGATATTACTTCGTAATTTCGTCATTGATGTATTAAAGTATATAATCATAGATTTAATTGTTGGTAAATGAATTGTTAATATAATGGTATAATTATTTGTGTTAAGCCGAAAAGCTCTGATGTCGCCCGAGCAAATGATGTTTCACGAAAATTGTAAACGTATTTGGCACCCACAGGACAGGCTTTGCCGAGTATGGGGTCACAGTTTAATACCCAACATTGTAACATTTATTTGGCAATAAATGAATTTTTATTTATTATTTTATTTACTAGTTTTTTTTTAACAAGTACATGCATATGGCTACAGCCGATCTGAGGGTGTGTGAATGTGTTGCAGACTTTCACACTACACCACAGTTGTTGATCACTACAAAGCAGGTATGGAGTAAGTAGTTGAAGTAAAGAGGAAATCCAAAATATATGAAAGCCGTGCCGGGTTTGAAAGACCATTTAGTCACAATAACAAAAGTTGAATAAGGGCACTTAAGTTATTATAGGTGTGAGTTCTGAATGAATGACAAATCAAGTATATTATAAGGTCAAATGAAAGTGGACAATTAGTGGTTACAGTCAATCAGAATACTGATCAAATTGCTGTTCTAAAAAAAAGGGCTACCCGTACACCAATCAAATTCATGATTTAAAACATGGGCAGGCTTGAAATATCTGAAATGGGTGGGCTTGTATAAAAAGTGTTGTTATTGTATGGCGGGCTGTTTGTCCCTGCCTACTTGGGCTGATATAAAGTTGTTTATTCTTATTAATTGTGAAGCAGATTCATTTCAGTCAAGAAACTCAAGGGTTATTCATAATATCAATGAAGTTAAAGTTAAATGTTATTGGGTAGCGTTGGACTGAACTGGGTACTGGCTAAATAGGGTCAGACATCATGCAAAAGGGACTTTAAGCAAGTGACATTCTGAGTAATTTAATAATTCTTTACAGACCGGTAGACATTAGGCATTTTTTTAGACATAATTCTTCGATTAAACTAATCTGAGTTCTCATAATGGTATAATTATACCAAATAGAACCAGCAACAATGTTAGTCAGCATTATAGCCATGACCTCTAGGAAAATAAATATTCTAAGAACAATGAAATGCTCAGCAACACTACTTAATCTAAACATGTCTTATATAATATTTGTTTATGCTATTTACTAATCTGCTAAAACAAACGTAACAATCTTTGAAGTGGCACTATGAGCTGCGAGATCGCAGTGGTTTTTTTTTTATAGCTTGTTTTATACAAATAGTGTTTCTATAATAAATTAAATATTATTCTTTATTTTTTATATGTAGAGTTATAAAATACATTTTATACAATGTTTAAAGACAAAATCGATGTTCTACATATTAAAGTAATAGGTACTGAAATAGAATAGTTGCCTGAGCATGCTTGTTGCTTTTTATTATTATTACAAGGTTTATGATTTTGTAAATATCTATGTGAAAGTAAAAACTCATTCCTGATTAGGACAGAATAAGGATAAATATATGATATGTTGATGATAGATAGGATATGCTAAATGAACCTATGCGATTTTTTTTTTAATATATGTATTATAAAATAGTAGTAACTAACATACTCTATGCAGTAAGACATGAGACACCTAAATTTCTTTAAAAGGTGAAGGAATCTAAAAGACACTCAATCATCCATCTCAGATGATTTCTGCATATTCTGTTAGAAATTTTGAGAAGTAGGCTATAGTAACAATGAAAAATATTCTTAGCATAAATTAATTATGTTGGTCAATCCTATTCACAACTTTAGCACCCAGCAAACAGCATGTTATGTACATAAAGTCAAAATGAGTATGCAGAAAGTAAAATTATTATATTTAGATTTGGGTTTAATAAATGTTGATATACAATTGAAGTACTGACCCTCGCTTGATTGAACGCTTATTATTAATAAAACGACTATTCTCGCGACGTTTTGATTTGCATGAAATACTCCGATGTCGTTTCCTAGATCGCGAAGGACTGTGTAGTCGTCTATTTGGCGATGTAGGATTCCGAGATCTACTTCTGCTACGTCTAACATCGCGATGACTGGAACGACCATCCCGCCTTGTAGTTGGCGATCGTCGTCTCCTAGACTTACGTTTGAAGGATGGTGGTTTGATTGGCCTACCCCTGTCCAACTCTCTAGGTGGAGTATTTTCAGGTGTCATTATCAGGAATAATTAAGGAAATTGGGAACAGGGAAATGAACTGAATGCTGGAAGTTTCATATAGGCATTAAATCAATTAATAAAACAATACTCTGTAATGTTACACACATTAATAGAAATAATAATAAAAACAAAATAAATTAATTTTATTGAAATAATAAAAAAATAAGGCACTAAACACGCTGTACACATAACGACTCAATGGTATATAAGGTTTCAGTGAATAAAAGGCTTTTTATTATATTTGTACAATTTAAGACGTAGGTATTTTATCAAACGAAATTGTACCTTTAAAATGTTAAACTGTAAATGAATACCCTAAATAAGGAAAAACCAGACTGTCATATAACGTTTACGGCTCTGACATATAACTCAATAATAAACCGTAGGTACAACAACAGCACGTATACTGTATACCCGCGACGAAATAAAAACAGCTTGATAAGCATTAACAAAATTAAAAGCCTGTATAACTATAAAGCAAATTAAATCTGTATCTTAAAGAAAAGGAAACAGCGTATAATTCACAAGAGAGACAAAAAAACGGCGTGTATAATCCACCATGAACGAGTACACAAATAAGTATCGTAAGTAGTAGTAGGTACGTACCCGGTACCATGGTGTGTACAATGTACATCGCAGTGCCGATACCAATTTCCATGTCAACTCGATGCCAATACTTACTTCTAACCTACTTAATACCTATTTATTAGCCACCATCGTATGGCATGGGTTGATTCTCATAAGTAGGTAACACTTCGTGGCTTGCGCAACGTGTGACGTGCGATTTTATATTGCGCGAATGTGTAAATGGGATTCATATTGTACGACTAGGCTCAAACGAATGTGTAAATGCGGTCTCTTGGCAATATATTCCTTTAACTATGATCCCAACACATGTAAGCAGTGGGTATTACGATAATTTTACTTAGTTCCACGAGCGTAAAAATGTTTTACAATTACCTACAAGCATTCGTATGTAACATTTTTATGCACAAATGACCAAGAAATATTGAAGTGTGACTAGTTATAGGGAGCTTTGGCCAGCCAACACAACTAGGAATATGATAATCAGGATGAAAACCACGGCCAACGTAACCAATTGAGCTTGAATTACCGCGATATACAGGTTCTTTCTTAGGTTAACCACGGGACGTGATAGATAATCAAATTAACGTAGATATTTACTGTAGTCTAGATGCAAATAAATGCACTTACAGTTTTAGTTTCACAAAGAGGAAATCAAGTTTTTAACTTACCAGTTTTCTCTCAGTTTTGGCTTACCACTTGTTCACAATCCACTTTGCTGGCGTGATAAGTATCATCCCACTTCTGAATTGTTAAAAACTGAAGTGAAAACGCAGTCTTAGCTTGCTAAATCAACTTTCGCCAATCAAAAATCAACCAATGCCACGAAGTCATCTGCGCGGGAACCGTTGACCGTTCCCTTCACAACTTTTTTTCTTAATTTCTAAAAGTTGCCATATTAAAAAATCAATAAGTTAACATATACTTAGTAGCTATCGCCACATTTGAGCGGAACTTGTACATGAAATCAGATGCAGCATGACGTCATAAGACATTCTGGTGACCATGCAGTAACGTTTAAGCCCTGGCGTCTTTGGACTCCCATATTGCTATGTCTTCTGGTTTTTCAGGTTTTACGCATCGCCCTTCTACGATGTCCAGCCATCCCTGACCTCTCATCAAAACCGTTGTTTGAAATTTCCAGATATTCCAATTTTTTGCTCCCTCCAGTTTCATCGCATGAACGTTGTTTGCATCCATCCTCCTGCCTTGCCTTAATAAATTAACTAGCAAGTGTTCTTCCGTTCTCGACTTCGCTCGCCGACAAAAAATTTTTCTTTGCGCACGCCACGCCACGCCTAACCTCACTTTTCGCCGGTTACGAATTTACTTTGTCTACTACCAGGCTAACGTTCCTGGGCCATAACCTGAAGATATTTGATGAATGATACACAGTGGATGGTAGTAGATAGATTTATTTGTTAGACACAGTACAGAAACTTGTTACCTCATTAGCAGTACAGCCTAGAGAGAGAGAGAGCCTACCGGAACCGGAACTAGTGTTGGCATCCGACATTTAATGTTGCCAACAAGATATTTATTATTACGTTGCTATATTAATTTCTACAAATGGCATCTAGAAAAATCGCCGGCAACCATCTCTTTCTGACATATAGCGCTGTCTCATAAAAAATCATTCGCTGCCGCTGCTCCTGCGCTTACAATTAATAACAATGGCAGCGTGTGGCGGACGGTGATAGAGGGGGTGTGGGGTGTTGAGTCAGAGTAGACTACCTTGTCGATCGCGCAGTTTTTTCCACTTGATTTTTTTAAATCCCCTTTGTCCGTTAGTTATTAAATGACTAATTAATGAAGATATTTTTAACATTTTTATGAAATAAAGAAACCACTATAACAGCTTCCCTGCACGAGATACGGAGTTATGCCCATACAATAAAACATAGCACTCATTGAGATCTTTCAAACTATGTAGGTAGCAACATGTTACAGCATTTGGGACGAAACCGCCCATTGTCCTTTGGTCGACTTCCAATAAGGGAAACTTTTATCGTTGCTTTCAAACTTGTATAACCATGCAACCATGGTTCTCTAAATTACAAATCGAAAAAAAAAATCTTCCACTATTTCTCGGCTGAGATTTGGCCATTGTACTACACCAGCACACCTTGCAAAGCTGAGGGTGCGCGATTCATCTCTATGTGAGTGTGGTTTCGATGAAGGTAACATTATGCATATCCTATTTATGTGTCCTAATTATTCTCCACCTTTACTTGATATTATGATTTTTTATCAAGCTTCTTTACCCTACGATCTATCATTTATATTATCGTTATCTAACAAAGTATATATAAAATCGCTTATTAAATTCTTACGTCTTCTTAATATATCTTTATATCTGTGTATATATATTGCCCACCTAAGTCAACGTAAAAGCCTCTGTCTACATTCAACTCAAACGCCGAAGAAACACTTTATAATTGGGAAATTTCCAACTTGACACTGGCAAGAATGTCCCCTAAATTGGGTTGACTATATTGCCATCAAACAAAAAAAAAGAAAAACAAGTTATGGTCTGATTAATTTCAGTTCTAAATAGAACAATATATTTATTAATCTATGTTCAGTCCATAGATTATTATATATATACTAGAGTTCAGTCAGTTCCAGAGACATGACACTCTGGTCAGTTCAGTGTGTTCACGGTTTCACATTTCCAAATTGACACTGGCAAGAATGTCCCCTAAATTGGGTTGACTATATTGCCATCAAACAAAAAAAAAAGAAGAACAAGTTATGGTCTGATTAATTTCAGTTATAAATATAACCAATATATATAATAATCTATGTTGAGTCCATACTCTTTGTTCAGTCCATAGATTATTATATATATACTAGGGGTGTCCACTTTGAAAAAACATCGATGTTTTTTTTGATTCGATACATCGCAACTATACATCGATGTCTTTCGATGTATCGGATGAAAACATCGATGTTTTTTAAACATCGAGTACTTTCTCTAAAATTTTATTACAAAATCTAGTGGGGCGGAAATCACCCAGTGATTGTCAAACTTCGGGCCAAACTTAGATATTTTTGTTCCAGTATTTTTATTCAAAATTACAGACCTTAGGCTTTATGCATATTATTCGACGTGTCTTTATAATTATATTGAGCAATAAATATGAAGAAAAGGAAATCAAATCAAACGTCTTCGACGTCAAAAACACAAAAAAATGATTTTATATTTCAGTTTCTTTCAGAGTCTGGTTGTTTTATTTATATAACTAAATATACAATATACGTATTGTCATTGTCACTCAAATGTCAAAGTCAAATACGCGTTACTCTGATAACTCGAAAGAAACTCACTTGTAAAAGTTTTTTAGGGACAATTTGTATGGTAGGTACCCGAAACCTTAAACGTACAAACCCCAAAATCTAATCAGTTCTTCCCATTAACCAAACAAGATGATTGGCGAAATATTTTTTTTAATCGGATAAGTGGTTCTTGAATTATTGCGTAAACAGACATCCAGACATCCAGACCAACAGACAGACCGACACAAAAAACGTCGAGAAAAGTGATAAAAAGAGGGTGTAAGATTTTGATTTTTTTTGCGTGATTTTAAGACTTCGGTGTCCACCTGGTTGGTGGCCCGAAGTAACTCGAATAATGTGGAAAGTGACCCATCTCAAAAGAGGCCATCTTTACTTAGTAATTTTTTTTACAAAAAGTTTATGAAAAGAGCTAAATCCATTATTTTATTATAGTTTAGATAATAATCTTTCATAAAATAATAGATTTAGCTCCTTTCATAATGAGTAAGTAAAAGAAAATACAAGTAAAAGCCATGTGTCAGAAACATCTGTATTATATCTTACAAAAGGTCAAATTAAAAAAAAGCACTAAATAACCCGCAACATTTTTGCTAAGTCTGTCATCATAATGTATTGATTTGTTAAGAAATCTATGTATATAATGCAAGTTGACGAATGTATTGCTAACAAATATCTTATTTTGGTTTCAAAAAACCAAATGTAATTAAATGTTTATAAACATAGAAACTCGCTCGCCAGCCAACACGAGAAAAGCAGTTTTTTTTATTGTCACTGAGTCCATATTAGAGAATTCGGAATAATGATGATTTCATAATAGTAATAAGTAATATTTTAGTGGTAAAACTTAAGTTTTTTTTTACTAAGCTCAAACCAAAGAGGATATAATCACTACGTGGCCTAACTCGTCTATCACCAATTCGATGTTTTTTTTTAAAACATCGATGCATCGAGTATTTTGAAAGCTTTTCAAAACATCGGATGGATTCGATGTTTTTCATTGCAAACATCGATGTTTTCGATGCATCGATGTATATCGAATATCCCTAATATATACTAGAGTTCAGTCAGTTCAGTGTGTTCACTGTTTCACTCTGTATCATAATCGTAATAAATCATAAGTTATTTATTTTACTAACGTAAAAGCAGTTTATTATAACATAATAAAGTGCTTACCCAATATTACACATACTATTAATATGTTTAATTCGTTTACTCGTTTTTTATTGACCCGTAGCTCATGTAAGTTTAATGTATTCTTCATGAAATTTGAATTCAGATATTATGAACTTCGGTCACCTTGTTTGTAGGTGGTACTTAGTATAATTTTATTAATATATTATTTTATGATTCAGATGCTTCAGTAGTCACGCGTGTTCATAGCTACAATACGGCGTTCTTAAGGAAAAATGATTCGGACAACCAAATAGATTATATAAAATCTATAGATGATAATAACGCACAAGATCAAGATTGGGCAACAATTAAAAACAATGTTATATCTATGCGAGGGAACTTGAATCACAAAAATGCTGATGCAGTCATATTAAAAATTTTGGTTGCGTCTAAAAACCTTGTTGCTGCTTCTTTATTTTCCCAGCATTTGATAAAAACGCAGGAGGAACTAAGTCTTGGCTCCGTTAATAGTATGTTGTCTATGTACACAGCAAAAGGAAAGGAAAAGGAATTAACAATGGAAGAACAGACATTTATTTTAGATACATTTATAACTTTATACAAAAAATATAAAGTTTTAGATAGCAGTACATGTGAACAGCTACTACATGTCCTATGTCTTATAAACGAATGGGAAAAAGCATTGATAGTTTTAGACAACATACATCTGAGCTCTGTACCTACACATTCAGCCTATAGTACATTAATAGCTACTTGTTTTAGACTAAATAAAAAGAAAAAAGCTTTAGAATTGGTACAGCAAAGTATCAAGTACAAGAGGCCCCTTCAAGATATTGCCTATGAAGAATGGTTGAAGTATATTCAAAGGAAATATAAAAATAAGCAGGTAATAGCAAAACACTTGGAAGAAATATTAAAACATATTAGTAGAAATTGGGCAGTATTAAGTAAAACAACTGCAAATCAATTGAGAGATTTTTATATCAGTTTAGATTTTGATGCACAATTTGCTAGAATAAAGAAAACAGAGTAAGTTAAATTTGTATTTGTGTAATTAGTAGTTTAACCAGAAAGGAAACATAAAAATGATTGAAGTATTAGTGTAATAGATTAAACATCAGATTTTTATCACTACCCAGTCTGTAAAAGATCACCCATGTGGATAACATAACATAACATAACATAATAATTCACAGCTCTTGATTTCATACGTCAGATGCTCTGATTATCAATGAATTAAAAATCAGAAATCTTATTTTATTCATGGATTACCTTGCCAAGGACGGGTGCTAGTGAAGTTAAAGTGCTACTAAAAGTAGTTTCTCTCACAGTCATATGAACAAAGATATGATCCTGTTTTTCTTTATTTCAGTGGCCAGTGTTCACAGTGTAAAGATTCACTAGATTGTTTGACATTGTCTGATGAAGAATTCAGTATCTTGCAACAAAGTATAAAGGATAAACTTATTATAGGATCTGATTTATTACTAAAAACAACTCACGAGGAACTGAATAAGTTCATGGACTTTGTTGAGAGGTTTGCACCTTATGATGTTGTCCTGGATGGTTTGAATATATGCTATGCTGTTACCAAAGGCTCCCATTCAGAAAAGTTGCGGTTACTCGATTATGTAGTGGATTATTTTGGGAAGCAAAATAAAAAGATCTTACTCTTTGGCAGACAACATATGCTGAGGTGGAATAAAAGGATGATGGAGAAGATAATGAGTAAAACTTGTAGTTTTTTCACTGAAAATTTGTAAGTATATTAAACGATTCCTATACAAATACAAAACAATACCTATGTAATCCCTCCAGTTAAGCTTGGTATGGTATGGTATGGTATCATCAGCTGGTATCCGCAACTCCACGACAAGGCGCGGTTTTTGCGTGAGGGTGGGCATTTTATTCGATCCACCCCAGCTCGTGGAAGAACGCCAGCAAGCTATTCACGCTGCCGGCGATCTCCCGGAGCGTACCTGTGTTTCCGAAGTACTTAACCCAGTATGTGGCGGTTGCAGGGCAGTGTAGGCGCACGTGTGCCGCTGTTTCTTCCTCTCATGCAGGCTCTGCAGAGAGGGCTGTCGGTGATTCCTAAAATAAAAAGGTGTTCATTGAACGAGCCATGCCCCGTGATTGCAGCTATGGCCGTGCGCAGTTGCCGTTTGGTCAGTTGTCGAAGACGCCTTGTCAGTCTATTTTCAAGCACAGGGAGTGCTTCCCTCGCCTGTCTGCAAACTTCCAGATTTATCACCTCCCTCCACAAGGAGCCACATGTGGATCATTGGATACTTTTGGCCGCGGCAGCGGCCTGTACCAGCTTTTGATCCATCTGTGAAGATGCGACATTCTGTTGGGCGTAAAGCCTCACAGTAGTGGTCCTCATGAAGTTGGATCTTGTATTGCTCCTATCATAGGTATCTCCTTTGTGAGATCTGTGAGCAGTGAGGTGTGTCGTGTGTTTCTCTCGCTCCATAGGTTGAGTGCCTTCAGGCGTATAGCCGCAGCTGTTGCTTCTTGGCGGATGAACAGATCCAAGGGTGGGAGTCCGAGCATGGCTTCCATTGCCGCGGTGGGGGTCCAGTTATGCTTAATCACTTGTGTTGGGAGTGGGTTCACATTGGTAGTGCAATGGCCAGGATTTGAATCAGGGACCTCTCAATCATAAGGCCGATTACTTAAACACTAAGCTAACGACTCTTCAGATTCATTATGATCACTGGAATGGTGGTGTTGTAGTCTCTCCTACCCTACGGCTGGAGAGACTGGAGCTGGGCTGAACTGGAGCAGGTGCTTACGGGACGCAAGAGATGTCGTGCGGTGTTCCACAGGGCTCGGCTTTGGGGCCATTCCTGTACCTTGGAATAACAGCGTTCCATAAACTAGTGGAGTGCTCAATGTGGGTACTGCAGATTGGGAGGAAGCGTTGAAAGATCTTCTTGGCAAATTGATATTTTTTTCCTTTATCTCATAGCCCTAAAACATCATGGCGGCTAATTAGCCTCACAAATCTGGTAAGGCCCTCTGCACTTCCGGCCACACCGATGTCTGTCGGGTTTCCTTAGAACCTTCTTCGTTCCTGGAGACGAAGTCACGATTTACCGAATTAGTCGGTTCGATTCCGACATTTTCAACACTAGTCCAGATACAGTGATCGGTGGATCACTGTAACTGGACTCCCGATTGACGATTGGCAAATCGTCAATCGGGATTTTTTCGTTGCTTGTGAATTAATACATGGGTTATCAACTTACATAAATATAACAATCCAATCTCACGGACTATCTACATACAGCTTAAAATTAACGATAAATATTATATTTTATGAACAGATCTCAAGATGACCCCTTCTTCATAACTGCAGCTATTTTGAGTGGTCCACATACGGATATAGTGTCAAAAGATTTACTGAGAGGTCACAAGTTCATCCTAAAAGATGAGAGCTTAAAGCAGATTTTCAAAAGATGGCAGTGGCAGCATCAATGGATGATTTTCTTGAATTACCAAAAAGGACATATTGTTCAGGTATTAATATAATGGTTTTTCATACTGTAATAATTTTAATTAGTGTAAAGATTAATACAATGCAAATAAATTCCCTTCCTTTTGACGCAAGTTAAACAATTCGAATGCTTTACTCACACATACTTCTAATTTTTTTAAATTTCGCGTCTATCGAGGCGGTCAAACTACATTTTTTTTTGTTTTGTCTTAGGCTCCCCTACAGTTTACCCCCTGCGCTCAAAAGAAAGGCAGTACTTGGCACCTTCCTTTCGAAAGTGACATAGAGGTGTCATCAGCGATGGTCAATGATGGCGTACCAGATTTACGAAGTTGGTTATGTTTAAGGCAAAAATTATAATAAATATATTGTATAAAGTGTGTGTACTCATTTAAATAAATCATAATAAAATTGTCGTAGGCGTGCAAACGATTTGAAAGTTAATTATGATCAGACGAGCGTCAATCCCGTTGCATCCAAAGCTTGCACTTTGGAGTCCGGGGTTCGCTCTTCTACTATTGCGCTACCCATGATTCGGTTTAAGCCGTTTGACCCGCCAACTCCGAGAGGATGGCCTGCGCTATAGTACGGACATAATAGTATGTATTCTGTGGTTAGAGTACACCGGATTATACCGACGACACCGCTTGATGGAGTCGTCGGTATAATCCGGTGTACCGGCTTGGAGGTGAGGTTTGCTTGGGTCCTGTAGATCTTGGCAAGGCCTTATACATCCAACAATATCTACAGATATCAACTAAAATTCGTAAACATTCATATTCAGAATAATCTGTGGATCCCCGGTGGACTAAGATGAAATTAAAGGTGCAATTTGTCAAAGATCATTCAAGATTCAAGAATTCATTATTATATGATAAACGGTTATTGCTCGAAAAAGGTATCTTATCTACTTAGTTCTGGTAAAACCTTCGTTTATTTCTAGTCTCTAACAGCATTTAAAAATGTAGCACTTAATTATGTCAGTATGACACTACATACTTTCATAACCATCGCGACAAAATCATACCTATAATTTCTTTTCGATATCAAAATTTGAAGTGGTCATTTTAAAATATAGCACCTAGTCATGCCGCCGCAGCTAAAAAATACTGCTAATAAGAGCAAAAAAGGATCAAAGACCGAAGTTAATTCACTGGCAAGGGTTGCGCCAAATAAAGAAACGAACCCAAATCCGGCTAGATCACAAAATGGTAGGTACCTACTGTTTATACATGACATCGCAGACAAATAGGAGACTCGCCTTCGCTGGTGCGGCCACGTTTCGCGTTAACCACCAGGCTAAGTGGGTAAGTAGATATGTCTAGTCATGCTGCATCCACCGGGCCCTGGTAGGAGAGGTAGACCCAAGAAATGTCTGCTTGACGTAGAACATGACGTGCGAGCCACTGGTCTCACTGCCAGGGATGCTAAAGACCGTGCGAAGTGGAGGAGTAAAAGCCGTAAAGCAGGCCCCAGGTTCCTAGGTAAAAGCTTCAAATGCGCCCGGGACTTAACATTGCGATGATGATGACTTTTTATTCTACTTCCTACTAATATCATAAATATGAAAGTGTGTGAAGATGGAAGGATGTGTGGATGTTTGTTACTCTTGCACACAAAAACAGCTAAACGGATCTGGATGAAATTGTGCACAGAGATAGATTACCTACTTATAGTCTGGAATAGCACATTGACTAGATATAAAGTACTATCTCGGGAATAGGGCGACTTTGCTGTGGGAATGGCAGGTATCAATATTTCACTCGGGTGGAGTCAGCTAGCCTAGTATCTTCTATTTTGTAGCGGAGCTTTCGTAATAGCGTTACTCGGTCGATAGCCAAGAAGTAAAACCAGAAAAAATACATCACTGAACCATTTCATTACTAAAGTAGGTAGGCACATACGGTCACGGATGGACCTCAATGTAAGATTATCTTGACTGCACCTCGTCAAGCTATTTAGGTATTCATAGGTACCAATTGGTGACACTTGTTAGAGTTCGACACAGACAGACATGCCTACATAAGGATTAAACATTGTGACTAACTTCTCTATGTCTTACAGATATTCCAACGAATGCTCGTCTCCGTCGAAACTTAGAAAGGGTGGAGATGTTGGCTCGACCAACTTCTCGCCGTCTCCGCTCGCTGTGGGATGAGAAATGCGCCATATTGCCGCGTGCGAAGAGAGACAAAATCAAAAGTTCTTTAGAAGAGGAATATTTCCTCAGTCCAGAGTATGATAGAAAGATATCTTATTACAATTGTTTCGTTCCTTTGTACTTACCTAAAACCGAGTCACCTCGCCGTATATATATAGCAACATATATTGTACCAGGGGTACAGATATCGACTGCTACGTCAGAGGTTGCGGGTTCGATGCTTGCTCAGTGTAAACGATTGTGTACCTTCAGTGTACCTACTATCTACTCTGTCGATACCAATCGATAAATTGTCGTGATAAATTGACCTGTTTGATTGCATTTTCATGATAAATTCAATTTCCATTTCATGATTTTTTTATATAACGACTAACATAATGCCGCTGAAAAATTGTCTCGGCTCGCTGATTGGAACATCGCTTGACGATGATATGGATTCACGACTTTTCATCGACATACAATTGGTCGAAAACGACAATTGGTCGACATGACAATTCATCGACATACAATTGGTCGAAAACCCCATTGAGCGAGGGATAATCAGTCTACACATTTTTGGTCGACATGAGCTTAGGTCGACAATAACAATTAACCGAAAAGTCTGACTGAACAAAAAAATTGATCGAATTATTAAACTCGATGTCGCGGTAGTTTTGGTTAGGTAAGTATATTAATTACCTGCAGATGGTTTTATTTTATATCTTGTTATTAGTTAATGATTTCGACGGAGCCCCGCCGGGCGGGGCTCCTATTTCTACGTGAATTATCACAAGTGACCTAACATACGAAGGGTTACTGCGGAGGTCTTGCAGAGACCTTCGCAACAACCCTTCTAACCTATATCTATCCGTATCGACTAGTACCTTTTTTTTTTCGTGCGGAAATTCCTTCGGATACCCCCCCGCCGGCCAGCCGGCGGTTATGTCGGGCTTGATCCGACTAAAACCGCACGCCATCTCGGGTCTACAGACGCCGGGGTGTAAGGTTGCCGATAGAGCATATCCCTCGCACCCCGACTGACCCTGGGCCATCTCCGGATTTACCTATATATTTTTTTATTTTCATTTTTATTAGCATCGACATCTTCCCAACTTTTTCCCGAATATATTGGGGTTTACTTAAATATCAGTATTTTACGTAAAGTGACTTCAGACCTTCATAACCTAGTATGAAACAAGTATGATGCTTAGTAAGGCCAGCTGTTGTGAGACTTTTCTTAGCGACTATCCTAATCTGTGGATAGTAACCTATCCAAGGATCAAATGAGGCAAGCGTTGTTCAACCTTTGAGACCTTTTTATTAGAATATAATCAGGTACATAACGGGAGAAAAAACAACACTTTCACAATTTAACACTTTTAGTACGGAACCCTAAAAACAATAAGATTCTTCATTATAATAATTTAGTATAAATGTATTCAAAGCGCAATACGTAATTTACAGTTTCTTTAATCCCGGGATCTAATCTTTATGTTTATGATTCCGGGATTTTAGAGGAGGTATTATCAACTTCATGTTACTTCCTCCCTCGAAGTTTAGGTAAATATACTCTACCTATTCTGATCTCTGCTTATAAATATTATTGTGACACAGAAAAAAAATGATATTTGGGTACAAAGGCGAGCTCAATGTTGAGTTTTCTTCCAGCAAACCTTAGAGTGATAGATGAGATTAAAATATTCTCACTATCGGCGCAGTAAAATTAAATTTCATAGTTACCACCATCAACATTTTCCATCTAGACAAACAGAGCAATACTTCCAAGCAATTCAAGATTCCACGAGGCGTTGGTCTGGGCCAGGAGGCTTGCTTAACAAAAAAGAGACTCCAGATAAAAATAAAGAATTGCGCCAGAGACAAAAATGGCTTGTTAATTTTAGTGCTCAGGTGGGTCGGATTTGCTTTTTTTGATATATTTAGATAATATTATAGGTAGGTGGTTAGAACCAGCGAGTAGTTCTGATTTAAAACTAAGTGTGTGTGTGTGTGTGTGTGTGTGTGTGTAACCATTTAAGAGCTCCAAGAAGCTGTAGACAGTGTCTGTGGGTCTGCTAGGCTCCTTACAGGAACTGGCCTATCGAAGTAATAGTCACGCCTAAAGTTCCTTACGCAAACTAGGCGTAGTTATTAGTCAAAAATTACGCCTATTTTGTGTAAGGAAAAGGTTTTTTGTGAAGGCTTTGTTTAAGTCCAGTTAGGGGAAACTAGTCCGTGTACCTACACCTAGAATTTAGATGTGTCTGCACCTTTATGCAACGGCAAGCTGCCCGCCCTCGCTTGAGTGATGAGTACTGTGGAGTCTGGGGTTTGACTTCACACACAGCTTCTTGTCGATAACTTGTGATATTTAAATTATAAGACAAGGACTTTATATGATTAATATATTTATTCCTAATTATATTTCTACTGAACGTGTTTTTTAGGGATTTACGCGAGGTTCTTTAAATTTACTGATACGAACAAGAGGATCGCGAAATCTGCTCAATGATTGAGCCTAATACACTTTTCACTTGATGATATTTCCTTCCTTCGGATCAAGGACGGATCCCTGACCACCCACTGACTGAATCTGTCCGCCAACCTTTTGTTTTTTCTATGCTCTCAATTCAAATTGATTTACTTATATATTTTTATTTTAATATCGCTGACGCATGATGGCCAGGCAACTAACTGTAGTGTTCGAAGGAGTCCGAACACTACAGTATACCTACCTACCTACAAACCTTAGCTCTATATGTAGGTGATGAGATTAGAATACTGCTTGTATTCTGCGCCAATAGTTCCCCTCTAAATCCCTGAAAATTTCTTGATATATCCCTAGATTTATAGGTAGATATGCGTAAATAAATTCCTAAATGTTTCATTACCTTTTATACCCATAGGTGGCGTATCGTTTATGCGACTACATAGCCAAGGGTCAGAAAGAGATGTTGGTTTCCAACAGACTGCGAAGTATAGCGGATGTCGTCTTGGAGAGAGTAGCTGAGATTCTAGGTTAGTGTATAAATAGGTTAATGAAAGATAATCATGTTATATGCTTATTATAAAGCTAATCATATTCTATTTAATTAATTTTATCCGTTAGCAGATCATAAAGAAGACGCCTACAGTACATACCTAATTTTGGCTTTATTATTTGCGTTTATATATGAACAATGCTATGATATACGTATGTACCTAGTGATTTTATATTCATGTTTATTAGAAGGTTTATACTTATTATAATAGCTGAGTCTGTTAGATACCTACTCGTATTTCCGACAGAAAGGATTATAAAGAAACGTTCAACATTGAATAGTTAACGATTTTGGAATTGAGATTCGTCATTAAATAAAAAAAAAACAAATATTTGGCCTGCCAATTTATACCACGCTGTCTCCGTGGCCTCACAGCCTCGGGGATTTACAGTCTCTATAATATAACTAGCGTGGACATTTATTTTTTAACCATTTTGGCTCAAACGTACAGGAAATGCATGACATTTCCAGACGCGCAACACATACCGTTGGGTTCATCCATACTTTTTAAGCAAAACATTTCGGACAAATGTTATTCACTGCTCCGATTTGGATGCTGTTCTGATGAGCATAATCAATTTGTGGATCGTAGCTGAATGCCGATCTATTACTATGGGCTAATTCTATTTCGCGTTCTAGTTATTAACGACTGTTGCCTATCTCTCTGTTCCATAAGCCGCTGCGAGCGTTCCGCGCTAGATTCACGTGCACGCGTTTGCGAGTTTCTAACTCTATTCTCAGCGAGCCGCTGCGATTGTTCAGCGTTCGATTCCCTTGTGCGTGCTCGTGAGATTCTGGCCCGGTTTTCAGCAAGGCGCTGCGAACGTTCGGCGCTAGATTCTCTGGCTCGCGACTGCGATATGTACTCTCTCTGACTTGCGAGATGATCTGAATTTTCAGAATAAGATTCTCCGATACGACGTATTTTTGCTGATCTCGCTTGGGAACCATGTTGGGCCTGCCAACTCACCGAAGCGGGATAAAACCCGACCCCACCTGGCGAGGCTGCGGTGGCGGCCAAAGTTCGCCGGCAACCCTGGGGTTAACCTTTCGAGGGCTTACCCGGGGTGCCCGGCAACGGACACTTGGGGAGGACACCGTGCGGTTCTAGTCGAGACACGACATAACCACCCCCGCTAGCCGGCGGGGGGGTATCCGGAGGGATTTCCGCACGTAAAAAAAAAAAAAGCATTCCCGCCTTAGCCTTCGTGGTTATTTTTTTTAACCACCCAGAATCGTTTACTATATAAAAAAACGTCATTATAGTTAACACCCCGACTCAGATTAGCCTTCCCGCCTTAGCCTTCGTGTTTTTTTTTTCAAATAAAACCAGTTCAGTTTCCGCACACTTCTGGCCTTCAGGGCCTTCGCCCATGTTGGGAGCCACGCGGCTAACTATTTCATAGATGTGCTCATGTGCCCACTCCTGCACTCCGGCCCCGGCGCGTTCCGGCGCATCACGGCGGCGCGGCGGCGGCGTAGCGGCGAATTAAATTATTTCAATTTTATTAAACTCGTAATATCTTTCGGTTAGAATGTCCGATTTGGGAGCCCCTTATTTCGCAGAAAGAAATTTCATAGAATTTCGTTTCACAGAAAATGTTTCATATAATATTTGGTCCTTATATTTTTATTTCGAATATTATTGTTTCAAAAACAATTTACTACAATGAAACATATTTCACAGAAACACAATTGAATGAATTTTTAATCACATTTTTTTGTTTAACAAACTTATCAAACTGTAGAATTATTGTTAAAAGAATATTAAACCACCTTTATAATTTTCCAAATCACATTTATTTTTAACTGTAACATTTACAATTTTAAATTTTTTCCCATTGCTTGTAGTAATTTAATTTCTGAATAATTTCATATCAATATAGATTTTTTATCTTTTGCATATTTTGTTGTAAATTTGTTTGCTTGAATTCTTCTGTAAAATAAAATAAAACCAAATTGTTATTAAATTGTTAATAAAACGTCATTATAGTTAACACCCCGACTCAGATTAGCCTTCCCGCCTTAGCCTTCGTGGTTATTTTTTTTTAACCACCCAGAAATAGGACCACCCAGAATCGTTTATTATATATAAAAAACGTCATTATAGGTAACACCCCGCCTTAGCCTTCGTGGTTTTTTTTTAATCACCTAGAAATAGGACCAACCAGAATCGTTTATTGTATTAACTTATCGTTATATTAAAAAAAAGTATAGCTTCACCTGTTGTAAATTATTTGACTGAAATGAACGGTATGAATTGTTGAAACGTTTAGAAACTGCCACTTTGATAATATGTTATTCTTGGTAATAAGTTTTATATTAAATAGCTGACCCGGCAGACTTCGTACTGCCTCAACCGATAGCACCTTTTAAACCTTCTCTGGACCTCCACAAATAATTCAAGACCAAAATTAGCCAAATCGGTCCAGCCGTTCTCGAGTTTTAGCGATTCTGTATATTGATTATTCTATGAAACTAAATTATGCGAAACATTTTCGGTAAAACGAAATGATATAAAACAATTGTCTATAAAACAACGCACACTCGTCCAATTTTAATAAACTATAAAGTAATTTACAAGCAGTTAAACAGCGTTGCTTGAGAAATCATTTATTTAGGTAAGGATTAAGGCAAAGTTATAAATAACTTGGTCTGATTTTGGTCGGAATTTCTATAAATTTTTTAAATGTTAAAAAGTAGTTATAGTGACATAACTACAATAGTTAGACACATGCTATCGCGACATTTTTTGTAGATATTGATATGTTCTTTAATATCGTAGAACATTTTTTGTTCTTTCATCAATCGTTTTCGCAGCGCATGCGATGAAATATATTATAGGCATTTTTTTACACCTTGGATAACATTATTGTAGTTTTAGTATGGATCCTTATTTTTTCAAGAAAAAAATAAGGATCCCTCCTTATTTTTTTCTTGTAATTAAAATAGCCTATATTAATCAGTGATAATGTAGCATTCACATGGTGAAAGAATTTTTGAAATCGGTCCAGTACTTTTTGAGCCAATTCGTTACAAACATACTTACATACAACCCTTTCCTCTTTTTAATATTAGTATAGATATGATATGTACAACCTATTTGTGATAAATTCTTTTGCTCGACCATAAATGAGCACTGTTTTGTGGTTTATGTAAAAATGGTAAGTATAGTTTATGTGTAAATTGTTTGTCAGATTCACTTCGTCACTCTTGGTGACGTCATATGAGTATATTTAGGTATGTGTTTAGGTATTTCTTCTACAAGCTTGTATTAGGTACTAATAAGTTCGGCATGACCTCGTGGCGGCAATCGGGGTCTTTAAGCAGCATGACTGCGGAAATGGTGCGGAGTGCGAGCGCGTGGGCCGCCGCAGCCTGCTTCTCCGAGGAAGTAATGCTCGAGAAGGAGGCGGCGGAGCGAGCCCGGGAGATTTAGAACTCTCCCTGCCTGCCGAACCCGCAACATGCTCGCCGCTCGTAGCAGGCGACTCAGACGCCGGAGGTCGCTCAACGACCTCCATCCTCCATGAGCGCAGGCCTGGGGGGTGGCAGGTGAGGCCGCCTGTCATCCCAGCAGACGCAGACCGGGGCGGCGGGGCGACAAGCCACATTTTAACTTTCCGGGGCAAGATGGGGACACCGTGGTTCCCAAACCCTAGGGGGGCAACTTGAAAGCGGAGATGGCTCTGATTCAGTCGGGGTGCTAGGGAAATGCTTTATGGGCCACCTTACACCCCGGCGTCTGAAGACCCGAGACGGCGTGTGGTTTTAGTCAGTTCAAGCCCGACATAACGTCCCCCGCTGACCAGAGATTTCCGCACGAAAAAAAAGTACTAATAAGCTCACATAAATGCCTTAAGTACTGTTCATATGCATGACTTGAATATCTTTTAGGAGAGCCAAAACCAACCCGTACGAATCCTGGTCGTCTTCCACGTTTCATGGTGGCGATATCTGACAGGATTGCCGTCTGGATAGAGAATGCCGTATATAGAGCTGATGCTATCGAACCTCTCGAGGCCTCTGGTGACGAGCATATGAGACTTGATGCAGAAAAACCATTTGTGTAATGTGATTCAGGTAAGAGCTGTACTTACCTACTATTTTCGGGTTATGTTGATTCGAACTATCGGAGATAACGACTATCGTTAGAAAATTTCTGAAGTCTGATATTTTTAGTGAAAATTAGAAATATTCGTCTGCAGACCCGAGACGGCGTGCGGTTTTAGTCGGTTCAAGCCCGACATAACCGCCCCCGCTGGCCGGCGGGGGGGTATCTGAGGGGATTTCCGCACGAAAAAAAAAAAAAAAAAAAAAGAAAAAAAGGTACCTACTTACAGTCGGGGTGCGAGGAATATGCTTTATGGGTAACCTTACCCCCGACGTCTGAAGACCCGAGATGGCGTGCGGTTTTAGTCGGTTCAAGCCCGACATAACCGTCTCCGCTGGCCGGCGGGGGGTATCCGAGGGGATTTCTGCACGAAAAAAGGGTACCTACATTACATTTTATATATTATAACTTTTTAGGTCCTTTTTCAAAGCAAGTTTTTGTAATAAACCCGATTCAGAAAGAAGAAGGGAAAATCAGGCACATAGCTGCAAATCTGTGCAAAAACGCTTGTATTTAACTCCAGTTATGTAGGTACCTACACTGTACCAGTGGCGAAAGGAGGCGCGGGAGCAGGGACTGAACCCCGAGCATCGAGAAATCGAGGCCATGCAGTCCCAGCTCCGCCAGGCCATCGTGGTGGAGTGGAAGGAACTACTTGGGCGACCAAGCGCAGGGCACGCCGCAATAGCGGCGGTAAGGCCCATCATGGAGGATTGGCTAGAGAGGCGACACGGAAGCCTCTCGTACCGACTGACGCAGGTGATCTCCGGGAAAGGGTGCTTCGGGGACCACCTGCATCGGATCAGGAAGGAGCCAACGCCTGAGTGTCATCACTGTGACGCGAGCGAGGACTCAGGGCTGCACACGCTGGCGGACTGCCCGGCGTGGGAGGTGCCGAGGCGTGACCTCGTGGCAGCCATCGGGGTGGGAGTCCTCTCGCTCGGCAGCATGATTACGGCAATGGTGAGGAGCGCGAGCGCGTGGGCCGCCGCCACCTCCTTCTGCGAGCATGTGATGCTCGCGAAGGAGGTGGCGGAGGGCGCCCGGGAGAGGTTCAGAACCCTCCCGGCCCGCCGAGCCCGCAACATGCTTGCCTCGCGTCGCAGGCGACTCAGGCGCCGGAGGTCGCTTAACGACCTCCGTCCTCCATGAGCGCAGGCCTGGGGGTGACAGGTGAGGCCGCCTGTCACCCCAGCAGAAGCAGGCCGGGACGGTGGGGCGACTAGCGCCCCTCCCCCAAACCGGGGCAAGACGGGGACACCGTGGTTACCAAACCCGAGGGGGCCATCTCGAAACCGGAGATGGCCCAGGGTCAGTCGGGGTGCGAGGGATATGCTCTATGGGCAACCTTACATCCCGGCGTCTGCAGACCCGAGACGGCGTGCGGTTTTAGTCGGTTCAAGCCCGACATAACCGCCCCCGCTGGCCGGCGGGGGGGTATCCGAGGGGATTTCCGCACGAAAAAAAAAAAAAAGGTACCTACACTTAAATATACATCAACGTATAATCTTAAAATACCTGAACTTGACACAGCGAATTAACACATTTGTGTACAGTCAACATCAAAAGATCTAAACTGTTAGAGTATTAAATTAAACTAAGCAGCATCTACAGCACCAATTTTCGGCAGCATGATTGCGGCAATGGTGCGGAGCGCGAGCGCGTGGGCCACCGCAGCCTGCTTCTGCGAGCAAGTAATGTTTGAGAAGGAGGCGGCGGCGGAGCGAGCCCGGGAGGTTTAGAACTCTCCTGCGCGCCGAGCCCGCAACATGCTCGCCGCTCGTCGTCACAGCACGTGAGTGTGAGTCCGGCCAAGAACGGGTTCTGTGGGTTTTATAGAGTGTGCTCTTTAGCTCTTTACCTCCATCCATCTAGCAATTTGATCGGGAATACGACACAGGCAACTTTTTTTTCCTTTACCCTGAATAGGTAGGTGCTTTTGGATTCCGGTTACGGGATCAGTATTTCCCGCAGGTAGAGCCGCGGGTATATGCTAGTATAGCTATAGTAGGTAAATATGTAAAACTTTAATTTATTTGTCTTTATTCCATTATTGAAAAAAATAATGGATATTATCATATGACTAATTTGAGTATGGTGATATTTGTTGAACTTAGCCGCATAGGCTGATGGTCATACCAGTGTAAGAAATACACAGTTAACTATAGTCTTGCTAGACTATAGTTAACTGTGACCTGGAGTGACAGTCAGTAGCCCATAGTACTCTATATGGACATGATTTACGCTTTTAACAGACGTCAGAATACACATTCAGATATATTATTGTAGGTCAATGAGAATACATCACATATTTCAAAATAGGTAGTAACTCAACTTTAAATATTCTATTCTACGACATTCTACACAGCGCTTTCTAGACCCAAAGTAAGCATAGTTTAACTAGCTTGTGTTATGGGTTCCAGAATGCGGATAAACATACTTATATACTTTTTTTTTTGTAAATACATACATATTATACATAGAAACACCCAGACCAATGCAAATAGACATATTCATGCATACAAATATTTGCACTGAGCGGGAATCGAACCCGCGCCCCCCTTTTTTTTTTTTTTTTTTTATCGTGCGGAAATCCCTTCGGATACCCCCCCGCCGGCCAGCGGGGGCGGTTATGTCGGGCTTGCACCGACTAAAACCGCACGCCGTCTCGGGTCTTCAGACGCCGGGGTGTAAGGTTACCCATAGAGCATATCCCTCGCACCCCGGCTGACCCTGGGCCATCTCACCACTAACAGCATCGCTCATCCTGTCTCCTCTGAAAGCAGAGGAGTACGGAGAGCGATGTGTTCCCGCCACGTTGGGTATTGGCCGACGATCAATGCCAACCCTATGAAGGGGTGAAGGGGAAGCCATTGACCGCCGCCCAGGGTGTACCGGCCGCTCCGATTCCGCTCCCCCCGGACTGCAGCGGGATCGGAATCGGAGCGACACTCGAGGAGGTTACCCAACACACACCCCAACCCGCGCCCCCCTGATGTAGCAGTCGAATGCACTACCGCTACGCCAAAAGTGTCGCTGGCTGTACATAGTGTACATGTTCATTGTATATTAAAAGTTTAAAGTTTAAAGAATTTATTCTCAAAAAGACATACAGAGTCACTTCCATGAGAACATAATAAAAAAGATATTAATTATCATAAGGTAACGGTCACCGTAAAGAAAGGGACCCATTTGGCGGTATCAATCTCAAAGTTCAACTATTTAGTCTAATATGGGTATCAATTTAGTATGTAGTCTTTTAGTAGAGATTTGAAAGCGCCAAGTGAGCTTACATTTTTTATTTCAGACGGAAGATTATTATACATCTGTGCTCCTTCGTAGGTAATATTCTTTTTTGCATAATTTGTTCGTATTTTTGGCAAAACAAGCAAGCCAGGCCAACGAAGACTGCGTTTACTTATCAGCGATTTCTTAATAAATGTTATGTTAGTGTGGATAGTTTTATCTATAATTTTTCTAATTAGTATACAAGTGTTGTATGAATAGAGTTGTTTGATGTTCATAAGTTTTGTTTCCTCATATACTTTGTGGGTTGGTGTCATATACGGATATTGGAACAGTGTCTTTATGACCCTGTTTTGCTTTCTTTGCAGTTTTTGTAGCTTTGTTTTGCTAGCATTGCCCCAGACTTCTATGAGATAAAGTAATTGTGACTTGACAAGAGAATTGTATATGGTATAGCGCAGTTTTTTAGGTGTACACTGACTTACATTGTAAAGTGATGCAGTAAGAGCTGAAATTTTGTTTTTAATGTAATCGATTAAAACCAGTAGGTAATCAGTTATATATGTGGTTCTGTGCACAATTTGCCGTTTACCGTGTTATGCTAATTAGTAATTGGATAATTATAACACTACCTGTATACTTATTTTCATACGATAGGATAGAGGATTTTCTTTTTTCTTGATAGATAATGTATTTATTGCGCGTGATCTATGCAAATAATGTTCTTTTTAAATATTTGTTACAGATCGTTGATGTTCATAATCTTTGTTATAGTACTGTTACAACGGTCGTCGATATCTCGAAAACTACTGATCGAATCTTCTAGAAATTAAAACGCATTGTTAATGTCGAAGTACTCTATCGATCCATGTAGAAAAATCCAGAAAAGTCAATAGAAAATCACAAGCCCTTTGTCTACCTATAACTACTTTACCTACAAATCGCGATAACAAGGGCATTCACCTCTATCGTCGGCACGACTGTGTAGGTACCTGTTTTCTCGAACGTCCCAGTAAATACCTACTATTCTCGAACGCTCTAGTGCTCTAGATGATGCCGGAATATTCTACCCTGATATAAAAGGACGCCCGGCTATCGACACGAGTCAATTAATTTTCGAAAGTGAAAGCGAACACATCTTACCGAAGTGAATCAAGAGAGTTATACCTGCGACTTAAGGAACTACTGTGGACTACTGTGAACTGCTGAGCGACTGGAACTGTTGAAGAGTACTGTGTGTGCTAGTTATTTAGTTGTCTAGTTT
Source organism: Cybosia mesomella (assembly GCA_946251805.1). Classification (NCBI taxonomy): domain Eukaryota; kingdom Metazoa; phylum Arthropoda; class Insecta; order Lepidoptera; family Erebidae; genus Cybosia; species Cybosia mesomella. The sequence continues at coordinate 21,032,035 of OX276402.1, read as the reverse complement.
GTGGTGAGCGAATAAACCTCTTTGTTGTGTAAACGGCATTTAATTTGTACCCCGCGCACGTAACAACTGGTGTCAGAAGTGGGATGCCGTTATTACCACGTGAAGACGAAGGGCGTACTCCACGGACCAGACGTCAAGTGGAAATGGATGCTGCACGTCAACGGAGCCTTGAAGAGGAAGGGCATCAGGCCGATTCTGCTATCTCAGCGGGAACTACGGCAGCACAAGATGGAACCTCGTCAGATACCAACATGATGACGCTGCTGGCTTCTATGCAGCAGATGATGCAGGCCTCCTTGCAAGAAATACAGGCCAAACAAGAGGCCAGTCAACAGATGATACAGGCCAACCAAGAGGCTAGTCGACAGACGATGCAAGCCTCCTTGCAAGAAATGCAGGCCAATCAAGAGGCTAGTCGACAGACGATGCAGGCTTCCATGCAAGAGATGATACAGGCCAACCAGGAAGCTGTCATGGGTAAAATCGATGCAGGCATCCATGCACTGGGAGATAAAGTGAAGAACCTTGAAGAAGGCTTGCAAAGGCTGAGTAAGGAAGTGGCTTTGAAGACTAGGGCCATGGAAGACCGCTTGCAAGAGCTTGAGAAAGAGATTGTCAGGCTAAAAACCTGCGGACCTGTTGCCGTGACCTCACCATTAGTAGCGAAGTTCGACCTACCACACTTCGATGGAACTTCCTCGTGGGCAGCCTTCAAGTACCAATTTGAGATATTGGCAAAAACTAAAGCCTGGAGCAACGAGGAGTCCTTTATGGCCTTGACACTTGGATTACGAGGAGATGCCTTAGTAATACTGGAAACCCTGCCGCCTGAAAGTAGGACACTGGAGTCTCTGATGGAAGCATTAGAAACACGCTATGGTGACAGGCACCTGGAGAAGGTCTACCGAGCGCAGGTATGGGAGAGGAAACAGAAAGCTGGTGAAAGCCTCCAGGAATGGGCTGTAGCGGTTGAAAGGCTCGTCCGTCGAGCCTACTCATCGACACCCGTGATGATCGAGCCCACTGTACTGGAGGCCTTCCTAAACGGTATACGGGACGCAGAAGTGAGAACTAGTGTACAGTTGTGTCACCACCAGACCTTAAAAGAAGCACTGGCTTATGCCCTTGAGGTGGAAACCGTACGGCAGAACGCCGGGATAAGTAAGGTCAGGGAAGTTAAGGAGGTAGTTGCAGAGGCGAGGAAGCCGCGGTATGTTCCAACGTGTTATTCCTGTAGAAGAAGGGGCCATATCCAGTTAGAGTGCCCTTCGAGGAAACGGAGGAGGGTCACGGACTCCTGGACCCAAGTGGAACATGGAGTCAGGGAGGTCAAGGAGGTAATTGCAGAGAAGAGGAAACCGTGGTATATCCCAACGTGTTATTCCTGTAGAGGAAGAGGCCATATCCAGTTAGAGTGTCCTTCGAGGAAACGGAGAAGGGTCACGGACTCCTGGACCCAAGTGGATCAAGATGTTCCGTTAAAACTAAATGTCGCCGGGGCAGCAGGGTGTGCGCTGGCTGGTCGATATGAGGCCCCAACCATCACTATAACTCAAGTTGGCAATGCTGATGCTTTGTCACGAAGGCCGTGTGTCGAAGATCGCAAGCATTGTCGGAGGAACGAAGCCCGAGAAGAGATTAAAGCCCTAAAGGTAAATGGACTTGACGACGAATGGACTGGAAGCGGTATGAAGAAGGCTCAAGAGGATGATGATGACCTACAACCTATACTGCATTGGAAACAGCTTGGAAGCAAACCCCAATGGAGTGATGTATCTGCTCACAGTTCGACTACCAAAAGCTATTGGGCCCAGTGGGACAGCTTAGCTCTGGTAGACGATGTCCTGTACAGGAAATGGGAGTCTAGTGACGGCAAGGAAGTGACCATGCAAGTAGTGGTACCACGAAGCAAGGTGGCCTCACTTTTACGGCACATCCACGATGGTGTTTCTGGCGGGCATCTCGGAGTCAAGAAAACTCTGGTTAAAATGCGACAGCGGTTTTACTGGCTTCGTTGTCGGGAAGATGTCGAGGATTGGTGCCGTAAATGCACTGCATGTGCTTCGGTTAAAGGACCGCATCTAGAACGGGCTTAGGGGAAAACCAAAGGTAGTCCATGTGGGTAGGTTGACGGGATATCATGGAACAAATGATGCTCGGGACGAGCATGACTAAGAGGGGGGTAATGTTACAACGGTCGTCGATATCTCGAAAACTACTGATCGAATCTTCTAGAAATTAAAACGCATTGTTAATGTCGAAGTACTCTATCGATCCATGTAGAAAAATCCAGAAAAGTCAATAGAAAATCACAAGCCCTTTGTCTACCTATAACTACTTTACCTACAAATCGCGATAACAAGGGCATTCACCTCTATCGTCGGCACGACTGTGTAGGTACCTGTTTTCTCGAACGTCCCAGTAAATACCTACTATTCTCGAACGCTCTAGTGCTCTAGATGATGCCGGAATATTCTACCCTGATATAAAAGGACGCCCGGCTATCGACACGAGTCAGTTAATTTTCGAAAGTGAAAGCGAACACATCTTACCGAAGTGAATCAAGAGAGTTATACCTGCGACTTAAGGAACTACTGTGGACTACTGTGAACTGCTGAGCGACTGGAACTGTTGAAGAGTACTGTGTGTGCTAGTTATTTAGTTGTCTAGTTTGTGGTGAGCGAATAAACCTCTTAGTTGTGTAAACGGCATTTAATTTGTACCCCGCGCACGTAACAGTACTATTAAAAAATTGAAAATTAGTTGTGTCTGTACATTGGAGATATTTTAAAAAAAAAACTTGGGTTATGTTAAATGAACAATTCTGAATACAAAAATATTTTTCATGGGATTCTTGTCTTTTTGCCTGTTTATCTGTTTGTTCGTTTGCGATGAACGCAAAAAGAAGTGAACGGATTTAAATGGGGTTTATTCTATTAGAAACTTCTTGATTTAACTTAAAATCTTCCGTATGTTTGGTTGCAATTGGTTAAAAGATGAGCCTGAGATATGACCAAAAAACGATAACCAACCGCCGCGCAGGCGGAGCCGCAGCCATCAGCTAGTTTATATATATATATATATATATATATATATTAATATAAGCTTAAGTTGCACTATACTGTAATCGTAGATACGCTTGTTAAGACTACTGTAGGCCTTTCCTCCCTTCTTTTAATTATTCCCATTTTCCCTTTTAACCTCAGCAGGTGGCAACCCGCGGGTGATCACTTAAATGATATAAGCGATGATTGGCTAAAGTAACTAGCTTACTATTAGGTAAATCTTACTCATGTCCTCGAAAAAAAAGCGGCCAAGTGCGAGTCGGACTCGCCCATTGAGGGTTCCGTAGCAGCAAGTAACATAATAATGTTGTTTTTAATATATGGGTTGATTAAATGAAAGGTAAATTGTGGTATACGATTTATGACGTAAAAAAAAACTACTTACTAGATCTCGTTCAAACCAAATTTCGGTGGAAGATTACATGGTAATGTACCTACATCATATATTTTTTTAGTTTTATCATTCTCTTATTTTAGAAGTTACAGGGGTGGGGGGGGACACACATTTTACCACTTTGGCAGTGTCTCTCGCGCAAACTATTCAGTTTAGAAAAAAATTATAATAGAAACCTCATCATTTTTAAAGACCTATCCATAGATCCACCGTATGAGTTTGATGAAAAAATATATTTGAGTTTCAGATCTAAGTATGGGGACCCCCAAAATTTAATGTTTTTTTTTATTTTTGTGTGAAAATCTTCATGCGGTTCACAGAATACATCTACTTACCAAGTTTCAACATCATAGTTTTTATAGTTTCGGAGAAAAGTGGCTGTGACATACGGACGGACAGACAGACAGACATGACGAATCTATAAGGGTACCGTTTTTTGCCATTTGGTAACGGAACCCTAAAAAGGCTCGAAAAACTTTCAAACACTTGTGCTGAAAAATCGCGAATATCGTGACTTTACCGTCGAATAAGCGATATGGTCTATCGATTGCGGCACTTACAATCACACATCACTAAATATCAAATTGTAACTTAGCAATTAAAAACAATGACCTTGAGTTTTATTATCGCTTCTTCTGTCACAGGTTCTATCTATTCCATTGTAGATACGGTACTAAATGTAAATATATAATAATATAATAAACATTGTTTGTATATTGCTATATGTTGTTACTTCGTAACAAAGATATTTTTGTTTTCCAGTTACTATCATTTATTGTATTAACTACCATTAAACGCGTAAAAATGGTGAACAGTTATGCACGAACCATAGAATATATTAGTGGCAAACGATATTAAATACTATAATAAAGACGCCTGTTATAGAGTCCTTAATTTGATGTATATGATTTAAAGATTTCATAATAATTGAATGTAAAATGCATTCCTTCACACAGGTTTCACACACCTTCAACTTGTAGAGATATCACAGATATCTATATAATTATTCAATCATAATTTCCACCTTTGTCTATGACTACTCCTACAGATAACTTGTTGCTTGACGACTATGTTGCTCTAATAAATTATTATGCATGCAGCGTACCATATCTGGAAATCATAATTATATTCTATATTTTTTCCAGGCGACTGGTATTTTCATTATATATTTAGATAGGCTGCACTGACCTTACCAGGGTCTAGGGTTTGAGCTAGTTGCATTACTAGGTGACCTTCTAGGGCCCTATATATGCGCCAATATTCTGCAGTACGGTATAGTTTGCACCCAGAAGGCTCAGCAGCAGTTCTAGTGAAATCTACTCCATTTACTAAATCAAAATGAAATACTTCGTAAGTACCTAGACTTAAAAAAGAAACAATGTTATGTAAAGGACTTTTCACCTTAGCAGTTCAAATATACTGGGTTCCCTGCTTAATAAGAGTGAGGGAAACGCGTTTTCCCTGCGAGAGTGAGGGAAAGTGATTTGAATTTAGAATGCTGCGAATTATCATTGTTATATACGAAACACGTCATTCGAAGTTCGATTTATCAATTTTTTTTTGTGGAGATGGCACTAGTTGACTTTGTGTTTATCAAATTTCAGAACACCCAAACAATAAAACGTTCGGAAACTAATAAACCTTTAAAATGAAAATTATTTGGTAATGTTGTAATTAAATATCTAATTAAATAATAAAATGTAATGAATACACTGAAATAAAGAAAAAAATAAAGAAAATGTTTAACAATAGTTATTTGTTCAACTAGAGAGGAAAGTTGGTTTTCCAAGCGAGTGCTAATTTTGAATCCCGAGTAAGCGAAGGATTCTAATAATTGAATCACGAGCGTTAGCGAGTGATTCTACATTAGAATCCTGAGCGTCGCGAGGGATTCAAAGGCACGAGCTGGAAATAACTTTTCTCTCGCGTGACACATACAACTTTTCACCTTAGCAGTGAGAACATTAGTAGAGATAAAAAAATACAATATGAATAAAAATGAAACCACATATATTTGCAAACAATAAGTATCTACTAAAATTTAAAATTGCAGTTATTCGTATTTTTTCTAAAACATTTTCTTTATTTTTTTCTTTATTTCAGTGTTTTCATTATATTTTATTATTTAATTAGATATTTAATTACAACATTACCAAATAATTTTCATTTTAAAGGTTTATTAGTTTCCGAACGTTTTATTGTTTGGGTGTTCTGAAATTTGATAAACACAATCAACTAGTGCCATCAACACAAAAAAAAAAATGGATAAATCGAACTTCGAATGACGTGTTTCGTATATAACAATGATAATTCGCAGCATTCTAAATTCAAATCACTTTCTTTTCCTCACTCTTATTAAGCAGGGAACCCAGTATGTTTGAGCTGCTAAGGTGAAAATAACTATTACTTCTTATTAGCAAAATTAATATCTATTCATATCAGTTGTTAAAAAATATTGTTACATTAAATTTAAGATAGTAAGATGACTATGCCTTGATTTATAATATATATTATGTATATTCAAAGGAAATTCATTCAATTTGTAAGCTAAGTTCCTTTTCAATTCGGGTTGCATTATTTGTCCCAATAATAATGGTATATTTGTTGTTCACTAACTGGAAAAATGGTAAGGTGTACAGGTACAACCCCACCATGATCTTCAGGACTCAAGCCAACCTCACCTGCTAGTCGGTACACCTGCTGATCAACGAACTCTGGCGCAGGCATTCCTCTCGGGGTGGGGTTAGACGACAGTCTTGTCGTTAAAGGCAAGATAAGCCAAATCAAGAGAAAGACTATGAGAGCGGACCTTGGGCTCCAAATGGAGCTTTGGATGCAACTGAGACTAACAATGTGATGATGATGACAAGGAAATCTTTTCATAGGCGACCTTTTGTGTCACATTTTTTTATACATATTGAATGAATGGTTCTTAAACATTATTCATAAAACTTTTTTTCAGCTGGTATTCCTCGTCGTGTGCGTAGCTTTGGCTTCCGCCGCTCCTCAGTTCTTTGCTGGCTGGCCATACACCGCCGGCTACGTAGCACCCTACACTGGCGCCAGGGTAATTATTTAGTTCATGTCATGCTAGCGACTAACCTAATATTTGATGGATCTGCTCTTGCGATACGCATCCTCTGCGTCGCTGCGTCGTATTAGTGAACATGCTTTAGGAATTGTAAAAGCGACGTGTTTCAGCGTGAACGAACATAGCTATTAAAATCGGATTGGTTTATAAAATGAAGTAGGTATGTACTTAAGTTGTTTTGATAATTTTATTAGTTTCGTTGTGATCAAGGCGTAAAATAAAATTGATTTCTCTACAAACATGCGACCGTTTAAACCGTTTTGGGATATTTAAAGCTTTTCACATGAAAATAGGTCATAAATAACGTTTGCTGTGGTAAACCGATTATAAAGTGAAAAAAAAAAAAAAAAAAAAAAAAATATTACTTTGGATAATCTTCATCGACGATTTACAAAGAATAAATCAGTAATACCTTTTTAAGTTTGCACCTGGTTGTTGAAGGTTGTTAACAAGGGAGAAATGGTAGGCCAACCGCTGTTGAGATAATCATGTATGCTGTATTAAAAACATAAAGCTAAGAACCTAATAAAGAAGTACATTTTGCGTGGGCGAGTCAACGCCGGGATCTCGTTGCGGTCCTGGGCGTGGACGTTCTCTCGTTGGAGACCATGGTGAGGGCCGTGGTCTCCGACGGGAGCAAGTGGCACGCCGCCGCCTCTTTCTGTGAGCAGGTAATGCGCGCGAAAGAGACGGCGGAGAGGGAGCGGGAAAGAACCCTGCCTCCCGAGTTTCGCGACTCATCTACGCCCGGGACTACCGACCTCCATGATCGGGGCCTGAGGACGGCAGTTGGCCGACTCGCCGTCCTTACAGAAGCAGGCCGTGGCGGAGGCGTGTCGTGTGTGCCCTACACACGCCTGCCAACTCACCGAAGCGGGATAAAACCCGACCCCACCAGGCGAGGCCGCGGTGGCGGCCAAAGTCCGCCGGCAACCCTGGGGTTATCCTTTCGAGGGCTTACCCGGGGTGCCCGGCAACGGACACTTGGGGAGGACACCGTGCGGTTTTAGTCGAGACACGACATAACCACCCCGCTGGCCAGCGGGGGGGTATCCGAAGGGATTTCCGCACGTAAAAAAAAAAAAAAAAAAAAGAAGTACATTTTATACAGGCACATCTTCTCAACTTCACGAATCCGAAGTATAAGTATTCGGATTGTTTTCTGTATCTACACAATCTTAAGCACCTTGGGCACCTTTGGGCTTAGTTAATGGATATTAAACTTGTTTTAACAAATATTTTTCTCTAACAGACTCTGGTTGCCGGACCTACAGTGGTGAATGGAGCTGACGCTCGCTACACGTACCCTGGCTTCGTCGGCACCACTTACTTCTAAGCCACCTTGTCTCTCTTCACTACCAACGCAACTTGTGCCTCGTCTAATTACCAACTCCGTATAATCATGTAAATAAATATTGATTTGTAAAGTAAATTGGAATACTTATCAATATAGTAAATTATTTTCTTTGTTATCTATTACCTTATATTATCTATACCTCAGGACAGGGAAAAAAACCAATAAATCGTTTCATCATATAACAAACGAATGCATTTAGGTATTCTATTCCTTTTTCTTATCCATCTAGCACATATTACATATTTCTGATAACATTTGGTACTTACAACGTCACGACAATAATTCAATGAGAGTTCTCATATATAGATGTTATATTTAATTATGTAATATTATATTTCCTTATCGTCCTTAAACCAAATTCCACGGCTGTCTTTTTTTGGCGGCAAAATATATATAGGTACCATAGATAACAGATGCATTAGGTAATATCAAAGAGTACCTATATCTTGTACTCGACATAATATGCTAACAGCTCGGCTGTCCTGCTCAAAGCGTGTCCCTACGCTTACAAGTATCAAACATCAACTAGCAATTAGGTTAGAAATTCTAACGTAAGTTAGTCCTAAAACAATTTTTAGTAAGTTTCTAGTAAAAAAAAGTAACTTTTTAAGTAATAATTGAATACAATAATAGCTGCCTGCCCTACATGTAATGTTGTGTTCCACTGTGCATATTTCGATTGGTATACAGTAAAGTTTATTATATATCTATGTTTCTTGATAACTACCTACATAAAACCGAGTAGGTATAACAGCAACAGTAACATAGGTATAGCATGACATAAAAACGACAACAGAAATGTATTTATATTTTTAATTCATTCCATTAAGTATATGAATCAGCATATCAATATCGAAGTACCTACTTAAGGTGATCAAGGATCTAACTTCCAACAACTATGTGCGTCAATTTTTGTCTGCTGGCTGACAATATGAATAAAAACAAACAAAAATAATATACATACTCACAAAATAACTAGGTACATCATCCAGTCGTTGGATGCATTCAAAATATTAAAACAAAGTGTAATCAGCTCTAATCGAGTTATATCAAAATAATAAATATAAACCCACTTACAACATCATGAAATACAGAATTATGGAACATTTAAAATAAGCACCTAAACATTTAAATAATAGAAAAATAATATCTTTGTTTAATTTCTCATTTACTTCGTTTCCACTATCACAATCCATCTCATTATCGCTACTACCTAAATCTCTAGCAAAAGTTAGCCAAGGCTGCATCTTATCAATCGCAATCACGGCATCGTATCGACGCCCATTTTTACGCGTCATTGGAGTATCCTCTATCACGTACCTGTCGTTCGGGAGCACTTTCATTACACGATACGGACCTTGAAATTTAACCACTAATTTTTGTGATCTATCATCATGGGGAACCTGCCTTTCGATACGAACTAAATCACCTACCTTATAAGTTTTTACTGATTTTCTTCGACTATTAAATCGCTGAATGTCTTTAAGTTGTTGGGCTTTCATATTTTCGCTAGCTGACTCTCTAAGATTAATTAGGTCTCCTGAACGAATAATATTAATAGTATCTGATATTATGGGGCTCAAAATACCTTCAGAGCTACTAATTATATTAAAACCATCAAATAATAGTTCTGAGGGGCTTTTTTTGTAGTTTTATGTACAGTAGTGTTTAATCCTACTTGTATGTCATAAATGTGATCATCCCAAGATTTATCATCTTTGTTATAGGTACAAGTTATAGGTACAATGACTGTTAGTCACCCCACGCAGGGTGACCACGAGTAACTGAAATTACTCGTGGTCACCCTAGGGTAACAAAGCAGGGTAACCACGAGTCCGACGGGGATCCTATTAAAGCGTTCAACTTGTCCATTGGCCGTGGGAGTTGCAACGGCGTTAATAATATGTTTTATACCATATAATGAAGTAAACTCTTTAAACGTCTTGCTAGTAAAACTGGTACCTTTGTCAGTTATAAGACAAGTGGGCACACCGAAGTAACTAATATGCTCTTTTATCACACGAATACTAGTGAGAGACATGGTATTTTTAACGGCTGTTATATTAATATATTTTGTAAAGCTATCAACTAAGACCAAAATGTAACAATTTCCTTTTTTACTCTTGTTGAATGGACCTAAGTGGTCCGCGTGCACGTTATGAAATGGTACACAGACTTTTTCTATAGGGTGCAGCACACCTTCCTTTTTTCCCACCAGGTATTTTGTGATGGGCGCATTCTAAGCATGATTGAACGTATATTTTTCCAAATCGGCGCATCTTGGGGAACCAGTAATGTTGTTGAATACGATGTAAAGTTTTGTCAAAACCGTAATGCCCTATGTCATCGTGTTTTTTTTTTAATCTGCCAGCGTACGCCTTTGGGGACTAACCATCTACTTTCGTTCTCAACCATGCGATAGACACGACCGTTTTTTAATTTGTAGTTCTTGTGAATGTCCAAAACCATGTCAGTAGTTTTATCCTCTAAAATACTCTTAATTCTCTGTACCTCCTCGTCTGCATCCTGCACAGTGGCAATCCAGTTCTGATCAGAACTTTCAATACGTAAAATATCTAACACATGTGATTCAGATACAACGGGAATTACTGGCCCACGACTTAGCGCATCAACATGCGCCATTCGCGAACCAGGTCGATATTCGATGGTACAGTCAAACTCCTGTATTTGAACCCACCAACGAGCAACCCGCGGAATCAGGTCGCGCTTGATAAACGTGCATCTTAAAGCGCTACAATCTGTATAAATTGTGAACGGTATCCCAAGTAAATACACCCTGAATCAACTCAATGACGCAATAGCTGCTAAAGTCTCCAGTTCGTAAGAATGTAACTTGCGCTCATCAGTAGAAGTTTTGCGACTAAAATACGATACGGGGTGAAATTTGCCTTCAGTATCACTTTGTAGAAGTATACCAGCAAGTCCGTCTTTGCACGCGTCAGTATGTAATTGAGTGACACCCTTAGGGTCGTATATAGCTTATAACGGCCGTTGTATAAGCATGGATTTAATGACATTAAAGGACTCTTCTTGGTCGTTACCCCAAGTCCAAGATACGTTCTTTTTTAAAAGATCTGTCAAAGGGGATGTTATGACGGCATGATTTTTAATAAAGCGTCTAAAAAACCTGATAACCCTAGAAATTGTCTCAGTTCATGTACATTACGAGGAGTGAGGAACTTGGAAACTGCTTCAGTCTTCCCAATCCCTGGACGGATACCCGAAGAACTAATTTCGAAACCCAGATATTCGATAGTATCTAGGAAAAAATGACATTTACTTAACTTCAATGTTAACCCACCCAGCTTCAAAAGTGTCAAAACTTCTAACCTACTTAATCCCTCGGATACATTTTTGCTGGGAATGTCATCCATGTAAACGATTGCGTATTTAATCTTAGCGTCATGGAGAATTTTGTTAATTGTTTTCTGAAAGACTGAGGGGCCGTTAACTAGGCCAAATGGCATGCGATTGAACTCGTATTGTCCATCTGGGGTTACAAAAGTTGTTTTGGGATGGGATACTTCATTAATTTCAATTTGATAATAGCCTGAAGCTAAGTCCAATGAGGTGAAAAGTTTGTTGCCTGCCAGTTGGTCCAGCTGATCCTCCATACGAGGTAAAGTGTAATGATATTTCTTAGTTTTCCTGTTAAGTGCACGGTAGTCCACACATAAACGTTTTTCCCCGGTTTTCTTTTGCACTAGAACGATAGGACTAGCATAAGGTGAAGAGGATTCCCTAACTATACCACTGTCCATCATTTCCTGAACCATATTGCTAACGAGCGTTCTTTCAGAATGTGACAATCGATATGGTCTATACACAATAGGTACAGTATCTTCGAGCTCTATAACCATCTCTGAAACGCTAGTTAAACCAAGATCTTTTAATTTTTTTGAGAAACAATCTCTATATTTGACCAAATTTTTTTTCAAGAGTAAACGTTCATCATTAGATAAAGTTTCACCACAATTAATTAAATCATCAGAGGTAAGTGAATCAAACATCATCTGGCAACAATCTAAAACCTTGGATGTACCAAAGGAACTATTTTAAAAAGACCTAGTGATTAACGCATCCTTAGAGATAGTTATATCACTTTCCGAAACATTATAAATAAGTAACGAGCCAACACCATCTCTTATATCGTATCCACCTGCTAAGAGATAGTATTCCTTTCCCTCCTCTCCCCTCAACGATCCGTTTACGTAAACACTTCCACTAAAAGAGGGGTTAGACTTCACGCATATGACACTTAGTGACCGCTTCGGGATGCAAATACTATTGTTACATATTAAATGGACTTTAGATGAGTCAATATTCTCAAATATCAGTTCCGTTGGCGTCTTTGTAATGACTATATCAGGCATCTCAGTAAATTAATGTCCTAAAAGTACAGAGTGACTTGAACTTGAACTTGTGTAGGTACTTGAATTAGTGAACACTGGCTTCCTTAATCAACATGGCAGGGTACAGGGTAGCCTTTTATTTTTATATTAAAAATGTATTTATATACTGTAACGGTTAATAAATTTGTAGTAGTTTTTAAATGGAGTTATGAAAAGTTTAAGGTGACTATATGCACTGGGAAAATTAATTAAATAATGAATGTAATTAAGACTTACTACCGGCTAGGGCGAGCAGAGAGTTAAATAAAAGGTTGATTACAATGTATAGTATGAGATTATAATCGTGAATAGAATGTTACATAAATTTATATCTGGTATTTGAGTAAATGAACCTCAGGGAATGGATTCATAATAAATATTCTGCCGTGGCGTTGTTCGGTCCGTTGTGCAAGATGTTAGTATGCACTTAGCTAGTGGACACGTGGCTGGTGGTGATGCCGGCGTGCCAGGGTCTCCGCTGGTGTGCCTCGCTACCGCCATTATGGTGCGAAGCCCGGTGCGAAGACCCTGGAAATAGAAAAAGTGCGGGTCAGTTTGTCACTAGGCAATTACGTCCAAGTGACCCGCTAAAATAGCAGGTGAAGAGAATCTCCCAGCGGCAATGCAGCGTAGCTAGAAGCTATAATAAAATGAATATAATAGGCAGCACAAGCTGGTGCTGGTGGGGTCATCGGCCTCGTGGCACTAATTAGGTAGGCTGAAATAGCACACAGAATAATAAAATATATTAAGCCGTGCATTTTAGCAGGCAATAAGCTGCACCGCTGGAAAGTCTTCACCTGTAGAAAGAAGTAGGAAATGTTGATCTCAAAACTTACCCGGAGCCGACAGCAGTTGGCCACGGGGTCAAAGTGACTTTCCCCGGCGAAGGTTACCAAGGAAAGGAACGATATAAGAGCCGTCAGTTGATGACTGGGCTAGTGCTGTCCAATCTCGCTCGCACAACCATAGATATAGAATATGTATTTAGTAATAACTATCGAAACATACTAAAATATCGATTAATTTACGGATATTGTTTTAATTAGATTTATAAAGAATCCACAACGTTACAATACCCCCTCAATTAGTTCAGGGTTTTTGTTACCCAAAAACCCGATACTGTACTGCTCAATACAATGCCTGACTTACGCTTACACATACATACTTTCTTACATACCTCCTCTATCATTTTCATCCATACTTTGCGGTTACCACTTAAATAATGTAGTACACGCTTCCTTCCGAAGAGAGTTTCCAGGATAATAGGCGCTGGAGACTCCGACGTAAATCTAACAAGATGGTAAACATTTGAAATGTCACACAACAATTTCAATGGGAAGAAAAAGAGCAATAAATACCACTATATATTTTCTACTATAAAAGATAAAGTGTTATGTTTTTAGTATAGGGCTTCTTTTAGATGTATACATTACCGCATCTGCAATAAGGCTTATTTCACGAGTTTACAAACCGCTCGGAAGAAGACATAACAAAGATATGCAATAAGGCTTGTTTTTGGAACTGAGTTTGCACGACCGCTCAGCATAATAATGGTATAAAACCATAAGAATCAATACCCAGATACTGGTTGAATATCCCAGCTCCAAGAAAAGGTATCCATTGGTTTAAAACGCCAACGGACCGACAAATGGTATAAAACCATAAAAATAAGGTATCCGTTGGTTTAAAACGCCAACGGACCCAAAAACAACATCAGTTGGTTTAAAACGCCAACCGACCCACAACAACCTTTACTAGGCTAAGCCTAATAATAAAAGAAAACGAACATGAAGTTCAAAGTTCCATCTCAAAGAGAGGAGAAAAGAAGACGAAAATATATAGTAGTGGTAGGGTAATATGATTTAAAACTATAAAGACAATCAATTTGTCAAAAAAATATAATGAACAACTTTTAAAGTTATGACCAAGTCAATTTATTATTAAAGTGTTATTATAAAAGTAAAATAGTTTATTATTTGACCCACATCAGTGAGTATGTATGCAAACATCAGTTGCAATTGGAAAAACTAGTGTTAAAAAAAAAATCGGTTTTTTTTTTTTCAAAATTTCAAAAAAATTAAGAACCCTCGATTCAACAAGGTAGGTAGTTTCTCTAAAGTTTTGTAGTCGTTTATGTTTATATTTATATTTTGTGGCAAAAAGTAAAAAAAAAAATTATTTTTCAAGTTCAAAATGACCATGAAGGCATTTTAGGGTTGATCCAACGGATCATACAAAAAATTGCAACAAGGCAAAATAATTACGAAGTTAAAAAACTAATAAGTTGAAATATACATAATAAATTATTTTGGGGCAAGTCCAAAATGATAATTATTATTTATTCACTAGTGAATAAATTTTAATGTTTTGTTCAAAAAACAAAAACATAAAAGGGAACAGTCATCCTAAGAAAAGTATTACAACATGATAGAACATTAACCAATAGGTTATAAGATATTAATATTTAATATTCAGTTAAAAAAGTCCAAAAGTTGGTATTCATCAAAGAATAATTTTATTTTGTTTTTAAAAAACAAGACAAATTTTTAAACAATAACTAGTAGTAATTTTATATTTTAGTATACTGGCAACCTTTTTGATTGTCAAAACCATAAGACGTTTGACAACTAAGTTGAATTCAGTAGTTCAAACAATTTCAAAACAACTTGATAGTAATAAAATGTTCTAATATACGAACCAAAGATGTAATAACAATTGAAAAGTATTACATTATTTAGTAAGAAGACATAATTGACCTGTAGACCGTGTCTACCAACAGGATACATGAGTTATTTAAATTATAAAAGTTTTCGTAATATGTGAACAAGTTGGTAGGTACATGAAATTAAAATTTTATTGGTGACCCTTTTATAGGTACAAATATCATTACGACCATTGTAGTATCGAGATAAAGGTAGTGTATTACCACAGTGCAATACAATAAGGAATGTTATTATAAAATACAAGTTTTAGTTACAAGTATGTGTAGGTATATACTTGTTTGCCACAATAGTGTATAATATTGTTTAAGTGCAAAGCAAAGTTTATTGAATATTTACATATATTTTCAACAATAGTGATTATTAGAACAAAACAAGTGTTGTTCATAGTTAAGAAATTAGGTTGCTATTTAATTAATAAATTTATTAGTTTAGGTTAGGTTCTTGTATTGTATTATGTTTGATTAAAAATGTTTTATATGAAATATATTGATTATTTTACCTATATTAAGTTTATAGTTATGACACAAGTCATTTTAAAAGGACTCGGGGGAAATGGCTAATGCATTGCTGACTTTGAACGGTCAATTTATATAAGCGGTAATGATTTTAATGACTTTAAACTATACCCGACACAACAATCCCATATGCAGAACAAGACGAGGTCTATAAATTTAAGAATTTATTATCTTTGTTGTTCTTTTCAAAGATTTTATTAGTTGTATGGAGATCTTTTATTCTTTGTATTTTTTTTTCAAAGAATTGTTTTCATTTTTTTTTTCAAATACAAAAGCTAATTTGGATACAGAAATCCGATAACAAGCAACACTGACTACAAAACAGTTGAGTAAGTATTAAATTTAAAAGGTAAATGAACCCAAAGTTAAGTAAAATATAAAAGCTATGGTGCGATGAGCGAGATTGACAAATAAATTAAGTAAGTAATTTACTTCAATATAAGGAACTCAAATCAAGGAAAATCAAGTAGTATATATGTAACCTGTCAGTGAGTAATAAACTATTTGTGTATAATACATCAAAATAGTATTAATAAGTATATCAAAATAAAGAAAAATTTCAACCAGCAATAGGTTGATATAATAACCTAATATATGTTATTATAATGCACATAAAAGGTAAGCAAGTATAAAAAGTATGATAACTTCACTGACTGTGTACTTGGTGTGCGACAGACACCTATACAAAAATAGAATAAAAAGTAAATAGATAATGGTTGAGATCAACAAGTCCAAGAAAACAAAAGCAAATAGATCCTTAATTTACCAGTGGGTATAATAGTATAATATGCAGTTAAAATGACCATAAGAGGTATTAAACCAGTCTAGATGTTAAAAATGCAAAATATTTGTAAAAAGTAATGTTAATTAGCCTTGTTGTTATATTTAACACAAGTAATTAGTTAAATAAATGAGTAATTTCACTAATATAATGGAAAAAGTATGCATTATTCAGTTAATTATAAAAAAATTGAAATTAATAATTATTTTCAACTACCTTCATTTAGTTAAAATGAAAAATAACAATAAAATTGGTGAAAAAAATCACCACACTGGTAAAATAAAGAGGAAAATAAGAAGAAATAAAGTACTTACGGACCAAACACACAATACCTACGGCAGAATAATACCTTTGAAGGCGCCAATGTAACGGTTAATGTTTTTATAGAAGTTTTTGTAAATGAAGTTACAATAAAGTTAAGGTGACTTATGCACTGTGAAAATTAATTAAGTGATGGTTGTAATTGAGACTACTACCGGCTAGGGCGAGCAGAGTTAAATAAAAGGTTGATTACAATGTATAGTATGAGATTATAATCGTGAATAGAATGTTACATAAATTTATATCTGGTATTTGAGTAAATGAACCTCAGGGGATGGATTCATAATAAATATTCTGCCGTGGCGTTGTTCGGTCCGTTGTGCAAGATGTTAGTATGCACTTAGCTAGTGGACACGTGGCTGGTGGTGATGCCGGCGTGCCAGGGTCTCCGCTGGTGTGCCTCGCTACCGCCATTATGGTGCGAAGCCCGGTGCGAAGACCCTGGAAATAGAAAAAGTGCGGGTCAGTTTGTCACTAGGCAATTACGTCCAAGTGACCCGCTAAAATAGCAGGTGAAGAGAATCTCCCAGCGGCAATGCAGCGTAGCTAGAAGCTATAATAAAATGAATATAATAGGCAGCACAAGCTGGTGCTGGTGGGGTCATCGGCCTCGTGGCACTAATTAGGTAGGCTGAAATAGCACACAGAATAATAAAATATATTAAGCCGTGCATTTTAGCAGGCAATAAGCTGCACCGCTGGAAAGTCTTCACCTGTAGAAAGAAGTAGGAAATGTTGATCTCAAAACTTACCCGGAGCCGACAGCAGTTGGCCACGGGGTCAAAGTGACTTTCCCCGGCGAAGGTTACCAAGGAAAGGAACGATATAAGAGCCGTCAGTTGATGACTGGGCTAGTGCTGTCCAATCTCGCTCGCACAACCATAGATATAGAATATGTATTTAGTAATAACTATCGAAACATACTAAAATATCGATTAATTTACGGATATTGTTTTAATTAGATTTATAAAGAATCCACAACGTTACAATACAACCTTATTGGATGAACGTAGTTCTGACACCTGTTTTTCAGTTCTGTCTTGTCTGACTTTCGTTTCTAAAGGTGTTGACACTAGTCTTATTACTAAAGCAACTAAGTGCTAGATAGGACATCTATCACCACCACATGTTGCGCATTTCACCAAAGGCTTTTCACATTTAAAACTAGGGTGTTCTGTTTCTTTACAATTAAAACCAATTATGTTAGGATTTGAAATTTGGGTTCGTTGATTTACATTGTCTCTACGTTCGCTCCTATTTTTGTCATTCGAATAAGCCACTTACCTGTTCAGCCCTACTTTCACAGACCTAAAATACTTTAGAATTTACTCGGGTTCACTAAATTGGGCGGCTTGAGCACCTACCCTAATAGCACGATCGTCCACACCATACAAAATGCAATCAACTGCATGTTTGCCATAAATTTTGCACCTATTCAATAAATTCAGTTTCGTGTAATAATAATGCTCCAATGGTTCACCGTACTTTACACGTTTGGCTAACATCTCCGTCAAGAGCTCAGCATAATTCTCACGACATGGAAAAGACTCCACTAGCTTCTTCTTCCACTCACCCCACGTATGCAAAAGGGAGGGTAAACCCTGGTACCAGGTTTTCGCTACCCCTGTGAGTTTTGGAAGAGCGTAATGGATTATTTCTTTTTCAGATTAACCGTATATTTCAGCACATTCCTCTACTTTTGTTATCCAGACTAATACAGTTTGTTCTTCACTCATAGGGTCGAAATTTGGTATAACATTGGTAATGAACGATAATTATCTGAACTCTTGACGGTACTTAAAATTGATAAAAATTTATCTAAAATAGCCTTTGTATCAGATTTCCCTGTTAACCTACTCTTAGTAGATATTCGAGTTGACTCACGTTCGCTCGAGGTATCACTGCTATAAGCCATCCGTCTAGACCTCCTTTTAGTGCCACGTGGACTCCTCCGGTATTTTATCCTTTCATGTGAAGCGGCGCCACGCACAGTGCTAACACAGTCCCTGTCGTAACGCCTTGTCCTTGTCCTTTGTCCTTACGCAATCTCGACGGTCATGTCGTCCGGTCCTCATATCTTCCCATCAGTCCAGTATCGCTTGCTTCCATATCAATAGATCCTGTTCCACTGCCTTTTGACTTAGACAGTCCTTGGCCTCCTGGCCTGGGAGTGGTAATGCCCTCAGACCTGGGCCCACTCCTGCCCTCAAACCTGGGCTCACTCCTGCCCTCAAACCTGGGCTCACTCCTGCCCTCAAACCTGGGCTCACTTCTGCCCTCAAACCCGGGCATTCCTTGACCCTCAAACCTGGGTACTCCATCCATATTGAATATAACCCTTCCCCTCGATTATATTCAATATTAATATCCAATGAATCTGAAACTTGCAATCGTTGGTGAGCTTAATATATGTCGCGAAGTATAATATTAATTGTGCACGACACAAATGAACAATGAACACATGTGCCAGTGGCATGTAGATAAGTAAGCGTGAATGTGATGAACGAATTATGAAAAAATGTTAGGTTTACGTAAATTAAGACGTAATTATGTAATTATTTTTAATATTAAGCTAAGATGAATAGCTTATTACTGTTACTAGTTAGTTTTCTGAGTAATTAAGTATGTTAGAGTCAAAATTAATAAAGAAATTCCATTCCCTTAAAATCATAAGTAGCAAATAAAATTACGACTATGCATTACTCAGATTCTGACATAACTTCGTATAAATAGGAAAGACGACATTGTACACTAGTATGTAAACTTAATTACGGCCCGCAACTGCCTCCCACGACGTGAGAAGCGAATATGCGCTCCCCCGGCTCGTGCCATTTTATTATATAGTAGCTCGCGGGAGGCAGGGAACCATATATAAGTCTGAGGGGTCATTCCGCCCGTCATTCAGCGGCCCGACCTCGCGCGATACAGGCGTAAATACCTATTGTTGTGCAACTCTTATTGCTACAGGTAAATATATATAGTATATGATTAATTTGTATAATGTAAGTTGTATGAATAAATGAAAATGCGGGGGTGAGGGAGTTTGGATCGCGGGCCAGCACTATCAAAAGACTATAAAAGCAGGGACGATTTATTAGGAAATTACTCTCTCTCAGTACGCGGTCAAGAACAAGGAAGCTCAATAAGGAATAGTACATCAGGGGTACTGCTGGGCCAAGACTCCAATTCCTCGCTGACGTCATTAACTTCAAGCCACCCATCCAAAGTGTTTTCATTCTTCGAACAAAACCTAAAGCTACAGTCCACTGAAGTCAAGTGAAGAAGTGACAGTCTATTCGGTTTCAATTATAAATAAGACTCGCTGATGTAAAACTGAGAGAAAAATTAATTTTAAACTTGATATAAACCTTGCAGCAAACAAGTTGTTATAAAAGAAAAAAAAGACATTTATTTTATTCGAAATATAAGTAATCTAATTAAACAACGCACGACAGTGTTACTATACTATAACTCGTTAGTGTAGAATAGTAATAGAGTAAAATACATTGAATTTAATCAAAACAATTCAAATCAGTCATCAAAACTAATTGTCTATCTTCAGTTCCTTAGTTTTTAGGGTTCCGTTGCCAAATGGTAAAAAACGGAACCCTTTTAGATTCGTCATGTCTGTCTGTCTGTCCGTCCGTATGTCACAGCCAGTTTTCTCCGAAACTATAAGAACTATGCTGTTGAAACTTGGTAAGTAGATGTATTCTGTGAACCGCATGAAGATTTTCACAAAAATAGAAACAAAAACAAAAAAAATTGGGGGTTACTTAGAACTGAAACTCAAACAAATTTTTTCGCCAGACCTATACGTGTGTATCAATGGATAGGTCTCCAAAAATGATATTGAGGTTTCTAATATCATTTTTTTCTAAACTGAATAGTTTGCGCGAGAGACACTTCCAAAGTGGTAAAATGTGTCCCCCCCTGTAGCTTCTAAAATAAGAGAGTGATAAAACTAAAAAAAATATATGATGTACATTACCATGTAAACTTCCACCGATAATTGGTTTGAACCAGATCTAGTGAGTAGTTTTTTTTTAATACGTCTTAAATCGTAAACTGCAATTTACCTTTCATTTAAACAACTCAAATATAAAAATTTTACTTGCTGCTACGGAACCCTTCATGGGCGAGTCCGACTCGCACTTGGCGGGTTGTTTTTTTCATATCGTATCAATCTTATAACATTCATTATAATTTTATTCATAAGTATTGTCAATAGTTCAATTTGTACAAGTAAACCCCAACATCAAGCAGTGTTATGCGTTAGAGGGGGGGGGGGGGGGGTGAACCATTGCAAGATAAAGAAAAAAGATAAAAAAGATAAAAGATAAAATAAAAGAAAATCCCTTGTATTCGGCTGAGCTCGTCTCAGGAATTTTTCTTTATCTTGCAATGGTTCACCCCAGCACGAATCTATTACCGAAAACAGTAACTCGATAGCTCATCTCCTTCATACCCAAAACCGTGACAGAAAATTGGCAACGACGACGTCGACGACAACTCGATAGCAATAGGGCTTTTCTAAAGAAAATCCCTAAAAATGCTGAATAAAAAAAAGAAAGAAAAAAAGCTTAAAACTAAAAAGCTGCAAATAAACATAAATAATGAAGCCCGATTGCTGACCGAAACAAGTTTTATAGCAGGCGGAACCCATTAATTCTTTCCAGTTTCTGATTTGCAAACGGGCGTCCCACAGGAATGACTTATTTTTAAGCCATATAAAATAGACGTTTCATCAGATATTAAAATAAAATAATAAAAACAACCCCATTGCTGCTGAAAAGGCCGAGACAAGTTTGAAAGCAGGCGGTACCTTTTTTTTTTCGTGCGGATGTCCCCTCGGATACCCCCCCCCCCCCCGTTATGTCGGGCTTGAACCGACTAAAACCGCACGCCGTCTCGGGTCTAAAGACGCTGGGGTGTAAGGTTGCCCATAGAGCATATTCCTCGCACCCCGACTGACCCTGGGCCTTCTCCGGTTTCGAGATGGCCCCCTCGGGTTTGGGAACCACGGTGTCTCCGTCTTGCCCCGGTTTGGAGGAGGGGCGCTAGTTGCCCCGCCGTCCCGGCCTGCTTCTGCTGGGGTGACAGGCGGCCTCACCTGCCACTCCCAGGCCTGCGCTCATGGAGGACGGAGGTCGTTAAGCGACCTCCGGCACCTGAGTCGCCTGCGACGCGCGGCGAGCATGTTGCGGGCTTGGCGGGCCGGGATAGTTGTAAACCTCTCTCGGGCGCGTTCCGCCATGGATTTCCCACCGGTGACCGAAATTCATTTGATCATTTGACGTGTGACCGATAAAACATTAGGCCATTTTACTACTGATCGAATGAACAATTGACCAAAAGAGTTTTTATCGAACAAACATTTGGTATTTTTACTACTGATCGAAAGAACGTTTGGTCGAAAAACAGTTGACTAAAGAATATTTTAACAAACAAACCTTTGGTATTTTTACTACTGATTTCATTGATGAAATTTACTTATAAACTATTTATTAAATTTTGTTAATTTTATCAAACTGGACACTTCATTACGTTTTCGAACGGTTATCAGCTACATAAATTGTTAACGTAATTTCACTGCCTCATACGCTCGAATATAGTCACGTTATCGAAATCCAACTTTCCTTACTAGTGGTTCTGGCGGCTCTATTGGGGTTACAGTTCTAACCGAACCTAACCCAGAAGCGCCGGAACCACTAGTCACTCTAATCGCAACAATGTTTTTCGAAACAGCGTCTTTCGCGACTATTTCATTCGAGTCCATGAGCTTTCGAACCTATGAGGCAGTGGAAAAATAATTCGCTGTTGCGAATTATTTTTCCACTGCCTCACAGGTTTTACATAAGTAAATTTCATCAATGAAATCAGTAGTAAAAATACCAAAGGTTTGTTTGTTAAAATATTCTTTAGTCAACTGTTTTTCGATCAAACGTTAATTCGATCGGTAGTAAAAATACCAAATGTTTGTTCGATAAAAACTCTTTTGGTCAATTGTTCATTCGATCAGTAGTAGAATGGCCTAATGTTTTATCGGTCACACGTCAAATGATCAAATGAATTTCGGTCACCAGTGGTAAATCACTCCGCCATCTCCTTCGCGAGCTCATGATCAGATTACATGCTCGCAGAAGGAGGTGGCAGCGGCCCACGCGCTCGCGCTCCGCACCATTGCCGCAATCATGCTGCCGAGTGAGAGGACTCCCACCCCGATGGCTGCCACGAGGCCACGCCACGGCGCCTCCCACGCCGGGCAGTCCGCCAGCGTGTGCAGCCCTGAGTCCTCGCTCGCGTCGCAGTGATGGTACTCAGGCGTTGGCTCCTTCCTGATCCGATGCAGGTGGTCCCCGAAGCTCCCCTTACCGGAGATCACCTACGTCAGTCGATACGAGAGGTTTCCGTGTCGCCTCTCTAGCCAATCCTCCATGATGGGCCTTACCGCCTGCTATTGCGGCGTGCCCTGCGCTTGGTCGCCCAAGTCATTCCTTCCACTCCACCACGATGGCCTGGCGGAGCTGGGACTGCGCGGCCTCGATTTCTCGAGGCTCGGGGTTCCGTCTCTGCTCCCCCGCCTCCTTTCGCCACTGGTACAGTTGTGAAAAGGCTCTCGCCTCCAGGTCCCATGGCGGAGTTCCGGCACGGAGACTCGCCGCCTCAAAGGAGATCGTGCAGTACCCGCGGATGACCCTGAGGGCCATCACCCGCTGCGGAGCGCGTAGCATCCGCACACTTCTGACCTTCTGACCTCCGCCCATATTGGGCACCCATACAGAGCCAAGGACCGCACGATCCCCGCGTAGTCTTCTGCAGGAGTCATTTTATAAAACTAAAAAAATACATGATGTAAACTTCCACCGAAAGTTGGTTTGAACGAGTTAGTAAGTAGTATTTTTACCTCATAAATCGTGAACCGCAATTTACCTTTCTTTTAATCAACTCGAATTTAAAAATTAAAAAAAAAATTATAATGTTACTTGCTGCTACGGAACCCTTCATGGGCGAGTCCGACTCGGACTTGGCCGCTTTTTTAGGTTATATACGAAATAAAACAATTAATAAAAATATGTGTACGTGTAGGGTGGGGGTGGCATCAATGAGCCACGCGTACACAATGAGACACTCATCTCAACTCGGCAAGGCGACGTTGCCGCTCTGCGTTTTAGGCATGCACGGCAACGTTTCCGTACGCGCCCCTCACTCCCCAGTCGCTGGCTAGATACGGTGAGGAACGCGTGTGACAGCGAGAGTTTCATGTTTTCGTGACCTAAAAGTTAAAAGAAAAACGTAAGTAGTTTGTTTTCTCATGCTTTTTCTTTAAGTTATTTTACTTCGTGAATAATTTGCATGTAGAAAGGGTTTATCTGAGCTTCTTCTACAGTAGTTTAAGTAACAGCTACATGTTTCTGTTTAGAGCTACATAACCTTAAATAATTTGGAACCGGGGGTGTACGCAATGGGTCATTTGTCCTGTGTTTTCAATGAGCCATTGACTCATTGTGTACCCGCCCCGACTCATTGTGTGCTATAGCATGGTACACAATAGGCCAATTTATTGATAAATATAATTGTGTTTCAGAATGGGTCGAACCCCGAAGACCATCAGAAAAAAAGGAACTACAACCGCTGCCCAAATGCAACGAGCAATAGACCTTACCAACAATTCAGTCAGTATTCGAAGAGCGGCCAAAGAATGCGGAATCCCGTATCAAACGCTACAAAGATATGTAAAAAAATTTAAGAAAGGTGAAATGGAGCGATTGGAGCCAAATTACTCAGTAAATAAGGTTTTCACGCACGAACAAGAGCTGACCCTTCATGATTACATTATTGAATGTGCTGACAAGTTTTTTGGGCTCACATCAAAAGAATGTTGTCGTATCGCCTATCAGATGGCAAAAATAAATAACATTAAAATACCAAAATCATGGGAAATCAATGAAATGGCTGGACGTGACTGGCTTCGTGGATTTAAGAGAAGGTTTTCAAACTTATCGGTACGAAAACCAGAAGCATGCAGTTTGGCTAGAGCAACCGCTTTCAATAGAAGTAACGTGGAAAGGTTCTACAAAAATTTAAAAGAAGTATATGTGCGTCATCCCCAATTTGGCGACGGTAGTCGTGTATACAACTTGGATGAAACTTCAACTACGACGGTACAAAAGCCGCAAAAGGTATTGGCACCCAAAGGACGGAGTGTTTGCAAAGTAACAAGTGGAGAGCGGGGAGTCTTAGTAACAACTGCCTGTATTGTGAATGCACATGGTCAATCTTTACCGCCAGTAATGGTGTTCCCAAGGAACAACTACAAACCGAACATGATTTATGGTGCTCCACCAGGAACCCTTGGATTAGCAAACCCGAGTGGATGGATGACTGCTGACCTTTTCGTTGATGTAATGCGCCATTTCATCAAGTATTCATCGGCATCCAAGGATAATCCGGCGCTTCTTATTATGGATAATCACGAGAGCCATCTCTCTATAAATGCTCTAGATTTGGCGAAAGCTACCGGAGTTACAGTATTGACTCTGCATCCGCACACTACAGCAAAAATGCAGCCTTTGGATGTCGGGTTGTACGGGCCATTTAAAGTTTATTACAACGCTGCAGTCGACTCTTTTATGATGCGCAACCCTGGAAGAGGCATGACAATATACAATGTTGCGGAATGCGTTGGACAAGCCTACCTCAAATCTATGACCCCATCAAACATAATAAATGCTTTTAAGAAATGTGGAATTTATCCATTCGATGACCAAATATTTACTGACATAGACTTTTTGCCAAGCTGTATTACAGACAGACCTGCAGCTGAAGACAACGATGACACCGACGCAGAGGACATTATCTGCGGGTCTCCACTAGTGAATTCAGTAGATCAAGATAGTTATGTAGAACCATTAGCCTGCGAATCTCCTTCGATCTTAGGACAAGACGAATCTATTGCCGAAGCAGTTACAGTAACTGACATGACACTGAAACAAGCCGCCTTCAAAATTGTTAGTGAAGCAATCTCATGCACAGCTAAACCTAAGCAAGATGTAGGGAAATCAAAAACTCCCATAACTATCATGAAGACTGCTTTCAAACTAGGCACTTCTAAGTTACTTGAAAGTGCTGTTGTATCTTATACTACTAGAGCTACTACTCCAACTCCTAATACTCCTACTCCTGTGCTGCCATGCACTTCTAAGGTTAACATTGATATTTCTGGACCAAGTAACTTTATTTCACCCCAATCATTTCGTCCACCAATTAAAGCAGAACCTCGAAAGAAACAGATAACAAGGAAGCGTGGAAAAAGTATCATAGCTACTGATACTCCTGAAAAGGAAGCCTTGGCTCAGACAAAAAGGAAAATAACAAAAACGAAACCGAAAATTGATACTAAAAAAGTCAAATTGGTCCGGAAGGATTTATTTGAACAAACAAAAAAAGTTAAGAAGCAAATAGTTCTTTCCGATACATCGAATGATGAAGATGAAGACTTTCGGGCCAGTGGATCGTCTTCCGGTGGCGAAGCATATGTAAGTGACTCCGAAGATGACGAAGTCATTTTGACCGATGACTTTCCCCCATTGCCAAGACAGCCTGTCGTCAAAGATTATGTTATTGTCCGCTTTAAATCAAAAACCGATGATGTTTACTATGTCGGTCAAATATTAGAAGTCATCGACGATGATGATGAGTGCGACTTTTATATTTCTTTTTTAAAGCTAAAGAGCAAGGCCCAGCAAAAATTTACAGATCCTCTTGAGCCCGATACAGCGGGTGTTAAAAGGATCGACATCAAATATATTTTGCCAAAACCGAAAGTCGAGGGCACAAATCGTCGTGCCAAGACATACAAATTTGCTGTAGAAATGTCACTTTTGAAGTTACGATATTAGTAAGAGTAACAATTGTTAATAGTAAAGATATTCGAAATACAAAAAGCATTACAAAGGATTTTTAGTATTAAGATTAAGTAAAAAGTGCCTAAAATGATAATCAATAAGACTGTTAATAGACTAGGTATTTTTGATATTTTTTGTGAGTTACCTCTACATAGGAAGTTAACTAAAGACTTTAATAGATAATAATTTGTTATTAGGTAGTCTGAGGCACAAATCGTCGTGCATCGATTTACAAGTATTAATTAAACTACTTGTCAAGTTAGATCTCTATTAGTACCTAAGCGTTATTCCCTGCAATATTAATAAAAGTTACCGTTTTAATAAGACTGTTATGCTTAATTATGTTTTGTTTTGCAAAGATAATATGTCAAAAAATTATAATATTAAGAAAAACGTAAGACTGAAGATTTAATAAGTTACTGTTAACTAAACTATATAAAAAAAGGTCTCAAACGATTGAAATAAATAACTTTTATATAAATATTGTGTTTTACTCATGAAGTTTTGAATAAATATAGAGATAATAATACTTATATACATGCTTGGCTGATTGCGTGCCCCCCGAACCATTGTGTACCACCGCCTATGCCCGTTGTGTACCGCTAGGTGTACACAATGGGACATTTCTCACATTTTAAAAAAAAGCTATTTGCTCCTTTCAGGATGATTTTAGAACAAAACTGACTATGCCATTGGATAGTTAGTTAAATTTCCTTACTGTTGATGCATATAACATTTCTGTCATGTGTAGGAATGCAGAAATATGGGACTCCAAATTTTTCCTGGCTCATTGATGCCACTCCCACCCTACTACTGTACACAGGTAAGAAGTGAAACTTCTTTATGACCTTATGTTTGGAAAAATGATCTAGTATAATATGCAACTTTACAGAAATTGGTTAAATATACTTAAATTACATAAAGTTTAACAAAAGGCTTTTATTATCATAGACATGAATACAAATAATACAATTGTTTCATTTTACCTTATTACTACTAAGATTATTACAGCATTTCATTAACGTACAAAACAGTGGTAATAATAACTAGTTTTAATGGAATTATAAACATTGACCGATAGTTAGAATCAAAAACTGAGGTTAACCTTAAATAACTTGAAAAAAATAAATACCATAATCACACCCACGTGTTAGAAAAAGAGATATAATTACTTACTTTTTTTAGAAATTCACTGGAATTAGAATTAAAATACACTGTTTGATTTTGCTGATCACTATCAGTCAAATAAATCAACTTTTTTTTAAAAGATGGCGCGTAACGGAAACATGTGACCGTAAATTTTTTTCCAACGCCGATAAAGAAGTTTCACTTCAAAAACCTTCTTAAAAAGAAGCTTTTACTACAAAAAACGGTTCTACTAAAACGAACATAACAATTTTATACAAGGGTATAGTACATAGACCGATCATGAAGGAGTGGTTGGAGAGGGACCATGGGGACCTCTCCTACCGGATGTGCCAGATGGTTACCGGACACGGGTGTTTCGGTAAGTATCTGTGGCGCATCCACCGGGAGACAACGCCGCAGTGCCAGCACTGCGAGGATCCTGGCGAAGACACGGCGCTCCACACGTTGTTGCTGTGCCCTGCGTGGGCGAGTCAACGCCGGGATCTCGTTGCGGTCCTGGGCGTGGACGGTCTCTCGTTGGAAACCATGGTGAGGGCCGTGGTCTCCGACGGGAGCAAGTGGCACGCCGCCGCCTCTTTCTGCGAGCAGGTAATGCGCGCGAAAGAGACGGCGGAGAGGGAGCGGGAGAGAACCCTGCCCCCCGAGTTTCGCAGTCTGCGGCGAGGACGCCGCAGACTCATCTACGCCGGGGACTACCGACCTCCATGATCGGTGCCTGAGGACGGCAGTTGGCCGACTCGCCGTCCTTACAGAAGCAGGCCGTGGCGGAGGCGTGTCGTGTGTGCCCTACACACGCCTGCCAACTCACCGAAGCGGGATAAAACCCGACCCTACCAGGCGAGGCCGCGGTGGCGGCCAAAGTCCGCCGGTAACCCTGGGGTTATCCTTTCGAGGGCTTACCCGGGGTGCCCGGCAACGGACACTTGGGGAGGACACCGTGCGGTTTTAGTCGAGACACGACATAACCACCCCCGCTGGCCATCCGAATCCGAATCTGGGTATCCGAAGGGATTTCCGCACGTAAAAATAAAATAAAAATAGGAAGCCATAAAGCAGGCTAAACGGCGGGCCCGCGAAGTCATCTCTAGACATCGCCAACGCCTTCAACACCCTACCCTGGAGCTGCGTTAGGAAGGCGCTCGCGTATCACGGAGTGCCTCCTTACCTCCGCCGCATTGTCGAGGCATACCTATCCGAGAGGGCCATAGTTTACCCGAGCTGGCTAGGGCCAGGGCGGCGAGAAGTGTCGTGCGGTGTTCCGCAGGGGTCGGTCCTAGGGCCACTCCTGTGGAACATCGGATACGACTGGGTGCTGCGCGGTTCGTTGCTCGAGGGTGTCAGCATAACGTGTTATGCTGACGGCACCCTCGTTATGGCACGGGGAGCAACGCACCGAAGCGCGGCACTAAAGGCCACGGCAGGGGTTGCTCAAGTCGTGGGTCGAATACAGCGGCTGGGACTCGAGGTGGCTCTCCACAAATCCGAAGCTATGTATTTCCACGGGCCTCGGAGGGGGCCACCTGCGGGAACCAGCATAACCGTAGGGGGCGTAAGCATCGGCATCGAGCCCACGATGAAGTACCTTGGGCTCGTACTCGATAGCCGATGGGACTTCGGACCTCATCTCCGAAGTCTGGTCCCGAAACTGAGGGGGGCTGCGGCCGCGCTATCGCGGCTGATGCCCAACGTTAAGGGACCCAACGCCCCCACTAGGAGACTGTACCTGGGGATCGTGCGAAGCATGGCCCTGTACGGGGCCCCAGTATGGGCGGAGACTCTGGCGGCCCGCAATGTGGCTGTATTAAACAGCCCGTTAAGAGCGATGGCCGTCAGAGTCATCAAGGGGTATCGCACGATCTCCGTCGAGGCGGCATGTCTCCTAGCCGGGATCCCTCCATGGGACCTGGAAGCGAGAGCCCTTGCGCTGCTGTACCAGTGGCGCAAGGAGGCGCTGGAGCGGGGCCATAGGCCGGAGCCCCGAGAAATCAGGGCTCAGCGGTCCCTGCTCCGCCAGGAACTCATGGAGACATGGAGGGGTTTAGTGAAGTAAAGTGATTTTGGTTTTTCAGTCTACGTAAATATCATACTTCGAGTGTTCTTTATTCAAAAGTAATGACAATATTTCCGCGCATGTTTAAGAAATAGTACATTACTGCCCCGGCCGCCAAGTGTAGTGTTGCCGGACGATCGTGAAGTATGCGGGCCGAGGCACGCATTCGGCTTGTATAGTGCTTTTCTCAAACAATGCGCGGAAATTAATACTAAGTTGTATCTAGGCAGAACTCATGTTATGTAAATTATTCTGTGTATCTGTCTGTGTACTGTGACCTCTTAAACTCACTTTTATATATTTGTATTACTATTTTATGTGTGATTATTCTGTATATCTATCTGTGACTGCTATTTCTCTGTGTATAAATATATGTATGTACAACTGATCCTTGCGTTTCATTGGAGATCAGCTAACCTGTGCACCACCTAAGAACCTCTGTATAAAGGCGCCCTGGGATTAGGAACTTTGTTGCTCACCTGGTCTAGCCGGTGTGGGACCCCACTAAGAAAAAGGGTTACACACTGAACAAAATTTTCGTAGGTTTTCAAATATCTTTCTTTCGATTTTGGCGGCAACAAATGTTCTATTACGGCTCTTGCCGCCTTTTGAATTTCAGGTGGCGTTAAAGTAAATTCATTCTTGAACTCATTTTGTCAAATACAATTAGTTACCTTTTTTTGCTTTAGGATTTTTTTTTTGTGCGGAAATCCCTTCGGATAACCCCCCGCCGGCCAGCGGGGGCGGTTATGTCGCTCTTGAACCGACTAAAACCGCACGCCGTCTCGGGTCTTCAGACGTCGGGGTGTAAGATTGCACATAGAGCATATCTCTCGCACCCCGACTGACCCTGGGCCATCTCCGGTTTCGAGATGGCCCCTCGGGTTTGGAAACCACGGTGTCCCAGTCATGCCCCGGTTTGGGGGAGGGGCGCTAGGCGCCTGCGACTTGCGGCGAGCATGTTGCGGGCTTGGTGGGCCGGGAGAGTTCTGAACCTCTTCCGGGCGCGCTCCGCCATCTCTTTCGCGAGCATGTAATGCTCGCAGAAGGAGGTGGCGGCGGCCCACGCGCTCGCGCTTCGCACCATTGCCGCAATCATGCTGCCGAGCGAGAGGACTCCCACCCCGATGGCTGCCACGAGGTCACGCCTCGGTGCCTCCCACGCCGGGCAGTCTGTCAGCGTGTGCAGCCCTGAGTCCTCACTCGCGCCTACTTTTCAAAATCAATGACGAACAACGAACAACAGTAATTTGTCACGCGGCAAAATGTTCATTTGTTTTTTTTTTTCTTAATAAACAGCTTTCTATTTGCAAGCCAGTTCTGTATTTAAATAATGCCTTGGATAAGTTACCTTCTTTGTTGCCATGGTTCGGAGTAAAAGATGGTTCCCTTTTTAAATTACACGACAGATATGAGTTTACATAGTAATTTATTTGGCCGTTAAAACACGACAGATATGGATTTTCTTACAACTTCTGCCGGCCGCTGCTCGCATGTACAGCAATTTCGATTCATCTCGAAGTTCATGTCATGTTGTCAAAATAATGTTCAAATTTTCAAGCATGTTTGAGAAAAGAATATTATTAGTTCTGTAGGTTGTGCTGATTTCAAAAGCTTGTATCGCGCAAGTTTTTTCTTTGTAATTACGCTACAAGATTTTGAAATCAGCACAACCCACAGAACTAATAATATTCAAAGAATATTATTAGTTCTGTGGTACAGTACAACCCCTGTTTAAAATTATTATTTTCGTTTTAGTACAACTGTTTTTTTTTATAAAAGCTCGTTTTTAAGAAGTTTTTTTTACTAATTATTGAATTTTCACCTTTTTAGTTTTAGTAATGTCATGTAGAACCAAAGTGATAGCCAAGACCAGTCAAAGGAGTTCAACACAACGAGTCTATCTTGTTTAGTTGCAGTAGGCGTACCATGAAACGTACATCTGTAATTGCGGGCCCGCACGAAACACGAACGTAAGAAGTGTTATTTAGTACCATTAGAACCATGAAGTTACTTTGGATTTCGTTCTTTCGATCGGGGCCATAAAGTATGTTCGAGAGTGAATTATCATGTCATATCAGGGAGTTTGTCAAGGCAAAACAAATGATCAAAACTCGAAAGGCTTATCTTCTTTAGTTTAGGAGTTGCTGTGATCACCTTCCTACCACATCATCCGACCCTGAATATCATATCATACCAGAGAGTTTGTCAAGACAAAACAAATAATCCCAAACTCGATAGCTTTATCTTGATTAATTTAGGAGTTCCTGTAGCCTTGCTAGTTCATCATCAGACCGTGAATACCATGCAGAGAGGTTTTTATGACAAAACAAATGAACCCAAACTCAATAGGTTTATCTTGTTCACTTTAGGAGTTGCTATGGCCACTTTCCTACTCCATCATTAGACCCTGAATACCATGTCACATCAGAGAGTTTGTCATGATAAAACTAATGAAACCCAAATACGGGCTGTTGAGACAGTGTTTGAGAAAAACAGACGAAACGACAAAAATTCTAAAAGTCAAATTTTTGGCATCGGTATTGTTCCTAGACCACACGTCAATTATTTTTGGTGGCAACGAATTGGGTGTTTGACTTTTTAGCATAGTATTAGGTCCTTATATGAAATTGGCGTTTTGTCGTACTGGCCACTTTGATCTCAAATCTCTCCTCTCTGGTTAGGAAATTCAAATTCAGCTATTTACTCATGCTTTTGTGTTTTGAGAACCGTAATTCATTTGTATTTCTTCTTTTGATTTTTTCTTTGCGTCACTCAGTTTACAAAATGGAAAACTTGAAATATCGCATTCTTTACGAGTACGAGTTCCATCGTGACTCCAGTGCTGCAGAAACGGCTCGAAGGATTAATGATGTGAATGGCGGCGGTGTCGCAAAAGAAAACACAATGAAAACAAAATTTATACATATAAATAAAATTGGAGTGTCTGTTTGTAATATTGAAATAACCGTTTTTTACTACATGTATATATAGGGTACATACACCAAAATATTTTTTTTTATAATTTATGTCTGTCTGTCTGTCTCTCTGTCTATCTGTCTGTTTGTTCCGGCTAATTTCTGTAATGGCTGGACCCATTTTGACGGGACTTTCACTGGCAGATAAGTAATATAACAAGAAGTAACATAGACTACTTCAATTTTAGAAAAATTAATTAGGGTTCCGCGCAAAAAAAACTAAAGCCATAAAAATCTTAATCCACGCAGACGAAGTCGCGGGCACAGCTAGTATAAATATATATTTAGTGTTTATCAACTTTCGATATTGACTTTACCTATTGCTTTTATTAAATTAAATTATACGTGATATTACATATTTGGCTCTAACATCCTCAACAAGAAATGTCATCAGTTCACGACACAGGAAACAAAAGTAGAATGACAAACTTAACAGCCAGCTATTGGTTTGTTCAAGTATGCAGAATTGTGACTAAACACGTGAAAGTGATTTTTTTACCGTAATACTAACATAATATTAACATAATTTACCAGTAAATTTATCCGAGGAATGTAATCATTTTGTTTATAGTTACGTAAGTGATGTCATTTTATGTAATTTGGATGTTCTATTGTGAGGTGATAGATATGAATCTGAGCTGAAGAAAATGTACTTGCAACTTTAAGTGTAGTGTTACTTACAGCCTTATTAAATGCAAGTGCTAAAATGCAACGCTGAATTGCGAAACTGCTGTATAAAAACAATGAGATAGAATCAGTAACCATAAACTCAAGATGAGCTTTTGTAATTATAATTACCCGTTATTATTATGATGTATTTACGCTACTGTTTCTTGTCTATACTGCTACCAGGAAAAAATAAAATATGTTTAATCTATACCTATTAATAATATAAAGAGGAAAGATTTGTTTGTGTGTAAGGATAAACTCTAAAACTATTGAATCGATTTCAAAAAATATTTCATTATTATAATGAATACATTATCCCTGAGTAACAAAGGCTACTTTTTATCCCGATATTCCCATGGGATCAGTTAATACCTACTTATGTGGGCGAGGCCGCGGACAACAGCTAGTTTTTAGTAAGTTGGTGTTGTGACGGTAGACGGTGAGGCGCTCTTTTATGTCGTCATGCTCACCTCTCAGCTGCCATTCTCTGTACTGAGTGTGTGCTTCGATCAAGAATACCGCGTGTCCTTTTACTAAATTTTTGATTCTCCGTGTGTGTCTGTGTATTGTTACGTGTTTTTCATATCATTGATATTTTTAAAATACACTAGCTATTCCCCGCGTCGTCACCCACGTGGAATTCTGATCCTGTTCCTGCGGAACCCATGGGAACCTATTATTTTGAGGCAGCCCAATTCTGCGCGGATGTGGCGTACATCGGCATATAATATTATATCTGCACTTTGTATTTTTGTTGTTAGTAATTTTGTTTCTTTTTTATATTCCGTATTAGAATTTTGTATATCTTTCTTTGGTTTTAGTGTGGAAACCTAAGTAAGGCACGTAATGTATCCATCTGTATTAAAATTAAATTAATTTTTTTTTTCTTTGTCTTCTCCATGTGGTATTTCAGACTATAATCTACCCCTGTTCCAAATTCCAGCCAGATGATCTTAGAGCATGATTGAGTAATAAACATCCAAACATCTTCACAAACTCTCACATATCATTAACTTGCAAATTAGTTCTGTCTGTACATTGGATATATTTAAAAAAAAACTTGGGTATGTTAAATGAACGATTCTGAACACAAAAATATTATTTTTAAATTCTTGTCTGTTTATCTGTTTGATGTTAGATTGCAATTGGTTAATTATAACCGGAGATATTACCAAAAAACGACGACCGACCTCCGCGCTGGCGGAGCCGCGGGTATCAGCTAGTACATTGTAAGTAAATGATATCCTGATGACAATACATTATATTATACCTTATAATGGTGTAACTTTTGCTGGGCTCCGAAGATGTTGGTGGGCCCCCAGCTTAACAAAAGTCTTTCCCAGAAGCTTTTCGTCAGCCGGCTCTTTAACAATTCAATATGTGTTGTCATTTTCCCTATTATACCATATACCATACCATAACAACATTATGGCATAAAACAAGGTTAAAATAATTATATAAGAAATAACAATGGCTCATAATGGGGCCAAAATAACAACGCCTACGGCGAGCGGTCTGGATTTCCAAGTTTCACGTTGGCTTAGCTGTGTAATAACTTGGAATAAACGCCACATAGAACTTCCTTTGTGTCTATGAAATCATCACATAAATTATAGTGAATGCAAATGTCTGAATTCGGAATAATTGACTACTCGCATTGAACCCGTTTCGAATATCCGGCATGTAGGTGTTGATACGACCCGCCTGGTTTTCTAATAACGAAAAGTTCATTGCATAAAAACCTTATTGCGATTGTCACAATTCACATGTTGTAAATTAATTTAACTACCCGTTACTTGTTAAGAAAACAGCAATTATAAAACTCAGACGCATAAAGGGTAAAAAACATTTAGGAGGTCTTTTCTTTGCCATTCACACAACTAAGGTACATTTTATTACATGCGTTGCATAATCGAATGTAATTTAAACTAAAAATGATGTAAATGTTACTGCTCGTAACCGTGTCGTCGATTTAGAGAGATAGTAAAAGTGGTCAGTCTTGAAAAAAAAAAGCGAAAACCGCTCGAGAACGGGCTCTGACCGGCCGACATAACAAGCAAACTCATTTCGTATGAGCGGGTAAAATTAAATCAAGAAGTTTTAACAATTGCTTTACCTACTTTAAATAGTGGTTAAATGTTTTCACATCTCTATTGTTATTGCAACTAATTTATTGATATAGAAATATATTTCCTAGATTTAGTTACACTTCGTGACAAGGAAAGTTCCGTAATACAAAATGGATATTAAAAATATCTTGATATGCTTACTTGTAGATAGTAGATATTTGTATCCTATTCCACATTTTCAAATAAGTAGTTAAATGTATGGTATATGTAGGACCAAATATTGAAATTGAAATAGGTAGCAAAAAAAGATATAGATCATTTGAATGTTTGGATGTTTGGACTATAATATGTCTAGGTTGCTTTAAAGACTAGATAGCTCACTGAATCCCCATTGCATTAGGTACATCGTGGTTTACATAGTCTTTTGACAAAGTAGCAGATTGGGATGATATCGTTGCACGTTGGGACTCTCCTTTTAGTCTCTGTCCGTCGAGAACAAACTACATCCGCGTATACGAATTCTGACAATAAATTGTTCTACATATTCACCTTCAATCATAACATTACATGCAGTAATTTCTTGATTCCTCGCAAAAACAATCCGAAACGGCAAACATAACGTTTTTTAGTGTTTTACTTAGGTTTCTCTCTTTGAAATGAATACCAACCGTAGTATCTAGCCAGACCAACTGTAGAGTCTGCTTTCTGGCTGTTACTTGCTTCCTCGAATTCAATTATGTCATGATACTCATGATGCGGTGATTTAGGTGAATCAGCTTAGAAAGGATTCGAAAGGCCCAAGTGTAACATGTTATATAAAGCAACAAAACATCTACTTATAATTGGCAACATATTGTTGTTTTGTCAGTTTAATAATTATACAGATTCTCGTTCCTCCCATTCACTGTAGGCAACTTCTAGTCAAATTCGACACAGTGACAGGTGAAGAAAACTCGACTTATTGTATTGGGCCTACAAAAATGCGGCAATCAGTACAGTGGGTCTTTCCTTTTGCCTACATAATTGAAATAAGAAGAGAATGATCCCCCTGCTGTGGTTTTCCCAAGCGACTACAATATGGGGTCCTTCAAGAAGAGCATTAGAAAGAGTCGGCAGCGCGAGTGTGACACGCCTGAAAAAACCATTCCCGGTCCGTGAGTTGAACTAATGAGTTACCCTCCTTAAAATACCGGCCTTCTAACATGTCATTTGATTTATTCTCAAAAATTAAAGATAAACTCACAGCAATTCATTTTATGGGCCATAACGGCCGTAGTGACTATGAAACCACCACCCTTTCGGTCCCGAAGGTGGCTTATAATGCAAGTAGAAATGAATGTCTGGGTTCGGGCCCGTTACCGTACCTGAGAATTGTAGGACCACCGTAACCGGGCTGTTTTGTGGCTTATGTACATCGGAGGTTCTTTACTGTGACCATGCTGGCCAGAGAGAGTTATCATTCTCTTAAAGCGATATTATGACAGAGTTATTATGTTATATTATAAATGTATAATATGTATGTATTTACAAAATAAAAAAGTATCTGCGTATGTTTATCCGCATTCTGGAACCCATAACACAAGCCAGTTAAACTAGGCTTATTTTGGGTCTAGAAAGCGCTGTGTAGAATATCGTAAAATATACGTAGAATATATACATATATATATATATATCATATACGTACGTATATATATTATATATAGGTATATTATGTTTACATTTATCATCATGTGTAGGCCTGAATTGCCTTTTTTTACACACATTTAAATATACTACACGTATATAGATGAACCTGAAAAAGCATATTTTTCAATTATTCCGTTTGTTATACTTTTAGTAGCACTAGAAGTTACTGAAACCTGTTTGTAAACAAGTTAAGTTTTCATTTTCTTTTCTTGCTACTAAGCGCGTGGCAATAAACGCTTGCAACACGAAAGCTGTCACTCATACGTATAGTTATTTAGTAATCTGCGATAGTTTGTACCATAGATTACTATATAGTTATTTTGTTAATAATATCCACTTCCTTAAGAACCCCCCTCCCAGTGCTGAGACCTAAGCTTCCCTAGCTTAGGTCTTGAAGATTTTAGTGGGGCCCCATGTGCTGGTGGGGCCGCTTCACTACAGGGTGTATGAGGTGTACAATATTCTATAGTCATCTTTATATTCTTGCCCTTATCCCATATTTATTTGGAGTTTCTGCTATAAAATGGCAAAAAGTAACATAAAAAGTAACTAACTTCAAAAACCACTAAAAACAGGCACTGAAAAATAAACTGAATTACAGATTGAATTCAAAATACGCGTAAGACTTTTTTTTTGAAGTCGGTGCCAAGCCCGAAATACAACGAAAAATTCAATGTCATTCGAGACGTCTGATTTCGGTTGGGGTTCCGTTGCTAGAAAGTCGATTAAAATAAAATTTTAATAAAAAAGGTCATTATTTTTATCTTGGAATAATGTTACGTAGTCACACTTGCGCCACAGCTATTCTTCAGAATAAAACATAAAAGTGGCACACAGTATAAAAATAAATGTATCTATAGTTTATCGCGGCAAATCTATTATTGGCTAATAAAAGTGGCTGTGCCGTAGCGCTTCCTGTAGCCCGCACAATCGATTTAACAAACCCCGCCTCCATCAGAAGATCATCCAGTTGAATTAAATTAGGAATTAGCCTTCATGTACCGTGACATCACAGATAAAATGCAGTAGAGCTGCTGCACTAGATTCAAAAGAAGGATTTCACCTCTGCAAAAACTATCTACTCGTACCAATTGAAGGCACTTTTGGTGAAGATTGGGCACATTCAGACATAAATCATAGCTTTATCTATAATGATTAGGTACTAAATGCCCGGCAATATGTCTTCATTTTTTGTCAGGTACATTTTTTTCAGTTAGTAATCTTTATTGTTCTGTGTCAAACTTCATCACTATCGGAATAATAGTTTTGAAGTAGTACAAATGAATATCATAATAAACCATTATTTTTGTATTTAGTGATTTTATTTTGTGTGAACAACGCGATGACGCGTGGGGATCCATATGTCATACTCGTGGTGCACGAGGTGGTTGATGATTAAATGGTTGTGTAATCTACTCAGTTGAGAACAAGGAACGAACCATGGCTTAACTAATACCTTCAGTATTTTCTACCAGTTAGTCAAAGAGTGATGCGAAGGTACTTAAATATGTCCTCAGCTTCTACATTCAGAGTCTAGCAGCGAATGTATATAAAGAGTTTCGCCAATCATGGAGACTGTAATTTTTCTAACTTTTCTTCTGCTGCACGCATGGAGCAGTGATTTTATTGCCATTGGCTACACGTTACCAACGTATTTACTCATCCCTGGCCCTAATAAGCACTTAATAAAATCCGTGATTTAATAAGGGCGTTTGAACAATAAGTCAGGCACAATACTAACAAGTTAATCTAAAAAGCTGTTATGTGCAAAGGACGGCTAATCCTCTCTATTATTGTAATGTCTCAAACTTATATCAAAATAATGATAAATGTTTGCTGAAGTCGCCTAAAATTTCATCAAATAAAGTTCCAGATCGACAAAGTGGAAATCCTAAAAGTATAATGTCCTCAAAAGGAACAAGCGTAAATATAAATAATTATGTTCATTACAAATTACGCTACTACAAAAATAGAATTGAATGTCGCAATTGAAAAAAGTTTCGCTCTGCATAGCATTAGCCCACATAATTAGTACAACGCTACCGAGCTTGAACGTATTAATCACCATTGAAAACGATAGGAAATTCGAAAATAATTGCACTTCAGTCTTTGTAGAAAGCAGGTCGTAATAACCTAATAGTTGAAAAAGGTATTTTGCAACGAGACGTCCATAATCACTTAAACAGAACGCAAAACAACGTACGCCATTTATGCACTACATAATCTATACTAATATTATAAAGTGAAAAAATATGATTTTTTTGAGTTTGTTTATAAGTTGAAAATAATATTCGGAACCACTGTACTTATTGCAAAAAGTGTTTCACCACGAGGGCTTGCTAGTATTCTACATCTCTAAATTACGTATAAAAAAAAAGTATGTACGGAGGCATGGAGAGAAATTGAAAACAGCTCTTGTAGGTTAGGGGTATCATTTCCTTTTCTTTTAAGAAATTTTTGTTCATATTACGATAAAAAAATTGAGTTTGGTTACATTTTCTTAATACGTTAATTTGTTAACCATATTAACAAGCCAGAATCGTATCAAGTGGATAGACATTGTCTCTACCTACCCCAATGGGAAAGAGTCGTGACTATAATTATCTATGAATGAATTAACTAAATCGTTGATTTTGCAAATACGATCGTCGCTGTATGTGTGTTTCTGAGTTTACACACAATAATTTGGTAAATCGAACTTATAATTCTAAATGTAGTGATCCCGAGGCTTGGAAGTAAATAAGTAAGTAGGTACTGTAGTGTTCGGACTCCTTCGAACACTATAGTTAGTTGCCTGGCCATCATGCGTCAGCGGTATTAAAAATAAATTTGTTTAAATATAAAAAATAGATAGAATAGTAAAACAATCGGTTGGCGGACGGTTGGAGACAGCGGGTGACCGGGGGCTCCGGCCTCGACCCGCCGCACGAAGAGAGTATCTAAAAAAGTGGTCTTAGGCTCAATCACTGAGCAGAATCCACGTTCCTCTTCAGTTCGTATAGTAAAACTAAATAATCTCGCGTAAAATCCCCTAAAACTCGTTGATGGGAGTTTTGTGTGAAAAATAAATATTATAAAATATATTATTTCTTGTGTTATCATTTAATTATCACAAGAGAAGCTGTGAAGTCAAACCCCAGACGTCACAGTACTAAGTCAAAATACAGTTTTTCATCCCATGTCTAAAGTTTTGTCTATCGAGGTCTAGTATTTTTCTGCATCGGCGTGTGCGCAGCAACCCCTCAGTCCACAGACACCTCCCGCGCCTCTCTGGGACCTATACTCAGGCTGATATAGCTAATTTAAGAGTTTCGGAGAACTGTATTAAAAAAGGTTTTCTGACACACTATCAGCAAATGGAGAGAGAAGGAAGTATGTGTATAAGTGCATTACATTTAAGGTTGTTCATTAAATTATTAGCCATTGGGCTACATACCTAATAGTTTTCAAGCTTATCGCTTCTATGTGAAAAGTCACAAGTGTTTCATACATTTA
This sequence comes from Cybosia mesomella, assembly GCA_946251805.1. Taxonomy (NCBI): domain Eukaryota; kingdom Metazoa; phylum Arthropoda; class Insecta; order Lepidoptera; family Erebidae; genus Cybosia; species Cybosia mesomella. The sequence continues at coordinate 20,991,369 of OX276402.1, read as the reverse complement.
CATGATAAGTACCTACAACGACTTCGGAACATGCTAATAATACTTAAGCATTATATTTTCATACTATCATTGCCAACGCACTTCCGGACCAAGCTTTCTCTATTTTCGTAAGTCTTATCTGTATCTCGTGGTGTATTTTTTAAGTTCATTATGCCAATAATGACTGTAACCTCAAATCTGACAACTCAGAATTCTTATTTTTTGTTGCTTGTTACCATTTTTTGTTATAATTACTCCAAAGTGAGTGGGTATTTCAGATAAAAAAATAAAGAAACGTAAGAAAAAAACAAAGACTGTTCGTACCCAATTAGATATCATTCCGGTGTAACAAATTCCCAAAAAGCTGTTGCGCAGTTCAAAATTAGTCATCTTTTGGTGAGGGCGATGTTACGTATTCCATTTAAATAACAACGAACTACAAACATTAACAGTTAATGTTTGTAGTTCGTTAGTTACTGTGATGCTCCATTTTACCAGGACATCATCATAACTGGTACTCAACGACGGCCCTGATCATTAAACACTTGTGGCAAAGTGGCACTGCTCGTCACTTCTGGTTGACTACAGTAGATGATAAGTTTTTAATATGTATAATAGCACTCTTTCTTTCGGGTGTATATACCTCACCAAGATCTTTGGGACCAAAGCCAACCTTACCTGCTAGCCGGTACATTTATTGATTAACAGAAGAGATTTTGGCACAGGCTCTGATCTCGGAGTTGGGAGGTCTAACGGCATTCGTTCATGTAAAATAAATAAATAATAAAAAAAAAAAGGAAAAATTAGTACTTTTTGTTTCTTATTTTTTTCGTGCGGAAATCCCCGCCAGCTGGAGAGGTTATGTCGGGCTTGAACCGACTAAAACCGTACGCCATCTCGGGTCATTTTCCTCACACGCCAACTGACCCAGGGCCATCTCCAGTTTCGAGATGGATGGATAGAAAAAGTCACCCTCAGACTTTTTCAAATCTTTTTTTGTCGATACATATTTTTTATATTGGAATACATTAACCAATATAATTGATGTATTCATCAAGTAGTTTTATAGTCGCTAGACGACAAATTCGATATATTTCATTTTTTATTTATTATTTTATGAAAAGTTTAAGAGCGAAAGGCATTAATAAATTAGAATTTGTTAAGCTACTTTTGTAGTTGTTTACTATATATTTATATCTATAATATTAGATCAGCGGCTTGACTGTTTCATAAGAGCTAAGTATATAAATTTACCCTCGTCAACTAATTTAGGTTGTGTTTTGTTTATATCACTAATCTAAAAGTTATCAGAATTATATAACACCACTACAAATTCATAATGAAATACAAATATCAAAAAAAAATCAGAGGTGGTCTGTGACTGTGTATCCAATTCGAGACCTCGTCTCGGCAGTCCGTTACGTACGCCACTGGGCTATAGCCGCTTGTCAAATTCTGCATTCTAAATTACGGCAAAGTGTATTCACATACTGGTGTGTTTTACTGTATTTTACTGGTGGTAGAAATTTGATGACACAAATTTGTCACAAAATTCGGCCGGGTAGGTCCCACCGTGCACGATAGCGAAAAACCCTCCATAGTAATCCAATTTCGTTTTGATTGCGTTCAGGGGTCAGCAAGTGCATAGCCGGGCAGGTGGATTGTGGTCGCGGCACTAGTAGGACCGGTGGGTGTCACGCGGTGCTGCGACGACAATTCTCTTCTGATGAGGCTGTCAAGCTGAGTGCCACCATTGTTAACATGGTACATGTATGTAATGGTGACCCTCTTTCCTGTGACTTTACCTTCAGCTTACCATCAGTCGAGGTGAAGTCAAATTGACGTGTCCTAAATATATATAAAAAAAAACATACACAAATAAGATTTATTTTTATATACTGTAAAACTTTCAAATAGTTCCATACATTTAGATACTTAGTCGATAGGCTTAGAAATTTATATATACCGAGCTAGGCTTAATATATTTCTATAGCTCGTTTATCCATCATCCTCATTGTCACCATAGCGTTTTTCCCGATTGCATCCGAGGCGTACACCTTGAAGCCCGTGATTCGCTTACTCCTAGTCCTCCTTGTGTGTTGGCTTATACGGCTTTTATAGGATCGAATGCCGCTTGACCTCCCACAAACCCAAGAGGAAAGCCTGCGCTAGAGCCTCAGCCGTCAACAGAAAAGTCGAATTCACGAAGTTAAATAAAAACCTAATATATCCACACTTTTTTGCAGCTTAGTAACTGGTCTATTGAAAAAAGGACATAAGTACTTGTAACCCAGATAGTAGCCCTTTTTGGTACAAGCAGTCGGAATCTAGTGAACAGGTTCCTATGGGAAGCGGGAACAGGAACAGATATCTACACGCGGCCGAATTGCAAACATTCTCGATAGCAGAATATTTCTAAGTATTCAATAAAATGATATTGAAATTACATCTTTATTAAGGCCAAAAGCTTACCATATTTAACTCTTTCACAGTCAAAATGCATATTAATAGACCGGTCATTGCAAGTTGAAAACTGGGTCATGACGAGCTAAGTCGTGCAGAACATGATGAATAATTGAATAAATGTAAAGTTTATATTAGGTATTGGTGCATGACTGACAGGTATTCCAGTATCGGCTTTCTAAGCAGTCGTAGAAATAGAAGATCACGTCAAGTAGTAGATTGCTGCCGGCCGCGGTCAGTTATTACAGCACTGGAAAATGACGTTCTAGACGTAATGACATAATGGAGTCAAATTTCCAAGTTATTTTTTAGGCAATTTAAGCTCGGACGGTTACTGCTAATGTTCTACTTGGCATTGTTAGCCTCGATGTGGTAAAATTCAACATGATAGTGAATTTGAGACATTTGAGACTCTGAATTCATGGAAGTTAACAAAATGGTAGTTTTAAATGTTATAAGCAAGTATTCACCGAGTACATAATAATTAGGCAAAAACTTTAAACCTTTACAATTCAAGTGTAAGGTGAATTTCAATATTTTGCCTCAGATTCATATTAGATACACACAATAAATAATGACGATATCATATGAACACCGCTGTCCATCATCGTTCAAATGTCAAGTTTAGTGTTTTGAGTATTAAATATTCTAGAGACGCATAATATTAGTCCGTGAAAAGTGTAATTGATATTTTAACTGCCCATAGATGTTTATGTTTCTAAAGTAATTAGTAAGTTCAAGGTCTGTTTATTGGCAAGCGGCTACCGGTGTTTATTACCTACCACATGTGCTTAAAATAAAATAGAAGGTTTTACTCTCGTGTTACGGAATCTGTGCCTTTCCGCAAAAATCTCTGGCTTGATCACCACGACGCGTAGCGGTAATGCTGTTTATTGCAGATTGCAGTAAAGGTATTTCCCCTGTTAACCGACTGATAATTTGAAAAGGAAATCTCTCACAAATTTCCTCCTCGCCGTTATATTTCTTCTCAAATTCAAATAATTTCACGATGAGGATGAAACTTTATTAGTTGTTTCCTAAATAGACTGCATCGTGTACATTTGTTGTACCGTCAAACCGTTTGTACGGGTTTGTGGGACATTGTACTAGGTTATAAGATAAAAACATGTAGCATTACATAATTAAAAAATCATTCTAATGTTAGGTAAAACTTCATTTTACGAATACCACAAACTTATAGACATTTTATTTTACTACATTAGTTGAAGCGTTTAGCAACCATCATAATAATGTCATCAAAAACAGTTCATGTAAAGTAGGTTACCAAAATTTACGAGCTCATATCACTTTCGCTGTTAAAAAGTCAAGTCAATCATTTTATGTAGAGCCAAGCCTTTAAATCCACAAGAGTCCCTGACTCTATAAACCCTATCTTTTAGTAAAAAATCCGTTCCCGCAGGGGGAACGAACAGGTAGATTTCGTGAAGCATTAATATTATTTTATATAGAGAACTACGGACTTCAAACAATATTTCTTGAAGTAATTTTTTTTTCTTTTTCTCGAAAACGGTAAATTTGAGCAAAAAACGTTTCGGACATTTATTTTAGAGCAAAAAATAACCTTTTTTTTTTTTTTTATCGTGCGGAAATCCCTTCGGATATCCCCCCGCGTGCCAGCGGGGGCGGTTATGTCGGGCTTGAACCGACTAAAACCGCACGCCGTCTCGGGTCTACAGACGCCGGGGTGTAAGGTTGCCCATAGAGCATATCCCTCGCACCCCGACTGACCCTGGGCCATCTCCGGTTTCGAGATAGCCCCCTCGGGTTTGGGAACCACGGTGTCCCCGTCTTTCCCCGGTTTGGGGGAGGGGCGCTAGTCGCCCCACCGTCCCGGCCTGCTTCTGCTGGGGTGACAGGTGGCCTCACCCGCCACCCCCATGCCTGCGCTCATGGAGGACGGAGGTCGTTAAGCGACCTCCGGCGCCTGAGTTGCCTGCGACGCGCGGCGAGCAAGTTGCGGGCTCGGCGGACCGGGAGAGTTCTAAGTCTCTCCCGGGCACGCTCCGCCACCTCCTTCGCGAGCATTACATGCTCGCAGAAGGAGGCGGCGGCGGCCCACGCGCTCGCGCTCCGCACCATTGCCGCAATCATGCTGCCGAGCGAGAGGACTAACCTGTCGGTTAGAAATATTTTTTTGCCCCTCTATGACCTATGCTTCTTCTATGACCCACGCCGAGCGCATTTTTAACATGTTTAATGTTTTTTTCTCGAAAACGGTAACTTTTAGCGAAAAACTTTTCAAACATTTTAGACTTAAAAATGGCCTATCGATTAAAAATGTTTAATGTTCACCGGTTAGAAGTTATGATTTTTTTCCCGAAAAATTTTGGTTTCCCCCCCCTCCACTTTTAGTTAAAGTTTTAATCTTATAGGTTTATAATTAAAAGTTGTTGGTATTCATGTATACTATGGGATAAAATTAGAACGGTTCGAATATCTTTCATGGAACGTGAAATTTTGAGGAAAAACTGATTTCACAAAAAGTGAGGCCCTACCGTCCCCTTAAGCCGGATTCCACCAATTCACGAACTTAAACTAAGTTTACACCCAAGCAATTTTTGACCACAGTTTGAAAGCGATCGGGGCAAAAATGCGACCGTGATAGTGCCGCTAATTTTGGGAAGTGGAACCATACATACATATATATATATATATAAACTTTTTGACCAGTGGTCATTTCGGACTCAGGGGGTCATAACTAGACCTCCAATGAAGAATTTTTTTTAAAATTCGACAGTAGTCAAGAAACCAATAGGTAGACCGATTTCATCGAAATCTACCTAAAAACATAGCTGGGCTATTTCGCGCCGGTTTTACAAAGATACCCATGAACTTTTAGTTAGAAATTAAATCATTAGTATAGTAAGAAATTAATTCACATATCTTAAAAGCTGTGCCATGTGTTAAGGGTCTATTCTTTCAGGTCGTGTTTTTTGCACTTTAGCCCTAACTTTAGCTATTTTTTGTTCAAAATGTTGAAATTAATCTGAAGTATCTACCCTTACCATTTTTTATACAGGCCTGCTTCCACCTTTACGGGTGTTGTAGGGTGAAAGTTATAAATTTTGTTTTGTTATTTGTGTGCAAGTGTGTGCGTAGCCCGCATGCCAAATTTCAACTTTCTAGGATGACATGTTAATAGTCATCATAGCTAGTATCAATATGGACAATATGATAGAAGTATATACAGTAATACAGATCAATAGATTTCAAAATAGATTTTTCCAAATTTTATGATTGCATGAAAAACCACCGGTCAATTTTAACCAAAAATATCAAGAGAAAAATTATCTTCCAATAAGTTGAAAATTATCGCAAAGCAAAAAAAATCCGTTCTCGCAGGGGGAAGGCACAGGTAGATTTCGTGAAGCAATTAATATTATTTTATTAACATGTTTAATTTTTTTTCTCGAAAACGGTAACTCTTAGCGAAAATCTTTTCAGACATTTATTTTAGACTTAAAAATGGCCTATCGATTAAAAATGTTTCCGACGGCAAGAATGTTCACCGGTTAGAAGTTATGATTTTTTTTCCCGAAAAATTTTGGTTTCCCCCCCCCCTCCACTTTTAGTTAAAGTTTTAATCTTATAGGTTTATAATTAAAAGTTGTTGGTATTTATATATACTATGGGATAAAATTAGAACGGTTCGAATATCTTTTATGGAACGTGAAATTTAGAGGAAAAACTGATTTCACAAAAAGTGAGGCCCTACCGTCCCTTTAGGCCGGATTTCATCCGTTCACGAACTTAAACTAAGTTTACACCCAAGCAATTTTTGACCGCAGTTTGAAAGCGATCGGGGCAAAAATGCGACCGTGAGAGTGCCGCAAATTTTGGGAAGTAGAACCATACATACATATATATATATATATAAACTTTTTGACCAGTGGTCATTTCGGACTCAGGGGGTCATAACTAGACCTCCCATGAAGAATTTTTTTTAAAATTCGACAGTAGTCAAGAAACCAATAGGTAGATCGATTTCATCGAAATCTACCTACATATAAAGGAAACAAATGTCAAGGAAAACCTAAAGCTTATACTGATATATACAAAAAAGACAAGTTAAAGCAAAAGAGAGTTTACACGTGCAGAGTTTAAATTCTAGATATTTAACCTAAATGAAAAAAACAACATCTTTTTTTTCAAATTTTTTTACTAATAAGTTTTTATTTATAAAAACAATTAATAATTAACGTAAAAATGAAGCGGATAGTTACGCATACGGTGGGTTGTATGTTTCACTAAGATCTTCGGAGCCCAAGCTAATCTCACCTGCAAGTCGGTACACCAGCTGATTGACGAACGAGACTCTGGCGCAGGATTTGCCCTCGGGGTCAGGAGTTTAGACGGCAGTCCCTTCCGTAAAAGCCTTACAACTCAAATCAAAAGAGGGAGAAGGAGTAAGCCGACCCTGGGCTTCGAAATCAAAGCCTCGGATGCAACCAGGAATTACGCTAAGCTGATGATGATGAAGATGACGATAGGTACAAAGCAGGTGAATGCGGCAGTAAAGTGAAGTCAAAAAATAAAAGGGTGATGACATTTTTCGCAATGGGATCAACGCATACATTTGTATTGGCACGAATACTACGAATACATTACTTCGATTTACGCATATTGCGACATTTCGACTTTCTTCGAGCGTGTCTGTCGGAAACGTTTATAAAAGTGAAAATTGTCGTTCACTACACCGAATTTTTGTCATAGCCATGTCATATGTTACGTATATGATATAATCATTTGGGCGTTTATGGGGTACTCTACTTTTAATACATAAAAAAACACACATATTATGTCTATTTCTTTTGCTTCTGGTTGACCAGGTTAATAGGAACTAGAACTAGGTTTTACTATTTACTAGTTAGGTTAGTTAGAAAGGCTAGGTTAAGTGTACCCGAAGAAACTCATCATCATCATCTTTGCATTAGTCCCGGTCGCATCTGAGGCTCGGAGTCATAGGTCCGCTTTCAAGTAACCCGGAGCAAGTGTACTTATGAAAACAGAAGAAGTGAAAGGTGGAAAAATTTGAACTCTGTCTACCATACCACTATACGTATGTGTGTAGGTACTGTAGTGTTCGGACCTCGTCCCACACACTACGGTTCGTTTCCTGGCCATCATGTGTCAGAGTTTAAAAATAAATACTTTGTGTTTCAAATTAGCTTAGGGAAGAAAAAACAATTGCGGCGTGGGGCTGCATTCGGCTGGGCGGCTGACAGCGGGCGACTAGACGCGCCGCCCGGGTCCGCCGGCCGAAGAGAAGATATAGTGCAATAAATTTCGGCTCAGTCCTTGAGCGGAGTTCGCGATTCCCTAGTTCGCAGTAAAATAAAGGTATACGCGTAAAAACCTCCCTAAACCCGATTTAGGAAGCTTTGATGATATAATAAATGCCCATTTAAATTTCTTCCTCTGTGTTTATCTTATTATCAACACGAGGTATTGTGGCGTCCAAGCCCCGGACGCTACAACTGGTGGAGTCGCTGCGGTCCATACAGCTGGTGGTTGCTACAGCTACAATTGGTGGAGGAACGCCGGTTTCCATACAACTGGTAGAGGTGCTGGTTGCCACAGGAGCTAGTGGTTGCTACAGCTGGTGAAGCGCTAGTTTCCGCAGAAGTCGGAAACGCCAACATTCTGCAGTTGGCAGTGAATGGATCGATCCCGTACCGTTTGAAGAAAGACGTCGTGCGACAATTGGAGCGACGCATTTATCAGTATCGTTGTCTATTTTGCTTTTATGTGCTTTTATGTGATATTATGTGCTCAACGAGAAGATGGCTATGATGGTGGCTTGTTCCAGAATGTTTCAAGAGCATTGATAGTTGCCTGCGGGTCAATAGGGCCAATAAGGACTATAAGTCTTAGTAGAATTATAATTCACGTAGTGAATAACGTGTTATCTTGAACCGACTAAAACCGCATTACGTACTAGCGTAACTAGTAACTAGTAGTATTTTATTATTAATATGTGTTCTCTGTTTATTCCATATTGCTGCGCTGCGGAAGATAAATAGATTTGTTTTGTTTTTTATGTTCGTGATGTTCTAGCGTAGGAGTTAGGCAATTATTTTTTGTACAATATTGAGAGTTATGATCTAAACTTTGTAAGAGAGTCAAATCGTTCTGGACATAAGCGCCGACGATGATTGAAAGTTAGTTTTCGATCAGACTTTTCTTTATAGAGTAAGTTCTTTCTCTTTAATGTTGTTTTAAAAATAATTTAGTAATGTGTAGGCGACATAGTCTCTGCTTCACATGCATAATGTGTAAGGACAGATCAAGTTATGTCATCTTTCTTTTTAGTTAGGTAGGTCTTAAAAGTACTGTGTTACTAAGTCCTTTCAGGGCAAACCTTAAAATGTATCGGCAAGTGATACCAATAACTTTTCTTTGATGAGGCTGATTGTGGTCAGGTTTCTTTTAACCTGGGTTTTTGCCTGGCCAAGAATGAAGCAATTTTTCTTTGTTCGTGTTTTTCAGTATTTATTACAGTTTAATTGCTATAATTTGAAATTCTACTATCGTTTACTAATTATTACAAAGATTGCTTCGTTATTCCCATTGTAAGGGACAATTCGCATAATTTTTTTTTTGTGTCCCAGATTTAGTTTATCTAGGGTTCGATGTAACTGTCACATGAATGACCAGTAAGGGCGTAGCTGCTGTAGTGTTCGGACCTCGTCCCACACACTACGGTTCGTTTCCTGGCCATCATGTGTCAGAGTTTAAAAATAAATACTTTGTGTTTCAAATTAGCTTAGGGAAGAAAAAACAATTGCGGCGTGGAGCTGCATTCGGCTGGACGGCTGACAGCGGGCGACTAGACGCGCCGCCCGGGTCCGCCGGCCGAAGAGAAGATATAGTGCAATAAATTTCGGCTCAGTCCTTGAGCGGAGTTCGCGATTCCCTAGTTCGCAGTAAAATAAAGGTATACGCGTAAAAACCTCCCTAAACCCGATTTAGGAAGCTTTGATGATATAATAAATGCCCATTTAAATTTCTTCCTCTGTGTTTATCTTATTATCAACACGAGGTATTGTGGCGTCCAAGCCTCGGACGCTACAGTACTGTGCAGGAGTAAAATAAATACGAGCCGCTTAATAGTAAGTGCTCATTACTGCTTGCAATATAATCCGGCTTAACTCTCGCATTGCAGTGGCCAATGCGGGGTGTGACATATTTTTTTTTCTGAGCTATCATTAGCTTAATACTATCAAATAACCGTCTTTTAAATACAGTTTGGCACTAGATCTTTCACTTGCGTTAAAATCGTGTAAACACAAATGAAACAGAATAGAAAAATATATTTGGGTTTGAAAGAATGGTAAATTTAAATTTGTTACCGAAAGGTGTAATTAGCAATAAATTGATCATGCTTCATTGTGTCGTTTGATCAATAGGTCTTCACGTTTCATTGCAGTTTTCACGAAACTTTCACGAAAACTTTAAGATTAGATTAGATTTAATTATAAATTTGAAGCAAACTATCTTGGAGATGTTTTAAAAAAACATGAGTTATGTTAAATGATTGTTTGTAATTGGTTAAGTAGAACTGGAGATATGACTAAAAAACAATAACCGACCTCCAAACAGGCGGAGCCACGGGGATCAGCTAGTTATTAATAAGTGGAGTAAAAATTGGTTAGTTACTATGGATATGGAAATAAATTAAATTAAATTAAATATCAAAGGTATCATTCTCGCATTGCTTAAAAGATCAGTACAGAGTAATTTGAAAATGGCATTCGCAATGGTAAAAGTAAAATATTACGCAAGAAATTTTTCGTTCCATTTCAAATCTTCGAACCAAATTGAATGAGCCCATCTAATCAGGTACCTTCTTAAACTGTAGCTTAGTTAACCGTTTGTCGAGCGTTTTTTGGTGTTAGCAGACACCTTTGTGTAACTAGCACAAATTACTTAATAGTTGGTACAAGTCAAGGGGATTTCCATACTCATTATAAAGGTTTGTTACCAAAATCTACATTGTTTTAGTATATAAAAATCTGTACTGTTTTCCTACAAAGGTGATTTAAAATGGGAAATCATTAAAAACTCAAAACCCAAAGATAATGATATCAGAACAAATTTTTGTCTATTGTCTCGAAAAAAGTTCGACAGCAACGCTTTAAAAGCAGAATTAAAGCAAATAACGCTTCAGTGCACAACGCTAGACAAACAATGCAAAATTTCACTACAATAGCTATAGAAAGATTGAGTAATTTGCCGTATAGTCAACCTGGTATATTGAAATAGTTTTTTTATTTTTCAAAAATGTAGATAAACTTTAAAGTATACAGCTATTACAATTGGAGTTTAAGTCATCGAGTTCAAAATGGTAGCACACAAAACATTAATTGGTCTACAACTAAACTATAAAGTAGTACAAATAAAAATCTAAAATCTAATCTAAAATATATTGATGTTCTTTCCTAAAATAATCTCTAGTATCTAAATATTATAATTGATTCGTATCAGCGTCTAAGTATTGAAATGATTAATAATTCTAAAAATCATAACGTAAGTTAATCAACCCACCGTTAATAAAATCAAGCGCATATAATTTAGACAATTTTTGCATTGCTCATTATCTAAATTAGAATTAGACAGATAACCAAATTGCTATCGAAGCTTACTAACTCTAAATTAGTAGGTTTCTGTGTCAGCATTACTAGTCTATTTGGAAATTTATTAGATACTAAGAATTATATAACTTGTTCAAGCAAATTTAATTGACAATCAGCAAACTTAATTGAGCAAATAAAGTAATAAGCACCACCTTTCCATCAAATTGTTGCATTTCCTTTATTGACTCATCTAGGTTTTGACCGTCTCTTCTGTTAAAAGATTGTGAATCGAACTGATCAAGTATGATATCTTTGTCAGGTTTGGCCTGGTAATAGAATATTTCTGGCAATAGAATATTCATAATTTGATATGATGAGGATATATAACAAGCATATGCGTATGTGAATATAAAATATGACTAACTTTAGCATTTCATAGAAGTTCGAGTTTTGCATCAAAAGCTTATTCTATAAATCTTTTCTTTATTTAATTATTTATCTATTTATTGTCATGTCCTTATAATGTATAAAATATAAATACAACATAAACACAAGAAAATAACCTTGTGATTAGGTCACGTAAAATGCTAGCAGCGTTGCCTCGCTGAATTGCGATGGCCATTCTAGTACCAGGAACGGACCGGAGTGGAAGTCACCACATTGTCGAGGATACGGCGACCAATTTCTGCAATTAGGCGTTATGCCTCCAACCCCCAACTACCCAAAGTCTCCACCACAATGGGAACAAAATGATATTGTATCTGCATTGCGGCGTTTTTCACCCTTTTTTTGCTCGCGGGATCCTCAGGCACCACAGTAGGAGGTGAAGGTGCGACTCAGGTGCGTGGCCGCGACAGTGCTGACGCATGTAGCGTCACATACCAGGCACTTGCCTTTCTTCGACGGTACCAAAGTATAAATTATACTTACTTAAATATCTAAGCACGATGCCCTTGCTGCGGAAGTTGGGAATATAACAATTTTATATGACATTATGCGGTTCAGTTCGCGGGTAATAGTTGTTACTTTTTTATATTATCAAGGTAGCAAATAAGCACATGACCCACTTGACGGAAAGTAGTTACCCTGGATTATGAACGCTTGCTGCCACTTGCACGTTTGCCACCTTTAGAGTATAAGGAGGCTAGGGACTCCTTGGTAAGACCAACTGTACAAGAGAAAGAAGAAAGAAAAGGAAAGCAGATTAAACCTACGGTACTCTTGTAAATCAAACAAACCGCAGTACAGAGCCATTTGTTGATAGATATGACAGTAGTAGAGATGAAAGGTTTAAAGTATAAATGTAGAGAGCTTTAAGATAACATGACAAGGGAAGATGTATCTAAGGAGATAACGTCTAATAGGAATATATGGAAGAAGCCGACATATTATACTGACCCTAAATAATTAGGCTAAGAGCAGGCAGATGGTCATGATTATTTGAAGTTGTGGTACTTATTTGGTAAAACCGACTCATTTGGTCGGGAAAGAATATTTTTACCATCTGACAATTGGTTATACTGGAATTTTATTAAAGTCAGTGTGTTCATTCGAGAAACACACAAAAGTTATTACAAAAGCTTGTAGCGCGCTTGTTAGAAGATAGAGGAAAAACTTGCGCGATACAAGCTTTGAACTTGCATAAAGTTGTTATTTTCGTTTTAGTACAATAGATTTTTAAACGGTTTTATTAACCTTACTCTGTAAGTTTGTCAGTATGGGTCAAATCTTGGAATCTCAATCAGAATCACTTCCTGACGTAAGATTGGTCTCAAATTTGATATACTTGCGTATCTTTAGCTGTGATATAATGTGAAAATTCATATCAAAAGAAAAGATTTTATCGTTTCTGACACAGTCATCGCTTCATTCACCACCTAATATAGGTTATTAAGTTAATAATAATTATGCAGTATGCACTCCTACATAATTCATTTATATAACCAATTTTAGCATACACGAGTACATTATATCAAAGCGTTCTTACATTACCTTAAGAAAGCAATTCCGCTTATAGATGTGTGACCATTAAATCCCATGGTATGTAAACAAAGAGTTTTGATCATATCTTGCTTAGTGGTTTACCTCCAGCTTTGTTTTTTTTCACAGCTTTGTTTAGTCCTTAGGTTTATTTTTATTGATGATTTTTATTCCTTAACTTGGTTTTATCTTTAATATTTAGTTAAGTTTATTAGCTTGATTTTAGTGCCTAGTTTTGTTCGACTGTTTAGTTTTATTTTTGCTATTTTGTTTTGTTTTAACTCCTCACGTTAATTTTATTGCCTAATTTTATTTTGGTCATCCATTTGTTTTTTTTTTTGCATGATTTCTTTCTTATTTTGGACCTTCGTTTGCTTTTTATTAATTAGATTGGTTTTACTACATGTTTTTTTTTATTACTTTGAGTATTAAGATATACCATAGTACCTTTTTTTTTTTTTTTTTTTTTTTTTAAAAAAAAAAAAAAAAAAAAAAAGGTACTATGGTATATCTTGTTTAGAGCGACTGCACTAGGGTTTCTTCCACCTTGTTTTACAGAAGAAAATGTACACTAAGAAGACCGGCGACGTGGAAAGGGAACGGTAAATTACTAATTTTTACTCTTGCAGTGGAATAACCCTGACTGTTAACAAGGCGTATATTGCTGCACTCCGAAGAAAGTTCACAAATAATCACGTAACACAACAATCCTTGAACCCGTATGTTGTTAGCCTAAGTCTGACTATTATTACTATTAGTGTTCTAGTATATTAATACCCTATTAAATAAATAATACAAGCGCACAAGCTATCATGCAATTGCAACACTTTTTTTGTTGTTGTCTGTACAGAGCAGTTTACATGCATAGATTAACAAACCGTGCTACGAAGTCTGTTTAATTATTATCATTTTAATACACTTAATATGAGTTATGCCTACGATATAAAAGTTGAATACTTAAGTATAAGAGATTCGGTAATCGTTATACTTACGTCATTTGTATCATCTAAATCTACATAGGAGATAAAGATCGATACATTATAGTTCGTTTACGAAAATGTAAAGATCTGTACGCGTGAGTGTTAGTTTGTAAATACGACAGCAACACGGTGTTAAATGCAGCTACTGAATCCCTGAAGTAGAAGTCTTGAGTTTTAAACAGAAATGTATACCTACTCAATGTATACTCTTTTTGAAATGATTTATAATAACTATTTCGTCATTTTTGACTGATAAGTATGCATAATTTAATCCGATTTCAATTAATCTTTTATGTTAGAAATGTGGTACCTCACGGGTAGTCCACTATAATAATCAAGACCAAAATCATCTAATGATCAGATCAATTTGAGTTCACAACTACTTACATTAGACACTAGCGTTCATGAAGGTTAAGTTAAATGCTCTCCATGTCCGATTCGTCTTTTGCGGGAATCCTTTGCCGCTCTCGTTAACGATATAGTTAGCAATTTCTGTGAGTTTTGTACATCTTAGAGACGGGTTTGTGCTATTGTATGTATTTTAGTAATCTTTAAACATTGTTTGCAAATCAAACACCACAATACTTTCGATGTTGCGAAACAATACAAACCTACATGCTAAGTATTTTGATTATGCGATCAATGTCAGATCGCGAGCACAATGCCTTTATAGTCTGACATAGCGACTATTAGTTTGCATGCATATAATATGAAAGTGCTCAACAATAGCGTTATCAGTGTTCAAATATATACAAATAAATTGTAACGATGAGAAGACAGAACCACTACAATATACTTTCAAATTTATTGACAGTTTTTTCAAAACATTACCTAATCTAAAATACCGAAGTGAATGTCTAAAGTCTAGATATAAAAATTGTGATGTAATCAAAAGGTCAAAAAATATTACCTATTTTGCATTTATGTAGTTTAAGTGCCTGATTCACAGTGCAATAATAACACTGCAAGAAAAATTAAACGAAAATAATTTATGGATATACCTACTTAGACCTTAATTAATGATAATTGAGACCATTAATTTTTATGTCTCAGTTTTTAATTATGGCTTCGTTTGTTTATTTAACCTCTTGTATAATATAGTTTGTGTTCTTGTAAATACGTAGTTCGAGACCATACCTTTTTTTTTTTTTTTATCGTGCGGAAATCCCTTCGGATACCCCCCCGCCGGCCAGCGGGGGCGGTTATGTCGGGCTTGCATCGACTAAAACCGCACGCCGTCTCGGGTCTTCAGACGCCGGGGTGTAAGGTTACCCATAGAGCATATCCCTCGCACCCCGGCTGACCCTGGGCCATCTCACCACTAACAGCATCGCTCATCCTGTCTCCTCTGAAAGCAGAGGAGTACGGAGAGCGATGTGTTCCCGCCACGTTGGGTATTGGCCGACGATCAATGCCAACCCTATGAAGGGGTGAAGGGGAAGCCATTGACCGCCGCCCAGGGTGTACCGGCCGCTCCGATTCCGTTCCCCCCGGACTGCAGCGGGATCGGAATCAGAGCGACACTCGAGGAGGTTACCCAACACACACCCCAGTTCGAGACCATACCTAAGGTTTTATTATCGAACTATTTACCGGTTGGTAGGTTTTCCTACATGCTCTTAAAAAGTTTTAACATTCAAATTGAGGCATATTCAAGCAATAAATTCTCAGCCTACAATCCACCAGTTACTTCACGTAGGGATTTAAACTCTACCGATGCACTACCGAACAGACCCATATTCGAAAACATAGAATAGCTATACCGATAGTGTCACCGTCATAACTCATAACTCGCTGATACTTTTATGATTGGACGAATCAGATGCTAACGGCCGTTCTAAAGATGTACTGTGGAGCTACATAGAATATCTTATCTAACTAATTAAAGTATTTACTGAATATAAAAAAGCTGCCAAGTGCGAGTCGGACTCGCACATGAAGGGTTCCGTAGCGGCAAGTAACATAATGTGTTTATGTTTTTATATTTGAGTTGATTGAATGAAAGGTAAATTGCGGTTTACGATTTATGACGTATTAAAAAAAAAACTACATGAGTTTATATGGCAATGTACATCATATGTTTTTTTTAGTTTTATTATTCTCTTACTTTAGAAGTTACAGAGGGGGTGGGGGTCGCACATTTTACCACTTTGGAAGTGTCTCTCGCGCAAACTATTCAGTTTAGAAAAAAATGATATTAGAAACCTCAATATAATTTTTGAAGACCTATCCATAGATAACCCCCCACGTATGGGTTTGATGAAAAAATATATTTTGAGTTTCAGTTCTAAGTATGAGGAACCCCCAAAACTCATTGTTTTTTTTCTATTCTTGTTTGAAAATCTTAACACGGTTCACAGAATACATCTACATAACAAGCTTCAACAGCATAGTTCTTATAGTTTCGTAAAAAAGTGGCTGTGACATACGGACGGACAGACAGACAGACATGACGAATCTATAAGGGTTCCGTTTTTGCCATTTGGCTACGGAACCCTAAAAAGGGACTACCTAGGTTCGGAGTTGGGAACCTACGGTTTTATGGAATTAAGTAAACTACTTTTAAATTCTTTTATTCGTTTTAAAATTTCTACTGGGTAGTAATTTTACAGTAGGTGCCGAAAATTGGCCCGGTGATTCATGACAATATTTTGTTATTGATGTTATAATAAATTAATAATTGCCATCCATATATCTTTATAACTATAGGTCATTCATTCTAAGGTTACTAGGAAGAGATTGTGCTAAACAAGGTTGGCCTTTGTGAGTTACGTGTATATGGAACTTTAATCGTGTGAAATTTATGAGCAAATACACAATAATTCTGTCTATTAGATAGATATCTACGGCTAGATAATGAAATAATAGGCTTTAGAGGACGAATCTCACGACTACAGAGCAGTATAATGAACCTCCCCCTTATTCAGATTGACCAACCGTAACGTAAACACCTTAATCTCCCAAACGTCTTTATCAATTTACATTTACCGACTGCAAGTCCAGTCATATATATAATCAGTCACACATATAATCTGAAAAGATGAGAGCTACTGGAAAATAATTTAGAGGGTTTTGCAGATTTCTCTTCAAAAATGTATGTTTCGTTTTTCACTGCGAAGCCCCAGACCGTAGGAAAGTCGTATGCAATGAGAATTGTGCACACTTCTCATTACCTATTTGACGCATTTTTTAACGTAGTTTTATGTGGAAACTCAAACGAAAAATATGGAATATATAATAATATCGTTTATGAGAAATATGCAAAAAAGGAGTAGCGTCACACTGGTGGTAGAAATTTGATGACACAAATTTGTCACAAAATTCGGCCGGGTGGGTACCACCGTGCACGATTGCGAAAAACCCTCCATAGTAATCCAATTTCGGTTTAATTGCGTTCAGGGGTCAGCAAGTGCATAGCCGGGCAGGGCGATTGTGGTCGCAGCACTAGTGGGACCGCTGGGTGTCACGCGGTGCTACGACGACAATCCTCTTCTGATGAGGCCGTCAAGCTGAGTGCCACCATTGTTAACATGGTACGTGTATGTAATGGTGACCCTCTTTCCTGAGACTTTAACTTCAGCTTACCATCAGGCGAGGTGGAGTCAAATTGACGTGTCCTAAATATAAAAAAAAAAACCGAGTGGAGTATAGAGAGCTTTTCGCTCGACTTCATCTCAATCTCAGCTCAATAATAATTGAGCTGAGTGAGACGAAGTCGAGCGAAAGCTCCTCATACCAGATTTCAGGATTTTCTTTGTCGCAGGTCTCCTCCTAAACTACTAATCCAATCAGAACCAAATTTGGCATGATTAAAGAGGTCAATCAGAGGAAGGTTTATGGATATATTTTGAAAATATTAATGCTACCACAGAGGAATGATCACCGTTAAAAAAATTCCAGATGGAATTACATAATAACCGCTCGAGACACTGTGACCAAACTTTACACGCTCAGAAAGCATGTCCAGAGTTGTGACCTTCAAAAAGAATTTTCAAAATCGGACTTGCCACGGAGGAATGATCACTGTTCAAAATTTTCAAAATCTGATTCACGATGTCTCACTCAACTCAACATTGCAAGCAGCGATTTGCCTTGCAGACCTAGTAGCATATTACATGGTAGGTACAAATTAAAACAGTGTCGAAAACATAGTTGTCACAATGCAGGGAAGGGAAGGGAAGGGGAAGGGAAGTTCAGCATCTGCCAGGCCACAAGGACCTGACGCTAGTTTTCAACTGGGCCCTTTTTTTTTTTTTTTTTTTTTTTTACGTGCGGAAATCCCTTCGGATACCCCCCCGCTGGCCAGCGGGGGTGGTTATGTCGTGTCTCGACTAAAACCGCACGGTGTCCTCCCCAAGTGTCCGTTGCCGGGCAGCCCGGGTAAGCCCTCGAAAGGATAACCCCAGGGCCCTCGAAAGGATAACCCCGTAACTTACGGATGCCATTAACCTTTACAATACATCGAAAGATTGCTACAAAATCAAAACACAAAGGAAACAAAAAATCATTACTGGTCAATCACTTGAAGCATTAAATAAAATAAATTGAATATATAAATAGTGTGTCTTGATGGGTTGAATATATAATAAAAACGACGGGTTGTACTCCGGGAGTGCCGGCAGAAGTGAGAACTTGAATAATAACGTTGTCCATTTTTAATATCTTGGCATGGTTAGGGAATAATTTTGCACGAATTGCTTTATTTACCAGTATAAAAGTACTATCATTTATGTGGTAACATACAATATTCATTTATTGCGCTATCGTACACAAACATGACAATTTATATTACATTAAAAATTTAGCCGGCGATAGCCCAGTGGTGTACGTAACGGTCTGCGGAGACGAGGTCTCGAGTTCGATCCCCAGTCGCCCCGGGCACACACCTCTGACTTTTCGTAGTTATATGTGCATTAATAAAATGTTAATTATCGCTCGCTTAATAATAATGTGCCCGGTAGATGGTAATAGGCTCGCCCCCTATTACATTGGGACCTTAACATAACTGGCGAATCGTGGGTGTGTAATACACCTCTGCCTACCCCTTCGGGGATACAAGCGTGAAGTTATTTTATGTTATGTTATGTTATGTAAAAATTTAACACTTCAGAACTATGTATTACAATTATTTTACATTAAAAAGTTTATCCCTCAGAAAAATCAACTTTCATCAATAATTTCAACGACTTTTTCACCATCATTATTACCAGAACCATCATCGCCAATATATTTATAACGTACTCACTCATTTTCTTTCGCTATTTGTTTAATTGCTGCACTTTGTTTAATTTCCATTTATTATCAATAGATTTATAGCATAATATAGAATAAATATTCCAAAAAGTTATATGATGACAAAAAGTGTTTCTTGGGCCTCGGTCGGAATCGATCTCAGTCTTGACGAAGTCAACGACCACTCATTAGACGAACGCGCCACCAAAGTTGTTAAGTACAGTGTGAAATTAGCGGTTTTATATTTGTTGTCTTACGATTAGGTCACGTGTTTACTGACGCGAGTTTAACCTTTTTTTCCCATTACAAAAAAAGTGCACAACGCCGCTAAAGAAGTTTTCACTTCAATAATAGGCATTCTGATAAAGAGCACTACGGAACAAATCGAGATACATATCTTCTCGCAATAACAACTTGACTGTGCTATACTCACGACTGGACTATACTCACGTTTTGACTGTGAATAAAACTCGTTTCGAAACATAATAATGCTCTATATGGATCAATCTAGGTCTTGAATATTTTGTGCCTTTAACACACTAAAGCTACTATTTGGTTTTTATGGGACTTCATCAAGATCTTTTAGGCCCAAACCAACCTCACCTCCAAGCCAGTACACCTACTTATTGATGGACGAGGCTCCGGCTAAGGCTTTCCTTCCAGAGTTAGGAGGTCAGACGGCAGTCGCTTCCGCAAAAGCCAAGATAAATCAAGTCTACAAAAAGAGTAGGGGAGTGGACTTGAGAGGCAAGCTGGAGGCAAGCTTTGGATGCAACTCGGACTAACACTGTGATGATAATGATGACACACTACACTCATTAAGTATACATTATGAAATTCCAGGTAGTGAAAGCTTGATGTTGTGTCGAAGCAAATTTCAAAGATTTTTTTACTACCAGCTGCATAAGATGTGCAGAGGCGGAATGCAACACTTAGCATCTAGTTCACATTACATAAAAATAAGTTTTCAGGCGAGGTTAGTGTCTGTCCGACCGAGTGTAAGTAAATTAAAGATTTTTTTTGAGGGATTTTGGTTATTGAACGTGGAATGTGTCAAGTTTAAGAGCGCATTTTGAACGACTTTACAAGAATAGCTTCTAATAAAGGCACGAAATCGTATACCTAATATCATACATCTAAAACATTTACGTGTTAGAGGAAGCTTTAAAAATTAGTAAAACAAGTAACATGTCACAGTCCACTGCTGGGACTCTCCCAATATGCGCCATAGCACCCGATGCTTTGCCATTCGCATCCAGTCTCTTCCGGCTACATTTTTCAGGCTTTAAAAAGATTTGCAATATTACTTATAGCTTGTTCATCACAAATTATTACGAGTAAAATGTCTATGATTATAATCTTCAAAACAATATATAATCCGCTGAGTTGTGTGAGCAGCGTGAACATAGCACTGTTATCTTAAAAACGGAAGCCTACACAGTGCCCAAACCTTTTATCAGCCGTCAACTTACAATCATGTATTATTATTATTTAAATAACCAAAAAGAAACCGGTACTAATAAAAGTACCTCTATATTATGTATATCCTGCCTTATTAAATTAGAGGGTAGGGTTCACATTAGAAAGGAATTACTTGGGGGACCAAACGCTGGGCACGCCGTAGTAGTGGCGGTAAGACCTATCATAGAGTCAACGTCTAAGTGACATCACTGTGATGCAAGCGAGGACTAAGTGCTGCACATGCTGGCGGAGTGTCCAGCGTGGGAGGTGCCAAGGTGGGCTCTCGTGGCAGCTCTTGAAGTGGGAGTCCTCTTGCTCACGGTGAAAGACTCTTGTCTCTCCCGATCCGTAGAGCCCGCGAGGCGAGGAGGCGACTCAGACGTCAGAGGTCACTCTACAACCTCCATCCTCCATGAGGGCAGGTCTGAGGGTGATAGGTGGAGCCGCCTGTCACCCTAGCAAAAGCAGACTGAGGCGCATAGGGGAGGGGGCCATCCGACATAACCTGGCCGCTGTCCGGCAACGGGTGGATATCCGATAGGACATCGGCACGGAAAAAAAAGGGCTAACTCGAAATCGGCGATGACCCTGAGTTAGCCGGACGCCGATAGCCTTATGGACCGCCTTACACCCTGACATCGGAAGAACTGAAACAGCGTACGGTTTAAGTCGGTTCGAGTCTGACATAACCAACCCCGCTGGCCGTCGGAGGGTATCCGTGGGGATTTCCGAACGGAAAAAATGGGTTCACATTAGAAGTAATCTGTGAAGAACTAATTAGGTTCTAGCTGCTAGCTAATTCATTTTCTAATATAAAAGAAGCTTAACTTACGCCTTATAATTTCAGCTATATGCCAGTGAAAGTTCCGCCAAAATCGGCCCAGCTATTTAAGAGATGTACCTATGGGTACAGACAGAAGAACAGATAGGGTAACAAAAGTTTGAAAATTAACATAACATAACTTCATAACATAACTTCACGCCTGTATCCCCGAAGGAGTAGGCAGAGGTGTATTACACACCCACGATTCGCCAATTAATGTTTTGTTATAATTACCGTGTACTCGGATATATTCATATGCAATCATAAAACAACTGTTATTCTGACATTAGAAACAGAAATTCCCGTAATAAACAGATGTTCAAGATTCAGTCTTAATCTAGTCTTGATCTCCCAAATATCAGAAAAAGGAGTTCTCATAACAAACTTGGGAATTGGCCCTCAGAATCTTTACAATTTTATTTATTTGTATAGATATTATGTTTAAATAATCAAGTAATCACTCTAAACCTAAATAAATTTCTCCGAATCGCTGTCAACTTGTAACGTACCCAGAAGACTACATTAATTATCTTGCTAATTATGTCTAATTTAGTCAGATAATTAATCTTAACTACGAACTGTGTTTAAATCAGTGAAAAATATAATTTGCAAACCGGAATCTACAATGTCTCGCTAGAAAACAATCTAGCAGTAAAACTAAATCTGTCTTTCGGATCGCTACAAAGCAAATTGTGGTTAATTTAGACACAGCAGCATGAAAACCTGCTATCGCAAGGGAATACTAACTAGGTCTCCTCAGACTTTGGATGGTTTGAGCGTACAAATGACATCAATGAACGAAAGTGCATTATCCATTTGTGTTATAAACCGTGAGATGTCTAGATCCGTAGATTTACATTGTAGAATAATTGGAGATTGTTACGTATTTAAATGTTTTCCTTAAGCCAATTGCGCATTTGGCACGCGTCTGTGCAAATGTTTTCCAATTTTATATGTTTTACTAGCTGTTCCCCGCGGCTTCCGCCGTGACATAATTCGCCCCCGTGGCACCATTTATCCCACACATGCCCGTAATTTTTTAGTTCTACAATAATGTATGGAAATTTGCCCGATTTGTTCACATTTATGGTTAGTGCCCCGCTCTCCTGCGTAGTAGCGTGATGATATATAGCCTATAACTTTCCCCGATACATTTATCGGGGAAAGTTATAGGCTATTTACCACAAAAAGATTTTATAAATTCGAACCAGTAGTTCCTGAGCGCGTTTCATTAAGCAAACAAAGAAACTCTTCAACATTATAATATTAGTATACGGACACTTGGGGAGGACACCATGCGGTTTTAGTCGGTTCATGCCCGACATAACCACCCTGCTGGCCGGCGGGAGGGTATACGAAGGGATTTCCGCACGTAAAAAAAAAGATATCCACTACCTACAAATCTTGATGTATCTATTTATAATTCTCATTCGTACACCAATCCCGGCTGCATCCAGATTTTGCACTTTGGAGCCTGGGATCCGCTTTCCTACTCCTCCTTTCCACGATTGAGTTCGAACAGGAGTGACTGAGATTTAGGAATGTATGTATATACGACGTAATATCCCACTTGAGATTTTGAGCGTGCCAGTCGATTACCACCTTCAGGGGAATTTTAATAGATTGCGCAGAAAAAATCCTTGAGGTTACCTCATATGAAGTGTTACAGTTTATTTATTTGTTATGAGATAACTTCTTTGTTTAGATTAGTTTCTTGTTTTTTTTCTTAGAGTAATGTAAGTTGTTATTGTCATTTATTTTAATGATATAAAAAATAAAAAGACTAAAAAATATTAGTGCCAAAAAATCAAAAAAAAAAAAAACAAAAATCAAATAACAATAAAAAGGGTGTATCCGGCGCTTACCGCTTTATTACCCGGGGTCAGCGATACACCGCATCTATTTTAATAGATATAAAGCAAAGAGTTTTGAGTGTTAAAAAGGAATCCTCATCATCATCATTCCAGGTAATCCCGGTTGCATCCAAAGCTTCCACTTTGCCCAGAGCCCAGGGTCCGCTTCCACTCTTCTCTCCCTTTCACACTATCTTCAGCATCACTGCTAGATAGATCAAAACGTATATAAAGTTTTTTGAGACATATCTTCAAATGAATATAGGTAATTATGATATTATTGTCTCTGTAAAAATTGCACTGGTTATATAGACTTATGAATTAACATTATCATTAACATTAATTAAAACAGCGTGGCACGTGGTAGTCAGTTTCTTTTTTTTTAATGAAAGGCACTACGTCAACACAAGATCAAACAATTTTGCCACATTAAAAAAATATACATATTATTTAGTCCTTTTTTTTCATATTCCTAAATCAACCGGGCGCCAATCCCGGTCGCATCCAAAACCTGCACTTTAGAGTCCAAGGTCCGCTCTTTTAGACCTCCTTTCCATAATTTGGTTTATTTTGGCTTTTATGGGAGCGACTGCCTCCTGACCCTTCCAACATCGAGAGGAAGCCCCTCAGTAGGTGTAACGGCTTATAGGTATGGATGGCTTGAGTCTCCAAGGTCTTAGTGGGGTCTATACACCCATCCATATGTCTGAATATAGGTTTAAATAAAGTACGGGAACAGTATTTCACGCGGGTGGACGTGTGGGCATCGCTTCATGTCCACCCGCGTGAAATACTGTTCCCGTTTTCACGACCCACTGGAACCTATTCCCAGGATAAAAAGCACAAACCTATGAGCTATTACAGTCTTACTCAGTGTCAAAACATCATTCATATCCGTTCAGTCGTTCTGGCGTGATAGGATAACAAATAAGATTCCTTCCATCCATCCAAACTTTCACATATATAGCATAGTGGTAAGCTATAAAATTAAATCGGCAAACAAACACACGGTTCGCCCTGTAACACCAGAGGCGATAGGTATATACATGATACCAGTCTTGACCCTTCATCCAGGAACTCAGGCAACTTTGCTCACCTCCAAAAATACTAAGCAAATGTTGAAATCAGAATTTGGAGCCGTCTAATTGGGAAGTCTGGGCCCTACAGGAAAGTGTGAAGCTTTTCTGTAGTACAGAAATCCTTCTCTATTTAGAGTATACTACAATTTTCTGTAGAATAGAAAATATTATTCAGAATTAGATAGAATTCAGGTGAGATTTTGCGCACTTTCTTGGTAGGTTCTCATTCGGGTGCATCCGAAATCATCGTACTTTCCTAGAGCGGCGCCAAATTCAATTAAGAATTATTCACACACACAACACCCCCTTCGTATATTATCCCAACACTTACTGCCTCGATTGACAGGCATTATGCGCTACCGAATCCGGGATATCATTGTCTCGGAATCAATTCCCGGCCCCAGGATTATATTATTAGGTTCTTCCCTAAGTTCATGTTCGGGATGGTTCTCGGTGAAGTAAAATACAAGGGCCCTTCAATTTCTTCCTTCGGGTTTATTACAAGTTGACTAAGGGATACAGCTGTTATCTAGCACAGTAAACAAATCTTATAAAAAACGGCCTTGTAGACGGCAGTAGGCTCACCTCATGTAACGAGGGCTCGAAGAATAATTAGTAACACGGTGAGTGGATCGCAAAATCTAACACAGGCTAAGAAGAAGGTTTGAATAGAATAGTGCCCATACTTACGATATCATGACAGGTATTTTTTTTAAAACATCACGAATTTCAAATAGGATCTATATAAAATAGTTCACTAGCCTTAAGCTGTGGCTCTGCCCTTTTAGAAATGAGTACTCGCGTCCAACAGGAACTATAATTTTTTTATGGTAAAAAGTAGTCTCCGATTAGTAAGGATAGATCGATGCCTTCCCTTTTTACTTGTGACGGGTCAAAAAAAACATCATCGTCCAAACTGCGACTATATCTTAATAACTGTAAGATGCAGATTAATAAGTAGAATCAGTTAATCACCATATAGTCTTATTGTTTAAAAATATAATTAGAAGTTTCGCCAATAAAGTAAAGGGTCATCAAGTATTTGGCACAATTAATCAAGCCAGTGTTTTCCGGCGGTCGCAATCGCTATACGTTCGTATGACATCAGTGTCGATAAGTGCATCAAACCGTGATCGGTTTATGACGCAATACTTCCGGTTTCTATTACTTCATTGTTGGGTTCGGAAGCTCAGTGGCTCGCTCCCATTCTTTCAGTCAGTGAAAGGGTCCTCCGATACACTTTTACCCTTCCGATAGCGCCCGCGAACCGGCGGGTGCGCGCCACCGTCTCTCTCTTATAAATTCGGTGAAAACACAAGCGACATCACATTACGAATTCGGCGGCTGTACGGACAAGCCGACCGATAGACTGCAACATATTAATTTTGTTTGTGTTGTGTTACAAACATTGTGAAGTGATTTAGTTTCATCTACACGAGGCGAATATCCAATAAGCGTCTAAAATGAAATTCACGGTGAGTTCGCGTTGTGATCAAGAAACAAGTGAACGTTAGAATAAGTGATAGTGGTGTAAAAATAAACATAACTAGTTTACAAAAGGATGAATAAACACAGGTTCTTAGTGGCCTATAATTGAGAAAATGTAACCTACAATCGGGCAAATTATGGATAACCAAAATCATTGGAGCGAACCAAAATTTTTACTTAATATACGAGTATTATGTATAACAAGCAAGTGGTACCGATATATTTGCATATGTTAAGTCACATTCAAATGAACCGGCAAGGTTTTAGTACTTAAGTTGCTCATTCAAACATGTCAATTATAAAATTAATAATTCAAACCCACTTCATAGTTTGTTATAAGAAAACACTTTTAATTTCGTATGAAGTAAAAGTGGAAAAAGTGAAATTTATATAATGTGGGCGTTAATCTTAACATTGCGATGCGGGTCGTCCATAAACTTGGCACTTATACGGCCGCTGTATTTGGAAACTCGTTTCTGAATTACTTTTGCTTAAAATATAATGTTCAGTGTCGTAATTAGAGTTCATTCGCTACGCCAGTTACAATCTGAATGAAAGTGTGTAAATATTTTTATCTCTTGCAGATTGTTTTCACCACACTCATGTGTGTATCAACATCATGGGCTGTTGTAGCGAAAGCCGTAGACGAACCCAAAGAAAAACGAGAAGCGCCCGTCGGCTATGGCGCACCGGGATTTTCATCACATGGGTACCAGACACCTGCTACATTTTCTCAAGGAGATGCCAGTGCAATCAGTGTTGGGGCCGGCTATAGTATCGGTGGAGGAAAACCTACCTACAGCTTCGGTGGACAAGGAACAAGCGCAAGTCTACAAATACCTTCTGAGGGCTTATCTCATAATGGACATGCTACTTTACAATTAGCGCCTATTACCTTACAACCCGGTCAAGAAGCCTTCGCAAGCGGTGACCTTTCCCAACTCATGAGCCAGCTCTCCCAAAGCCTTAACGCTGGAGCGATATCATTCCAACCGTCAAACACGGTAGCGGAGTTCCATCAAGGTGCTGAAGGAATTCAAGGCCTCAGTCAAGGTGTCACTCAAGGCCAACAGTTTTCATTACCTCAATACACTTACGGAGCTCCTAAATATGAATTATCCCCGCAATTCTCTAGTTCAACTGGTTATTCCGGAGGAACAAATGGACTAGGTTCATATACTTCGACTGGCCCCGTTCTTTTTTCGCCATCCAATGGGCAGTCAAACGCACCCGCACCTTCTTTGACATATAACGCCGCCAACTCTGGACAATCTTTAGTTGATGCTGGTTCTCTGTCTTTAGGTGGCACTGCCGGCTCTGGTCATTCTTTTGGTGCTGCTAGTCAATCTTTTGGTGGATCGACTCAATCTTTAGGTGGTACCTCCCATTCTCTGGACGGCTCTGGTTCATTGGCAGGTCTTAACCTTGGAGGAGTTGGACCATCTTTTGGATCTTACAAGCAGTTAAGTGGAGGCTATTCTGCACCTAGTAAAACATCTTTTAAACCATCGGCTTTCTTAGGTGCATCCGTTCAAGGTGAATCTGGTCACGGTATTTCTAGCTTTTCTAGTTCTTATGGTGCGCCGTCTTTTGGTAGTTTCCGTGGGGGTAGTCACGGGGGATTGTCACATAGTTCTAGCGGTCATGGTGCTAGCTTCGGTGGGTCGCAAGGATTCGGCAGTGGTTCATCTAAGTTCATAGCACCCTCGTACCAATCTTTTAAATCCGACGGATTAGAAGGTGCTAGCGGTCTATCTTCTGGACACTTTTCTTCTTCACCTGGAAAGGCCTACGGCTTTCCTTCATATTCGAACAACATCCACTCCGCATCGTCTAGCAAGCCTTTTTACATAAGCTCGAAACATTATCGTGCTGCACCTAGTAGCTTTGGCCAAGGCAGCTCAGCGTACAGGTCTCCTATTTCCTCTCACGGGTCTCTAAGCGCGTATTCTTCGGGACCGAAATATAGTTTCGGCAGCTCTAGCTCTCAGTATGACCCTACTGATGCTCATGGTTCAGCGAGTGAGACCGCTTATAATACTATCAAATACAGTCAAGAATTAAAACCACGAGTTAACTAAACCTGATGTATCTCGTTAATAAAAATTTGGTGTAAATATAGAAAAAATCTAAGTGATTTGTGTGGGGTGGACGACGTAGTAAGATTGATCGCATGGTGTGACAGGGCGAAAGTATCGTCTATGGTATTATTTATTATAACTTTCTGCTAATTAGTAACGTGGACGCCGATGCTAATATCTGCACACGCTGACGTCATGCGTCGTCGCATCAGCGCGCACGTGTTTCGTTTCGGAAATTTCGTAAGCGCATGCTTTCTTTTTGGTAACATATTAATAACTATACAGATGCTATACCTCTTGGATCACAGTCAGATTTGATAAGAGTTAAAAACTTGTATCAACAAATGGGAATATCAATATGATGTAATATTATTCAATAATCCCATGATCATTTGCAAACAAGTGTTGTGTGAAAACTAAGATGTGAATTTCTGTTGATGTAAATATTACAGTTAATAGTTAAGTTTGTTTATTTATTATTTTATAAATTTAGCGTTAACGATTGTTGTTGTTACAATAAAATATGACGAAAATAGCATTGACTATTATTACCTTTCCCGTAAATCTATCAATCACATATTATTTAATGCAAAAATCATTCAGAGAGCGTAACTTCCACAGGAAACATGATGCCGCTTGGGTAACCGGCACTTGGCGCGCATCGCCAGTTTCACTCATATGAAAGTACTATAGGAAATTGAAGTAATCCTAGTACAACCATGTTGTCGCTCTGAACTCTCGTAATTTAAAACTGGTCAGATTATAATCGTAATAGGTATGTAAAATTAATTGTAGTTATCTGCCAACTGACTGATTTCGCAACATTTGATTTAATATTGATTTGATAACATGTTTGGGCTTCCGTAACAGATATTAAACATGACGAGAAAGTAGATTTGGGTATAACTATTCGTGCTTACAAAAAAGATTCATGTTTTGCTTTTTTATCAAACATAACATAACATAACTTCACGCCTATATCCCTGAAGGGGTAGGCAGAGGTGTCTTACACACCCACGATTCGCCAGTTATGTTAAGGGCCCAATGCAATAGAGGGCGAGCCTATTGCAATCTACCGGGCACATTATTAAGCGAGCGATAATTAACATTTTTTAATGGACACATAACTACAAAAAGTCAGAGGTGTGTGCCCGGGGCGACTGGGGATCGAACTCGAGTACTCGTCTCAGCAGTCCGTTACGCACGCCACTGGGCTATCGCCGCCGCTTTTTTATCATAACTTACATAAGTCTTTGTAATTACTAGATTAGGTCTCTCTAAGTATAATAAAATTATAAGTTTAAAACAAGATGATGCGAACTAGGTTGTTAAATAAAGTAGAAAAAAATAATTACGTGTCAAATGATAGTTGAGTGCTTCTTATGACTATGATTGCGATTATACTTTATTATTGTGCAGTTCATGTAAACAGTTACTTAATACCTTCACGGTTGGTGGAACATGTACTGTCAGAATGGAAGTGAACTGCATTCACTTCCGAATTCTTAAAACACTACTTACGCAATCGGTCACGTTTTAAATGGACACCTAGGTATTATGCATTCATGGTATCGTAGCTGCTACCATAAAACAGATTTCTATTGTGTAGATATTTTGTAGCAGATATAGTCCTTTTATCTGTACGCTTCTTGCGTGAACACACTTTCCAATATCTTACTTAGGTAACGCTTGGGCAATCCAGTTTCTGTTTATAAGAAACCTTATCTAAAAACTCATTTAATGTTACACATTGATGGCGTTTCATGTTATGTTTAGTTATGACCTATATACGTGGCTTATTGGTTATTATTATAATTATTAATATATTACCTATTAATATTAATTAAATATTATTACCAGTTATTAATATATTACCTATCTCTTTCATATTATATACCTTTTTTAAGTAGGTAGGTGAACTAAATGTTCGTCACATCATCCATATACATATTATACATATCCATTACACCTGTATATCCTGGTAAGCAGAGGTGTATTCACATTTTACCACTATTGTTTGGTCCCACTTTTTCATGCTGATTACATGACGAGGCTCTGGCGAAGACTTTTCACTCGGGGTGGTCAGACGACTTTCCTTTCCTAAACAGAGCGAAACGTGCAGGACAGGTGTCATCCTCAAACGGTGCATACAATTCCATCCTGGATCAAGCAGTTCGGCACCTCTTTTCGTTCCCGCACCTTGAAGACTTTAATTCTTTACCAACACGCATGTTTCCTTCTTCCTATAATCTCGAGTCCTTACGTGGGGCGTGAAAATGCATCTGATGAAGCCGTCAAGCTGAATGCCGCTATTGTAGCATTATTGGTATTGATAATAGTGACTGTACCCTCCCCGTTCTAAACTCCTATACCCCTTTTGTAAACTCTTTTTCCCCACTCCTACTACTCCTATTACTACTCCGAAACCAACTCATTCACTCAATCCTTTTCACATTTCCTGCCCTAGATAACTTCCTATATCTACCACTCATTCACTCCTCTCTTACGGCTATCCCAATTCCTATTCCACCTACTTGTTGTCATGTATGATTCATTCAAATAACTCACCAACCTACTTAAACTCACTGAATAATTGTACTTATTTCTAATAAACTTGGCCTGTGATCAATCTAGTGGTTAAAAGGAACCCTTATCATGATACCTAGTATCCCTAGTTCTATAAAGGTGAAGAATGCTGACTCCTATCTTAAACCTACGATAACCTAATTCCAACTATATGTAATCGCAAATCCCAATTAATTTACTCTTTCACATTAAACTTTAAATCTATTTTGTTCGAAACATTATCATATAAGTTCATCAATAACCTTTCCTTACAACCTACCTTCCAACCTAACCATTACGTACCTATTTCGTTTCTATCCAATCTACACAAACTTCTAATGATACTATATTGAACCATGAAATAACCAAATAAGCCTTCCTAAACCCTCTAGTCATTGGTAGTTCAAAAACTTACACTACGTGCGCGAACATAAGTACTTCCTTAAATAATCAACAAAGTCTCATTTAAGTAGGTATCCCCAAAATTAGAACCTATTCCTTCCGTATTTACTAACAATCCTCCAAATTCCACTATACCTACTCAAATTCCTTCCGGATTAACCTAATGTTCTTAGTAGCTTTGACGGGAGCGGATGAAAACAACCTACACTAATTCATTCGGCCCAACCTAACATGCAACAAACAAAGTCCTTCCTCCATAATCTCCGTAATATCTTTTAGTGACTTTTATGGGAGTGGATGGAAATAACCTATACTAGAAAATATATATTAGGAACCGAAGCATTCCGGTCATTTACCTCGTTTATTTAGATACCTATAACTATTTGCAACTACGTAGGTACCTGCAGTTCGCCGCTTTAATCATTCACTGCTTCTCTCGTATCGATTTTATTAAGTACTTATAGCAATATCAGTTGAATTAGAACCTACTAATTCCTCTTCCTATAATGCTTACTACTTTAACCTAGTACCTTGAACGACAAGAACATGTAGGTTATATCTAGACGTTTTTAATAACTTCATTTAGACTACTTCTTTATGAATTAGAACTTACTAATTCTTCTTCCTATAATGCTTACTCCCTTAAACTAGTACTTTGAACGACAAGAATATGTAGATTATATCTAGATGTTTTTAATAACTTCATTTAGACTACTTCTTTATTGATTGGAACTTACTAATTCTTCTTCCTATAATGCCTACTTATTCTGAGGTTATCTACCCGAGGTGCTTGCTCATTATAACTATTTCTTACCTATACAACAGTACCTAGTTAGGTATTTCCCCCCCCGAGGTGGTGACCCCTATACAGTAGTACCTAGTTCTATTGGATTTTCCCCCCCGAGGTGGTGGCCCCATATCACGCCAGCCACAGTAGGACCCTTCCACTTGTATTGTTTAAAGGTATATCGTGGTCCTTCCTATGTCTAAATAGGCATTAGAAGATTTTCATACATCTTCCCCCTATTACACCGAGACATCCGGTAAATATAATTCCCCATACTCTATTCAGAGCAAACATGAACCGGACAGAAGAACATACAAATCTTACCGCCATAATGTTTTGATTATATTCCGTAGTAACTTACAGCGCCGCGCTTAAGCAGCTTTAAATATTGTTCATGAATAACATGTATTTCGGTGTGATACTTCACTTGTTTTTGAAATGTAAGACGATAAATTGAGTCAGTACTCAGCTTGGATATTAACACAAACTGTTTTATTATGAAACTAACAAAGGAGTAATCTTTTCCTACTGCAAGCTATTATAGCAAACGACAGCGCCCCTCGCTCAAGCCGCTTTAAATACTATTCACGAATAACATGGATTTTGGTGTGATACTTCACTTGTTTTTAGAATGTTAAACGATAAATTGAATCTGTACACAGCTCGTACATTAACATATATTGTGTAATCTTATAAAAGGTGCTAGTAACCAATTCACTTCAGAATAATGTGGTTTCAAAGGTTTATTGTAAAGTATAATACACTCTCAGATCACATAAACGAATTGGTATAACTGACCCATGATATAGGGTTTTAGTATACAGGAATTACACTCCCGGGGTTCTAGATTTGAGCAGTATCCACTTGGATAAGGTTCCCAACTACCGTGAGATGGCTCTTTGAACCCTGATTCGAACACATGAAAAGAGAGATAATCACTGAATTCAAATATAAAAATCACTCTTGGTCAATCAGTTATCAGCAGATATCGTAGGCGTTATTACCCAAGTTTTTGTGTAATTAATATTTAGTCTTGGGTGTGGTTACTTTTTGATTATTTATAACCCGGCTTTGTACACAATCAACACTTCTTAAAAGAATCACTAAAATTTCACTGTAGGTCTCACTTCCACAATTTTTACACACTGTATCACCACTCTTACGTGAACTACAGCAGTAGTAGCCTAGCTATATACCATCGAATAGTTCATATGGCTCTTTTGAACCGACTAAAACCGCACGATCAACCGATATACAATATGATATTAATAATGGTAATTTACCTACATACCATCGAATAGTTCATATGGCTCTTTTGAACCGACTAAAACCGCACAATCAATCGATATAGAATATGATATTAATAATGGTAGTTTACCTACATACCATCGAATAGTCCCTATGGCTCCTTTTTGAACCGACTAAAACCGCACGATAAATCGATATAAAACATGATATTAATAAATTTTACTAAGCAGACTTTGAAATAGACTAGGTTTCCTACGTTCGTTGTGATGCCTAAGATTTTCACTAAACAAATGAGTGTACCTACCTATATACCTACAAAATCTAATCCCTGTATTTACCTTTCAAAACCCATTGTATTTTACTTAATCGTGTGGTGAGTTGTGTTTTCCTTCTAGCTAACTTTGGGGGCAAGTTCGTGAAACTTGACTTTGTGTAATCCCTACCACGGTGTGATTGCCCCAATTCACGAGCCGAAGCTCAGGGATGTGAACTGAAACCCTGACGAGATTATAGTTAGTGTATATATAAATAAATACATAAGACTGAACTGTGAGCTCCGTAAGTTCTGATCCTGGCCCGAATTGGACGGCTCCACTTCGACGGTGCCTACCTATCACAGAACGAACAGTCACCCACATCCAGGAAGCTTATCCGATCCTGTTTCCAGGGAAAATCAGATTGCCGCTCGCTTCAAAAGTTATCGGCTACTAGCGAAATATAGAGGAATATGGAGTCGTTATCACCGTTAGGTATCCCTCCATAACCAAAGCACATCGCCTTGGGTTTCCTACGGGAATACTAGCTAAACACGCCGCAGCCCTAATTCCTACTTCTAACATACTAAAAATGAAAAAACGACAGCATTTGCTTTACGTGTGCACCGCCAGGCTCAACGGTACAAGGCAGAGATCAATTCACATGTGTATGCGTGTATTAATCCAGCCCAATGTAAGGTGTCTTCATTCACGTAAAGGTCCTATCCTATGTCGATCGCGTCCCAAAATGTAATTTACCTTTTACTAATTATTATTCAAATATACTACTCCCAACAATCCCATTCTAAACAACCAAACATGAACCAAATTCAATTTCACAAAATGGCGATCCCTCCAATTCAAATAACTATATGTTAACCACTATTTCTGCGAATTATTACTTCCCAAATCAAAACATCCCCTTAAAACAAGAAAACGCGCGAACCCCAACACATATATCACGACTAAGTCCCACTAAATGCTCTAAAAACAGTCTCACCAGAAATATACGACGTCTCCACTACCCCTGACGAGTTCCCCAACAAAAGTGACAGAGTTGGCGCCTTTCGTATTTCTCCCCCCGCCAACCGCGCTCCATCCGTGTCTCTATCCAATCAAAAACCTCCCCGTAATGCCAACCGCACAATTCAAACCCCCCCAAATATCACAATTCCCTATCTTTTACAACGCTCATGTATACTTTTAAGCATTGAAATCTCTTCACTAAAACTTTCAACAATGAATTTCAACAATTACGCATGACATTCCCAAGTAATTCCTCATATATCTTATTAAAACTTTTGTCCGCCAAAGCCTAATTAGTTCCTAAATCACCCACACGGAGGCGTTGCAGTCTCCCTTTTTTTCAAAGTACAAAATCTACCTTCCGGCATTTCCGCGTTTCAAATATTACTATCTCATTATTAGAATGTATTACTTACATACATTCCATATAACTATTTGTGATATTATTTGAGTGATTGCTTTTACTTAGATTTTATTGATTAATCTTCGTATTGAATTTTCTCTAAATAAACAATACCTAAACAGTCGTCTTAAACCAAATAATTGCCATGCGGCATTATACAGATAATCAAATTTTTACTATAATCGATTCATTTTTATATATTATTTTTCCCACAATGATTAATATATATATATATTTATAAATACATTTTCATATACATTTACGTATATTCACAACTATAATTTACCATTTTATACACTATTTTTAATTAGTTTCTTGTTATTACTTTTTTATTTTATTTTTTTCTCGACTGATAATTTTTTCATATAGTTTACTGCCACCTATGTCAAAACTGCTCAACTAATTCAATCCTTTTTCCGTTCAATCGAATTAAGACTTTCGCATCTTCGGCCACTAGATGACACTCTAATATAAATCGTACCGTTATATAATTTATTTATCTTTTTCATTGCTCCGGTAGCTCGTTACATGACCATCATTTCTGAGACTTCAGCTTAGTATCAGGCCAGGTGAAGTTATATTAAGGTGACCCATTAAAAAAACATTCCGCCAATTTATGTGTTTTTTTTGTAAAATATACTACAAAGCACATTTATTTCTAAAAAAAAAACAACAATATTGGATTGATTTACAGTAACAATGATTAATGTAATATACACTTACTTGTTAAAAGTGTAATTAAAATTGCTTACCTGAAACTCAATAAATTTTATTGACGGTAGGTTATGCGAGGTAATGTAAATAATGGATTTTGCTACTGTGGTAATAAATAACAGACCAATTTTATAGTCCGTTCTCACGTAACGGTTAAGCCACGGAGCACTAAATGGTTAACTGACGTGAGAAAAAACTAAAGTTTGCGTAAAAGGTGATTCAATCACTACGCCTTGGTACGTCCTAGTGTGCATTGTTGAAGTTCAATGGAAGCGTATTAGGGCTTCTGCATGTATGATAACATTTATGAAAGTAGAAGAAGCAAAAGGCGTATGCCAGGATCGTAACAAATGAAAACATGTTATCTCTGCCTACCCCAATGGGAAAGAATTAACACGGGTGAACTTTTAACTCGGAATTGAACTCCTTCTCTTCTTCGTCCCAGCGTTAATCTTGCAATAATAATCCCGGTTGCATCCAAAGCTTGCACGGGGTCCGCTAACCTACTCTGTCTACCCTCCCTATTACTCCATAATTTATTTCGCTTATATTGGCTTTAACGGGAGCAATTGCCGCCTAATCTCACAATCCCGAGAGGGTGAGGTTGACTTGGGCCCCGAAGATCTTCGGTTCTGAACACAAAAATATTTTTTTTTGGGATTCCTGATTGTTTGTTCGCCATTGACGTAAAAACTACTGAACGGATTCTGATGCAGTTTTTCTGTTAGAAAGGTCTTCATCATCATCAACCTATGCTAGTCCACTGCTGGACATAGGTCTCCCCTAATGAGCGCCATAGCGCCCTGTCTTCAGCTTGCCGCATCCAGCATCTGCCCGCAGTCTTTCGCAGATCGTCATCCCACCTGGCCGGATTTAAAATCTGCTGTAATATATGTTTGATTGCAATTGGTTGAGAAGATCTGGAGATATGGCCAAAAAACGATAAACGACGACGCGCGGGCGAAGCCGCGGCAGCTAGTTTTTATTGTAAGTGTAGATGATATAAAAGATGTAATCCTCAAGATTGTTCCGTGTTGAGTTTCAATTGCATCCGACGCTTACCTCGAAGCCCGGTGTCCGCTTGCCGGCTGTTACTCCTAAAACGATGTCATTTTCTAAGATGTCAAGCCAGCATAGATTTAATCCTAAATGTTACTAGGAATTCAGTGCAGGGCGCGACTGAAATGAATTGAGCTGAGCGAGCAGGACTCTTACTTGAGAATAAGACATCTTACTACGGTCGCGCGATCAGCTAAGGCCGAGCGCTCGTGAAACTGTTTTCCGGTGATTATTCCTCAATGGTACATCGGACATGAACTAGCTCGCTTCTAAACACTCCTCAGTGTCCACACTATCACCGTGGTAAATTTGGTCAAGATCGTGCGAGTGGTTACGGAGGAGTTCGATCACCAACAAACGGCTATGCCGGGTATAAGAGCTTCGCTCGCTTCCCTCGCTCAGCTCCATAAATTAGTCTTACAAATAAATTGAGTAAAATTTCCGGATATTTGTATAAAATTGATAATGATTGTGAAATGAACACATCAATTGATTGATGAACTAGTGTGTTACATGCATTACTCATTGAAATAATGTAACATAACATAATATAACTTCACGCCTGTATCCCCGAAGGGGTAGGCAGAGGTGTATTTACACACCCACGATTCGCCAGTTATGTTAAGGTCCCAATATAATAGGGGGCGAGCCTATTGCCATCTACCGAGCGAGCGGTAATTAACATTTATTATTGCACACATAATTACGAAAAGTCAGAGGGTGTGTACCCGGGGGGGGGCGACTGGGGATCGAACTCGAGACCTCGTCTCAGCAGTCCGTTACGTACGCCACTGGGCTATCGCC
Organism: Cybosia mesomella; assembly: GCA_946251805.1. NCBI lineage: Eukaryota > Metazoa > Arthropoda > Insecta > Lepidoptera > Erebidae > Cybosia > Cybosia mesomella. Next base: position 20,954,091 of record OX276402.1, on the reverse strand, counting down.
GTAATAATGTAGACTACGATATATGTTACTAGTTTAATATATATCTCATTCAATTTCGCCAGCTATTGAAATATTCTTGAATTCTCGGCATTTCTATCAATTTAAAAAATGTAAAAGAGTAGTTATAGTGACACAACTAGAATGGTTGGACATATGGTCTAGTTTTTTGTAGATATTATATTGATTTGTTGTATAATAAACTAGAACATTTTTCTGTTCTATCATCATTACTTTCCTCAGCGCTTGCGATGAAATACATTTTATGATCCTTAGGGATTTCTAAGGATCTCTAATTTTTTCTAGTAATAAATATAGTTTTTGTTACTCACTGATAATGTTGCTTGCTAACGATAAAATAATTTTTGAAATCAGTCTAGTGGTTTTTAAGTTTATTCGTTACATACAAAATACAAATCTTTCCTCTTTATAATTTTAGTGTAGATGTAGATTAAGTAATCGAAATATTTCAATACCGTCAAATTGTCCTGAGAAGTGAATGACATTCATTTCAGAACAGCGAGTTATATAATTAGATGATCTATTTTAGAATCAGGTCAAGGTAGAGTAAGTGGTTTCCCTATCATGGATGCCCAAGATCGTGCGAACTGGAGAAGGAAAAGCTGGAAAGCGGACCCTGGGCTCCGAGGTGAAGCCTCGGATGCAATCGGAGACACAACTAGTTGTTTTAAGTCTGGTTATTTTGTTTCGTTCCCCAGACTCATGCACACATTTTTTTTAAAGAATATCATCATCATCATCATATCAGCCGTAGGAAGTCCACTGCTGAACATAGGCCTCCCCCATCGACTTCCATTTCGAACGGTCTGTAGCGGCCAGCATCCACCGAGTCCCTGCGCTCATTGTTAGGTCGTCTATCCACCTTGCGGGAGGCCTTCCTACGCTGCGCTTGCCGTTACGTGGTTCCACTCAAGAACCTTTCTGCCCCACCGGCCATCGGTTCTCCGAGCTATGTGCCCTGCCCACTGCCACTTCAGCTTGCTGACTCGCTCTGCTATGTTGGTAACTTTAGTTCGTCTACGGATCTCCCCGTTTCTGATTCGATCTCGTAGAGAAGCCCCAAGCATAACCCGTTCCATAGCTCGCTGTGTGACCCCGAGCTTCCTTATGAGGCCAATAGTGAGAGACAACGTCTCGGCACCGTAGGTTAAAGAATATAAGCTACCGATATAACTAGTATCCTCGCTAAGCTTAATGCTTGTATTAGGAGTGGGTTCACATCAGTTGTATAGTGGCCAGGATTCGAACCCGGTACCTCTCGATCGTAAGGCCGCCTCCTTAACCACTAAGCTACCGATGTTTCACCGTCCCGTGCGGATGCATATCTAACCTCGTAATAGATACGTGAAAATTGCACTTTCATATAGATGGCTTATTAGATAAGTAAATATTATGTAGTGCTCTACCTGTTGCTAAAACCGATAACGTAGCAAACATGACTACGCTTATTACTGGTTTTTAAAGTGGATATTACGTGAGAGGGGTGGTGTGGTTCCCCCGTACTGAGAAAAGCACGGCTCTATCATCTATGTAACTACCTCTGTGACGTTGCGGTAGAGCGTTCGACTGCTAAGTCAGAGGGCACGGGTTCGATTACCGCTCAGTGCAAATATTTGTATGCATGAATATGTATATTTGCATTGGCCTGGATGTTTGAATGTGAAATATACATGTTTTTACAAAAAAAATGTATTTAAATATGTTTATCTGCATTTTAGAACTCATAACGCAAGCTAGTTAATCTATGCTTATTTTGGGTCTAGATAGAGCTGTGTGAATGTATTAGAACAATAAAAAATATTTAAAACATCCATTAAATATGATAAGAATATATTTTGGTGTAGCCCTAAAACACTCATCAGCTATATAATTTAGTAGCCAGTACTAAGCTTAGTAGTAGGTATCAAGTCTGGATCAAGGAATGAGTAAACCTATACCTTCGCATACCTTGATCCAATCTTGATTTCTAGTTACATGGAACTCTCGGCACAGTATATTTGTTACATATATTTCATTAAACTTAATTTAAATAGAGAATATATCCAAACAACGCCATCTATCTTAAATGAAAGGTATTAGAAGAAACCGACTCGCGTAGGTGGCATTTGTAGAGCTTTAAAAGTAAATACGACCATGTAATAATAGTAGAACGACAGAAAAGTATATCACGATATTTTGCCGGTTGCTAATAGATGGCGTTCAATCCAACACGGACAAGGACATCAATGTTACTCAAATAATTTTTCTAAAATTATATATTTTTCTGCTCAACTTTCTTAAGTTTTCATTCCATAGAACCTTCTACGAAGTATTCGATAACTTTAAAAAGAAAATAAATGAAATTGGTAAAGTAAAGTCGTTCTCAAGCTATGGCGTGACTAGGGGAAACAATAATTAATTTTTAGAGTTTCATAATTGACACAGAACCTTTATAGTTTCGGTATGTCCGTCTGTCCGACATTTGTCCGTCTGTCCGCAGTTCTAGAAAGCTGACACGTATTCAATGAAATTAATTGAGTAAAACATGGTAACGCAGTTCAGTTCGCCTTTATCGCGGTTTCTATAATTAGTGAAATCTAAAGAAGAGAAAGATTCAGGCATCACTCTGTTGGTGCCAACGATGAGGTGGGTATATCAATTTTTTTTTTATATTTAGGACACGTCAATTTGACTTCACCTCGCCTGATGGTAACCTGAAGGTAAAGTCTCAGGTAAGAGGGTCACCATTACATACACGTACCATGTTAACAATGGTGGCACTCAGCTTGACAGCCTCATCAGAAGAGGATTGTCGTCGCAGTACCGCGTGACACCCACCGATCCCACTAGTGCTGCGACCACAATCCCCCTGCCCGGCTATGCAGTTGCTGACCCCTGAACGCAATTAAACCGAAATTGCATTACTATGGAGGGTTTTTCGCAATCGTGCACGGTGGTACCTACCCGGCCGAATTTTGTGACAAATTTGTGTCATCAAATTTCTACCACCAGTAAATTAATTACAGTACATTAATATTCAGTGGAGGATTGTACTTCTCTGGTAGAACCAAACTATTTATACTGGAAAAAGTATAGTCATTTCATTTTTAAAAGGCCAGGAATTTCAAGTTCCTAGACATTGCCATGGCGTTACTCATCATCTGAACCTCGGCCCACAATTAGTCCGATTTAGCACTTTCAACAGCTAGCCTCAGTTTAAACCAGTTTAAAATTCTATACTAATTAGGTTTCGGAATTCCCCTGCTGTTTTAAGGTCAGAGTCGTGGAACTGCAACGTTGCAGAGGTCAAAATGTAAGCAAAAGTTAGGTTTTTAATAATTAAGCTTGAGTATATGTTCATTGGCCGGTTATCGTTGTTTAATATTAGTTAATCTATATATAGGAATGACTAGAGACCCGGGTCTTGGCATTACCCGGGCATGAATTTAATGTATAACCTGATTGCACCAACAGTAAGCGTCGGTAGCTTAGTGGTTAAGGAGTCGACCCTATGATCGAGAGGTCCCGGGTTCGAATCCTGGCCATTAAACTACCGACGTGAACCCACTCCTAACACAAGCAATTAAGCTTAGCTGGAGGGGTTAGGGGGAATATTAGTAATTTCGGTTGCTAATATTCTTTTTAAAAAAAAAAACACCTTCCGGGTTCAATTGTAAAGATGAACTAGAAGAAGCTTTATTATTCAATTTCAAGCTTCTTACTTCAAGTTTTTCACTTATGCTCTTTGGCCAACGTCTTTGAAAGGGTTAAAAGGCTCCTTGACTCATAGGAATTCAGATTTCCAAGTTATTGCATAAAACAGTACCTACAAACGTCTAATTAGTTGGTAATATTGGTGTTATTAGCGGGAGCAGTTAACAATACAGTATTGTTTGTTCAATTCACAATGTATGCAATATCCAAATTTCTGACTTCTGTAATAGAACCACTTAATAACTGTATTTCCACAACATTCAAAAAGTAAATCTCTGCAATTATTGTCCAAGGTCCGCGATAATATGAACTTTCTCCATTAAAGTCATTAGAAGAAAAGCGAGGTGTGTAATCTAGTGTAATCATTGCATTAACTCATTCGAAGTAATATTTGGTTTAATTGTATTCATAACATAAGTCAATGGGGCCCCATAAAGACCTTCACGGCTAAGCTAAGCACAGGCTTTCCTCTCGAGGATGGGTGGTCAGACGACAGTCGCTCTCATAGATCCGAAATAAAAAGGAGGAAAACGTGTAAGTGGACCCCAGGCTCCGAGACGAAAGCCTCGTGTAACAACGCTAAGATGATGATGCTGTATTCAAAACATAGGTTTATATTAGCTCTGCTATGTTTTTACTCTTTCGAAGCAATATTTTGAATTTTACTAAGAAAGGATCGACTTGACTGCAGAAGTTTAAAAAAAAATGTCTCTATCTGTGATTTTTGGTGAACTTGAAGTAAGAGCTTCAAGTGTTGTTTGTTCGATCTGTGCTTGAGATAGTTATTTGTGGGATTCATGTACTACCTAATTATTCTGAGTCTGTTATGGCTTCTGGCTGACGGCAGTTAGCTCACTCCTTGTTATATGGCACGAAAAGTATGTTTGACAAAGTGTAAGTTAACACACATCTAGCTACCTCTTCTGATACAGGCATGGGTATACAATATATGCCAGTTATCAATACAATAGTCGCAACATTATCTCAACATGGACGAGAATGAACTCATGATTTAAAAAGATAACCTCATTTTCAACTCAGAATTTTCATTACACCAATCATAAATTCTGATTTATTCGTCAATTATTTATAGATAAAGTAACTATCGCACGTATGGTGATTGTGTGGATTAGAATAATTATTTATCTGCAGTTACCATCGAGACCGCTCGTGACCAACTATAAACACTTTATGGTATATGTCTTCATGTTGATACCTTTTACATGGTATGGTATGGTTTCGCGAGCTGGTATCCGCAACTCCACGACAGGGCGCGGTTTTTGCGTGAGGGTGGGCATTTCACTCGATCCACCCCAACTCTTTGAAGAACGCCAGCAGGCTATTCACGCTGCTGGCGATCTCCCGGAGCGTACCTGTATTTCCGAAGTACTTTACCCTGTATGTGGCGGTTACAGGGCAGTGTAGGAGCACGTGTGCCGCTGTTTCTTCCTCTTTCATGCAGGCTCTGCAGAGAGGGCTGTCGGTGATTCCTAAAATATAAAGGTGTTTATTGAAGGAGCCGTGCCCCGTGATGGCAGCTGTGGCCGTGCGCAGTTGCTGTTTGGTCAGTTGTCGAAGACGCCTGGTCAGTCTATTTTCAAGCACGGGGAGTGCTTCCCTCGCCTGTCTGCAAACTTCCAGATTTATCCAATAGCTGTTGTGTTGATCTCTCGTTCGTTTGTTTACCATGGTTCGTAGGTATGCAAAGGGGATCGGTATTATGGGCTCAGGTCCCCTTACCACCATGTCAGATCCTCTCCTGGCAAGCTCATCCGCTGCATCATTGCCGCGCGAGCCGCTGTGGCCCTTAATCCATTGCAAGGTTATGTTATTGAAATGGCCTATTTGGTTCAGTTTACGATGGCACTCTAGTATTAGTCCCGAGTTTATAGTGTGGCTGTTTAAAGCTTGCAGCACGGCCATGCTGTCGGAGAGTATGCGTATTGAGTGGCCTTCCACTCTCCTGGCCATTACCGCTGAAGCTGCCAGGGTAATCCCCATGCATTCAGCTTGAAATACTGTGTTGTGGGTCCCCAGCGGTGTTGATATGGATATATTAAGGTCCTCCGAGAAAACGCCGGCCCCGGTGCCTGTACCAGTCTTTGATCCATCTGTGAAGATGCGTAGTTCCGTTGGGCATAAAGCCTCACAGCGGTGGTCCTCATGAAGTTGGATCTTGTATTTTTTGTCGAATACGTATTGTTTGGGCACACGATCATTCATTGCTCCTATCATGGGTATCTCCTTTATGAGATCTGTGAGCAGTGAGGTGTGTCGCGTGTTTCTCTCGCTCCATAGGTTGAGTGCCCTTAGGCGTATGGCCGCAGCTGTTGCTTCTTGGCGGATGAACAGATCCAAGGGTGGGAGTCCGAGCATGGGTTCCATTGCCGCGGTGGGGGTAGATTTCATGCATCCAGTGGTTGCCATGCAGGCTAGTCTTTGGGTCCGTTGTAGTTTAGCCGCTACTGTGCTGTTTTCGGTCCTTGGCCACCAGACGATAGCACCATACGCTATCATTGGGCGGATTACTGTTTCGTAAAGCCATAGGATGATTTTAGGTGATAGCCCCCATTTTTTACCAATCATTCTTCTGCACTGCCAGAAGGTAATCCCAGCCTTTTGTAATTTATTGTCTAGGTGGCTACTCCATTTTAACTTGCTGTCAAGAATAACGCCAAGGTATTTGACCTCTTTCGACAGTTGGAGTTCCGTGTCAAAGAGTTTGGGTAATCGGTATTCGCCTAATACCCTTTTGTTCGTAAACATGACTAACTCGGTTTTGTTCGGATTCACCGATAGTTCGAATTCCCCGCACCATTTTTCTACGATGCGTAAGGCTTGTTGGGTTAGGTTACAGACCGTTCCCGCTACCTTCCCTGAGATGAGGATTGTTAGGTCGTCTGCGTAGCCTATTGTGTAGTCGCGGTTTTTGTTCAGCCTTGTGATTAGGTCATCTATCACTAAATTCCACAGAAGGGGAGAGATAACTCCGCCCTGCGGGCAGCCTTTGGCTATCAGAGCCGTCTGATCTTCTTCCCCAAGGCGAACTACTCTTTTGCTGAGCATGTTTGTTATCCAGTCTGATAGTACCGGCTCCGCTCCATGTTTTGACAGGGCGGCCTTAATACTGGTGAAGCTGGTTTTGTCGAAAGCTCCTTCGATGTCAATGAACGTTCCTAGGCAGAAGCCTTTTTGTTCGATCGCTTCCTCTATCCGGCTGACTACCAGATGGAGGGCTGATTCCGTAGACTTACCGGAGCTGTATGCGTGCTGGTTTGCATGTAGGGGTAGCTGTTTTAGTGCACCATCTCTCAGCTCCCTCTCGCATAGGCGTTCCATGGCCTTTAGCATGAAGGAGGTCAGACTGATTGGTCGATGTGCTTTGGGATTCGTGTAATCACCCTTTCCTGGCTTCGGGATGAAAATTACTTCTACTTCCCGCCATCCCTTCGGAACGTATCTGTGTGCCAGACAGGCTTTAAAGATACGCTCCAGTCTGCTTGCGACTAATTTGTCGCCCCACTGTAGCATAGCAGGGATGATTCGGTCGGGGCCAGCTGCCTTATAAGGGTGAAAACTACTGATGGCCCACTGGACTTTTTCCAGTGTGACCACTTTGTTTGCGTACTGCCAGTCTCGGGCAGTAGGTGTTATGGTTTCATCATGCCAGTTGATTTTCGTCGTGAAGACGCATCCAGGGAAGTGGGTCTCAATGAGTACGCGTCTAAATTCTTCTGGTGATGTTGTGAGTGTGTTGTCCTGTTTTTTAAGGGCGGTCAGTGCCATCGGTTTTGTCTGTACTAGGACTTTCCTTACCCTGTTTGCTTGATGGCATGATTCTATGTTCCCACAGAATTTTCGCCATCCCTGTTTGCTTCGGTATCTAATACATTTTTTGTAGCTGGATTTGGCTGAACGATAGGCGTCCCAGTCTTCATCTGCACAAGTATTCATAGCCCTGTTGAAAGCCCTTCTAACCTTCCTTCGCTTGCGCTCTAGCTCTGGGCCCCACCATGGCTGTTTGCCTGGGGTTTTGGGAGGTAGGGTTTCTGGGCATGCTATGTGGTAGCTGTCTATTATGGATTTGGTTAGGTGGTTTACCTGTTCCTCAATCTGTATGATGTTGTCGAGGGTCAGTGGGGAGCGCTGTTGAGCAAGTCTATTTGCTAGGTGCTGCTCAAATTTGACCTTGTCGGTTTTTCTCGGGTTGCGTTTTGGCAGAGTTTGTAGTGTCCCCGCCTGTAGATCAAAGCGAATCCACCTGTCTGGATGCCTCCTTGGAGACGTGCCAGCCCATGATGGCTTCCGCTGCATTTTCAGTAGCTAGTGTTAAATCAATAATCGTACGGCTCTTTTTGTTGACGAAGGTCGGTTCAGAGCCGGTGTTTAGTAAGGTAAGGTTAGTAGTGAAAAGATATTCAACAAGGGACTTACCTCTGTCGTTTTGAGTGCTCATGCCCCATAGCGGATGATGAGCATTGGTGTCGGCCCCAATTATGACCTCTACCCTTTCCCTTTCGCAGTGGTCCACCAGCCGGGCGAGGTCTTGCGGGGGCAGCTCCTCCTTTTCGGGCATGTAGGCTGAGGCGACGATGACCACGTTGTCCTCGACGTCCAGCTGTGTATGCAGCCTTATGGCAGTGAGATCTCTGCAACAGAACTCTGTGAGGACCTGTGTTTTTAAGTTTTTTGTGACATATATACACGATCTGGGGAGGTCATGTTCGTCAGTCACGATAAGCTTACCTCCTAAGTTGGAGAGCCCCTGGATGTGGCCCCCTCTGATCCAAGGCTCTTGGATCAGGGCAATGGCCGTTTGTTGAACCTCCAGCCATTTACGTAACTGAGCCGTCCCATCACGGCTGTGCTGGAGGTTCACTTGGAGGACTTTAGTCTTCGACGAAGGGGACGCCATCATTGGTCGTTCCCACTTCGTCCTCCCCAAGTTTAAGCCCCGCAAACAAGTCGCCCGGTTCGACGTCGTCCCCCAGGAGGCCGGAGATTGATGCCAGAACGTCCTCCGCATCCTCTGCCTCCATGGGTGCGCCCTCCTGTCCGACACTGGCGGGGGATGTTGGTGGTGCCTTTGCAGGCACCTCCCCGCTTGATTCGGGGGCGTTTGGGAGAGGATTGGACTCCTCTGTCGCAGGCAGGTGCTTGAGCTCCTGGTTTATGGTGGCCGTGGATGGGTCCCATCCCAGAGGGACGTCGGCAAACCTGCCGGACCGACCCTGGAACTTAACGTACACCGTCCCCACTCCAAAAGCGAGACGGCGTCCGGCCTTCATTAGGGTCGGTACTTGGTCCTTTATACCTTTTACATAAGACCAGTCACTCATTTCAATATATAATGAAAATAACTTTGACCGCACGATAAATCTATTAAGTCTAAAGTGATGTATTTATTTCCAGTATTTACGAGTATGTATATTTTATTAGGACGCACTGCGTACATATTATTGTTGATACCTCCAAGCCCTTTCCACCAACGAACGACCACCGCTACATGGTGGATATTCTACTCATACGCACGAAACGTTTAGGTGAAACATTTATTATGCGTACAGATAAGGAGTGGAATTGCCTGCCTGAGTCTGTGTTTCCGGAAAGCAATAACCTCCGAATCTTCAAGTCCCGAGTGAATAGGTTCCTTCTAGGCAAACGTGAGCCATCGTAGACCACATCGTCACTTACGACCAGGTGAGATAGAGGTCAAACGTGAGCCTATCATTCATAAAAAAAAAAAAATCGTTTATGATATAGAATTGGCTGTAAAAACGTGTAGTGTGTAGTCTTGAACATTGTAATAAAGTAAACACGATTATTAAAAAGCACCAAACGAGTCGGAATTCAAAAGGCTTTCTAGTGGTCATTGAAATGCTAGAATAATAAAACATCCTTGATGATACTTCAAAGTCTTTTTTTCCAAATAAATCTGGAATAGCACAAAAATTCAATGAGAATTTTACAGAATTTATTCATTTTGTTCGTAATTCATATACACAAATAATTAAAATATACATTTATAAACACTATTGAAATTGTCAAACAAATAGAGTAAATTGAAAAATGTGGGCCATGGGTGTAAAGAGTTGAGATGTGATCTAAAAAAATTACATATTTTTTATCTTAAAATTAGCTCAATCGAGAGTCTTGAAGTGAAGAAATATGAGACAGAAGCGAGATAGTTTTCACGAGATTATCGATTATAATTGATTATTATCGATTATTATATTTGTAGTTGCGTAATCGGTTACACAATAGCCATAAAAAGAAAACTTCACTTAGGTAGTTAACCCAAAGTAATTAAATGCATGGTACAAGGCACATGGTACTTATATGTATACAGTATAGTGCATTTAATTATAGCTATATTAACATATAAAATATAAATGAATTATTGAATTTTCAATGTATTAATAATGAAATTCACATCAGCAAAATCAGTTAACCTTTTTAGTATTGATTGACATTTAATTAGAATTATTATTATTTAATAATTTGAATGAATTTAACAACTGCCATTTAATTTCATTGCTCACCGTAGACTGAGAGTTTTTTCAGCTAGCTACTAATATATAAATTTGTGAAGTTTTTATTCTCCGTGGTTTTTATTCTCCATGGTATTAGTTTACTGTGTTTCATTAAATTAGGAAATGTGCCTTCATTTATACATTCATTAAATATGAGTGCTAGATCAGGTGCTATGATATTAATTATATGACTAATTATACTAACTGACATGCCCCAGTAATCCGCAGACCTTTTATTTTTAGATTTTTAAATGCTTAAGAAGAACTAATATTACTCTCAACAAGGGCCACAGCACTGTTAGCGCTAGAGTTAATAGAGGAAGTGAGTTGCAATGGAATATTGGTAAAATAATCTTCAAAAGCATTTACAATATCCTTCGGAGAGGTTATATTCTTGTTTTCTAATTTAATTTTAGTAACAGTATCCCTTTTTTTTTGTGCGGAAATCCCTTTGGATACCCCCCCGCCAGCTAGCGGGGGCGGTTATGTCGGGCTTGAACCGACCAAAACCGCACGCCGTCTCGGGTCTTCAGACGCTGGGGTGTAAGGTTACCCATAGAGCATATCCCTCGCACCCCAACTGACCCTGGGCCATCTCACCACTAACAGCATCGCTCATCCTGTCTCCTCTGAAAGCAGAGGAGTACGGAGAGCGATGTGTTCCCGCCACGTTGGGTATTGGCCGACGATCAATGCCAACCCTATGAAGGGAACGCCATTGACTGCCACCCAGGGTGTACCGGCCGCTCCGATTGCGTTCCCCCCAGACTGCAGCGGGATCGGAATCGGAGGTTACCCAACACACGCCCCTAGTAGAATGGCCTAATGTTTTATCGGTCACTCGAGGAGGTTACCCAACACACACCCCAGTAACAGTATCCCTCACTTTACATTTACCAGACTCTTTGTTAAAAACTTTCCAAGTTTCTTTCATTTTATTGGGAGCCTCAATTATTTTCCTTTTAATATGAATGGCCTTCGCTTGTCTACATACTTTTTTGAATACCTTGGAGTAATTTTTGACATATTCAATGAAACGACTGTCAAGTCTGTACTGTTTTTGGGCGTATAAATCGAAAAGTGTTCGTCTACTTTTATATATGCCTACAGTAGCCCATTCACAGAATTTAGATTTAGTACTGTGCTTTTTACATTTTTGTTTGAATGTATGTTAAAAAGCATCAGTTAATGTACTCAATAAACTATTGTAATGAACCTCAGGATTATTGCCTAGGTAAGCTACACAATTGAGCTTGTTCTCTAACAAGTTTTTGAATTCTCTAATTTTGTTAGAGGTTATGGGCCTACACATAATTTTCTCTTTAGGTTGATTATTATTTCCCTTGGAAAAGGATACTATTTGACCACAGTGATCTGAGGGCAACGCACTTAGTACAGACTTACTTAAGTATTATACACTGTCACTAAAAAAATTATCTAAACAACTGGCAGTTGTAGCAGTGATTCTAGTTGGTTCACAGAAAATATTTTCAAGGTTGTAACTCTTGAACATGTTTAGAAATTGGAAACTTTTCCTACACTTTTCCAAGATGTTTATATTAAAGTCTCCACACACAATTAGATTCTTTCTGCTATTTGATGCTATCCCAAGACTTTGGTCCATGACCCCAATAAACGTTCCAAAATCACTACTACGTGGACTGTATACGCAGACTACTATATAACTATCAAGCTCGGCACAGACCACCTCAGCACATCGCTCAACAGAAAGTCTAACAATGTCAATCCGCTCTTTGCTGCGGAAACCATTTTTTATTAAGACCATGGAGCCACCTCTGATAGCAGACTTTCTGTTAAAGCATCTTTCACACAATTGACTTTACCGCGGGATATTGTTGAAGCTATAAGTCCTGATACTAACTTCATACTTGCTTTTACTAAAACTCACGAAAATATCGATAAAACTATACGAAACATTCATTTGGGGTCTCCCCATACTTAGAACTGAAACTCAAAATTTTTTTTTTCATCAAGCCCCTACTTGTGTAGTATCTATGGATAGGTCTTCAAAAATGATATTGAGGTTCCTAATATATTTTTTTTTCTAAACAGAATAGTTTGCGCGAGTGACACTTCCAAAGTGGTAAAATGTGTGTCCCCCCCCCCCCTGTAACTTCTGAAATAAGAGAATAATAAAACTAAAAAAAATATACGATGTATATTACCATGTAAACTTCCACCGAAAATTGGTTTGAACGAGATCTAGTAAGTAGTTTCTTTTTAATACGTCATAAATCGTAAACTGCAATTTACCTTTCATTCAATCAACTCAAATATAATTTTTTCAAAAGAAACACTATTATGTTACTTTCTGCTACGGAACCCTTAATGGGCGAGTCCGACTCGCACTTGGCCGCTTTTTTAATCTTACAATTATGGTAACGATTCCATACTGTTGTGGTGGCCCAAAACAGTATGGAATCGTTTCTCTCTCTTGTAAGTAGTTCAAGCATCTATCTAATCAACATGAAATGAAAATATCACAGGATGTGACTTTTACACTAGTACATTACAACCGGTCTAAGAACTAAACATAATAGATCTTACGTAAGTAATAATGTGGAAAGCTGTAGTTGTAATGAGTTCATTTTGTAGCCACCTGCACGCCTCAATTAGACTAGTTCGTGGTAAAGGGGTAGTTGAAACAAATCATTACGTACTAGATGAGAAAAGTCGCTTAAACGTACTAAATCATTTTAACACGCCTTTATTATTATCTTCACATGTTAAACTACATATTTACATAAATAAATCTTGGAAGTTGAACTACTAAAATTGTCGTATTGATTTGAAACTTGGTAAGTAGGGAACATGAAAAATCACCTTTGTGTACCACCTCACCGGGATTAGCGGAGAAGTATCTCTATCGGAATACACACTACACACTATATTCCGTCGTGGAAGCCTATTGCAGGGAATATGAAAAATATACCCTAAGTAAGTAGGGAATCCTAGGAACTCCAGCAGCCACTGACTGTACGTACGTTAGAAATAATAAATAAATAATAACCACTCTAATTGGGGTTTGTTCGGTTTATTTTAACCAGTGATGTAACTAAAAAATACGTCTGTTATCAAATGTTATATTCCATACATTATTCATTTTAAGTTATTTTTATCTTTTTTATCTAATAACTTTGTTCTAGCCTGTTGTATCCGGACCTTAGCCGATTAGATATCCTCGTAGATAAAGTTGTAATGTGTATCTGTTTGTGCCCGAACTCATTAAAAGTTCACCAAGTATACGACTAGATAGCTATGTATTTACTAGTGTTACTTTTGGATGCAGGCCGGCAGGAGATTCCAGGTCTCGGTAACAATAAATGTCCGGGTAGGAATTCGTTCCGTATTACGCTCGAGGCAAGCCTCTTACTCGCATGCTTTATCAAATTCTATCCGTAGATAATGTGCTATGAAGATTTTTGCGATAACATTTAAAATAGAGGACGGATTCTTTTTAGATTTAATCTGTAGTTACAGCATTATTGAATTAACTTTTTATTGGCCAGATAGGTACATATGAAGGTTAAGCATCGGTGTTGCACACGTCCATAGGCCACGGTAACCGCTTCCCATCAGGTGGGCCGTGTGTTTGTCTGCCACCTAAGTAGTAGATAAAAAAAGATAGTATCTTATTGAGTATCAAAAATTCAAGTACAGAGACTAAGCACAAGGCATCATATTAAAAAAAAGTCTATTTCTATTTCATGTTATGAAAAATACATTCTAATCAATCGATGATTTAATTTTTACCCATTACGTATTTTATGCAGTAACTACAAAAAATTCGTACTTCATATCTTGTTAGCCTCACCTTATATGAAATAGTTGCTTTGGTGAGAAATATGAGCGCAACGTGTTTCCGGTTCATTGCGGAGTGCGGTATAGGAAGCCGACGGTATCGCAGTAAACTGGATACGTCCGATACAGGACAAAGACCTATCGAGCGGTCACTTCCCTCGGCAATGATCTGGAGCCGTAGGAAAGTTGTACCCGGCTGCTCTTATAAATACATGAACTTGATATCGTCTTGCACTTTTCCGTGCAGACTAGCGAACGCAACACTTTTCCTTTCGCAATACGCGTTTTCCTTCAAGTAAATTATGTAATTGTCCATTTACAAGTATTGCATTTGATACACATTGTATAAAATGATGAAATTGGAGCTTTTGGTGCGTATTGTACTTATGTAATAAAATACCAGATGTTATATTGTAGGCGGTCGCCTATTGGCACCAATGATTTGTAACTGGTTGATATCTATGTAAACGTTTTCGTTTTAAACTACATGGGTTATCTGTTGCTACAACGAGGGAGGTGATTGATATTTTCGGACTTTTGCTTGGACTATGATAGATTGTCTAATTTGTCATTCATTTCAGATTTTCGTAGCTTTCACCGCGCTGGTGTGTGGTACAGATGTTGAAGATAGTGAACAAAAGAAAAGGGGTGCCGGCAAAAGCACTGCATTGAATTCTATTACTACAGGAGCTCAGAAACAAGACTATACTTACAGTATTTACTCATCGAATCCTGGTTCACAGAGTTCATCTGCTCAAACGTATCAGTCTCAAGTGCCGAATTCATTCTACCCCAGTCAAGGGACTAACGCGTATTATTCGTCCGCGAATACACAATCTGATACACCATCCTACTCGAATCAACAACAGCCGCAAATTAACTTATTACCTCCATCAAGTACTTCGCAATTCATACCGCTAAACTTCATACCGAACTCAGGGTATCAGGCTAAATATCAGATCGTCCCAACAAAATCAAACGGGAATATTCAACTTGCTATTTATCAGCAGCCAGCAAACTATCCTTCTCCACAAATTATGTCTTATTCCCCGCAGTTATTTTCACCAAATCCTACGAGTCAAATGAGTCCTCATCAGGGATATAATATTCCGCAACCGCAAGGGCAATTTCATGTTGCTCCTAATTACCAACAGCTACCACTAGGAGGCTCGTATTTAGGACAGCCATCTATGCTCCTATTTGCTCAACCAAACATGAATCACCTTTACAACAATCTTGTTTATCCTAACCCAGTTCAAAGTCTCTTTAATTATTATCCTTCAAATGCTCAAAACAAGTACAACATCCAATACGTTCCTCAAGGATCGCTTGTTGAGTATGAAAAGTTACCAGGGCCTGTTGGTCAAAGTGTTCCAAAGGAAGACAACGATATCGCCCACAGTAGTGAATATACGTTGCCATCTGATTCAAGCTCAAGTTATAAGAACGCCTATTCGGCTAGTCGTAATACTTATAGCAAATTATAATTATTTATTTTTAAAGCTTGGTATCTATTTGAAAACAGGTGCGAAATAGATATACCTATTTCGTAAATAACTAAGTATGCAGTCCCAAAAAATCTTTCTATAGCATGTTTTCTGTTCGGCTTTAGACATATATAACGGCATACCCAAGACGCTAATTTTCGTTTCCATACTTCAATAGGCAGCCTTAAGAGTCTTAATAATGAGTAGAGTTTCAATTTGCTATTAGGATAGCCAGACATATTTATTATTAGCGAATAGTTTGTATTTTTTTTGATATTATATGTTATGAAGTTAATATAGTTATTGTTACAAATATTTTATTGTTAAATAAATGTTACATGTCTATAATACTGTGGTTTTCAATTACCGCGTTACGAAAATTTTACAAAGCACATTGGGTTACACCTTCAGCATAGTCAGAGTTCTTGGAGATTGCCGTGATAGGTTACACCTGGGTATACAGTAGTCTATACCATTGTTATCTGGTAACAATAATATGATGCATAGGGCTTCACCAAAATCTTCGGCGTCCAAGCCAACCACACCTGCAAGCCACCAGCTGATTGCCGGACGAGGTCCTGGCGGAGGCTTTCTTCATGGAGTTACGTGTCAGATTGCAATCGCTTCTGTAAAAGGCAAGACATACCAAATCATGCAGGATTGGCGCTCGGATGATGATGACCTGGTAACAATAATGAACAAATACAATATCACAATCTCTTACATACGAGTATAACCTAAAATGGAGGCGTGATGCTATTCAAATCACCCGACCGTAAAATTTTAGCCACAAGTTATATTAATTTTCCTTTCGATATGACTCTTATCTTTAACACAACACAAAAGGAGGGTATTACTTTCTATAGTTTCATAGGTATACGGTAACATTACTTTATATAATGGTGGTTGATTGCAATTATAATTGATATTGTGCACCCTTTTTTTTTTTTTTTTTTCGTGCGGAAATCCCCTCGGATACCCCCCCGCCGGCCAGCGGGGGTGGTTATGTCGGGCTTGAACCGACTAAAACCGCACGCCGTCTCGGGTCTGCAGACGCCGGGGTGTAAGGTTGCCCATAGAGCATATCCCTCGCACCCCGACTGACCCTGGGCCATCTCCGGTTTCGAGATGGCCCCCTCGGGTTTGGGAACCACGGTGTCCCCGTCTTGCCCCGGTTTGGGGGAGGGGCGCTAGTCGCCCCACCGTCCCGGCTGATATTGTGCACCCTTCATATTTTACGTACTTCATTGAGTTCATTTCGTTTTGAACAATAGTCTAATCTAACACATCCTACTAATATTATAAACGCGAAATTTTGTGAGTAAGTATGTATCTTTGCGGCTCTTTCACACAAAAACGGCTGAACGGATCTGGCTGAAATTAGGCATAGGAATAGATTATAGTCACATCGACTTTTTATCCCGGGAATAGGTTTCCTCGCGGCATTTTCAGCCACCGCCGCAGAAGCTTTGATGGTGCGATTGAGGTGCATGGTTGAGACTGTGTTGATGCATGTAGCGTTCCACACTAGGCACTTGCCGTTCCTTCACGGCACCAAAAAGAGCCATCTGGTTGCTTCCCGTCTAGTCTACTGAGACCCGGGGGCTCCAGCACACACGGTACATTGGCCGATGTGAGGGCCCTACAAACTATATCATTGAGGGTATGGTGGAGCGGAAACCTGCCTGTGTAGCGACGACAACTCAGTGCGTAATGGCCGTCCCCTTCCAACATGGAACCGCAGATGCATCTATATGATTCACACTCCTTGCAGCACAAGCAAAGCGTCACTGCCACACGCAAAGTGTCATCGTCCAATAAGGTGCCGAAGTGGGTAACGAAAGTGCGTGCAACCATGCCTCCGATTCATGCGGCGATACAGTCCTGAACCTCGCCAGATCGACACCATATGTTAGACCAATCTCATCCCAAGCTCGCTGTACTTGTGGGGTTACTGGACACGGTTCGCTTGGGTTAAGAACCAACCATGCGCTGCAAGCGCCACGCACACATATGGTATGCTCATCCAATCACCATTGGCAGAGTGTGATAGGTCTGCCATCCTATGACCGAAAGCTAGGAGGAAGGCCGGCAAGCCAACCTCCGGACAGAGCCAGGTTGGTGCAGTCCGCAGTAGACATGTGAATTTGGGAACCGCAAAACACATACGGAGCAGCAGTCCTTTTAGTGTTCACGAGCGGTAAGGGGGAACCCAATAGGTTAAAGCTACTGGAATCTAGTTCGCTGAGGCCAGCAAAAAAGCCTATTAAAATGGGTGAAGTGTATATGAGTAAACGATGTCACACTTGGCCGGATTCACCTCCAAACCCAGCTCCTTGAGGCGGAGGCGCAGGCGAAAATTTTAATTAAAATAATAATATGTGCCTAAATGTGTACATGTGTGGTACATGATATTATAAGTTCAGCACACGTAATATCCAGTTAAACGTAAGGTAATCGTGTTAACGGTAATGAGTCTGTTAGTTATCATTCAATTATATTAATCCGATCGGGGTGCGAGGGATATGCTCTATGGGCAACCTTACACCCCGGCGTCTGTAGACCCGAGACGGCGTGCGGTTTAAGTCGGTTCAAGCCCGACATAACCGCCCCCGCTGGCACGCGGGGGGGTATCCGAAGGGATTTCCGCACGATAAAAAAAAAAAAAAAAAAGTATCGCTATATACAAGTCCTTAAGTTGTCATAGATAAAATTATTCATGACTTTGTATCATTTAGTGCCAAAAAGAAAATAGAAAAACGTGTTAGTTACAAATAGAAATAGATTCAGATTTCCATCATATCCACTGGTACCTTTTTTTTTTTTTTTATCGCGCGGAAATCCCTTCAGATACCCCCCCGCCGGCCAGCGGGGGTGGTTATGTCGGGCTTGCACCGACTAAAACCGCACGCCGTCTCGGGTCTTCAGACGCCGGGGTGTAAGGTTACCCATAGAGCATATCCCTCGCACCCCGGCTGACCCTGGGCCATCTCACCACTAACAGCATCGCTCATCCTGTCTCCTCTGAAAGCAGAGGAGTACGGAGAGCGATGTGTTCCCGCCACGTTGGGTATTGGCCGACGATCAATGCCAACCCTATGAAGGGGTGAAGGGGAAGCAATTGACCGCCGCCCAGGGTGTACCGGCCGCTCCGATTCCGTTCCCCCCGGACTGCAGCGGGATCGGAATCGGAGCGACACTCGAGGAGGTTACCCAACACACACCCCTTACCCAACACACACCCCTATCCACTGGTACCTAATACCTTTATATGAGGATGTTAACTGTTTCGATGTTCATTAAAATATGTAACTTTTAGATACATACGAGACATAATATTTGTATTTTTTATTCCTTTATTTGTAACAATATATCGACCTCTGTCGCGTAGCGATAGAGTGCACGTCGGAGGTCACAAGTTCGATTCCCGCTCAGTGCAAGTATTTGTATGCTTGAATAATATGTCTATTTGCATTGGTCTGGGTGTCTCTATATATATATACAAAAGAAAATGTATCTAAGTATATATATCCGCATTCTAGAACCCCTAACACAAACTAGTTAAGCTATGCTTACTTTGGGTCTAGATAGTGTTGTGTAGAATGTCCTAGAATATTTATTTATATCGAACTTGTAACGGGCTACCGAAGTAATAAAAAATAAATAATGATTTTGTATCAGAGAGTCATCTAGTAGTAGCGAACTTCATAATTCGATTGAACGGGAAGAGGATTGAATTAGTTGAAGGACTCCGACATAGGTGGCGGTAAATGATATAGAATAATCAGACTCCAGAAAATAAAAGTATTTATGGAGAAGTAATTAAAAATAGTGTTTAATATGGTAAATTATGGTTGAGAATATATATGTATGTATATATATATAAATGTATATATATATATAAATATTAATCGTTGCTGGAGAATAATATTTATGATTATATCGATTATAGTGAAATTTGATTATCAATATAATGTTACATGGCAACTATTTGGTTTAGGTTAGTCGTTTAAATATTATTTATCTAAAGAAAGATTAATACAAAGTTTAATCAATAATAGCTATGTAAAAGGAAACATTTAAATAATATCACAAATAATTATATGGTTGTTTGTAAATAATACATTCTAATGATGTGATAGTATTATTTGAAACACAAAAATGGCGGGACAAAGTTTTGGGACTGGAAACCATGGGTGGAATATTAAATATTTAGTTTGTATATGAAATTGGACAGGAATAATGCAATTAAAAAGCTATTAGGATTAATTAAGGGATGAGGACAAAGTCTTAGGAAATTAGAATGTCATAGAGACTAGTAATAATTACGTGTATAATTGGATGGGTAATTGATTAAGGCGGGTTCAAAAAGAGGGACAACAGCACCTCACAGTGGGGAATAGGGGAATTAATTAGGCTTTGGCGCAATAAAAAGATTGATAAGAAATATACAGAATTACTTGGGTATATCGTTCGTGATTAATGAAATCCCTTGTTGAAAAGATTAGAGAAGAGATTTTAGTATATACTTAGAATTATGCGGGGTCATTGCGAAAAGTAGAAATTCACGTTAGAAGAGGGATTTGACCTGTACAGTTGGCACTATGCGGCTTCTTCTGATTAGCTAAGGACATAGGATAGGGGCGCGGTTGGCGGGGGATAAATACGGCAGGCGCGAAAATCCGGGGCACTTTTAACCACTAGATTGATCACAGGCCAAGTTTATTAGAAATAAGTACGATTATTCAGTGAGTTTAAGTAGGTTAGTGAGTTATTTGAATGAATGATACATGACAACAAGTAGATGGAATAGGAATTAGGATAGCTGTAAGAGAGGAGTGAATGAGTAGTAGGTATAGGTAGTTATCTAGGGTAGGAAGTGTGAAGAAGGATTGAGTGAATGAGTTGGTTCGGGACAAAGTAGGAGTTTAGAAAATAGGGGGGTAGTAGCTAGAGAGGGGGGGGGCGGTACAAACTCTTATTGCGCCAAAACATATCTACTAAATAAACAAAACGACGCGGACGTAAATTTTGTCGTATAGACTAACAGTACTTTATCCCTTACGACATTTTTGTCGTTAAGCGACATTTTGTCGTAAGACGACCTGTCCTTTACGATATTTGAAATATCGACCATTGAAAAATGAAGTCGGTAATGCAAAAAGATATGGGAGAGTTTCAAAATATTAAACAAATATTAAACAAATTGATAAAATGTGGGTGTTGATACACCTCTGCCAATGCCTTCGGATATATATCGCGGAGCAGTTGAGCTTAGATTTTTTTGAAGGATATAATTCGAATTGATATCATTAGACATAGAACTATAGTTACCGAAGTGGCAGGATAAGCAAACTGCAATGGCAATGGGCTGGCCACATGTGCTGAAGAACCGATATCAAGCGCAAGCGAGTTTTAGGTATGACAATTGAAACGCCTTACATGAACGTATACATATCCTGTGCTGCAAAACAGTGTTAGGATTAAATATGCAAATGTAACTAAAGTATTTTTTGTGATCATGATCAATTCTAAAATGAGTAACTAGTCATCATAACGAGATTTAAAGTTACACATAAAAATTACGACATTACAGGCTATAAAAATTTGCATCAGATACTATTTACAATCGGTGCGTCAAAACATGTTTCCAAAGGTATTTGTATTAACGAAACGTTCAATAAATTGAGCAAAATGTCTGTGTGATGGACGTGAGAATTAAATATAATCACTATATAACGCGTGGCGTAACAGTTATCCCAAGCGTTTTACTAGCATCAATTAGGACTGTTAAAGGAGTGGTTTAACTCGAGTATTTTCTCTCATGTAAGAAAGCTATTATTTATATAAAATATTGAAGTTCAAATGTATGTTTATCTAAAAACTTGAGAGGATAAAGGTGCTGGTTCTGGTTGATAATTTTGTGGCGTTGACGTCGTAACGCCTTCACCGGCCTAATAATTTAAAGCCAGTTAAGTGAAATAAACAATGCACAATCTGTAGTAGTTGCTCAACTTGTACCAAGCGCATGTTCGATCCTATATGGAGTACTGCTCGTATCTATGTGATGGCTCAGCTAAATACCACCTAAAAGCGCTGGAGACGATAGAGAGACGGGCCAAGAGGCTCATCAACAACGATGCACTCATCGAGAAAAGGCTTCAGAGCCTTGAACACGCAAAGTTGCAGGCCTATCGGTTTTTTATCGAATGCATTTCGGAGAGTGTGTGTTGGAATTGCGTAACTCGATACCTCCAAGCCCTTTCCACCAACGCACACCACCACCAGGCTACCGCCATATGGTGTATATTCCACTCATACGCAGAAACGTTTCGGCGACTCATTTATTATGCGTATAGCTAAGGAGTGGAATTGCCAGCCTGCCTGAGTCTGTGTTTCCGGAAAGGTATAACCTCGGAATTTTCAAGTCTCGAGTGAATAGGTTCCTTCTAGGCAAACGTGATCCATCGTAAACCACATCGTCATTAACGACCAGGTGAGATAGAGGTCAATCGTGAGCCTATAATCCATAAAAAAATCTAATGTATAAAAATAGAATATTTTTCACAAACTTTCGAATGCGAAGCCAGGATGGGTACAATCTAAGAAAACAAATTATCTTTATATCTCTCATGTTCGTTGAAACTGTGGGATGATCTGGCTGCCATGGAATTAACAAAAAACTTCAGTAGGTAGTAGGATGGTTAGTAATGCAGAGAAGACAAGTCTCGTAAGTCCTAATTGCTACATTTGCCGCATGCCATCCGACATAACAAAGCACGCCATCATAGTGGAGTAATTCCTGCCAGTAGAGCTAGAGAGCGTTAATAGTTGAAATGTGATCTTAGGATCATTGCTGATACATTATAGTAGGCACAATGTTAATGGTTAAAGTAAATAACCACACAAATATATCAAGGTAAATTTATCCGAGGCGAAAGATGGGAAAATTGATGAAGTGGCTGGCCTCCGGCATCCCCTACGAAAATAATATATCAGTATCATCATAGTTGAAATTGAAGTAAATTTTGTCCACTTTTATCTTCACCATCATCACCGCAGCGTTAGTCCCAGTTGCATCCAAAGTTTGCGCTTTGGAGCCCGGGGTCCACTCTCCTACTCTTTCCCTTGATTTGGCTTTTGCGGCAGCGACTGCAATCTGATCCGAGATGAAAGCCGGAGTCTCCTCTGTCAATCGGTCATCAGCACTCATCGTCATCTGAATACCAAAACTAGTTACTTCCAAAGCTTGCCGGGGTTCGCTCTCCCAGATACTCCTTCACTCTATGATTTGCCTTATTTGTCTTATGGTACAAGTTTACGCGATCGGGAGGCCTGAGTTCTATTTCTGAGTCGGCAAAGTGTTATTACATTTCTCAGTAGTGTGTTTAGTAGATGCAAATCCGTTGCCTCAATTATTTAATATGTTTGTAGTTGAAGCACAAAATAATTAGGCTTTGTAAAAAAAGCAAAGCAAAATGTTTTGACAGCCGCACAAATGGGCGTTACTCGTCAGTAGTGAAAGGAAGCCGCGTGCTTACCTAATTGCCTCGCGTTTTATTTGTATCATTTCAGTGATGCGCAATCTGACGCACCTACTTACTTACTACTCGGTAGTATAGGATGATTTTTTAAGCGTTCGGTTTTTAATTTAACAAACTAAGGATTTTCTTAAAACTTTAAAAAATAAATATTGGCAGTTCAAAATCAATCCTTGCCATTTTTTTCTTATACAGATACCAGCTGGCATGCTCGAAAAAAATACTAGAAGTTGGACTTCACGTATGGATCAAATAAAATCGTGGCCCACATTCACATGAAATAATCTACAAAGCATAAAAAGCAAGGATTGATTTTGAACCCCCAATATTTTGTTTTTTAACATTTTCGTTTTTATTTATGTAAATTAAATACGAAACATTAATATTAATAAGGAGTGTTCACTAAATATTTAATAATTATGTTTTTTTCTATATTTGGTGTGCACTTTCAAGCATGTTAACGAGACTCATGTTCAATGCAGGGGTATTTTTGGGGCTTCACAAAGATCTTTGGGGCCCAAGCCATACACAACTGCTAGGTGCTACACTTGCTGATTGACGGACGCGGGATGAGGCTCTAGCACATTGAACTAATATTACTAGCGTATAGAACTGACGGCGCGAAACACATTTTTGCGCCATGCGTTGTTTGTAGCCGGTCGGCCACAACGCATTTAGTCGTTCGGTTAGACTCGTAGTGACTGCATGTCAAAATTGTGTCAACAAGTAAATTCAACAATGCTTTTGTTAAAAACTTGCAAAAATCAGTCGACTGCAAAGGAAAATGATAGTGGTATAACTTATCATCGGCAAGTAAACATAACATCAAATAAAATACTTTTGTGTCAAGTAAAACTAACTTTTGTCGATTTGGGAATGCCATTTGGATTGACAATCATAGATTCTGAAAATTGCACCCTGCAGATGTGGTACGTTGATAAAGAGTTTTTTTAAATGATACATTGGGAAATAGAGCAAATGTGTCGATGCATCCAAAGCCTATCTTTGCAGCCCGGCGTCATTGCACTGATATTACTAGCGGAAGTACTCCGCTAGTAATATCAGTGTCTGTACCTCAATGCCTGGGGCCCGTTATTTTTTTTACTGACTTATTTTAGCATTTACGGGAGCGACTGCTGTGTGACCCTCCCCTAGCCTGCAGGTATACCAGCTAGTAGGTGAGGTCGACTTGGATTGGGCTTCAACGGTCTTAGTAGAGCCCTGTAAATCAAAAAAAGAACACTTAATATTAGTAAATAAATAAATATTGCTGATGTAATGACCATCCCTCCCCATTCATCCCTGTCATGTCATCGAAATAAGTTATCCGGATTCTAGAACCCATATGATAAGCTCTGCTTAGTTTGGATATAAATGGTGCTTAATAATATGTTCTAGAATATTTATTTATTTATATATGCAAGGCTCTTTTCAACTCCATGTGTTGACCGTTGACCGTTACTTGAATAATAGTAAATGGTTTCTTTTAGGTTTCCCCAAAATCGCAATGCAGATACATGACTAACGAGCGATAATACACTCATATTATGTTCAGATCATTTTAAATACGAAGATAAATACCTTACAAAGACAAAGAGGCTGTAATTTTACCAGTAAAAACCCATTTATCTAAACTGAGTTTTTACCTTACACTCATTCAATGAACCTTGCAATCGTGCGAAGGTTATAGGCTAAGTTGAGACTCCCGATGACGGGATTTCCGCACGAAAAAAATAAATAATTGCAATCGGGTTATAGGATTTTCCCGTGGGAAACCGTTCTTGGTCAGCTAGTAACCAATTATTTTATAGCGCACATTGAAACTGATCGCGATAGCTTTAATCAAAATTATTAATTTAAATAAACATGAATAAATTTAAAACATCCTATATTAAACTAAAACATTATCAAAGTTGTACGTAAGTTTTGGACCGGTCTACTCATCCGCGCAAAGAGACAACCTACGCCACACGTAATACCCATTAATTATAATAGGAACACATTGCCCCATGTCAGTTCTACATTATATTATTTACTGCCAGAACAACTTTCGTATAATGTATGTATGTTTTGATAGTTATGCCTCTTAATTACGATTTCCGTGTCATCGTACACAAAAAGATTAAGTGCAATCTCGTATCAACGTGGAGGGCCCACCAAGACCTACGAGCGGTACATTTGCTGATTAACGGACGAGGCCCTGGCGCAGGCTTTCCTTTCGAGGTCAGGGGACAGACGGCAGTTGTTCCCGTAAAAGCCAAGATAAGCCCGGGACCCTGGGCTCCCAAGTGCAGCCTTTGGATTTTACTATGATAATGAAATACTACTAATAGCATGCTACGTAAAACCTGTAAATGAATGATGTATTAAATACATGCGTTCGGTATGTACTGTAGTGTTCCGACCTCGTTCGATCACTACAGTTCATTGACCTGGCCATCATGTGTCAGAGTTTAAAAATAACTGTTTATTCTTTTGAAATAAGTCTAGGGAAGAAAAACAATTGCTTGGCGGACCAAGCTGCTGACAGTGGGCGACTTGGGGCGCCGCCCTCGCCCGCCGTCCGAAGAGAAGATACAAGTGTACTGATTGTAGGCTCAATCCCTGAGTAGAATCCGCGATTCCCTACAGTTGGTTTAAATATAAATATATTCGCCTCCCTAAACCTCCCTAAACTCGATATAGGAAGCTTTGTTGTATTAATAAATGCCCATATTACTATTTATTCTTGTGTTTATCTTTTCATCAACACGAGGTATTGTGGCGTCCAACCCCCGGACGCTACAGTACCTATTTGTAAAATGAATGATTAAAAATTTAAATATTCTTATTTTTGAAAAAGCAGTTTCTTGTCTCTGCAAAGTAGAGTTACTAAAGGTGTATCAAATATTATACACGTATCTCTTTTCAGTGTTTTCTTATTTTACGTACGTTAAGAATGTTCCTTTATTCAGGAAAATAAACCGTGAGTGAAACCATTGGCCGCATTAGGATACTCTATACTTGTATAATATTAATAAACATACTATGTTTATCATTAGTATTTGCGATTGAGAGATGGAAACTAAACCGCATCTAATGACAAGCATTTTATTAGAGTCATGAAATATTATCATTATCGAAAGTGTTACTTATATTTATGACGTAGGTATAGTATAAAATTGCTGGATGCGGCAAGCTGAAGACAGGGCGCTATGGCGCTCATTAGGGGTGACCTATGTCCAGGAGTGGACTAGAATAGGTTGATGATGATGATGATGATGATGATAGTATAAAATTTGACTATCGAAATGTTTAAACCATAAACTTTTTTAATGACTACATACTACATCTTTGGGTGTGTATTTAAAGAATAGGTTTCTTATAGGCAAACGTGTTTCATCGTACTACATCATCACTTAGTGAGATAGAGGTCAAACTCGAGCCTAAGATAAAACAAAAATTGGATAGAATATCCAAAAACATTTACAAAATATGTAAATTATAATATTTTATTCATATAATTATGTTTATTAGTAATAGAGAAACAAAGCTTGTAGTTTTGGAGTCATTATGCAATTTTTCGCAAATATTATTTATACTATTATAAAACTGTTCCTTGATGTATGTTTGTTTGTTCCATTGTCACACAAAAAAATCATAAAACGACAGCTTTAGAGTTGACTTAAGAACTGGTATTATATTTAATATCACTTTGATGACAGAAGCTTTATAGAGGAACAGTTTTGGCTGAAGTGGTGAGTATTGTTTATCATGAATTGTCATTGTAGTGCAAACATAAGAAAAAAGTTTCGTGGCGCAGACAGTCCCGATGGGAATAAAATTATTGCAATAACAAAGTTAATAATATAATAACATTTGCATTAATGCTTGAAATTATTGTGTAGGTATACTGAAATTATTGCTATAAGGACTCAAATTTAAAAAAAAAATAAAAATAAAACTTGTTATAAATAAAAAACGACATTTGCATTTAATTTTTTTGTATACAACGATAATAAAATAATGTGATTATATAGATGATGAATTTGCGTTATCTATCTATACTATTATAAAATTGAAAATTAGCTGTGTTTGTACAGTCCCCATCGGTATTTGCTTAACACATTCCAATTTACCGACCACCGTAGCTCTAAAAATTTTACATAAAAAATTAAACAGAAATTGAAAAATGTTACTTTGTCCTCTGAACATTAGAAAAATAAATATACATAATTTTTTTCACTGATTTATGTTAATGGAAACATCGTTTATAACATTGTTAGTGTTCAGCTACTTCCGAGGGCGACTGTACATTGGAGCTATTTAAAAGAAAACTTGGAAAAAATATTATATTATTGTATAAAATATTTATGTTGGAATTCTTGTCTGTTTTTCTGTTTACAACCAATTGCAATTTTGCGTCCGGTCCACGGTTAACGTAAAAATTGCAATTAGTTAAGTAGAACCGGAGATATGACCAAAAAACGATAACCGACCCCCGCGCGGGTGGAGCCGCGGGCATCAGCTAGTTAACTCATGAATTCATGCAAATCGTCGCGTATTTGTTTTGCATGTGTGTATAAATTTATGTTTATGTTCAATAAAACTAACTCACTACCCGCTGTCTTTTGACTTCTAAATTATGCAACGAATCTTTATATGGTTTTCAATGTCATTTAGATATTTTCTTACGGAAGATTTGTATGAATGTAAATACTACTTGACATTTTAGATATAGTGTCTAGTACCGTTTTTGTTTTTTTTTCGCGCGAAAATCCCTTCGGATACCCCCCCGCCGGCCAGCGGGGGCGGTTATGTCGGGCTTGCACCGACTAAAACCGCACGCCGTCTCGGGTCTTCAGACGCCGGGGTGTAAGGTTACCCATAGAGCATATCCCTCGCACCCCGACTGACCCTGGGCCATCTCACCACTAACAGCATCGCTCATCCTGCTGTCTCCTCTGGAAGCAGAGGAGTATGGAGAGCGATGTGTTCCCGCCACGTTGGGTATTGGCCGACGATCAATGCCAACCCTATGAAGGGGAAGCCATTGACCGCCGCCCAGGGTGTACCGGCCGCTCCGATTCCGTTCCCCCCGGACTGCAGCGGGATCGGAATCGGAGCGACACTCGAGGAGGTTACCCAACACACACCCCAGTGTCTAGTACCTGCTTACTTATTTAAATAATAGAACGTTCAACATTCGTGACGGATACACATCTAAGCCCAAGATTACCGCACACTGTTTAGGTACTTATCTAATTACCTATCATTGTCGTTTCTTGGATACCGATCCCTTATGTGAAAGTGATCTAGACAGCACAGGTTTGCAACACTTCCTTCCCAGACGTAGCTCTGTGAGCAAAGGAAATATCTCGTAACATAATTACTCGGAGTAATAAATTACTACCGGATATTTCTGATTTAGTATTTAGTTCTACATATTAGCTTAATTTGATCACTTTGTGTCTATTCCCATGTTTAAAATATATTATATATTAAGATCGCTCAGTTACGAATTGGACTAGCAGAGTAAGGATTCTGTGACACTGTTTTAATTTTGATAGTTAAGTTATTTATAATTAGTGGGTTTGCAATATCGCCTGCTAGCCGGTAAACGGACGAAGCTCTGGTGTTGGTTTTCTTCGCGAGGTTAGATGGTCAGACGGCAGTCGCTTGCGTAAAAGCCCAGATAAGCCAGATCATATGGAAAGGAAGAGAAAGAGTTACCGGACCTCGGGCTTCAATGTGAAAGCTTCGGATGAAATCGGCATTATGGCTAAGAAGATGATGAAAATGTTATTTACAATTTAAATACAGATATTAAAGAAAATTAACAAACTAAATACTTTGATTAACATTATTTTCGAGGATTGTTATTTACAGAACCCTCTTATTTTTAATTTTTTTCGTAGTTATATGTTTTTTGTTACACTTTGTCTATGAAAATTGCAACTAAACAACTATTAAAGTTCTAAAGATTCAGTCTTATGAAAGATACATAGATTAACGGCTTAGGTTTCCCAATAGTCCTTTGCTTTCTTTTGGTACGGAACCCTAACGATGCAGATGTATTTATATCCTAGGCAATTAGCAGCTCACGGCGCTCCACACGTTGGTGGAGTGCCCTGCGTGGGCGAGTCAACGCCGGGATCTCGTTGCGGTCCTGGGCGTGGACGTTCTCTCGTTGGAGACCATGTTGAGGGCCGTGGTCTCCGACGGGAGCAAGTGGCACGACGTCACCTCTTTCTGCGAGCAGGTAATGCGCGCGAAAGAAACGGCGGAGAGGGAGCGGGAGAGAACCCTGCCCCCCGAGTTTCGCAGTCTGCGGCGAGGACGCCGCAGACTCATCTACGCCCGGGACTACCGACCTCCATGATCGGGGCCTGAGGACGGCAGTTAGCCGACTAGCCGTCCTTACAGAAGCAGGCCGTGGTGGAGGCGTGTCGTGTGTGCCCTACATACGCCTGCCAACTCACCGAAGCGGGATAAAACCCGACCCCACCAGGCGAGGCCGCGGTGGCGGCCAAAGTCCGCCGGTAACCCTGGGGTTATCCTTTCGAGGGCTTACCCGGGGTGTCCGGCAACGGACACTTGGGGAGGACACCGTGCGGTTTTAGTCGATACACGACATAACCACTCCCGCTGGCCGGCGAGGGGGTATCGGAAGGGATTTCCGCACGTAAAAAAAAGAAAAGGCAATTAGCAGCTAGCATATTAGATTTTTATTGGATTAATTCGGATGTATTCGTCAGATAATATGCATGAGATTTACCTGCGAACATTGCAATCGGATTTAATAATGTGAATCTAAGAAACCTCTTTCGTAGTGCAGCGAAAACGTATTTTATCCCTAGACACTTTCGATCTATGTAAATCCGAAGACAAAGTGGATAAAGATAGAAATTTTGAGTAAATTGTCATGAATTGTACATACAAATGCTTCGAGTGCAATGGGGAAATCACGATGGGATGATGATGATGGGATCTGTTTCCTGATTAGAAGAACCCACAAAGTTAGAAATAGATGTTGACTAGGTGACTACTAAAACTTTTACAATTGATACAATTAAAAAATGAAAACACATTTACAATGAACGATTTATCAGCAGCTGATACAAATCGACAATCAACAATTCGTAAATTGTAAAAAGCTTTTATTTATGCAAAAACAGAGACGCTGCGTCATTGTTGCGGTATTTGAAGTCCACAGCCATTAATATGTAACCATTTATATCATGTATAATGAAGGGTCGAATAAATATTTTTGATTATTATTCTAGACATAGGATTTTGTTTCAATCAATTTACATAGATAATATCATTGAAATAAAACTATTTTTAACGGATTCTATCTCGGTTTATTTGATGTTATTTTATATTTTACATTGATCCCGACGTTTCGGTTGCTTTTCAGCAGCCATGGTCATGGGGAGACGGAAATCCGTTAAATTAGTTTTATTTCAATGTGTAACATTCGCGTAAACTTCCGACAATATCATTTAGATAATATCATTTGATTGTTAAGACATACATTGATAAATGTATGACTGAAATCAATTAAATATTATTACATTCTTTAGTATTTCAAAACTCTAGTTCACGTGATAATGAGCACATCACAGCATATTATACTTCGTAGTCATTCAGAAGTATAATATACATACCTGTTTACCTCCAAAATCCTTTCTAAATAACGGGTCTGACGATGAGACCGTTCAGAAATCAAAAATCCTTTCGCTTTTTAATTCTTGCGATAAATCTTAACGTATGTATTGTCTATTGTGAAACGTAGTGAAAAAAGTTGTGAATCAGGAATAGGGATGTCAGTATTACGTTATTTGTGTGTATTTTAATTTTGATTTTTCACATAGAAAGAAAGAAAGAAATAATTTAATTCCAAAAGGATGGTTACTCACCACACAGCTCACATATTCCAAACAGACTTGTAAAGTAAAACAAAAAAATAAAGAAAATACTAAAAAGAATGTTTACACATTGAAATAAAACTGTTTTTAAAGGATTCTATTGCGATTTATTTGATCGTATTTTATTATATGCGCTGATCCCGATATATCGTCCCCTGTGACCATGGCTGCTGAAAAGCAACCGAATGACAATCTGTTGATAATTTTACGAACTAACGCAAACAAGTCCCGCCCTGGATATTGACGTTTTACGATTTAAAATTGAAATAGATAGGATATCAATTACTTCAAAATTTAATTAATGATTTCTGAGGTTGGTGTTTAAAAATAAGCAGATAATGGCAGTGAAGCATTGTACATACATTATACCTACTTGAAACTGAAAACCCATAGGTACCTATAAAATGTTTTATTATTATAAATCACATACATACCGAGTATATGATGTGAAAAATACATAAGGCTTCATAGCAACCACTATTATTAGGGTAAATTTAATCTAGTGACAGCCCTGTCCATCATGATTCACGCGCCACCTGGTGCGAGGTTTCGTTGCCAAAAGCCAGCGTGCGTGAACCTTGCACGGTACAATAATATCGCTATGTAATAAACGCGGATGCATTGATGAGTATTATTAGTTTCCGCTAAACGGGCTAGTGATAAAGAAAGCGTTCTTCATTCGTTGATATAAGCATAAAATATTTATATTAAAGGAAATCCTTACAAAACACTAATAAATTTGAAATAAAGTTGACGTTGGGTTGGGCTGCGTTCCTACACGTTCGTTCCTCGTCGTTCCTACTGCGTGCGTACACGCTATATACATATTAAATATTGATGCAACTCTAACACATGAAATATTAGAAACTAGCTGCACGCCCTGGCTTCGACCCGCTGTTGGTAATAATAGCACCTTATCCGTGGATTTTCCTAATTTTTTCCTTCCTTTATATTGTAATCTTGTCCTGTCAATTACAAACACAAAGAAATAGAATTATCCAATTTGGTGCAGTCGTTCGGTAATTATGCGCGTACATACATTTCGGCAATTCATTTTTAGAGTTCCGTAGCCAAATGGCAAAAAACGGTACCCTTATGGATTCGTCATGTCTGTCTGTCTGTCCGTCCGTATGTCACAGTCACTTTTTTCCGAAACTATAAGAACTATGCTGTTGCAACTTGATAAGCAGATGTATTCTGTGAACCGCATTAAGATTTTCACACAAAAACAGAAAAAAAATATTGGGGGGTTCCCCGTATTTAGAACTGAAATTCAAATTTTTTTTCGTCAAACCCATTGTGGTGTATCTACGGATAGGTCTTCAAAAATGATATTGAGATTTCTAATATAGTTTTTTCTAAAATGAATAGTTTGCGCGAGAGGCACTTCCAAAGTAGTAAAATGTGTGTCGCCCCCCTGTAACTTCTAACAATAAGTGAATGATAAAACTAAAAAACATATATGACGTACATTACCATGTAAACTTCCAACGAAAATTGGTTTGAACGAGATCTAGTGAGTAGTCTTTTTTTAATACGTCATAAATCGTGAACTCCAATTTACCTTTCATTCAATCAACTCAAATATGAAAATAAAAAAAACCATTATTATGTTACTTGCTGCTACGGAATCCTTTATGCGTGAGTCCGACTCGCCCTTGGCCGGTTTTTTATTTATATAGATTAGGGGAACCTAGGGCATTTTTTTACATTTTTATTTTTTTTAATAAATGGTCGCACCATTTATTTAAATAAGACCTGTCAAATAGGCATACATAGAAAGATCAGTTATTCAACTACAAAATTCATGAATAAAATCTGTGGAATTTATTCGTTAATTGGGCACAAAAGCCGCTAGAAAATAAAAGAAACTGTGCAGAGTTGATGGTCCTTGGTTTTGTTGGACATACTAGG
This sequence comes from Cybosia mesomella, assembly GCA_946251805.1. Classification (NCBI taxonomy): domain Eukaryota; kingdom Metazoa; phylum Arthropoda; class Insecta; order Lepidoptera; family Erebidae; genus Cybosia; species Cybosia mesomella. Next base: position 20,921,173 of record OX276402.1, on the reverse strand, counting down.
ATTACATGAAGATAGACAGTAGTAGGTTGTAGAAAGTTTAGTATTTAATTATACTCATGTCTACAAAAAATGTTTTCAATTCAGTTAGCCCCATGTGATGTACATTGGCCAATGTTCAATGTGCGTAGATAATTCGGGGAACCAAAGTACAACAAAGGAGTCATTTCTTTTAACTGCTTTTATAAACAACTTAAAGTCGAGGTAAGTTTAGAACATCAATGCTATCTGTTACTTACATATACTGAGATTAAATTGAGAATGAAAGATTTGTTATAAATGTATTTCACGTTTAATAAATAAGCAATAACTACAGTCAAAAATGCACTTTTGGAGCAAGAAATCATAAATTCCCTTTTTATCTGAACTCACGCGGCGACGGAGAACTTCAACTAACTTCACGTTAGAGTTGACAAAAGATGCTTTGACTGCCATGGATAATATTATTTTGAAGCATGGGAGTTTTGTTAAAAATTAGGTTTGTTTTAGGGCCACCGTTGTCCAACGTAACACAGGTTCCCCTACATAATACCAACGCAAGTACGTCCTAATTCTCAGGTTTAAAAAAATAGTTTTTGAGCAAGTAATTTATGATTTGATTGAAAATGCAGTTAAAATATATTTAAATTTTGATTGTATTTGATTATATCTATACTATTATAAGAATGTAAATTAATTAGGTGTCTGTACATTATAGATCGAATAGACTTGGGGTGTTTTGAATTAACGACTATGAAGAAATTATTTTTTTTGGAATTCTTTTCTCTTTGTCTGTTTGTTCGCAATGGACGCCTAATCTACTGAGCGGATGTCCGGTTTTTTCTTTTAGAAAGGTCTTTTTCAGAGTTAATATCTGCTGTATATCTGCAATTGTTTCAGTAGAACCGGAGATAAAACCAAAAAACGATTACTAACCTTCGCGCGGGCGGAGCCGCTAGCATCAGCTAGTAATTTATAGTTCTCATTCAAATTTATAGGTTTGATATGTCAAAAATATGGTTAAAAATACCTTTTTATAGGTATAACCTATACTCCGTTTGTTTAGGTACTTAAAAAAAGGTAAACAAATCGTAAAAAGGGTTCTTTTATAGGGGCATTTTTCGTTCCGAAATAAAAAGAAACCAAAATAAATCATTTTTGAACTTAAAATCCATTTCTTCTCTTATATTTTTCTATATTTAACTACTTTGTTTAATATTAAGTGGCAATTATTATTTCCTAAGCTGAAAAATCATAATAATTATATTATTTAAAATTATTTTAAAAAGTATTGCACTGTGCCTACCATAAAGAAACTAAAAAGACAGGTATTCAAAACAGTTGTTTCCAGATCGCGCCATACGTGCGTGACTGTCAGTCTATTCGCAGTTCGTATATTGTTCGTTAGGTACCGAGACGGCGTGCGGTTTTAGTCGGTTTAGGTACCATAATTGTTAAAATTTGGTGTTTCTGTGCTGTTATTGTTATAGTTGTTAGTAGTTTTGTTAATTGTTTTGTTAGTTTAACTGTGGAAATGGGTGATCCTGAACCTGGTCCTAGTCGTCCTAGATCCCATTCATTTCCATCTCCGAAGAAGAAACGTATCAAGAGGGGCCCTCTTTCGTCTTCAGAGAAACAAACTGTAATAAACATATTCAAGTTTGTTGAGGAAACGTGGCCCAAAGATACTTATCCTTATAGAACGGATGTTTACGAAAATACCATTGTCATTAAAAGGTTGACAATCTCTGAAATCCGCCATTTTTCTTGTTTACCTTTTTTTAAGTACCTAACCAAATGGAGTATAAGCTTTTTACTTTGTACGTACTGGTACTTTTCCCCCTTATTTTTATCATGTAAATATTTGGGTTATATAATTTTGTTTTTAGGTCATATTTTTCATCTTTGTTTCACTATAAATAAGAGCTGTTTCCATTATTTTCTAGATAAAAAAGCATTATTTTGTAAGAATCCCATTAATGTACTCGAGCCCCTTCAAACTTCTACAATAGCTCTGTACAAATTTTCCACTAATGTTATTGTTGTATTTCCGTGTATGTATATAAATTTAACTAAATACATAACTCAAAGTTCAATTATCACGCATGCATTAGCTGAAATAGTACACAACCTACTAGCCAAATTAGAAAAAATTGGGATGCGAGAAATACCCAATAAAATCTTTAAAAATTATCTACACTCTAGACACCAAAGTGTGAATATAGGAAACAATAATATACGGCGTCCCGCAGGGAAGCATAATAAGATCTACGCTCTTCCAAATCTACATTATGGACCTCTGCATAATGTCAATTCCACACCCAAAAATCATGACAACACAGCAATCCTGGTATCAGGTCCTAACTGGCACCTTGTAAAGGAGTGAGCTGAAAACTCACGAGAGAAAATTATGGATCGGTTAAGCATAAACCGACTAACCTTAAACGTAACAAAAATCACCTACATGCCTTTTGCACTAACAAAAACAGGTACTCCACCACAAGATTTCTGTATAAAAATTCACAATTGTACAACATGGAAGAGAAAATAAGCGGCCAAATCCAAATAAGCGGCTAAACTCTGCTCAAGTCAGCAACAGTTGCACCTACTGCGAGCTCACACAGAGCCAAACCGTGAAATATTTAGGCGTCCAGATTGATCGCGCCCTGAGATGGGACAGCGACATAGAACTGTTGATAAGCAGAACAAGACGCCTAATACACATATTTAAATTGCTAAGAGACACCGCACCTCTAGAGATACTAAGAATAATCTACATATCACTAAGCCAATTCATAATCCAGAATTGCATCACAGTATGCAAATTATATTTATACAAAACACACATCATAGGCCTAGCACAAAGAGCACAAAGAACCATATTGAAAGTGATGACTAGGTAACCAGTTTGTTACTCTACTGTCCAATTATACAAAGATCTTAAAGTTTTTACAGTTCGTTAGCTCTTGGTACTCAAAACTTTGATGAAAAAACACCGAACTATAACTCTCCCTAACCCAAAACAACGGAGCATAAAACCAGTATGCAATAGCGTCCCCTATAAAACGTCCTTCGCAAAAAAGCAATTTAACATTACTAGTACTAAATTATATAAGTATAATACAGTAAACAAGACATTAGGAATATCAGTGCTCTGCCAACATAAAATGAAAAACAAACTCGCAACTCAACTACCACGAAACCGATAACTTACTCGTAAACACAACATGACCTCTCCCCCGTCCCCTGCTTAAGATCTTCCTTGACAATCCATCACTTACAAACACAAACGAATATATGCGCGCGCACATACGAAACGCACCCTCAGACACATATCCTCTGACATACATACATACGCACATCCTCAAACACATTTATACACGAGTATAGATAAGACAAGTAGTATCTTTTGTGTGGTATTGTCGGCTATCAAGGGGTACTTGTACTTACAAGTACTTAGAGGTGGCTTGTATACTTATACAAGCGACCTCTAATTCATGTAAATCACACTGTCTCCCAAGATACAGGCAATAGCCTAGTTTGAGAAACAGCAATCATCATCCAGAGACGGTTATATAACCATTAACAATATTAAGCACCCTTTGTACGCTACCTGGTATATTCTTATGTGGTAATAAACTAAACTATGACTATAAACTATAAACATATTTTTTTATAATTATCCGGTATGGTACTTTCGACACAACTTATTTTCACATTGATCTAATTTCGAAACACTATCTTCATGGATCTTAATATGTATGCGTGAATTAACTTGTGAAGTCAATTTCTCATAGATACGTGTAGTTTTTGCTATGAAATTATGCAAGTCATTCTAATAATTTAGAATTTGATTGTATTCGTCCACAGTGCATGACGTTGAATTGTGCCACAATACTTGGTAGCATTTGTTTATTATATTGTGGTTTTATGACATTTAAATATTGTTTTGTTCTTGCAGCGGTGTGTACAAATTAGATTTTTTTGGTTTTCACTACCCTTCTGGTTTACTGGTACAAATATAACTTAGGAAGGGTTTGGTGGTACCCATGCCCTTGGGTAAGTTACTTCTGTTTGACATGCCATTCTATCGCATTTTGTTGTTTTTTATTCTCTTTATTATCAAGGCTTTGTCGCTAGAGCGGGAATGTTGCTTTCGTTAAGTGATGTAATTCCGAAAATAGAGACAAGATCACGAGAGTTTTCATTCATTTCAGCTTTTACTTAAAGTTGTACTTATCTCACTGTTGGGTCATTGCAACCAGTTAACATAGGGATGATCTATAAATATCCGATACAGCTTTAACCACCCTCTGACGACCAACCGTGAGCTGAGCCTACTGTCTAAAGCCTACTGTTACTGTTTAATTACAAACAGCTAATTACAGTCCGTCAAATCTAAGAAGTACCGTTTGACAGTTCTGACAATTGAATGATAGGGATGGGATGAAAAAATCGATTACTATAATATCCGAACTTTGAGAGATCGATTACTATAATATCCGAATTTTAAGAAATCAATTGTTATAATTAAATAAAAGAAATGTTTAGGATATTTTTTTATTCACTACTAGTACTAGTATCGTCGTCTTCGTCATCATCGTCATTTAAATTAATGACCAGTTGATTGTCCATTACATTATCAAAGTGTACGTCTCTTTCGAAGTCGTCCATTATTATTTTCTTTGTTTTTTGTACTACTTTACTCCAATCTTCCTGTGTAACTTGGGCACATGCTTCCTTTAATAAACCTTCCATTTTCTTGACACTGAAGGGTGGTTTTGTGTTGTGTCTTGCTGCATAACCTGTAAAACAATAATGTAACTATTTGATAGCAGACGAAAACCATTGTTTAAATTATAAATGTTAGAAGTACTCGTGTTATTATTATAATATTATAAAATATTACCTTTAACTTGGGCCCAAATCAGTTCAATGGCATTATATTGGCAATGGTACGGAGGAAGTCGTATGACTTTGTGCCCGTGCTCTTCGGCCAATTGGTCAATTACATATGTCGGTTTTGGTGGTTTATGCAATTTCACTAACTGTAATAATTCAGCTTTTAATAGTGACATGTCGGCATCCACTCCTTTTCTTTGCAGCCATGCCACCAAATCTGCTTTCTTATTGGCTGACGTAGGTGCTTTATCAATTTGCACAGAGTGGTATGGGGCATTATCCATTATAATTGTGCTGTTAGGAGGGATATTCTGTAATAAATTTAAGAACCACTCTCGGAACCTTACTGCGTCCATTTCTTCATGATACTCTTTAGTGCTTTTGGATTGGAAAGCTAATAAAGAGTTTTCCACGAAGCCTGTAGACGCTGACCCAGCATGGCATATTATGAGGCGTCCACCTTTTCCTATCGGCACCTTCGAGCACGAAGCTTCAGAATCATCAGTCCATGTTTTCGGCACAGAATGGTTGGAATTTAGCCAAGTTTCGTCCAAAAATATTACATTATCCCAGTTTATAATTTGTTTAACTTCGCGCAGGAATGTTAGTCGCTGCATAATTATGTCATGTCGCTCCATAACAATTTTTCGTTTGTCAACTTTTTTGTATCTGAAGCCAATTCCTGTTATTACCGTTCTCAACGACTCTATGCTTCCCTTATACAGCCCGGCATCTTTTAAAGTTGCACATAACTTTGCCAATGTTGGAAATTCGCCTCTTGTAAAATACCCGTATATATGGTTTCTAATAGCATGACTATTGAATTCATCGATGCCTGTCACAGGTTTATTTCTTTTTCGTTTTTTCGGTGTGTGAAGTACGTTACTGTCACTCCCCGAAGGCCCATATTTTTCACTTAATATTTTGCCAACGGTGCGGCTACCAATACCGAGAGCTTCACCGACGCGATCCCGAACTTGTGTAACTGGCAGTAGAAGTCCACCATTTTGAGATTCACGCTCAAAATACTCGTGTAATTTCACCACCAATTCACGAGCCTGGCTGTTCAAAGTACGTCCTCTTTTCGACATTATTAATAAACACTTGCTTAGTTCGGAGTCCAGTATAAATATTGCCAAGGTAAACGGATAAAGAATGATCAGTCCAGAAAAGTAATAGCCAAGTCACAAATTGTAAAACACAAACGAGAAAGCAAGTACGCGCACAGTCAGCTTCCAAGATGGCGAGAGACTGCTGACGCCGAACCGACCGAGCGGACCGCGTGCGCTTGTAGTTGGCAGTGTTGCCAGAAAAAAAAAATTGTAGAGACTTGGACACCTGCGATTTTGCCTATTGACCTAAAAATAATTAAATTAATTTATTTTAGGGTATCTGTGTATTCAGTGCATTATGCGGTCGCGCAGTAACGTCGTTAATTTATAACATCAGGCAACAACATTTTTGTGAATGGGTTCTACATACCTTACTTTTATTATTTTTTGACGTAGAAATAAGACTTAGAAGAAAAAATTGTAATTGTAAAATCAATGGATGTGCTTGTTAAAAATTTGTTTATTTCTCTGTAATATGCAAACCCATACTATCATACACAAAAATAAATGTAAAAAACACTATCCCTGACTCCATTTACTATTTCGACAGCGTTAGCGCGAGAAACCCCGACTTATTTGGGCGCGAAAATCAAAAATCGACAAATCGCTTTCGACAACTTTTTAAAGAAGCAAATATATTTGATTTATAAATACGTATTTTTGGTGAATGGGTTTTATCTCATATTTTACGATTACATAACTATTTAGTTATGTAATCGTAATATGTGAGATAAATCCCATTCACATGAAAAAATATTTGTTTGGTTGTCAAGTGTAATTTGTAAATAATACATTCGATTTTTCGTATATGTAAACGATTTTTTTGCATACAAGTGTATCCGAAGAGTCGCAACACTACGTGCAGTGACCTAACTACGTAACTTTGTAATGAGGTCAAGAATATAACTATTAGAAATTATTTACTGTGTAAATATGTGTTATTTTGCTTTGTTTGAAAGTTTTCAATTACATTTAGATATTAAGAATTGTACAGTACAGATACAATAATGAAATCTTTCTAAATTCATGGTTTTATGAAAAAGGTTATCGAAACTGAATAATGTACGTATGAACAAAGTTGTTTCGGTTTGAAAAATATGAAACGTCAAACGGTACCTCTTAGATTTGATGGACTGTATTTTTATAGATGCATGCATTAAGTATGTAGTTATTAAGCAATTTATCTTGTAAGACTGATTACACAGAGCAATACTCGCGGCGTGAATGATTAATTATATTAATTGATGAGATGCTGAAACTAATGGTTAATCCGATATACAAACCGCTAACAAAGTCATTAGTAAAGTGCATGTATAAAATATGCGCAATTAACATCGTTCCGTGAACTGCTTTTATAACATAATAAATAGATTATTTTCGTAGTTAGTCTGAAAGCCGACCCCAACTGAGTCGGAAAAAGGCTTGGAGAGTGATGATGACATACACATAGACCTTTTTCCCATTTCCATTTTCCCAGAAGGGTTAGCCAGAAATAAATAAACACCTACTTTTCATAAATCTATGTAAGTAGGTGTACGATAACACGTAACAGGGGGTGAGCCTATTACGGTTTAACGGGCACTTTTTTTCTTGACCCACGACACTGAGGCTGAGTCTGGACCTTATACATAATAATATATTACATAGATACTATCGACTATACCAAATAATTATTCATTTTAGATTTAGATCGGCAAAAGAGAACATTTAGGTCGAGTCTTGAACCCGCGACCAGTTCTTTACAGAGGGAATACTCTGACCAACTGAACTACCTAGACACGTCCCAGTTATTTGAAATTCTCCGATATATTATATCTCTTTTTACGATGTAAATCTATAGGAAAAGTTATGGATCGATACGTTTATGAAAATGCTGCTTATGAAAATAACAATTGATATAGTATTTAAAGTCTGGTTAATATTAAATACTATATATTATTGTTACAACGATCGTCGATATCTTGGAAACTACTGATCGAATCTTCTGGAAATTAAAACGCATTGTTAGTGTCGAAGTACTCTACCGAACAGTGAAGAAAAATCTACAAAAGTCAATACAAAATTACAAAGTACTTCAAATACCTATACCTACTTACCTACAAATCGCGATAACAAGGGCGCTCACCTCTATCGTCGGCATGACTGTGTAGGTACCTATTTGTTTTCTCGAACGCTACAGTAAATACCTACGTCTCTTATCTCTAGATGATTCCGGAACATTCTACTCTTATTTAAGAGCTATAAAAGGACGCCCGGCTATCGACATGAGTCAGTTAATTTTCGTAAGCGAAAGCGAACACATCTTACCGAAGCGATTCAAGAGAGTTATACCTGCGACTTAAGGAACTACTGTGGACTACTGTGAACTGCTGAGCGACTGGAACTGTTGAAGAGTACTGTGTGTGCTAGTTATTTAGTTGTCTAGTTTGTGGTGAGCGAATAAACTTCTTCGTTGTATAAACGGCATTTAATTTGTACCCCGCGCACGTAACATTATTATACTATATTATGCATTATATACAAATTATTATCAGTACACTCTTCGTGAAAAAACAACACACACTATGATATCGACAGCTGAATGACAAACGGATTTAAGCGACATCGATTTTTCAAAAAGAAAAGGTCAGAAACGACGTCGTTAACACTTTACGGCATAGTGAATTTTCTGTCTGCTGTTGTTGGCTCTTGCACTCTTTTGCCCTTTATACCATAGAATTATGATTCGAGATATTTTCGCATGCGTCAATCAGTGCCAGTGTTAAATGAACTCATCACTACAGTACACACAAGAGTTATGTGATAGGATGATAATGCTACTTATTTTTTACACAACATTTCAATCAAATGTGTAGTAACGATTAATCTCAAAGCTCAGGTAGGTAAACGTAGTTTATGACAGGAAGACGAGCAATGAGCAATTGCTCAGCAAACTAGGTTGTTCTACATAATTAATTTATACACGTGTTATATCCAAATTTGTACGTAAGTAATTGTATATTAGATCACATTTGTCGTTTACTTGTCAGGATATTACGAATTCGTACGGGTAGCGGACAGTGAAAGGTTTTATGTGACATTTTGCTATTTAGAGGGTTTTCCTAGTTACCATACACTCTTTTAGGGTTCCGTTGCCAAATGGCAACAAACGGAACCCTTATAGATTCGTCATGTCTGTCTGTCCGTCCGTATGTCACAGCCACTTTTTCCGAAACTATAAGGACTATGCTGTTGAAACTTGGTAAGTAGATGTATTCTGTGAACCGCATTAAGATTTTCACACAAAAATAGGAAAAAGCAATAAATTTTGGGGGCTCCCCATACTTAGAACTGAAACTTTTTTTTTTCATCTTACCCATATGTGTGAGGTATCTATGGATAGTTCTTCAAAAATGATATTGAGGTTTCTAATATAATTTTTATCTAAACTGAATAGTTTGCGCGAGAGATACTTTCAAAGTGGTAAAAAGGGTCCCCCCCCCCGCACGGTGTCCTCCCCAAGTGTCCGTTACCGGGCACCCCAGGTAAGCCCTCGAAAGGGTAACCCCAGGGTTGCCGGCGGACTTTGGCCGCCACCGCGGCCTCGCCTGGTGGGGGTCAAAAATGATATTGAGGTTTCTAATATAATTTTTCTCTAAACTGAATAGTTTGCGCGAGAGATACTTTCAAACTGGTAAAAAGTGTCCCCCCCCTGTAACTTCTAAAATAAGAGAATAATAAAACTAAAATAAATACATGATGTACATTACCCTGTAAACTTCCACCGAAAATTGGTTTGAACGAGATCTAGTGAGTAGTCCTAATCGTGAATTCCAATTTACCTTTCATTCAATCAACTCAAATATAAAATTTAAAAAAAAAGCATTATTATGTGACTTACTGCTACGGAACCCTTCATGGGCGACTCCGACTCGCACTTGCCCGCTATTTAGGGATTTTCTTTAGAAAAGCCCTATTGCTATCGAGTTGTCGTCGACGTCGTCGTTGCCAATTTTCTGTCACGGTTTTGGGTATGAAGGAGATGAGCTATCGAGTTGCTGTTTTCGGTAATAGATTCGTGCTGGGGTGAACCATTGCAAGATAAAGAAAAAATCACAAAAAATCGCAAAAAAAAAATCGCTATATCGAAAATCCCTTGTATTCGGCTGAGCTCGTCTCAGGAATTCAACTTGTTTATACAAGAGTTTGTTGTATCTACGAGTACTAACTGTAAAGGCTCGTTCAAAGAAGTGTAATTTTTTTTTACTTAAAATTTAGTCCATTTCATCTTGACTTATGAATTAGCCCTCTTACATAAGAGAATTTTATTACTACTCTCAATTTAAGTAAAACTTAAATCTAAAATGTTAAATTTATCCTTCAAAGATTACAAAGAATAATAAAATGATGCATTAATTTATTTATTGATTAATTTCAATGTAAAGATCGTTTCTATATTTGTTAGTTATCAGCAAAATTTGAGGTCGACTGTACTTCAACTATGTCCTAAAAATAAATCAGTTGCTAGCAAAATGTTTTAATAGCATCCTTTCGTCACAAAACAATTAAGTGACAACTGACAATTATTAAGGAATCCGGCATTACACAGGCTATATTCGTCACGCTTGAAGAATATCTTTGTCTAGGTGGATGTAATTTGTCTAATTAGTGATTTGAAGATTACACGTGTGTTTCTCAATAATTTAAATCCATAAAGCACGGTATGCTGTGGAATTCATCCTATTAATATTATAATTGTGAAAGTTTGGATGTTTGTTACTCTTTCACGTGAAAACGACTGAACGGAACTAGATGAAATTGGCACAGGGATAGTATGGAATAGGTTCTCATGGGAATCGGCCACGGGGACAGAATTCCACGCGGGCGGAGCCGCGGGCAACAGCTAGTCTGTTATAAAAGTTACATCCTACGGTATACCGAACATTTGTACTACCATTGTTGTCTATACTACTAACTGCACTGATCAAATTGCGACAGTGTCGCGTTTTGTGGGTATTAATCCCTACATGGGTGTTTTTTTTAAATTGATTGTTTCATTCACAGTAAATTGTACCTTTGCGAGTGGTCGTGGTCATTAAACCAAATTAGGTTCATTAAACGAATAAAATATCATATTTACGGTAATATGTGCCTCCATTACATGTGGCTAATGGCGATTATGGGTGTTAAAAATTCTACCCGACTCTTCGAGGTAATACAGAAGTGACTTTAGGGCTCTATCATCTATAACTTCTTGACCATAAGGAGATATCCATCGGCTTGAAAGTAAAACTGCTTTCTGGCTATAGGCTATACACTTATAGTTTCAAGTTACTATATAATATAAGTGAAAATGCAGTGAAGAAGATACGTACAGTTGATACAAGGTGTTCATTACTAAAGGGTTTGCGTAAAAAGATATCAGTGTTGGCACTTGTACGCTCCACTTGCTTAGAAAGTATTAAGTGAAATTGAACGAGTGGGTCGTTATGTGAACTTTTATATATCCATCGCTTAGTAATCTGCCCGGTAGATGGCAATAGGCTCGCCCTCTATTACACTGGGACCTAAACATAACTGGCGAATCGGGGTGTGTAATATACCTCTGTCTACCACTTCGGGGATACAGGCGTGAAGTTATGTTATGTTATTTGAAGTTAATGCTAATAAATAACTAGTCTGTTCACACTAGAACTACTTCATAGTATAAAGTACACTGCAGTGGGTAAGAACAATGGGCTAGTATGAACTTTGGGTCGTGGTTACATTGCAAATAATCAACAGTCTAGCGTTAATACCGATTGCATCTTGGAGCTCTGGGTCTGCTCTTAAACGCTTTCTTCCTCTGGATCATTTCGGCTGTTGCGGAAGAGACTGCCGTCTAACTTTCAAACCTCAAGAGGAAAGCCTGTGCCAGAGCCTCGTTCGTTAATCAGTAGGTGTACGGATTCACAGGGGAAGTCAGCTTGAGCTCCGAACATTTTGGAGGACCCCATTCACTCTAACTTCTAAGAACAAGTAAGCATAGTAAATTCTTAAAAAATATTCATACTGGTAACTGAAGAGATGATAGGCTCCCTTACAAACTTTCTAGTCCTATTTTATCCTTTTAAATAGTTTATTAACCAAAAACGCACACAAAATGAAATTTCAATTTGTACATTAATTTCATTTCAATTTTAACATTAAGTTCATTTGAATTTTAATTTAAATGACATTTTAATGATTATTTTATCATTATTAGAAACATCTTCTACGACTCTACTAACGTATACAGTTCTCAAAACCATGTGGGCTCCACCCATTTCCATAATGGTTACACCTAGGATTTCTGTTCAACCTTTAGCAAAGTGAATTGTGCATCTCAGAAAGTTTAAATGGCAAGTCAAAACGGCAAAGTCCTTCATCAGTGTAAAATGTCTATCGGAGTCATTGGCGTAGACGGTGGTATTGGTGGTTCAAAAGTTCACAATATTATCTACAGATCAACCTTCTCTTGTTTCATATTAATAATAATGTCATTTCATGCAGATTTTTATTTCCTTCACCCCTATGCCCCCTTCCCCATTCCCGAAACATAAACCTGATAGATTTACTTTTCTATTTATAATTCTAGTATGGAGTAAGTTTTAGTGGGTTTATTATGAGTGGATCGTATGCCTAGTTTTTGTGACATTATATTCACTAGGGATGTTGCGGAATCTGTAGCAGCGGAAGGAAGGGGCGTTTTAGGTCAAAACTTCCTTAAATGTTTGTTATATAAAATACATTTGACATATTGAACATTAATTGAGTACTTAAAATTGCAAAATTAGTTTTTTTATTTATGATTTTCTGTCTATGAATTTGATCGCGGCACATTATGTTACTACATAGATCAGTTGGTTTGTATAACATCCATTGCGTTACGGGGTATTTATTCCACTTTCAAATGATCTTGCATAGTTAATACACTTTGGTTCAATTGGTTGCATAATGAATAGGCTACCGATGGAAGGCAATACTAAATTCATCAATTATAGAATCGCAATCGCATTTCTAGCCTATAAATAATATATTCTGATATAAACTACCCAGCGCTGTGTAGTCTAGGCCTGTGTAAGCATAGCTTGGAATATGCGTTATTCAGATTTACATCAGTCGGTAGCTTAGTGTTTAAGGAGTCGGCTTTACAAATGAGCGGTCCGGGGTTCGAATCTTGAATTACACTACTGACGTGTACTCCCACTATCTCTCTCTCTCTATCTATCTTAGGTGGAGGGGTTAGGAGGACTACTAGTAATTTCGGTTAATAATATTCTTTATTATTTGTTAATATATACATTTTTTACAGGCATTTACTTAACTTGTTCTGTATGTATGCATGTTAGTGCAGGTCAAACCTTGCAACTGAATTCTGAATCAGTTAGCCTCAACCGATTGAGATGAAATCTTGCGTGCACGTTCAGTTTGGATGACAATGCTATCAATATCATGGAGCTGGTGTGATGATGGAATAGGAATTCCTTAATTAAACAAGATAACCCTATCGAGTTTGGGCTCATTTGTTTTGACTTGACAAACTCTCTGATGTGATATGGAGTTTAGGGTCTGATGATAGAGTAAGAAGGTGGCCATAGGAACCCCAAAGCTAAACAAGTTATACCTATCGAGTCTAGGCTCATTTGTTGCTACAAGATTTACGAGTTAGTTAATATGCAATCAGCGTATCTGATGGTTTGCTGGTACCGTCGCTTATGAACACTTGCATCACTAGAAGAATCATCCACGCGTTGCTACTTGCAGCAATGAAAGTTAGGACTTGAATTCTTACAACGAGAGACTGGTACTTGCTCTAGTAATTTGATGAACCTGATCCATAATAGAAACGATCCATGGAATAGTGACCCAGGGCGTATGAGACCTCCAAGACCTCGGGGCCCGAGCCGACGTCACATGCAAGTCAGTACACTCGCTGATAGACGGGCAAGGCGTCCTCACAGGCTTTCTTCTCAGGGTTACAGGGTGAGAGTTACTTTCATCAAAGCCAAGTAAACCAAATTATGGAGGCGTAGGCGAGCGGACCACGGGTTCCAAAGCGCAAGCTTTGAATGAAACCGTTATTAGCGCTCAAATGCAGAAACGATCCAAAAAGTAGAGTTTTACTACCAACAAATATTGTTACGTGATGCATCTAAATGGATCTTATTTAACCGCGCTTCGAAATCTTTTAAACTGTATATCTTTTTTTTGCTGGTCACACAAACTTGACATGATCTATTAGAGTTTAGAGAGGTGTGTTGTAAAAAAAGGATACATATTCACTTAGTGTTTTTATGACAGTGGTCTTGTTGTAAGTGTTAACAAGCGTAAAGTTTTCACGATTTGACCTCAATCATCTTAATTTGATTAGGTCGTATATGATATTGTTCAATATTTAGGGTTTTCCGTGAGAACAAGTATGAAAGTCACGAATCTTAGGCACGGTCCTAATTACAGCGATCACGGGTCTCGTTGGAATGACTAATCGTTGAAGTAACGAAAAAAGTTTTGTTTTAATAAAAGATGGAGTTTAGTCATTGATTAGAAGAATCTTCCTACTATTATTATAAAGGTTATTAGGGGTCGCTGGATCGGGATTAGTATTTCACGCGGGCGTTAGAATTTAACAATGAAGCCAATTTAAACAAGGAAATTTTACACTAAAGGAATCCACAGTAAAGAATAGAAAGTATTACCAAGCTGTTGAAATATTACATCTGATGCCTATCTTTTTCATTCATTCGTTAGCTTTTGAGATTTCCAACATCCCGACACACCACGCCTGCCGACGGGTGTCTAGTGTCTATATGTTAAAACTCAAACAGTGTTAAGTAGAAAGTTGACAATAGCAGCGTCATATTTACTTCATGAAATTTCTATTGTATTGTCTAAAAAAAATATTACGTTGGTAATAAAGTTTGTTAACGATGTAAAAATATTACTTCCCAATTCTCATCATTGTATTGGAAACACGAAAAAATAAGTTGCATCTTTTATGCGACTGTATTATAATTGATTTGATTTGATTAAACTAATCAAATAGGTACGTGAGAAGCTTTTTAGATTTTCGTTATTAGAAACATCTTCAATGACGCTAATATTTTGTTTTCTTTCAGATCTTAAAAAAAGTCAAAGTGCGGCCAAGTGCGAGTACGACTCGCCCATGAAGGATTCCGTAGCAGCAAGTAACATAATAATGTTTCTTTTTTAATTTTTATATTTGAGTTGATTGAATAAAAGGTAAATTGAGGTTTACGATTTATGACGTATTACAAAAAAAATACTTATTAGATCTCGTTCAAACCAATTTTCGGTGGAA
Source organism: Cybosia mesomella (assembly GCA_946251805.1). Taxonomy (NCBI): domain Eukaryota; kingdom Metazoa; phylum Arthropoda; class Insecta; order Lepidoptera; family Erebidae; genus Cybosia; species Cybosia mesomella. The sequence continues at coordinate 20,905,864 of OX276402.1, read as the reverse complement.
GTTTACATGGTAATGTACATTTTTTTTTTTTTTTTTTTTTTTTTTTTACGTGCGGTAATCCCTTCGGATACCCCCCCGCTGGCCAGCGGGGGTGGTTATGTCGTGTCTCGACTAAAACCGCACGGTGTCCTCCCCAAGTGTCCGTTGCCGGGCACCCCGGGTAAGCCCTCGAAAGGATAACCCCAGGGTTGCCGGCGGACTTTGGCCGCCACCGCGGCCTCGCCTGGTGGGGTCGGGTTTTATCCCGCTTCGGTGAGATGGCAGGCGTGTGTAGGGGCACACACGACACGCCTCCGCCACGGCCTGCTTCTGTAAGGACGGCGAGTCGGCCAACTGCCGTCCTCAGGCCCCGATCATGGAGGTCGGTAGTCCCGGGCGTAGATGAGTCTGCGGCGTCCTCGCCGCAGACTGCGAAACTCGGGGGGCAGGGTTCTCTCCCGCTCCCTCTCCGCCATCTCTTTCGCGAGCATTACCTGCTCGCAGAAAGAGGCGGCGGCGTGCCACTTGCTCCCGTCGGAGACCACGGCCCTCACCATGGTCTCCAACGAGAGAACGTCCACGCCCAGGACCGCAACGAGATCCCGGCGTTGACTCGCCCACGCAGGGCACTCCACCAACGTGTGGAGCGCCGTGTCTTCGCCAGGATCCTCGCAGTGCTGGCACTGCGGCGTTGTCTCCCGGTGGATGCGCCACAGATACTTACCGAAACACCCGTGTCCGGTAACCATCTGGCACATCCGGTAGGAGAGGTCCCCATGGTCCCTCTCCAACCACTCCTTCATGGTAATGTACATCATATATTTTTTTAGTTTTGTCATTCACTTATTTTAGAAGTTACAGACGGGGGGGAGGACACATTTTACCAATTTATGAAGTGTCTCTCGCGCAAACTATTCAAAAAATTATATTAGAAACCTCAATATCATTTTTAAAGACCTATCCACACACGTATGGGTTTGATGAAAATATTTTTTTTGAGTTTCAGTTCTAAGTATGGGGAACCCCCAAAATTTATTGTTTTTTTTTTTTATCACACACGTATGGGTTTGATGAAAAGATTTTTTTTGAGTTTCAGTTCTAAGTATGGGGAACCCCCAAAATTTATTGTTTTTTTTTTCTATTTTTGTGTGAAAATCTTAATGTGGTTCACAGAATACATCTACTTACCAAGTTTCAACAGCATAGTTCTTATAGTTCCGGAAAAAAGTGGCTGTGACATACGGATGGACAGACAGACAGACATGACGAATCTATAAGGGTTCTGTTTTTTGCCATTTGGCAACGGAACCCTAAAAAAACTCCATCCACTTAGATAATGAACAAACTGATCACACCCAGGATTTTTGAAATTTAACCTTTAGCAAAGTGAATGGTGCATCTCAGAAACTAATTTTTAAACTTTCGCGTTCCATGATTTACAATAATTTAACGGGAATTAACGCGATCATGTATAGGTATATAGGGATTTCCGCACGACAAAAAAAAAAAAAAGTATATACATACCTTTTTTTTTTTTTTTTTTTTCGTGCGGAAATCCCCTAGGATACCCCCGGATTGCCTGACGTTTCGACCAGGTTACACTGGCAGTGGTCACAGGCTGACTGGCGCAGTGGTGCACGTCCTCCGTAGTCGAGTCCGTGAGGTGCAAAGTTCTTCATTCACCCGCACGTTCGCGATATTTTTCATATTTAGGTTTCGTCATGTACCGTCACATACTACAGGCAATCTAAAGGCATGTATACCTATTATGATCGCGTTAATTCCTGTTAAATTATTGCATCTCAGGAAGTTTCAATGACATTAACAAGAAGGCAAGGGACATATTTTGTCACTTACAGCGTATTATGACTGTCTGAATTATCAAGGACAGTACAGGATAGGCTTATAAAAAAACTACAGCACCACATTTCGCTAACAATGGAAGGGTACCTTTTTTTTTCGTGCGGCCCCACCGGCCAGCAGGGGCAGTTATGTCGGGCTTGAACCGCACGGATTCTCGGGTCTTCAGACCCGATGAGTGTATGTTACACCCTATGGGTGTAAGGTTGCCCATAAAGCATATCCCTCGCACCCCATGCCATCTCCGGTTTCGAGAAGGCCCCCTCGGGTTTGGAAACCAAAGTCTCCCCGTCTTGCCCCGGTTTAGGGGAAATGGAAGGGTACCTACGTAGGTATTGAGATTGTTGCATCAATGACTTAAAAAAAACACTGGCATTTTTCTATTTTGTATAGTAGTTTACGGTGTAAGGGACCCTAGCAAGATCTTCGCCTCCACGCCAACCCCACCTACAAGCTGGTACGCCTGCTGATTGACAGCGAGGTTTAGGCACAGGCTTTCCTCTCGGAGTTTGGGGGTCAGACGACAGTCGTTAAGTCAGTCAGATGGAGTCGTCGGCAATATAAACCAAATATACACCTCAATAATATATGTATTAGCCTATTTTAAGTATCCTCTCCCACGGCAACCAGGTAAGGGATACTTTTGCCATTTTGTTAAAATCTCCGAAAGGCTGTTTTGTACCTTTTTTGTACGGAAATCCCGCCGCTAGTTAGCGGTGGTGGTTATGTCGGATTCGAACCGACTAAAACCGCACGGCGTCTTGGGTCTTCAGATCCGATGAGTGTATGTTACACCCGATGGGTGTAAGGTGAGGCGTCGCCGCCCAGACGATGTGGCAGCCCGAGAGGCGGAGCTATATGAGGCGTACGCCCCCTGGCCAAGAGGACCCTCCAGGTAGCCATTAAGCAGGCCAAACGGCGGGCCCGGGAAAAGCTGCCGGAGTCTCTGGAGCAGAACCCATGGGGGCGCCCTTACCTTGCGGTCAGGGGCAAAAGCCGCCCAAGGGCGCCCTTACTGACCCAGAGCCTCGAGAGGGGATACTGGGCTCCCTGTTCCCAGCGAGAGCGGATGAGCATGTTCCTCCGGGTCAGTCAGGGAGTCAGGGAGAGTGAATTAGGAGTAGCAGTACTCCGGCTTAAAGCCCAGAAATGCACTGCCCCCGGACCAGACGGCTTTCCAGGCCGAGCATGGGTCCTGGCCCTTGAGGAACTAGGGGGTGGGGAGTGGGGTGGGGTGGTGGTGGCGGTGTCTCTCGACATCGCGGTCTGGTCCCGAAACTAAGGGACAAACGTTAAGGGACCCAACGCCCCCACTAGGAGACTGTACCCCGTATGGGTGGAGACTCTGGCGGCCCGCAACGTGGCTGTCCTAAACAGCCCGTTAAGAGCATTGGCCGTCAGAGTTATCAGGGGATATCGCACAATCTCCGTCGAGGTGGCATGTCTCCTAGCCGGAACTCCTCCATGGGCCCTGGAAGCGAGAGCCCTTGCGTCATTGTACCAATGACGCATGGAGGTGCTGGAGCGGGGCCATAGGCCGGAGCACCGTGAGTTCAGGGCTTAGTGGTCCCAGCTCCGCCTGTAACTCGTGGAGACATGGAGGGTGCGACTTGAGCACCCAAGGTGGGGGGAATCCACCATTGTGGCGGTGAGGCCGATCATGAAGGAGTGGTTGGAGAGGGACCATGGGGACCTCTCCTACCGGATGTTCCAGATGGTTATCGGACACGGGTGTTTCGGTAAGTATCTGTGGCGCATTCACCGGGAGCCAACGCCGCAGTGCCAGCACTGCGAGGATCCTGGCGAAGACACGGCGCTTCACACGTTGGTGGAGTGCCCTTCGTGGGCGAGTCAACGCCGGGATCTCGTTGCGGTCCTGGGCGTGGACGTTCTCTCGTTGGAGACCATGGTGAGGGCCGTGGTCTCCGACGGGAGCAAGTGGCTCGCCGCCGCCTCTTTCTGCGAGCAGTAAATGCGCGCGAAAGAGGCGGCGGAGAGACAGCAGAGAGACGGCGGACAGACAGGAGAGAACCCTGCCCCTTGAGTTTCGAGTCTGCGGCGAATCTACGCCCGGGACTACCGACCTCCATGATCGGGGCCTGAGGACGGCAGTTGGCCGACTCGCCGTCTTTACAGAAGCAGGCCGTGGCGGAGGCGTGTCGTGTGTGTCCTACACACATCTGCCTACTCACCGACGCGGGATAAAACCCGACCCCAACAGGCGAGGCCGCGCTGGCGGCCAAGGTCCGCCGGTAACCCTGGGGTTATCCTTTCGAGGGCTTACCCGGGGTGCCCGGCAATGGAAACTTGGGCAGGACACCGTGCGGTTTTAATCGATGCACGACATAACTGCCCCTGCTGGCCGGCGGGGGGTTATCCGAAGGGATTTCCACACGTAAAAAAAAAATGGGTGTAAGGTGGCCCATAAGGCATTTCCCTCGCACCCCGGCTGACCCAGGGCCATCCTCTTGGGAACCACGGTGTCCCCATCTCGCCTCCGGAAAGAGGGGGAAGGGGCACGCAACCCGCCATCGCCCCAGCCTACTTCTGCTAGGGTGACAGGCGGCTCGACCTATTACCCCCAGGCCTTCGCTTATGGAGGACGGAGGTCGTTCAGTGACCTTTGACGCCTGAGTCACCTCGCGGGCTTTGCGGATCGGGAGAAATCTGAGTCTCTTCCGGACCCCCTCCACCACCTCCTTCTCAAGCATTATTTGCTCGCAAAAGGCAGCGGTGCACGCGCTCCCAATCCGCACCATCGCTGTGAGTATGACGCCGAGCGAGTGGATTATCACTCCGAGAGTTGCACCGAGGGCCCTTCTCGGCACCTCCCACGCTGGGCATTCCGCCAGCGTGTGCAGCCCCATGTCCTCGCTTGCATCACTGTGATGGCACTCAGTCGTTGGTACCTTCCTGATCCGCCACCGGTGGTCCCCGATGCAACCCTTGCTTCGGGGACCACCGGTGATGTAACAGATCACCTGCGTCAGCCGGAACGAGAGGCTCCCGTGTCGCCCCTCTAGCCAGTCCCCCATGATGGGCCATACCGACGCTATTACGGTGTGCCCTGAGCTTGGTCGGCCAATTCGTTCTTTCCACAGGCTGCTTTGTATCTAACTATTAACTATTAAATAATCTGTGGTAGTAGTGCATACCTATTGGTTTTTATAAAAACGATACTGCAAAATAGTTGAAGGCACGTGTATCAGCAGCATCACTTTATTGTTAAAATGTGATAGTGGTCTTGTATCTGGTAGTGCTCTTCATCAGTATCGGGAGTAGCCATAAAATAAAATACTATGTGCTGAAGTGTACAAAAATTAACAAACGATTTTTAGGTAAATAAATCATTACTGTATAAGTTTGTGAAGCAGAAGTTTAGTATTTAATGTCTTTGTAGAGTTCAGACGACAAGTGTAATATATTTCATGTTTTATTTATCATTTTATAAAAGGTTTAGGAGAGTGACTGGTAACTTAGAATGTGTTAAGTTAGTTCTGAGGGCGACTGTACTACATTCGATATTTGGGAGGTATTTAACAACAGCGACCATTACCTTACAATTTACACTGACGACATCAATACAGCTTGCAGAAACACATATTTGACCCAATTTTCGCATACTTCAACACATTTTACACAATTATCGTTTACAGCATTTGTGAACAATAACCATTATGCCCATAAAGTCCTATAAATAGTTGTAGAATATATTATAAATTTTATGAGAATGTAACCTCGAAATATTTCGTGACTAGAATGTCATAGTTATCACGTGGACTACATCCGATAATGTGAAAGAAAACCATGCAGCTTACGTAATATAATGTAGTATGAACATAATCATCACGTCGTTTACGAGCCATTCTTGTAAGAACGGATGTGACTATGTGACTACCACGGCGGCGAAAATAAAAGTATTTTACGCACTTTGATGTGTGGTCCTGTTTGTTTTGCGGTCAACGGTGAAATATGAAGTTGTGTAAGTGTTGCTAAAGTTGTTATAGTGTAGTTACAGAGCGACTGTTGTGCATGCGCTCCTACATTTAATTCCCGGGTTGGACAAAGTATTATTGATTTTTTTTGTTAGAACATTCTGGTCCAGACAGACTAGAATCCCTTTCTTTGCCGCTATTCAGGCTGATTGATTGTTGTTTTATTTTTATGAATGCTAGGCTCACCTTTGAACTCTATCTCACCTGGTCGTAAGTGATGATGTGGTCTAGGATGGATTAAGTTTGCTTAGAAGGAACCTATTCACTCGAGACTTGAAGATTCAGAGGTTATAGCTTTCCGGAAACTCCGACTCAGGCAGGCAATTATACTCCTTAGCTGTACGCATAATAAATGTGGCGCTGAAACGTTTCGTGCGTATGAGTGGAATATCCACCATGTAGCGGTGGCGTGTCGCTGTGCGTCTGGTCGTTCGTTGGTGGAAAGGGCTTGGAGTTATCAAGTTGTGAAATTCCAGCGCAAACTATCCGAAATGCAACCGATAAAAACCACTAGGCCTGCAATTTTACATCGAAGTTCAAGCCTCTATAGCCTTTTCTCGACGAGTGCATCATTGTTAATGAGCCTCTTGGCCCAACTCTCTATCGTTTCCAGCGCTTCTAGGTGATATTTAGTTAATGCGGTACATAGATACGAGCAGTACTCCATACTGGATCGAACCTGCGCTTCGTACAAGTTGAGCTACTGATCCGGTGTGAAGTACTGTCGCACCTTCGATCAGATGCCCAGCTTTTTAGCAGCCACTTGAGCTTTAGCCTCAATTTAAGCCCCAAAGTTGAGGGTGGATGTCAGAGTTATATCGAAGACCGTCTTCAAATACAAATTTTGACGCTCAATCAAAGCCTCTCGGAGAGGAATACTGTGCTGTCGTCTGCGAACCCAAAAGTTCTGGGCGTTTATGTGCAGCAAGAATAATGTAGCCGAGAGTACAGACCACTGAGGGCCCACAGCGTTGTTCGCTAATTGGTCTGATGTGCAGCCGTCAACGACCATTCGGATCAACTGATTCCTCAGGAAGTCGGTGATCCAGACACATAAGCCATGGGACAGGTCGTAGGACATAATCAATTGATTAATTGAATTTATTTCTTTTTTTAGTGCTCATTGTTGTTTTAATTCTGTTAATTATAATAAATTCTTATGACATTTTAAAGCAAAACAAAATTTTAAGCAATAATTCTGTCAACTTTCTAAAGAACAAAAACATCAGTTAACATGAAATATCTCAATCAATTGATACCGCAAGAGCACGTACTGTACACAAAGAAAACAAAAGAATTAAAAAATTTATGGCCTCCAGACAATCACAATATTTAGTAGACCTCAACACCCAGCTGTCATAGATATTTCTGTCGATTCAGATGCCAATTTCATAATAATACTATTACAATAAAAATGTGGTTATTTATCACCACTGTCTAACAATAGAATAAAATAATACAATGGTTTTTCGTACAGATCTAGCATGTTTAAACTTCGACAATAGGTTATATCACGAGTATTGTCAAGTCCGTAACAAGGTTTATTTATTTATTTATGTATGTATTTATTTATTAATTAATTAATTAATTTATTTATTTATTCATTTGTTTATTTATTTCTTCACAGCACTATTTTTACAGGTTTACCCTAATACAATAGTGTGGTCCTTAAATATTATAACATATTATAATACATTGCTATTTTCGTAAACTTATTCAGAGAACAAATAAAAAGATCTATGCTGTCTGCCACTTTATTGAGTATTTGTAACTTTTTTTATTTTTTATACCACTAAGGTGGCAGACAAGCACACGGCCCACCTGATGGGAAGCGGTTACCGCGGCCTATGGACGTGTGCAACACCAGTGGCGTCACACTCGCGCTGCCGACCCTGTAAAGGAAAGGGGATGGGAAAGGAGTTTGGGAGGGGATGGGAAAGGAGTTTGGGCTCCGGGACTCTCACTCACCAAACGGAACGCAACAGTTCAAATACTGTTACTTGGCGTCGATATTCTGTGAGAGGGTGGTGCTTCCCCGGTCGAGCCAAAATGACTGTTGCTTGACTCTACCACTCTTGCGTGCTAACGTGCGCGTTATTGGCATTTAAAAAAACAATGACCGCAAAATAAATTAGATTTAGAGCCACATCAAGATTCGGCACTTGCAACGGTACACCTGCTGATTGAAGGACGAGGCTCTGATGTAGGCTTTTTTTTACGGGCTTAGGAAGTCAGACGGCAGTCGTTCCTGCAAAACCAAGATAAGCCAAATCAAGGAAAAGAATAGGAGAGCGGACCTCGGGCTCTAAAGTGCAATATTTGGATGCTACCGAGACTAACGCTATGATGATCATGACGACAGGATGCATGTTACATTTCCTTACAAATTTTCCAAACGACACAACAATTTTAGAAGTTGGTATAATTTGATTTTAGATTCGGTTACAAACAATTGAGCTGAGAGTGAGACGAAGTCGAGCGAAAGCTCTTTTCACTCCACTCGATGTATTTTGTGTTCCTCTAGCGGCCAGACCCTTCGACCGATTTTAATGATTTTTAGCATAACCATAGATAATAGTGATGTAACGGACATAGGCTATACAAATTTAAATTATGAAGTACCACGGAGGAATAATCACCCAACAAAAGATTCAAAAGCTTTTTTTAATTTCTCAAAAATCACAATTAGTAAAATATAAGTTTTGGCGCCAACACGTAGCCTAAAACCATAAATACTGATTAAAAATAAGAAAACTGAAGATCGGACAGGACACGGAGGAATAATCACCGAACAAAAAATTCTAAAGCTGATTTCTCAAAAACTACAACTTTGCAAAACCTGAATTTTGGCGCCAAAATGTGGTCCATCGTATGACACGTACGGATCAGAAAAAGAAAACTTGGAATCGGATGTACCATTGAGGTGAGACTGTTAGGTCAGGTTAGGCTGTTACGCTATTCTATGCTCCTTTCCAAATCACTCAGACATGGGCACTCTCTTCTCAACATTGCAAGAGCTACTGCCTTGCGGACCTAGTTAATTAGTAGAGTGTATAAGGACCCACCTAGAACTTTGGGGCCCAAGCCAACCTCATTTGAAACCTGGTACACCTACTGATTAAGGGATTGTTCTCTGGCGTAGGCTATGAAAGCCTTAGACTTGGGGGTTTAGATGGCAGTTGCTCCCGTTATAGCCTTCAAACTAAATCATGGAATGGAGGAGTTGAAGAGCAGACTACGGGCTCCAAATTGAAAGCTTTGGATGCAACCGTGGATCTTTGCAAGTTTTGCTAAATTGAAGCGGTTCTTTTTAGCAGGATGGTATTGAAATTATCCTTATTTACTTCATAGATACTAGATAAACTGAAAGATAACGCATCAAACAGGTAAACTTTAGAAAAACTAGCCCGATTAAAATATCATAAAAGTTTAAAAACATTCATACCTGAATTAAGCTTTAAAGAAACCATTAAGAAAAAAATATGTTCTACAGCGTAATAAACAGAAGATTTTATAAAAGACACACACTTTTCCAAAATATACAAAAACTAGCTGTGCCCCACGGCACAAACACTTCAGCTTAATAATATTATAAAGTATAGATAAGATATTATAGGCGTGAGCTACTGTTTCTCTAATACCTTAAATTAAAATGTATTTTTAAATAAGTAGCTTCCGGTAATTCTTAAGAAATTTGATTAATACATGAATGAAGCATTTCAATGGTAATCAACTAAGCGTTTGTAAATTGGTCACACTTTGATTGACGTGTTTCTTTTTTTTTTCTTTGCATGTTAGCCCATCGCCTTGGAACGGTCGATATCTTTACAAATATTTTAAGCCATTCTTGACATGTTTTTTGAATTTTTTTTTGTAGGTTAATTTGTTTTAGGTTTTCTTTTTATAATAATACTAGCTGGCCCGGTAAATTTCGTTCTGCCTTAGAATCAAGTTATGCTATTTACCTTATCAGTTGAATTTATTTCGCGAATGTCTCCGCGCTACCCGGTGACCGAGGTGAGGTTTTGGTTGGTTCGAGTCCGACATAATGACCCACGCTGCCAAGCGGCGGGGGAGGGAGATGGGGCTAATCGTGGCGACAAAAACAAAAGGTACAGTATAGGCGTCAAGATCTAAAAAATCAAAGATCATGGAAATCACTCCACCCGTTCTTTAGTTTATCATATATAAATCAAAAAGAAAAAGGTACAGTATAGGCGGAGACAGATCTAAACAATCAAAGATCATGAAAATCGGTCCATCCATTCTCTAGTTTATCCTGGTTATCACTAACACGACTTTGTTTTATGTATATACATAGAAGTACTGTACCTTAAACTAGTACATCATATTTTGACGACCTTTGTAGCGGGCGGTAGAGCGTTTAGCTGCTAGCCCGGAATTTGCGGATTAGATTCCCACTCAGTGCCAACATTTATATGCACGAATATGTCTATTTCCATTGTGTCTGAGTGTGTATATTACTATATATAATATGTATGTTTTTACAAAAATAGACCATGACTATCACTACAAGCCAGTGAGGTCGGTGATAGCACAATTAAGTGTTTATGTCAAACCAACTAAATTGCGAAAGAAAGAAGTTCTCACTAGTTCCATGGGATAAATTGACACTGGAACTATTGAGAACAACCGGATTTTTCAGCCTAGCAGCCCATAGTAATAGGAAAGTTTATTTTCATACATCTTTATATATTATAAACAGTAATATGGATCTGTTAGACAACTTAGTAATTTGGACTACAGAGGGACTACAAAATATTGAAAATATGTTATGAGAACACCTTTTTTGACATTACGGAGATCGACATAGATCGCAACTAGAGTGAGACTGAATTTTGAACATCTTTTTATTACGAGAATTGGCCCTCAGATTTGGACCACAGGACAGGCAGAACTTGGATACACAGGTCGTATGTTGCATGTAATATTTAACTGATCGTAGATATTTTAGGCAAATACGAAAAATAATGACAATATGTCGAAAAATAAACTTAAAAATCTCTTCGTCGTCGGCAACAAACGTGTGATATCACTGATATCGTAACTGCCTATCGGTAGAGATCCTCGCATATAATCAGGTTGCAATAACTAAGTGAGTTCAGTGCCCTGATTGAGCTAAGATTACATTAACAACTAAATAATTGATAAAAAAGTTCATTCAAAATATTGTCTTTGGAATAAGCAAATATTTGTTGTCATACTGGTACTGTACTTGTGACATATTATGGGAGTCGAACCCATTAAAATTAATACGCAGGAAATGGCAAGATAAGTGTAAACAATTGGACTGAGAAGTAATTACATAAAAAAGCTCTTAACACTTTTTTTGGAACATACTTTCACAATGAAACAATGCACAAGTGACATAATACAATACCTAGGTATACAAAAATTCATGTCTCATAAATACTTATGGTGTAAATTTGACAAAAACTTATCATCAGACTTTGCTCTTCAAAACAGTCATGTGATTTCGATTGCCTTACTCTACGCCAATATGTAGAGTAGTGCGGTATTTAACAACAAACGTTCGATACGCGCGACCACTTTTCGAGCGGACAGTCGGCCGAACGCATTGGCGCTACCCATGCCTTTTTAGAAAAATAAGTTCGTATCAAATTAATATACATACTAATATAATATATATACATAATCTCCCTTTTTTGCACTTATTATTAATTTTAAAATTAGAATAATTACATACCATAAACGTATCAACTAGAATTTCGATTTTCGAATTTCCCGCGCAAATTGTGACAGACTAATTTGCATTGTGGTCAATTACCTAGTGTAATCGTTGGAAAAGTAGATGTTTTTCTTTTTACTCATGGTTTCTTTAAATTATAGGATTTCATACGGTGCACTGGCGTGGCAGCTTTGCAACGCCCGTTATGTGGCTAGACTGTTGTTGAAGTCCGCTGCAAGATGTGGCGATGTTTCCGAGCCTGATGCAGTGAAGATTTTGGTGTACTGAAGTGCCTTCGGACTTAGTGATCTTTAATGTTGGTGTATTGTGTTGGAAACAAATTTTGAGGGACTGTGCTGTGCTGCGATTCAATATGATTTTGCTAAAGGTGAGTGTTTTAGATGTTAAAATCAGTTCTATTATGCTGCATCTTAAAGAGCAACATTAAAGTTAACTTTTCTGGAGGGCGATTTATAGACTTTTCCTGACGTTAGGGAGCAAATAAGTATCTAGTAAACATCTTTGAGAGAAAGTGGTCACCATGTTTTGAATGCGCGTTGCCTACACTGTAAAAAAACTTTTTATGAATATTTTTTACATAAGAATCCCATACTAAGTCACTAGGAAAAACAAAGAGAAGGTGGTCATTCCACAATTCTAATGTCCGCCGAAGGAAGTTCCTAAGTTCCTACTATTCTGGTTCTGGAGTTCTAAATGTTTTGTTTTCGATTCTTTTTTTTTGTAGTAATTCGTTAGTGCAATCATGGACTCTGTCTCTATCAGCTGTCACTTTTTCTACCTTTTTGCAACTGCTAAATAGACCACAAAGAAGTACGCTGAGTTTCTAGCCGAAATTTTCTCAGGACTGGGCTGCTTGTCAGCCGCGGTGGTCTATTTATTAAACTTTAGTTAGTTTAGTACTTTTTATTTTTTCTTTGAAGCTTTGAAAGTGCCGATTATACAGATTGAATGATTTTTGAGTTGGACTTCTGTCTTATTGACTACTAACGTTCCTATGCTGTTTGCTAATGTTTGTATAAGCAAAACTAACCACACACAGATATTATCATGAATCAAATTAATCACATGGACGGTAATGCAACATATTCATTGCTGTCATAATTCTGTTATTACCAATATTATTCTAACAAATCTTCATTTGTTGAATGATTCTAAAGCTGATTTCTGTTGGTATTATCGTGTCTTAGTAGGTTATTGAATTACTAGATAAACTTTAATTTAACTGCTATTTTACATGTACTATGATAGGTATCAGTAATTAAGAAGTTATAGCGAGTCCTGGAGTGGAAACCGCACCTCGGCAAACGTAATGTGGGACCCCCTATCCAGATAGACTGAAACTGGAGGTGGTGTACTTTTTGAACTTTATGGTTTGGCCGTGTATATCTAGTTTTTTTTTTGATGTAGACTATACTACTTATATTTGAAACGCAATAACTTGTAACTATTTATTATATTTATTTATATATTATATACGGATGTACGAATGTATGGATGTATGGATGTTTGTTACTCTTTCACATAAAAACGGCTGAAGGGTTCTGGGATAACACATAGGCTACTTTTTATTCCTGGAATAGGTTCCCATGGGAAGCGGGAATTAGCTCAGAATTTAACGCGGGAGTAGCGGTGGGCAACAGCTAGTAATTAATAAATTAATTTGTATGTACATGTTATATAACTAACAAGTAAAGCGGTTTGTAATATTGGAATCAAGGTTCCAATACATCTCATTCTCATACACAGTTAGCATTAGTGTCAGACTCAAAGCGAGGAGCCATAATATATTAAGCTATCGTTGCCAAATCACTTAAGTTTTAAATACCAGTTTAAGTACTAAACTTCGTCATTATTCCAATATAAAGTAACAGAGTGCAGTAACTGCCATGAATATCGATAATAGTTGAAGTTAACTATGAAGTAAGTTGTTACTCAGAAAGCCATTTTCATTTACTTGTCATAAAAGCAGACTTGGATAAGTTGAACACAAAATCGGAAAACATAATTTGATATGAATGGGAATTAAATCTTGAAGCAATTAGGCAAATTTTCGGTAGATAGCTCTTACGACGCCCTTTTTTTTTACTTGCGGAAATCCAAAACCGCACGGTGTCCTCCCCAAGTGTCCGTTGCCGGGCACCCCGGGTAAGCCTTCGAAAGGATAACCCCAGGGTTACCGGCGGACTTTGGCCGCCACCGTGGCCTCGCCTGGTGGGGTCGGGTTTTACTCCGCTTCGGTGAGTTGGCAGGCGTGTGATTGACACACGACACGCCTCCGCCACGGCCTGCTTCTGTAAGGACTGCGAAACTCGAGGGGCAGGGTTCTCTCCCGCTCCCTCTCCGCCGTCTCTTTCGCGCGCATTACCTGCTCGCAGAAAGAGAGGGTGGCGTGCCACTTGCTCCAGTCGGAGACCACGGCCCTCACCATGGTCTCCATCGAGAGAACGTCCACACCCAGGACTGCATCCTACGATGCCCTAAGAATTATTTAGACGTAAGTTTCAGCTATCCAAGACAGGTATATATAGCTAAGTTACTCAGAGTATTCTCCACACAAAGGGACTGTAAAAGCTTCAAGACCCCTAACGGAATGAACTTTTTCTCAAAATGTTTAGAGCCAGGACGGGGTTGGTATTAAACATTTCAATTCAAATTATATCCAGCTTACAAAAGGAGAATGCCCATTCTTGGTTGCGCTTTTAGACGTTCGCGTCAATATTTCAAATGTTAAAAAATAATATTGATTATAGTATGACTTTTCAATACTAAATCGCTTCTATAGAACTTGGGGATTGGATTTAAATTATTAAAGATATAAAACTTGAATGAATAATCGTTTATCCATCCATTCCATTTTAATTTAATTGTTACCATTATATAAAATAAACCATTGGCGGTAGAATGCAAATATACTAATCTTTTTAAAATAAAATGGTTAAATAATAATACGTGATAATAATTCGCAATGTGACATTCAAATATATTGTAGTTATGAAATCTTATTATTTCGTGTATGTATTCGTAGTTTATTAGTGATAATCAGTTAAAGTTGTGAAATAATGTGTGCTTCAGTGGTACTTTTCTCTTAATTTATACATGGTATCCCTGTCTTACTCAGACGTCAGTTCAACAGTCTGTGTCACAATATTTTCTTGTTGTTGTATTTTTCTCGTTGTAATCATTTAATTTCTCAATAACCCCAAGTTCTGTTACAATATGCGTTTATATTTCAGATAATACTTAATGCAGGCTTTTTAATGCAGTTTATACTTATGTGACATGGCAAAAAAAAGTGTGCAACCGATTTCCATACTGACATGGGCATTGTCCTTTCCTGAGTATTTCCGCTCTTCAAATATCCGCAGATACAGAACAAAAAAAAATTAACATACTGTGAAATAACTTAGTAGGACAAAATCGTATATATTTTCAAGCCTCAGACAAAATATAGGGTGGAGCACGCTTGCCTGTTTACTCTAGACTTGAAGATTCCCAGGTTATGGCTTACGGGAAACACAGACTCAGACAAGGCATCCCACTCTAGTTTGTCTGTTTGTTCGTGATGGATGGATTTTGATGCAGTTTTTTCTATTAGAAAGGTCTTATTCAGACTTAAAATCTGCCGTATGTTGGTTTACAATTGATTAGGTAAAACCGAAGATATGACCAAAAAATGATAACCTACCTCAGCGCGGGCGAAGCCGCGGGCATCAGCTGGTACTATTAAGAGTATAAAATTGTTAATTATTTCTGTTTGTACATTGCAGATATTTAAAAATAAAATTTGGGTTAGGTTTAATGAAAGATTCTGAATAAAAAAATATTTTTTTTTTGAAATTCTTGTTTGTTTGTCTATTTGTTCGTGATGGACGAAAAAACGACTTTCCGATTTTTTATGTCTTTTACATACTTACTAGAAAGGTCTTGGTCAGACTTAAAATCTGCCGTTTATTTGATTGCAATGGGTTAAGTAGAACCGGTGATATGACCAAAAAACGATAACTAACCTCCGCGCGGGTGGAGCCGCGGGCATCAATAGTGTTTTATATAGGCATAGTTTAGGCTTCTGGATTGTATGAACTTTAAAATTTTCTTCACCTCAACCCAGCCTTTTCCCAACGCAGTTGAAGTTGGCTTACAGTCTCGCTACGAAACGGTCAACATTCTAGGTTTATTTTCCGTGAAGCGACTGCCATCTAACCTTTTCTTTTCAACTATTAAAAACTAGCTGACCCGGCAGACTTCGTACTGCCTCAATCGATGACAAACCTTTTAAACCTTCTCTGGACCTCCACAAATAATTCAAGACCAAAATTAGCCAAATTGGTCCAGCCGTTCCCGAGTTTTAGCGAGACTAACGAACAGCAATTCATTTTTATATATAAGAGAAGAAGAAGAAGAAGATTATTAAATACTAGCTGACCCGGCAGACTTCGTACTGCCTCAATCGATAGCACCTTTTAAACCTTCTCTGGACCTCCACAAATAATTCAAGACCAAAATTAGCCAAATCGGTCCAGCCGTTCTCGCGTTTTAGCGAGACTAACGAACAGCAATTCATTTTTATATATAAGAAGAAGAAGATTAGCTGCGCAAGCTTGATGTTGTTATTAATATGCTGCTTAAAGATATCAATAACAATACCGCGGTAGCCTAGTGGTATGGGTAAAGGACTGCTGAGACGAGGTCTCGGGTTCGATCCCAGGTATTACCATGGCACACACCAATGACTTTTCGATGCTTTTCGAAGTTATGTGTGTATTTATCGCAGGTTTATAAGTGCCCGGTTAATGGCAATACGCTCGCCACCATTACATTGGGACCTAAACATAAACTGGCGAAATGTGGGCGCTAGCACCTCTGCCTACCCCTTCGGGGATATAGGCGTGAGTTTATGTTAAGTTATGTTATGCTTAAAGATGATGATGCTTATCGATGGGCTGCTTGTGACTTACACTTGTTTTGCTAGGGTTTGGTCTCTTACCTAGTATGTTTTTATCGACATATTCCGTTTCCGGGCAGCGGAGAACAAAGTAACTGACAAGTATCGTCCAAACAGAATTAAGAAAAACAATTGTGAAGGTTTGTGTCAACAAAATGCGTCTTTATTTGATTTCTCTTTCATAATTGAATCTAACTGATACATTCTATAACACTAAAATAAGTTTGTAATCAAGATTCAAGGCGATTGTAAACAGAAGACAGCACGATTTCGTTACCGAACTACATAATATTTAAATTAAATTAAATGCTGCAACCATAAAAATAATAATCGGCCAAGCGCGAGTTGGCCTCGCGTACAAATGGTTCCGTACCATTATCTATATATAAAACGAATCATTCTGTGAATATTTCAACACATACCTGTTGCTGTTATTAATATCGAACCAAAAACGACAAAAAATTAAGTATCTTGTATGGGAACCCCCCTTAAATATTTATTTTATTTTATTTCTAGTACTTGTAAATAAAAAAATAGCGGCAACAGAAATACATCTTCTGTGAAAATTTCAACTGCCTAGCTATCAGGGTTCCTGAGAAACATCGTGGTTATTGCCGTTATTAATATCGAGCAAAAACACACAAAAAAACACTTTTTTTTTTGTATATAAGCCCCCTAAATAGTATTTGTTGTTATAGCGTCAACAGAAATACATCATCTGTGAAAATGTCAACTGTCTAGCTATCACGGTTCATGAGATACAGTATGGTGACAGGAAGGACGGACAGCGGAGTCCTAGTAATAGGGTCCCGTTTTACCCTATGGGTACGGAACTCTAAAAATACTTCGCCTACACTTGCATGCAAATTAGCCGTTTCGGTTTTACTTAGAACTATTAAAAAGGTGTGGCATCTCATTGATAGAATTTTTTGAATAGTTCGTATATGTTTAGCTACCCACACATATTCACCACAAGCCGATGCCCGCTGCTCCGCCCGCGTGGTGGTCGCTTATCGGTTTTTTGGTCATACCTCCGTTTCTACTTAACCAATTGCAATCAAAGATACGGTAGATTTTAGTTCTGCAGCTTTTCTGCCTTTCGCGAACAAACAGACAAGTATTCCAAAAAATATACTTTTGCATTCAAAATCGTTCATTTAACTAATTTTTTTTTAAATATCTGTAATTTACAGGCACGACTTATTTACACTTTTATAATAGTATTCACCATGTTCAGTCAATCTATTGTCAAGCAACGGAAATGTGTATTTAGTATTAAAACATTTGAGTCATTATTAGGTGTGAATTATACAGAAAAGGCATAAGGCGCGAGGCATAATAAAAGCATAATCGTACATATACATGCGCCTTTTCTTTGATTATGCCCTACGCCTTATATCTTTTCTGTATAGTTCACGCCTTATTATCCAATGCCTATATTATTATTTAATTACCTGTATACAGTAGAGGCTGTAGCAATCAAAGAAAGTGCTGAGGAATAAAGGTCTGCAGATTTGCAATTAATAGGAACATAATTTATTTTTGTTTATATATTTATTATATTTATCAATATCAGTCAATATTAATTTATCAATTATCCAAACATATTAAAAAGATAAGAAGTAGGTAAATAAGTATAGTTTAAAAAGCCACTTCCTCGATATAAGTATGTGTGCCCTGCGCACACTCACTACTGAATATCGTAATAAAAGGTATGAGACCGTGGGCGCATATTTAGATACTTGATGCATGAACAGAATAACGTGGTGACATTCGTTTTGTCATAATAAATTGTTATATCCTTACGGTGGCTGCTCTGGAAGGATAGTTTATCAATTATCCAAACATATTAAAAAGATAAGAAGTAGGTAAATAAGTATAGTTTAAAAAGCCACTTCCTCGATATAAGTATGTGTGCCCTGCGCACACTCACTACTGAATATCGTAATAGAAGGTATGAGACCGTGGGCGCATATTTAGATACTTGATGCATGAACAGAATAACGTGGTGACATTCGTTTTGTCATAATAAATTGTTATATCCTTACGGTGGCTGCTCTGGAAGGATAGTTCTTTTGTGGATAGGTTAGAACTTTGTTTATTTGCGTCTTGATTGTATGTGTGGTACGCGAGTAATTTTGAGGGTATGGGATTTTTAGAAATTCAAAAATGAATTAAATTAAATTAAATATCCTATTGTCAAATTCTTATTTATGTTTAAGTTTTCAAACCACTAGCTCATTGCAAAGTTAGACATCGATTACAAAATTTGCACCGAATTTTGGTAATAAAAAATCTACCACTCAAGCGATACCTTTTTTGTTTTTTTTTTCCTCGGATTTAACGATTCGGACATACGTTAGCGGGGCGGTTATGTCGGGCTTGAAGTTGCATACAACATCGAATCTTCAAAGACATATCTTGATAAACAGTTGCATAACTTAAGAGAAATACGTGTTGTTGTTAATAACACCAGTACTCTTGTATATGACTGTCCCCCCCAGTTAACCTTGATAATCTTGCTTGCTCATATTATTATTCACAATATACTTTTGCAATAATAATTGTGAAGATTCTTTTTGTGGCAGTTTGTTGTTCATGGTCACCCAGTTCGATTAATATCGTAGTCCTGTGTTTCCAATACGAGCACAACCAATAAGTATATCTATTGTCGATTGTCAAATTTCCTAAGTGAACTTAGATGATGAAAACATTCCTACAAGGGACTCTTTCGCTTCTTGTCACAATCTACAGTACTTTTTTTTTTCGTGCGAAAATCCCTTCGGATACCCCCCCGCCGCGCGCCGGCCAGCGGGGGCGGTTATGTCGGGCTTGAACCGACTAAAACCGCACGCCGTCTCGGGTCTACAGACGCCGGGGTGTAAGGTTGCCCATAGAGCATATCCCTCGCACCCCGACTGGCCCTGGCCATCTCCGGTTTCGAGATGGCCCCTCGGGTTTGGGAACCACGGTGTCCCCGTCTTGCCCCGGTTCTGGGGAGGGGCGTTAGTCGCCCCACCGTCCCGGCCTGCTTCTGCTGGGGGGACAGGCGGCCTCACCTGCCACCCGCAGGCCTGCGCTCATGGAGGACGGAGGTCGTTAAGCGACCTCCGGCGCCTGAGTCACCTGCGACGCGCAGCGAGCATGTTGCGGGCTCGGCGGGCCGGGAGAGTTCTAAATCTCTCCCGGGCGCGCTCCACCATCTCCTTCGCGAGCATTACATGTTCGCAGAAGGAGGTGCGCGCTCGCTCTCCGCACCATTACCGCAATCATGCTGCCGAGCGAGAGGACTCCTACTCCAATGGCTGCCACTAGGTCACGCCTCGGCGCCTCCCACGCCGGGCAGTCCGCCAGCGTGTGCAGCCCCGAGTCCTCGCTCGCGTCGCAGTGATGGCACTCAGGCGTTAGCTCCTTCCTAATCCGATCCAAGTGGTCCCCGAAGCTCCCCTTCCCGGAGATCACCTGCGTCAGTCATTATGAGAGGCTTCCGTGTCGCCTCTCTAGCCAATCCTCCATGATGGGCCTTACCGCCGCTATTGCGACCCAAGTAACTGAACCGGCAAAAGAAAAGCACTACAATTTCTATTAGCTTTTGACATTATAATATGTCTAACTAAAATATACACCTACTTAGCTACTTTTACTTATTGTCTTCAAACAATGTCACATTAAAGTCGCATTTGGGTCTATTATGATAAAAAAAAATCGTTTCTTATAATGTAATTCTTGACATAGGAAGAAACATAGATTATATCTATTCTGTCACATAGACAAAAGTAACATGCACTTTCTTTCTCCGATAACGAGACCACATAACATTTAAATTGGGTTTTACACGTAACTTAACGCCTTTTGAATGATAATAAACACTATTTCTGTATGCTTAAAAGGATATCCCGTTTCTAATTTTTAACTAGACCAATACGTAAAGTAAACATAAATGCTGATTGATTATTTACAAAATAATGTGTATAAGATCCAGCGATTTTTTTTCGCGTGCAAACAAAAGAATAAAGCAAAAATAATATCAATGGTTCTTTCTCCTTCCGCGGGAGGAAGAGACGCAAGACACAACAGAGGTCCATTGTTTGTCATCTTGTATTGCCCAATGGTCATTTTAAACATAAATATAACTAAAGTCTAATCATTCACTGCGATCTAGTTGAATATTTAATGTATTATAAACAATAGGATAAAAGTGAGAGCGACATGAGGAAAGTAGGACATTTGAATGTATGAGGGTATCCAGTTACTGCATTGATACTACGAAGTTCTGTACAGTATCTATAATTGTAAGTAGCATTCAAGTATTTTTTTATTTCTTGACATTTATATATATATACCTCACAATACAGAGACAACAGTATATATTTTATCAAATATATGTTTTGATATTTATGTAATTTCGACCCTTGGTGTTGCAATTACGAAGATAACTTACCATCGAATTCATATATTATCCTCGTTCGAATTTTTTGTTTGGTGTGCAATAAAAAGTATCTATATTAGATTCTAAAAAAATGGAGCCACCCTACTAGAATAGTTATGCCCAGAACAGCAATTAAACAATACTATTTAGAACAGATTTCAAAACCAACTAAACTGAGTTACATAATCTAAAATCATTTAAGATGTATTTAAGATAATTATAAATGTCTGGTAACGACTTCTGTTCAGTTTTAATTAATTTTCATCAACAAGTGTTGGTTACTATATCGAGATCTATAGAGCGTCTTGCCTAATTAATTCCACTATTAATGAATATCAAATTAATATTGTTTATGAGTGTCACAACAAATGAGAATATGTTGTATGCTATCATCTGCAAGAATGTATTCAGATTATTGCTTTCCCTATCATATAGATTTAGTCAATAGTCATACGCTCATAATTATATAGTAATATTTCATCGCCCACGATCATCTCTTAACATATAATTTGAAGTCTAGACCGTGATAGTATAGGTTTCGCAAAATTGAGGCCATGGAATTTGATTAGAATCACAGTTGCATTTTAATTATAAAAAATTGCCTCTTAATGTTAAGAATTTGAGATTCAAATCTCTTATATTTTCTCTAGTCTCCCAGGGATTACTTAACTCAAAAGTTGACTCAAAACTGGTGTATCTTTTGAAGAACATGTTAAACTTAGTGTTACATTTTAACACGAGTAACTGTTATTATTTATACTACTAGGAAACAAATTTAACACAGTAGGCAGGAAACTTTTTTAAATATCACTGTGATAGCAAACCTGCCGATCATCCCACACATGATGGCAAGCGGTTACTGTGATTTATGTATGCTAACTACAGTTCAGGTGTCAACCTTTCGAACCGACGTGCGAAGTCTATAAGGCCTCTAGCACTTCCTAGAGTTACTTTATAGACTGCAGTATACTGTTACTTAAAGTTGGTGATAAGTGAGACATTAATACTTCACCCGTCGATACTGCTGATTCGTACTTGGAAAAGAAAAGCTCTCTAATGCACGCAAATGTATGTAATATGAAAACTAAATTAGTCGTTACAAACAGTATCAAATCGTTCAATATTAACCTGAAGCAGCTATAATAACAGTAATTATATAAAATGATTAATTACTGTAAATGCTGGTTGAAGTGAAAATATGCCTATCGTAACAAAAAAAACCATTTGTTGAGTGTCTAAATTGGTATTTAACTGACGTCTCATCAGTATCTCATCAGTATCTCATCAGTATCTCTCTATGTAAGGGGTAACATCCGAACCCTGCTGTTATCCTTTCGAGGGCTTACCCGGGGTGCCCGGCAATGGACACTTGGGCAGGACACCGTGCGGTTTTAGTCGGTTCATGCACGACATAACCGCCCTCGCTGGCCGGCAGGGGGTATCCGAAGGGATTTCCGTACGTAAAAAAAGGGGTAACATCCGTTTTCTTAAAATTTCGCGATTGAGCGATTGATTTGATTTGAGCGTCAGGCCGTTTCTCCTATGGATTACGATAGGTGGACTAATGACGATGTGATCTCTAAATTTTGATTCAATCAATTAGCCCATTGCGTCCACTAATGTGCATAAGCCTTTCTCAATATGCGTCATTGCACCCAATCCTCCGCCTGCCGCATCCAGTCTATCACAGCCACCCTTTTTGGGGAACACAGATCTAATCAGTAGACTACTTAAATGTTAAGTTTCCTAATTATTCTTACATAATTGATAATTAGTATATATTACTAACCCCTTCAATTAACTACTATTTAGTTTCGTTGCGTGTTTCATTATATTGTCACTATCCCAGTAACTTGATAAGTGTCGTGCTGGGCTGCTGAGTATTTCATGTTTATTATTATTTTTATGTTACCGCGTCAGTAAAATCTCTTGTAATGATTTTTTGAACACACCGAGAAATGTTTAGATTTATATGGGAAACCATTGGGGGATGTAAAGATATACAATAGTTTTTTTTATTTAAGACAGTATTCACATAAAAATGCTACATAAACTCATTCGAGCTTACCGAGCATTAATGCCGTTAACGGTCTATACACAAGTCAACACAATAAGTTAACTTGATCTTTTTTTAAATGGATACACTTACACACAATTACAATAGTTGAAAGATATACGGTATGACGTAAGAGAAGTAAGAATAATATAGCACACAAAATAACCTTGTGTGAATTGCCTATTTTAAGTAGGACGTTCCGTGCGTCTACACTGTCTATATTAATCTGGCAGTCATCCTTATTCCGTCTTTCAGAAATAAATACAAGAAAAAAATGTTTATAAACAACCTCATCAAAAATATCTTATGGTAACTTCTATAGTTATAATATCATCTTTATAATGAAACAATAATTATTAAATATAATACCAACAGCTCAATATAATATCGGAAACACGTCAAATTTTGGTACTTGTAATGGTAACTTACTGTCATCGCAACATTTTTACATTTTGGGTTATCCTTTCGAGGGCACCGTGCGGTTTTAGTCGATACACGACATAACCACCCCCGCTGGCCGGCGGGGGGGTATCCGAAGGGATTTCCGCACGTAAAAAAAAAGGCGTACTTCCGAAAACTAAGTAACATAACATTTCTTACCAAATGTAATGCATGGACCTCGTTAAAACCAACTAATTAAGGCCCAATTCGCGGTTTTTAGTATTAGGCTTTGAAGAATGTTACTATCCTGTTCATATCATTAGATCAACTCGATGGAGATAGCATATGCCTAGTTACGAAGTTTGAAGTCGATACGATAATTCATTTATTTTATGCAATTCGATCTCTAAAAATAATTTACATACATAGTTTCTGGTGTGTAAATTTATAATAAAAAAATAGGTAACTGTCCGTGAATAATTTTTACCAACAAATGTCAGGTTTATTTTTTAAATCATGATTCTTTTTTTCGAATTGATTGCGTGTTATGTGAAATTTAAAACAAAAGAAAGTATTTTGTAAAACTACCATCTACCTTTTTATTTGTCTGTGAAGTATATAGATTGAAAAAAATTACCACTAGGTTATATGTGCTACTCGTTACGGTTGATGTCGTAATGCTGTAAAGGTTTATACTCTTAAAAAATGTATTAAGTACACATCGATGTGTGAAAAGTGCTACGTTGTATAGATGATGATTGATGTGTGTAATCACAAGTTAATGTAACGTAGTAAGCAGCTGGTATCTTTTAACCACATAAATTACAAGTAAAAGTTGGCATTCCCGTAAGGCGTTCGTCGACAAAGTTAACCGGTTGCGTAATGCTTTAGTGTATTTTTTGCCATTCACTTGTTTGGTGTTATGTTAGGTGTGGTCTACGCCACCTTTAGCGAACTAGTGTAGGGCAAGCGCCTCGGATATCTATCTTGATCTCGACTCACTTTTCCGCTTTTACTTTCAGACTGCTACCGTTTTTCTCCTGGCCCTAACCGTGGGAGCCGAAAAGAAAATCGAGTTGCAAGACATCGAAGAAGACAATTTAA
This sequence comes from Cybosia mesomella, assembly GCA_946251805.1. Classification (NCBI taxonomy): domain Eukaryota; kingdom Metazoa; phylum Arthropoda; class Insecta; order Lepidoptera; family Erebidae; genus Cybosia; species Cybosia mesomella. Next base: position 20,881,387 of record OX276402.1, on the reverse strand, counting down.
AGAGTGAAAAAGAAAGTGAAGGTTATAAGTCGGATAACAGATCACAGTTTAGTGGTACTGGAAATTTGCAAGGAATCCCTCAATTGGACTTATTAAAGAGTAATCTTCTTAGATATTTGGCGAATCAATCACCTGCCCATCAAGTTCAGCAACAGCGTTATGTCCATCAATATGCTGTTACCGAGTCCCCAGAAAGGTCTTCAGTAGCTACGGTGCAATATTCACCGCTATCTGCTCCTCAGCAAGCAATGGTGGGATATTTATCCAACATACCGATGCAGGTGTATCTAGTTCCGCAATATTATACTGATCCCACACATCAACAAATTAATCATCAATCACCTCACGCGAGTCTACAATACCAGTCTTCGGATGTACCGAGAGAGCCTGCTTACCACGCTGCACCTGAACCAGTACAAACACAAAGTAACTATATAGAAGTACCTGCATATGCCACGCCAACAACAAAGACGTATGTACAGCAATATGCGCCACCGGTCGCTTATGTTGGTTACGCAACTCACGCCACAGCTCCTCCAACTCAAGCTACAGTTGGATCAGTTGTAACATATCAGGTGCCAGTTATAGAATACACCCCCGCCGTAGCACAGCCGACCGCAGTTCCTAAAACTTACTACAAGAACCCCCAATATACGGAAAGTAATTCGGTTGATGAGGTACAAGACCATGAAAATGATCAAAGACAATACAGCACCCAAACAGAAGTCCCATACCATAAGGCGATTTCATATCCTCGACATTACAATTCGCGGATGCCTATACGGGGTGACTACAGTCCAGTGCGTGCAAACTCTATTGCAGAATTACCGCATCCAAATCCAATATTATTGAGAGGTGCTCCTTCACATTTGGCTCATATTCCGAAGATTTTACCTGCATATCGTCCTTTAACAAAGCCTGTGTATCAAGGAGGAGACGGTCATGTCTCAAGTGCGTTCAATCCTCGTCCACATGAAGCGTATCCTCCTTTCAAAAGACGACCAACTTCTCTGCTTGACTCTTATATACCGTCTAGCATTCAAGTCGAATACCTCAAAAGAGGTTTAATTAAAGAACCAGCAGCGGTATACGATGCGTTGGCTAGCGGCCGTATTCCTCATCTTATTCCACGCCATTACGAACGAGGTTTTCTTCCAAATCAAATGTATCATACCGGTGCTGGTGGCGTTACATATGGACATTATAAAAGGACACCCAAAGTTGAAAAGCAATAATAAATACATGACTGAATAAATTTTATACTTAAGGTAGTTTAGCAAGTACATTTATTTGTATTAATAGAATGGTGACGTCGATTGAACGATCTTCTATTGTTTCAACATAAGGTTTAAAGTATTCTCGTTTCAAAAACTTATACCTACTAATTGATTGTAATTTCATTTATTAAAACGAAACGAAAAGCATGAACGAAAAGAATTAAGTTGTCTAAGATATTAATAAGTACATTTTTCACACACACAGACTAAACAAGGACAAGTAATGAATGTTAAATTACAAGTATTGTACAGTACCTACCTGGCGGAGTTTGATTTGGCACGCTGAGAAGAAGAATGAGAGGCTAAGATCAGCTTGCAGCTCAGTTTCAGTTTTGTAGTGTTCTTTCTCTCTATCACTATTTAGAGTAGTCAAATCCAAAGTTTTGTTTTGAAATTCTATTAATACAAACGGTTTCAACTACTCTATGAATATGTTGAATGGTCGTACCAATGTACGATAGAAAGAGCGCTGTACAAAACCGAAGCAAACAAAGAACCTCTCACTCTCACTCTTCTTTCTAACGTGCTTAATCAGAATCCGGGACTGCACATTTATTTAACTTGTGACTGGTAATATAACAATTGACCAATGAGATTTAAACTTAGGAGACTGTCTAACATCTTGTTAATGTTACTAGTTTATGACAGCTTGCGTTACAATTTTTCTTTATTCTTTATAAATTCCTAGCTTTTGATTTAGTAGGTCGTCGTCGGGAAAAAGAGTTAGAGTCCGACTAAAATCGACTTACTTCGGCTTTGTAGAGCATTCTCTCTATCTTACTGTCACTCCCATGTCAATTTGCTACGTTTACAGATTAGTTAAAACCGTTTGTGTTTGTAACATATAAAAACTATAGCTATGCTATAGCTTTGGTTTTAACTACTCAAAAAAAATCTACTTGTTGACATGCGCTCTCGCATGTCTACAGGTTCGTTTACAAAACCGAAGCAAGATTTGATCTTAGCAAAATTCTTACTCTTCTTCCCAACAAAAGTTGGGTACTGTGCGTATGTAGATGTTGTAAGATTTAAATAATATTGATTTATTAGAGAACCGCTTGCAAGGTGTATTTAAAATAAATGTGTATATTTTAGACTACAAAGTAAGGATCTTGATTTACAATCTAATAAGAGATATTAGGTAAAGAGTAAAATAATTTTGGAAGTACTTATTTGAATGGTCAGTATTGTACTAGTTTGCTATTGTTATTTATAATAAAAAAATTGTTACGTAATTCGTTTTTTAATTCTCCGCTGCGGAACAATACCTCGCTATCTGAAGCCTATGTGATTTCTTTTACCTATTGTGCCTATCTTTTGAAGTGATTTATTAAAGATCGAGTATGTACAGTCAACGACAAAATGGATTAACATTAAAATAATTATAATCGTTTTTTACATTGGAATACATGTAGGTACCTTTTTTTTTTTCATGCGGAAATCCTGAATATATAAGGAGTTAATTAATCCCCAGAGGACAATATATTTCATGTATTTTTATTATTGTATGAAAGGTTTAAGAGTTAAACTTATCAATTAATTAGTAATTGTTAAGCCACTTTTGTCGCATTCATAATTCATTCAAATAATCCCACTAATATCCTAACTAGCTAATATTATAAATATAAAAGCTTGTTAAGATGTTCGTAAATTTGGATGTTTATTACTCAATTACTTTGTTTGTTACGCTCTAACGGCTCAACGAATCTGGCTGAATTTTGGTACAGTAATAGATTATCGTCTGGAATAAGACATAGGTTACTTTTTGAGTTGAGAGTGAGACGAAGTCGAGCGAAACGCTCTCTATACTCCACTCGGTGTATTTCGGTTGTGACGCTACTCCTCCTAAACTAATCGACCAATTTCGACCAAACTTGGCATGTAAATACAACTTGATACCCGGAAGGTTTAGAAAAAATAAAATTTAAAATAAAACGTACCATGGAGGATTAATTACCTTTCAAAAATTTCAAAATCTGATTTCTCCAAAATGATCAATGTTGAGACCACGATTATGGCGCCCAAATGTGCGACTTACGAGTAATTATTGGCTTTAGACAGAAAAAGAAAATTTAAAATCGGTCTAGAACAGCATCACCGAAAAACAGTTCAATGGTATTCAATTGAAAAAAAATTGTGCATGAATTGTAGGTAATCATGTAGTGCACTCTCAGCTCAACATTGCAACAGCAGAATGCATTGACCCTAGTTATTCTTGAAATAGATTCCCATGGGTAGCGAGAATGGAAACAGAACTTCACGCAGGTGAAGACGCAAGCAACAGCTAGTTTTAAATAATTATGCCGGATATAAAATCATCTAACAAAACAAATAATCGAATTTTCTTAATTGTCAAAACATTTACAGCAATAACTTAAAATGATTATGTACAACTAATTATAAATAAATGTAAAGAAAATTAAACGAGAAAAATATTTACATACATGCGTCATAGAACTCCTCCGCATCATCACCGACTGGTAATGTTCCCAGAAGACTGGCAGCATTGCCTCGTTGAATTACAATGCTATTTTTTTGTGCAAAATAAAGTTCAGCCTTCTGGCCACGTGTAGCGTCAATCAGAAGCTTTGCAAATAATTAAACAACAAGTATTCACCAATGTGGACATTGTGAACTTTGGGATGCCAGTGGGATAATGTCATCATCAACCCATGCTAGAGAGCATGTGGTATGGTAATGTTCAACGAATCCTACGTGTTTGCGTTTGTTTGCCTTCGTTTGATTCGTGTATACGATGTGTATACCCAGCATTACATGAAAAGCGTTAATTTATGTACAGTCGCCATCGGTATTAGCTTAACATATTAAATCATATAGTTAACAAAAAAATTAAAATGTTAAATTTGTCCTCTGAAGATTACAAAAATATAATTATACATCAATTATTTATAACTTAATTTATTTAAGTGTAAAGATCGTTTGCAAATTTGTTAGTGTTCAGTAACTTTCGAGGGTGACTGAGGGTGGATTTCACCAGTGAAAAGAATCTTCAAAGTTTAAATTGAAATGCATTTATTTTAATTTATACTGCGTGAGCACGTTTTTATATTCACTCTTTTCTATATGTAGAGAAAACTTCTCTCTATTCTTTTTTTTTTTTTTTTTTACGTGCGGAAATCCCTTCGGATTCCCCCCCCGCTGGCCAGCGGGGGTGGTTATGTCGTGTCTCGACTAAAACCGCACGGTGTCCTCCCAAGTGTCCGTTGCCGGGCACCCAAGGTAAGCCCTCGAAAGGATAACCCCAGCGTTGCCGGCGGACCTTGGCCGCCACCGCGGCCTCGCCTGGTGGGGTCGGGTTTTATCCCGCTTCGGTGAGTTGGCAGGCGTGTGTAGGGCACACGAGACGCCACCGCCACGGCCTGCTTCTGTAAGGACGGCGAGTCGGCCAACTGCCGTCCTCAGGCCCCGATCATGGAGGTCGGTAGTCCCGGGCGTAGATGAGTCTGCGGCGTCCTCGCCGCAGACTGCGGAACTCGGGGGGCAGGGTTCTCTCCCGCTCCCTCTCCGCCGTCTCTTTCGCGCGCATTACCTGCTCGCAGAAAGAGGTGGCGGCGTGCCACTTGCTCCCGTCGGAGACCACGGCCCTCACCATGGTCTCCAACGAGAGAACATCCACGCCCAGGACCGCAACGAGATCCCGGCGTTGACTCGCGCACGCAGGGCACTCCACCAAGGTGTGGAGCGCCGTGTCTTCGCCAGGATCCTCGCAGTGCTGGCACTGCGGCGTTGTCTCCCGGTGGATGCGCCACAGATACTTACCGAAACACCCGTGTCCGGTAACCATCTGGCACATCCGCTAGGAGAGGTCCCCATGGTCCCTCTCCAACCACTCCTTCATGATCGGTCTCACCGCCGCAATGGTGGATTCCCCCCACCTTGGGTGCTCAAGTCGCACCCTCCATGTCTCCATGAGTTCCTGGCGGAGCAGGGACCGCTGAGCCCTGATTTCTCGGGACTCCGGCCTATGACCCCGCTCCAGCGCCTCCTTGCGCCACTGGTACAGCAGCGCAAGGGCTCTCGCTTCCAGGTCCCATGGAGGGGTCCCGGCTAGGAGACATGCCGCCTCGACGGAGATCGTGCGATACCCCCTGATGACTCTGACGGCCATCGCCTTTAACGGGCTGTTTAGAACAGCCACGTTGCGGGCCGCCAGAGTTTCCGCCCATACGGGGGCCCCGTATAGGGCCATGCTTCGCACGATCCCCAGGTACAGTCTCCTAGTGGGGGCGTTGGGTCCCTTAACGTTGGGCATCAGCCGCGATAGCGCGGCCGCAGCCCCCCTCAGTTACGGGACCAGACTTCGGAGATGAGGTCCGAAGTCCCATCGGCTATCGAGTACAAGCCCAAGGTACTTCATCGTGGGCTCGATGCCGATGCTTACGCCCCCTACGGTTATGCTGGTTCCCGCAGGTGGCCCCCTCCGAGGCCCGTAAAAACACATAGCCTCGGATTTGTGGAGTGCCACCTCGAGTCCCAGCCGCCGTATTCGACCCACGACTTGAGCAACCCCTGCCGTGGCCTTCAGTGTCGCGCTTCGGTACGTTGCTCCCCGTGCCATAACGAGGGTATCGTCAGCATAGCACACTATGCTGACACCCTCGAGCAACGTACCGCGCAGCACCCAGTCGTATCCGATGTTCCACAGGAGTGGCCCTAGGATCGACCCCTGCGGAACACCGCACGACACTTCTCGCCGCCCTGGCCCTAGCCAGCTCGGGTAAACTATGGCCCTCTCGGATAGGTATGCCTCGACAATGCGGCGGAGGTAAGGAGGCACTCCGTGATACGCGAGCGCCTCCCTAACGCAGCTCCAGGGTAGGGTGTTGAAGGCGTTGGCGATGTCGAGAGACACCGCCACCACCACCCCACCCCGCAAGACTACTTCCTCCGCCAGGCACCTAACGCGCATGATCGCTTCCACGGTGGAGCGCCCCCGGCGGAAACCGAACTGGTTGTCCGCCAGATCTGGCCCCACGTTCGTGAGATGCTCGACGAGGCGCTTTGCAATAATCCGCTCAAAGAGCTTGCACACCTCGTCGAGCAACACGATCGGCCGGTAACCGGATGGCTGATCCGCCGGCCGCTCCGCCTTCCGGATAAGGACCAGTTTCCCCGTCTTCCACGCCTTTGGAAACTGGCCCCTTTCGAGGCATGCGCTAAAGAGCGCTACCAGTCGAGACCCTAGTTCCTCAAGGGCCAGGACCCATGCTCGGCCTGGGATGCCGTCGGGTCCGGGGGCAGTGCATTTCCGGGCTTTAAGCCGGAGCACTGCTACCCCCAGTTCACTCTCCCTGACTTCGGGCACATCGCTCTCGCTATTATCAGCGTCAGGCGCCTGAGGCGGAGCCATACGCGGAGGAACATGCTCCTCCGCTCTCGCTGGGAACAAGGAGCCCAGTATCCCCTCCAGCCACTCCGGCTGGAGGCTCTGGGTCAGTAGGGGCGCCCTTGGGCGGATTTTGCCCCTGACCGCAAGGTAAGGGCGCCCCCATGGGTTCTGCTCCAGAGACTCCAGCAGCTCTTCGCGGGCCCGCCGTTTGGCCTGCTTAATGGCTACCTGGAGGGTCCTCTTGGACCCCTTGTACGCCTCATATAGCTCCGCCTCTCGGGCTGCCGCATCGTCTGGGTGGCGACGCCTCCGGCGAAACCTGGTGTACTGGCGGCGAGCGGTCACGCACGCTGCTCGCAGCTGTGCGATCTCCGTTGACCACCAGTACACCTGTTTCTTTGCCGGGCCGGGCTTAACCCTAGGCATCGCTGCATCGCAGATATGCGACATGGCTCTCCTGAACCATTCGGCCTCTGCGTCGACTCCTGCAGGCCTGTCCGGTGACGGAATCCAGGCCTGCACAATGGATGCCTCCAGGAGAGCCTCCCGATCCAGGCGTCTGAGCGCCCAACGTGGATCCGGGGGGTTCGCTATAGTCGGCGGTAGGTTAGGTGGAGGGGAGACGTTGAACCGAATGTACCTGTGGTCCGACGACGTCTCCTCCTGCTCCAGCACGCGCCAACCCTGGACGCGGCGGGCGAGAGCAGGGGTCGCGAATGCAACATCCACGACCGAACTGAGTCCCCGCCGCTCCCAGGTGGCGACACTCCCCCGGTTGAGGACCTCTAGGCCACGGGTGTTGGCCCAGTCCTCCAGAACTCGCCCCTTGGCATTGGTTTCCCGGGAGCTCCAAGCCAGAGACCAGGCGTTGAAGTCTCCCAGGACCAAGACAGGGCGAGGCCGGCACGCAGCGAGAACGATGTCCAGTCCTGCGAGCCATAGCTCAAGCTCATACTGGTCAAGGCTTGGCGAGAAGTAGACGGCCACGACAGCCAAACCCTCATAGTCCGCCGCGACACAGCCTCGGCCCCTTGCAATGACTGCAAGGCGCGAGGTGTCCGCGGCGGAACCCCCGAAGACGGTCGCTACGCCGTCCAGGTCCACCGGGCTTCCGGGGTGGACCCAGTACGGCTCAGCGACCACGACCACATTGATAGACCACTCCACGATGCTCTGGTACAGAAGATCCTGAGCACCGGTGCAGTGGTTTATGTTCACCTGCAGGATGCGGATTGGTGTGTCCATTAATGGACGTCCATATCCGCATCCCGCCGCGAATGTGGCCGCTCTTGAGCGGCACCCCCACTGCCCGTTGCGGACGAACGGGGCTTTGGCCTCGAGGCGGCGCAGGTACGGCTGTCCGCCCGGTGTTCCGCCGCTTTACCCTCTGCTACGCACTTGTAGCAGCGCGGCGGAGCATCACAGGCGCTGGCCTTGTGACCGGGCTGACTGCAGCGGAAGCACCGATCCCCCACGGTGTCTCCCGCTGTGCACTGCACTCCCACATGCCCCACGGCCAGGCACCTGAAGCACCTGGTCTCGCGGGGCTGCAGGAGTTGCACCCGCGCCTTTAGGAAGCCCCCAACGAGGAGGCTCCATTCGTCCGCAATTTTCTGCGCCGCTGCGACGGGGCAGTTGACGACTGCCGTGCCGTGACCGGTGGAGCTGAAGCGAATTTCTCCAGCTCTCACCTGATCCCGGGGGCAGCCGCCCGCCTCCACGACGGCGGAGATAACCTCATCCGTCGTGGCCGCATCATCCAGACCCGAAATGCGCATACCTGCGCATTTGTTGGGTCTGGTGACGCGGACGGCTTCCGTGTCCAGCGACTCCAGCTTGGCTGCTAGGGCATCTGCTTTGGGGCCGCTGGTGGCGCCGGAGACCTCGAGAAGGCGAGCTCCGGTGCGAGTCGTCTTGCACCGGAGCCCCCCCTCAATCTCGAGGGCCTTGAGGTCCACTGAGGCTTTCACCTGCCTCAGGACCTGGTTCTCTCTATTCTAGTTTATATCCACTCGCGAAATCTAGCTTAATTCATTTGTCGAGTCTCACGTCAATAATGCAGCCTAAAAAGTAAAACGAAACATGTTACTTCTCGCAGTAATCTTTATCCACCTTAGGTCACTACAACAATCACAATATTGTATTCACATTCCTTAATTACTGTAATTACTGTCTGTAGCTGTCAAAATATGTTATCTATAGATGACATACAGAAGACTTATCAATGTACGTGTCAAGTATATTACTAATTGTTAGTAATAATTAAATTAATTATTGCCTTATAATTGCTTTTCAGTCAATACCGATTTTGTTTTTTTTTTTAGAAAGTGACACGAAATCTCTATACGTTACAACAGCATCTTTAATAATCCTAACTAATTTTTAAATAGTATAAAACATTGTTGCTTTGCTGTTGCTTCCCGCTTGCCGTAAACTTAGATCGTCTTATCTAACAACGGATTTTTAGCATTTCACTGTTATTTAGATTTTTTTACAGAAGGGTTGCATAATAAATACGTTATCGGAGAAGAATGGAAAATCAAGTTGTATCCGTTCAAAACCGAAGCAGTAGTCCATCATCATCATCTTAGCGTTGTGTCCTGATTGCATCCGAGGCTACACACGGAGCCCAGGGTCCACTTTTCTGCTTTTTCTTCTTCACTTCGCACGATCTTGGGCATCCATGGTAGTGAGATCATTGGTACGCATGTCATCTCTTACGACGTCAAAACAGCCCTTCTTGGGTCTCCCTCTCCTACCGCGGCCCGGCGGAAGTAGCATGGTCATTAGTTACCCACATAACCTGGCGTCTGCCGCAAAACGTGACCGTGCCAGCGAATGCGATACTCCTGCATTTTATATGCCAAGTCTCGGACTTGATGGCTGCCGCGGATGCGGGAGTTCCTCACGCAATTATTGCGCGTGACTTCGCACATGCACCGCAGCATAATCATCTCCGTGATACGTAGCTTCCGCTTGTGTTACTGCATCAATGGCCACGCTTCACACCCGTGTAAAAGGACGTGTCTAATGATGGTATTATAAACCTGATCTTTCAACCTAACCGGCATTTTGGGGTTATAAATGACACCAGTCATCTCACGCCAATTAGCCCAAGCCACTGCAATGCGTGTCTTGACGTCGCAATATATGTCACCAGTTGCGTAAACTACAGATCCCTGGGACTTAACCTGGTCCGTGCGCTCAACCAAGTCACTGCCTATACGGATGGGTGTGTGATCTGTAGAGTTCAACACCATATGCTCGGTCTTCGCCACATTAAGCTTCAGACCGTCGATCTCAAGTGCCTCCGTCAACCTCTTTACATAACGCACCAATCTGTCTCTGTTCGCGTCTGCCATTGCGATATCAGCACACAACAGCAACCTCCATGGCTGCTCATGTCTTTTTCTGATGCAGTCCAACATCACGTCTAAGTAATGTAACACTGAACAGAAACAGACTAAGGAATAATCCCTAGTATACCCTGACTGTGACAGGGAAAGTTTTCGTGTCCCCAACGGCAGTTCGAACCATGAAATTGGATATGTACCACTGACTCGGCTGATGTCAATATAAGATTCTGGCACACCTTTGGATCGCAGTGCCCACCAGTCACTAGTATTTGTATAAACGTAATTTTTTTTTAGTGAAAATGAGTTTATGGGAGTACGACGCACTGAAGTGGACGTATTGGAATACTGCAAAAAATAGTTGCTTATGAAAATTACTGTGGTGTCGCGAGGACAACACAAATTTACACTTTTTATTAAAGAATACAAGTTACCCCAAGAATGCAGCGTGTGCAGCCCTGAGTCCTCGCTTGCATCACAGTGATGGTACTCAGACGTTGGTTCTTCCTGATCCGACACAGGTGGTCCCCGAAGCAAAGATCTCCTGCGACAGCCGGTACGAGAGGCCCCCGTACCGCCTCTCTAGCCAGTCCTCCATGATGGGGCTTACCGCTGCTACTACGGCGTGCCCTGCGCTTGGTCACCCAAGTTGTTCCTTCCACTCCACCACGATGACCTGGTGGAGCTGAAACTGCATGGCCTCGGTTTCTCGGGGCTTAGGGTCTCGTCCCTGCTACCGCACCTAATTTCACTACCGATAGACGCCTCTTGCAACGCGTCTCGCCTCCAGTTCCCATGATAAAGTTCCGGCACGGAGACTCGCCACCTCGAAGGGGATCGTACGGTATCCCCTGACGACCCTGTTGGCCATAACCCGCTGCTGAGCGCGCAGCATCCGCACATGTCTGACCTTAAGACTCTCGGCCCAAATTGGGTACCCATACAGGGCCATGGATCGCACGCTCCCCGCGTTTTCTGTTGAGGTGGACCCTAAAAATCACAGTTTTAGCCATCCACATATACTTAAACTATTCATATCCAGTTTTGTCTGCAATTTTTCTCTATAGTATAAGTGGAATTTCACTCATATCTATTAAAAAAAAAGAAAAAGTGACAAGTCTAAGTGTTCAGACACGAAATATATTCAGACTCGTTCGTTGCTTAATGCGTTTAATTGGATCTGTCAGTGACGTCACGATTTAGCTAGTTAAAAAGATACTTAAGGTGTTATCAAATTTAAGTAGTGTTAATTACCGTCTACTAAATGTCCACTTAACTAGCATGCACGCTTATATTTGTTTTTAACATCTTCAAAAAAGGAGAGTCAATTCGTCTGTATATAGTGTATATATTAAATCTTTATATTTGTTCGAGTATAACTTCTTCCTTTGTGAACCGATTTTGACAATTCTTTTTTATTGTATCGGTATCGTTCTAAGGTCCCATCTTAGTTTTATTGGTATTGGACTTTTAACTGTGAAGAATCACCACAAGAGGACTTTAAATTTTTAGTTTTATGATTAGCTAAATTTGAAATCTAAAATCGAAATGGACTGAACTTGGACTACGAAGACATATAGTCTAAAACCAATGTGTCAGTTTAATTTTTATGGATATCAAAATTTAATATTTTAGGAGTAGAGCTTATTTTTATAACGTTTATAATAGTGTTGATAAATCTTATTGGAGGATTTGTAACAGCCATGTTAGCCTAGATAATCTAAAATTTCATGAAAATGTCATGTCGTTTTTGAAAAATCTCAAAAGTAGTCCTATTAGATATGACTAATTTCTCATGTGTTTCAACTTGTCGCCATGTCGTTTTCTCATTCAAGAAGTGTCCTTTGTAGGACAACCCATCACTTGAAATCAATCAAATATATTAATATCTAAAAAAATAAAACAGGCTCGTTCTCGATTACGCGGGACAGAACAACAAAAAATATTTTTTGCAAATCCATCTACAAATGAAGTCATTATGCCCGAAAACACGTAAAAAATATAAACATCGGCGTCGACATCTCTAATTCACAAGATAGAAAAAGAACTATACTTAAAACCAAAAAGTTTCGCTCACTGTCTTCCGCGATTTAACGATGTAGCAATCGTTAATATGCAGTATAATTAGTTTAAGTGGAGATATCTGCTACTTCACATTTTAATAAGTCATTTGTAGTAATTCGTCGATTACTTAGTATGTATTCAACCAGAGAGCTTACCACGACGTGTTAAAGCGTCCGTGTTCCGGGCGGGAAAGAGGAATGGAGCTATATACTCGTAGGGTATAAATACCTATTTATACCCTACGAGTATATAGCTCCATTCCTCTCACTTTCGGGAACGTTTTTTGCCAAACATTAGTAAACCTTTACTAATGTTAGGCAAAAAACATTCCCCAAAGCGTCACATGTCCAAAGTATGTTTCCCAAATTTTCATTTGGTAAAACAACTTTTCGCAATTTTACAGTTAGCAATACTATTTTTGGCAATTTATTGGTTAATAAATAATTACATGGTAAAGTTTCATTTTACCAAGTATTAGGTAGTCAAATATGGTTTGGCATAACAAACTTTTCCCTGGCATGACTGGCAACATACATGGCAAAAAAATACACTGCTGCATGGGCTTCACCTTGGACAAAAAAGGATTGTGTGGTTTTATGAAACCATGGTAAAAGTAAAACTTTTTTTCACATTATAGACATTTAACTAAAAAATAACAACATTTACATTAAACAGTGACAAACAACATTTACATGACACTGACAAAAACAATCAAAATAGCGTGGAGCACTGGCACAAATGAGTAATAGTCTATACACTACACGGTCAGCTGCTGCGAACTATAGGCGCCGCCATATTGGCTGGCCTTGGCTGCTATGACGAGCGCCTTTCACTTTATCCCTACTCCGCGGCCGACCGTCACGCGACATGCAACACACAGACGAAAAAGTTTGAGACGATGTAATAAAAGTTTCACTTTAATAATTTACAGGTAAGAACTTCTATAATAATTATATTGCTAATATACAAATCAATTCCTCTGTTGGGGCCACAGTTCTAACCTAACCTAACCCACTTTTCGGCCAGTTCCGATCTAGCCAACGTAACTTATATGAAATTAATGTATTTTACTTTATTTATAATTAATTATTAATGAGACATACTTTTTGAACGAACTTACTTTTGGAATATATTTTTTTACAAAATAAAGCATTTGCTTAATGTATATTTGATTTAATAAAAATTGAGCAAGTAAGAAGTTGCCAAATGAATATTTGACGAAGTGATTAAAATGCGAAATATAAATTTGCTAAAGATTCTTTTGGGAAATGAAACTACGCGATAAGTTTTTTGGGAAGTGAAATTTGACGAAACATATTTTGCCGAACGGCAGGATTCAGTATAAATAGCTCTATCCTCTTTTCTCACCAGGAACATGAACTCTTCGAGCCGCCATAGTAATCCCTCTGTTCTAAACTTTCGTTATATTTGTCGCATATAATAAGGTGTCACAAAATTAGGTCTCTGAATTTGGTGAGTTGACTTGGTATCGACAAAATATGTATCTGAAATAAAAAAAATAACGGGTAAAATAAAAAAATAAAAGGGGTAGGTGGCGCTAGCCGTCACAGTAACATCGTGTCCGTATTATTTAACTCTAAAAAATAGTAAACTCCTATTTATTGTGCTATTAATCTATTAAATAGTGCCTAAAAACTGACATCCAGTGTGGGTGAAAAAATATATAAAGTGGAAGAGAAGATACAAATAAATAAACAGTGCAGACCAACCTCATTTAAATACTCAATCACGGCAAAGAGGGAAAGCCATCTATCATAACCGGATCAATCACATCCAACACATTTGTTTATGGAAGAGGTAATACTGGGAAAATAAGTTCCGTTATATGTTCTAAAATAAAGTCATGCATAAAATTGTCAAACAAGGTACTGACCTCGGGCCATCTCCGGTTTCGAGATGGCCCCCTTACTTGCTCTCCACTGTGCCATCTGCTAATCAGAGGGACACGTGGAAAGTTTCCGAACAGCCCGCAACAGGGCCGTCCTCGCCTCGGTCGGAGTTGGCCGTAGGCGGCAGCGTCTCTCCTACCCTAGGAGAGAGGCGCTGCCGTCTCCGTTGCCCAGGGTGCACCGCGTGGAGGTCCCCAACCAAGCACCCCACAATTGCTATACCTAACAATCAAAGTCCAAAACAATCCTTGTCCGGCACAGTTGTGTTCAAAAAATTCAGGACATTGCCAGTCAGTTGTTGCACCCTCTAGGTATAAATGTACTGAGGAGTGCCATGATGTTCAAGTTCGATTCCCACTGACATGGTCACTTTTTTGAATTGTTAATTCACTTATACGGAAGAAACAGTATTCGTCGTTTTATTGACTACACAAGAATATACCATCCTACATTATCACTGGATAATTTCGAGTTTGAACATTCCCCGGCCTTATTGCACGAGTAGTGGCGCCATCTATAACTACAATATAGTACTTGGTAGTACTGCGCGAGCCGCCCGATTCTATTCGCGCTCGTTCAATTTCTCCGTGGCGGTGGACCGATTCTACTTGGTGCATAGTACGATCATGTATGGATACATAAATAAAATAAAAAGAATATAAAATATAAAAATAAAAAAAAAAAAACCCACCAGCGACCAGCGTTACGTGACGCGACGAGCCCGTGACGCACGTGGTAGGCGTGCAGTCCTTCTCCTCGCAGTATTCTCCAAGCGGATGTGTGGGAAATACCTAAATCGCGACCAGCGTCACGTGTGCTCGTCGCGTCACGTGACGCTTGTCTCTGGTGGTTTTTTTTTTCATTTTTTTTTAATTTTTGTTATATTACCCGATATTTTTTTTTGTTTCAAATACATACTTTGTCGATACCAAGTCATCTCGCCAAATTCAGAGACCTATTTTTGTGACACCTTATACGAGTATAACGAACTGAATTGGATTGAAGACGTGAATGTATTTCTTGGTAGAATCTCCCATTACAAGAGGCTTATATCATAAATGCACAATGATCGTAGTGTTTGCGTTTCCTTATTCCTTTTTTTTAATACAAACATAGTTTTAATGTTACATATTTATGTGGCAAACAGTTGTATTTTGCCAAGAGTCATGTATTTTATCTTTAAAACGTTGTGTATGCTATATTTGGATTACTGTCTAGACATAATAAGTATCTGTTTCTAAATGTTTTCTGTCATGCAACGGCAGTCATCTGTAAGCCTACCTTCCAGAAATAAACTGATCTCAGCAAAAAACTGGCAATGTGCTTGGACTACTTCAATCTACGAAATAAGCTTATATGGTGCGAGATTTCAACACATTTTACTCTCTGTTTCGCATTTAATTGTCGCAATATTTATCGCTTCATTTTTATGCACTAGCAACACGAAGGTGTCATTCACGTATTACTGACCCTCTTCCGGTTATTGCCGGTATTGTTACTATGTAGATCATGTTATTTAGATATAGGTTTCTGTAGGATTGAAATATTTCCTCAGTAGAATCAGCTAAAAAATTAAGTACGCGGAGAATTCATTCTTGTGCAAAATTTCCAACGTGCAGCTTTCAGCGATGCATTACCAAACACACTAGGGATGTACCATATGCAATTATATTAAGTACTAGCATTCGTAAGTACTGCACCATTTTCCGTTCTGTATTCAACACAGACCCTTTATAATTTCGGCTTAATAGTTTAGGGTTCCGTAGTCAACCCGATACCCTTTTCATTTCGGTTTTTCCGTCCGTCCGCAGCTTAGCTCTAAGGTGTCGTTGGACATCTAGCTCCTTTAGAAGTATTGCGGGTTAGTGAACACAATTTTTTGATTAATCCGTTCCTGTAATATTAAGCGTATCAGTGCTAATTTTTATTAGAGACAAGTAAGCAAGTTTCACTGGCTGGAGGGCTCCCGTTAGGCAACCAACCAGGGACATGGTTGGTTTTGTAAATGTGAAAAGTATCACAATTAGTAGTACCAATTACTAAGTTGTGTTCGCGCGCTCTTGTTGGTTGCACGTACCAGTATTTAAAAGTGTTTGCCCCCACTAAGTTACTTGTACTTCTTCTTTAGTGATGGGAAAGTATATCGATAAAAACTGGTCGATATGGATCGTTTTCTAACGCGTTCTAATTCTGTCGGTAAGCGCCCCCTTGAGGGTCCAGTTAACACCAGTGAATGGAAAATCCCGAAGAAAGCCGCGCATCCAGCTGAATTACACCGCTCAAGCCCAATCAAGACATCTAATCGGTTTAGCCAACTCCCTGGTGACCAATCTCGCCATGATTTCGAAACAAGATTTCGAGACGCAACTCACTCCAAAAAGAATAGTCGGATACCTCCTATCGTTATGGATATCCAACCTACATGGACACACGAACATATTAGAACAACCATCATGTGTTTCTCCAAAAGCTTCCATCTGCAGTACAGGAGCAACAATAAAGTAGCAGTTATCTGTTATACACCTGAAAGCCATCAAACGATCAAGGATGGCCTCCGAACAAAGGGAATCGCCTTTCATACCTTTTCGCGTAAGGATGAAAGGATGTTCAAATTTGTCATCTTTGGACTCCCTGATTATGTTGAAGAACTTCTACCGAAGGAACTTGCTGCTATTGGATTTGACAACACCACTGTTCGAAAAATGAAACCTACTGCTGATAAGGTTGCTTATTGCCCACCTTATTTAGTTCAACTCCCGCCTGGCGCTGAACCAGCTAAATTCCGCCAAATCAAGCTTCTTTGCAATAGCGTAGTATCCATTCGCAAATACCAAAGCAATAATCAGTATGGCACTCAATGTTACAGATGCCAACGGTTCGGTCACTCTTCCCGCAATTGTAACTTAATACCTCGTTGTGTTAAATGCCCGGAGTCCCACAAAACCGAGGATTGTCCTAAGAAGTCACGAGAACTGCCAGCTCAGTGCTGCAACTGTGGTGGTAATCACCCTGCTAACTATCGCCAATGTAAGGAGCGAGAAAACTACCTCAAAATGCTGAAAGACCGCCAGGAAACACTTATAACAGCAAGAAAAGTCAATACTACAATGAAGACCAATTTAGTCGATGGCAAGTCCTGGAATGCTGTTGCTGCTGGTAAATCTCAAACCCAAACACTTAAGGAAAGTCCACATGACCAGACGACGACTGATATGTTAGCAATCCTCATGACCATCAAATCCATCAAGAGTCAATTTATAAGCTGTAGTAGCATGATGGACAAAGTTATTTTAATCCTGACACATCTTGGTCAATATGTCTAATAAGCATCCACATCTACGTATCCTGTACTGGAATGCTGATGGCATTCGGTCTAAAATCTCTGAATTACTGCACTTGGTAAGCGAGCTATCCATTGATATTATTGCACTATCGGAGACCAGAGTCTCATCTAATGTTAAAATTATCACCCCCGGATTTACCTGTTACCGGCAAGACAAAAAATCGAATGGTTATGGACAAGGGGTTGCTATCCTCATCAAATCTAACATAATCCATTCTTATTTAACCTTACCTAACACACGAAATATGGAATGCATAGGCATTCAAGTAACTGTATCAAATCATAAATTAGCTTTCATCTCAGCCTATCAGTCACCCAATCTGCCTTTCTTGACTGATGATCTTGACTTAATCATTAATGCTAACCCTAAAACAGTAGTCCTGGGTGATCTAAACACAAAGCATCCATATTGGTTTTGCCCTAAGCCTAACAAACACGGGAAACTACTTTACGATCACATGATTAGAAACGACTACCAAATCCTTGCACCTTCTAATCCCACGTTAGTCCACTACGAAAGCTCCTATATACCATCGACGCCCGATATTGTTCTAGCTAAATCTGTCTATCACCTGACAGAACCCCAAACTGTCACAAAACTGTCGTCCAACCACTTACCTGTTCTCTTTTCGGTCGGCGGTCAGGTTCCCAGAGAAGAGAAAACAGTCTTCAATTTTAGAAAGGCCGACTGGAAAAACTATAGGTCATATTTAAATAAACACATCTTTCTCAACTCATCTACCTTTAATACATCCTTGGACATCGATGTCGGTGTGGAATATTTTAGTCATACCCTCAAAGAAGCTAGAGATGCAGCCATTCCTAAACTAGTAACCAATTACTGTCCTAAACTACCTCGTCGTCTTAAGACGCAAATAAAAATAAAGAATTCCCTTAGAAAACAAGCCCTTAAGGAAGACAATCCACATATTAGACATTCCTTATTCTCCCAAGTGAACTACATGCAGAAATGCATCAAGTCGCAAGTACAGGCCCTAAATGACAATCAGTGGAATGCCAAGTTAGCCAAAGTAGCTAACCCATCTACCGACCTCTGGCGTATAGTTAAGTCCATCAATTATCAACCGATTGTGATTCCCCCATTGGTCATGAACAACAACGCTCTGTCTTCTTCCACCACAGAACAGTGTGATACTTTGTCTGATGCTTTTTTGGACAACATGAGTCTTACAAAGCACTGGATCAGCGATGCGCTTACTGAGGAGTCAGTACGTGAATCGATTACACAAATTGATACGTACCAGCCTCTTGACTGTCCATTTCTTGTCAGACCAAGGGAAATCCGAAACTTGCTTAACAGACTTAAAACTAACAAAGCTTCTGGCTTTGACAATATCGGGAATGGCCTACTAAAAAACCTCCCACAAAAAGGCGTAGTCTACCTAACAAAATTATTTAATGGGTGTCTACGCGTTGGCTATTTTCCATCTGCATTTAAACTTGCTAAAATTATACCCATCAAAAAACCAGGTAAAGATTCATCCATCCCAAAAAATTATCGGCCAATCAGTTTGCTGCCTAGCTTAGGAAAACTGTTGGAATCAATCATTCTATCCCGTTTAGCAAAAAGTACTGAAAGCATACTGATGCCAGAACAGTTTGGGTTCCGATGTTCACACTCAACTACGCAACAACTCGCCAGAGTTGCTGAACATGTTCTACATGGTTTGAATCTAGGTACCTCTAGTGGAATGATCTTGTTGGATATAGAAAAGGCCTTCGACACTGTTTGGCACGACGGCCTCTTGCACAAACTTATGAAATACCGGGTCCCTCTCTCCTTGGTCAAACTAATCCAAAACTACCTCAATGCACGTTCTTTTTCAGTTTACATAGGCAATGTTCACTCAAACCCTAAAACCATTCATGCAGGTGTACCTCAAGGGTCAATTTTGGGTCCGTTCTTGTTTATCCTGTATCTAAACGACATACCCAAACAACCACATACACATCTCGCTGTTTATGCTGATGATACAGCAACTTATACAACGGACAAAGACTTTGACATTATAATCTCGCGTTTACAACTTTCTGTCGAATTATTAAGTCACTTTTTTGCTACTTGGAAACTTAAGGTTAATGCTACCAAAACAGAAGCAATTATGTTCACTACAAAACGCTCATTGCCCACAAGAAACGTAAAAATTGACAATCACGAAATTGTGTGGTCTAAATCAGTTAAATACTTGGGTGTCACTTTGGACAATAAATTAAATTGGAGTAATAACACTAAGCTGACTATACAGAAAGGTATCAAGGCGCTCAATTCACTTACGCCTGTACTGAACCGAAAATCGGTTCTTAGTCCTTCGACTAAACTACGTATCTACACTACACTTGTCCGTCCCTGTTTAACTTATGCGGCCCCAGTTTGGTGCAACCTGACCGATACCAATTACACAAAACTTCAAACCATCCAAAACAAAGCCATAAAAACATCATATATATAACATCATAGATTAGTACGGAACGGGGTATCCGTTCCGTACTAATCTCAAAAATCTTCATAAATATATTAATTATCCCACTATAAAAGAATTCATATTAAAAATCTCACGAAAATTCTATATAATTAAAAATCCTAACCATCAAAACCCTTTAATTGCAAATATAGGCAAAACGCGTCTACGCTCACTTTCTTACGCGAGGACTTATAATCGATATCGACTCCCGCATCACTATTTCCTACGTGAATCATAGCGATAGCTCGCTTACTAGCCGACACCGCTAGGCCGGTTGTGTGCCACACTATGTGTAAATACCCGCATAACAATTATTATTTTTCTAGTATCTTGTAATAAGTGTGTTTCTTTTTTTGTAATATAACAGTTTTGTTTACCTTATAGAATCTAACCAGTGTAATAAATGTAAGTCATCACTAAGACATACATTACTACTATTTTATGTCCTTTTTATAATCTTATGTCTTTAACATTATTTTATAAAAGATTTCTAAATGTTTTTTAAAGGTGATTTTAGCCTGTATTACAATAGTGAATAAGTTGTGTTTACAAATAGAATAAGATCATTTGCTTAAACCATTGTATACATTTTATGACATAATAAAGAACTTGAAAAATCAATCAATCAATCAATTACTAATTCATTATATATTATAAAATTAATTATATACATATATTAAATACTAATTTAAAAGGAAAACTATCACGGCTAAGTAGGTTTCACAAGTTTACGTTTAATAGTCGACTGACTTATTTATAAAAAATATTAAAATTTATTATAAATGTAACAATTCCGTACAAATTTCATAAAAAAATGCTTATTATAATGTTCATTGTTATGTAAAACAACTAGGAAATGTAATCTTTATGAACCATACAATAATAAAATCTTAACATCCTTATTTTTAATGATTCCTAAAAAAAATATAATGTTTACGCTAAAGTGGGAACGGTACGGTGCTTGGCAGCAGTGGGAATACGGGGTTTGCTTTTAAAGGTTTTGCCACAGCCAAAACCATTAACAATAAAATGTGCATAGCATGAAACTAATAAATTCTCTTATCAGCCTGCATCTTTTTTATGAATATACGTTTGACCTCTATCACACCTGGGTCGTTATTATTTTGGGCACATACGGAACATCAATTGACTGATTTTTGTGCATAAGTAAAGGTTTACGAATTCCTAGGAATATTCTTTGGAAATACCGATACATTGCAAGATGAATCAGCAATAATCTCGTTCCATTTTGACGATAGCTGACGAACAGTTATTTTATATCTCAACTATTTTCGGTTATTATAGACAACTCAGAAACTAAGAAAGTATCTGTATATAAGCTTGTCAAATACTGTTGATTCTCACATAGGTCACATTTTAATCGACCTTTATTAAAAACCGAGGGAAGTAACAGTTTGAAATAATATTAATAAAAATGTATTTTATGTTACTTTATTGAACCGTCTTAACAATGACGTCATCGAGAAATACTCACTATCATTCGAAACAACATCAAGGAGATTTTTGGTATTCAATAACATTATCTGAAATAATAGTTGGTAGAAGTTGATTATGTACATAATGATAATCATATACGATAAAGTTGAACATATAATTTTAAACTATAACTATGAAATTACAGCATTTATTAGTCATTGAAATGTTGTATCATTTACACAACCTTGTAATGACTTTATCTCGATCATAATCCTACTAATGCGAAAGTTTGTATGTACGACTAAATTCCCTCATGATGCAAGGGTTAAATTGATTTCGTTGAAATTCGAAA
This sequence comes from Cybosia mesomella, assembly GCA_946251805.1. NCBI lineage: Eukaryota > Metazoa > Arthropoda > Insecta > Lepidoptera > Erebidae > Cybosia > Cybosia mesomella. Next base: position 20,859,818 of record OX276402.1, on the reverse strand, counting down.
TGGAAATAACTTATCTTCTTGTTATTTTCTTAATCACATAATGATTAGAGAAATAACACAGTGCACACTTAGGTGTCCACTGTGTTATTTCTCTAAGCGGAAAAGAACAATAGTATAAGAATTTGTATGCTAGCACATTGAACCTATCTACAAAACCTTTTGAAGTCGTCTTATTGCAGAGAATCATCGTCATCTTTATAGAGATTTTCCGGTTGTGTCCAAAGTTTGCACTTTTGAGCGCAGGGTCCGCTTATTGTTTCCTCCCACCAACCCCTGAGACGAGAGTCTGCGCCAGCGCGTCGTCCGTTGATTAGCAGGTTATGCTTGGTCCGCAAAGGTGTGGGTAGGGCCCGCAGGGAATCTAAACGTGATACTCCTGTAGAAAGTTATTTGTACAATTGAGGAGGCTATCATTGGATACTTTATTTAAACTACCAATTTGTTGAAGCAACACTTTGTGATTCAGAGATGGCCCGGGGTGAGTTGGGGTGCGAGGGATATGCTCTATGGGCAACCTTACACCGCGGCGTCTTAAGACCCGAGACGGCGTGCGGTTTTAGTCGGTGCAAGCCCGACATAACCACCCCCGCTGGCCGGCGGGGGGGGGGGGGGTATACGAAGGGATTTCCGCACGAAAAAAAAAAAAAAAGGTGCTTCTTGAGTAACAACACATAACATAACACTAATAACTGGTGGTTGTTCGATGGCGCTGGACTTTAAAAAAGGTGCAAGTTCTCAGTTTGTCGAAATCTTTTTTTTGCTTGAAGGGATAGATAGACTTCCCAAGCGGTCCCATATTCATCAGGTCAGGATCTGATGATGGGTTTCTTGAGAAATAGAGGAATATTTTGGAATACTAAGGGTATACCTAGAGTGATTTGGTTATTTGTATTATATAAGTAAGTATCGAAATTTACTAACTTTGTAGGTCGATTGAAGTTGGTTTTGCTTTATTTTTAAGTAGTTACGCTAACATCGCCATCTACCGAACCGCGTGGCAGAAATTCTAAGTACTTCTTCTTGTTTATATTCAGAATTAAAACTTGAATGCTGCACACATAGAACCTTTCACTTTCCAGTTCTGATATATAGTCAAGTTTCCAAGAGCATTCAATAGATGGCAGTAGTACTACATAAATATCAGTTTTGTAGTATTGAGTAAGTAGTTGGTTATTTAAAAGTTTGTTACTTCACAACGTGATGGCGTTGTAGTACAAAATTAGATATGTTAATGACTTGTTACTTCAAGTCCATCATCAATAGCGATGATTTTGGTTGCAACCGAGACTTTCACCTTTGATCCCGAGGTCCGATTTTAATTTTATGTTTGCCTCGTTATACGTATATGCCTCGTCCGTTAATAATTCCTTGACAGTATTTCTTATAATAATCTATAAGGGATTTCCGCACGAAAAAAAAAGGTATATGAAGCCGATTCAAGACCTTTGATATACCATGAAATTTATTCAAATGCTATACATAAAGCTAATTTTAACACATAAAACATACATAAACATAACTTCACGCCTGTATCCCCGAAGGGCCAGTTATGTTTCGGTCCCATTGTAATAGGGGGCGAGCCTATTGCCATCTACCGGGCACATTATTAAGCGAGCGATAATTATCATTTATTAATGCACACATAACTACGAAAAGTCAGAGGTGTGTGCCCGGGGCGACTGGGGATCGAACTCGAGACCTCGTCTCGGCAGTCTGTTACGTACGCCACTGGGCTATCGCCGCTATATATTAACAGTCTTATTCATAAAAAATGCTTATCGAAGGTTTATAGCGTACATTAGTTAAAACGTCTCATAACGCTATCATACGTATTTTAAAATATTGTATTCATAACTGCTCTATAAGCCTTCGATAACTATAGTGTCGCTATAAGAGATTAATAGATGAAAATGTTGCCACTTGGTTTGTAGTCATTGTCATATGTCACTATTTCGTTAACGTCACACCGATTCCCGCCCCTGGTTTATGTATTCAAAATTCTTTCGTACCTATTGCAATTTTTTCCAAGCATAAATAAAAATGGAAGGAAAGGAACATGCGACGAGTGCCAAAAAAAGACAGAGAAGTGAAAATTGGTTAGACGAGGACAAGGTACGTTACTTTTCATAGTTACTAAAAGTTGTAGACTATCAAAATTTAACTGAAATTGAAATTATTAAGTCCTTCCTGCCGTGTTATTTGATGTGCCTGTTTATTATGCATTACTAACGCTATGGTTATTTGCTTCATAAGATCATATTACAAGAACTGGTGAAAGAGCGGGTCGGTGTGCTGGAAAATAAAAACACCGACACGAACACTAACGCGAAGAAGGTGGCGGCGTGGGCTAGTTTACACAATAGGTATTAAACTTGTTGGGGTGTGTGTTGGGTAAGGGGTGTGTGTTGGGTAACCTCCTCGAGTGTCGCTCCGATTCCGATCCCGCTGCAGTCCGGGGGGAACGGAATCGGAGCGGCCGGTACACCCTGGGCGGCGGTCAATGGCTTCCCCTTCACCCCTTCATAGGGTTGGCATTGATCGTCGGCCAATACCCAACGTGGCGGGAACACATCGCTCTCCGTACTCCTCTGCTTTCAGAGGAGACAGGATGAGCGATGCTGTTAGTGGTAAGATGGCCCGGGGTCAGCCGGGGTGCGAGGGATATGCTCTATGGGTAACCTTACACCCCGGCGTCTGAAGACCCGAGACGGCGTGCGGTTTTAGTCGGTGCAAGCCCGACATAACCGCCCCCGCTGGCCGGCGGGGGGGTATCCGAAGGGATTTCCGCACGATAAAAAAAAAAAAAAAAAAAGGTATTAAACTTGTTGGTAAACCTATTAGTGATTCATATAATTAAATACATATTTTTTTATTTCAGTTTCAATTATATGTGTGTTGAGGCCCCCACGCACCCTTGCCCAATTAAAAGCCCAGTGGGGTATTATTAAAATGAACTCTAAAAAGCGAAAGGCTTATGAGCGCAGGGAGCTCATTAAAACGGGTGGTGGTCCACCACCTCCTACCAAAATAGACAGTGAAGACATAAGTTCATGGCTCCCTAATGAATTTATAGTCGATAAACTTTTGGTCGCGGATTCCCAATATTTTCAATAGCTTCAAGTATAGATTTATCCTCCGTTTGTTTAGGTACTTAAAAAAAGGTAAACAAATCGTAAAAAGGGTTCTTTTATAGGGGCATTTTCCGTTCCGAAATAAAAAGAAACCAAAATAAATCATTTTAGAACATAAAATCTATTTCTTCTCTCATATTTTTCTATATTTAACCACTTTGTTTAATATTAAGTTGCAATTATTATTTCCTAAGCTGAAAAATCATAATAATTATATTATTTAAAATGATTTTTAAAAGTATTGCACTGTGCCTACCATAAAGAATCTAAAAAGACAGGTATTCAAAACAGTTTTTTCCAGATCGCGCAATACGTGCGTCACTGTCAGTCTATTCGCAGTTCGTATATTGTTCGTTACCATAATTGTTAAAATTTGGTGTTTCTGTCTGTTATTGTTATAGTTTTTATTGTTAGTACTTTTGTTAATTGTTTTGTTGGTTTAACTGCGGAAATGGGTGATCCTGAACCTGGTACTAGTCGTCCTAGATCCCATTCATTTCCATCTCTGAAGAAGAAACGTATCTTTCGTCTTCAGAGAAACATACTGTAATAAACATATTCAAGTTTGTTGAGGAAACGTGGCCCAAGGATACTTATCCTTATAGAACGGATGTTCACGAAAATACCATTGTCATTAAAGGTTGACAATCTCTGAAATCCGCCATTTTTCTTGTTTACCTTTTTTAAGTACCTAACCAAATGGAGTTTAGGCTTTGTAAAGCTTGCATGGTGGAAGACACTGATAAACACTCTGCCGCAATAAATTTACCACAAACTCCACAAAGTAACTGACCTAGATAAGTAATAATAATAATAAAGGCTTGTGCTTGTCTGGAAACAAATCAGAGATATTAGAGACATATTCAATAATTCACCAAACTAATGCGAACAAAGCAACGATGCTAGTCAGAGCAGTCAAACACATCAGCTGTAGCGCAGGTCGGCCATCTTTTCTCCTAATACTGCTTTATGTCACGGCTATAGTAGGTTCCTGCCTTCCATAACTTATATGAAGTTTATCGAGAGTTTATAGAGCATATTAGTGCTAAAATGCTGTTATGAATACAAATTTTCGACGATCACCTTATAGCAGTCTTATAAACCTCCCATAACTTTTTATGAATAAGACTGTAAGTATCCGTTAATTTTAAGTATCCGTTTATGTGATTAAATTGTGATTAGGTTGGGTTAGAACGCTTTAGATAACTTCATTAATAAAATGATTTCTCGGTCCATCAAAGATTCTAAACTGGTTTGATACGCCTGTTACCTAATATTTGAAATATTTATACACACATTATTATTTTCACATAAACTTTTGACAAAATTTAAGCCTTCTACCTACATAGATCTATCTACTAAAGACGTAAATATTATCGTAGGTACTTTTTAACTGACTTGAAAAAGGAGGTTCTATGTTCGTCTATACTCTATACCTATTTCTTTTTGTATGTTCATCGATATTTCCGTCGTTTAAAATCCGATTAGTTGGTCCCATATACATTGTATTAGTATTGGACCTAGAACTCCGGAGATGCAGAAGAAAACTCCTCAAAATCAACGAGAAAATAAGAAATTATCAAGGTATAGTAGGTGTATGATCGAACATGACTTCAAATGTCTTTTGTTTGTAATGGTTACCTATCTTAATCCCGAATTTTAATATTCCGAATATCATAATCCCGAAAACGTTTGGCCATATTTTCATAATCCCGTTTTTTCAAATTCCGAAGTTTTATTTGCCATATAATCGCAACTCCAGGCGAGGTGAAGTCAAATTGACGTGTCCTAAATATAAAAAAAAAAAAAAAAAAAAAAACTCCGAATTTCATTTGCCCATTTATTCATTTGTACGACGTTTTATAATCCAGACGAACGAGTTCCAGACACACGAAATCTAAATGCACAAAATCCAGATGACCGTAATCCATATGCACGAAAGCCGAATTTTTAAAACACAAATTTTTGAAATGCAGTTAATTGCTATCCAGACAAACAATATCCAGATTTTTAAAACCAAGATTTTTTAAATTAAAATAAACGATATCCACAAAAACTAAATCCTTTTATTTATATATTTTATATATTTATAGATAATAAATTTACATCAATTTAAATTTAAAATAATGTTGCTTTCAAGAAAATAAATTTTTTAATTACCTATACTTGAATTATGTTGATTAATAAATGATTATACGACACAGATTTTTTATTCACAATTAAACCTAAAACTAAACCTCATATGGCGTCTACTAACTAAGCTCGACGACTTCTGGGTGGTTTAAAAAAAAACCACGAAGACTAAGGCGGGAGCTCCGCTTCGCTTCGCTCCCGCCTTAGTCTTCTAACCTAACCTATCCGAGTCGGATTGCACTGAGTCGGGGTGTTAACGATAATTAATTTCGACCTAACAATATTACGTATTATTTTCATAATTAGGTATATCAAATTTTGATTATGTCAAGAGTCAAATATTTAAAAGAAATTTCTAAATTAATGTAAATGTCTAAATTACTTACTGTACCTAATAAATGAATCGTATAAATTTACTGAGTTTTACTATACCTGTATAAAGTTTAGCTGGAACACGGTTGTATGGGAACCAAATAAAAAGATTATGAAAATTTGGTAATAGTTTATTTAGAAAATGGTACGATGGGAAACAAAAAAAAATATTCTGAGAATCTGGTATAACTATATTTGGATTATGACAATATGGGAAACAAAAAAATACTATTTGAAAATTTGGTGTTGCACCTGGAAATTGATTCATCTGGGAAATTAAAAACGGAATTATAGAAAGTTGTCATTCATTACATCTGTCTTTTAAAAGTTCTATCAACCGTTTTCGGGGTTTTAAGATTCGGGTAATAGAAATTCGATATTTCAATAGGTTACCGTTTGTAATACACGTTTTGAAGCGCCGTATACATTGGTACCAATTCTACTGTTACAAAACTCTCTAAACTAGAGCACCTCTTTAATAAAAACTAGATTTAATCCGACGGCACATAGAACACAATTTCGAAATTCAAATGAAATACGTTTAGAGACAGTTTAGTTTAGTGAGATTAGCAACATAATTACCGCCATTTTGTGAATTCAATAGCAAATCAAAGATTTCTTTTAAGGTGCTCTCTCACCGTTAGCAATCACCTGTATTGTAACGTTACAGATTCGAACATTCGAAACATTAGTGAGGTAGTGGTGAGTGGGGAACGGAGTGAAGAGTGGAGTGGAGTGGAGTGAAGCAGAGTGGAGCAAAGTGGAGTGAAGTGGAGAATGGAGTAGAGAGTGAAGTGGAGAGTGGAGTGGAGTTACCAAAAAAGCACATTCCGACACGGAGAGATTAGGTTAGAAGTGTATACCCTGTTGTGTTAGATTAGAAATACGATGACTGCGATGCGGGGCAGCGTCTACATCATTCATTAAGCTAGAAAGTCAGACTCACTTGCAAGCTGGTACTCCTATGATGATTGACGTCCGTGAGCGAGGCTCTAGTGGAGGTTTTCCTATCAGGGTTTTAAGATCTGACGGCAGTCATTCCCATAAAAGCCCTACAAGCCTAATTAAAAGGAGAAGACGAAGTAAGCGATCCCCGACCTCCGATGTGCCAGCCTGGGATGCAACCGGGAATAAACTTAAGATATTGGGTGACATTCACTAAAAATAGAGAAATAAACTATTTTAATTAAAAAAAATCTACTTACTTCAATAAACAGAAAGGCACTGAAAAGTGTAAAATAACTGGGAGCCCCTTATTTCGCAGAAAGAAATTTCATACAATTTCGTTTCACAGAAAATGTTTCATATAATATTTGGTCCTTATATTTTTATTTCGAATATTATTGTTTCAAAAACAATTTACTACAATGAAACATATTTCACAGAAACACAATTGAATGAATTTTAATCAGATTTTTTTGTTTAACAAACTTATCAAACTGTAGAATTATTTTTAAAAGAATATTAAACCACCTTTATAATTTTCCAAATCACATTTATTTTTAACTGTAACATTTACAAGTTTAATTTTTTTCCGATTTCTTGTAGTAATTTAATTTCTGAATAATTTCATATCAATATAGAATTTTTTATCTTTCGCATATTTTGTTGCAAATTTGTTTGCTTGAATTCTTCTGTAAAATAAACTGAAATCAATTTGTTATTAAATTGTTAATAAAACGTCATTATAGTTAACACCCAGACTCCGATTACCCCGACTCGGATAGGTTAGGTTAGAAGGCTGAGGCGGGAGCGAAGCGGAGCGGAGCTCCCGCCTTAGACTTCGTGGTTATTTTTTTTTAATCACCCAGAAATATTACCACCCAGAATCGTTTATTGTATTAACTTATCGTTATATTTAAAAAAAGTATAGCTTCACCTGTAAATTATTTGACTGAAATGAACGGTATGAATTGAAACGTTTAGAAACTCTCACTTTGATAATATGTTATTCTTGGTAATAAGTTTTATATTAAATAAACAATATAATGATAAAGAATATTTGATTTGTTATTCTATGATATGATTATTCTAATGTGAAACTTTATGTGAAACAAAAATCAATGATTTAAAAATCTTTAAAGTAAGTATTCTGTATATTGATTATTCTATGAAACGAAATTATGCGAAACATTTTCAGTAAAACGAAATTATTTAAAACAATTGTCTATAAAACAACGCACACCCAAAATAACTGAATTAAAGATTTAATTCTAAAAATAAAAATACACGTAACATTTTTCTGTTGAAGTCGGTGTCAAGCCCGAAACATAACGTTACAAAGCATCATGAGTTCAATAAGGTCGTCTACCCGTATGAGCGCTCAATATACCCGCACGCACAGAGTAATTATGTAAAATATCTACGCACGTGATCGGTTTTATTTCGTTGCAGACGTGCAGACCTTTACACATTTTTATCGCTTGCACGGGAAGACTCATAATGTGGCGGAGGTGAACCTACCCTAATTCTTATTTGACTTGGCACCGACTTCAACAGAAAAGTCTTACGTGTATTTTTATTTTCTATTACCTATTTTTCATTCAATATTTTTCAGACATTTTTAAATCAGTCTACGAACCCTCTACTATTAATAATGATCCAATGTCGAGACAGGATTGTTCCGAAGGTTGTTCAATATTTAATAAGATTTGGTTTAGTGACGGTGATGTGTTAGAAGCGCTGAAATCATTAGATGCCTCTAAAGGGCCAGGGCCTGATGGTCTCCCGGTAATATTTTTTAAAAATACTGCAGAAAATCTGTTTATTTCTATAAGAATGTTGTGCAATCTATCGCTATCACAAGGGGTCTTGTCTGATATATGGAAGCGTGCTAATATAACACCCGTCTACAAAATGGGTCCTAAGCAGGACGTTGAAAACTATCGCCCAATAACAATATTGTCAGTTTTGTCGAAGCTTTTCGAGAGACTAGTCCACAATAAAGTATATCAGTATAAAGCACACTTCAAAACAATATAATTCAATAACAACATGGATTTGTGAAGAGAAGATCAACCACTACAAATCTGGTTGCCTTTGTGGATTATTTATTCAACAACATGGACTCTCGTGTTCTAGTTGATATACGGACTTTCGAAAGGCATTCGACAAGGTTGACCACCAGCTCTTACTGAACAAAATAGCCTACAATGGCATAAGTGCCGATCTCCTGCGATGGCTTTCTTCATATGTTACCAACAGAATACAGAGAGTAGTAATTAATGGATTCCAGTCCTCTGCTGTTTGTGTGACTTCTGGCGTGCCCCAGGGATCGATCCTGGGGCCCCCTATTGTTCATCATATTTATAAACGATCATCAACATATTGATACTCGTACATGTCTCCAGAACTGTAAATTACTACTCTATGTTGACGATCTCAAGATTTTCAGCCCAGTAAAAAGCGAATTAGATTGTTTTTTGCTTCAAGCAGATTTGGATCGCTTCGATGTATACTGCAAAGCTAACAAACTGCAACTTAGTATGTCCAAATGCTGTTGTATAAGCTTTACAAAAAACAAAAACTTAATAAAACACCCATACACGTTAAATGCCACAATCCTATCTAGAGTATCATTAGTTCGTGATCTAGGTATTCTTCTCGACGATAAACTACATCTTGGTGAACATAAAAATAAAATCGTAAATAACACCTATCGGAAGTATGGTTTCATAATGAGAACAGCTAAAGAATTTGTACGCCCTTCAACTTACTTGTATCTGTACAAAAGTTTAGTTAGGTCACAGCTAGCATATGCAGTACCTGTATGGAATCCTTTCTATAACAAATATTCTGAATATATTGAGAGGGTTCAAAGCAATTTATAGAACCATGCTTAACGTTGTTTCCATAGTTTTGCAGCGACTGACATCTTACTGAAAAGGTATAATTTACAAAACTCTGAAAAGAAGATGTATCTTGTTGGAGACGGTGTTTCTGTTCGATCTGTGTAGCAATGTATATGACTGCATTGGTATTCGAAATAAGTTATTGAGCTGAGTGAGACGAAGTCGAGCGAAAGCTCCTCATACCAGACTTCATTATTTTCTTTGTCACAGGTCTCCTAAACTACTAATCCAATCAGAACCAAATTTGGCATGATTAAAGAGGTCAATCAGAGGAAGGTTTATGGATATATTTTGAAAAAATTAATGCTACCACAGAGGAATGATCACCGTTAAAAAAATCCAGATGAAATTACATAATAACCGCTCAAGACACTGTGACCAAACTTTACACGCTCAGAAAGCATGTCCAGAGTTGTGACTTTTATAAAGAATTTTCAAAATCGGACTTGCCACGGACGAATGATCACTGTTCAAAATTTTCAAAATCTGATTTTCAAATCACGATGTCTCGCTCAGCTCAACATGGCAAGCAGCGATTCGCCTTGCAGACCTAGTGTTACTGTTAGAACATCAATACGACGAGAGGTGCGCACGCAACTCACATTTGCTGTTTCTACTCCTCGTACTAACGCAGGTTTGAGAGCGCAACTGCGTCGGCTAACTAGATTATTTAAATATTTAGATTTATAAGTTAATTTGTTATATACAAACTTCAAGCTGTCTCACAAAGGTATTTCTTTATCTTAAGTTATGGTTTGTTATCATTTGTGTGACTGTTTATTTAAAATTGCCATCCAGTAACATCCAAACGAGTAACGCTGTTACTGGTTGGCAAAAAAAATATCCCATCGTGTCACACTGTTACTCGATGCCTACTTTTTTCCCCCAACCAGTTACACAGTTATATATTGGTGTTACTGGATATTGCTTAACTTTCCAAACACGGATTTCTTCAACTTATCAACATTATCTAAAGATTTAGATCGGATGAAGACAACATCTAGAACGGGACTTGAACCCGCGACCAGTCCCTTACAGGGGGAATGCTCTGACCAGCTGAGATCCCGTTCTAGATATTCTCTTTTTCCGATCTAAATCTTTAGAAAAAGTAAGCATACAAAATGCTTAAAATTTAATTGAATTATCAACATTATGTTAAGTCTTTGATTCATGTATTAAGAGCTTCCTGCAATCCTGTATGAAGTGATATTGCTTAGATGTCCACACACAGATTGCTTAATTTTATCAATGGCTTAAATGTGTAATGTGCGAAAATTACATCACGAACTACCGGAAGCCATAAAGCCACAGCCCTAACGGATGAACTAATTGAGTAAATTTAAATGTTTGCATTGGTTTGATTGCTTTCATTATGTCATTCTATTTAGACCTATCAGAATGATTTGCTTTTATTTCATCACGCGGTATGAAATCGCATGGGTGTCACTTAATTCCTTCGGATACCTCCCCACCGGCCAGCGGCAACGGTTATGTCGTTCATGAACCGATTAAAACCGCACGGTGTCCTGCCCAAATGTCCATTGCCGGTATGGCACCCCGGGTAACCCCTCGAAAGGATAACCCCAGGGCATGACACTTTATATCATTTTTTTCTTCATCCGAGCTTCAATTGCATCCGAGCTTTCGCTTTAGAGCCTAGGGTTTAGGTAACTACTCCTCCATAATTTGGTTTATCTTGAATTTTACGGGCACAACTGCCGTCTGTGCCCTCAACCCCGAGAGGCAATCCTGCGCCAGAGCCACATCCGTCAATCAGCAGGTGTACTTGCCGGTGAGGTTGAATTGGGCCCTGAAGATCCTAGTGGGGCGCAATCACCCTCCACCTCTCGCTTAATATCACTATAGGTTCTCTTTCTTACCTCATTAGGCTCATTTGATTCACCTTCGTCCTCTGCAGGTGATAACAGGCAAGTGACACGACTGCAATCCTTCATTGATGATGGTAACTGTTTACCATAAGTTAGACTCTGTGTTTGTTTGATACCTTAAGTTAGATTTCACTAGCGGAAATTCTTTCACCTGATGTAGGGAATCTGATAGGACCGAGTCGAGTTGAAAGAATTTTCACTGGTGAAGTTCAAGCTCAGTCGTGCTAAAGAATGTGTACTACTAAATCTTCTCTTTATCGACTGCTAGTGTGTTACATCGTGCATGTTGTTGTTAGTATATTAAGGTGTTATTATAAAAGAAAGATAATTTATCACAGCTGTATCAATTGTCATTTATTGATAGTAAATTGTTAATATAGTCGTTTACTCATTAATTTACTACGTAAATAATTATTGTGCGTAATTATTTATTAAAATAAGATAATAATGATTCGCATTTAATTGTTGCACCAGACCTGATATCATTAGTTATATTTAGGATACGTGCAAAACGTTAAAACTTTGATTGATTTTAATATAATTGTAGAGAATTAAATTACAGTGTCTCGTACACTTAGGGCGGTGCTTATGGAGAATTTTATGTCCAACAGTTGACTGCATATAGCGTAGCTACTATAAGATTTATTAATCTTACTTATAACCATTTTCATAATTTCTCTCACTCATATACCTACTAATCCTAAAGAGTGAAAAGTGAGAGAAAGACCTGAATATAATATATAATGTACTTGTATGTTGTTTGTAGTTAAAGAAACTTATTAGTACATGTGTTCTTCCGGTTAGCAGGTGAAGTTGGCTTATGCCCCGAAGATCTTATTGAAGCTACTATACAGTATAAAACCTATATCAGTACTATACTAATATTATAAAGAGGTAAAGTTTGTGAGTTTGTGATGTTGTGAAATTGTGAGTTTGTAGGGTAATCTCTGGATCTAATGCACCGATTTAGAAAATTCTTTAACCAATAGAAAGGCTCATTATTTATAGTCTATTGAGAGTGTTATAGTCTATATACCATTATGCTACTAACCAAGGGAGCTGAGTGGTAATCATAAATGTCAACAAATCCAGCAGGTTCCCATAAAATATATGAAAACTGGCATATATGGGTTAAAGGGGTGCAACGAGGGTTCGAAATATGCAACAGGAGAAGCCGTGGACGGCCAGCTAGTTTGTCACTGTTATTGCGACCGTATATATTAACATTTTTTTACAAACACCTGTCTATTCATATCTAGTAAAGTATTAAAGTCTTTATTACGTAAAAAACATTAAACACGTATTTCCTGTTCATCGCGTTTGCGTTTATATTTGCGAGAGATTGTGAGATGCTTCCTGGATTAAGCTAAGTAGTAATGGGTTTTCTCTTACTATATTCTCTGTAACAGTAAACATTTTATACAACGCGATTTAGACCCAAAGTAAGCATAGCTTAACTAGCTTCTGATATGGCTTCTAAACGGCGAATAAACAAACTTAAGAACTAACTACATTTTTCTTATAAAATACCCACATACCTAATATAAGTACAAAGCAATATATTCACAACATATATTTATGCTTAAAACTAAATGTACTGACCGGAAATCGAACCCGCGACCGATGCAGTCGAACATACATGTGAGATTATAAAAAAAAAACATATATTTAATAGCCCAGTTCTTGGGGAAGGCTATATTGTTCACTTTTCGAAAAACAGGGCTATCAAATAAAAAAAATCATTCTATGACCTTTAAGAGTCGACATAAAAGAAATAGTACGATGAGTGAAACCATGGGGCATAGTTATATAGTATTCTATAAACACGGTAATCTGGTAAACGGTGACCCTACAATGTTTAGCAAAATAAATGACTGATTGAAAGTGCTATTCTCATCACCGTAAGCTTAATACCTACTCTGAGTGACGAATATCTACATTAATTGCTGCAATGGTAGACTGCTGATTCTCATTGGATAGGGAAGTAGCCGCAGATTTATATTCTAACCTTAAAATGAAAACGATAGTGCGAAGCATTGTGTAACACTTCAGTTTATACTAGACTTACCGACACTCAGAGCTCAGGCCGCGTGATATTATTACTCCGTTCCTGGGATACACAAAAAAATCTGTCACGTGCGAAGATCGGGTAAACTTTGAAACTTTTTTGCCAATAGGATTAGTATCTAAGCGTTCACTTATTTAAAATGAAATTTTAATATTCTGGGACAAACTATACATCGATATCTAAATCTGTATTTACATGCGTGTTCACCTTTTTTTTTTTTTTTGTTTTTTTTTTTTGTTATCGTGCGGAAATCAATTCGGATACCCCCCCGCCGGCCAGCGGGGGCGGTTATGTCGGGCTTGCACCGACTAAAACCGCACGCCGTCTCGGGTCTTCAGACGCCGGGGTGTAAGGTTACCCATAGAGCATATCCCTCGCACCCCGGCTGACCCTGGGCCATCTCACCACTAACAGCATCGCTCATCCTGTCTCCTCTGAAAGCAGAGGAGTACGGAGAGCGATGTGTTCTCGCCACGTTGGGTATTGGCCGACGATCAATGCCAACCCTATGAAGGGGTGAAGGGGAAGCCATTGACCGCCGCCCAGGGTGTACCGGCCGCTCCGATTCCGTTCCCCCCGGACTGCAGCGGGATCGGAATCGGAGCGACACTCGAGGAGGTTACCCAACACACACCCCATGCGTGTTCACCTTATGGTAAAATGTAATAATTGTATTATTTGTATTCATGTGTATGAGAATAAAAGCCTTTTGTCAAACTTTATCTAATTTAACTTTATTTAACCAATTTCTGTAAAGTTGCATATAGTAGATCATTTTTCGAAAAATAAGGTCATAAAGAAGTTTCACTTCTTACCTGTGTACACAAGTACACGTACACAAATTTTTTTAATACTAGCTGACCCGACAGACGTTGTATGGCCGCTGAGTTATTACCGATTTGACACATGACGAATTGACAATACTAGTGAAGTGACTGAACCAGTAACCCTAATATCATTTGGGAACAGTTTGTTTTTAAATATTCTAGTATAGTGTGTAATTAAATAAAATCAAAACAAATAATAGTTAAAGACACAGGTTCTTTATTAGGTGGAGTATCCTTGATGGGCGTAGATAATTGGTCGAGGACATATCAAAATAAAACAAATTTGTAAACACTGTTACACATTTTAATGAATAGAGTAGGTACAAGATGTTTTAATAAATGACTACCTATCATTTATTAAAACAATTATTCAGACTCTGAACCAGATTCGCCAGAGCTGTCATCGCTATCAGTCAGTTGTATGACAATTTCATTGTCTATAATGGTGTCCACTCTTATATCGCGTTCATAATCATCTGTTATTAGTTTTCGAGTCTTTTCGACGACCTTGACCCAATCTTCTTTCGTTATTTTGCTGCAAGCATCTTTTAATAGACCCATCATTTTATTAGTACTGAATGGCGGAGTCGTATTATTACGAGCTGCGTAACCTGTAATGTAAACATTAAATAACGTTAATTTATTACATTAAATAAATGAAATGTTACACAATTACCTACATGTAAGGGACATGAGATATTTATTTCTTAGTTATGTATCTTTTTACTTATATGCTGAATATTGGATGTTATAATAGTACAAATTATTCATATTCATAACTTATGCGATAAAAAACAATACCTTTGATTTGTGCCCATATTAGCTCAATGGCATTGTACTGGCAGTGATAAGGAGGAATTCGAAGTACCCGATGTCCATGTGCCAGAGCTATCTCATCTACTTCATAACGGACTCTTGATGATTTATTTTCGCGTACCAACTTTACTAAGTCAGACTTTAGCAATTCGGCAGTAGTTTCAATTCCATTTTGGTGTAGCCATGCTAGGAGATCAGCTTTCTTGTAGGCCTGAGTAGGCGCTTTATTCACTTGTTTCGAGTGATATGAAGCGTTGTCCATTATTATGATAGAAGGCTCTGGCAGGCTGGGTAATAATTGATTTTCGAACCAATTCGTAAAAGTGTCTGTATCCATCTCCTCGTGGTAATCGGAAGTACTTTTTGACGCGAAAGCCAGCAGTCCATTTTCAAAGAAACCACTTCCAGCAGAACCGGCGTGACAAATTATCAGTCGCGATCCTTTTCCAATTGGAACCTTTGAGGTTGATGCTTTTGTTTCGTCAGTCCAAGAGCGTGACACAGTGTGGTTCGCATTTAACCATGTTTCGTCAACAAAAACGACGTTGTCCCAAGACTCGATTTTTCTGGCTTCTCTTAAAAAGTCACTCCTTTTAATTATTAAATCAAATCTTTCCATTAATATTTTCCTTTTATTCGTTTTTTTATATTCAAACCCAATTTCGTGCAATAGTTTTGACAACGCCGTTTTACCGCCTTTAAACAAGCCAGCTTCTTTTAAAGAGACCAAAAGCAAACGTCTAGTTGGGAACTCGTTCCTAGTATAATAACCATATATGTGGTTTCTTATTGCATCCGCATCAAAAACATCAACACCTGTCACGGGCTTTTGTCTTCGTTTTTTCTTAGGAGTGCGTAAAATATTATCTTCACTTCCAGAAGCACCAAATTTTTCTTTATTTATATTATATAGTGTTTTTGCACCAATTCCAAGAGCTTGTGAAACCCGATCTTTCACTTGAGTGACAGGAATCAAAGGGCCGCCATTTTGTGACTCACGCTCAAAGTAATCCTGTAGCTTTAGTACAAGCTCACGACATTGACTATTCAATGTTTTTCCTCGTTTCGGCATTTTCAACAAAATTACCAAACACAAACAAAATTAGTCCAATAAAGCGCAACGATAAACAGGAGAAAGCCGAGTTAAAAAACAACGGTTACACAAGAGAACGTAGTCTGTGCGCACGAGAGTACGGAAGACGACTAAACAGATTAAAATAGCGGTGGTAAGGATGTTGCCAGAATAGTATCGCCAATTACTTAAAAAAATACACCTATAATATTGCTTAATTGAGGGAGAAAATTATATTTATTAAATGTTGTTTTATATATTATAAATGTTAAAAATTATACATAATCATTTTAATTGTATTTATTTTTAAATCATAGAAAACAGTATTTCTGTCTTTAGATCACACATAAATCTTAAAAATCATAAGATACTGGCAACACAGTGCAATTAAGAGACGCAAAAAAATAGTAGCATTATATTTAGTCTAGTTGCTCGAAGGAATAAGTAAAATAAAAATATCCAAATAAAATAAATATCATATCTATTCCAATGAATTCGGACCGAATACTATCAAGCACATCACTATGAAAACTAGACGCACGATGTAACTTTGAACAAGCGCGCCAAAGAACAAAAAATAAATGTTTTCATATTATTTACAAACTATTTTAAGTTTTGAAACAGAGTTTATTGGAAAATTACTTGATTCTGACATTTTGACATAAAGTTTTATATTAAAGAGGTATTCTAAATCATTCTGCAAATGTGTCGCTCGTGCAAGGTTATATCGATTAATTTAAGAATAATCTGTCAAATCGGTAATAACTCAGCGGCCGTACTTTAATATGATTGTTAAGTTTTTCTAATTATCTAATTTTCCCCGCAACTTTCTTAACTTTTTATTTCATAAGAACCTTCTCCCGACAATAACAACCACAGCAAAAAAGGAAAGCGTGATGCTGTGATCAAGGAAAATAGGAATTCATTTTTAGATTGGCCGAACTGTATACGTCACAAGAGAGCAGCATACTGGCAAGAACTTAAGACTCTTGTCGTCACGAATCAAATCAATCAAAAGTCAAATCCAAGACGCGCTAAATAGATTTAAAAAAGTATTTTAAAATAAGTATAACATTAACGCACGCCCAACAACAACAAAAAAAACGTCGGATGTTTTTCAATTTTAACTTTTTAGGTATTATGTTGTAACGAAGGCATTAAGTATGTATGTGGACAGTTACAAGGTTAGAGGAAGATCTAAAAGAAGATGCAAAAGGTAGGGCAAGAAGATGCTGATTATGTGAGTGTGAGTGAAAAATATATATAATAGAGCATGCACCATTTATCTACCATGAGCTTCATATGAGAGGTGAAGACAAGTATATACCAGAACTAGACGTTTGGTGGTTACAAGTAAGCATTTAATGAAATCATATCAATGATTTCATTAAATGCTTACTTGTGCGCTTACTTACAGAAATCATAACGACAAACATGTGCAACCTAATTAACTTTCATTGTTAAAGCGCATTACTAAGATTTATTATCGTAGTTATGCACTTTAATGCGTCGAATACCAAAATGTTGATTACATAATATTTTATGTAATCAACATTTTTGTATTTCAGAATTTTAATTAGGTATTTTGAGAAAACGAATGAGGGTCTGGTAAAGTGGTTAAAACTAAAGTAAATTTTAATCTATTTAATAAATAATTGAGCTGAGTAGTTTGTTTCAATAAGCTAATGTCTAGAACTACATGTGAGATTCTAAAAAATATTTATATATTTAATAGCCCAGTTCTTGGGGAAGGCTATATTGTTCGCTTCACGAAAGACTGGGCTATCAAATTAAAAAAAATATCACCCTATGACCTATATGAGCCGAAATAAAAGAAATAGTACGACGACTGAAACCCTGGGGCATAGTTAGTATTCTATAAACACGGTAATCTGGTAAACGGTAACCCTACAAGGTACCCATGTTTAGCAAAATATATGACTGATTGAAAGTGCTATGACCTTTCATCACCGTAAGATCTTAATACCTACTCTGAGTGACATATAATATCTACATTAATTGCTGCAATGGTAGACTGCTGATTCTCATTGGATAGACGAGTAGCCGCAGATTTATATTCTAACCTTAAAATGAAAACGATAGTGCGAAGTATTGTGTAACACTTCCGTTTATACTAGACTTCCCTATACTCAGAGCTCCGGCCGTGTGATAAAATTACTCCGAACCTGGGATACACAAAAAAAACTGTCACATACGAAGATCGGGTAAACTTTGAACCTTTTTTTGGCAATATGATTAGATTCTAAGCGTTCACTTATTTAATATGAAATTTTAATATTCTGGGACAAACTATACATCGATATGTAAATCTGTATCTACATGCGTGTATCTTTAAGAAACTATCATGTAATAGGAATTGGTATAATATTATAGTTTTGTTATTCATGTCTAGAAGCATAAATAAAATTTTTCCTAAATGGGTTCTAGCTGCGGAGATACACTTTTTTTTGTAACATATATATGCATAGGAATATTTGCACCCAGACGGAATGGGGCCCGCGATCTCAGACGTAGCAGTCGAACGCTCTTCCGCCACGCCACAGAGGCGTACTACGTCTGTACTTCATTACAGTGATCATTACAGACTTTTCATAACATGTTTATTGAGGCGAAGGGATAGTGCCATCATCATCACGCCTCTGTGGTTCCCGTAGCTTCCACTTTCATGTTTTTCTTCTCCATTTCGCACGATCTTTAGCATCCTTAACAGTAACATACGTTGAAGTTGTCGGGTTACCGGAGGAACCCCCCCAAGATACCAATAAAATATTGTGTTCGGTAGCAGCCAAATTGCAGGTTGATGAGCAGGACATCCAGTCGACTCGTCATGTAAATGGGCACAAGGGTAAGTCCGGGTATATACTGGCTGAGATGAAGACAAAGGCTGCACAGGACCGATGGGTTGCCGCCAGCAGAACAAAACGCCTAACACTCGGAATGATTCTACCTGACACACCGGCGGAGAAGGTTAACAATAAGGTTTTTGTACGCGAAGCTCTAACAAAATACATGAAGACGCTTTTTTATACAACTAAGCAAAAACTGGGCAGCTCGTACCAATTCATATGGATCAAGGAAGGGAAGGTATGCGCTCGTCAAACAAGCGGTAGCAAGATCCACTACATCCATTCGATACAGGATATTGAACTGCTTGACAACTGCCCACCTTCTAATTCTAAGTAAAGGTATATAATGTGTTTCACTAATCGAACTAAGTTTCATGGCACCACTAAAACCTAAAGAAATTAAAAATTGTAAATCTCTTAACTACTTTTTAAACAATTACCTGCTAATCATAAATTGTTTTTATCTTGTTTACACATTAACATTAGGTCTATAATAAAGAACTTCACTAAATTGTTACAAATTATCCATGAATGTTCTTATCCGCTGGACGTGATTGTACTTACCGAAGTTGGCATATCTGAGAATACTGTTAAGTTATTTAATATACCTGGCTACAACATGCACTCCCAACTACGAATAAATAGGAAAGGTGGCGGTATTATTATTTACACTAAAAAGTATTTAAAATTTACTGTATCCCCATATAAAAGTTTCACTTTTGAAAATATAACAGGTATCTTGAAAACAGATAGTCAAGACGTAGTTTTGTGTGCTGTCTACAGGCCGCCATCTTCATATGCTCGTAAGGGGTTATTTATCAAAGAGCTTGCTAGGTACGTGTCTAGTTTTAAATTGCAAAACAATGCACTATTAATCGGCGATATGAATAAAGATCTCAAAACCATGTCATCACATACTGAATCATACTTGGAAGCACTGAGTGAGCACGGATTTATGTGTGGAATCACTGACTACACAAGAATTGAGACCAAATTAAATATAATAACAAAATCTTGCATTGACCACTTGTTTGCACGATTCCCTACATTGGATCCGTACTCGGCAGCGCTCGATGTAGTACTGGCTGACCATAAGGCCATTATGTTTTCTTGCGTAAGCCAATGCTTAGAGACTCGACGTGTACAGGATGTTTGCAAGACACATGTAAATTATAAAGTATTGAATGATCAATTGAATAAGGTGGTATGGACGCAGACCAGTGACATGAACTGCCCCAAGCAAATTTATACGTTCATCAAGGATTCCTTAAACGGTGCACATAACCAAGCAAGTTCCACAAAAAAAATTAAAATAAGACAGGGGTTATATCGGGCTCCCTGGATCAATGGTAACATTAATAAATTGTGTAAAAAACGCGATTGTCTATTTAGCACCTGGAAAAAAAATCCCAATAATCTTGAGTTGCGACTTGAATATAATAAATTACGGAATAAAACACATAGAATACTGGACAATCTCAGAAACTCTTATTATATAAATACTATCAGCGATAATTTCAATAATATTAAAAAAACCTATCAGATTGTAAATCACATGCTAGGTCGCATAACCTTATCCGTCGATGAAGCCATTATTAGAGCTTTTGAATCGCAAGGTTTACCTACAAAAGATTTGGCAAATGGGTTCGCCAAGGAGTTTAATCAGGCAGTTAAAAAAACTATTACGCAATATAAGACCCTATTACGAGATGAGAATGCGTTTCTAAATCCTGCAAACTCTAGCATTCGATTCCAAAAGGCTACGAGTGATAACATTGATGAAATAATAAAAAAATTACACTTCAACAAAGCCCCAGGTATGGACAGTATTTCGGTTTCTGACATAAAACTAGTAAAGAGTGGCATTTCTCAGGCAATAGCTAATCTCATTAACTGTAGTGTTGAAACTGGTGATTATCCTAACGAATTAAAGAATGGCTGCGTTAGACCGATCTTTAAGAAAGGTCATCGCAATGCATATAGCAACTATCGCCCTATCACGCTTCTCTCCACCATCGACAAAATAGTTGAAAAGTGTATTTGTAATCAGGTGAATAATTTTTATAAAGATAAGGAAATCATTTACGAAAATCAATTTGGCTTCCAACAGGGAAAGGGTACTACTGACATCCTCTCAAAATTTACTGACCATGTTAATGAGTCTATGAATGAAAGAAAGCATACCTTAGCACTCTTCATTGACTTCTCCCGTGCCTTCGATACTCTTAATCACGACGTGCTCCTAAAAAAACTTGACACTTGTGGGATACGTGGACCCCTACTAGAATGGTTTAAAAATTATCTCTCAAACCGCACATATACTGTTAAGGTCGACGATGAGTTCAGTGATACCATTACTGTTACCGAGGGCACGGCACAAGGATCAGTTGTCGGACCACTTCATTTCTTGACATATGTAAATGATATGAGTAATTGTGTTGAACAGAGCACCTGTTATCAATTTGCTGATGATACGTGTCTACTGGTCAGTAATAGGGACCTAGATAAAGCATATGATTGCCTTCAGTCAGATTTTTATTCCCTTTGCAAGTGGTGTCATGATGCAGGACTTGTCCTTAACGCGAATAAAACTAAATTACTGCATATCAGATCACCATACTTGAAGGACTCACCAGTCAACAGACATATAATAGCTCACGAACACGCATGCCTACATAACTTCTATAGTGGCGGTTGTAGTTGTTCAGCCATTGAACTTGTAACCTCCCATACATACCTGGGCCTCATCATTGACGACAAACTAAACTGGAAACCCCATATCGATAAAGTGTGTAATAAGTTGAGATGTTTTCTGGCAAACATTAAAATCTTAAATCATCGTATCCCTTATCATGTCAAATTATTACTCTATAACTCTCTAGCCGAGTCTCATATTCAGTATGGACTCACCAGCTATGGACGGACTTACAAGACTCACTTAAATAATATATATAGTTTGCAATTAAAAATATTAAAGACAATAACATCTTCACAGGTTAAATTACAATACAGTAACGATGATCAGGGTCTTTTTAAACACTGTAAAGTTTTACCTATTCATCTAAAAATAAAATTTATTCTGTTAAAAGAAAACTATTTTAACTATAATTTGGGTGATAAAGTGGAACATCCTGTATGTACACGCGCAGTATCACAGAACCGGTTACAAACGGCTCGCGCTGTTAACGTATTCGGTGAAAGAACAACGCGATACATAATACCGCGTTTAATTAACAAACTACCGCCAGATATGAAGGAACGCCTAAATGAAAAAAATATCAAACATAATTTGAAGAGATTCTTTTTGGAAAACATGTCATGTCATGTAATGTACGTAACCCCTTCTCCTTTCTTTGCTTGACTCGGAGTAGGTGCACTTCACCGTTCTGCGCCCGTACGATTAGATAGTTATTATAAACTACCTACATAATGATAAATGCAATCTGTACCATATGTTTTATTGTATACACATTGATTTTATCGACTTCGCTTGATGTAGCATCAGTTGCATTTTTTACAAACCTCAGTGGTTTTCAAATGCACTATAGAAATAATTATTATTGTAATTGGTTTTGTAAAATGGTAAATAATAAAAAAAAAAAAAAAAAAAGACCATTGGCACGCATATCATGTCATTATGACGAGTTAGGGTCTTACCTTATCAGCGGGGGTGCGAGGGATATGCTCTATGGGCAACCTTACACCCCGGCGTCTGTAGACCCGAGACGGCGTGCGGTTTTGGTCGGTTCAAGCCCGACATAACCGCCCCCGCTGGCACGCGGGGGGCGGGGGGGTATCCGAAGGGATTTCCGCACGAAAAAAAAGAAAAAAAAAAAAAGTATACTTCGGCTTACGTTTGATTTGACGACCTCTGTGGCGTAGCGGTAGTGCGTTTGACTGCTAAGTCAGAGGTCACGGGTTCGATTCCTGCTCAATGCAAAAATGTATATTTACAAAAAAAAAGCATTTAAGTATGTTTATCCGCATTCTAGAACCCATATGCCAAGATCTGCTTATTTTGGGTCTAGATGGCGTTGTGTAATGTGTCCTAGAATATTTATTTAATCGTTATGCATTAAATAAAGACTAAGAAACAGAATAAATATATAGAAGGCAAAATTTGTATATTTAAGAACCTTCGCATTAAACTATTCAATAACATCATCTTAGAAGAGAAATAATAATGCTGCAAGTTACGTTGACCAGTTATATGACGCGTAGATTCCTTATGTGTACACGCATATTTGCCATTATAAATATTCACTGTTATGACCAAATACGCCGTATTTATCATTGGAAATGGAACAGCCTTACGTAAGCCGCGTGGTGTGACAATAAAGTGAGATCGTCCTAACACACGCTCATTAATATTTCATACCAAAGGCATGGCTGCGGTTATTACACCTGAATTCATGCATGATAAATAAAATGAGACGCCTCATCTGAGTAAAAGTGAAAAGCTGACACGATTATCGTGCATCCATTTGGTCGCTAACTAAATGTGTTATGTCACTCGATACAGGACGTAATACAATTGTAATTTGTAGTCCGAATTATAGTTATAACGAAAACATAAACCGCAACTAAACTGTAACAAGAAATAACTATGTATGTAAATGTAGTTACTAACTAGTGTTTAATGAGCGCATTGGGCGAGATCCATAGACTGCACCTAAGGTGGCATTATCCTTGCCAGGTAAAGTAAAGTGTAATTAGCTTAGTTAAACAAGGGAAACGTGTATATGCATACGAACATTTTTGTACATTCTCAGTGTGGTCTGTGAATCCCATCAATAGTCTCCATCAACATAAGGTTCATAGACCTTCTTACAGGTCATAATAATTGTAGGAGCAAACTGCATTTGTTTAATTTAGTTAGTCAACACTTAGTTACAACTGCGAACATCCTGCTCACCTTATCCTCTGATAATGTTTTTTTAATTGTTTGATACCTTAATTAACTGTACCCCGCCTGATGGTGAGCTGAGGTCAAATCCAAAGAGTAGTGGTCATTATTCCAGATGCAGTCTCTAGCATGGTGGGTCCTACCTTGATGGCCTAGATGGCCTCGACATATGCTTTTTCACGCCCCGCTTAAAGAACCGGGGATAGTAAGAAGAAGGGAACACGTAACTGGTAAAGCATTCGAGTTCTTTACCGTACGATAGAGAAAGGAATTACCGAATCGCTTGGGTCGCGATGGTAACGATTGCACCGTGTAAGGGTTACACCTAAGACTTCAACGTGTTGTTCGGGATAGGAAGGGAGAGGGTGGAATCAATAGGAATAGATCGCCGGAACACTCATCATGGTATAGACGATAGAAAACTGTGCGATATCTTCTATTAGAAAGGTCTTGGTCAGACCTAAAATCTGCCGTATGTTTGATTGGAATTGGTTTAGTAGAACCGGAGATTAGACCAAAAAACGATAACAGACCTTCCCGCGGGTGGAGCCGCGGGCTTTAGCTAGTATGAGATATATTGAATCATCGCGATTTATGCGTGCTAGTTATTAATAGGCTATCTCGTGACTGACATAAGGTGCAAGAGTGAAAGGTACATAGGTCAATATAGTTCAACAAACTAACAAAAGAAAAAAAAAGCTAGGTATGTAAATAATTTGACTATTTTACTAGGGCAATCAAATTGTAAACATTACTTTTACAAGTTTACATATAACCGGATCTACAATAGTAATTGCCTTTTAGGATTATATAATGACAAAGACTGAATGAGTGGAAAGAATGAGGAACTAATTAGAAATTATGTAACATACCGTGAACCTCGAGTTGTTTGGTACAAATGTGCTAATTTATATGACAAAACATATTAAGTATGTTAAACCTTTATACGTAAGGGTTTTTGCGAGGCAAAATTTTTTTTACTGATATTAGAATCGGTAGGTATACCTAGTTGCTCTTAGAAGTAGCTCAACACATTCCTATTTAATGTTCACATTAGGTGCAAAACTTTTCATTAATAAGAAACAAAATATTTAATTAATAATATTAATATTAAACTTATCTTCTGAATAAATAAAATTGAAGTGTCTATTTGTAATACTAAACTTACAAGTTTTAAATAAATGCATATGAGTATATGTGCGATACATACGTTTGACCAGCGGTTCTTAGGTTTGACCAGCAGGACGAAAGGAATTGTCTGTGCGGATACTAAAGGATACGTACTGTTTCATATGAATATTAAGAATTAAGTAATTGGTAAGACGTACAGGGTTTGGTTAGTAGAGAGAATATTTTAGGTTAGTAGGTAGGTAGTAGGTAGGTAGGCCCCCCCAACCCTAATTTAGCGTATAGACAGCGGGAAGCGACTTTGTTTTATACTTTGTGAAGAAGATTTTGTACCTAATATTGTTAAGTAAAACTCAGGTACTTTTCTAGAAACTTGATATAATTTATTAATTTTAAAGTACATAAATATTAATATTATTATATTTAATATAGTACAAATTTTTCTTAAGCTAACTTTCCACGGTTGAAGATTCCACGTAAGGCAGACGATCACAGACAACCGCGCACCGCACGCGCCAATTGCTTTCCATAGAGCGTGTCGGTCTGATTCGAAGCCGCAGGTCAGACGCACCGCTACAAATTTGTCTGCGTTTCCACAGACGACATTGTTTCCACGGTGCGTAGTGCGGGCTGATCCGTGCCCGGCCGTTAAATCTCGCACCGCGGAATGTCGCCTTAATTTCCTCTTCTGTTACTTTTAATAGGAGAAACCAATATGGGTTGCTTGGTAATGGTAAACGTATTTTACGAGCTGTGAAATAGTTGCACGCACAAGCTACTGTTTCAGGAGAGAATAACATGAAGACATCTGTGCGTAAGGCGTCATTCATATAGTTCCATGCCAATTGTATGAGTTGATAGTGCTTCACATATTGTAACATCCGTAAGTAGACTACAATAAGCTTGTGAGGGTGTTTAACATGAAACCAGAATCCCAATTCTTTCAAAATACATCTCGCAGCTTTTATAACTTCATTTTTCAGGTTTGTATACCTTTGGTCCACAATTAATGGGCTAATTGTCTTCTGAACTCTTACTTGCTTAATAAGATGAAAAATTTTGATCACATCACGTATCTTACATGGTTGTTTTTCGACTTTAGATGCTAAGTATATACTGCCCATAGCCATGGTTTCCATAGGGTATCTGAGAAATGATTTAGAGTAGTAAAATCTTTGAAGGTAGATTTGGCCAATCGCCATAGTTTCTTGGGGCAATTTGAGCAGGATTCCGGCGGATTGTATCATCTCACAGCCCACGATGCGGAGATCTGTCTCCGTTTCTATGTCAATGCCATCAGCTTGTGAAGGAGTTTCTTCAAATGCAGATTCCGGCAGCAAAAAATTGGTCAAATTGAGGATAATTTTCCTTTCCGAATACTTCAGTTGTGTGGCAGGCGTTCTGATATTTGCTTTGGGTTGGTTTTGCACAGTTGCGGCAGCCATTTTGGTGATAGTCGCAATGCTTTTTCACAGGATTTGATTCAACTTTGGTTCACCGTTTTTACCCAATAACGTTTAAGGGAACAAGCAATACGTTGTATCAATACGAGTGTCTTTCAGCTTGTGAGTTCTCTGTTATCTGTTTCCTATTTATATACAATTACCGAGCTTTTAGTAATTTTAAATCAATTACTAAGGGCCATGATAAATAAGTCATATTAAACGTAATTAATTAACGATGTTTCGTTTCCCTTATAACTATAACAAAAGAATAATTCGTAGCAGTCATTACAAAACGAGGATTTAACGACTTATTTGTAAGTTTTCTGTTTTGCGAATTCTTATCTATACATGTATTATTACTTGCCCTCACTGACAAAGCGAGGGTTTAACAACTTATTTTTAAGTTTTCTGTTTTGCGAATGCATATCTGTACGAATATAATTGCGAAATGTAATCGTGACATTGTGCATAAAAAATCTAAAAGGGCACCTAGATGATCTATTACTAAATTTAACCTTTTTAATTCTATCACGATTACAAATGGACAAATTATAATTTCTACTATCGGAACAAAACAAACAAAAGAACAGAAACTTCTGCAATTCCCTACTGCATAAATTAAAAATTGCATTCGAAAAAAGTGAGTTAGAAAAGCATAATAATAATCCTAAGGTCTTTTGGAAAATAATCAAGGATATCACTAATACTTGCATGCCATGGCCTTGTCCAGTTGACCTTTACCCTTCCTTCCTTCTTTACCCACGTAGGCAGAAATTTGGCTGCTGGAATAGTAAATGATACAAGTAGAGCTACATCTGACCGTAATACTATTTCCAACGACGATAAAAACTCACTCTGGCCACCCTTAAATTCCCTCGTTATAGAGCACATCGACGAAAATGATGTTCATACTATCATACAGCAACTCAATAATGATTCTGCCGTTGGCTGTGATGGTATATCATCCATGCTACTCAAAACGTGTAGTCATGTTCTAGTGCCTCTCTTGACTTATATTGTTAATCTTTGTATCCAGGAAGGCATTTTCCCCGACTCTCCTAAAAATGCTGTAGTTCACCTCGTTCATAAGGGTGGGAGCAGAGACTGTGTCGACAATTATCGGCTAATTTCTGTATTGTCATCGCTTTCAAAAGTTCTGGAAAAGATATTAAGTATAAATCTTAAGAGATTCCAACATAATTTCCACATACTAGCCGATAACCAGGATGGTTTCAGAAACGGCGTCTCCGCGGAAGAGGTTCTATTAGATCTGACGCAAACTGCTGCTAGGTCTCTTGACAATAGGACTAGATGCCTCAGTATATTCCTGGACTTATCCAAGGGTTTCGACACACTCTCTGTTCTCAAACTTATAGCAAAATTGGAGTCCATTGGTGTAAGGGGGATAGCATTGGAGATCTTTAAAGATTATCAGAAAAATCGTTCTCAACGGGTGAAGATAGCTGGCATTTTCAGTGCGAGCAAACTGTATCACACGGAGTACCACAAGGTAGTATCTTAGGACCTACACTCTTTCTGATCTACATTAATGATATCTGCAAAATAACCATCCCTGGGTGTAAGATCTATTCCTATGCCGATGACACCGCAATTCTTGTTAGTGATAGCACCTGCCAAGATGTTAAGGAAAGGGCTGAATTCGTTCTATCCACAGTTATAAATTGGCTTAACAACAGTTCGCTATAAGTGAACTTGGATAAAACGTCCTTCTTGCCCTTTGCTATCAGCCGAGTCACCGAGCATCCAAACACCTTTACCATTGTTGCCCATTCCTGTAAAAAATCAGTCTCTCCGTGTTCATGTACTCGTATTTCGATAACCAGAACAAAATGTGTTAAGTATCTAGGGATTCACATTGATAGTGGGCTAAAATGGGGAGAACAGATTAGCACCTTGACTCTGAGACTGATACGCCTTATCCACATCTTCAAGTCTCTCAGAGAATCTGCAAGCTTTGAAACAATAGAATTAGTTTACCTCTCACTATGTCAGTCGATAATTGGCTATGGTATCACTGTTTAGGGTGGTGTGGTTAAGACACATTTTCTGAAGGCGGAGGGAGCGCAAAGAGCTCTATTGAAAACCACGCAAAAATAAGTGAAATACACGGCGCACTTACTCACTTGTACACACCCTCAAACACACCCTCCGTTACACACATAAACACACCCTCACTGTCTCTCTCACTCATACACACACACACACACACACATACACGTATATATGTATATTTTGGTAACAGGGTTTACAATTTCTTGCACTGTTTCTCCTACTTCTCACTGATTCATCAACCCAGAACCTACTACCACTGGATCTACAATCTCTTTATTATGTCAGTATCCCTTTTATGTTGTAAGCCTAAACCTTATGATTCCTTATTAGATAATAAGGAATCATAAGCTTTTAATAAATTACACTACTAAATCCCAAGTATTCTCATGGAAGGGCGGGGTATAGGCAACTAGTTACTAATAACCGGATCGAGATCAATTTTGTGATATTAATTTGTTTCTAAAAGTATAAAAAAAATATTATCTGTTAGTCCAGGATCCCTGATCAAATTTAACAAATGATTACTATCAAGCTAATATTCCACGAGTAGTTTTGATGAGAGCACCTATTCTCTTATGGAAATTCCCGATTGTGGTAGTTAACAGGTGTAGCAGTCATAAAATATTTCGATTTGACGATTCTAAAAATGTAAAGTACCAACTGTGGGTCTTTTATTAAATTTTAACTTAATTATTAACATTATTTAAACAAATGTTTGTCCTATAAAATTTACGGTTCGATCAAAGAGCAGCCTCCTTCCAACATGTATTTATAACGAGGTCATAAGAATGATTATCAACTACCCTATTTCTTTTTTTTAAATAAAAGTAGCCTATGTTACGCCGTATAATATTATCTATATGCCAGTGAAAGTCGTCCATGGATTACCTAATTCAAACAGACAGACAGACAGGCAGTCAAAAGTAAAAAAAAAGGTATTTTATTGTGAGTATCGTGTATACATTGATATGCATTCATTGAAAAACTGTTATTTTAACGTTATAAACAGACATTTAAACAGGGGACAGAAAATGATTTAATTTCAATACTCGCTTATCCGGCGTCGCACATCAAAAAGTAAATAAAGTAAGTACGCCTTGTAAAGTTTAGGCCGTGGTCGCAATGAAAACGTCCAAAATGTTTTACGTTATACTCGTATTGACGCGTTTTGATATTTTCTGTATAAATAACATGTATGTCGGCGCGAAGACGGACGACTTCACTGATTTAATTTATTATTATAAGAAAAGTAATAGTTATAAGAATAATCCTAACTAACATTCTCATGTTTGTCTGATGGTAATAAGATGTATTCCCATATCAAGTTATTACATGAGTACCTATCTCTTTTGATCTAAACTTGCTAAGTCGGATGTGTGGTACCTATCAATGTAAACAATGTAATTACCAAAGTTAATATTTAAGGTGTTCTTGCAATTGAATTATTATTATTATAAAACATGGAAATGAATGTCAAATTTATAAGTAAAGTAATGTTTTTAATAACGAGTATAACTATAGTTTCTACTTTGTAATTTTAATTGATAAACATTCTCATAAAAGATAAGATTATAAAATGTATGGACTATTGGAATAATTATCATTATTTAATTGGAGATTTACCACATTATAGCATGTGCAAAGTATTAAGCTTTTAATAATAAGTCATTTAAGGTTTTTGATTGTGAAAGTATGCGATTCTCTGTAAACATTCACTTCATGAGAGATAGCTTTATAAAATGTGTGCAATATTGTAATAATCCTCATTATTTAATTAAAGATTTATCAGGTTATAACATGTACCTAGTTTTATGTTTTCAATAATAAGTAATTAAAGGTACGGACTCCACGTTAAATGCTGAAGTTTGCGATTCTTTGTAAACATTCACTTCATGAGAGATAGCTTATAAAATGTGTGTAATATTGTAATAATCCTTATTATTTAATTAATCATTTATCACATTATAACATGAACCTAGTATTACGTTTACTATAATAAGTAATTAAAGTTCAGCTTGTGATTCTTTGTAAACATTTACTTCATAAGAAATCAACTTATGTAGTAAAAGTGTGTGTAATTAGTGTAATAATTCTCATTATTTATTTAACTATTATTCATGTTGCGTTACGCATCTAATTTTTTGTAAAGTTACTACAAAACCAACAACTTCCGTTAAATATTGTAGAAATGTGTCCTGCGTTTGAGGGTCACATCCGTTGGTTTTGTAGGCGCAAAAAGCGGTAAAAGAGAGAAACACTTTCGCTCGAGCCTGGAACGGGGAAGGACATCTCTCACATCAGATCAGCTAAGTGTCTAGGTTTTATTAACTATAACCATTATTGTACGTGTCGTGATCAATAAATTGATTGTTTGGTGGATTCAATTCAATACCTAGTTTTAATTATGAGCACTAGCAAAACCAGTCGTGACGTCAGTCAGGCTGACGTCACGGCTTCTAAAAACGATTCCGCGGTTTCCCCGCCATTATCAGAAGCGGGTCGCCTGCCCACTTCTGCTGGACCTCCTGATACTTCCAACCAATCAATTTTGAATAATTTTCCTGTAGATTTTTTCGTGCAAATGATGCAAACCATGCAAAATATGTCTGACCGTTTATCTACACAGCAAAATGAAAAAATGAAAATAAGCGACATATTTTTACCCTCGTTTGATCCGGATTGTAATGTAGTATTCGGGAATGGTGTGAACATATTGATAAAGCTGTCGATATTTATAACCTAAAAGACTATGTTCGCATGAAAGTAGGTAGTCTTTTAAAGGGTCGTGCAAAACTATGGGTAGATAACTGGTTAGTTACGACAGGCTCATGGCAGGAATTACGCAGTAATCTTATTATGACCTTCTAACCGGAAAACAGATATTCACGTGATATATTAAAATTTCGTGAGCACTCTTATGACCAAACCAAAGATATCGCGGAGTTCCTATCACGGGCTTGGGTCTTATGGAGGCGCATAACCAAAGATAAACTTGGAAATGATGAAGCCGTCGAAGCCGTCATTGGTTGCGTTAATGACGATCGACTTAGGATAGAACTAATGAATGCGCACGCGACATCGGACCCGGAATTAATATCTGTTGCATCTTCAATAAGAACAAAACGTTCTCAGGCTAATGTGCATACTTCACAATTTCCTAATAAGCGTGTTCGATTAAATGATTCTCAAATACTAGTCCAGTGCCGTATATGTAAAAGAAACAATCACAAAACTCTCGAGTGTCGTTTTCGAACCTCTGAAAATAATGCATCCGTTGGTAAAGACTCTATTCAAAACAAGCCTAATTCTACCAACTCTGTTCAAAGCAAGCCAACTTGCACTTTTTGTATGAAGACTGGTCATACTTACGACAAGTGTTTCAAACGTGAAAAATCCATTGTTTCTAATGTTAATTGTATAGGTGAGACGAAAACTACTCGAATGCTCGTTAACATAGGTGAATATTCGATTACGGCGACCTTCGATAGTGGTGCCGAATGTTCTGTTATGCGTGAATCAATAGCGGCAAAATTACCCGGGAAAAGATACCGTTTGTAAAATAGACGATATTAATGTTGAGATTAGTTTCTGTATAATCCCTGATTTTGAAATGGTTACGAATGTATTGATTGGTATGGATTTAATTGCTAACTCTTCACTAAGTGTTTTAGTCACGTTGAAAAGCGCGAAGTTGATTCAACATCAATCAATCTTACACATAAGATCAAACAATGCTTTATTTGACACCATAGATTGTGATCTTCAAAACGATTTTGAGGTCGATCAACTGCGAATGCTATTGAACAAATATGAACATTTATTTATACGCGGTTTTCCCAGTACTAGAGTAAATACGGGTGAGTTAGAAATAAGGTTGAAAGATCCCAACAAATATGTCGAACGCAGACCCTATCGCCTGAGCCCCGTTGAACGTGAAAAGGTACAAAAGATAATTGACGAGTTACTATTACATAATATTATTCGGGAAAGCAAATCACCGTACTCTAGTCCAATTATTCTAGTTAAAATATAGAACGGTGACGATAGGTTATGCGTGGACTACCGTGAGTTAAATTCTAACACTTTAAGGGATCATTACTCTCTGCCACTAATATCAGATCAAATTGATCAATTAGTTAACGGATTCTACTATACACGTAATTCATTTGATATGGCAGCGGGGTTACATCAAATTCGTATTTCAGAAGGATCTATTGAAAAAACCGCGTTTGTTACGCCAGACAATTTGTATGAATATATGGCCATGCCCTTTGGATTAAGCAATGCTTGTTCTGTATATCAGAGGTGTATAAATAGGGCTCTTCAGCCATTACTAGGCAGTAAAGGTATTGCCCAAGTCTATGTGGACGATGTCTTGAATAAATGTGCTAATTTCGACCAGGGGATGTCCGATATAGAAAGGATTTTCATAGCTCTACACGATGCAGACTTTTCTATTAATATTCAATAATCATCATTCTTCAAACGATCCATAGAGTATTTGGGTAACATTATTTCAGACGGTAAGATCAGTCCGAGCCCCCGCAAGGTAGAGGCACTTCTTAAGTCTCCTGTGCCCAACAGTGTTAGGCAAGTGCGTCAATTTAATGGGTTAGCAGGATATTTCCGTCGTTTCATTCCCAATTTTTCACGCATAATGATACCTTTACATGAACTAACAAAAAAAATGCAAAATGGGAATGGAACGAACGGCATGAGGAAGCCCGTAATATTATTATTGAACGATTGACCTCTTCTCCTGTCCTTACCCTGTTTCAGGAGAATGCATCCACCGAGCTATATACAGACGCCAGCAGCGTGGGTTATGGTGCTGTACTAATGCAAGTGATCGAGGGACGTCGTCACGCCGTGGCCTACATGAGCATGCGGACAACAGATACGGAAAGCCGCTATCATTCTTACGAACTTGAAACTCTGGCAGTGGTGAGAGCTATCAAACATTTTAAACAATATTTATATGGCCGAAAATTCAAGGTCATAACTGTTTGCAACGCACTCAAAGCTTTCCAAACATAAGAAGGAACTACTTCCGAGAGTATATCACTGGTGAGCTTTTCTCCAAAATTATGATTTTGACGTAGAATACAGAAAGGGTGAACACATTCAACATGCAGACTTCTTTAGCCGGAATCCAGGTACGTTGCAAGTCAATATCATGACACGTGATCTGGAATGGTTAAAAGTGGAACAGCGTCGAGATGACTTACTTCGTCCCATCATCAATGCCCTGTCAGGTGGTAACCAGGTGGATGGATATATACTCGAAAGGGATACTCTTATGAAGTTAAATTTGGACCCCAATTTTGGTCAGCAAAAGACAGTCGTTGTACCAAAAGCTTTTCAGTGGAGCCTGATCAATACATACCATAGCTCCTTGAAACATCCATGGGAAAAAACATTGCAAAAAATAAGACTCTTACTGGTTTGACAAAATGAGTTCTTCTGTCAGAACGTTTGTAGACAACTGCGTCGTATGTAGGACGTCAAAAGGAGCATCTGGAGCTGTGCAAGCGCAGCTTCACCCTATCCGAAAACCTACTGCTGCATTCGAAGTGATACATATGGATATTACTGGAAAACTAGGCACTACCATAAACCACGAATATGTAATCGTTACGGTTGATGCTTTTAGTAAATATGTTTTTCTTCACTATTCTAATAACAAAAATCCACAGAGTACCCTGGCAGCGCTTAAACGTACCGTGTACATATTTGGAACAACGGTCCAGATCATTGTTGATGGCGGTCGAGAGTTCTTGGGTGAGTTTAAACAATATTGTGACCAAATAGGTATAAACATTCATGCAATTTCTCCAGGAGTCAGCCGAGCTAATGGACAGGTTGAACGAGTAGTGGGCACACTTAAAAACGCCTTAATTATGATCAATAACTATGAAACGGAAAACAAGCACACAGCTCTTGACAGTTTACAGTTGGCACTTAACTGTACTCCACACAAAACAACAGGCGTTGCACCACTCACATTGCTTACACGACGCAAACACTGTGTTCCACCTGAACTCGCAAATTTAATTAACCTCGATGCCGAAACCTTTGACATAGAATAATTAGAACGATTGGTTACACAAAAGATGTTGACAGCTGGCGAAAAAGAAAAGCATCTTTTTGACAAAACCAAGGCGCGTATAATCGCTTTTCAACGAGGCGATTATGTGTTAATAAAAAATAATCCCCGTAATCAAACATGTTTAGATCTCAAATTCAGCGAACCATATGAAGTGTGCAGGGTCTTGGACAATGACCGCTACCTAGTGAAGAAAGTAGTTGGCCGAGGGCGACCACGCAAGGTTGCTCATGACCAGCTACGTGCAGCCCCAACACCTGCACAACTGCCCGTGTCGGCGGGTTCGCAAGAACCTGCAGATGCGAACGCATCACCTACCGAAACATTACCTTCAACTGGAGAGGCGGAGGCTGCATTTGCTGAGCCACTGCCTTCCACTTCCCGAGCCCACCAGAGAGACCTACTCGACTGAGTAGCACCACCACATAGGCGAGCATTATTTGAGCTGTTGTCTCTATTGCCATACATGCAGTCTATGCATAATAAACTAAAATAACAACACAAACAAAACTACTATACTCAAAAACATTAACTGTAAACTTTTTCAGAGCCTCTGTGTGCAACGGTCTTTAAGACCCAGAGCACAGCATTATTCCTTCATCAAACAATAAGTTACTGGCTCACAGAAGTCTGTAACACTCACATATAAATATTCATAATACTGTGTACCACGGCGTAATAAGGCCGCCCAGAGCACAGCATCATTCCTTCATGAAACAATACTGGCTCACAGAAGTCTTTAACATTCGCATTATAAATATTCATAATACTATGTATCACGGTGTACAAGACCGCCTAAAGCACAGCGTCGTACATTTTTTTTTTTTTTCGTGCGGAAATCCCCTCGGATACCCCCCCGCCGCACAGCGTCGTACCTATATTCCCTCTAAAAATAACTAATTACCTTTCTATTATATTTATTCGTTTGTTGTATTGAATGAATACAAACATGAACCAACCTACTTAATATTAAACAGAAAGGTAATAATGTGAAATAACAATGGTATTTTGCACCTCATATCCTATGTTAGGCTTGGCATACAGATGCCTATCTCAGAACAAAAAAAAAATTTCATTATTTCAGATATAGGCTAGTGCAAAGCGCGCACTGCCTATCAGTACGGCCGTGTCGGCGCGAAGACGGACGACTTCACTCATTTAATTATTATAAGAAAAGTAATAGTTATAAGAATAATCCTAACTAACATTCTCATGTTTGTCACCTATCTCTTTTGATGTAATCTTGCTAAGTCGGATGTGTGGTACCTTCTTTTTTTTTTTTTTTTATCGTGCGGAAATCCCTTCGGATACCCCCCCGCCTTCGAATACCCCCCGCCTTCGGATACCCCCCCGCGGATGTGTGGTACCTATCAATGTAAACAATGTAATTACCAAAGTTAATATTTAAGGTGTTCTTGCAATTGAATTATTATTATTATAAAACATGGAAATGAATGTCAAATTTATAAGTAAAGTAATGTTTTTAATAACGAGTATAACTATAGTTTTAACTTTGTAATTTTATTTGATAAACATTCTCATAAAAGATAAGATTATAAAATGTATGGACTATTGGAATAATTATCATTATTTAATTGGAGATTTACCACATTATAGCATGTGCAAAGTATTAAGCTTTTAATAATAAGTCATTTAAGATTTTTGATTGTGAAAGTTTGCGATTCTCTGTAAACATTCACTTCATGAGAGATAGCTTTATAAAATGTGTGCAATATTGTAATAATCGTCATTATTTAATTAAAGATTTATCAGGTTATAACATGTACCTAGTTTTATGTTTTCAATAACAAGTAATTAAAGGTACGGACTCCACGTTAAATGCTGAAGTTTGCGATTCTTTGTAAACATTCACTTCATGAGAGATAGCTTATAAAATGTGTGTAATATTGTAATAATCCTTATTATTTATTTAATGATTTATCACATTATAACATGAACCTAGTATTACGTTTTCTATAATAAGTAATTAAAGTTCAGAGCTTGTGATTCTTTGTAAACATTTACTTCATAAGAAATCAACTTATAAAAGTGTGTGTAATTATTGTAATAATTCTCATTATTTATTTAACTATTATTCATGTTGCGTTACGCATCTAATTCTTTGTAAATTTACTACAAAACCAACAACTTTCGTTAAATATTGTAGAAATGTGTCCTGCGTTTGAGGGTCACATCCGTTGGTTTTGTAGGCGCTAAAAGCGGTAAAAGAGAGAAACACTTTCGCTCGAGCCTGGAACGGGGAAGGACATCTCTCACATCAGATCAGCTAAGTGTCTCTAGGGTTTATCAACTATAACCATTATTGTACGTGTCGTGATCAATAAATTGATTGTTTGGTGGATTCAATTCAATACCTTTTTTTTTTTATCGTGCGGAAATCCCTTCGGATACCCCCCCGCGTGCCAGCGGGGGCGGTTATGTCGGGCTTGAACCGACTAAAACCGCACGCCGTCTCGGGTCTACAGACGCCGGGGTGTAAGGGATTCAATTCAATACCTAGTTTTAATTATGAGCACTAGCAAAACCAGTCGTGACGTCAGTCAGGCTGACGTCACGGCTTCTAAAAACGATTCCGCGGGTTCCCCGCCGTTATGTATATACGTATTAGGTATAAGTATAACTATGAACCATCCGAAAGGAATTATCTGAAGGATAATGAAAACTGCATCAAAATCCGTTGCGTAGTTTAGAATAGAACAAGTTCACCCACTAAAGCAGGTAAAGCAGTGCAGGCGCATAGTTATGAATTTATGATGTATCATAAGAATCCGTTGAACATCCATCGATTTTGCCAGTAACGTTATTTGATTTGAACGAAAGTTAGATATCCTGTTATGATATATTACTAGTACTTACCTCACCTTGCATAACCGATCATTATGATCTTGAGATATCAAAGTAACTATTAAGACTTCATGGGCGAGTCCGACTCGCACCTGGCCGGTAGCAGCAAGTAAAATGATTATATTTGAGTTGACTGAATGAAAGGTAAATTGCGGTTTACGATTTATGACGTATTAAAAAAAAACTACTTACTGGATCTCTTTCAAACCAATTTTGTACGTATGTTACAGGTATCCTAATCTAACATGTGTTTTACTTCGGGCCACCAATCAGGTGGACACCGAAGTCTTAAAATCACGCAAAAAAAATCAAAATCTTACACCCACTTTTTATCACTTTTCTCGACGCTTCACATGATTCTAAGTCTAATTAAGCAAAAAAAATTTTTGTGTCGGTCTGTCTGTTGGTCTGGATGTCTGGATGTCTGGATGTCTGTTTACGCAATAACTCAAGAACCACTTATCCGATTTAAAAAATTCTTTCGCCAATCATCTTGTTTGGTTAATGGGAAGAACTGATTAGATTTTGGGGTTTGTACGTTCAAGGTTTCGGGTACCTTTTTTTTTTTTTTTCTTATCGTGCGGAAATCCCTTCGGATACCCCCCCGCCGGCCAGCGGAGGCGGTTATGTCGGGCTTGCACCGACCAAAACCGCACGCCGTCTCGGGTCTTCAGACGCCGGGGTGTAAGGTTACCCATAGAGCATATCCCTCGCACCCCGGCTGACCCTGGGCCATCTCACCACTAACAGCATCGCTCATCCTGTCTCCTCTGAAAGCAGAGGAGTACGGAGAGCGATGTGTTCCCGCCACGTTGGGTATTGGCCGACGATCAATGCCAACCCTATGAAGGGGTGAAGAGGAAACCATTGACCGCCCAGGGTGTACCGGCCGCTCCGATTCCGTTCCCCCCGGACTGCAGCGGGATCGGAATCGGAGCGACACTCGAGGAGGTTACCCAACACACACCCCAAGGTTTCGGGTACCTGCCATACAAATTTTCCCTAAAAAACTTTTACAAGTGAGTTTCTTTCGAGTAACGCGTATTTGACTTTGACATTTGAGTGACAATGACAATACGTATATTGTATATTTACATAAAACAACTAGACTCTGAAAGAAACTGAAATATAAACGCGTCGAATAATATGCATAAAGCCTAAGGTCTGTAATTTTGAATAAAAATACTGCAACAAAAATATCTAAGTTTGGCCCGAAGTTTGACAATCACTGTGTGATTTCCGTCCCACTAGATTTTTAATTATTAGTTAATAATGAGAAAAAAAGATAATTTTAGATAATCTTTAAGATTATATATATTCTGGTATTCGTTCAAATATACTTCACAGAAAATGAAAATGAGTCAAACTATGAGTTATTCTAAAGCTATAATAACCTCAGGACAACGTAAGTGGGGTTTGTTTTGACAGGTGATTCAGGCGTTTGCCTCGCAGCCCGACTGACCCTGGGCCATCTTCGGTTTTGAGATGGCTTCCTAGAGTTTGGGAACCACGGTGTCCCCGTCTTACCCTCAGAAAAAGAGGGGCGTGCAACGCGCCGCCGCCACGGCTTGCTTCTGCTAGGGCGACAGGCTCCACCTGTCACTCCCAGGCCTGCAGTCATGAAGGACGGTAGTCGTTGAAGGTTAACACACTCCGGATCCTCGGACTATACCAAACCATTAAAAGGCAATATAACATGTGTTTAAATTTTATTTTTAATGGTAGGCTAAATAAAAATAACATTAATTATTTATTATTGTGCCATTGATAGATAAGACATAACTAGATAACGTAGTTATTTGTTGTACCATTTTTGGTTAGCACCCCTTCCCAGATATCACCTGCGTCAACAGGTACGAGAGGCTTCCGTGTCGCCTCTCTAGCCAGTCCTCCATGATGGGTCTTACCGCCGCAATTATGACGTGCCCTTGAATCAGGCCCCTGACCCGTGCTAGTTTTGCACGAAAAAATTAGGAAATTGAAGCGCTTAACAACCAACGTTAATAACTTAAAATGTTATATTAACTTAAGAGTTAGCAAAACGCATATCATTTTATGAACTAAGTCTATTTTGTCGACTTTCGGCTGTTGGCTATGACACTCTTAATTCGTAATTAGTTTTAATGTTGCAAAGAGTTGCTCTTACTACCTTCTATTCGTTTTATTCATAGGATTATATGTGCTAATGTAAAATTCACCAGGCTGTATTAGGTAGTAGATAGAATTACTTATACAATATATCGGGATATAACTATATCAGATTTTGGTTGCTCCTTTCGAATGTGAAGTTGAATATGGCTTAAATTTTAGCATTAGACTACCACCAGAATAATGAGCACTCAGCTTATGATAATGACACAAGTACCTAATCAGAGGTTTATAACTCAAGAGTTTTTTTTTTTTTTTTTTTTTACGTGCGGGAAGGGGTTAATATAGTCTTGATGTTAGCTGATGTTGTACAAGTAGGTAGGTTTTGTAGCTTTTCGTTAAGAATACGAGCAATTTAAAACAGCGGTTTTGGCGATGATGATTCATTTATTTAAATGATCTGAATGAATGATTGCATGAATGAATAGCATTTAGCAATTTTATGAGAATGTTATTCGATATTATACAATATTATACAGCTATATAACATACCAGAACGATGTTATCATTTAGGCAGAAAAGAACCATGTGCAAAGGCTTTTGTGTCCAAAACAAATATTTAGTTAATTTGAATGGCGTGGCACATTCAAATTAAATAATTCATTTCGTGAGCCACTCATACTTTTTTATTATAAGTGTATCAAACTTAACAACTGGTCGAAATTTTTTAGTTACAGGCTCTTAAAATCTATTAAACGGCCTACTTCGCAACATGACATTGAAACTAAATTCCATTGAGTGATTCTTAGCAATATTTTTGTTATTATGGATTGAATTTGAAAGCAAAATCTCTATTGTTGGGATCTATAAATATTTGTCTTTAATGAGCACTTTCATAATTAACGTCCTATTTGACCAGGCCATTTAGTTGAAGAAGGTATCATTAAAGTACGGCCCCTGAGTTATTACCGATTTGACAGATTATTCTTAAATTAATCGATATAACCTTGCACGAGCGACACATTTGCCGAATGATTTAGAATACCTCTTTAATATAAAACTTTATGTCAAAATGTCAGAATCAAGTAATTTTCCAATAAACTCTGTTTCAAAACTTAAAATAGTTTGTAAATAATATGAAAACATTTATTTTTTGTTCTTTGGCGCGCTTGTTCAAAGTTACATCGTGCGTCTAGTTTTCATAGTGATGTGCTTGATAGTATTCGGTCCGAATTCATTGGAATAGATATGATATTTATTTTATTTGGATATTTTTATTTTACTTATTCCTTCGAGCAACGAGATTAAATATAATGCTACCATTTTTTTGCGTCTCTTAATTGCACTGTGTTGCCAGTATCTTATGATTTTTAAGATTTATGTGTGATCCAAAGACAGAAATACTGTTTTCTATGATTTAAAAATAAATACAATTAAAATGATTATGTATAATTTTTAACATTTATAATATATAAAACAACATTTAATAAATATAATTTTCTCCCTCAATTAAGCAATGTTATAGGTGTATTTTTTTAAGTAATTGGCGATACTATTCTGGCAACATCCTTACCACCGCTATTTTAATCTGTTTAGTCATCTTCCGTACTCTCGTGCGCATAGACTACGTTCTCTTGTGTAACCGTTGTTTTTTAACTCGGCTTTCTCCTGTTTATCGTTGCGCTTTATTGGACTAATTTTGTTTGTGTTTGGTAATTTTGTTGAAAATGCCGAAACGAGGAAAAACATTGAATAGTCAATGTCGTGAGCTTGTACTAAAGCTACAGGATTACTTTGAGCGTGAGTCACAAAATGGCGGCCCTTTATTCCTGTCACTCAAGTGAAAGATCGGGTTTCACAAGCTCTTGGAATTGGTGCAAAAACACTATATAATATAAATAAAGAAAAATTTGGTGCTTCTGGAAGTGAAGATAATATTTTACGCACTCCTAAGAAAAAACGAAGACAAAAGCCCGTGACAGGTGATGATGTTTTTGATGCAGATGCAATAAGAAACCACATATATGGTTATTATACTAGGAACGAGTTTCCAACTAGACGTTTGCTTTTGGTCTCTTTAAAAGAAGCTGGCTTGTTTAAAGGCGGTAAAATGGCGTTGTCAAAACTATTGCACGAAATTGGGTTTGAATATAAAAAAACGAATAAAAGGAAAATATTAATGGAAAGATTTGATTTAATAATTAAAAGGAGTGACTTTTTAAGAGAAGCCAGAAAAATCGAGTCTTGGGACAACGTCGTTTTTGTTGACGAAACATGGTTAAATGCGAACCACACTGTGTCACGCTCTTGGACTGACGAAACAAAAGCATCAACCTCAAAGGTTCCAATTGGAAAAGGATCGCGACTGATAATTTGTCACGCCGGTTCTGCTGGAAGTGGTTTCTTTGAAAATGGACTGCTGGCTTTCGCGTCAAAAAGTACTTCCGATTACCACGAGGAGATGGATACAGACACTTACGAATTGGTTCGAAAATCAATTATTACCCAGCCTGCCAGAGCCTTCTATCATAATAATGGACAACGCTTCATATCACTCGAAACAAGTGAATAAAGCGCCTACTCAGGCCTACAAGAAAGCTGATCTCCTAGCATGGCTACACCAAAATGGAATTGAAACTACTGCCGAATTGCTAAAGTCTGACTTAGTAAAGTTGGTACGCGAAAATAAATCATCAAGAGTCCGTTATGAAGTAGATGAGATAGCTCTGGCACATGGACATCGGGTACTTCGAATTCCTCCTTATCACTGCCAGTACAATACCATTGAGCTAATATGGGCACAAATCAAAGGTATTGTTTTTTATCGCATAAGTTATGAATATGAATAATTTGTACTAATATAACATCCAATATTCAGCATATAAGTAAAAAGATACATAACTAAGAAATAAATATCTCATGTCCCTTACATGTAGGTAATTGTGTAACATTTCATTTATTTAATGTAATAAATTAACGTTATTTAATGTTTACATTACAGGTTACGCAGCTCGTAATAATACGACTCCGCCATTCAGTACTAATAAAATGATG
The DNA here is from genome assembly GCA_946251805.1 of Cybosia mesomella. Taxonomy (NCBI): domain Eukaryota; kingdom Metazoa; phylum Arthropoda; class Insecta; order Lepidoptera; family Erebidae; genus Cybosia; species Cybosia mesomella. The sequence goes on along the minus strand of OX276402.1, from coordinate 20,817,127 downwards.
GGTCTATTAAAAGATGCTTGCAGTAAAATAACGAAAGAAGATTGGGTCAAGGTCGTCGAAAAGACTCGAAAACTAATAACAGAAGATTATGAACGCGATATAAGAGTGGACACCATTATAGACAATGAAATTGTCATACAACTGACTGATAGCGATGACAGCTCTGGCGAATCTGGTTCAGAGTCTGAATAATTGTTTTAATAAATGATAGGTAGTCATTTATTAAAACATCTTGTACCTACTCTATTCATTAAAATGTGTAACAGTGTTTACAAATTTGTTTTATTTTGATATGTCCTCGACCAATTATCTACGCCCATCAAGGATACTCCACCTAATAAAGAACCTGTGTCTTTAACTATTATTTGTTTTGATTTTATTTAATTACACACTATACTAGAATATTTAAAAACAAACTGTTCCCAAATGATATTAGGGTTACTGGTTCAGTCACTTCACTAGTATTGTCAATTCGTCATGTGTCAAATCGGTAATAACTCAGCGGCCATACTATAGTTTTGATAATGTTGCTTGGTAGTGATTTCTTGAATATCACTAACGATGGTAAATTAATGCTACTATAGGCATGCAGTACGACCAAAGGAATGTGATAACTTCTTATTTCAAGCATTTAAATATATTTTTGAGATTTGCAAAAATAAGACCAAAGCAAAATCTCTATTATTCTAGAAAGTAGAATATCTCTAGAATGATAGAGTTAAATAATGTTACAAGATTTAAAAATAAATATTATAGGACATATAATACAGTGCCATTCAGACCCAAACTAAGCAGAGCTTATCATATGGGTTCTAGAATCCAGATAAACATACTTAGATACTTTTTTTTGTAAATAATACACAATATATTATACATAGTAACACCCAGACTAATGGAAACATACATATTTGCAATGACCGGGAATCGAACCCGCCACCTCTGACTTAGTAGTCGAATACTCTACCGCTACGCCACGGAGGTTGAAGTTTGAGAAGATATACAAAGCCTAGCCCATATGAGACAACACCTACAACCTATATATAACCCGAAGAGTTGAAGACCACACCTACGGTGACTAGGCCTGTAGAGATACTTTCGACAAAGTACCTTCCTACGTTTCTTAGAAACACTTTTTGTGAACTAAACAGCGCTTAGCAAGTAAGTAATTGAATGCATTTTTTATCGGATACGAGACCATTGGCGATCAACATCTCAATAACATGAAAGTGAGAAAGTAGTTCTTGACACGCTTTGTATAGATTGCAGACGGCTTTTTATTGATGTTTATGGTTTATGTGATTTATTTTGAGAGATCTAGATGCTTCAGTGCAGTGTTATACTTACTAACTTTTAAACTGTCGCGATTCGTGATATACAATTAAGTTATGGTCACAGAACAGATGTTACCTATATTGCACGTGATACTATCCCAGCAATTTTACGATAAGCTACATAATAATCCATGCGTCGTTGTACCAATGGCGCAAGGAGGCGCTGATGTTGGGTCATAGGCCGGGACCCCGAGGTATCGGGGCCCAGCGGTCCCAGCTCCGCCAGGAACTCATGGAGACATGAGCAACCGAGGTGGGTCCCCATGGTTACTCTCCAACCACTCCTTCATAATCGGTCTCACCGCTTCAATGGTGGATTCCATTTCCCACCTTTGATGCTAAAGATGCTCGCACCCTCCATGTCTCCATGAGTTCCTGGCGGAGCTGGGACCGCTGGGCCCCGATATCTAACCTTTGGTATTTTTACAGTAGTAAATACCAAAGGTTTATTTGTTTAAATATTCTTTAGTCAACTGTTTTTCGACCAAACCTTCATTCGATCAGTAGTAAAAATACCAAATGTTTGTTATAAAAACTCTTTTGGTCAATTGTTCATTCGATCAGTAGTAGAATGGCCTTTTTTTTTTTACGTGCGGAAATTCCTTCGCATAACCGCCCGCCGGCCAGCGTGGGTGATTATGTCGTGTATCGACTAAAACCGCACGGTGTCCTCCCCAAGTGTCCGTTGCCGGGCACCCCGGGTAAGCCCTCGAAAGGATAACCCCAGGGTTACCGACGGATTTTGGCCGCCAACGCGGCCTCGCCTGGTGGGGTCGGGTTTTATCCCGCTTCGGTGAGTTGGCAGGCGTATGTAGAGCACACACGACACGCCTCCGCCATGGCCTGCTTCTGTAAGGACGGCGAGTCGGCCAACTGCCGTCCTCAGGTGCCGATCATGGAGGTCGGTAGTCCCGGGCGTAGGTGAGTCTGCGGCGTCCTCGTCGCAGACTGCGAAACTCGAGGGGCAGGGTACTCTCCCGCTCCCTCTCCGCCGTCTCTTTCGCGCGCATTACCTGCTTGCAGAAAGAGGCGGCGGCGTGCCACGTGCTCCCGTCGGAGACCACGGTCCTCACCATGGTCTCCAACGAGAGAACGTCCACGCCCAGGACCGCAACGAGATCCCAGCGTTGACTCGCCCACGCAGGGCACTCTACCAACGTGTGAAACGCCGTGTCTTCGCCAGGATCCTCGCAGTGCTGGCACTGTGGCGTTGTCTCCCGGTGGATCCGCCACAGATACTTACCGAAACACCCGTGTCCGGTAACCATCTGGCACATCCGGTAGGAGAGGTCCCCATGGTCCCTCTCCAACCACTACTTCATCGTGGGCTCGATGCCGATGCTTACGCCCTATTCGGTTATGCTGGTTCCCGCAGGTGGCCCCCTCCGAGGCCCGTGGAAACACATAGCCTCGGATTTGTGGAGAGCCACCTCGAGTCCCAGCCGCCATATTCGACCCACAACTTGAGCAACCCCTGCCGTGGCCTTTAGTACCGCGCTTCGGTGCGTTGCTCCCCGCGCCATAACGAGGGTGTCGTCAGCATAACATGTTATGCTGACGCCCTCGAGCAACGAACCGCGCAGCACCCAGTCGTATCTGATGTTCCACAGGAGTGGCTAGGGCCTAGTGGACCGACCCCTGTGGAACACCGCACGACACTTCTCGCCGCCCTGGCCCTAGCCGCCTCTTGTAAACTATGGCCCTCTCGGATAGGTATGCCTCGACAATGCGGCGGAGGTAAGGAGGCACTCCGTGATACGCGAGCGCCTCCCTGACGCAGCTCCAGGGTAGGGTTTTGAAGGCGTTGGCGATGTCGAGAGACACCGCCACCACCACCCCACGCCGCGAGACTACTTCCTCCGCCAGGCGCCTAACGCGGATGATCGCTTCCGAAACCGAACTGATTATCCGCCAGATCTGGCCCACGTTCGTGAGATGCTCGACGAGGTGCTCTGCAATAATCCGCTCAAAGAGCTTGCACACCTCGTCGAGCAACACGATCGGCCGGTAACCGGATGGCTGATCCACCAGCCGCCCCGCCTTCCGGATAAGGACCAGTTTCCCCGTCTTCCACGCCTTCGGAAACTGACCGCAAGGTAAGGGCGCCCCCATGAGTTCTGCTCCAGAGACTCCAGCAGCTTCTCGCGGGCCCGCCGTTTGGCCTGTTTAATGGCTACCTGGAGGGGGCTTTTGGCCCCCTTGTACGCCTCGTATAGCTCCTGCCTCCGACGAAACCTGGTGTACTGGCGGCGAGCGGTCACGCACGCTGCTCGCTGCTGTGCGATCTCCGCTGACCACCAGTACACCTGTTTCTTGGCCGGGCCGGACTTAACCCTAGGCATCGCCGCATCGCAGATATGCGACATGGCTCTCCTGAACCATTCCGCCACTGCGTCGACATCGGCAGGCCAGGCCGGTGACGGAATCCATACCTGTACTATGGATGCCTCCAGGAGAGCGTCCCGATCCAGGCGTCTGAGCGCCCAACGTTGATCCGGGGGATTCGCAATAGTCGGCGGCAGGTTAGGTGGAGGGGAGACATTGAACCGAATGTACCTGTCGTCGGAATCCGTCTCCTCCTCCTCCATCATGCGCCAACCCTGGACGCGGTGGACGAGAGCAGGGGTCGCGAACATCCACGACCGAACTGAGCCCCCGCCGCTCCCAGGTGGCGACACTCCCTCGGTTGAGGACCTCTAGACCACGGGTGTTGGCCCAGTCCTCCAGTACTCGCCCCTTGTCGTTGGTTTCCCGGTAGCCCCAGGCCAGAGACCAGACGTTGAAGTCTCCCAGGACCAAGACAGGGCGAGGACGGCACGCCGCAGGAACGATGCCCAGTTCAGCGAGCCTTAGCTCAAGGTCGTACTGGTAAAGGCTTGGCGAGAAGTAGACGGTCACGACAGCCAAGCCCTCATAGTCCCCCCGAAAACGGTCGCTACGCCGTCTAGGTCCACCGGGCTTCCGGGGTGGACCCAGTGCGGCTCACCGACCACGACCACATTGATAGTCCAATTCCGCATCCCGCCGTGTATGTGACCGCTCCTGAGTGGTAGCCCCGCTACCCGTTGCGGACGAACGGGGCTTTGGCCTCGAGGCGGCGCAGGTTCTGCTGTCCGCCCGGTGCTCCGCCGCTTTGCCCTCCGCTACGCATTTGTAGCAGCGCGGCGGAGCATCACAAGCACTGGCCTTGTGCCCGGGCTGACTACGATCCCCCACGGTGTCTCCCGCTGTGCACTGCACTCCCACATGCCCCACAGTACCCGCCGTCGACGCCGCAGACGCAACGTCTGCGTCCGTTTCCCCGCCTATAGGTAGCGGAATAGCGGGTCTGGTGAAGACAACCTTAACTGACCGCGGGTGAGGCCGCCGCCTCAACTACTCTTCACCGCCAACTACCTCCGCTCCGTCATGCTCATTATCATTATTCGCGCCTTGGTCGTTTTTAATTGTTCCGTTCGGTTTCTTTTTATTTTGGTTAGTATTTTCCATATCAAATCCCACGAGTATGTGGGAAGGGTGATCCGTCCAGGCGGAGCCCCCTGCACCTGGATAAGCCTATATACTATGGAGGTCGGCTGGTATCCATAGGTGTTGACGACTTCGCTGTCGGGTGTAATAGACTTTTCCTTGTCATGGGCCGGCCAAGCCCTCCGGTCAGCAAGTTCACAGCGTACCCTTCTGGAGCCACCAGTCAGGTCGTTGCTGATCACCTGCCGATTACGGAATGCGAGAGGATGGCTAGTCCTCTCTCACCGGCGGCGGAACAAGTTCCCGTCGGCCCCTGCGTTAGCAGTGGGCCAACCCGCCCCTGGATCCCCCAGGACCTTACGGTGGCCTCCACCACTAACAGCATCGCTCATCCTGTCTCCTCTGAAAGCAGAGGAGTACGGAGAGCGATGTGTTCCCGCCACGTTGGGTATTGGTCGACGATCAATGCCAACCCCATGACGGGGAAGCCTTTGACCGCCGCCCAGGGTGTACCGGCCGCTCCGATTCCGTTCCACACACCTCTAGTAGAATGGCCTAATGGCGCCGGCTTTGGCGCTGAATTTGGCGCCGACGTAGGCGCCCCCCCTGGCGGCGCAAGAGCCCTCGGGTGGTCCGGTCACACGTCAAATGATCAAATGAATTTCGGTTACCAGTGGAAAATCACTTATCAAGCAGTAACTGATTTTATCATAAAATAAAAATACGTTTATAAGTAAATTTCATTTGATTTCATTTCATTTTTCATGAAATTAACTTATAAACTATTTATTAATAGTTTATAAGTATTTTTCCACTGCCTCACAGGTTCGAAAGCTCATGGACTCGAATGAAATAGTCGTGAAAGACGCTGTTTCGAAAAACATTGTTACAATTAGAGTGACTAGTGGTTCCGGCGCTTCTGGGTTAGGTTAGGTTAGAACTGTGACCCCAACAGAGCGCGAACCGAGCGGGAGTAGCGATCGTGCCGCGGCAGCGGCCGGCGAAGCGCCGGAACCAGTAGTCCGGAAAGTTGGATTTCGATAACGTGACTATATTCGAGCGTATGAGGCAGTGAAATTACGTTTACCCCTTACGTTAAAAATTTATGTAGCTGATAACCGTTCGAAGTGTCAAGTTTGATAAAATTAACAAAATTTAATAAATAGTTTATAAGTCAATTTCCTCAATGAAATCAGTTGTAAAAATACCAAAGGTTTGTTTGTTAAAATATTCTTTAGTCAACTGTTTATCGACCAAACGTTCATTCGATCAGCAGCAAAAATATTTTTTTAGTTTTTAGTTAAAAGAATTTATTCTCAAAAAGACATACAGAGTCACTTCCATGAGAACATAATAAAAAAGATATTAATTATCATAAGGTAACGGTCACCGTAAAGAAAGGGACCCATTTGGCCGTATCAATCTCAAAGTTCAACTATTTAGTCTTAAAATACCAAATGTTTGTTCGATAAAAACTCTTTTGGTCAATTGTTCATTCGATCAGTAGTAGAATGGCCTAATGTTTTATCGGTCACACGTCAAATGATCAAATGAATTTCGGTTACCAGTGGGAAACCCCTTGATAAGTACTACTAGTAATGTAGGTACTAATGGTAAATGACTTTGAATTTACCTTTATCTATCCAATATCTTCGTTTGTTTTTGTGTATGAAATATAGTTCAAGGCAAAAAGTAGATTACTGTGACTGAAGCTAAGTGCTATTCAGTATAACTGTAACTTAAATGTAAATGTTTATAATTTATTGTAGTTTCTCTCATAAGTGAAGTTATGTAACCTCTCATAATTAATTAATTAATCAGGCATGACATTAATTAAACTGAGTTTATGTAAATATCACGCTAGATGGCGCTTCATTATTTATGTATAAAAATTCCTATGCAGGTGATTTCTCTATTATATCAATAAGTTTAAAATTCAAACCGAAATTCAATATTCAACCGTAATATCCGTATTTGGCTATCTTGCTACCATTAATACAAAATTTATAATAAATGCCTATTTATAAATTATTACTTCACAAGGCCAAGGTGCATAACGGTAAGGTTAACGCACTCCGGATACACGGACTATACCAAATACATAAAAGGTAATATAAAAGTGTTTAAATTTCATTTTCAATGGTAGATAAATTAAAAATAACAGTAATTATTTATTATTGTGCTATTAATAGATAAGATATAACTGGATAACGTAGTTATTTGTTGTGCCATTTTTTTAGGTTACCTACGTATAAATTTATAAGTTATTTTATTTCATTTCGTTTCATTTTAAAGGCGTCACAATAATAGAAAATGGAAATAAGCTATAACAGAATTCTACGTTCAAATTGCCATAACATTCATATTAGGTTACTTAAGATACTGCACGAAGAGTGATGTTAACATAACATAACATAACATAACTTCACGCCTGTATCCCCGAAGGGGTAGGCAGAGGTGTATTGCAGTTATTTTAATGGATATAATATATGTATAGATATATAAAAAAACCACTCGTTTTACAGTATAAGATAGATATATAAAAAAACCACTCGTTTTACAGTATAAGATAAGCATAAAAATATTTAAACTAACGCCAGAGAAATGAAGCCAATGAAATGCACTTGCAACATAGATAAGTAACGAAATTTATTTTCATATCAGTGTAATGCTGGTGTAATTCTACATCTATACCAACGAAAATTAATATTAAAAATATACTCAAGATATATCTAATGTCTCTTAAGTTGCGTGATTTGAAAATGAATTGGCTAATTCATTTTAATACGGTATGTATTTAGATGACTCAAATAAACTTTCATTTAAATGTGAACGCATTAACTAAGCAGTTATCGTCATGTTTATTGAATTACCAACTTTGCTAACTTTCGTTTTACTTATTAAATTCTATGTAACTTTGCATTAGATTGTTTCGATTTCATTGTGAATGCAATATGACTTATGAATACAAAACTAGTTTCAGGGTTATTTATCAATTACGTCTAGCATCATTTTAATATTATATGTGCGACATATGCAACTGAAGTAGAAATAAATGAGATGTTTAATTCTGCAAAAGATGTACACAAAAAAACCGGCCAAGTGCGAGTCGGACTCGCACACCGAGGGTTCCGTACAAACCTGTAGGTATATAAGTAAAAGTTCACCCATCACGACAATCGACTCATAGTTATGGTATTTTCAAAAATATTTTTTATTATATGATGTAACTAAAAATTTACGGTTTTCGCAATTTTTCCTTTATCTGTACTATAAGACGTTACTTCGCACCAATTTTCAAGATTCTAAGTTCACGGGAGTACCCTGTAGGTTTTGATTACCGTGCCAGTTTCAAAAATTTGCGGAAATTTGAGGCATAAACGGTTGTATCTTTTGATTGCTTTGACTTAGAAGTTTGATTTTTTCGCAGCTCCAAGGGACAGTAGATGTGAGTATTAGGTATAAATTTCAGTTTGATACCTCCCCGCGTTCGTGAGAAAAACGGTCTTGACAGACGGACGGACGGACAACGAAGTGATCCTATAAGGGTTCCGTTTTTTCCTTTTGAGGTACGGAACCCTAAAAAGGAAAAATAAAACAAAATCATCATCAGTTGAACATCAGTCCTAGTTGCACCAAAAGCTTCTTTGCTTTTACTGCCGTTTAACACTCCTATCCCCGAGAGAACGCCTGTACCAGTCTCGTTCATCAGCTGATCTGACGATAGCGTACGTCAACAAAGCTCCTGATATTACGAACTTCTATAGACTACGATAGGTGCTTACTATAAAGCTGCGCGAAAGCTTTTACCACGATTGTGGTACAAAATAATCATAATTCAATAGAAGAGTACTGTTACTTAATTAGAATAAAATGTTGTGCAACAATTTTTCCCTTTGTTCTGAATATACGTATATGTATATAAATTCCTCAGCAGGTCAGTGAAGTTTATGGTGCGTAAATCTGCATGCAATTTCAACAACCGAAACAATTGATGAGTGATTTCATCTATGGTTGCTAACAGATCTGTATCTTTACATATCCAATGCTAAGGTGATGAGCAGGGGTACTGGACTAGGAAATCTTCTCGAAGTGCACCTTGCTGACAGAGGTGGTAATCTCTCTGCCTTTCTTTTAGTGACTGTTCGTGCTTCTTGGCTAATGCTTTACCAAAGCAGAATACGTTTATTATTCCTCAGCTTTTAATCCGTTTTTCCGATAAGCGGCGGAAACAGTGTAGAGATAGCGAGAGGGGAGACGGATTCAAAGTCTCTGAGTTCTTTTGTGGTGGTGAACATAGCTCAGCACATAACTCCACCAAGTGAAGCAGTATGCCTGGCAGACATTATATCTATATTATTACTAGCTTGAAAAGGCTCTGGCCCAGGTGTTCCTCTCCGGGTCAGAAGGTCAGACGGAAGTCGCTTTTTTATTTTTTTATTTTTATACCACTAAGGTGGCAGACAGTGCTTGTCTGCCACAGCCCACCTGATGGGAAGCGGTTACCGCGGCCTATGGACGTGTACAACACCAGTGGCGTCACACTCGCGCTGCCGACCCTGTAAAGGAAAGGGGATGGGAAAGGAGTTTGGGAGGGGATGGGAAAGGAATTTGGGAGGGGATGGGAAGGGAGTTTGGGAGGGGATGGGAAAGGAGTTTGGGCTCCGGCACTCTCACTGACCACACGGAACGCAACAGTTCAAATACTGTTACTTGGCGTCGATATTCTGTGAGAGGGTTTTGCTTCCCCGGTCGAGTCGGCCCATTCATGCAACGGCCAAAATGACTGTTACTTGACTCTACCACTTCAAGAAATCGCTTCCATAAAATCAGTATAAATCCATTGCACAGTCTGTATATACATATATATATATATATATATATATATATATACATATACACATATAATGTTTATATTTAATGTATATATACACTGAATGCGTGCTATGCAATGGATTTATATATCTTATATATATGTACAAAAATACATGAATTCGAATGTTGAAATTTAGCTAGGACAGCTCTGTAGGTATATATTGCAGGTTTTCGATATTTCGATATTTTAGAGTACCACGTCTACCAACGCTCGGAATATATTATATACGCCAAAACAATTAATTTCGTTTTACCTGTAGTGTAGTGTTAGTATTCCGACAATTAATTATGTATCCATTCGGGTTCTAGTTTGTCGATAAAATCTATCATACGATAGCATGATCTTATCATCATTATAAATAAATGTCAGCAGTTTCATTGTTTTGTCAACAAGGTATTATCGTGGGTCGTATGTAAATATTCATTATTTTACTGTATTTTTTGGTACCTTTTTTTTTTTTTTTATCATTATTTATTTTCTTTTGGTTGGATTATCCACATATTAATACACCTCTGGCTACCCCTTCGGGGATACAGGCGTGAAGTTATGTTATGTAAACAAATAAAAAGACTTGACTTTTTATAGTACATTACGATATTAGTGCGTAAAGATGGTTATAACATGCGAGGCGGAATTTCAGCCCGAGCCGAAGGCGTAATTGAGCCGAGCATGTTATAACCAATACGCACTTATATCGTACGACGTTTTTTAACACATTTGCGAGGAAAAAGAAAAAAAAAACATTTTATATTTTGTTCATTTTTAATTATTGAAACAGTTACTTAGTGAAATTAACAGCGCTGCCTACTGACTGGCGCCGCGCAGGAATTAGTTTGAAATTTGAATAGCAACAGCGCGCTGCTCACTCGCTGGAGTCGTGCGGCGGCGATCAGTTCCATATTTGAAATGGCAAATAATACTGTTATGGAATTTGTATGGACTATAACTTAACTATTTGCTGTGGTAACACGCGTTTGTTATGACTCGCTTTACATATTTAAAAGCGGTGGAATTACATCAGCTTTACGAGCAAGGGTGTTAAAAAATATTTTATTGCTGATAACCGCCAACTTCGCCCGTGCAGTGGTCGGTTATCGTTTTTTGGCTATATCTCCAGTTCTACTATATAGCCTATGTTACTCAGTGATAATGTATCTTTCTAAAGGTAACAGATTTTTTTTATATCGGTCCAGTACTTTAAAAGTTTATTTGTTACATACAAAATGCAAATCTTTCCTCATTATAATATTAGTGTAGATATATAATGAATATAAATAAGTTAAATATTAATATTTTTAATATTAATATTGTATATTATATAGTGTAGAAGTGTAGATGTAGATTTTAAGCTATTGGCGAGCTTTAACCTCCTTTAATCCCAGTGCCAATTCCGGTTGCCGTCGAAGCTTGCGCATTGGAGTCCGGCTTACGTTCTCCTACTCCTCTTTTCCATGATTAGGTTAGATTGGCTTTTATGATAGAATCTCGTCCATCAATCAGCAGGTGTACTGGCTTGCAGGTGAGTTTGGCTTGGGCTCCCGAAGGTCTTGGTAGCATTTGATAATGCGCGGTCTTCTCTCTAGAACTGCTTTGCTCGAGAGGATCGATCTTTTACCACCTAAATGCAGAATAATGGAAGACCATCTTAGTATAATTTGTTGATCTCTAATAGACTTAATTTTAAATATTAGAATATAATATCATTGTCAATAAACATGTATATAAAAGAGCACAAAGAGAAATGAGAGAATTATTATATAAATTGCCTGTTGCCACTGTAATGTATTCGAAAATTATGTAAATAATGTTATAATTTATCAATAGGCGTATTTCGTAAGATGATTCATCCGTTTGTATGCAAACAAACTTATTATGTTACATTATTTGTGTTTATAAATTGCTTGTCAAAGGGTTAAAGGTTAAGTAATATTATATGTAGCCTTTAGAAACTCTTTTCATGCCACATGGCCCCAACATGGTCCCAGTTGTTCCGATTCACCTCGGAGCCAGGAGTGTACTTTCTTTTATCATATTCTTTTTGAATGCTATGTATATCTATCTATACTATTGTAAATAAGTTGTGTCTGTATATTGGAGATATTAAAGAAAAATACTTGGGTTAAGTTAAATGAACGATCCAGAAATTAAAATTTTTTTTTTGGAATTCTTGTCAGTCTATCTGTTTGTCGGTTGGTTCACGATGGATGCAAAAACTACTAAACAAATTTTAATGTGGTTTTTTTCTACTAGTTAGGTCTTGGTCAGACTTAAAATCTGCCGTATGTTTGATTGCAATTGGTTAAGTAGAACTGGCGATATGACCAAAAAACGAAAACCAACGGAGCTGCGGGCATCAGCTTGTATTACTATATTATGTACAGGAGTGACCTCCGTCTGAACCCGTGTGGGAAAACTTGCGTCAGAGCCTCGTCCATTGATCAGCTGGAACTAGCTTCCAGGTTAGGTTGGCTTGGGCCCTGAAGATAAGCTCTAAGAGCACACGTTGTTATATTGAAGTTTAATGGCATTAAAAGTAGACAAGGTTCTTTTGTGAGATTTTTTTTTCTACCATGTCTCATTTATTTATTTCTTGTATACAAGTTGATTTATGAGTGCATTTGATTTCTTTTTCATTTCATGGAGCACGCTTGTCTAGAACGTGCGTTACTTAAGAAACAGTTATGGGACCAAATACCATCAAATTTAAGGCCCCGAGACAAGACGATATAGAAAGGTACTTATTAGAACAAAAACTATGACATAACTACTGTCTTCGCTAAAAAAATACATAACAAAGTCACAAATGGGCTATTGCAAAGCTAGATTTCGTAGCGACGCTTCTTCATTATTAAAAATGACTGCAAATGTAATTAAACTGCATTTCAGAGCCTTTCAAACTACCTCTCATGTGTGTAAGCTTATGTAGGTATGGTTTGCAACTAACACATTATGATTATATAGTTGAAATGTATTGGAATTTTAAATTTTTGTACATACTTCCAGACATCGAACTTTTTAAAATCTTGCTAACATCTTTTTAGGGTTCCGTACTCAAAGGGTAAAACGGGACACTATTACTAAGACTCCGCTATCCGTCGGTCTGTCTCTGTCACCAGGCCACCACCACACCACAGCCCGCCACATGAAGCTTGATAGTTAGACAGTTGAAATTCTTACAGAAGACGCATTTCTGTTGCCGCTATAACAATAAAACAGAACAAAATAAATATTTAAATTACGTTTGTTGTATGGGAGCCCCATACAACAAACGTAATTTTTTTTTGCTCGATATTTATAATGGCGACAGGACAATAGATATAGATACCCCTTGAGATATTCCCAGAATATTGAGTTATATGATTCACTTTAAAAATAAATAATTAAATTAAAATAAAATTAATATTGAAATAAAACTATTATCGCGGTTTATTTGATGTTATTTTATATTTTACATTGATCCCGATGTTTCCCGTGAGTCTCCCCGTGACCATGGCTGCTGAAAAGCAACCGAAACGTCGGGATCAATGTAAAATATAAAATAACATCAAATAAACCGCGATAGAATTCGTTTAAAATAGTTTTATTTCAATGTGTAACATTCGCGTAAACTTCCAGCAATATCATATAAAATTAATATTTAAGTGGGGATACAACCATACAATAGATATGATTGTTTTGCCGTTTTTATAGATAATGGTACGGAACTCTTCGTGTGCGAGTCCAACTCATACTTGGCCGGTTTTTTATACTGCTCAGGTAACGAATAAGTCTAATAAGCCCACTGACCAACCTGGCCTGTCAATACTTGCAACATTATTAGTGTCACAGGTGTATATGGGAAGAAGGTGAGGAAAGATAGAATAGAATAGAATAGAATTTATTTGCTTATAAACACGGTAACAAAGGTCTTAAGTTATGTGTAAGCACATGTTGAAAAGAAGAAAGTAGGAAGCCATACAAGATGTAGCACTGACGAAGAAATTTATTATTAAAGATCATGAAGATGGATCAACAAATTATGACAAATAATAGCTTATAAGTAAGCTGGTATTCATGATCTATCTATTCTATGTATTCTTGAGTAACCACAGTTGCTATCTGTACAAATGAAATGAGAGCCTTTATTCATCAACATTACAGTTTGTGCATTATCGTGTGTACATGTTGAAACATCATTAAACAATGATTTCGCCAAAATTATCTAAGAGTCACGTGCAGAGAATGATGTGCTATTCGCGTACGATGGACCATTACATACTGACGAGATTCACTTGAAAAAATACCCAGTTCAAATAGGGGTAGAGTTTAAAATTAAAGTTGAGTATATTTTTAAGCAATTTTCGTATTCTATCTATGATGAGATCTCCTTTATTACTTTATTTATTCATATTTGATTTAATATACATCTAAGGTTATTAAAATTGCTACATGTATCATCAGATAGTTCCTTGTTGTGTGTAGATTATTGTGTTCAATAGAAATGTATGACAATGCATACACAGTAGACTTTTATTTATATTTGTAAATCTCTCCGTTCTTTGAAACTTTATACAATTGAATATCAATTTCAATGATCCACTTATTTATTCATACTGCCAGCGCAGTACTTCCTTTTAAATCTTTTTGGACTTTTTATAGATATGCGCCGTGCGAGAACGCTGTACAAAGCCGAAGCAAGTCAATCTTAACCGAACTCTTGATCTTCTTCTGTTCAAAATTCGAATATGTACTGTATTTTTATTTATTAGTAGTAAAATCGTATTTGTTTTTTTTTAGTTTTAGTTAAGTATTCTATTTTTATTATGATTTATATGATTTGATAAAATGCTTATTAAAATGGGTTAATTGCCTGAAATAAATATATCCATTCATCCATTCATTCAAAATTACGATTTTTTATCATACCTATGTACACTATTACGTACTAGTAGTACTATTATAATATAACGGGATGTTTACCGTTTTTAATTTTTTTACTTACGATATCGGCAGCGTTACAAGCAGTACAAACGCCATGATTATTGTTCTGCAAGCTATTTCTAATATTAGGCAAACCTATCGGTCTACCCTCTTTCTCATTAGGTTTTTTAGGCGTGTCATATCGGAAACTCCATAAAACAAATAAATATTGAAATAACGCATCACTTGGACTTTTCCACTGTATATTTAATTAACCCAGCGGCATTCTCAAAGTTTTTTAAGGTATATCTAGTAAGTAGGTAAAAGGTAAATGCCATCAATCGGCAGTGTAAATAAAAACGAACCGAAAAGAGTCCAAAATCGAATAAACATTGTAAATATCTCAAATTATTACAAAGGTAATTTAAATGAACATATGAATCTAAAATCATATCCAATATTATGACTGGTAAGTCACTGCATCGTTGATGCTCTTTTTATTTAAATTACATATATAATTGCTTTTTGTACTATATATCTACTTTTTGTATACAACTTTTATATCTTCTATTTATGAAATTAAGAAAACAATATCTGTTTAAAATTAAGGTCTACATTATGTAACACGGAGATGTTGCATAGATTGTAATGACTTGGTCTCTCGACCTTTTTGTCTGTATTTTAAATAATTATTATATAGACAGCTTGTAAGTATCATGCATGCCGAGGTGTTACTTTAAACTAAAAAAATCATCAACATACAATGTTACGTCAGCGAAGAAAATATTACAAAAACGAATAGCATTGAGATTAAGGGGATAAGCCATCTTGACATCTCGACCTCATTATTTGCGATGCATACTAACTACGGAACTTACGATCTAACGATAGCAAATTCATTCCTAGGCGGAATCAGAGTTCGCTTACTTTAATAGCAACTTAACGACCTTACTTGAATAAGGAATTGAAATCTGTATGCAATATATTTAAGTAGTTTTCTATGCGGTAAGCTCTGTTTACCGCTTAAACACAGTCATAATCGGCGTGTATCAACATTCTAATGACTGTCGGAGGTCCAAATAATTCATTTACTGAGGAAAACCACTTTGCACGTTATTTAAAAAATAACGACTTTGCATCTCATAATTGGCGACACCAGCTTTCTTTTGGGATTCTTCTTTTCTCGATCTATTGTTAGAAACAGTAGCTATATTTTATAAATTACTACTTATAAATTAGCTACGCTAACAAACAGAGCTAAGGTCAGCGAAAACTGATGAGGGCAATAAAAAATATCCGGCTTAGAGTAGCCGGTGCGGTGTGGTGCCGAGTAGGTGTAAGAGCGCTTTCACATTATAATAGGCGTTTTAGTCGCACTACAGCATCGCTGCAAGCGGAACTCTATTACAGCGACAGCAGTTACAAAGCTGGCGCTAGCGCCTACACGACTCCATCGCGCTTTATAGCCGTGGTTTTGACATGGTGTGTGATGGTTTTATAATTTGCGATATACTACAGATCTTTCACGACATTTATCTAACGCCGGCGCCGTCTAATCGTAAGCGGCTACGTGGCAGTCGGCTACCGCTACTCGCAGCTCTGCTCGCACGACTATCGCACTGCAACCGCACTAGGTACTTATAAATGTTGATACCCAGCCGTGCTACAGCAGCACGAGTCAGAAGCGCTTATAATTAAGCTGGAAAACAAGCTATACTTTCGGTGATGCCGCTGGAATAGTTTGTATTTACATAAACCTATGACAGCCTTGTGAAGATTGCGCTATCGGTTTTTCAAATAACTTAAACTTTCCACTGTTGCCCTCCTGATGGTATGCGAAGTTGTTAACCCAATCTTTGATGTAACATTAGAACTTCACAACATTTAGCATGTTTCGAACGCGGTGAGAAGTGACACAAGTTGTTGTTTATTTGACAGTCAAATTATGGTTTAGAGTAGATTATTTATATTTTAACTATTATTAAGTTATTTTAAACTAGGTTTATTTTAAATAATGACTCTCAGACCAGAATATGTGTATGAGGTTTTGTCTTATTCATTATTACCCATTATTATTCTTTATTACGTATTTATTAATACGTATTATTAGTAGTAAGTATATCAGCTTTATAAAAACATAGAGAGCTCTACAAACCGAACCTAGGCGATCTTAGCCGGACACTTTCTCTGCTTCCCGACGTGCCAACCAAAATGCCGTTACAAATAATCCTAAAACCCGATTGCAGCGCCACGTTTCGGGTCCATTTGTGAATTTATATCATCCAGGCATCTATAAATTGAAATAGATACACACATAAAAAAATCCTCAAAATCGGTTCAGTTGTTTAGAAGTTCAGTGATACACACGTATAGAAGGTTTTTATATGAAAAAGATGGGCAATTTTTATTTTATTTTTGCGACACAATTATAAAAAGAAAAAAAACTAAAGTGTACCGAGTATGTAGTAAGTATATATATCCCGTCAATTATCCACCAAATCTTTCTAATCATTTTGTTATTGTACATTGTCTACAAACAAGCTATTTTACTCACAATTTCTTATAATTGTAAAGTCACTAACGAGCTAATTGTTTCGCAGTTGCATAACTTCTCTTAATTTCTATTGCGAAACTGTCTCTTTCCCCTGCCATATCATTATTACAACCAGAAAAATTCCCGCCATTGTTTCCGAATTTGCATTATGGCCGGTTCTTTTAGGTCGAAACTCTTGCGTAGTGTAGATGAATATGTTTATTAGGTATATACGTTTTACGGAACTGCATGTAACAATAGTAATAGTAACTGTTACATTTAATATTACGTACATAATACGTAAAGTCACGCCTGTTATCCCAGAAGGTGAAAAACCCTCATTTCATCGGCATCTGTATTTGGTCCCATAATAGGAGGTGAGCCTATTACGATTTATCGGGCACTATTTCTTTACCTACGCCACTGTGGCTGATTCTGGCTTATGCTGTCGGATTTAGAGCAGCTCTACCCTTAGTCATCTTGACGACTCCCACGGCAAGAGATAGAATAGAATACAAGGGATGGCCCCTTGTATTCTATTCTAACGGAATATACGCGGCAATAGGCAACATTAAGTTTACAGTCATTAATTTTAGTACTAAGTCAGTTAAGAAGTCTGGAGTTACTGACGTAAGGGCCTACTTTAGAATATTTCCGCAAGAGTCTTCCTGATACTCGCAAGAAATCTCTTCATACAAGCTTACTGGTACGAAAATACGTGAGGGCACTCATATTCAAATTAGAAATCCTGAAACTCTTTCTAAATGAAATATTTTGATTGAGATCACAATTACTACATGCAAACGAATTCCTGCTGTTGTTTCCGAATTAATATAATGGCTGAACGTGTTATAACGGAACTCTTACATAATATAAATGAATGTGTTGTGTTGTCTGTGTAATTACTTTTTCACCACAGATTCAATTACAATTATACATTTAATGAACTCATTGAAACAAAGTAGGTACATGAGAATTTTGAACGTTTTAACAGTGAAATTCTATCGGGGCAGGCAGCGCTCCAGTTTCGAAACAATGAAGATGCGCCAGGCTCTCATAGGTTGTACTTAAATAAAGGAAAGAAGCCAAATCACTCGAGCAAGGACGAAAACTATCGATTGCCGAAGTGTGTCAAAAAGTTAGGAAGTTATTCCAATGATATTGTCTGAAGTTTATGCGAACACATTGGAATTAAACTATTTCTAACGGATTCTATCTCGATTTATTTGATGTCATTTAATTATTTAGATTGAACCCCACGTTTCGGTTGCTTTTCAGCAGCCATGGTTACGGGGAGTCTCCCCGACAATATCATGTAAAAAACACTGAATTACAGATTCAATTCAAAAGTTAAAAATACGTGTAACACTTATCTTTTCTGCTGAAGTCGGTATAAAATCAATGTCATTCGAAACGTCTGATAATGACATCTACCCGCTGTACAGTCACCTCTATAAATATGTATACACGGTAGGGTTCCAGAAACAAGTAACCAGGGTTAACTTCAAATTTTTGTTCACAAAAAATATAGCCAAATGATGTAAACTCTTAATATTTCATAAAAATGTAACCATTATACGCCTCATAAAATGTATCAATTAATGCTTGCAAAAATATATCCACAATCAACGGTTCAATTGAATGGAAACATGCTATAATTCATATATATGTAAACACGTACTTTCAATAAAATATACTTTCAGTGAAGTTATGTAGTCTGTAGTCTAAAATATGTAGTCGTCTTTCAAGCCATTAATACCTAAACAATTGTAGGTATACAAACTATTTGTCTAGATCGTAAGTAATGATTTATTATTGAAGTGATGTCAAATGTCATTCTTAATGTCTAGTTTAATTTATTCTCAATATTATATATTATAATCTGCTATCATCTGCAGTTCACAACATTAAAATTGACGAGATCGATTATAACTTTATTTCAAAAATATCATGTACCGCATAGACAACCATACCAAGCATCGCATTGTATGTTTGAAGGAAGAGGGGCTAAGTATAACAGAAATAGCTGAAACCTTGGGAATATCAGTAAGTTCTTTTTTCTTGGTTGTGTCCACTCTTGTCCTCTCGACTCCTAAAAAAAGATTTGTTTATCTGTTTCCTGTCAACCCTAAATATAGTCCACACTCGACCCCTAGGGTTCGAAACTGGTTTTCATACAAAAGTCAGGTATAGCTTGTCCACTTTGAACCCCTAGTTTAAAATGTGTACCTAAAATTTAAATTTTGGGTAAATGAATAAATGGCAAATGATTTAGATACAAATTATATCGCTGATATTTTAGTAAAATACTACGCAACTATAGTGTAAACTGACGATTTTACAATGAAGTGTATATTAAGGGTCGAGAAGAAACTAAAATCGGACTGGAAAATAAAAACCACTTTCTATCCCCCAAGGTCGAGATTAGACCATAGTTTGAGGTCCAGTGGACATATTAGTTATTAGGGGTCGAGAGTGGACTCAACCTTTTTCTTAACCTGTTTAAATAAATGAATGTAAGAAGTTTTCTTTATATCATACTTACGTATATTATTTTTACAGAGAAAAACTGTCTATT
Source organism: Cybosia mesomella (assembly GCA_946251805.1). NCBI lineage: Eukaryota > Metazoa > Arthropoda > Insecta > Lepidoptera > Erebidae > Cybosia > Cybosia mesomella. Next base: position 20,797,442 of record OX276402.1, on the reverse strand, counting down.
TATGGTCCAACCGTTGGGAAAATGAGGGAGTAATACAAAATCATGTATCATTTGGACGTCCACGTAAAATGTCGGCGGATCAAGAGAGGCATTTGATTGATCATATTCGACAGGGAGCTTTTATTAGCACTTCTATTATTGCAACAAATTATGAAGTATCACCGTCTACAATTCGTCGCCGATTACACAGCAGTGGTATTCACCATAGACAGCCTGCTAGAAAGCCGATTCTAACTGAAAGGCATAAATTACAGCGATTGAACTTTGCCAATAGGTACTTGAATTATGATTTTAGCACTGTGTTATTCTTAGATGAAAAAGTGTTTTGTACATCTCAAGATGGAAGAGTCTCATTATGGCGACCCAATAACACACGATATTTGCAAAACAACGTTTTACCTAACCGCAGAAGCGGTAGGTTATCGCTTAATTTTTGGGGATGGATGTCCTGGAGTGGTCCTGGTGAACTCATTGAAGTAACCACACGTTTAAACAGTCTGCATTATCGGGATATTTTATCGGAAGTTCTTATTCCAACGGCCAACGCAGCCTTCGGGGGTAACAGGCCCATAACATTTATTCAAGATGGTGCTTCTGTACACAATTCAAGACTAGTACAAAGATGGATTGATAATCAAGATAATTTAGAATTAATTAAACTACCACCCAAAAGTCCTGATTTGAACCCGATAGAGAATCTGTGGGGATTAATGGTTCAGGACTTCGAGTCCACTAGAGCTAGAAATATTAATAATTTAAGAGATCACGTTTTTGAGCTGTGGGATTCCTTTAGAGGTTCCTCAATATGCTCGAATATGGTTTCTTCTATGCCAGAACGATTACAGGACGTAATTAATAATAACGGTGGATATACAAGATTTTAATTCAATTTATTTGTTTACCTATTACTTTAATAATAGAATTTTAAGTTTTACTGATCAAGCTAAGTTTGTTTTATGTTTATAATGTTTTCAGTGAGCGGTGTTAGCTAAGTTAGATTTAAATATAAAATATAGTATTAATTAATAATATCATGTTTTATTTCTTTGTGGTACCCATGGAGGAGGGACACCCCTTGGAGAATCACGGGCAAAAGTTTTTGCTGAATTGAAAGTAAAAAGTAAAAGTAAAAGTAAAATTTTCTTTATTGTACGACAAAATACACAAAAATATAAAAAGAAAAAGAATAGAAATTTGTCTACATAATAATGTACAATGGGCGGCCATATTGTAAGCAACAATCTCTTCCAGGCAACCTTTGGATGGACAGGAGTGTATAGTAATGAAAAGTGGGTTTTTGGTGTAAGAAAGCAATTACTGAAATGGAATAATAATAACGAACATGAATACCTACATACAGTACGTACAATACCCATACACAATATATACAATACATACAATACAAACAATACATACAATACATACAATACATACAATATATATATATATATATATATATATATATATATATATATACACCATATACCTGTACAGACATGTACAGTTATGAAGTATAATTAATATACTGACTTATATTGACAGATAGTACCTATTCAGTCACCAACTTTTAGAATGATCCCAACGTTTGAGCTCGCCTAATAGACACCGGTAGCGCATTCCATAGGCGTGCAGCCACAACAGTAAACGATTTAGTACAGTAAACACTTCTTCCGTAGCATAAATAAATATTTTTGTATCCTTTCACATTTAATAATTGTTTATATATTAATGGCTTGAAAGACGACTACATATTTTAGACTACAGACTACAGAACTTCACTGAAAGTATTTTTTTTGAAAGTACGTGTTTACATATATATGAATTATAGCATGTTTCCATTCAATTGAACCGTTGATTGTGGATATATTTTTGCAAGCATTAATTGATACATTTTATGAGGCGTATAATGGTTACATTTTTATGAAATATTAAGAGTTTACATCATTTGGCTATATATTTTGTAAACAAAAATTCGAAGTTAACCCCGGTTACTTGTTCCTGGAACCCTACCGTGTATACATATTTATAGAGGTGACTGTACATGCACATGTTTTCCCGTTTGGGTTGTGTTGCTGGAAACGTAGAGACCCCAACGTCGGGTTCTATGTAAAGAAAATAACATCAAATAAATCGCGACGGATTCTCCGTTAAAATAATTTTATTTCAAAATTATTCGAAGTATAGGAAGCGTCCTCTTTCAATTGAGACAGAACACCGAACAGTAAGTTGTTTAGGTCAAATTAGGTAATCTGAGGGCCAATTCTCGTAATAAAAAGATGTTCAAAATTCAGTCTCAATCTAGTCTCGATCTCCCAAATGTCTAAAAAGGTGTTCTCGTAACATAATTTTGTTGAAAATATTGAAAATTTTATTACGAGAATCGGTCTGTCGTACTCTCATCGTCGTTTAGCAACATATTTTACTCTAGCTACGAATTTAACTAATGATTTATTCAATTCATGAAATGAATCTCGTACACCCATTTTAGGGCGAAGATATAAAAGACAACATAATAACGCAACAAGACAACTGGCGAATCGTGGGTGTGTAATACACCTCTGCCTACCCCTTCGGGGATACAGGCGTGAAGTTATGTTATTATTTTATAAACATAACATAAACTCACGCCTATATCCCCGAAGGGGTAGGCAGAGGTGCTAGCACCCACATTTCGCCAGTTTATGTTTAGGTCCCAATGTAATAGGTGGCCTATTGCCATTAACCGGGCACTTATAAACCTGCGATAAATACACACATAACTTCGAAAAGCATCGAAAAGTCATTGGTGTGCGCCATGGTAAAACCTGGGATCGAACCCGAGTCCTCGTCTCAGCAGTACATTACCCATACCACTAGGCTACCGCGGCTTTTATTTATGAAATAACGAATTCAAAAATGTTTTCAATCTCTTTGTCTAATATATCTGTTAAAAGACATTTGAATACAATAATTGTTGCGAAATTAATAATACCTTAAGTCATTTCTCAATACACAAAATTCATTATTACGAGTACTTAAAGCTAAAAACCTCTTTTCACGTAATGACTATCAATTATTCAATTTTTTTTCCTAAATGATAAATTACACTTTATCCATTAGTGGTAAGATCTTTTTGTAGTGGTCTGAATTCAATCACGAATTGCCACCGAATTCATATGGGTACATCTAATACCGGGGTGTGTGTTGGGTAACCTCCTCGAGTGTCGCTCCGATTCCGATCCCGCTGCAGTCCGGGGGGAACGGAATCGGAGCGGCCGGTACACCCTGGGCGGCGGTCAATGGCTTCCCCTTCACCCCTTCATAGGGTTGGCATTGATCGTCGGCCAATACCCAACGTGGCGGGAACACATCGCTCTCCGTACTCCTCTGCTTTCAGAGGAGACAGGATGAGCGATGCTGTTAGTGGTGAGATGGCCCAGGGTCAGCCGGGGTGCGAGGGATATGCTCTATGGGTAACCTTACACCCCGGCGTCGAAGACCCGAGACGGCGTGCGGTTTTAGTCGGTGCAAGCCCGACATAATACCCCCCGCTGGCCGGCGGGGGGTATCCGAAGGGATTTCCGCACGATAAAAAAAAAAAAAAAAAAAAGGGTACATCTAATACCATTGGGCAAATTTTACGTTATGTAGATAAATGCATTCAATTAAATTTATGGACCCGTGTTTCTCACAACTACCGTAGATTCAATTTATGATTTCATTTTTGGTCGGTATAGTCAGACGAGTTCCAATCGTGTTCACATAATTATTTTTGTGATAAATGCTCCTGCTTAGAAAACTTCATTTGCTATTTGAATAATATTTTTTGAATAGTTATTGATGTACAAGAATGAAATTCGTTACACTTAAATACATGTTATGAAACTTCTCAGACAACATAATAACGCAACAAGACAAATGTCGACACATGAGATCTCACATATTGTATATGTAAGGCTGGAAGCACATTGCATAACTAGTTCTGATTGTAATTGCAAAATGCATAGGATAGTTAAGTTAATATTATTACTATCAGTGAGATTTCACCGAAAATACAATTAAGTACTAAATCCAAATAATTATGGTTAAGTACCTACTCATTAAGCATTTCATTTTATTGGCATACTTCTTTTTTTAAATTTATTTATTAAATTATATTTGTACATGTGCTACATTCTTTGTCCCCCAAAACCGAGTTGATGGTTTGACTGGGGGATCTAGTCTCCGTACAATTCTCTAATATAATATAATACAAATCGCGACTGTTTAAATACACTTACAATGACTTATGACATAGAATAGAATAATTATAATGACAACAAACCGCTATCGTTATGATAACGGAATGTACCCAATCATTGTAATAAATCTAAAAAATATCTTTTAAGTTTTTTCTTACACACCAATTTGTCTGGTTCTTCTCTAATGTCAAACGGCAGACTATTCAGATAATAAGGTATTCGTTTTTTCAATGTTCTATCACCGTAATAATTGTGTATTCTTGGAACAATATATCTGCCGGTGGTCATCGAGCGAGTGTTGTATTCATTAGTTACTTTCGTTAGGTTAGTCTCTCGATTGCCATGATTATTGACTAAAAGTAGGTACTTGTGTTTTAATGTAACTGGTAAGATTTTACAAATTTTATATAATTTATTGTAATCATTCTTATATTTTTCTTTAACCTTTTTGCTAATGAGTAATTTTATAAACCTGATTTGAATTGCTTCTAGTTTTTCAATGTATGATTTAAATGTAAGACCGTAACAATCGAGGGCATAACTGATTATTGAATCCACCAGTGACATATATATACATATTAGTGTACTGATAGGAACCTTATAACTAAGGTGATAAAATTTACTTAATAGTATTCTAAGCTTATCACAAATATTTTCTATATGATGACAGACTGTTGTGTTCCAGACAGCCAGAAATGCCGGGTAAAACCCTTTCTGGTGGTTCGGTCCGAAATACCTATTGTTAGTCATAAAATGACACATTTTTGTTTGTAGAATTGAGAAAAATATTTTTGAAATTGTGTTAGTTAGTGCTACTAACTAACACAATTTCAAATATTAAAAAAATACTATTCTATTAGATAAGCTTTACTAGTGAGCCTCGTATTTAGTTTCTCAATCAAGTGACATATTTTTTTAAATTTATATTTATAGCATTTTTCTTCTCTTATTTCATATTTTAACTAATACTCGAACTTACTACTTGTAAGGATTCCTGTATGTTTTTCTGACAGCTCTTATTTACGGAATATCATAATAATTTAACCTTCAATTAGGTTTACAGATGGCAAAAAAACGTGAAACTTATGCCACCACTGAAATTTTACACCAAAAAGTAACAGTAAAGTAAAGTAAGTAAAGAATTGTAACTGATTTGTTTTAAAATGAAGTTGAACAAAAGTAAGCTTTTTTCCAGAAAATAGATTTTATGGATATTGTCGGAAGTTTCACACACATTGAAATTAAACTATTTTTAACGGATTTGATGTTATTTTATTAGACCCCACGACCCTCTAGTACAATTCCAAGGGAATGCACCTACCTTAGAGGAAATAGAGAGACAAATAAAAAAGAAATCATCTTAATCGGCTCCGGGCCCTGATGGGGTTCCATATATAGTGTATAAAAAATGTCCAACAATTCGTAAACATCTCACAAATATATTCAGTAAAATCTGGTCAGAAAAGAATATACCAGTCGCATTTGGCGAAGCGGTTTTCGTTCTCGTTCCAAAAAAACATGAAGTGACCCATCCTAAAGATACTAGACCGATAAAGGTATGTTGCATAGACCTAGAAAATGCATTTGGCTCAATTCCACATTACCTTATGATATACGCGTTGCAATGGTATACCTTTCCATCCGTGGTCATAGAGATTCGCGTCGTATTACTCACAGCTAAAATTTGCTATAAGCTTCCAAAAAGTACACACAGAACCATTACGGTATAATGTGGGACTGTTTCAAGGATGCTGCTTGTCGCCAATAGCATTTAACCTAGTAATTAATATCTTAATCACCAAGTTAATACGTCACGAAAAGAAATAGGGTTATCGGTTTAAAGTAAATAACAAATATTCAGAGTCCACTGAGTCTGCTGACGATCTCGCAATACTGACGCGTAATCCAAAACAATGTCAGGAACTATTAAAGGAAATTGATGAGTTCTGTTCGTGGACAAATGGACTGAGGACAAAGCCTAGTAAGTGTCACTGTCTGTGTCTGGGTAGGCGGGACACCAAATTCACCTCCTACGACCCGGGACTCTTCATAGGGGGTAAACCTGTTTCCATAGTCGCTGAATCGGTGCCATTTAAATTTCTTGGGAGAAAGATAGACTATAAAGGACGCACACCATCCTTAGATGAACTTGTCGATATGTTTATAAATGACCTAAATAAGATAGATCAGCTACCACTGAACAATATCAAAAAAGCTTGGATATATTATGACAACTACTTAACATCACGTCTGACTTGGCCTTTTCTGGTATATGAATTCGGCAAAACCCTACTGGCGAATATAGATGCAACTGTCCTAAAATCACTAAAATCGTGGCTTGGACTAGCGCATTCTGCTGATCCCTCTGCTCTATTTAGGGATCAAAATAATTTTAGGATGAAACTAAAGAAATCATCGGAGCTCTATAAACACCTTAGAGTTACCAAAGCCCACATCTTAGGTAAATCCCAAGATGACACAGTCAGGGCACTCCCGAAAGATAATAACGCGTCCGAGCTTGAATCTAGACTCATATTACATAAACGATTTGTGATACAGAACCCCAGTCGAACAGAGTGGGGTTGGGAGTACGAGAGCCAGAAAGGGACCAGGATATACTTAGGTCCTTTCTAAAACAAGACGAAAATGGTAAATCATTTTATATCGTGTTGTTTTATATCGTGTTTTGTGCAAAGTGTTTAATTACGTATGGTCACTAATTATTACATGTGACACAGTATATATTCGATATGCCTCCTATAAGACGAAGCAATTTAGGTAGAAGAACCCGAAATGGTACCAACCATGTCGTCAACTATCCACCGGAATTTTTAAGCTCGCTGGATTTGCCAGGATTGCCACCTCACAATCTTCAATTAAAGATTGGATCGGTAGTTATAATGTTGCAAAATATCAACCAACCGCGTCATTGCAACGGCACACGGTTAGAAAAAATTACTGAACAACGTGATAGAAGCAACTATACTGAAAGGAAAGTATAAAGGAGTAGATGTTTTGATACCACGCATCCCAATGATTCCGACTAATGTACCATTTGAGTTCAAAAGACCACAGTTTCCAGTGCAGCTTGCTTTTGCTATGACCATAAACAAGTCCCAGGGGCAATCATTAAGTCTTTGTGGTATTAATCTAAAAAACCCATGTTTCTCACATGGTCAATTGTATATTGCCTGTTCCCGTGTTGAAAAACCATTAGATTTGTTTATCTATGCGCCAGGTAATCAAACAAAAAACATCGTATATCACAAAGCACTACAACGAAAATAAAACTGATTTTTGTTAATAACTATGATTCACTTGATTAACAATAAAGCGATAACTTACTTTTAAATGCTTACATGCTTACTTACTTTTATTTAATTATTTTTTATTACAGATTCATGATTTTGTATTTATAGTATCGCAAACTTATCTGTTCAGGTGGATTGTGCTATTGAAAATGAATAATGTCACTACACATGGTACACAGGGTACATGCACCCATTATAAACTATACCATCACAAGAACATAACCAGAATAGATGAGTTTGTCTGTTGTAATAAGTTGTTGATTATTGTAGGTATGTTTATTAAATCCCCATGACTTCCTTTGCAGATCATTATCTCCACTATCCGAGCGAGTTACCCACTTTTTAAATATTTGCCTTTAGGTTCCCAGTGTCCCTTTAGATTATTTTCCAATCAGGTTTGAACCCTAAGTTCGCCTCTTAGTTTGAAGTCCTCTGGCAGATATCCCAGTCGGGGCTTTTAGTGGTTCCCAGAAAGGTGGCCAAAGTTCGAGGAAGCGAAGATACTTTAGTCACCAGAGCTGAACCCCACACACCGCCCTATCACCAGGGTGACGGTTCTATTCAGGAGATTTTTTTTGTCCCGACTATAAAATAGGTAGGAATAAAAAACTGCCACATTCCAAATCTTTTTGACAGAACGAAGTCTGTCGGGTCCGCTAGTTTTCAGTAAAATTGTGTCATCCTCAACATAGACATTCTGAGTATCACTCAATCAATTAGCCTATTGCAGTCCACTGCTGGACATAGGCCTCTCCCATTGTACGCCATAGCACCCGATCCTCCGCCTTGCGCATCTAGTCTATCCCAGCTACCTTTTTCAGGTCGTCCGTCCATCTTGCTGGGGGACGTCCTACGTTCAGTTAACCGATTCGTGGTCTCTACTCTAGGACTCGTTTGCCGTTTCCGCAAAAAGCAGCATTGAACGGGCGCATTATAGTAGAGCTTCTAGTCTTGACAGATAGACACACAGATATTTTTTGTGATGTGGGTAACTACATGATACTATGTATACTATGTATATACATAGTATCATGTAGTTACCACTTTATGATACTATGTATATTATGTTTACCTGGTGTACAATAAAGTGTATAATAAATAAATAAATAAATAAATACATATTTATGGTTTTCGGTTTTTTTCTTAACTTGTGCGATAAGACTTTACTTTCTGCAAAAAACAAAACACTATACTTACCTAATATTTTTACGGGTTGAGGCAATTTAATTTATAAATTAATTATTATTCTTGGTTAAGCATTATTCATGCGTGCAGAGCTAAACGTACTTGTTAATGGCAGCAAATATATCACCTGATATACCTACAGTTTTATTGGAGTTTACAACAGATAAGGATTCTGGTTCTATTCCATTCGAAATTACGGAAAAAAAAACGGTGTACCTGGTACTTACATATAGTGCAATGGACACTTAATGTATATTACTCACATATCTGATCGAAATATTACAAAATAACTGTTATGTATTAAAATGTAAAACATGAATTACCTATTTTGAATAATTGCCGCAATTATTCAAGTAAGAGATTACGAAAATCTTATTAAAACAATTAGGCGTGTGATTATGTTCGCGGAAATATTGTGCGAAGATACTTGCAATAGCTGAATACATTAATTTTGCTGTAATTTTTGAAATTATAATTACCTCTACGCTAATAAAAAATGTTAGTCATTTATTTATACTTACAAATTTGTGTTAATAGAATTCTGCGTAAATATTAAGTCAATTCTCACACTAAAAACAAGAATAATGAACTAAGTGTTCATGAAATGTCATTACAGATATAAAGAAAATAATTTTCTCAGTATTTTAAATTATATGATCTTTGTCTTGTCGGACTTGTCTTGTTTTTGTCGGACCATAAAGCACTGGAACGCTTTACCCACACACGGGTTCCCTTCTACCTACAATTCTGGGCTCTTTAAGCGGGGCGTGAAAAAACATCTGTTGAGGCCGTCTAGGTAGGGGCCACCATTCTAGGGACAATCCCTGGAAATGGTGGCCACTACTTTTTGGACTTCACCTCAGCTTACCATCAGGCGGGGTGCAGTCAATTTGACGGACTAAATATAAAAAAAAATATCTATATTTATATATACCTGAAAAAGTAGGTAGTAACTAGGTAGTTATAACTCCATCAAAATAATAAAATTATAGTTTTATTTTTATTAAAAATGATAAATGCACTGCTCTGCATTTATCATTTTTATTTTTAATTACTGGTTTTATATATTAAGCTCTCACGCGATCTTAGCGTGAAGTGGAGAAAATAAAGCAAGAATACGGACCCCTGATTCAAGGTGGAAACTTCGGATGCAACCGGCAAACTGCGCTGGGAGGATGATGATGACTGGTTCATTATGTTAACATGGATATAATAGGATGTGTTGAAATAGAATATTAGATTCCTGATATTCTCCTTTTGATTAGGTGGATATCCGATACATGGACATGGGTCCAACACATAGACGTCACTGAAGTGTAACTAGATAATCACTGAAAAAATTGAATAACCATGACAAAGTAACAGGTCTTTCCTTGGCACTCTTTGAGATATCAAACTAGTTTGCAAAAGAGCCATTCCGATGCTCTGGAGTCCACGTATAAAATGTAAACAGCCCGTATTAGGAGGCCGTCCACACCATGCATGGACACCTTCCATAACTCAATCCTGTTCACCTTACTGTAAGCCTTTTGTCTATCAATGATTACGCAAAAACTTTTTGTATTGTGGCCAGATATTTTTAGCTACATGTCAAAGAAAATGATATGAGCCATAACTTCTGTCTGTGTACTGTCTTGATAAATGCCAGGAATCCAATCGGTATAATTTATCGATCGATCGATGAGGCCCGTTGTCGTCATTTACTATATATGCTCGATCTTCTGAGCAGCCACACTAAATTAAATATATAATATGCCCATCGACCAGGTCTAGAGGCACATTTAAACCTGTACGAGTGGCCTCCGGTTTAATTCGGTCAAATCGCCATGACTATTTAGTATGGTAGTCGTAAGTACCACCCCAGACTAGCAGATCCAAATCTAAACGAGAAAAGCCGTTACCCCTTGCTGGAATATTAATTTCCACATTTTTTTATTGCACAATATAATTTCTGATAGCTCGATTATCTAAAGATATTAAATCATTTTTGTACAGTAAACTATTTCTATACTTAGTAAAAAAAATGCATATTCATAATGTAAAAAGAACTCTACTAAGAATAACTTTATATACGAAGAGTAGTTCCGGTATTATATCTTTTGCAACAGAAAAGAGTAGGTAGATACTAAAAATAAATAGAGATTTATATAGATATACTACGATACAAAATTAAATTATGTTTTCTGTCACATAAACTCGTATTCATTGTTAAACTTATCAATTAGAAAATATCATAGAATATAATCTTACGCGAAATTTGAGAACAAAATAACATTTTTTTATATCTAGGTATTAAGAATCTCCGTATCAACTAATAATTTTCCTATTATATGTATGTATCATACAAATCTTTAAAACTTTAAAACAAGTACTTATTAGGTCACAACCTCCTATTCCTGATTATATTAATAATAGGTTTTTTATTCACATTTTTCTTCAACTGGTAAGTAGGCCAAAAACGATCGACTAGATTTAAGTGCGCAAAAAAAAACTGGTTCGTAATGTATTTTATAGTGCATGGTAAATAAAAACAACTATCTCATACTCGTTCGGATGGACATTACGTCAAAAATATAAATAATCATAAATATTAAATTAAATATTCATTCATTCTTATTAAATATTCTAGGACGTTTTACATAGCGATATACCCAATGTAAGCATAGCTTAACTAGCTTGTGTTATGGGTTCTAGAATGCGGATAAATATATTTAGATACAATTTTTTTTGTAAATACGTACTTATTCCAGACAATCCAGACCAATGCAAAAAGACATATTCATGCATATAAATATTTGCACTGAGCAGGAATCGAACCCGCTACCTCCGACTTAGCAGTCGAACGCACTACCACTATGTACAGAGGTCGTCAATATAATAGAAACACCCAGATACATAGAAACACCCAGACCAAAGCAAAATGTTTTTATCTCTCGGGAACCTACTACCGGAATAAAATGCGCTCTTGTCCAGGTTTATCCGTGTTGCAAAATCTGGTACAGTAGTACAGTAGTAGTAGACACGAATACGGCTCGATGTATTGTATTAAATTTTAGAGACTGGATGACAAAATGACAAACCAACAAACTTACTCACGAGTATAATATTATGACGATGTTATGAGGTGTTTGTTTTGTAACTATTGAAATGTATCTTGGACTACTGGTAAGTTTTTCGCAACAAGTAGTATAATTTAGGTTTCAATTATAAACTTTCATTACGTGTTCATATAAAACCGATTTAAATTTATTGATTGCATACTGGAATCTTACAAAGTTTTACCAATATACTTTTGTCGAGGTACTACAGCTGCTTCTGAATAACACTGCTCTACTGAAACTGAAGTGTTTGAGATGGCTATTGCATCACTCGTAAGCCCAACATCACACTGTTCGTTACAAATGCTCCGAAAAGCACAAATTACTTGAATTTAACATTGATGTAATATTGATGTAATATGATAGTAATTAATAAGTAGAACTCTCGTAATGGCTAAAGAAAAAACATTTCATCGTCATCTTTACCTCGGTGCTCGGGGTCTGCTTACGCCTTCTCTGCTTTTTCTTATACAGCTTGTATTGTTGTTTTTGTTGGGAGTTTTATTGTTGTTAGCTTATGCCGGGTGTATGCTAGAAAATCTCCTTGTGGTCCTGGGCAACGGAAGCGGCAACTCCTCTCCTTCCCTAGGGGGAGGTGTTGCTGCTTCTGGCTGATATTATGAAACCAAAAAATCAAAAAGCTGATACGACGCGACCTCGCACGCTTCAATACTCGCATTATCATTGATGCAATTGAGCGAAATAGGGCGTCGAAAGTGTTCGCTCAGCAGTTGGGAAGGCCCCATTTGACAAAACTTATAACTGAGGACGGCAGAACCATCACCTAAAGGTTCGAGATTCTCAAAGAGGTCGAGAAGTTCTATGGACAGCTGTATGCATCACGGATGACTAAACCAACGGGACACAGCGATGAAGACCACAGAGCACCACTCACGCGCCATAACACCGAGGAAATACCCGATGTCGAGCAGCGCGAGATAGAGGTGGCTCTCAAGCAAATAAAGAACAACAGGTGCCCTGGCGATGATGGAATTACTACTGAGCTCCTAAAAGCAGGCGGGGTCCCAGTGCTCAAAGAACTAGCGAGCCTTTTTAATTCCGTCATCCAGCAAGGCTTAATACCTAGGGAATGGACGGTGGTACTGTTCTTCAAAAAGGTGATAAGGCCTTGCTAAAGAATTACAGACCCATCTCACTCCTGAGTCATGTCTACAAGCTGTTCTCGAGAGTCGTCACGAATCGTCTTGCGAACAAGCTTGATGAGTTCCAGCCACCGGAGCAAGCCGGGTTTCGAAAAGGCTGTTCGGCAGATTATACAAAAGACTCACGAGTACAATCAGCCGCTGTATATGGCTTTTGTGGACTACGAGAATGCCTTCGACTACTTCGAGATCTGAGCAGTTCTGGATGCTCTGTAACGGTGTCACGTTGATTGGCGATACATCGAAGTGCTGAGATGCCTGTATGAGACCCCCCACTATGTACATCCAGCTCCAAGACCAGAAGACGAACCCCATAAGCCTACAGCGTGGAGTGAGACAAGGGGATTTTATATCCTCCAAACTATTCACCAATGCGCTGGAGGACGTCTTCTTCGAATTGGACTGGGCGGGGTATAAACATTAACGGCGAGTACATCTCGCACCTTCAGTTCACCGACGACATCGTCATCGTTGCGGAGACGCTGGAGCAGCTGAGCGAGATGCTGCATAGCCTAAATGGAGCCTCTCGACGCGTCGCTCTTGGTGTGAGCTTTGACAAAACCAAGGTTATGTTCAACGAATATGTCACACCGAGACCAATTGCCATCGAAGGGTTGACACTCGAAGTTGTTAAACAGTATGTCTACCTTGGGCAGGTTATCCAGCTCGGTAGAAACAACTTCGAGAAAGAAGTCACCAAAAGGATACAATTAGGTTGGGCAGCATTTGGCAAACTACTTCGGGTTTTGCCTAAAAACAAAGGTGTTCGACCACTGCGTCCTACCTGTCATGACTTAGGGTGATGAAACGTGGACATTGAAAGTGAGGCTAGTCCACGACTTAAAAGTCGCGCAGCGGGCTATGGAGCGAGCTATGCTTGGGGTTTCTTTGAAGGATAAAATTCGAAATGAGGCCATCCGACAAAGAACTAAAGTCACCGACATAGCTCGCAGAATAAGCATGCTGAAGTGGCAATGGGCTGGCCATATCTGCCGAAGGACCGATGGCCGACGGAGCAAACGAGTCCTAGAGTGGAGACCACGAATCGATAAACGAAGGGTAGAACGTCCCCCAGCAAGATGGACGGACGACCTGAAAAAGGTAGCTGGGATAGGCTGGATGGGCAAGGCGGAGGATGGGGTGCTATGGCGTACAATGGGAGAGGCCTATGCCCAGTAGTGGACTGCAATAGGCTAATTGATTGATTGATTAATATGCCAGAGCCTCATCCGTCAATGCCCCGAAGGTATAGTCTTTATATAACCTCGGCGGGGCCTTATATAACCTCACGGAGTCGTAAAACGAATAACATTGCCTGGTTTACAGTCAAAATTAGTGGTATCGAATACTTTCCTTTAGATACCGAAACCTTTGAATTCAATATTTTTAGTAGTATATAATAGTTTTTGAGAAAAATCGTATCGTATCAAATGATCCCTATTTTTATAAGATTTTATTTAACTTGTTCTGTATGTTAGTGCTGGTCAAATCAATCTTGGAACTAAATTTTGAAGAAGTTATTCTCAACCGATTGAGATGAAACTTTACATACATGTTCAGTTTGGATGACAATGCATTAATGTGGTACCGTAGCTATGGCCACCGTCCTACTCCATCATCAGACCAGTTAGTCTGATGATGGAGTAGGAAGGTGGCCATAGGAACTCCTCAATTAAACGAGATAAGCCTATCAAGTCTGGGCTTATTTATTTTATCTTGACCAACTCTCTGATGTGACATGGTATACAGGGTCTGATAATGGAGTAGGGACGTGGCCGTAACTCCTAAGATAAATAAGGTAAATTTATCGCGTTTGGGCTCATTTGTTTTGTCTTCACAAACTCTCTGATGTGGCATGGTATTCGGGGTCTGATGATGGAGTAGGAGGTGGCCTTACGAACTCCCCATATAAATAAGATAAACCTACAAGTTTGGGCTCATTTGCTTTATATTGATAAAGTTTCTGGTGTTACATGGTATTTAGGGTCTGAGGATAGAAAGTGGCCATAGGAACTCCTAAACTAAACAAGATAAACCTATCGAGTTTGGGCTCATTTGTCTTGTCTTGACAAACTCTCTGGTGTTACATGGTATTCAAGATCTGATGATGCAGTAGGAAAGTGGCCATAGGTACTCATAAACTTAAAGAGATAAACCTAGTGAGTTTGGGCTCATTTGTTTTGTCTTGGTAAATACTCTGGTGATACATAATATCAAAGGTCTGAAGATGGAGACAGTAGGTGGTCTGGAACTAAACAATAAACCGGTTATGTTGAGCTACTTTGACTGGTCTTGGCAAGTTCTATGGTGCTACATGACTTTACGAAAACTAAAAAGATGAAAATAAACCAGCTTTTATTAAATATCTGTTGCTGTTGCTGTCTGCTAAAACTAAACTAATAATTTTATGCAAGGGTTGTGCTGATTTTAAAAGCTTGTAGCGCAATTAGACCACAGTAAAAAAAATTGCGCTACAAGCTTTTGAAATCAACACAACCCTTGCATATAATTATTAGACTCGTTTTAGTACAATAGACGTTTTTAATAAAAGCTTGTTTTTTTTAAGTTTTATTTTTTAGTTTAATGTGTAAGATTAAGAACCAAATTCCAACATATGTAAGTATTCTGGATAGTCTGATCTATCTAAATGTTATTTTTATTTCATTTCTCGATTTATTTATCTATATTTATTTATATTGAAACAAATGTATCACATGTTATAATGAATAAATATTTTACAAAAAACCTTTGAGAATGTCGTGAGGCGAAACCGGTCAGATGTAATTATTAAATATAATTGTGGAAAAGTACAAGTGATACATTTGTTTCAATATGTGTAGGAAGTTCCACCAAGTGCCATCAATCTACAGTATAAATATATTTATTTACCCTACAAAAACGTATAAAATAATGTTAAGTAATATAATGATTCTAAATATTATATATGACATCTCGTTAAACGGACGTGAAAAAATGAGGTCTAATATTTTTGAGTTGCCGTCAACGTCCTTATATTATCTGCCTTTCTATAGTTATAGCATTACTTATATACATACAATGCCGATATATACACTCAAAAATATGAAATCAATTTTAGGTAGCCTGAAATGTTACTTCGCTTTTCTCCAAGCTATAATTAGGTCATAAAGGGGCAGTATTTTTTTTTTGCATGCAGTTAAAGACACATTTTTTTAGGCAAAGTTATAAAAACGTCACGCACTCAACCAAGCTATTTGCCATATGCAAATAAATTGAAAGCGCCACTGTCCGTATCTTACAATACGTTCTATAAATTAATGTGCGTCTTTTTAAAATACTTCAATCATTTGAAATATATATATATATATATATATTATAAATGGAAAAAAGCCATTACAAAAAGAAAAATATAGTAGCTTTTTTTGCGTAAAAATTAGCTTTCATCTCTGTCTGTTTTACAATCTTATGGCCATATGAAACTTTTATATGACATGCATTAATCCTTAAGGATTGTTGATCTGAAAAGTTATATTGTGCAAGAACATAGACAGTGATTGCAGCTAATCGATTTTTTTAAATATATTAATATTTATACAGTATTTTCTTCTCACTTTATTTTTCACTGAAGAGTAATCCCCCAATCTGATTGAAGATTATAATTCAACGTCATTCCCGGTCGCATCCGTGGCTTTCACCTCGGAGCGTACACGTTTGGCGTATATGGATTTTATAGGAACAACTACCGGTAAACCTCCCAACTTCTAAATGAAAGTCTGTGCCAAGTCTGTTTTCATCAATCGGCAGGTGTACCAACTTACAAGTTCGGCTTCGCTTCGATGGTCTTGGTGTGATCCCAAACACCCCGATAAAAGGTTAGAATTATCTGATAGAATTGTTAGATCTGAAGATAGGAAGGAAGATTATTTCCTAGCATGTTGTCTTTATTTGCAATATTGGTGTATTTTAGTTATCACTTAATCTATTAATTAGGTCATTGCAGTACTGTGCTGAACAAAGGCCTCTCTCAATGTGCGCCACAGCACCCGATGCATTGTGCGTGCGGTATATCGCAGCTACTATATTTTAATTAGGAATTAGGTAAATAAAAATTCATTACTGAAACACTTTTTTTTTTTTATCGTGCGGAAATCCCTTCGGATACCCCCCCGCCGGCCAGCGGGGGCGGTTATGTCGGGCTTGCACCGCCTAAAACCGCAAGCCGTCTCGGGTCTTCAGACGCCGGGGTGTAAGGTTACCCATAGAGCATATCCCTCGCACCCCGGCTGACCCTGGGCCATCTCACCACTAACAGCATCGCTCATCCTGTCTCCTCTGAAAGCAGAGGAGTACGGAGAGTGATGTGTTCCCGCCACGTTGGGTATTGGCCGACGATCAATGCCAACCCTATGAAGGGGTGAAGGGGAAGCCATTGACCGCCGCCCAGGGTGTACCGGCCGCTCCGATTCCGTTCCCCCCGGACTGCAGCGGGATCGGAATCGGAGCGACACTCGAGGAGGTTACCCAACACACACCCCTCGAGGAGGTTACCCAACACACACCCCAACAAACGCAGTACCTACTACCGATTAGAAATATGTCTAAACTGCTAACAATTGGTATTAGCGAAATAAATGAGCGTCACACCTATCAGCGAAAGGCCGCAGCCAAATTCGTTGACTTGACTGCACGCGAGACGCGGCGCTGTACCGCAACTGGCGTGAACTGCGGAGTGAGCGCTTTCGGTCAAGCGAAGCCTCGTGCACATCTTGTGAGAATGTTTCCGAGGTATAAAAGAAGGTAACGTTGTCTTTCGCTGAACCATTGCTTTGCATATACCCGTTCGGACCATATACTCGCTGTAGACAACATACAGGTACATCTACCTATACTAGTGACGTGATTGTGATAAGTGGTGTGATGTGTAGTGCCGTGATCTGATAAGTTTGTTTTCTTTTGACAGAAAGTGCGGCGGCGAGTGACATCATATTCAAGATGCGGTTATACGCACTGGTAAATGTTATTTTAATTATATAATCGTGAGTATAGTTCAAGTGCGTTTCTTAATACCCACGGTATTCATTATGACCAAAAACGTAGTGTAATGAAATGTAATTGTTCGTCTGCTCATTTGTTCATACAATTTGTGATTTCGAAATAGTTTAGTTATTATCTGGAGATATTAAAATAATGGTATTGGAAGTGATGTTACAAATCAAAATACTAAGTATTAGCATAACCCGTGAAAATACACACAGCATCCAGCGGAAGCCTTCACAGTTTACAGATATTTTGTAAAAATATCGTCATTTTTAAGGATATATGTAATTAAAATAAGCAAAACAATCACTATAATTTATACACGGTAGTCGCTGCTTGGCAGTCGTTTATTTTTTTCTGAACCAATCTCTACTACGTGTTGAAAGTTGAAGAATACCGTTTTTCATCTACCTTTCTTCATGCATGTGAGCACATACAATCCTTATATTGTTATTCGAGTTTATCTCTTTTTCATTTGCAACCTTATCCTACACAATAACTGAGGGTCATGAACTCATGGTTATGAAAATATATTGAATGGATAGTCAGCTGCTTGTGATGATGGATATAGCCTAGTGACCCACTTCGACCATACTGCTCTGTATATAAGATTGTAGGTGTATGTAATCTATTTACGACTCAAAGGTGAGTAACCTATTTAGGGTATTAAGTGACCTATTAGCCAACACGAATCTAGGAATTCGTTTTATTTGATGCTTTAAAAATATTAACATTTTTGATGATGACAGATTCGAGAATCTCTGAACTGTCGATGTCAGAATACTCTGCTAATAAATGAGCTACCACACCATCAAACCATGGTGTGTTTCACCTACCCTGGTTTGGTGAACGTGGTGTAAATGCACATTTACTGATCCAAGCAAGAAAAGTCTTAGTACCTATACGGAACACTGAAGTTCAGTCTCCTTTTTAAGGATAAAGCTACGTATAAGCTTAGGGTAATCTTTTAAATCTACAAATATCTCATCGCTACAAATGACGACCTCTGTGGCATAGCCATAGAGCGTTAGGCTGCTGAGCCACTGCCGGGTTCGATTCCCGCTCAATGCAAATATATGTTTGCATGAGTATATTTGCATAATATTTGATTGGTCAAGGTGTTTATATGTATGTATTTATAAAGAAAGTGTCTTAGAATGTTCATCCGAATTCTAGAACCCATAATACAAGCTAGTTAAGCAATACTTACGGGACTAGAAATCCTTATGTAGAATGTCCTAGATCATTTATTTTTATTATTATCTATACTATCATTTGAGGGTACAGTAAATTCTAGGTATGTAGGTAACAAATAATATTTCCTGCAATTTAACGTTACTGGTCAGTCAAGAACACATCAATTGCCATGTTACGTCAATTGCAGATGTCACACAGTTTGTGTTCAAGTCGCAATGATGATAATGATGATTAGTTTATAGTGCAATGCTGTTGAATAATCCATAGAGCAAGATACGGACACTAAAATGTTCTCATGGATCTGGAGGCTTAAGAAACATAATTGCACCGATTAAACTCTATGCAGGGTCTGAATGTTTTGAAATCTAATTCTGAAATAAAGTTGAATTATATTTCCGCTTCCATAAAGGATTAAGTCAGTTTTAATTTTTAATATAAATTTAATAAATTTAATTTACATTGATAAATTAAACCCTATGTATATTTATTCAAGTACCGGTAGCCTAGTGGTATGGGTAAATGACTGCTGAGACGAGGTCTCGGGTTCGATCCCAGGTATTACCATGGCACACACCAATGACTTTTCGATGCTTTTCGAAGTTATGTGTGTATTTATCGCAGGTTTATAAGTGCCCAGTTAATGGCAATAGGCTCGCCACCTATTACATTGGGACCTAAACATAAACTGGCAAAATGTGGGTGCTAGCACCTCTGCCTACCCCTTCGGGCATATATAGGCGTGAGTTTATGTTATGTTATGTTATGTTATATTTATTCAACCCTATTTGGGTGTACAAGGCCCTATCTACACAATTGGGGTCCAAGCCAACCTCCCCTGCTAAACCACAGACTCAACTCTGGCGCAGAATTTTCTCTTGGGGATAGGAGGTCAGACGGTAGTCACTTTCGGAGAAGCAAACTTAACAATAAAAACAATAAGTGGACCCGAGGCTCCAAAATTTTAACTCGTCTCATAATAAAATTCAGCCTACAATATGATCATCTCATATTTGGCCAAGAGCTGTTTTTAAACATTCTTTACCTGAACTCTCGTTCTTTAAATTTTTATATAACCTATGTTTATTTCATGTTCAGATCGAATCCACCGTCTGTGGACCCCAACTGCGACGGTTACTTTCGGTCTAAATATTGGCCAGAGTCACACATCTTATAATGCATTCTACGTTACTCCCAAGGTCGCCGATGCACACTAATGAACCTTAATAAATATCTACTTCACCTAAGCTCCAATCTTGGTTGCATCCAAAGTGCAGGCTTTGAATCCTGAAGTCCGCTCTTCCACTCTTTTAATAATATATTCTTTATTGAAATAATAATATAATCTTTATTTAAAATGGTTTACATTGCGCCAATTCCTATAAACAATATTCCAAAATTGAGAGAGGACTGGTTTCTGAAGTAGGCGTGAACCAGGATTACAGATCACCCTTCGGACCTGGTCTTAATGGTTACAACTAAAACTAGACATGAACTCATACAGGAAGTAATATATTATATGTAAAAAAAATAATAAGAACTTTTATAAAATGAAATGAAGGAAGAATAAAAATGTGTAATGTGTGTATGTATGGAAAAGGTGCATATGAACGTGAATATTTCTACAAAATGCTTTTTGTGTGAATGTTCGTGTAGATTGTTTAAATCTTGATTTATTTCAAAGTAGAGGGTTTAGTAGCAAACTTTTAGTTCAATGCATTATCCGTTTATTTTGGCTAACTCCAGATTAAATAATTATGTCTGGTTAATTGTTAATGAATTTGGTAGTTGCTAATAAATGTAAGTACACCACATTTAATGTATCTATTTAAATAAAATATAACATAACATAACTTCACGCCTGTATCCCCGAAGGGGTAGGCAGAGGTGTATTACGCACCCACGATTCGCCAGTTATGTTAAGGTCCCAATGTAATAGGGGGCGAGCCTATTGCCATCTACCGGGCACATTATTAAGCGAGCGATAATTAACATTTATTAATGCACACATAACTACGAAAAGTCAGAGGTGTGTGCCCGGGGCGACTGGGGATCGAACTCGAGACTTCGTCTCAGCAGTCCGTTACGTTCACCACTGGGCTATCGCCGCTTTGTATGTAATACACAAATAAATAAAAAAATAGATTACCTAACAAAATATTAAAATATTTCCAGAAAGACATTCATGACGAGTAGCTTTTTACTTATAAATTAACAAATGGTAATTATTATCGGTTACCTGCCAGCTATATGTAAAGTTTCTCAATTTCAATTTGAAATCCATAAATTACACAAAAGTTACGAATAAATTGGCATAGGATATTTTATATAGCGTTATCTAGACCCAAAGTAAGATAAGCTTAACTAGCTTGTGTTATGGGTTCCAGAATGCGGATAAATATACTTATTTTTTTTTTTGTTAGAAACATCTAGACCAATGCACTTGCATTCATGCATGGCACATATGGCACATATTCATGCATACAAATATTTGCAATAAGCGGAAATCGAACCCGCGCCTCCTGACGTAGCAGTCGATTGCACATTTGCACTACCGCTACGCCACAGAGATACAACTATGGTTGTACGGGCCAAAAAAATTGGTATCGCGAACTACTCGACCAGTGTCAGTCCAGCTAAACTTATAACTTTTTGCGCCTACCTGTCATACAGATGACATTACAAAAAGTCAATCTATGCCTATACCTACACATAGGTATTAAAATTCATTAATTCACTTACGAGATACAGACTTGTATTCCATACCAAATTTGAAATTCAAAATGTATCCCCGCCTCAGGAACTGTGACACAATTTTTATTCTAAACAGCTTGACTAGTATATATTTAAGTCATTGGCCACTTAATCATGATGTATTCATTTAATTTATAACTCTATCCATATTTACTTACGGATATTGTTCGTAATATTAGGTAACTAGGTAAGTGTTGAATTTATTAATAGCCATTAGATGTGGTAATTAAAAAAGCTGTATTACGACTGTATCTATTATGATTCGTGCTAATTCATATCTTATTTATTAAGTAGTTCAGTAGGAATTGTTATTATTTATATATCGAGGCGTATTAATTAAATATTACTAGCTAATACTCGACATGTGTCGCAATGCCTTTTATTTTTAATGGGGGAAAAAAAAGTTACCATTTGAAAAGGTTTATGGCAGCACAATTATAGTACCAAAGTTATATCGCAATTGAATTAATGGTACTTAAAGGGACGCATCGTGTATTGTCATTGGGACGTATACAGGAAAATCATGCAAATGTACATTCATTTATATGTAAATAGTTGAATTTGTATGTTGGTTACTTTAAACATTTTACATACTACCTATTGAAGTTTTTAAAGATCCGAAGGGCTTTCCGAACGAAAAGAAAAAAAAAGGTACTATTATTATTGCCGCCTGTCACCCCAAAAAAGCAGGCCAGGACGGTGGAGGGAGTAGCACCCCTCCCCCAAACCGGGGCTAGATGGTGACACCGTGGTTCCCAAACCCGAGGGGGCCATCTCGAAACCGCAGATGGCCCAGGGTCAGTCGGGGTGCGAGGGATATGCTCTATGGGCAACCTTACGCCCCGGCGTCTGTAGACCCGAGATGGCGTGCGGTTTTAGTCAGTTCAAGCCCGTCATAACCGTCCCCACTGGCCGGCGGAGGGGGGGCGGGGGTATCCGAAGGGATTTCCGCAAGGTAAAAAAAGAGGTACTATTATTATCAAATTATCAATTAGTTGTGTCTGTACATTGGAGATATTTAAAAAAATGGGTTATGTTAAATGAGCGATTTAAACACAATTTTTTTTCGGACTTTCTGTCTATCTGTTTGTCGGTTTGTTCGCGATGGACGCGAAAACCACTGAAGTCTTAGTCAGACTTAAAATTTGCCGTGCGTTTGATTGTCATTGGTTAAGTAGAACCGAAGATATGGCCAAAAAACGATAACCGACCTCCTTGCGGGTGGAGCCGCGGGCATCAACTAGTGTATTATATAACTGTCTAATAACAAACATGATTTCATATATCTAATTGCTAACGTAACTTGCGGTAGATGCAAACGAATATTATCATTTCCGTTTTTATTTCACGGATTCGAATAAAAATATGCGCATATTTTACATATTTACGTATTTTATTAGTTTGTTGCATAAGTTCAGAGGAATGTTTGTCTGCGAACTCTTATGTAACACACAAACACTTATGACATACCAATGATGAATCTGTTTTTTTTTAAAGTATTTAATAAGCAATGAGAGAGTTACAGATTACCTTACCTAGACCTACGGAGCTAAGCCAACCTTACCTGCAATCCGGCACACCTACTGATTGACGGATGACGCTCTGGCGCAGGCTTTCCTCTCGGGCTTGGGATCAGTAGCTCCCTTATAACTCGTCTAAGTCAAACACAAAGGTGGAGAAGGAGTAGTCCACCCCGCGCTCCGAGCTGAAAGCCTCAGATGCAGCTGGATTAAGACCGGACCACATTAAGATGTTGGTGATGAGAGTTACAATTTATCATGGCTATACTAACTTTTAAAAGTTATATCAGATATTAAGGTAGTTTGGGTGTATGGAGTCGTATTAACATCTTCGGGGCCCAAGCCAACCTCGCTGGCTGATTAATTGACCTGAGCGAAGCGAAGCTCTTATACGCGGTAGAGCCACTTCTTTGTCGTTGTACTTCTTTTCTCCTGCTTGACCGATCTTGACCAAATTTACCACGGTGATAGTGTGGACACTGAGGAGTGTTTTGAAGCGAGATGGTTCGTGTCTGATGTACCATTGAAGAATAATCACAATAGTTTTACGAGCGTGCGGCCTTAGCTAAGCGCGCGACCGTAGTAAGATGTCTTATTTACAAGTAAGAGTTGCTCGCTCAGCTCAATTTATTTCAGTGGGACCTTGCACTGAATTCCTAGTGGTAGAGTTTCTGGCACAGGCTTTCCTCAAGAGGTCGGAAGGTCAGTCGCTCTCGTGATAGTCAAAATAATAGCGTAATAGCTGAAAGCTGACTGCGACTGTGGTTTCTGCAAAAATGTCTCATAGGGTCGCGGGAATCGGCGCAGGAATTAACTCGGGCGGAGCCGCGAACAATAGCTAATGTATCATAAATTCAACTTATAGGTTTTCGAAAAATATCGAAGAGAAATATTCAACTGACAGAAGTTTCTAACTCCAATGTTTATAGCTTGTCTATACGAGATAGTTTATTCTTAGTTCATTATTTTTTTGCGAGTGAAACCTCCACGGTGGTCTCGTTCTTAAGCCGCAGTAAAGAACTTTATAATTGGGTAGTTTCCTATACTTAAAATACATTATTTAACTGAGCTTATCGGTATTCATTCGGTGTTATTTTGGGATTCTGTTTCTATTTATTAACATTTTTGCGAATAATATGTCTTTAGGCGCGTTTGTAAAATTTCGATGTTCGTCTATTCATTTATAGTTGTATCACTTGTACTATATGCAGGGAATCAAAACTTAATGTAACACATATATACTATTAAAACTATTACATGTAATCAAGACATCGAGACCACTTATATTCCATGAACATCATTATGATCGACAGAAAAAAAGAAAACAACAATTAGAATGTTGAGTCGATTTTATTTGTACGATTGCACGATATGACAGTAAATGGCGTAATGATCATTAGGAATGCCAATCATAGAATACTCGCATTGAGTTGGTAATTATATTATGCTAGCTATAAAGATGAGAACGCAATCCTCAATTGTAACATCTAGTTTAATTGAACTGTAATTACTCTCGCAATATTTTTACAGTTATTAAATAATTTATAACCAGAAATTAATAAAAAATCATTAAAAATTAAACCGACTTCATTGAAACAATTATTAATTTATTAATAATTGAGCCAAGTAGGAAAGGTTTGTAGGAAAGGTCAATTTCTGCCACATCATACCTGATTAATTGATTGAATAATAGGCATTTGGCTTGCACTGACTTCAACATTAAAGTCTTACGCGCATTTTTGTTTTATGAACCAAATCTGTATTTCAGTTATTTTTCACTTACTTTCACTTGAAGTCAGTTTAATCATATTTTTTTCTTAATTCTGCCTTTTTAGTGTTCACGCTTGTAACTACTTTATTGAAAGCGAATTCGGGTGAATCTACTATGAGACTGTAACAGTTAATGAGACAAGCGAAGAAAGGGAGAAACGTCTATCTCAAAGCAGGGCGTTCGTATCCAAACTATTTTCAAGTGAATCACGCAAATACAGATTTTCCGAAATGCAAACCTGCAATAATAAATATCTTTTGAGTACTGAAAACTAGAACTGGTGACAGATAGAAAATGCTGCTTACTGCTTGGTTCTATTATCCAATATCTGTAGGTTCGACATTATTCCTTCTATAACTTAAACGAGGCATTCATGCTGTATATCGTTAAGGATTTATGTTGGCTGCCTCCGTAGTCCAAGTCTAGATCAGGACAAGATGTTTGCGACTATAGTGAGGTATACCTCTATGTCATAGGATTAATATAATTTCCCTCAATAACCTAAACGAGACATTTATGTTATAAAACGTTAAGGAGTTCTGTTGTTGGCCTTCGTGATCCAAGTCTAGATGATTCCACACAACCTTGACTACTGTAATGTACATACCTTGTCACAGGATTATTATACAATATTAAACAAATTAATATGGGACCACCACGAAGTGAAACCAAACCCAATACTAAAATAATTATCAAAATCAATTGATAAACCACGGCAATATCTCCAAATACATTATATTGAACACATCTGTATACTCTTGTACCCTACAGGCGTGATATATATGGCGTATTATGATGATTATGTCAATTCATCTAATGATACAGCAGCAATCGCGGTTGATTTACTATCGTTTATTGGAGAGTTCCGTTATCTGTGTCCGAAACTTATCATCAGATTGTTTGGAAATTTAAATGTTACCATTTCAGAATAAAAGCAGTTGCGAGGTTGAAAATATGCGGCTTAAATTGCTATTTGTTTTGATTGCGTTGACATAAATATTTGATTTTGTTACAGCTTAAAGGTTTTATAGACCTGAGTATTTGATATAAATTTTAGTTTGATAAACGGTGATTAAGTTGTTCTTGAGAAAAACGGTCTTGACAGACGGACTGGTGGTAGAAATTTGTTGACACAAATTTGTCACAAAATTCAGCCGGGTTGGTACCACCGTGCACGATTGCGAAAAACCCTCCATAGTAATCCAATTTCAGCAAGTGCATAGCCGGGCAGGGGGATTGTGGTCGCAGCACTAGTGGGACCGGTGCGTGTCACGCAGTGGTGCGACAACAATCCTCTTCTGATGAGGCCGTCAAGCTGAGTGCCACCATTGTTAACATGGTACGTGTATGTAATGGTGACCCTCTTTCCTGAGACTTTACCTTCAGCTTACCATCAGGTGAGGTGAAGTCAAATTGACGTGTCCTAAATATAAAAAAAAAAACGGACGGACGGACAACGAAGTGATCCTAAAGGGTTCCGTTTTTTCCTTTTGAGGTACAGAACCTGAGATGGCCCAGGGTCAGTCGGAGTGCGAGGCATATGCTCTATGGGCAACCTTACACCCCGACGTCTGTAGACCCGAGACGGCGTGCGGTTTTAGTCGGTTCAAGCCCGACGTAACAGCCCCCGCTGCCACGCGGGGGGGTATCCGAAGAGATTTCCGCACGAAAAAAAAAAAAAGTACAGAACCCTAAAAATAATTTTGCAAATTCGTCTTCAAATGAAGGAGTTATACCCGAACATACTTAAAAAAACAATCAAATTGAGAACCTCTTCCTTTTTTGAAGTCAGTTAAAAATAGTTTTATTACAAGGAACCATAAATGAATGACATTGAAATATTTGTTACTCTTCGCACACTATTTCCTTGCACGATTGTATTTCAATCAGTCCTAATTTTCCCCGTCTGATTTAATAGCTGATCAATAACATCATTTACATCGATGGCCAATAAAGTATTTATAAGTCATTTCATAATAGCCATAAAGCCACTGCCATGAACTTTATATTATCCAGCTTACAGTCCCATCGCACTTGCTCAATAGCGTCGCTGACACCATCATGATTACGCATGTGCCTCTCTATAGAGGTACTATCTTTTACTAAACGATGTAATGCAGTCTTGCTACTGTGAGAATTAAACTGAAATTTTATTGCTTTAACAATGGATGATCATCTCATTTTTATTCATTTAATTGTCAGATGGGTAGGATCACAGTATAACCACAAATGTATATAATGACTTTTTTATGTGTGCCATATCATGGAAAATTATGTGAAAGCAACGAAATTATTTGGTTTTTTTTTTCACTTTGAACCCTAAGGTGCCAACAAATGGACGGGTGATTTACTCCGTCTAATTTGTTTTGTCTTGTTTATGATAAATACATACCATTTCTATGTGTTCTTAATTTTTGTTAGGATAAATTTCTTTGTATGTATTTCAAAATAAAATATTACAATGTTTTTAACGACCAGAATCTTCAATTAATTTTGAATGTTTCAGCAATTACTTAAGTTTATAGTACTGAGTTATTACAAACTAATACGAACATCCTGGCTTAGTACTAATAAAAGTAAACAGCTTATGACTATCAGCATCTGTTGTCTGTATTGGTTGCCACTTCTCTATATATGTTAAGTACTTAATCATCATCCTTCAGGCTTTTTCCCAACTCAGGTGGGGTCGACTTTATAGTTAAGACTATAAAGTCGGCATATGGCAGTCGCTTCGTGGTAAGCCACGAAGCGACTGCCATATGACCTGTTTAAGCCACTGGCGATAGTAAGAATAGTTGTCGGACTCTTTAGGGCTTCCACTACTTCGAGGGCCACATCCACGGGCTTCGTAAGGCAACCGCGAATGCCGCCTCTCCGAGGTACGGAAGGCTGGGGTGTGTGTTGGGTAACCTCCTCGAGTGTCGCTCCGATTCCGATCCCGCTGCAGTCCGGGGGGAACGGAATCGGAGCGGCCGGTACACCCTGGGCGGCGGTCAATGGCTTCCCCTTCACCCCTTCATAGGGTTGGCATTGATCGTCGGCCAATACCCAACGTGGCGGGAACACATCGCTCTCCGTACTCCTCTGCTTTCAGAGGAGACAGGATGAGCGATGCTGTTAGTGGTGAGATGGCCCAGGGTCAGCCGGGGTGCGAGGGATATGCTCTATGGGTAACCTTACACCCCGGCGTCTGAAGACCCGAGACGGCGTGCGGTTTTAGTCGGTGCAAGCCCGACATAACCGCCCCCGCTGGCCGGCGGGGGGGTATCCGAAGGGATTTCCGCACGATAAAAAAAAAAAAAAAAAAAAAAAGGTACGGAAGGCTCTCAATTCTTTAATGTTTTAAGAATGATCAACTATCCTAAGACTGTCCTGGCTGGTACCGCTTAACGGTGAAATGTGTCAATCTACTAAGTTACCACTTAGTCATGACCCCTCAGTTTTAAGTATTGAATATACGGTAATAATTCAAACACGACTAAACTAAGTGATCACGAACCTGAAATAGACCCACATAAATTACAGTTTACTTGTCTTGACAGGAGTGGTCCGTAATAAGGAAATGTATTGTTAATGGATGTTGCAATCTTTAGCAAACTGGACACCACCGGTTTGCAGAACTTTCTCTCAACGTTTAAGTCGTTTGCCGACCGATTACTTCCATCTCATACCGTATCGACAATGACACAAACGTACACCTCCTATGACATCAACACGTGCCTGATGATCCATAATTATATTTCGATTTAAAAAGTTTTTTTTTTAATAATAATACTGCAGAAGGAAGTATTGCATTGGATTTTACTTTTAATCATCATCACCGCGTTAGTATCGGTTCCACTCAAATCCTGCTCTTTAAACAGCGGACCCCAGGTCCACTCTCCTAATCTTTCTCTTGATTTGGCTTTTCTTGGCTTTACGGTAACGACTGCCATCTGACCCCCAACCCTAAGGGGAAAGCCTACACCAGAGCCTCAACGGTAAATCAGCCCCGAAAATATGTATATATATTTTTTTATAAATATTCTAGGACAAATTACACAACGCCATCTAGACCCAAACTAAGCAGAGCTTGTCATATGGGTTCTAGAATGCGGATACACATACTTAAATACTTTTTTTTTGTAAATAAATACATATTATACATAGAAACACCCAGACCAATGCAAATATACAAATTTGCACTGAGCGGGAATCGAACCCGCGACCTTTGGCTTAGCAGTCGAACGCACTACCGCTACGCCATAGAGGTCGTGGGGTCTGAGCATGTAGGACTTCTCTTAATGGAATAAATTGCATAGTGCAAGTAACCGACATCAGGAATATTTTGTTTAGCTAATATTAGTTATGAACGATTACATAGTCGAAGATTACATATTAATAAGGGAATAATAAATTTCATACCTTCAATGAGATTGTGGTGATTTTTATTAATGTCATCTAATATAGCAGCTCCTCCTAGATTAAATTTAATGGGGTTAAATTGGTACACAAACATTTCACTCCTAATATCTTGACATATTATAGCTAATATTCTACGTCAGTACTTATATACATACTATATAATGATAATAATAATATAATTAATTTTTTCACCAACAAGCAAAATTGCTTATTATATTGGACACAAAGACAAGATTTGGTTTAGAATCGCTGATGCCTGTGATAATAAATTACCTGTGTAACTGGTCACCAGGATTCCACTTTGATACAGTGGCTAAATAGTGCTCTTAAAGAATATATAGAAAAGCGGTTTAGTTGCAAAATGACTTAGTACTTATCGTTAAAAAATATATAGAGTATTTATAGGTAAATATTCTGTGCTTATATTCCAGTTTAGATGACCAATAAAAGATCATAAAATTATCAATAAGCTGAAATATAAATTAAGTCTTGCATAAGTTTTTAATTATACTTCCACACGGTAACACGTACATGAGTGATTAATCAGTGAGCTCATGAAGCCTCGGGGTCGTGGAAAGCAGCAGGCCACACGGGTCGCGAGCTATTACGCATGCGCGAAAATCACAGTTATGCAAGTGACAGATTACAATGAACGATATTGCTAGTATACACATCGCATATAATTTAAATAGATGACCGCGATCTTTAGAAATTGTGATTACATTGAATGTTCTGTAAATGCAAATGAATATTACACATGCATTAATGGAGAATTTAAAAAAGAACGAGTAGGTATATATTTATATGCGGATGTGTTGTCTTAATTATTTGTAACAGATGCTAGTAAAATTTCACAATATTGAATGAATGGTGGAATACTGAGAAATAAAGATAATGTTATGTTACCTAATTACAGTGTTCGCTCAGAGAGTGAATACGTGTATGCGAGGAGTCTAGCACGCAATCGTTAATGGGACGTTGTACAGTTGGATAATGCTTGTACATGCTATAAAAATGACTCTATCTTATATTCACTTAACACGTTTCTAGTAAACATAAAACACATTATTAACCTATTGTGTAAGAGTTGCCTACTATTTACATTATATAATCAATTTATATAACTAATGGAATAATTATGTCAATTCCAGATTCTGTGCTGTGGATTTCTGATGACAATATGCGCTGAACCGGATCCAAAGAAATACAAAACACAGGTGAAAGAAAAAACAAAACAGGCTAATACAACATTAACAGCCGAGGAGAAGAAATTCTTAAGAGAAGTAGAAGCAAAGTTCGGAATACAAAAGGATGGTATAAAAGAAGAAAATAAAAATAATACGGATGAAAAATTTAAAGTCCCATCAATCAAACCCGGTCATTTTCCTGCAGTTATAGCAATTGAAATCGTCAATGACACAGACACAAAAACAAAAGGCAAAAGAACTATCGATGCTAATCTTGGTTATGGATACAAAACCAATAATGGATATACTTACTCTTATTTCGGTAAACCTTCTCAAGATAAGGGCAAATTTATGATATACCCATATTCGCAGTCAGAAATGCCTGGTGGAGAAAATGTACAATCCTACCATACTATACATCACTATGATAAACCGAACGGTAAACAAGTCAAAACCAGTGTTGAAATTCATCCTTCTCAGGCTTTCGAACTAGTGAAGGTAAAAGATGAACAACCTTCTTATAATTATGAAAAACCAGCAATAGAGTTTAAAACTCCTACGCCTTCATCTCATGCGCATGGTAGCAATTCTTATTCATCTCATCCGTCAACACTTTATACTACCTACAACGGTGAACAATTTTCAGGCCTAAGTGGACAGTTCCCTACGATAATGTCAAATTACTTAGTCGATCCATCGCAGCTTATCAGAAGTCCTGATTACCAAAATGTTGGATTGACTCAAGATTATTTGCGCAGCTCTCATTTAGATAAAAATAAAGTAGTGCCAGTTTTAGTATTGAGAATACCAAGCTCTTCACTAACCAATCCTACAGCGGAACTGTATGCTAATTTACCACATAATTATCCTCTATCAACGTACTTAAATAGCTTGAATTTGCAAGAATTAGTAAATCAATACTTTAAGAAAAGTGGCTACAGCTTTGCACCTCAAGTTATGGCCTATTCCGCTTCAGCATCTTCTGATGCAGCAGGCAGTTCTATAGGATCTTCTGTATCCCAGTATGAACCACAACATTATGCACATCCCCATGTGCAGCCCTCATATACGCAATCCCATTCTTCTGGAGTTCAGTACTCAGCAGTTCAACCAGTTATGGCTAAATATCCGTCTAGTTACACACGACACCCCTATTCAAGTCCTAAGGGACACGCTCTTTACAGACAGCCATCACTGCCACAAAAATATGAATATCAGTATCAGTACGTACCACAATCAGCTGTATCTTCGCAAAAATTCTACATGCCATCTTCACATTACCAACAACAAACAGGATATGCATCATATGAGCAATCACAAAATGGATTGGCTTCTTCGGGTCATAGCACTGGAGTTCACAGTAGTAACACTCAGATTCAATATGAGGCTCCCGGACATGTTTCAAGCGGATATGAAACCTCAATAACTCATAATGTTGAATACTCAGGTCCCCAAGCAAATACAGCAGCTGAATATGGTACTCCCGAGGTAAAGACAGCGTCTGAATATACAACACCTCAAGCAAATTCGGCAGCTGAATATGCAACATCTCAAGCACACTCAAACACAGCCGAGGCTCAAGTCGGGGCTGAATATGGTGGTTCTCAGCCCCAATATCAGGTCGAATATGAAAATTCAAATACAGCTGCTCCCGAATATGGTGTTCCAAAAGATGAATATTCGCAATCTTTGCCAGCTGGATATGAGTCGTCGGTTACAGCATCACCTTCGCCTTATGAGTCACCGAAGGATTCTCAAATCGTTTCCCAAGAGTATTATATTCAGAATAGTCAACAACCTGAACAACAGTCTCAATCTGCATATGCATCCCAAGCCGCTCAGTCTGATCTACATCTATCACAGGGTTCTATAGGTGGACATCAGACCTATGTATATCAGCATCAACCACAGGCATCAAGTCAACATGGATTGATTCTCAGTGAAAATTATCCCAGCAAGGATCATACAATCGCTACAGTTTATCCCACACAGTACAATCCCGGTAAGCAGAAGTCACCAATGGTTCAAACAGTCAGTTATGTAACACCTGTACCAAATGCAAAATTTAGGATGCCATACCAGGTGATGGTACCGCAGACCTACCTTTACAATCCGACCTCTGAAAAAGTATCGTATGTTCATTCTCAGCCAATATCCGCGACTTACGATCAAAGTGGGCTTCACCAAGATTATAAGTCTGGAACAGAGTATACAACAGGATATCATTATACACCATCAGGGAGTAAACAAAAGCCTTCATCACATCCTAGGGGCTATCGTTCACATCCAAAGCGTATGCTTCATAAAACTGACAAGTCGTCAGATTCCAAGAATAAAAGTGACAAAATTGACATAAAGAAATTATCGTAAATAATTTATTTTAGATTGTATTCTTAGAAATGTTTATAAATTTAAGGTGTGCAATGTAAATATAAGCCTCTATATACCTTGTAGAACAAATGTACAAATTATTTATTTTGTACTAGAATGAAAGCGTATATCATTTTTATTTAGACTTAGGGCCTTAGCGCATAGTCTCAGATCCGACAACATGTCTATTTGTTTTATAGTTGAATGCAAAAAATATTAATGTTATATGGGCAGAAAACTATTATTCTATAAATAATTTGTCTAAAATAGGGTTTCCTATATCATACAGTCGGATCTTTCACTATCAACCTAAGAACAAAAATTGCATGTGTACGTATCTGTATCAAGCTAGAATTAAAATTAGAAATGTATTGTGATGTGACAACTTTTTTTATGTTTAAAAGAAGTTTATCTGTTTAAATGTTATTTATTACAAAAAAACCTGACGTGTATTCTTCCTAATTGATGTGCAATAATTTGGGATAGTACTTAATTAGTGTAATATATTAAAATAACCTAATAAACTGAATTGTTGCTAGTGTTTTAATTTAAATTCCTCAATAACATTCAGATACAAAGTAGCACCATAGTGGCCACAACAATCTTACGTACCCAAGCCAACCTCACCTGCCAGCTGGTACTCCTGCTGATTAACAGGTGAGGCCCTGGCGCAAGCTTTCCTCTTGAGATGGTATAGTCAGACGGCAGTCGCTCTCGTAAAAGTCAAAATAAGCCAAGTCAAGATACATTTTAGGAAAGCGGATCATGTGCTCAAAATTACAAGCTTAAGATACAACTGGGATTAACGCTGTGATTCTGATGATGATGGTATTTGAGGACTTCACATTACCAATATTTATAGATCACTACTAGTACAACTCGTGATGTATTAATACGTTTAACTTGGTACCAGCGATAAATGGGGCACCGCGTGAAATTTTTGGCTATGTCACAGATTACCTAATATTACTCAAATAGTTGAGTTGAAATAAAAAATGGTTAAAAAAAAAATAACGGGACATGTTTGGAGTAAATAGGTGCCACAGGGGCGAAGTATACCACGAGCGAAGTCACAGGGTAGGTAGACTTCGTAACAATAATACTGCACTTTGACACCAAACCCGTGAGATAGGTACAGATCCTCGGGAACCACAGGCATCTATTCTCGGGATAAAAAGTAACCTATGTGCTATAATTTAATCTTTGTGCAAAATTTTGATGAGATCCGTTCAGCAGTTTCTGCGCGAAAGAGAAACAAACTTCTATCCAACTATCCATTCATCCATCAATTCTTGTAATCTTTCTCATGTATAATATAGGACCTTCTTATTAATAGGAAATAGGATTTAAACTGCTGAAGAGGTTGACTGGGGCCCTTTCTAACTTCCTTCTCCCATCGTATTCCTACTCTACTACACCAACAATTTCATCTAGTACCAAGTTGTTCGGCACCTCTTTTTACTGTTTTTACTCTTTTTACTTGTGACCACCTCAGCTCGAAAACTTTACATAAAATAATAAAGAAAAATAAAACACGTTTAAGTTGTCCTCTGAAGATTACAAAAGTAATACATAATAAATACATCAATAATTGATAATAAATTTGTTGGTATTCAGCAACTACTGAGGGTGATCGTAGTATAAAGCAAGTTAGATGACATTTAGATCGGAAAAAGAGAACGTCTAGGACGGGACTAGATGTTAGATATTTTTAAACAGTGTATATGAACATGTTAGATATTTTTAAATATATTAATTTGAATTCTTTCACTGTTTAAATTGTCATAATTTCGCTTTTATCATTGTTTTTCTTGTGCCTGTATTGTTTGTATTTGTTTCTGTTTTGTGGGGAAAAATGAATATTTATTATTATTATAATCTTAAATAATTGTTTGTGAGCTCACATAAGAACACAAATAATATTATCCTACTAATATTATGAATGTGAAAGTTTGTGAATATATTTGGATGTTTACTCAATCACGGTTCTGTCTGAAATTTGGTACAGGGATAGATTATAGTCAGAAATAACACATAGGCTTTTTATCCCTAGAACAGATTCCCATGGATAGCGAGAACTGGATCCGAATTCCACGCGGTTCGTGTCATGGGTAACAGCTAGTAGAAAATAAAGAAATGCACTGCATTTTCTTGTACATTAGTTTCAAACAGAGGATTTACGTTTAGCTATCAATTCTTTCTTCTTTATGGTGGAACAAATTTTTTAATTTCAACGCCATCTCTTGAGATATGGTAGCATTACTTGCACTTTGATAAACATATTCTGATCTAGTTCCACGAGA
The DNA here is from genome assembly GCA_946251805.1 of Cybosia mesomella. Lineage (NCBI taxonomy): Eukaryota > Metazoa > Arthropoda > Insecta > Lepidoptera > Erebidae > Cybosia > Cybosia mesomella. Next base: position 20,761,946 of record OX276402.1, on the reverse strand, counting down.
CTTCAACGCGGGATGCGTTGCTGTGGCTATGTGGTTATATAAAGGGTACAATTTTATTACCAATCTGACTAGATTGACAATCTATCGTGTCGTGTGGATAGCAGATTTAGAAATTGGTAAATCTGATTAAGCAATCAAATTGTAGTGTGTGGAAGCCCCACAAGTTCTCATCCTCATTATAATATTCACAGGCTCGGCTCTTCTGGACTAAATTTCTAAATTAAATATTTTTATCTTACCAAAATAAACTATAAGTTCATAATGTAATTCCTTGGCATATAATATGAACGTAACATCGAACATTTCACTTAAAAGTGCTAAAGGAACGGTAGGATGCATTGGACCCCACCAGTGGCGTAGCGTGCCTTGTCGGGGCCCCGTATAAAAATTTTTTTGGAGGCCCTTATATGGAGGTAAAGATTTTTCACAAAAGAAAAAAAATATTGTGAGAAGAAATATTTATTTATCACATAATTTACCCATTTTACAAATAAAAATCGAATTTTAAATATTCACTCTCCTTGCCTTTTTTTCGGCAAACTGATTTATTAAATCATTTATGGCTGATGATGATTTTAGTTTTTCTAAAGTTTCTGCCTCTATGGACAATAGTGAGATGTCTGACAGCCGTTCTTGTCCCATCGAAGTTCTTAAGTAATTTTTTATTAGTTTTAATTTTGAAAAACTTCTTTCTGCCGTTGCGGTTGTAACTGGAAGGGTCAAGAATAAAAAGCATGCTGTGATTACCTCGGGAAAACTGGATGCAAGACTATTGAATTTTACTAGCAATAATTCAATGAGTTCTTTAATGGAATTTTTTTTTTAATTTCAGAATTTAAGCATGTTTTTAGAGCCTTTAATTGGTCACAAAGATTAAGTGAGATGTCTTTACTGTATTTAGCAGACAGTTTTCCGGAAGCGTTTAATATCTCTTCGCTTGAAGAAGATAGGAGTTTCTCCGGTTGTAATATTTCGAATATACTACTCAGGTTGCAAAGGCTCTGAAATCTTTCTTTAGTTTGAGAAATTAATATATCTAAGCAGCAATAGTATACATTGACTTTGAAATAGGATTCCGGGTCGGAAATTCTCTCATCTTGTGATAACTCATCAAAAAAACGCTTCGTTATCTTTCGCCTACTGTTTTTAAAAACAGTTGTTACCCCCCACTCTTTTGCTAAATCTTTGGATTCATTTAGCAAACTATTAAATGAACTCTGATTTCTTAATTGGCACAGTCTATTTAAAAGATTACTTAATAAAATACTAGATTTCTGTAAGTCATTAATTTCATGCTGTAGAGCTTTAGAAACAGGATTAATAATTTCAAATAGTGAAGAAAAAAATGTAACGAGCACTAAGAAATCAAAACTCTCTAAAATATTAATTATACTTTTACATTCTTCACGTTCATCTTTTTTATTTGAAATTAAATTTAGTTGGTACAAAGTTTTCGTGATTAGTAAAAAAAATTTCTTTACTGCTAATAAAGCGTCGTTCCTAGAAGACCATCTGGTAGGACATACCTTTTTAAGGGTAATCAAATATTTTTCAGATGAATCGTCACTTAGCATAGCCCAGCGTTTTATACTATTGCCAAAAAAAGTATATATTTTTTCTAAATTATCGAAAAAAGTCGATACTTCACGAACTTGTCTCGCAGCATCGTTCAAAACCAAGTTTAAAGCGTGCGCAGCACAATGAACATAATCGGCATTTGGAGCATGCTCTTTTATTAGGGTTTGTAATCCTCCATACACACCCGACATAACATTTGCTCCATCGTATCCCAGTCCTCTACATTTAGTCAAATCAATTCCATATTCTTTAGTCAAATTTAAAATGACAGTTTTCAGACCTGCAGCACTGCAATCGGTTACTGCTATAAATCCTAAAAAGGACTCACAGATTTTTATTTCTTTAGGCACATTATCATCATTTTCTGTAACCGAGATATATCGAAAAACTACAGATAGTTGGTCAATTTTTGACAAGTCTTGTGTTGTATCCAGAATTATTGTCAGAAATGGAGCTTTTTTAATTTCTGAGATAATATTGTTCCTAACGGTGGTACCAAGCAAACTAATAATTTCGTTTTGAATCGTAGGGCTTAAATAATTTATTTCACCTTTCGGTTTTAGAAGAAGTTCTTTTAAAGTTGCATCATAGTTAGATAGCAGAAGTGAAATTGCCATAAAATTGCCAGAATCAGAATCATGCCCCCTCAAAGGTAGATTACAAGATACTAAAGTAATTATAACATTAATTATACGATGCAGTATATCTGTCCAGAATGTAATTTTACTATCGATTTCACTTTTCAATAGAGTATCGATGATATTTCCTTGCAACCAATTATTATAAGAGAGTGAGGCACTAATATGCTGCTGTGACTTTTCATGGTCAAGAATAGTTTGTGTGAAATTGCTTCTAACCGAAACACCGTTAACCCAAGCAGAGGAGTACGATTTGTTTTGACGATCTGCTAATAACCAACAGAAGTGACAGTACGGTTTGTTTAAAACGTTAGAATAACATAACCATGGTCTTATAATTTTTATGCCTGCCTGATTGAAATATGAATAATAATAAGCCGAAAAAGGTCGGTTATTTTCTGAAACTTTTGGAAATGGACCTTGTGGTTTAAATGGACCCAATTTAAAAATTATTTTTCGTTCGCATTCAGTCAAATTGTCACCAACATTTCCTCTATCTGATGAAATTATATTACAATCTGCAGATATATCAGAATCGTTGACTTGGGGTTCCTCGATTTCTGGATGGACATCCGATAAAGTATGTGCTTGGCTTTCTTCTATTTCCGGATGGATATGTGACGAAGAACATGCTTCAGAAGAATCTAAAAATAAACGAGTAATTGTTAAAAAATAAATACGAATGCTTTGATACTAAACTAAAAAGAGTTATATATAAATAAATAACGTTACTAAGGGTCACAGTTAGAGAGTGTTCAGTTCAGACGCACACAGACTCTACGCGGATTGTGCTCGTACCTATTAGTAGATACAAAATCACCTGCAGCCCGTCCGTGCATTACTATACACCTGCGTGCTATTTAAACGCAGCGCGTAGTGTAGTGGCCATACAAAACGAGAACCCGAAAGCGAGTCTGCACATCTGAAGTTCTCAACACGCAATTAACGATACGATACGGACTGAGACTGATAGACAAACAGACAAACAACAAAACAAATCGATCCTATAGATAAGTTAGATTTTTTTTTTTTTTTTAATCAAGGCTCGGAACCCTAAAAACAGTATAATTGTGAAAATCGAGGGGGGAGACAACTTTTTGTGACGGACAGATGGACAGACCGAAATTAAAAGATTTCCTTGTTTATCACTACGAGCCCCTAATAAATGGGTTGGGTAGTACTTACCTTTCCAATCTAAATCACTCACAGTATCTTGTCTCTGAAAAAATGAAGAAATTTTGGGCACTTTTTTTATAACCTCGTCCCTTTTCTGTTTAATTTTTCTTTTCTCAGCGCCGCTGGGATAATCTCTTTTCCTTTCACTCATTTCTTTTACAAATCGCTACTAATACTGCTAAACCAGAAGAACAATATTGGATGTACTGAATTACAATGTAATGCACATTTATATAAAGCGCGTAAATAAACAGTGCACTGCACTCCGTGGTTTAACATCCAATGCAAAGTACAACAACGTACACGTACATCGCGATATCGATGAAGGATTCCCGGGGATTCCCCGCTGAGTTGAAGATGAAGTAAGTAAAACGGGGAAGTCCCGCAGCCCGCCATAACGATGTAGAGTGTTGCCAACTTTTGAACGCACGCTTAAGGCGGGAAAAAAAGGAATTGCTTTATAGAATTTTGTCATTGTAAAATAAAATAAATTAGAAAGTTTTTATTCTTTTTACACACTTTGGGGGCCCCCGTGGCCCGGGGGCCCCGTATAATTGATACGGCAAATACGGCGGTAGCTACGCCCCTGGACCCCACTAAGATATTCGGGGCTTAAGCCAATCTTACCTGCAGATCAGTACAGAAGCTGAGCAATGGATGAGTCACGCAAATTTTGCTTTCGTAAAAGTCAAGATAAACCAATTCATAAGAAATGGTAGCGTAGAAGAGTAGACCCCGGAGTCTAAAGTGCAAGCTTTGGATGTAATGGAACAGAAGGTTACCATAGAGTTCAATAAGGTTTTTTAAAATGGTTGGGTTTGACAGGTGAAGTAACTACCACCCCGTCACATATAGCTCAATACTTTCAATAGATTATTTTATCTACATGGGATCTTCCGGTCGCAGCTCCTTACTTTTGCCTGATTTGTAAAAACTTGGTGCTTAGAAAGAGTGGCAGGAATTTATTTTATCTGATCTTTTTCTCACACCTGGCCACATTCTGCTATTTTGCGTTAAAGCAAGCCACTGTTATTTCACTGACACTGAAAAAATGCCATTTAATTTCAGACTATAACGTTATAAAATTAATTTGATAAAAATAAATAAACCTTTTATTACATAAAATGAAAATGTAAAATGAACTCTATTCATTTAATTTTAGACTTTGACATTAGCATTTTTGACAGTGACAGTGTTATGACAGTGGCTTGCTTTAAAATAAAATAACAGAATCGAGGCCCTGTGCCAATGCGAAGAAAGTATAAATATAAATGTAAATTATGACCATCATATATGTGTTACATATACGTGTCACACACACACAGTATAATGTCGCATCACATTACATTTTAATCACATACTTGTCTTAACGCCCCACTACCAGACAATAAATTTTCCTATCGATCCTTATCTTTGTTATTATTTATGTACTGACCAATAATAATATTTCCTACCTGCCTAATAAAATTAATAGCAATTAATGAAATCATCTTCGTTTAATACTTCAACTCAATTATATATTCTCATATTTTTAGATTCAAGATTAATGGATTAAACTCGTTTGGAAATAAATGAAGTTGAACTAAACGCATATTTAAAAATGATGGATAATATGAGTAAGAAATAATCGCGACTTATTGTACTGTTATTTTCTTTTTATCTGTGGTTATATTCGTCTTGTCTCATTATTGAAAAGCACCGTAGATCGTTATTGTACACGCAAGTCATTAAATAAGAATGTAAGATCAGAGTAGTTTGTACTACAATTATATATAGGTACAGTCAACGACAAACGTGACTTTACACTATAATATTTACAAACCTTTTAATATTGGAATACATGTACCAAATAATTGATGTAGATATAATTTGTTTTATAATTCCAAGAGGACAAAGATAGTTACCGAAATTACTAGTATTCTCCATTCACCCTTGTTTCATAAAACTGTTTCGCTAATCTGCTTTCGTCCATTATCTCTACGTGTCCGAAGAATGTGAGCATCCCTTGGTCACCTTGGTCACCACATTAATTTTATGATCGTACACATAATATAAAACAAAAAAATGGTTTCTCCTTGTGCCCGCTATAGACTTTGAACCCATCCAACCAATATAGACCAATGTGAAGATGGTTCCAGACCACTAAAATAAGTTCTTGTAGGTCGCTTGAACGGGCTTAGTACCACACCGGCGGAGTCACGGGCGTTAGTACACTTACCAACAGAAGTTTATAGTGTAGGTATTGAGAATGATATCTATACAAATGAAAAAAAATCCGTTCCCGCAGGGGGAACGCACAGGTAGATTTCGTGAAGCACGGTTAGAAATATTTTTTTGCCCCTCTATGACCTATGCTTCTTCTGTGACCCACGCCGAGCGCATTTTTAACATGTTTAATTTTTTTTTCTCGAAAACGGTAACTTTTAGCGAAAAACTTTTCAGACATTTATTTTAGACTTAAAAATGGCCTATCGATTAAAAATGTTTCCGACATCAAGAATGTTCACCGGTTAGAAGTTATGGTTTTTTTCCCGAAAAATTTTGGGTTTCCCCCCCTCCACTTTTAGTTGAAGTTTTAATCTTATAGGTTTATAATTAAAAGTTGTTGGTATTCATGTATACTATGGGATAAAATTAGAACGGTTCGAATAACTTTCATGGAACGTGAAATTTTGAGGAAAAACTGATTTCACAAAAATTGAGGCCCTACCGTCCCCTTAGGCCGGATTCCACCCGTTCACGTTTACACCCAAGCAATTTTTGACCGCATCTTGAAAGCGATCGGGGCTAAAATGCGACCGTGAGAGTGCCGCAAATTTTGGGAAGTGGAACCATACATACATACATATATATATATATATAGATATATATAAACTTTTTGACCAGTGGTCATTTCGGACTCAGGGGGTCATAACTAGACCTCCTATGAAGAATTTTTTTTTAAATTCGACAGTAGTCAAGAAACCAATAGGTAGATCGATTTCAAGGGCACGCCGCAATAGAGGGCACGCCGCAATAGCGGCGGTAAGGCCCATCATGGAGGATTGGCTGGAGAGGCGACACGGAAGCCTCTCCTACCGACTGACGCAGGTGATCTCAGGGAAGGGGTGCTTCGGGGACCACCTGCATCGGATCAGGAAGGAGCCAACGCCTGAGTGTCATCACTGCGACGCGAGCGAGGACTCAGGGCTGCACACGCTGGCGGACTGCCCGGCGTGGGAGGCGCCGAGGCGTGACCTCGTGGCAGCCATCGGGGTGGGAGTCCTCTCGCTCGGCAGCATGATTGCGGCAATGGTGCGGAGCGCGAGCGCGTGGGCCGCCGCCGCCTCCTTCTGCGAGCATGTAATGCTCGCGAAGGAGGTGGCGGAGCGCGCCCGGGAGAGACTTAGAACTCTCCCGGTTCGCCGAGCCCGCAACTTGCTCGCCGCGCGTCGCAGGCAACTCAGGCGCCGGAGGTCGCTTAACGACCTCCGTCCTCCATGAGCGCAGGCCTGGGGGTGGCGGGTGAGGCCACCTGTCACCCCAGCAGAAGCAGGCCGGGACGGTGGGGCGACTAGCGCCCCTCCCCCAAACCGGGGCAAGACGGGGACACCGTGGTTCCCAAACCCGAGGGGGCCATCTCGAAACCGGAGATGGCCCAGGGTCAGTCGGGGTGCGAGGGATATGCTCTATGGGCAACCTTACACCCCGGCGTCTGTAGACCCGAGACGGCGTGCGGTTTTAGTCGGTTCAAGCCCGACATAACCGCCCCCGCTGGCACGCGGGGGGGTATCCGAAGGGATTTCCGCACGATAAAAAAAAAAAAAAAAAAAAAAAGGTAGATCGATTTCAGGAGTGTGTGTTGGGTAACCTCCTCGAGTGTCGCTCCGATTCCGATCCCGCTGCAGTCCGGGGGGAACGGAATCGGAGCGGCCGGTACACCCTGGGCGGCGGTCAATGGCTTCCCCTTCACCCCTTCATAGGGTTGGCATTGATCGTCGGCCAATAACCAACATGGCGGGAACACATTGCTCTCCGTACTCCTCTGCTTTCAGAGGAGACAGGATGAGCGATGCTGTTAGTGGTGAGATGGCCCAGGGTCAGCCGGGGTGCGAGGGATATGCTCTATGGGTAATCTTACACCCCGGCGTCTGAAGACCCGAGACGGCGTGCGGTTTTAGTCGGTGCAAGCCCGACATAACCGCCCCCGCTGGCCGGCGGGGGGGGGGGGTATCCGAAGGGATTTCCGCACGATAAAAAAAAAAAAAAGGTAGATCGATTTCATCGAAATCTACCTAAAAGTGTCTGTTTGAAAAATGAATTAATACCCAGATCTAAGTCTAAGCTAAGCTAGTAAAACGTAACTACTTAACGTGTGAACTAAGGAACCTTCTATAATTGGATAAAGAAGCTTAACCAGGAAAACTTACTAATTGCTACTTGAAACCTGTTGTACAAAAAGTTGCATTGCGATGGTTACAACTCGAGGGCTAGGCGACTGGGTGTGCACATTTCACTCTCATTTCCCGATTCGGTTCCGCGTTTTCCGGTATAGAAGTACTTGTTTGAGGAATCAGGAAAAGGCATAGCTTAGCTAACCTATCATTAGGTCTCGCGTTGACTGTAGTAAATAGTAACGGACGGAACTTTAGAACGTTGATTATATTATTATTGGTTATGGTATCGGCTTTTAAATTGAGGAAAGTTGTAAAGTGAATAAGTGTAGGTTTTATATAAAAGGGCTTGCTTATTTTTATAGGTTCGGTTGTAGATGCAATATTTACATATATCTCATATTATATTTTTATCCAGATTTATAATTATTATCATATAATACTTATAATAATAAATAATGTGTCAATGTAATCTACTTCTGATTAATTCCTCAACGCAGAGCCTAAACCGCTGGAGTTACAGACTTGAAAATTTGTCAGTTGATGCCATTAATGTACCTAAGCACATCTTAAGGATTTTTACCGGAGGAGGAGGGGGAAAGGGTGTTAATCAATTTTTAAAAGTTCTCCATATTTTGTTTTTATATTACTGTTCAACTACTGCAGAATTGTTTTTGGGATCGTAGTGAAATATCAAGTTATATAGAATCCCTTGGAAGAGCTGTTAAGGGGTTCAAGTGAACTACGCATTAAAAATGCAGCAAACTTGACACCTCACATTTATTGCTTTTCTGTAGAACCTATAAACATCAATAACTCACACATGCATAAGTATATTGTTTATACATTTATTATATAATTTCCTATTACCTATATAGTTGTGTTTTATGTCAGTAATAAATAACTTTCTAGGAAAGTTCAATGCACTGTAGATGTTGAATTCAGTAAATAATAAAATAATTAACGATTTGTCACGAGTCGAAGCGACGGCTAATCCTATAACTTAATACCTACATTGACACCTTTCTTCCGATGAGTGGCAATTATAATATTATAATGGAGCTGTTGCCCGCGGCTTCAGCCGCATGGAATTCTGATTCCGTTCCCGCTACCCATGGGACCTTTTCTACCACCACAACCTATATAAGATAGATAATTCCACCATAAATCATTTTGTTACATCTCAAAGGACAGCAGCGTTTTCGTTGAAAGCTCCCAGACGGATTATTTTTTCACCACCTCCAACAAATATCATTATATTTTAGCCAATGCATACAAAAACGTGACAAATTATATACTAAAACCCTCCTCGAGAACCACTATATCCATTGGTAAAACCAGTATAAAATCGGTGCAGTAGCTTTCGAGTTTATCGCGAACAGACAGACAGATAGACGTGGCACAGGACTTTATGTTTTATAATATGTAGTGTACTTATTGGATAGTATTTTTTTGTTGAAGTACTGGATAGTACGAGTATTTCTATACTTAAGCCGCAGAGTTATTATTATACTAGTTTAAATATTGGCTTAGGTATCTAAACATAGGTATCAAACATACTACACATACTACTTGTACTACTACTACTTTATTTCAAACAATTTGCTACAAACACCTTATACTAGCGCCTTCATGAATTGAAAAGAAAAATATGTGGGTGATGTAAAATGTGTAGGTCAAAAACTTTAGAGCATTCGAACACGTAACGTAAAATTCCGTTCTCTGCAATATAAATTATTATAGGCGCTTCTGTAATATGTGTTTAAATTAACTTAAAATAGAAGAAAATAATATAGCCGCGGTAGCCTAGTGGTATGGGTAATGGACTGCTGAGACGAGGTCTCGGGTTCGATCCCAGGTTTTACCATGGCACACACCAATGACTTTTCGATGCTTTTCGAAGTTATGTGTGTATTTATCGCAGGTTTATAAGTGCCCGGTTAATGGCAATAGGCTCGCCACCTATTACATTGGGACCTAAACATAAACTGGCGAAATGTGGGTGCTAGCACCTCTGCCTACCCCTTCGGGGATATAGGCGTGAGTTTATGTTATGTTATGTTATGTTTAGAAGAAAATAAAGATTGTTGCCAGTTAAAAGCAATTCTATTACTTCAATTTAGTATCTGACTTTCTGGTTTCTTCTGCATTTGAGATTATAAGTGAGTAATAAATCGGCATTAAAACGAAGGTTTTAAGGACTGATAATGTAAATTGAATTTGTTTTAACATTTTTATTGAGCAGGGGTTTTATTTGTTAGTGCTTATAATTATGTGTATATGTCTTGTTTATAACTTGTAGCCTTCATTCAGTAGCCTTCATGTCAATAATACTAGAATAGTTGTCTATTTCTGACGGTTTCGATAGATACTTTCTCAAGCATAAATACTGAAAAAAGAAAGACAACCTCTATGCAACTTCAATGGCTGAGGAAGTAAGGGACCCATGACTCCTAATGATATGTACACTTTACGCTTCAATAGTGCAGAATCATTCCAGAGATGAGAGGGCAGGAACGAATATGTGTCTAAGATACCATGAAGATCTATTTCTTGTTCAGAACTTAGACTCTACGTGGGGCTATTTTAACGATGCTCTCAAAATAATTGGTGGATAATGCTCAGATATCTTTACTGTTCAGTTTGCAGTAAAAACTCATTACAAAGTATACAAAATTATTATTTTCAAACATTATCGATTTATACACATTTTATAAGACAACGGGACTCAATCGCGTGCATATCTAAATGTTAACGTAAGGAAATAAACCTTCAAATGTCTCCACGATTAAACACCGTTGTCTACAATTTATAAATGATGATTAATTGTGTAATACACAGGGTTTACTGTAAAGAGAGGTGCTTGACCATACAACCGCATTATCACAAAATAAATAGATACAGATGGCCGATTGCGAACAGTGAGTGAAAACACACGCGAAATATGATATATATTATCTACTTATAAGGAATTCTACACAGTTCAATCTTCTCACGGGTTCCGAGTTCAAGCGCTTCGGTACTCGACGAGCTAGAAAATACCCCACCAATTGCCGTGGGTATCATACAAGAGATGTTCTCTATCTGATAATAAACTGGTACTTATAATAAATAAATATTCTACGACATTCTACACAGCGCTTTCTAGACCCAAAGTAAGCATAGTTTAACTAGCTTGTGTTATAGGTTCCATAATGCGGATAAACATACTTATATACTTTTTTTTTGTAAATACATACATATTATTCATAGAAACACCCAGACCAATGCAAATAGACATATACATGCATACAAATATTTGCACTGAGCGGGAATCCAACCCGCGCCCCATGTCGTAACAGTCGCATGCACTACCACTGCGCCACACAGGCTGTCACTTCATTATATCAGTAATGTACTAAACAATTACTTACGTGTGACCGAAAAATATAATTGGCAAATGTAAATGTTGATACACCTTTGCCTACCCCTCAGGGACTTAAAGGAAGGTGATCACACATAGCGGGCCGCAGTCCAACCGTGGGTTTTGGGATGTTATACAATATCATATGAGTGTTGCGTGAAAAATTTCATTGCGTGATTCAGGATCGGTAGCTCCGTAGAAGTTCAACTTGCTACCGCTGGATGACACTAGATACACGTAGTGTCGCCATACACTCGTAAACTTTAAGAGATGCAGATGAATAGTCCAGCTGGCACATTAGTGCCACTTCCTTACACCTAAAAAGTTTTTTTTGTTTAAATATAAGAGGTGCTATAAAATCACAAAAACTATAAGTTTCAATCATCGTTTCGCTGTGATAGTGAGTCGTTAGCGAAAGAAGCATTCGTAAAGTCTCTTCACAGAACAAAATAAACATTACTATGTCGAGTTGCCTAGTTGGCACATCGGTTATAATCCAGTCGAAATAGACAAGAATAAGTCATAACTAAGGAATAATTCGCATAGAGCTGAAAATTGCCAGAGACGTACAATACATCGTTATAAATAAAATGTCAAAAATCCCCATCAATCCTACTTCTGCAAAAAAATTATTCAAGGTCAAATGTACAAAATTAAGGGTTTTTCCATTTTTCTCGAAAAAAGTAAGTTTTATGGTGAAAAAAGTAAGTTTTATGGTGAAAATAGGTTAGACAAAGTTGTAGATCATACAATTCTCTACCCCTAGTAGTAGTTTTGTTATCATACAATTCTCTACAAAAATGGTCCAGTCACCTTGTCTCTTACGACTTTCGTGAGATATCGCGGTTTTAGTAATTAGAAAATTAATATTTTACATACGAGTAATATGCACTTAAACGCAGCCTGTACACGTCATCGGAGGTTTAATATAAATGAAAATAAGGAACTATTGGTTTGTGTTACTTCACAATAAAACTTGTATAAATTGAATGAGTATTTTAAAATAAACTAATGAATTTTCTAATTATTAAAACCGCGATATCTCACGAACGGTGAGTCGTAAGAGAAAAAGTGACGGATCATTTTTGTGGAAAATTGTATGATCTATAACTTTGTCTGACCTATTTTCACGATAAAACTTACCGTTTTCGAGAAAAATGCAAAAAACTTTAATTTGTACGTTTGACCTTGAATTTTTTTTTTTGCAGAAGTAGGATCGATGGGGATTTTTGACATATTATTTATAATGATGTAGTTAACGTCTCTGCCAATTTTCAGCTCTATGCGAATTATTCCTTAGTCAAATGTCTATTTTGACTGGACTGTTAGCTATTGTCTCTCTATGAAATAATTACGGAAATATATCCAAATTCAATATAAGAATTGTATTTGAGTAGCCCTTATATCGTGATGAAAGGCTGTATCATTTTATTCCTGTATATGGTGCAATAAAAGAAAAGAAAGACAACTTATTTTTAAAGGTATATCTTTTCCTTTTCTATATTGTTTCCTTTACATTAAAGCGAAAGTGTATTGCGCAATCGACCTGTGATTTGCAAGAAGTAGAGGTAGAAATGTTGTCCTTTAACCAGCCAGTAGAAATCATTCCACTAGTTTCTTCTCAATTTATTGCAATAATTACGTTTTCATCTGCATATTTGTTTGCGTTAACTACCACAAACAGTATCTTTGGCAATTAATGTAGGTTTGAATTAAGATAAAATCTACAAACATTGGAGATATGTAGTTTTTATTACTGGGGGTAGAAATTTGATGACATAAATTTGTCACAAAATTCGGCCGGGTAGGTACCACCGTGCACGATTGCGTAAAACCCTCCATAGTAATACAATTTCGGTTTGATTGCGTTCAGGGGTCAGCAAGTGCATAGCCGGGCAGAGGGATTGTGGTCGCAGCACTGGTGGGACCGGTGGGTATCACGCGGTGCTGCGACGACAATCCTATTCTGATGAGACCGCCAAGCTGAGTGCCACCATTGTTAACATGGTACGTGTATGTAATGGTGACCCTATTTCCTGAGACTTTACCTTCAGCTTACCAACAGGCGAGGTGAAGTCAAATTGACGTGTCCTAAATATAAAAAAACGTGTTTATTTATAACCATAACAAGCAGTTGCAATGTATTAACGCATTTAACCTTAGAGAAATGTATTAAGCTACATGATTCTTTTAATGAAAAATCTACAGTTAATATAAAGCTTTTAGCATATATCATCCTTTTGTTTTAACATATCGCATGGTTCCAACTTGGTTGTTTGAATAGTCAAGTATTTTTAACCGACTTCAAAAAAGAGGAGGTTCTATGTTAGTCTGTATCTGTTTTTGTTTGTATAGGTCCATCAATATTTTTGCCGTTATTGAACCGATTAAAAAAAAATTGCATTGGGTTAGGTCAGTATTGCACCTAGAGCTCAGGAGATGCAGCAGAAAAATCAAATAGAAAATGTGAAATTATCGAGGTATAGTAGTGTATGATCGAACATGACGTCCAAAAATACACAAAAGATGTTTAGCATACATGTTTTGAAGGGCAATATATATATATATATATATATATATATATATATATACCAATTCTACTGTTACAAAACTCTCTTAACTAGACTACCTCTTTAACAAAGTCTAGATTTAATCCGACGGCGGCATAGACGGCACATAGAACAAAAGAACAATGATTACTTTTCATACATTCATTGACCTATCAGTGAATTTATTACTTATTTGTTGTATACTGATTATACTGTTATATACCGATGTACTGATATTATTTTTATGAATTAAACTGACTTCAACAGAGTGTCTTACGTGTTGTTTATCTTTAGAATTAAATCTTCTTTCTTCTTCTTCTCTTATATATAAAAATGAATTGCTGTTCGTTAGTCTCGCTAAAACTCGAGAACGGCTGGACCGATTTGGCTAATTTTGGTCTTGAATTATTTGTGGAGGTCCAGAGAAGGTTTAAAAGGTTTGTCATCGATTGAGGCAGTACGAAGTCTGCCGGGTCAGCTAGTCTGTAATATATTTATTTTACACTTTTCACTGCCTGTTTGGTTATTGAAATCGTTTTTTTTAACTAGCTTATATGTTATGTCCGAGGACGATATATAATTCAGTTTATAAATTAATAGAATTTTATTTTTCCATGATAACGAAAGATGAATATATTATATTCAAAAATACAGTATCTTTCTTTTAATTTACCACATCCGTCACCGCGTTGCGTCACTGTGCTTTAAAAATATATTAAGCCACTCTTAGCTGGACTTTGCTTTTCCTAACGTGCCATATCAAAGGTACCTGGAGGAAGGGCCAATGGGCGATGTCTGTAGTTGTCATATAATATCAAGAAACCATTCTCGAACGAGCAGTAACAGACGAGCAGATGATCGATTTCTTACTCCGATAATAATAGGAGTTTCGGATGAAAACCTGAATGAAGTATACGATATTATAAATAATTAGGAGAGTAAGGTAAATATATACTAATAAGTGATTTGTTTACGGAGACTGCTGCCGGGGACGAACGTGGGAGACTATGTGGGAGAGCACGAGCACGCTTAAGTCAGTTATAAGCTCCTTGGTGTTAGCTCGTTCTGAAAGTAGGGCTGACATGGCTGACATCTATATTGCTTGCGTCCATACATATTCAGAAGGGATTCCTCTGACATGTTTCATTTTCTTGTAATTTGCGCGAACTAGTTTTATCATACATGGATAAATTGAGACACTTTATAACGGGTGGTCTGTCAAATCATTGACAACTACATGACAAGACACTTGTATATAAATGAATTAGGAAAATTAAGAATGAATTCGACTGCCTCTAGTGGAGTGAGTGGTAGAAGAAAAAAGAAAGCTTGGCAAGAGGAGCAGGAGGAATGGTTAGAAGACAATTATAGGTGGTTAAATATTGTGAAAAAGTAGGAATGAATGAACACGTGAAAAGAAAGAAAGGAGAAAATATAAGAAACTGAACTTATCCTATATGGCTTAAAAGATTTTAATGAAATTTCATGTGTGAGTTTGAAGTGGATCCTGGATGGTTCAAATTTAAAATTTGATATTTCTAAATGTTTTTTAGTTCGACTGGATGTCTTTCAGATATGTTAGTATGTTAAAAAATTTATTTTTAACTTTTAATCGTGTTATTCAAGAATAATAGATATAAATTTATAATATGTAATGACATAGTAGTGAGTGCGACTGCTGTGTATGCAGTCTCAGCTCGATTTCCGGGTTCTTGGTGTGTGGATTATTGAGTTTTTGCTAGGAAATTACAAGTACTTAACTTATCGTTTCTACAGAATATGTTTTTTTCATGTTTAAGATTTTATGTGAATATATCTGCCGATATAATAATGTATGAAATGTATTATATTCCTCATTAATTGAGGTAGTCCACCTAGAGCACCCATCCGAATAGCACCTGCGCGAATAGTAGTAGTAGTATCTCTTTATTGTACACTAAGAATAGATAAAAAAGCGGCCAAGTGCGAGTCGGACTCGCCCATGAAGGTTTCCGTAGCAGCAAATAACATAATAATGGTTTTTTTTTACTTTTTATATTTCAGTTGATTGAATGAAAGGTAAATTGCGATTTACGATTAATGACGTATTAAAAAAAAACTACTTACTAGATCAAACCAATTTTCGGTGGATGTTAACATGATAATGTACATCATATATTTTTTTTAGTTTTATCATTCTCTTATTTTAGAAGTTACAGGGGGGACGGACACATTATCCCACTTTGAAAGTGTCTCTCTTGCAAACTATTCAGTTGAGAAAAAAATTATATTAGAAACCTGAATATCATTTTTGAAGGCCTATCCATAGACACCACACACGTATGGGTTTGATGAAAATTTTTTTTTAGTATCAGTTCTAAGTATGGGGAACCCCCAAAATTTGATGCTTTTTTTCTATTTTTGTGTGAAAATCTTAATGCGGTTCACATAATACATCTACTTACCAAGTTTCAACAGCAAAGTTCTTATAGTTTCGGAAAAAAGTGGCTGTGACATACGGACGGACAGACAGACAGACATGACGAATCTATAAGGGTTCCGTTTTTTCCCATTTGGCAACGGAACCCTTAAAAGAAATACAAATATTACATTATGGTATAAACAATTGGCGGCCTTATCGCACTGAGGTGAATAGTATACCCTAGTCCACGAAAAGCACCTATCAATATTTTTGGCAGGTGCTCTTCGTGTTGTCACTTGGAAGGAAGGAAGTAGCTTGAACAATACGCGAAAAGTGACAATAGATATAATTTAAGAACTATATCTGGGATCGAGCTAATAAACAATAGTTACCCTTTCTAGATTCACCGATAGCTTTGTTGATTTACACATGGGGAAGTAATGGTGAGAGGTAGGAAACCTGACAGGTTTATTTACACTGTACGACGTCGTACACGACGTAAAATGCATACTAGAATACGGATGATGACCTCTGTAGCGTAGCGGTAGGCAGTCAAACACTGCAAATCCAAAGGTCATGGGTTCGATTTTCTTGTTTCTCTCATGTTTCTATTTGTAATGTGTATGTAGTAGTATCTCTAAAGGCAGCGTATTCGATTGAAGATCTCAGTCAGCTTTATTTCTTTTGTCATTTCGAACAATTATTGTCATATTTCAACAAATTTTAATTAAACAGTATCAAACTATAATATTAACCTTCCGCTTGAATCACTCTATGTTGATGAAAACCGCATTGAAATCCTTTAGATAGCTTAGAAGTTCTCAGTTCGTCGGGAAACGACTTTGTTTTACACTATATAAAGATACTCGTATTTGGACAATCTCAAGGGAATCATAACCTATAGGGTTACTTCCTGTTGAACTGGAATCATGATGTTTTGCAGAAAGTAAAGTCCTATGCACTAATAATAAAAAAAAACTGTATGTCTGTCCGACAAGACTAGAAGCTCAATAGCAACGTTAAGTTCATCTCTCAATTCAGTTCTGTACGGAACCCTCGGTTTGCGAGTCCAACTCGAACTTGACCGGTGAAAACACCCAGTCCAATACAAAAAGTTATATTCATGCATACGAAAATTGGGACTTGTGGCCCTTGCGGGAATGGAACCTGTAACGTCTGACGTAGCAGTCGGATGCTCTACTGCTACGCCACTCAGGTGTTACCAATACCTGTGCCTAAGAATCTAATACTCGCGCGTTGAAGATTCTACCCAATATACTCATGGCTACTCCTTTTCATACTGCCATTTAGAAGAGAATAGCATTCATAAATGTGTGGTCGTTGACAAAACCAAAGCCAACCGATTTTAGTCGGAGTGTCACTCTTCCCTAGCAACGTGCCAAATCAAGAAAAGCCAATCAAATGTACTCCATCAATTTATTACTATTCTTTCTGACTGTACCGCATTTTACATACCACCGTACTTTTTTTTTTCGTTCGGAAATCTCTTCGGATGCCAGCTCGCCAGCATGGGTGGTTATGTAGGGCTTGAACCGACTAAAACCGCACTCCGTCTCGGGTCTTAATACGCCGGGGTGTAAGGTTGCCCCTTAGAGCACATCCCTCGCACCCCGAATGACCCTGGGCCATCTCCGGTTTCGAGATGGCCCCTCGGGTTTTGGGAACCACGGTGTCCATGTCTTGCCCCGGTTTGGGGGAGGGGCGTCCCGGCCTGCTTCTGCTGGGGTGACAGGTGGCCTCAACTGCGACCCCCACAGGCCTGCGCTCATGGAGGTCGGAGGTCGTTAAGCGACCTCCGGCGCCTGATTCACCAGCGACGCGCGGCGAGCATGTTGCGGGCTCGGCGGGCCGGGAGAGTTTTAAATCTCTCTAGGGCGCGCTCTGCCATCTCCTTCGCGAGCATTACATGCAGTTGGCGGCAACCCACGCGCTCGCGCTCCGCACCATTGCCGCAATCATGCTGCCGAGTGAGAGGACTCCCACCCCGATGGCTGATACGAGATCACGCTTCGGCACCTCCCACACCCGGCAGTCCGCCAGCGTGTGCAGCCCTGAGTCCTCGCTCGCGTCGCAGTGATGGCACTCAGGCGTTGGCTCCTTCCTGATCCGATGCAGGTGGTCCCCGAAGCTCACCTGCGTCAGTCGGTACGAGAGGCTACCGTGTAGCCTTTCTAGCCAATCCTCCATGAAGGGCCTTACCGCCGCTATTGCGGCGTCCCTGCATATCACCGTACCTACCTGATGTTGATACATTCATGATACGATAACATATTATTTATACATTTCAAGGTATGTTCTACGGCGGGTTCAAAACTTAAAATTTCTTAATTATTTTCACGAATTCAAAAAATCGTATAAAAGTCTTATACTGATATTTTAGGAAATTTGTTACTTACTAGACGCAGCGCATCGTCTATTAGGTTTATTCCCATCCAGTTATACCAATATCAAGCAGTGTTGAAAAAAAAAACAATCAGGTAACAGTGAGACACGATAGAATTTTTTTCTCAACCAGTTACTCGTTGAGGTGTTACTAGAGGGGAATAAATCGTCTATTATCAACAGCTGAACACGAGTATTGCTACCTTTGAAATGGATTGAGTCAACAAGTAGCTGAGGATATGATTTTAGATTGACATGGTTATTCGTATTACCATGTATTATTATAATAAACGGGATGTTTACCATGTTAATGTGTTTATTCGAGTTGCCGATATTTTGGCACTGTTACAGACAGAATATTGGAAGTTCGGAAGAACACAGAAATATGGTAAATAACCCGTCTATAAAAATAATAAGGTAGCCAAGGATAAATTAAAATCCTAATTATTCCATCGAATCAATAATTTAAAATAGATCCATAGAAAGATTTGGCGATAAAATCGGATAGTTTAAAAGTCATCATTATGTAACATCAAAGTAAATGTTAAAGGTACCCCTTAATCCATTTAGTCTCGCTCTAGGTGAGGAAATGTTAACGCACCACAGCGTGAACGCACACAATGCTATACAAAATTTGAAAATTATTTACTTACTATTGATTAACTTTATAATAGGTATTATACACACCAAGAAGATTATTTACTAACTTGATGAGTAAAATGAAAATTGTGTTTAAAATGTCATCATCATTGTCCTCATAGGCATTTCCCAGTGGCGTCCAAAGTTTGCAATTTTAAGCCCGGGGTTCGCCTGTTGGTTTTGATTGGTATATTGACTTTTACCGGAGCGACTGCCATGTGACCTACATCAGAGAGAGGAAAGCTTGTCTCTAGTAAACTTGGTAAATTAAAAGTGATAAGCGCGAAATTCAATATTAAGGCTTCTTTTTGTTTGTATTTATAATTGGAAAAGATAGGTGACAGCGCTATCGAGATATAGGATTTTTTACGAATTTATTTCCGCGCGAAGCCGGGTCACGGGTTTCGGCTTTAAGTAAGTTTAGATAAACATTACGACTTTTTTTTCTCACTTCACAAGCTACAGATAAATTGAGACTTAATCGTAGTAATTAAGTTGTCAATCATTACAATTAAAGCCCAATCTTCGAACTTCGATACCCTTTGTTCACCTAATATCTTTTTTAATCGGATTACAATGATAATTTAAATGCATATTTATGCAAATTATTATGACATGAAATTTAAATAAATTAATAAAAAGTCACATAAGCTTCTGATTAACCCTATAACCGCGTTAAACTACTCTAAATGATTTATTTATGATTATCATAATTTTAAATTCTGGTCTTTTCGCAATATTGTACCCGAAAATAGGCTCAGAGATGCTATACGATGCGAGGTTAAAAAATATATTTACATGCATCATTTTGTAATTTCGTTAAGTGTTTAAAATAATCACACAACATACCATGAATATAAAATTTTAACGTTATGTTAAGTTTATAGTATCTATCATTCTATTTTGAGATATATCTATGAAAGTAGTTTGACTGTTTTAACTGTTAATTTAGCACACAATGCTTTTTTAATAATGATGTCGAAACATTTGGAAATATTTGCTTTGTCATCGTCAATATCTTCCTTCGCGAAAACATTATCAGAAATTGATAAGTAATAAAAGCTCCTGAAAGTATAGACTTTTTTTTTAGAAAATTTAACATGGTTTTCGATGATTGTGCCTTGTGAGTCACATATTTAAGCACCTAAGTAAGTTATACTTTATTAAGTACGTGGGTCACATTGTGATGCTTATGAATGCCGAAATATAGGTAGACATTTAGATTTAATGCCTAATTAGGTGGTGACTAAGGAAAAAATCTCACAGTAAATTATTGCCAACGGTAACAGTGACGGAACTTACAAAAATTATCTCCAAAGCTTTGATGTATTAAAAATACATACACGCATAATTAAAGTCACGCCTCTGTCCCATTGGGGTAGTGAAGACAACATCCGTCCATATACTACGGTCCAGACTTACGATTTCGCTTCTTCGACTTTCAGTTGTATTCAAAATAGTAACACAGTGGAACTACATACAGTGGTCCATCGCCTTTGATGTTTTGCGAAATGTCACCACTGTCTAGACATACACAATTTTCTTAGCGGAGAAGTCACCATTGCGACGGTGAGGCCGGTCATGGAGGACTGGTTGGAAAGGCACCCCTCTCCTATCAGATATCACAGATGATTACCGGACACGGGTGCTTCGGAAAGTATCTGTGGCGCATCCACCGGGAGACAACACCGCAGTGCCAGCACTGTGAGGATCCCGGCGAAGACACGGCGCACCACATATTAGTGGAGTGCCCAGCGTGGGCGACTCAACGCCGGGATCTCATTGCGGTCCTGGGCGTGGACGTTCTCTTACTGGAGACCATGGTGAGAGCCGTTGTGTCCGACGGGAGCAAGTGGCACTTCGCCGCCTCTTACTGCAAGCAGGTAATGCACGAGAAAGAGGCGTCGGAGAGGGAGCGGGAGAGAACCTTGCCCCCCGCGTTTACTCGTGTCTACGCCCGGGACTACCAAACTCCATGATCGGGGCCTGAGGACGGCAGTCGGCCGCCTGTCAATTCGCCGACACGGGATCAAACCCGACCCCAAAGGTGAGGCTGCGACGGTGGCCGAAGTCCACCGGTAACCCTGGAGTTAACCTTTCGAGGGCGTACCCGGTGTGCCCGGCCATGGGCGCTTGGGAAGGACACCGTGTGGTTTTAGTCGGTTCGATTCCGACATACCCACCTCATGGCTGGCACCGGTGGGGTGAAGCCCGTGGGGGTATTTACACGTAAAAATAAGGGTTGCCCTATGTTTTTATTTTTTAATTAATTTATGCAATATTTTATACTTGAATCCTGATTAGGATAAATCCTATTCGTGGATCTGCCATATTGCTGTCTTGCTCACTCAAGGCATATCAATTCATACAAAATATGAACATAGCGTCATGAGAGCTAGATATAATAATATAATATATATAAGTTATATTTATACGCCCTACAATAAATTACGAACATGTAATCATTATGTAGGGTAGACACTGGTGATGACCGTTCATATCAAATAGGTTCAGGGAACTAAACTGAAAACTATTTTCTTTTTTAACTCTGAGTGAACATAATAATATCGTTATATCGTAATGTCAGACATATTCGGATCAAAAGCCTCTCAAACGATGCCCATAAGAATTTTATTGAAAACCTCATGTCCATCGTAAATCTTTCGTCTTTCATCAAATATTGAAAATTGAAGTCCGCCGTCGTTTATTACGAATTGGGTAGTATATTCGTAATCACCAACCTCGGAATCCTCGAAAATAATACCCATATATTGATTTCATTGAAAATTTCGAGTCTGCCATTTTTTATCGTAAAATGGATAGTATATTCATAATCACCAACTCCAAAATAAATAAATATCGTTCTCGAGGTTTCCAAAACGATAACCATATTGATTATAATGAAAATTTCGAGTCCGCTATCTTTTATAGCGAAATGGATAGTACCTTTTTTTTTTTTTTTTTTTTATCGTGCGGAAATCCCTTCGGATACCCCCCCGCCGGCGGGCGGTTATGTCGGGCTTGCACCGACTAAAACCGCACGCCGTCTCGGGTCTTCAGACGCCGGGGTGTAAGGTTACCCATAGAGCATATCCCTCGCACCTCGACTAACCCTGGGCCATCTCACCACTAACAGCATCGCTCATCCTGTCTCCTCTGAAAGCAGAGGAGTACGGAGAGCGATGTGTTCCCGCCACGTTGGGTATTGGCCGACGATCAATGCCAACCCTATGAAGGGGTGAAGGGGAAGCCATTGACCGCCGCCCAGGGTGTACCGGCCGCTCCGATTCCGTTCCCCCCGGACTGCAGCGGGATCGGAATCGGAGCGACACTCGAGGAGGTTACCCAACACACACCCCAAAATGGATAGTACCTATATTCGTAATCACCAACCCCGAAAACTCCGAAACCTTATTGATTTTATTGAAAATTTTGAATCTGACATCTTTTGTAAAAAAACCGGCTTAGTGCGAGTCGGACTCGTAAATGAAGGGCTCCGTAGCAGCAAGTAACATAATAATTATTAAAAAAAATAATTATATGTGAGTTTATCGAATGAAAGGTTAATTGCGGTTTACGATTAATCACTTTTGTTTTTATCCCTGAACGAAATACCTAAATATACTTATTTTTAATTAAAAGCTACGTCATTGTGGATGTCAGATATTGTATCTAACCGTTATAATCTCAATAAGGTACATACAAATAATACAACAGTAGTAAATACCGCACTGAGCGGCGTACAGTACGGTAAAAGTAAACTTGGAAATGTGCGGCCAAAAAAAGATCCTAAGCTGTCAAATCCATATAATATATGTATCTATATCCTATTTATCCTACTAATATTATAAACGCGTAAAAATAAAAACAGTAACATTTTATCGAATCTAGTGTTGGGATCGAATGTGTTCGCTGCAAATCAATGAATTGTAAGTAATCATTTACACTTATTTGCATTTACGTGGATTATTTTAGTCTTGCGTTTGTAGCTATGGATTCTTGTACCAGCTTTTAATGAAAACTATCAAAATGTTGAAGTTATGTTGTGTAGGGATTAAAAGTTGTCACTGTATTGTGCAAAAACAATTAAAATAGTTAATTACTTCAATATAATTTTATTAAAATGTATCGTCGGGTATAGAAGAAGAAAAAATAAGTTTATAACAAAATATAAATTATTAAAATTATTATATGCGATGAAAAATTGAGCTGTCAAAAGTTAAACAAATAGTTGGACAAAGTATAACCAAAGCGTTGCACTGGATCACGTGCCGTGGTTCGTTAGCCGCTAGTGCACTATAGCAAGCAGCGCGTGGGATACTGTACCGCACATATCATACCTCTTTTGACGTGCGAAGCGAGAGTTATTTGACTGAAATAACATCAGATGTAGAAAGTTAATTATTTCTGTAATTAAAGAACTAGAAGTACATGAAATAAATAAATAAAAATGTATTAATATACTATACAACACATATTACTCCAAGGTGTGCGGCTTCAATATGTGTGCGGTATATCATAGCAGCGATCCCAATTCCATCCCAGAGCTTCACCTCGGAGCCTGGGGGTACGTACGTTACGTACGGGGGGTGAGTGATTGCCGTCTAACCCTTTGAAAGCCTGCGCTAGAATCTCGTTCGTGGATTGGTAGATGTACAAGCTGGCATATGAGGTTGACTAGCGCCTCATATACCCGAACAAATGACGTACTTATTTGCTACGTGAATGTAAATATTAATATTGTCACTTTACTGAGTGCAGTTCCACGCGGTGCGGTTGTTACCTTTACAACCGAAATGGGTTTTGCCCCGTCATATTCATGTTTTGTATCACTGGTGGACGGACAAAACTGTCATGTTCCATGGTTCCCCTTAGGGGTATAATAATCCAGGATCTCAAAAAGAATTAATTAATAAAATTCGAAATCCATCTTTACCCGATTTTAGATAGGTGTCTTTCTTATTTTTTTCTCATAACCACCTTTAGTAGATTAGATTAGATTCTTATTAATTTCTATCGTGCTAGTAATAACTATTGGGGGAGTTCAAACTCCACCAACGAATTGTAATTCCAGCAACGTAATCCCGCTCCTAAAATTTTTAGAGGATGGATCTTTTCAGGCTGAAAAAATTATAGTTTTGCGAAAGTACAATAAATTAACAGTAAATTGATTACATCGCGATTTAGACGTGATAATAGTAGGAGTGGGTGGTGACGCATGCCTTGCAGTCACGGTAACACGCATATTTAAAATGAAAAAGGAAGGCAATAACATTGATATATTTATAGGATTTATAAAGTTCTGTTAATATAAGTTCTGTTCTGTAATCCATTTTAATATTATAATATCATACATTTTGGTTTTGTTGTTTCGATAGCGTGGATAGCAAAGTAACCCTAATAATACAAGTTAATAAAAAGTGAATAAATGAAATTAGCAGACAAAACCTTATCGCTAGCTACTACCTCAATAATTTTTTACAGATTTGTACTTTCATCCATGTTTTTAGGGGTCCGTAGCCAAATGGCAAAAAAATGAACCCTTAATAGATTCGTCATGTCTGTCTGGCTGTCCGTCCGTAGGTCACAGCCACGAATTTTTTTCCGAAACTATAAGAACTATGCTGTTGAAACTTGGTAAGTAGATATATTCATTCATTGTAAATAAAAATATATGAAGTACATTACCATGTAAAATTCTACCGAAAATTGGTTTGACGAGATCTAGTAAGTAGTTTTTTTTTAATACGCCATAAATCGTAAACCGCAATTTACCTTTCATTCAATCAACTCATATTAAAAAAAATACATTATTATGTTACTTGCTGCTACGGAACCCTTCATGGGTGAGTCCGACTCGCACTTGGCCGCTTTTTTCATCATATTCTAAATTATAATTGTCTTCTATCTTCTAATATCTTTCTCTGTAAAATTGCAGTGAATATAATTTTATTTTAGTTCGTTGAAATTTAGCATTCTTAATTCAAATGAAATTGAATAAAAGAAATAGTCGTCGTGACGTCATAGCAAAATTGTATAATATATACTTGAAGGCAAACAGTTTAAGTAGCGACAATATCTTAGTGTGCGTACTAAGCGTCCCGCATGGTCATACTGCCCACTGCAGCAATGCAAAACCCACACTAGTAAGTCGCCACGGTCCGCTACCCCCGTATATAAACCTTACACAGACTAGCCTTGAACTTCATTTCACTACTACCAGAACCACCACACGGCCGCACTCACCCCCGATTACAACCCTTTCGATTGTGCAGAAATTGGACTACGGTGTTAGTGAATGAACTATGTTGTGTTGAACTGTGTTGAAGATTGGTGTCGAAATATAAACACGTGAAAATGTTTCCTGTATTACAAACCGTAAGTTTTGAAACGTTGCTCAACTATTTCGTACATATTTATGGTAGAAATCGAATAATGTGTCTGTAACATAGGCTTATAAATATTTGATGGAAAACAGCGGCTTTACGGATAAATACATTATTCATATTAATTTAGTCGTCCCCTGATCAACTACGTAATGTTTTTCGTTGTGGTAGCGGTTTATTTTATTCGTTAAGTGTACTAGTAGATATTAATTCATATAAACTTTCTCTAAAAACCACTTAATGCTATTTCAGTGCAAACAAATGAGATAAATCTGAACACAAAAGTATGCGTTTACCATTTAGAACAGAAAAATGGTTTACTAGACTTAAAAGTAGACAAATAAACGATTTTTGGTAAATTGCCATTTTATATCAATATTTACCCCCGTTAAAACTCTATTAAATAAACGAATAGCGACTATTGTTAATGAAACCTAAGACTCTTCATTTTATTTTTTATTATTTTTCATTTTGCAATGACCGTTTAGTTTAGGAATAGTATTATTTTTGGAATTCTTGTCTGTTTATATGTTTTTCTGTTTGTTCGTAATAGAGGCAAAAACTACTGAACAGATTTTAATACGGTTTTTTAATTAGGAAGTTCTTGGTCAGACTTGAAATCTGCAGTTTATTTGATTGCAATTGGTTAAGTAGAACCGGTGATATGACTCAAAAACGATAGCCAACCTTCACGCGGGCATTAGCTAGTACTATTATAAATTTGTACATTGGAGATATTTTAAAAAAATACTTGGGTTATGTTACATGAACGATTCTGAACACAATTTTTTTTTTAAATTCTTGTCGTTTGTTTGTTTGATCGCGATGAATGCCAAAACTACTGAACGGTTTTGATGTGATTTCTATTAGAAAAGTCTTGATCGGACTTAAAATGTTTGAATATGTTTGATTGAAATTGGTTTAGTAGAAGCTAGTTAAAGCTGAAGAAGCTAGTTTAAAATAACGCAATAGCCCATATGAGCCCATGTCATGTATTTATTCAATGAATAAAATTATTGATATCTTGACTTAGTACTAATAAATTATTAAACAAAAAATCTCAAGGCCAGTTTGATTCAACTCACCGAAGCGGGATCTCTCTCGTTTAAATTTCAGTGGCGGCGGTTGTTCACTTTTTAAGTTAATCTGTTTTTGCGTGCGACCCTTTGATTAGTAGTGGAGAAACAGCTCCTGTAGCCTCGTAGTCTCTGAATTCTTTCTGAACGTTAAACATGATAGGATCTATGATGTACCATCTCGGAGCTACTCAAGGAAGGAGCAGGATTTGCTCCATCAAAAAGCTTATTAACTTTGTAAAGTGTAACTTCGGTATTAAATAACTTTATATAAAATAATGAACACATTTTGATTTCTTTTATTATTTTATGTGACGGTAAGGTAAGGTGTTCTATAACTTGGAATGTGTTAAGTTAGCTTAACACATTCCAAGTTGGCGACTTTGTTCGAATCTCAAACACTGTTTTCGGGATCATTGGTAATGACACCATTGACACACATGACATCCTTTCCGATTGTTCTTCGGTACCATACCTAAAATAAAAAAAAAACGATAATTTGTTTAAGAAGAAAATATATAACTGAATTTTATGCTCAGATCGGAAATTATGTGTAGATATGTCAAGTAAATAATTGTATGGGATTACAGATTTATTGAATAGTTGGCATTCATTTGCACCGGCACACATTTATTAATTTATCAGTAGTTTTACCGACTAAACAGTATTAAAAATTCATTTCTTACACATTTGATAACATAAGTAATAAAAAATTAATAAATTTTTCTGAAATTAAAATTGATACAATTTATTTTTAGGTAAAATCATCTAACTCTGTGAACGTTTAGGATACCGTTCGCAGAGTTGATAGGATATTTCTATTTTAATTACATTCTATGTGTTTATTATATCTATTTTTGTCACATTTTATTTGAATAAAATAGAAAAAAAAAGTCATCCTTAAGACTTTGATCCTGTCGACTTAAGGATCTGCAGAATATGTATGTAATTATGATGTGATATAATGGTGACCCTCTTTGCTGAGACTTTACCTTCAGCTTACTATCAGGCGAGGTGAAGTCAAATTGACGTATCCTAAATATAAAAAAAATAAAATATGACGATTTAACTTAAAAATACAGTGTAACCATTTTTATCAATAAATTTCCAATTGCGCTGGCAGTTTTATACGGAAGATTTGCATAACAATCTCATAAATAAAAATGTTTAGAATTTTAAATTTTAGTACTAAACATCATTTTTGTCCAGCAATCGTGCATCTATTTTCACTGAAAGTTAAATTTACATGGTTTAGATAGGCGAAACCTTAAGAGAAACTTAAAAATGATGTAGTAGAGGATTATAATTGTTCTAAAATGTTAAAGAAACTAACTTGAAAGTAACTTGAGTAACTTAAATACCATGGTTCCTAGTCTAATTTGTCAATGAACACCATACCTACTGCCCAAATATGAATACTGAATCTTTTGCTCCATCTAATGGTTACTTGTAAGAGATTGCTACAGTGTGATAAGGTCGCCAATTATGTCTAGACATAATTGGCGACCTTATCACACTGTAGCAATCTATTGTGGCTACCCACATAATGTTTTATGTATATTACACTTGTTTTATTCTTAGTATATTATAAAGAGATATACTACTGCTACTACTTAGAAATAAGAAAATAACCTGTATAAAATACTATAATAATTTAAAACAAGGTAAATACATGGAAAAATGTACTGGGACATTTTCTGTTTTATCCGAATTTCACATATCAATCATTTTCCAACCGAACAACAAAATACCCACAAGAACAATAAACTTAATGTGTAATGCATATCGTTATTTCGATAAAGTTGAGTTAAGGTGTAAAGAAAAACAACAGTAACTGCTAACTTGACTATAAACTTGTAGGTAGGTATACTAGCGTTAAATTTGACTGTGCAGAGGGTGTTTACTTACTGCCACAGTACTAAGTGTTGTGGTTTCAATTCCCACCTAGAACAATAAAGTGTGTGATTTACCGATAGTGTTTCTAAGTTTGTGTGTACTCTGTTGGCTATATACTGTACTAGCTGGCCCTCCCCGGCTTCGCTCGTGCCGTATTCCAAACTCCCGTTGCGAGGAGCCTCTATAAAAAGTAATAAATTACGGGCACCTTATGCACATAATATGCCTGTAATTTATAAGTTTTCATTAATGTATGGAAATCTGCCGGATTTGTTGACATTTGTGATTAGTGCTCCGCTCCGTTGGGAAATAGCTTTATGATATATAGCCTATGAAACTCACAAATAGGCTTTCAATTGGTAAAATAATTTTCAAAATCGGTTCAGTGGATCCAGAGATTACCACTTACAAACTCACATCACAAACTTTACAACTTTATAATAATACCATAGATGGTGTAAATAAAAGTGTAAATAAAAGAAGGTAATTAATTTAGACAACATAAACAAGTTCTAACTGCTGTCCATTGTGTTGATTGGCCCGCGGAGGGATATGATTCCGCACGAATAAAAAAAAAGTTCTTTACATGATTTTCACGTTTCACAGGTACAAATTTCCCCAGAGATAATCACCAAGTTCAGGAAGTATCTTTCTTACAAATAGACACAATGTATCTTGCATGTCTAAGCTAAGAATATAACATAATTAAGTCAGAATCTCTGTATCACATTATAGCAACGCATGATTAAACAAAATTGCCAGTGTTTACACGTCGCTTCAGTGTGCACAAGTACTGTCAATTACTTAGGTTCAATAACCGCATTACTTAAGAATTATAGAGAGGCCACCAATGTGGTTAGCGAGCTTTAATGTTACGCTCGCTGGTCTGTCATGTTCCTGTTATGGCCCCCCTTTGTTTGTGCGGCTATGATTAACAGCGAGGTTAGTGAAACATGGCAGTTTTATTGATTCTGCTTAAAATGGAAATTTGTGGAGTGGTTCTGTAATTTAAGATAAATTGCGTGGTGCACAGAAGTGGTGCACTATTGCTGAAATTTATAGTGGAAATATTTTTATTGATATTCGCGGTATAGAACCATCGATATAAATAAATCCCATGAGACACAGTCCCGTACAAAACTAACACACTCTCTCACAATAACCAATTATTGTTTGCTTACTAACTACTACTAACTAACTGTTTGTTATATTGTTTATGGTTTCAGGAATTTCTGGTTTTTGCTTATTTATTTTTACTACATGCTTCTTCGAATATGAAAAAAAAAATGTTTATTAGACAATTCAGGGTGCCATTTTAGGTCGCTGATTTTGTACCTTGAATTTTTTGCATAGGTATCATTGTAGAGGAGCTACACTTTGATGCCAATTCTGTTGTGCATCTCTCGGAATTAAGCTAACTCTAAAATGTTTTGATTTGAATTTCGAAAGGTAGTCCCATTCGGCATCGGATTAAATTGAGACTTTGAGGAGACCTAATTAATTAGATCATCAAAGTCTAAATTTAATCCGATAGAAGTCCGAAGTCTATAATATAATATTAAATTTGATGTATTTCTTGTAGTTTATGCCGTTTTGATAGGACCAAACCAAGTTTTATGAAATTTTGGTCTTGAGAGTTTAATAACAGCAGAACTACTTGTTTGTTCAAGCAATCAGAAATTTATTTACAGTAAGTAATTTCAGATCCTTTTGTTAAATATTGACGTAGTAAACAAGTACAAACTCTCTAAGAATCATATTAAGTATATGAAGTTCAAATCCCAGACGATAAGTAAACTTAAGTAATTAAATTACGCACTTTGAAGTAGGTATGTGTCGGAAATGACTACCAACGGAAACTGTCTGGCAATTTTGATATTTAATGTTAATAACATTCCATAACATATATAAAAGTCAACACTCAGGCTTAAATAAAAGCGAGTAATGTTTATGTGAATACTAGCAGGTGTTAAAAGTATATCTACACTTTTAACACCTGGTACAGTCGCCCTCAGAAGTTGCTGAATACTATCAAATTTACAAACGATCTTTATTAAGACATACATTCCTAAATAAATTGTTGTAATCATGTCCTGAATTCCATGTTGCGAAGAAGCTTATGTTGAAGTCGAACCAACTATAAATTCCATTAACACGAAAAGTAAACCAGTTCAAAAAACTGGTTTTTGAACATATGTAACGTTATATAAGGAGTACATACGCCCATGACTTCACTTATATTTTGAACACAGTAATCACAATCTCACCGAAACATATAATTACGAAAGTGAATTTCCATCTATTTTCGTTCGAACAATCATGCTCTAACATACTTTCTCTGCGATATTATCAGAGTTATGTAATTCGGTCCCGTTTAGATAGATACGTCCTACTTTGCAGCTATAAACTGGCTGTTGCCAGCGGTTTCGCTCGCGTGAAGTTCTGATCCCGTGGGAATATCGGGATAAAAAATAGCCTATGTTACTCTCGGATAATGTAGCATCCTAATGGTGAAATTCGAGAATGTTGTTGTTTTTCTGAATGGAGACTTTTAGGAATGGCTTCAGTAGTTCCAGAGTTATCAGAGTTGTCGATTACAAATAAATAAATCTTTCCTCTTTATAATATTACTCGTAGCATAGATAAATATTCATAAATATGTTATAAATTGCATAATACAAACGAGGTTAACGGTAACCTTTTACTATGTTATATTGATTGGCGAAGGGACCGATTCGATTTTGTCATAGTTTAATTATTTAAATGCATTAAAGAAACCACAAAGTGATTTATATATATATTATGTGGACTTTTTTGGAATTTATTAGGTTATGCAAATTAATAAGTACTTACGCAATAAATTATTTTTGTAATCTACATCTTTTAGTATTTATATTTGCACAGTAGCTTTTGGCCATGTTTTTCTTTGTGTCTATCCGAAATATTGATTATATTGTAAACGTTGACTAAGAGAGTAGTTAAAAGTACGCTATGTCCTTCTAATGGTATTAGCTTACACTTATCTCATAGGCAAGTTTAGTTTAAAGATACTAATTATAAAAACTAATAAAAATGCTTGTTACTAAGTATAATATATGGGACACGTACAAAACATACCAAATAAACCGCAATTTGAAAAATTTAGACTTTAGTAGAGCTATTGAAGAGTTATCCACACATATTGCAGGGTGGAACCGATTGACCCCATTTATCAACTTTGTGTTCGTTACAATAGGTTATAAATTAAATAGAAAAGAAAAAAAAAACAACTAATGGACCGCTAGAGATAAATTCGCGTTTATAATATTTGTTTACAAAGTCCCTATAATATATGTACTATTTATAACAATGAAAGTGCAGACTTATCATTAAAGCCATATCCTCAAGATGCAGTAAGTAACAGTAATCAGTACTATGTAGAAGAAACTCAGAATTAAAGACTAGTAACAAGATCATAAAAAAATACATAATACTGTACCTTATATACTTACATTATTATATTTTAAGTCTATTCTAGAGCTAACATTAACTGGAATATTAAATTTGCAATTATGTGTAGAAGAAAGTTTTGCCTTTCACTCTCACCTGTAAAAATGTTTTTTACGGTAAAAGGCAGTTATTTCGAGGATCTAAAAAATATGCACCTATAAATAATAATAATAACATTTTATGACGCATAGCGTAAGATACCCTAGCACAATCCGCGTAATATATATTTTATTACCATGACACACACATTATAAAGAAATAGTGTATGACTAGTTACTAGACACTTACCCGGGGCGCCCGGCAATGGACACTTGGGCAGGACACCGTGCGGTTTTAGTCGGTTCATGTTCGACATAGCCACCCCCGCTGGCCAGCGGGGGGGGGTATCCGAAGGGATTTCTGCAGGTCTATTTCATTATTATGTGACATAAGTAATAAACACGTTATATCTAGATATAACGTGTTTATTAGACGGGATAATGGTTAAACCATTAAATTTAAAATGTTACTTGTAACCGTTTAGTTATCCGTTACTCATTGGATAATCTTAGCTTGAGCATGTGTTAGGTTCATAATGTGATCTTATTCAGTAATAAATTTAATTACTGATTATGATCACCTTGTGGGTTCGGCGGGAAAATGACGAAATTTTAAACCTGTTTCAGTTTACTCTCATATAATACGCGGGACCGAGAAACACAATGAAAAAAATCTGGAATGTATGAATGTATTTTTAATTAATAAAAATTCATGATTGTTCCCTACATTATTTTTATCTTCCACACAAAACAAAAGTCTACTAGGTATTTAATATTGCAATTCTAACCTCCATAAAAACGAAGTATCAAGTATACATCCTTTTCAAGCCCATAGCCAATAATTTAGCATAGCAATTTCAAGCGATACTGTTTCAAATCATAGCGTATAGGGTAAACTTGCGCTTTCATTAAACCTCGACAGTCAGTTTCCCTGTCACTATTCCCACACTACGTCAAAGACCTCGGAGCTTGTCTATACAGGTAGTTAGTGCTAAAAGCGACAAGGCATGTTCAGAAGCGTACTTTCCCAAGCAGCCATAGGTGAAACCGTGACCAGTTAGGGCAGAGAAACGGAGAACATCCTAATGCTCGATGTCTCAGCGACCTTTGACGCCAGGAACGTAATGGATAGACTTTTGGATGTTGTTTATAGCAGGTTTTCTTGACAACTTATTTACTTTATTACTATTTCCAATCTTACATAGTAACACAGCTTTCCGATGTCTGTCTCTATACATATTTACCCAAAAAGTTGATTAACACTAAAATATTTACAAACCTTTTTTACATTGAAAACAATGTTAATATATTTTATGTGTTTTATCATTTTATAAAACTTTTAAAAGCTAAGGTGCTCAGTTAATTAGATCAAGACTTCTCGCTGACTATACGCTAAGATCTTCTGAACAACCTAAAAGATTTTGATGCGGTTTTCACTAACGTTCAGATTTACACAGATCTTTTAGACTCACAACTCTTTCAAGAGGTACCAGCTTTTACAATGTGGTTTTTAACATCAATTAAGATCAGACTTTTGTATCGCTGTCATACTACGTATACCCATTGTGAGAGAAATAAATGAATACCTACTTTAAAATATTATTAGTATGGTTAAGTATAATACATGCATGCTAGATTTACAGAAAATATCACTAAAACCACATAAATCGGCGATTTGTCGTCGTCGGTAATATATATATAATAATGAAGTTTATAATGATGTCCAGAATAACTAACGATGCATGATGTCTGATAGATAATATCGTATACTTTAAGTAAAAGATATAAAGCATGCTCCCATGAGTCCTGATGTTTTGTTATGCAATAAAAAAGTTCATCCCAACCTTTCCAATTTATTAACAGGCATTCCATATTTACAATATACAACATATTAAGAAATTGAAAAAAAATTAAGTATGATATTGTCGGAAGTTTACGCGAATGTTACACATTGAAATAAAACTATTTTTAACGGATTCTATCGCGGTTTATTTGATGTTATTTTATATTTTACATTGAACCCGACGTTTCGGTTGCTTTTCAGCAGCCATGGTCACGGGGCTCCCCGTGACCATGGCTGCTGCAAATATAAAATAACATCAAATAAACCGCGATAGAATCCGTTAAAAATAGTTTTATTTCAAAAATTAAGTACTTTAGCTGTCGTATTTTCTTTGAAATTTATGTTTATCTCATTTCACTATAAAAATATTTTGGTATACGAGTATGAATAAATTTAAATGTTAGAATGAAGCAGTTAAAACAGTAAAATTAACTTTGTTCACTATATTTGCACATTACACACCTCTGACTGCAATCATTGCGATAATGGTGGGCCATCATTCGTTGCAATCATTTCTATCAATTGACATAAGTAGGTAAGTTCTTTCAATTGAGTTATTATGGATATTATGAAAAAATGGGTGAAGAGGAGCCCCACCGAGTGAAACTGTACGCATTGTAGTGACATGACTCAATCAATATTTACAATTGACGTAGCAAATATTTACCTTTCTTCATAATTCTGCATTACGGAGCCTTGCTGATAGATGGACGGACGCTCCCTAGTGAAATATAGTATTTACCTATTCATGAATTTAAAAGTCAAATTAAACCTAAACTTGGATATGAACTGATTGCTCTCTCACTATGCAACTTAAATAAAATGGAATTAGGTTAAGTAAATATGATATTGTCGGAAGTTTACGCGAATGTTACACATTGAAATAAAACTGTAATAAATAAAAAATATATGTAAAATATAAAACAACATCAAATAAACCGCGATAGAATCCGTTAAAAATAGTTTTATTTCAATTAAGTAAATATGTTAGTAAATAGCCCAAAAAACAGCCCGCTGAGTTTCTTGCCGGACTCTTCTCAGGACAGGGCCACGTTTCGAAACGGTGGTCCATTTGTTAAACACGGTGGTCTATACATATACTTGGCATTGGTAAGTTAGACAGTAGTCGCTTCCGTAAGAGCCAAGATAAGCCAAATGAAGAGAAAGAGTAGGTGAGCGGACTCTGAACTGATGATGAGTCATCATTTGGTCATAGTTTAAGTGAACCTAAAAATGTTAGCCAGTTTAATATTCAACTGATATTGTTTAATTACTGCAGTCGCATTATTTTATAGTAGAGATATCTGTAATTACTGTCGAAAAATATATCGCGAAGTCACCCAAATTTAAGTTAAACAAAAAAAAGAAAGCAAATTTATTCTAGTAAGTCAAAATTTCGAATGGAAGTATAATTAATTACTTACAAATGTACGTAAATATTTAGCTTTTGTATAGTTTCGTTTTTATTTCATACTAGCTGTTGCTCGCGATTTCATACATGTTATGAATAGATCAAGGTATGTTTACTTCTGCAGTCTCGATCCCAACCTGTATTAAGTTATTTCGTCGTTATATTTGCAATTATTTATATTTAGTATGAAGAATAATGCCTTTTTCGCGTGACTGACTCATCAACGTAAAGCTAAACCACCAATAGTTCTATGAAATTAGAATAGTAAGTTCCTTTTATCACCTTATTAACGGGCCGGATGAGGTGGTTTGGTGCGCTCGTGTTACATTGACAATCAAACAAACTAAACTTTCAAAAAACAAGCTACTATTAAAAAAATCAGTTGTACTAAAACGAAAATAATTATTTATGCAATCGAGGACAGCAGGCCGTGGCGGAGGCGTGTCGTGTGTGCCCTACACACCCTACACACCGAAGCGGCTGAAAACCCGACCCCACCAGGCGAGGCCGCGGTGGCGGCCAAAGTCCGCCGGCAACCCTGGGGTTATCCTTTCGAGGGCTTACCCGGGGTGCCCGGCAACGGACACTTGGGGAGGCCACCGTGCGGTTTTAGTCGATACACGACATAACCACCCCCGCTGGCCGGCGGGGGGTATCCGAAGGGATTTCCGCACGTAAAAAAAAAGGGGTTATGCTGATTTCAAAAGTTTGTAGCGCCAATATAGCACAGAAACAAAACTTGCGCGATAAAAGCTTTGGAAATAAGCACAACCCTTGCATAATATTATTATTTTTGTTTTATTACAACTGTTTTCTTTTAAATAAAAGCATGTTTTTAAAAGTATTTTATTAATTATATTATATTATTTTAATATTATAAACAGATATTTCAATATTTTTTTTATAGATTATAAAATAACAAAAAACCAAAACAAAAATTGTGAGTTCCCTGCTATAAATCTACTTTTAAAACTGCGTGTTGAAACACAACTATAGCTAATTTAAATAACAGAAAACCAAAGCTTAAAGTATGTGCTCCCTGTTAGAAATCACTTTTAAGTCACGTGTTGAGACACTACCATTCGCAAAAGCCCGCTCGCGAGGTTCTGAGCCCGCGCGACAAGCAGTCCTTATTACCCAACATTTAGATAAAGAAGCGGCGATAGCCCAGTGGCGTACGTAACGGACTGCTGAGACGAGGTCTAGAGTTCGATCCCCAGTTGCCCCGGGCACACTACTCTGACTTTTCGTAGTTATGTGTACATTAATAAATGTTAATTATCGCTCGCTTAATAATGTGCCCGGTAGATGGCAATAGGCTCGCCCCCTTTTACATTGGGACCTTAATACAACTGGCGAATCGTTGGTGTGTAATACACCTCTGCCTACCCCTTCGGGGATACGGCGTGAAGGCGTGAAGTTATGTTATGTTATGTCATTTAGATAATATAATCTGCGATATCGCCGCCCCCGAAGAATCAAATGGTAATATGCTATTACCATAGTTTTAGTGTTATTCCAACTTGGTGTGTGAGTCAGTAAATTTACAGCTATCATTCATGAAGTCATAAATAATGCAATTATTGTTGTCGTCACTTTTTCAAGAAAACAACGTTTCTTGGAAAAAAAAATGAAGTTAGTAAAACAGTTTCATAGGTAGATAGGAATAGGCTCGCCCCGCATAACATTGGGACCTAAACATAACTGGCGAATCGGGGGTGTGTAATACACCTATGCTTATCCCTTCGGGTATATAGGCGTTAAGTTATATTATGTTATGACTGAGGGTATCTGGGGCCCACCAAGGCCCTCGAGGCCAAACCAACCTCATCTGTAAGCTGGTATATCTACTAATTGACGGATAAGTCTCTGACGTAGGCTTTCTGCCGGACACTTAAGCCAAATCTAAAAAATGAGAAGGAATAAACGAACTTTGGTTTCGAGGCGGAACCCTTGGATTCAACCAAGAACCACGCTACGATGATAATAAGTTATGTAATTACACACACGCAGTTTACACATTGTTAGAGAAGGCCAAAACTGGCAGAGAAGGAAACTGAAAAAAGTATTGAAATGTCTGTCCAAACTAAAAAACATCATCCAGCATGTTGAGTTATTCTCTACGATAGAGTCCCATTACACAAGGTAAGATTCAGCCACACAACATCTTTTAGAACTGCTCAATATATCTACAATTAAGCTTCAGACTGCTGTTCGGTGCTGCACAGTGACGCACCAATCACACAAACATGAGATACAAGTGCAAGAGCGATATCATCAGAAATCATGAATAACCATGGAATGCTGCTCATAATATAGGAGTCTCTGATGCTGTCCGATAAATCATCTAGTACCACGCTTAACAGAAACGAACTAAGGACGGATCCTTGGTGTAATCCAACGATGATGAGAAAGGGTTTCATGTTGTCACGGAATCAGAATTTTGGTACATGCTTCAGATGATGTCAATATAATTATGATTCTGGGACCCCTTTAAACCGCATTCCGCAATTCCGCATTCGCCCACCAGATCATCGCACGAGGAATACAATCGAAGGCTTTCTGTATAGCCAGAAAAAGGCAAGGCCGGGGCAAAACCCATATTGACACTCCGAAAGTATACACTACTGTCCGATCCGGGAGTTAATTATCCTATATTAACAGCCCGGAAGCAGTATATTCTACATATTATATCCTATATTACATTTATACCACGATAGTTCCGAACTTATGCACCGACCCCTTACCTTTGAAAAATGGAGTTATGATAGTCAGTCTTCATCTTACCAGTACGGACCGTACATGATACGTGGTTATAAACTTTAGTAAGAAGCTGGTACATGTATAAGCGCCACCTCTCTTTCACCACGACTTCCGCTTAAAACAAATGCCTGAATCTTTGTATAGAAGATGTGTATTTCTATTAATAGACTGATTAAAATGGCTAAATAATTTAAATGTAATAAAAGTCATTCGACTGTAGAAACTGTTCTTCATCCGAGAACTAATCCATTTAAAGCATGCGCTTTGTAGCTCGGGGTCCACTTGCCTACTCGTTTCCATGATTTAGTTTGGTTGACTCTTACGAAAGCGACTGCCGTCTACCGCCGATCCCCGAGAGAAAAGCCTGCACCAGATTCTCGTCCGTCAATAAGCAGGTGCCATGCCTTGCAGGAGAGATTGGTTCTGATCCAAAGTGAAAACTTTGAACACAACTGGGATATCGCTCTGATGATGATTATGACTGAATACCTATGTAATAAACTCTATATTCTTGTCAGAATCATTAAACAAAACATTGAATATTCTGGGTCAATGCAATATCCGGCAATTAACATTTTCATGCTTCATAAATATGAAAACACACTGGTACGAAGTCGACACAAGATTATACTATTAGTTGCTAAGATATGCACTTGCCCTTTCACCCTCACTGACAACATCCTATCCTGCCTGTATAATGGCCACAAAGCGAAAGCCTCCCAACAACTATGAACTTTCTATTGTGTGAATCTGTTCACGACTCCTTTTATCGTAAATCAATAGCTTCACTATTAAAACCGTTCCATTATGTTGGGTTTATATAAAATATAATTTATATATATTATTATAATATATATATATATATATTATATAAATTTATAAAAAGCTTGCAACGTATGTATATAAAATACAGATTTGATATACTTCGTTTCATTTGAATTTGGAAGGTTTCTTTTCCGCGTTTCTCTGTCACACGAGTCCCCGTTTAGGCTCGTTATAGAATGTTGAAATCTATATAGGTACTTGTATTAACATGTGATGAGAACACTTTGTACCTTTTTTTAAGCATATTGCTTGCGCGCACGGTAGTATGTGATATCTGACATAGTTAAAGTTTATTGATGGAGTACTGAAATCTAAAAGTAAAATTATAAGCAAATAAAATTACATAAATGTTTCAATACTTACTTTCATTCTACCAATTTATACAGTCTGCTCGTGTATGGGACCCCAACAAGACTTTTGGTGCCAACCCAACCTGGATTGACGGACGACTCTCGGAATTCGGAAGTCAAACGGCATTCGCTCCCATAAGAGTTATATAAGCCAACCAAAAGCAGTAGGAGTAAGTGAACACCAGGCTCCGAGGTTAAAGCCTCGAATGCAACCGGGAGCAACGCTACAATATTGATGACTGCCAGTCTATACATATATATTTACTGGTCTTGATTGACTCTGACTTATGAACGCAAAGCATCCACCGCTAAGGCTACAAGCTTGTAATTTTAGTAGTTAATGCATGCATTTTATGTTGTAAGCGTTTTTGGAAATTTCACTCCCAACGGGGTAAAATATAGAATGAATGGTTGTAAGTCTGTCATTTTCAAAGTATCTAGGAATCACAAATGTTCACACACTTATTTACTTCATCTGTATTTCAATGGATATTCTCAATTTGACCAGGTGGGAGTGGCGCTGTAATTGGGCTATACGATTTTTTTAAGATTTTTTCCCGGGTGTAGTCGGGACGGGCCCTGATCTGACATAATTTTACATGAGTGGCGGCTAACGTAATCGAGCAAAAATTTTCAACTCCGAAAATTGGAACTCCGAAAATGTTCTTCCTAACATTTTTCATCCTAAAAATCACAATTCCTAACTACTCTGTCTCTAATGTTTACAGTTTTAGTTATTAACACATAACAAGTTAAATACATGTTTTCATTCTCGCTGCGGTCATTCAACCAAGTTCCAGAAACGAATCGGTCATATTTATAGTTCTTGGTTTAGGTTAGGTTACAATTGTGACCACACAACGCACGAGCCGAGCGAGCGAAGCGAGCGTGCCGCGGTAGCGGCCGGCGAAGTGCCAGAAACGAATCGAAAACGAAAAGGTCATGAACATAACCGTAAATACCCGTTTATATTAATATGTGATTATTTAATAACATTTAATTTAGTTAAAAACTGACTATCAAAGAAATATTTATCAGAAAATAACTGTTCTTTTTTGTTGATTAAACTTAAACTTTTATTTTCTGTCTTTTATTTCGCCTTTATAGTTTTAAAGTTGCATATTATGTAATTTCAAACATTTTTCGTCACAATGTTTGTCGCTGCGGTGTCATTCGCCCTGGTGGAATTCGCTTCAATGATTTTTCGCTCCAGCGTACCACGCTAAAAGTTTTTCGCCACAATGACCTATCGCTGCAACGTCATTCGAAACTACGTACGGGACCCCTACCCTACAGTTATAATTAATTTAAAAAA
Organism: Cybosia mesomella; assembly: GCA_946251805.1. Classification (NCBI taxonomy): domain Eukaryota; kingdom Metazoa; phylum Arthropoda; class Insecta; order Lepidoptera; family Erebidae; genus Cybosia; species Cybosia mesomella. Next base: position 20,721,394 of record OX276402.1, on the reverse strand, counting down.
AAATATAAAACAACATATTATTCACGTTGTTCTACTTTATCACTTCGGTCATAAGTAAGATTGTTTGAGATGATACATAAAATTCTATAGAAGGCTTAAACTTTAAATTTCAATGTATTCTTCAAAGCGCACCAGCTCTGAAAACTAAAAAAAAACACATTTCACACTTTTTCTTTCTCTGAGCCACTAATTGTATGTACCGACAATAAAATCAAGTATTTAGTCACATGTAGCAGATGTATACGTAATTTAATTAAAAGAATTTAGCTCAGGGTGTGGGAAAGCGATTCACGGCTGAGAAGGCGCATCTCACTATCGCGCGCTCGCGAAAGACTCTTGCACATACCGTTCGGTCGTCGCCCGTACGGTGATTTACTTGCACACGCATATTATGCGCTGTGACATTGACCTACACGTCATATTAAATATTGAATAACGAGCAAGTAACATATCTTTATTAAGGGTACTTAATTCGTAAAACATTCTGAATCGTTGGTGTGATCACAGACCTGTGACATGAAGATGAATCTTGATTAATTTTATTTAAGAAGAGAGTATTTGGACCCGCAATGAGGTTGTACCTTGGAACTCGAAGCATTGGAAGAATACTAACAACTAATTTATGGCCCACATAATAATTTCTTTAAAAGAAATGGTAAAATATATGTCGCATAATATCCCACTTAATAGGTGGAAATGTGGGTATTAATACGCATCAATTGCGTCACGACAAAAGGGTAGTGTATACGCACTGTTTTTTTTTTATTAAAAAAGAATAAGATAATTATTTAATAAATTATTTGTTTACTTATTACTAATTGCGTGTTAATTAAGTTTTTTACTACATGAGATGCATGTTTTACGTGTTCGTATTCTTGCTTGAATATGTCACGTAAGCATTGATTATAAATTTAGTATCACTAGATAATAATACGCGAGCATCTATAGCGAGTGATTTCTCAAATCAAACGCGTTTACCGACTAGATTTATCAAGAATTGATCGCAAGTGGGCTGACCCCTTGGTTGAAAGGGAAAACTTGCAGACCTTGTAGGAAAAGAACAACTTGATAGGCGAGTTTATCAGCTGATAATGAGAGTGGATAAGTCGGATACTGCTTCGCCAGGCCATTTAACGAAAGCTGCGTTTCTAAAAATGTCAATCTGAAAGACAACAGGTTGATTTTCCAAACACACTGTTAAAGTGGTCATCATGCTAATTTCTAAACAGGGCAATACATACCATACCATACATATGCCATGAAACGTGTAATTTTACTAACGTATGCATATACTGAATCCCGTTAGGCTAATTACGTAAATCAGGAGTTAATACTTTATTTTCTTTTGTTACAGATACGGATACTAGTCATCATTCAAGTATTTGAAACTACCCACTGTCAAGATGAATTCGGAGATCAAAACCTGCGCTTACATTATAGTCCTAATGATGAAAAAATCAACTCTCTATCATTCAATACCAATATATTTCAGAGAGATCCAAACATCCAGTCTATGAGTTCATCAAATGTTCAGTTCTCACAAAGTGAAGATACAAATAATAAAAATAACAATGATTTTGGTCAGAGGCTGCAGTCCACCAGAAACAGAAAGGTTTACAGAATTAAAAACCCCTTCCAAAACCAACTTGAAAATAGAGAAAGACCACAAGAAAATACTGTGTCACAGGACAGCGGTACCGGGGCTAGTAACCAGTATGCATCTGTGCAATACTCATTACCACCAGAAGAATTTCTCCAACAATTGAGGTCTGAAAACCAGTATTACCAGCAAACACAAATATCTACACCAACTCCTAATTTAGGCTACACAGCCACCCCTATGCCACAGCTACAATATCAGTATTCAACAATTCAGTACTCTACAGCACAGCCTTCGTATGACAATAGTTACAGCCGGGAAAATAATAATCAAATACCTTTAGAACCTAAATCATCACATGGTCCTACATATCTGTCTAGTCCAAATTCTTACCAATACAGCACACCAAACACATTTTTAGATAATATTCAAAGTACTCCCTCTCCAATGGCTTCATATTTATCTACCCCTTTAAACAATGGTCAATATAGTAGTCAACCTAGTACTTATGTATCTAGTGATACCTCAGCTTATGTTTCCAGTCCGTCCAATCAACAATCATTTGTTTCTTCTCCTTTATCAATTACTTCAGCTGGTTCACCTGACTACAGCAATAGAGTTACTACTTCAATTGATCATAATCTGGTAAATTTTGACAAAAATGAATATTCTTCTAGCAGATATCCAATACATGTACAACAACAATATCAAAATGATTATTCAACCACGACAACAACAACCCCCTCTTCGTATTCAGAGCAGTTCAGGGACTTGTGGCAAAACAACGTAAATTCTGGCTACAATGCTGCTTTAAAGTCTTCACAAGACAGTGTATATAATCCGTATCAAAATTATCCCTTTCAAGTTAACCAACAAGAGGCGAAGGTGGATGCATATGCTGATAATGTTAATAGCGATACACACCGCATTGGCAGTATAGCAACAGCAAATAACATGTTTCTCAATTACGTTCAACCCAATAGTCAAGCTTTAAATAATTTAAAACATCGAGCAAGAGACTTAGAATTCGATACAAGTCAAACCGATCTCTACTCAAATGGTGATTTTGGATGGAAATTAGCGGGTAAAAAACCTTTGACCGACTTGTATTCTTCTACAAATTATAACAGATATTCTCCATCAAACATAGGAGCCTCTGATGGTACAGCTGTAAGTCAAATGAACTTTCATATGGGTTCTATAAAACCGTACAATTATAATCAAATTTCTAAATCAGCTACTGATACTATTGAACACGAATTTGCACAAGCTGCAGCTAAAGCACACGAACGACTTAAACAACAGCAGCACCTACAACAGCACCAGCAGCAACAGCAGCAACAGCAGCAACAGCAGCAACAGCAGCAGCAACATCAGTATTTAAATATTAATACTTACGGAACCAGCAACATTGGAAGTTCGGATGCAAATAACCCAGGAGTTTCATACTATAGTAATATTGATAAAAAAAAGAATAAATATACGGATTCAAATTCAAACTATTATTCATATGGCACTTCGCAAAATGATCTGATCACAGCCTCACCCTACTACTTATCAACCCCTAGAGATAATCTAGATAACAAATCAAAACAACCATTTGATCACGATAAGGCCTTGAAAAATATAGTCTCCATCGATGTTTCTAATGTAGTTGGTAACGCCGATCCAAAAATCGTATCAAGTTTAGAAGACAGTAACAAGTACGTTTCAACAACTTATGGCAAAGATCAATTAGAACAAAATGTCAGGCAATACATTCGGCCTGTGACAGATTCTTTTTATAAGGATAAAAATGCTGTCTATGGATTCAATATAAAAACTAAAGGTGACGATTATTCTAAACCTGATACATACAAGCAACAAGAACTACAAACCCAAGAATCAAATTATAACCATGGTTACTTAGGACCATCTCAAGGCTTTAGCTACTTAGCTCAGCCATCAAATAATTATCATGATAGTCTACAGTCATCGAGTGTGCAACAAACTGGAACTCTTCGCAGCCAAAATCAATTACCAACAGATATCGCTAGTATCTTAAAATTTGGTGATATTCCGTATAAATTGACCCAGGGATTATCTACCGATACCATGAAGTTCCATAACCTCAACTTTGATCAGGGGGGAATTCCATCACCTCTGCCATCGAGACTCAATCAAAATGTCGGTAGTCATCAACTTGATATCACTAGCAGTTTGCTGAATAAGTTGTTGTTGAATAAACAGTCAATAAATAAACCAGAAATAGATAGCCAATCAAGTGGCTTAATGTCTACAATTAACGGTTTTAAGGTAGCAAATCCGTTTAATGTAGATTTGAAACTTGTGGCAGAATTGTTGAAAGGAAAACCTATCGTAGATAACTCGCATATGCTTTCACTCAGAGATCAATATACAAACCCCTCGCCTTTAAAATTAGATCTTAATTCTCAGCTACAATATCTTTTAAAAAACGAAAATAATGGCAACTTAATGTCAATGAATGATGGACTGGGTGTTCTTGGAAGTTCTTACATAGATATTTACAATAACAATCGATATCCGTATCAAAAGTTTTCTCGAAGCCAAGAAGAAGAAGAAAGCATAATACCTATTGCAGAAGCATCGAATACCCATCCAATAGGAGCTGTTATAGAGGAAGATGATACAGCAGGTGAAAGAGAAGTCAGCTCTACTGCAGATTTAACTGCGCCAGATAATGATGTCCTTCAGGGCAATTTCGAGGAGAATAGGCCCAAGACACATTTTTTATCGGAATCTAGAATAGTAGGAGAAAGACCCAGACATCCAAATATTATAATGTCAGGAAGACATTCTTATCAAAGAAAATATCCTAAATCTGACGTGAATGAACCATATCCACTTTTAAAACCTCCTCCACGCCACCATTTACCTAGAATGAGTAATAGTCATATGAAAATGGAAAGTAAACATAATCGCAGAAGGCGTGTGTATAAGCCTAAACTACTTCGTATTATTAAGACTGAGCCATTGTTTGAAGCTGGTGCAGAGCCTGAAAACTTAGATAAGTCTGTATCTATAGTATTGAGACCACCTTCACGTGTTGCTGATGAAAAATCTGACACTGTAGATACGGAACTGACTGCGTAGTACGCTATACAAACCTAATTATTAGTTTAAATTAGATTTTATGGCCCAATATACAATATTATATATTGTATTCATATTTTAATGAAACCTAAGTATATTTTTCGATTGTAATTTAAGCGAACATTCCAATTTGATCTTAATTACCTACTACTTTAGCAAATCGTAAATCCGAAAAGATGAATTTGGCATTTATTTTGTAATCTATAAGAATATTGATAAGTTCATTCATTATTTTCATAACGTACATTTTATGCGTGTATTTTTATGTAGAAGGCCCTAATATATTGTTATTTATTGTAAATATTGTTTATATGTAATAATGTTGTATTATTTTTAGTTATTGTGATAAGTTAATTGTTTCGATATTGTTGTGGAAGTATTTTAAATGTTAAAGAAAAATTATATTCAAATTGTGTATTATTTGCCTAATTACACATGGCACTCCTTTAAAGTATTCATAGATTCTGGTAGTATCTAAAAATCCTGTCAAATCAACTTCAACATACTTCATAATGATACATTGCAACAATTTTGATGATTCGTTGTAAAGCAAGCTATTTAAACCGACACTAATCGCAATGATTGAGAAAATGAAAAGCTATTATTATTATTTAATTAATCTTCGCGTGACAAAAAAAACGACGGGTTGCACTCCGGGAGTGCCGGCAGAAGTGAAAACTTGAATATTAACGTTGCGCATTTTTGATATTTTGGAATGGTTAGGGAATAATTTTGCACGAATTGCTTTAATTATCAGTATAAAAGTACTATCATTTATGTAATAACATACAATATTCATTTGTTGCGCATCGTACACAAACATGACAATTTATATTACATTAAAAATTTAACACTCCAGAACTATTACAATTATTTTACATTAAAAAGTTTATCTCTCAGAAAAATCAACCTCCATCCATAATTTCAACGACTTTTTCACCATCATTATTACCAGAACCATCGTCGCCAATATATTTATAAAGTATTCACTCATTTTCTTTCGCTATTTCTTCGTCACTTTTTTCATTAATAGATGCACTTTGTTTAATTTCCATTTTGTATCAATAGATTTATAGCACAAAATAGAATAAATATTACAAAAAGTAATACGATGACAAAAAGTGTTTCTTGGGCCTCAGTCGGAATCGAAGTCAACGACCACTCTTTAGACGAACGTGCCACCAATGTTGTTAAGTACACGGTGAAATTAGCGCTTCTATATTCGTTTCACAAATTTTCGAATCAGGACATGTGACCTGCACGTGTCCTGAGCCGAGTTTAACATTTTTACCCATTACAAAAAAGCGGCCAAGCAGTAACATATTAATGCTTTTTTTTAATTCTATATTTGAGTTGATTGAATGAAAGGTAAATTGCGTTTTACTATTTATGACTTATTAAAAAAAACTACTTACTAGATCTTGCTCAAACCAATTTTCGGTGGAAGTTTACATGGTAATGCCATGTAAACTTCCACCGAAAATTGGTTTGAGCACATCATATATTTTTTTAGTTTTATCATTCTCTTATTTTAGAAGTTACGGGGGGGGGGGGGGGGGATACATTTTACCACTTTGGAAGTATCTCTCGCGCAAAATTATATTAGAAACCTCAATATCATTTTTGAAGACCTATCCATAGATATATCACACGTATGGGTTAGATGAAAAAAAAATTGAATTTCAGTTCTAAGTATGGGGAGCCCCCAAATTTTTTGTTTTTTTTTCTATTTTTGTGTGAAAATCATAATGCGGTTCTAATCTACATAACAAGTTTCGACAGCATAGTTCTTATAGTTTCGGAAAAAAGTGGCTGTGACATACGGACGGACAGACAGACAGACATGACGAATCTATAAGGATTCCGTTTTTTGCCATTTGCCAACGGAACCCTAAAAAGTGCACAACGCCGCTAAAGAAGTTTTCACTTTAAAAATGATGATCCTGAAACTAACACGTCATGTTTCGTACCTCATAATATTAAAAGGGTAAGCTTAAAGACTGAAGAGGAATCAGTAAATTCGTAGCGAGCCGATCTAAGCCGGATTCTGAATCTGACTACTTGTTGATGGAAGCCAAATTAAAACCCAAAAAGCTGTAACTGGTTTGATAAAATGAAAAAGAAGTCACCCTGTATATTAACGTTAGTCATCTTTCTTTATACTGTAATATATTTCATATAAGAACTCAGAATTTTTGTGATTCATTAAATTATTATTGAAGTTGTCGCGTGCGTCTCGCTTTCTGCGCCGATCTCATACTTGAGTGACACTCACAACTCGTGTATACTTACGATTACTGTACGAAACATTCAAGATAATATTATGCCATGCAATGGTCATTATAATTTGCTTGAGTTCAGTTATAATTACCTACTTTTTCATGTGAAACATCTATTGCCGCGCCTTGGCTTTACCAAAGTAAAATATTTACTTATCTTGTATGCATATTTTGTTTTATGTAATCTACTTAAAAATCATTACTTAATTAATGCTAATTAAATAATAAATCAGAAAACACACAGTGCACTTTGTTGAGATTTCAAAATGGTGACTAGAACGGGTTGTTCGTTAATCAATCTTTCATATAAGATAATTATTATGTGCTTTTAAATAAAAGTACACATAGCAGAGTTTAGTTTCAGAATGACAATATATTTGATTTAATCAAAGTTAGTTTTTCAATTAGTAGCTGTATTTTTAAATACATATTTCTTAATTGGGTTTCGTTATTTTTCAATTCTATTACATAACTACTACGACTTCTTTTTTTTACACAGCTTTGGTAGCAAGCATGCACCAGGTCCAACTCATGTTTAGCAGTTAACCATGAACGCTTGCAAAAGCATTGGTCGCGTATCGCCACCTGCAGAAGGGATTAGGGGATATTTTACTTAGATTGCTATTTGAATTTATACCGCACTTATTGAAATTTCTTCTTATATAACTAGCACATGCAGGCTTTCCCCTCGGGTCAAGATAAACTACTTAAAGGAAAGAAGGAGTAGGAAAGCGGACCACGGGATCCACAATATAAGATTTGGATACAACTGGGTTTGGTGCTCGGATGAGGATGATAAATGGTTATAAATTTCCAGGTAACGCTTGGGTATTGTCACTTGCCAAGGGTAAGGAGAAGAATTGGTACAAAGGAAAGCAGAAAAATAGTGCTTCCAAAACAAATGCTACATTTCAAATGCTTTTATTTCGTACGATTTGTATGACACAAATCGTATGAAATAAAACATACAAAAAAAACGACGGGTTGCACTCCGGGAGTGCCGGCAGAAGTTAAAACTTGAATATTAAAGTTGTGCATTTTTGATATTTTGGAATGGTTAGGGAAAAAATTTGCACGAATTGCTTTAACTATCAGTATAAAAGTACTATCATTTATGTGGTAACATACAATTTTCATTTTTATCTATCGTACACAAACATTATAATTTATATTACATTAAAAATTTAACACATCAGAGCTATTACAATTGTTTTACATTAAAACGTTTATCTCTCAGAAAAATCAACTTCCATCCATAATTGCAACACGACTTTTTCACCATCATTATTAAAAGAACCATCATCGCCAATATATGTATAGTACTCACTCATTTTCTTTCGCTATTTCTTCGTCACTTTTTTCATTAATAGATGCACTTCGTTTAATTTCCATTTTATATCAATAGATTTATGGCACAAAATAGAATAAATATTAGAAAAACTTATATGATGACAAAAAGTGTTTCTTGGGCCTCGGTCGGAATCAATCTCCTTCTAGACGAAGTCAACCACCACTCATTAGACGAACGCGCCACCAAGGTTGTTAAGTACAGTGTGAAATTAGCGCTTCTATATTTGTCTGCAAACTTCTTACGAATTTTCGAATCAGGCGCGAGTTTAACGTTTTTTACCCATGACAAAAAAGTGCACAACGCCGCTATAGAAGTTTTCACTTGAAAAAAGTATAAACTGCATAAAAGGGTGGAACTTTGCGAGTCAAGTGACCCTTTCTAGCTGACTTAGTTTCATCATTTATCATTATGAGGTTAAGAGACATTAAATACTTATCTTCGAAATCCTGGAACATTTTTCGCGGTCACTGCGGAGATAATCAAACGCGCAAGTAACACGAATCTATTCAGCATGACGATTTGTGGGAGAGTATGTGTGCGGCACCTGCACTTTATATTTAACCTCCATCTCCATCTTTGTTGTTATTTTGGGAAGTTAGATTTTTTTTTACCCGATTCTTGTGTAAAAATCAGACAGCTTGTTCACCTGGTGTTCATTATAAAGGATGTTAGTACTCCATTAAAAGAACAACCTTTTGCGCCATGTGACTGTAGAAAACTGTAGGAGTTGGTCGTCATAAGTATCTGTCAAGTTGGGATCTAATTACCCTTGAAGATTCTGATAACAGGTTAAAAAAGAAAAGCTTTAAGTTATGAACGTGTATTATTGTTAGACTTGGCTGACAGGGGCAGGGACATGAGAAAGTCTAAATTTATATATCATTACTGTTCACTTAAAAGCGATATTTAAAAGCTACGACGATATAATATAATGACGTTTCATATATTCGTTCCTTTTAAGAAAAAGAAAAACAACAACTCCGGGAGTGCCGCAGAAGTGAAAACTTGAATAATTACGTGTGTATTTTTGAAATCGTCAGAAAATATATTAATATACCTCACTTACTCTATCAGGGATATACATGCAAGCATCAGTATATAGTATCTGATTAAAAATATCGTGATGGAAGATTCATAGAAATCGCCCCTTTCAGTATTACTGAAACTTCAAAAAGTACCATCAAGCGGGTCTAGTTTCAAAACGCTAAGTTAACACATTGCTGTTGCAACTTATTTCAGAGTTTATAAAGTGACATTGCTCGCTACTACGTGATACAACGTTGACTGGATAGATGGCTCTGTGATCAAATATTTCCAGAGAAGTCGGAGCGTTCGGTGACGATGACGCGAGTTCCATGATTTTTGGTCACCCTAAAATTGTTCAACGCGCCTAAATATGTTTTCAGCTCAAAAATTGGAACTTGCATGTGATAGGCGACAGCATCGTATACGGATCAACAACGTAGTTACAGTCAGTTTTACTTTTATTTCTTGTGAATACTCACCTATTAATCCCGACATGCCAACCTTAACGATATTTTCTGCCGTATTATTGTCACTGACAGCTTTCCAGACGTATGCGAAATAATGTAAGAAGACAGACAGAAAAACATTTATTCAGAAGACGCATACACAGTGTCAAACAGTAGTGACACTAAATCTAGTTAGTAGATATTTTTCTGAGCCATTTGAAGTCAGTATACTAGTACCTGTACTAGAGTCATAGCGAATGTGTTTGTACTTTTCGGTCCACGTAGTTAGAAGTTAGTACATTTTCTGCCATAATCTGCTAGTCTATTCTTTCCCAAAAGGGTCTTAATGATGAATTAATCAGAAATGAAAGTCATTTTATAGAGATATTACCGAGTGAGATCAATACTTTGGCACATAATTCAAGCTCTAGACAAATTGTGTTGACAAGTATTATTATTATAGTCACTATAACTGGTAGAATAGTTTCCGGACTACAACACCTGGTCAAAGCCGGTTTCCTGACAACTTACAACAAACCTTAGCGAAAAGTGACGATATTTAAGTCTGCCACAGTCTACTGCTGAAGATGGGCCTCTACGAAAATACAGCGTAGCAACCGGTCTTTCCCAGTAACTTTTTGCAGATAGTCCGTCCATCTGGCTAATAGAGCCTCACCTTCTGTCTTCCAATCATGGTCTATCCTCTAGGACTCATTTGTTCCAAAGTCTATTAGTCTTGCAAAAGATGTAGCCTGTCCATTGCTGCTTCGTATTGCTTATTCTGCGAGCTGTTAGTATTTTTAATTCTTTATCGGATGACCTGATTATGAAATTTATTCGTCAAAGAAACTGAAAACGTTACGCACTGTGTAGGTCACTTTTAGACTTTTAGTTTCCGGACTATATGTAGTGGCCACGTTTCGGCACTAAGTTTTTTGATATTCGTTAAAATGAGTACAGTTTTCCTTCTATCATTTGAATTTATACCCATTGAAATGATTAGACTTTTTAAGACTATTGCATAGCTTTTTTTTTTTTACGTGCGGTAATCCCTTCGGATACCCCCCGCCGGCCAGCGGGGGTGGTTATATCGTGTCTCGACTAAAACCGCACGGTGTCCTCCCCAAGTGTCCGTTGCCGGGCACCCCCGGTAAGCCCTCGAAAGGATAACCCCAGGGTTGCCGACGGACTTTGGCCGCCACCGCGGCCTCGCCTGGTGGGGTCGGGTTTTATCCCGCTTCGGTGAGTTGGCAGGCGTGTGTAGGGCACACACGACACGCCTCCGCCACGGCCTGCTCCTGTAAGGACGGCGAGTCGGCCAACTGCCGTCCTCAGGCCCTGATCATGGAGGTCGGTAGTCCCGGGCGTAGATGAGTCTGCGGCGTCCTCGCCGCAGACTGCGAAACTCGGGGGGCAGGGTTCTCTCCCGCTCCCTCTCCGCCGTCTCTTTCGCGCGCATTACCTGCTCGCAGAAAGAGGTGGCGGCGTGCCACTTGCTCCCGTCGGAGACCACGGCCCTCCAAAAGAAGCCGGTCCAAAAGAAGCCGAAAGCCCGGTCTCCAAAGAGAGAACGTCCACGCCCAGGACCGCAACGAGATCCCGGCGTTGACTCGCCCACGCAGGGCACTCCACCAACGTGTGGAGCGCCGTGTCTTCGCCAGGATCCTCGCAGTGCTGGCACTGCAGCGTTGTCTCCCAGTGGATGCGCCACAGATACTTACCGAAACACCCGTGTCCGGTAACCATCTGGCACATCCGGTAGGAGAGGTCCCCATGGTCCCTCTCCAACCACTCCTTCATGATCGGTCTCACCGCCGCAATGGTGGATTCCCCCCACCTAGGGTGCTCAAGTCGCAACCTCCATGTCTCCATGAGTTCCTGGCGGAGCAGGGACCGCTGAGCCCTGATTTCTCGGGGCTCAGGCCTATGGCCCCGCTCCAGCGCCTCCTTGCGCCACTGGTACAGCAGGTACAGCTCTCGCTTCCAGGTCCCATGGAGGGGTCCCGGCTAGGAGACATGCCGCCTCGACGGAGATCGTGCGATACCCCCTGATGACTCTGACGGCCATCGCTTTTAACGGGCTGTTTAATACAGCCACGTTGCGGGCCGCCAGAGTCTCCGCCCATACTGGGGCCCCGTACAGGGCCATGCTTCGCACGATCCCCAGGTACAGTCTCCTAGTGGGGGCGTTGGGTCCCTTAACGTTGGGCATCAGCCGCCACAGCGCGGCCGCAGCCTCAGTTTCGGGACCAGACTTCGGAGATGAGGTCCGAAGTCCCATCGGCTATCGACGAGGTGTGCAAGCTCATTGAGCGGATCATTGCAGAGCGCCTCGTCGAGCATCTCACGAACGTGGGGCCAGATCTGGCGGACAACCAGTTCGGTTTCCGCCGGAGGCGCTCCACCGTGGAAGCGATCATGCGCGTTAGGCGCCTGGCGGAGGAAGTAGTCTCGCGGGGTGGGGTGGTGGTGGCGGTGTCTCTCGACTATTGCATAGCTAATCAAACATTAAATAAATTAAATTCAAGCAATTTACAAGGGGTTACATGGGGTGAATTAAGGACGCAATTAAAAATGCTTTTTCTCGATTATCAATGAAAGTACCCCTTTCATCGAAAAAGGTTAAGGGTAAAAGTTGTAGGTCTATAACCTGTTAATTTTTTCGTTTTTTGAAGAAAAATCTATAACCTGTTGTTTTCGGTTTTAATTTTTGTCTGTCCCAAATAACTTTTGTTTTTCCACAAATGTGGTAGAGACTCCTGGAAATTCTCATGTTAAGATAACCGGTAGGTATACAAAAATAGTTTATGCTGTATGTATATGATTTTACGTTTACTTTTAGCTGATGGTGTAAAATAAACATTACTATAAGGAAATTTCTCGAAACGCGAAAGGTTAAAAATATAATTATTGAAAAAATCCTCTTGAATCTATTTAATTTCACTACACACGGCCAAGAAGATAAGTATACGACTTTACATGTTAATATGCAAGTAAAGGTGTATGCTTATTTACTTTACCTTGTGTAGGTTTAAAAGTAAGCTTAAAAAGGTTATTTTTATCATTGTCAAAAATTTAAAAACTTCGCTTGATAAATAACTAATAGTCCAAGATCTTAGGCTTCCCAGACCTCACTTAATTTTACAAGGATAAAATGTATAGGATAATGTAGTGTAGGTACCTTTGAGTGTATGTATATTTGCTAGCTGATCCCGGCGCGGTCATTTGTCAGTAGTCAGGAGCTAAAGTGTGTAAAATAGGACGCAGTTCACTTAAATTTGTAGAGCTGATTTTAGTCGTGTATGTGTGTTACAAATTCATTACAAACATTTCCAACATCGTTTAAATTAGATCTTTCCTTAAGTTTGCCGTATGTTATAGCTTCCCGGAATTCGTTCCTTATTAGCGGCACTATACTGGGTATGGTTCGTTTCAATATCAACGGGTATGATTCGTATTTAGCCCGATTTTGATGAATACTAAAGCTGCATCATTTGGATTTTGGAAAATTAATATTCCTAACCAGGAACCAAACCTGTTAATTTTGGGGGAAAAATACACCCTGTATAATTACATTATTTGCTAATGCCGATAATAAGGAATTGCCGGGCACCCCAGGTAAGCCCTCGAAAGGATACCCCAGGGTTACCGGCGGACTTTGGCCACCACCGCGTACTCGCCTGTAGGGTCGGGTGTTATGCCGCGACGGTGAGTTGGTAGGCGTATGTAGGGGATACACGATACGCTTCCATCTAAGCCTGCTTCTGTAAGGACAGCGAGTCGGCCAACTGCCGTCCTCAGGCCCCGATCATGGAGGTCGGTAGTCCCGGGCGTAGTCGAGTTGGCGGCGTCCTCACCGCAGACTGCGGAACTCTGGGGGCAGGGTTCTTTCCCGCTCCCTCACCACCGCCTCTTTCGCACGCATTACCAGCTCGCAGAAAGAGGCGGCAGCGTGCCACTTTTTCCCATCAGAGACCAAGGCTCTCACCATGGTCTCCAGCGAGAGAACGTCTACGCTCAGGACCGGAACGAGATCCCGGCGTTGACTCGCCCACGCTGGGCATTCGCCAACGTGTGAAGCGCCGTGTCTTCGCCAGGATCCTCGCAGTGCTGGCACTGCGGCGTTGTCTCCCAGTGGATGCGCCTCAGATACTTACCGCCGCGATACTGCATTCTCCCTACCTTGGTTGATCTACCTTTGGCACCTAACCTAACCTACCTTTAACACCTGATTACTGACAAATGGCTGCATTTTATCCTTGTCAAAATAAGTAAGGTGAGAGAATTGGGGTTGAAAGCAACATCAACATAGTATAATTATGCTAAAATTACTATTATCTCAATCAAAGTCAAAGTCAGTCTTTATTTTTCAAAATAGTGCAACGTAATTACATATTTAGTTTACCACCGCTTCCTAGGCCCTAGTGGAGAAGAAACGGCGCAACAAACTCCACTGCGGCATTTTCGAGACGTCATATTAAAAATAGTGATTTCTTAAGACTAAATATGGACGAATGTACATTTTTGTTTCGTGTCAAGATAAATAAAGGTATATATTAAAAAAAAAAGTTAAAATAAAAAATTTACCTAAGTTATACGATAAAATAATTTAAAAAAGTAAAAATATGGTAAAAAAGGTTGCCTACTACAATATTATGCTGTAGTTGTAGCATTAAGAGGGGCCTGCACCATGCTCAAGCCAGACATTTTTGTCTTTAAGGTAATCATCTGTCCTATAGTATGCTTTTTTACATAAGGTGGTCTTAACAAAGGTTTTAAATTTATTGTCAGGCATACCAAGGACCGATACAGGTAATTTACTATAAAAGCGTATACCTTCCCCCCTAAAAGAATCACTAACTTATTAATAATAATATACTTAGTTTATTTTTATTGCGCAGATTTCTGTCTGTAATGTCACTTACTTTTGTAAAATTGGATATATTTTTCCTGACATACAGTATGTTCTCGAATATATATTGGGAAGCTATAGTTAAAATATTAATATTTTTGAATCGTTCCCTAAGAGAATCTCTCTTACCTAAACAATAAATGGTACGAATTGCCCTTTTTTGTAATATAAAGATAGTTTCTAAATCTGCTGCATTCCCCCAAAGTAGTATTCCATAGGACATCAGACTATGGAAGTAACTAAAGTATACCAGCCTAGCAGTAGATTCATCTGTCAACTGCCTAATCCCTCTGACAGCGTAAGCAGCAGAGCTGAGTTTATTGGCCAAAATAGTGATATGGTCACCCCATTGCAATTTCGAATCCATTGTAATTCCTAGAAAGGAAGTGCTATTCACAAATTCCCCACAAAATCCCCCTCATATATTATTATTACTAATATTATTTCAAATACACAGATAAACTATATTTATTATTATTTAAAATTATCGTTTTTCAAACTGTCATTGAAAAATATTTTATACACACTATCAATACTAAATTAGCAAATGAAGTTATTAAAAATTTTGTAAACTCATTTAAGTAAATTGTCAATCTTTTGAACTGTATGGAGTTTGTTTTTATTTCATGCACGTATAATCACATAATTTATTTTATGATACTGAATCAGAGTTTCGAATTTCATAATAATTATAGTATTTCTATTATGTGATTTCCATTTAAAAGCTTAACCAACGTTTCTGTTGAAAAACTCCACTATATTCATATTTATCAATTCCACAGGGGCTCCTACATCGTTTAAGTATGCATTGAGTAACCGATGAGCATAATTTAATACATAGTGTTTCCGTTAGAAAAAGAGAGACGATTTCAAAAACCAGTTTATTCACTCTCGTTCTCGATAGTCCGTTGTCCGAGGCCCACTGGTGACACTGATATAAATATGATGGAATTATACTTCTCAATACAAACAAGCGTCGCTTGTTGCGCTAGACACAACTTCACCTCAGTAGCCAGCGATTAGCTCATCACAATGGCTGCTTTTGTGAGTATTTCTTGCACAAATCTTCAACTAATGAAATAGAAACACTAACTCTAAGTTTTCTTTCTGATTTTTCTCAGATGAAGCTGATATGCATAGGCATCTTAGTGGGTCACAGTTATGCTGGATACCTGTATGGTAATAATCATCACTCATCTAGTTTCTCACCAAGTAGTTTCCCGGCTGGATCTCTACCCTCGGCAACATATTCTGGATCTGGTCTAATTAGCGGCAGTTCATCTCACGACGAAATCATTTCTCACACATCTTCCATATCACATGGTCCCATTATATCCAACGGGCCTGCTATCTCACATGGTGACATCATCGATCACGGTTTAAGCGGGCCTGGTATTGGTGGACACGGTATCAGTGGATCTAGTTTCGGTGGACATGGTATCAGTGGTCCTGGTATTAGTGGATCAAGTATCGGTGGACATATCATCGGAGGATCTAGTATTGGAGGACCTATCATCAGTGGATCTTCTAATGGCGGACATATCTTCGGTGGATCTAGTATTGGAGGACCTATCATCAGTGAACCTTCTAATGGCGGACCTATCTTCGGTGGATCTTCTCTCGGCGGACCTATTCTCAGTGGTTCCGGAAATCGTGGTCCTTTTGCAGCTGGTGGAGATGCTCCCCTTCCAGGCCAGAAAGCTCCCGTGATCGACGAAATACACAGCCTTGCTAACACTAACGGCGCTCCTACTCAGTACCGCTACCACGATGAGCCCTACCAGGTTATACGTGAAGTAACTCATAAAGTGCATCAGCCCGTACCGGTCCCAGTGCCGCATACCGTCCAAATCCCTGTGCCACAACCCTACCCTGTCAAGGTACCAGTAGTGAAGAACGTGCCCGTGCCTGTTGTGAAGATCCAACATGTCAAGGTAGACAAACCAGTACCATACCCCGTTGAAAAAATCGTCAAAGTTCCCTATGAGAAAGTAGTCCACGTGCACGTGGATCGCCCCGTTCCAGTTGAAAGGATCGTCGAAGTGCCAGTAGTAAAACTGGTCAAGGTGCCGGTGCCAGTTGTGAAAGAATACCCCGTACCCCATATCAAGACTCTCCACCACAAAGCTATTAGCCATGGACACAGTCATGGTCATGGACACAGCTATGGTCATGGACATGGCCACAGCCATGGGTGGTCTAGCTGGTAAAAACGCAGGAGGCGACCAAAGAAATACATAATACTATACATATACATCACAATCCTAGTCCGGTTATTGTAAATAAAATCGCTTCATAGCTCATCGTGAGGCTGCAACCTAGGGTGATAACTAAGTCATTAATTTAAGCGAATATACTTTTCGTATGTTCAAATATTGCTTTGTAAATAGTAATATAATACGTATCACTTATTAAAACCAAAATCTAAAGTGTTGTACTTTTATTTATAAACCTTACAAATAATTTAAGAAAGAAAATATACTCTTTATAATACTTTTCACACATACCTACTATGAATGGGCTAAAAGCACATCCATACTCAAATCAATTATCTATCAGCTACAAAATATAGTCGTTTATTGTTAAATATCAACTACGATACTACGATAAAGGTATTAGACTCAGGTTTATTTTAGTATAAAATCTTGACATCCTCTCTATAATATAATAGTTAAATTGATCGCATCAGATAGCAAAATACTCTGTCGTAGTGACAAATACATGCATATAATTATGAAAACATACAAAATAGAGGTCATCAACCCAAGCCTGTTTATTTTTTTGATTGTTGCTTATAAAATGTAATGAAGAACAAATTACAAAAAGGCAAGTTAAGTTTTTGAAATTCTCCTGATGAAGTAAAAATTAAATTATATATATTATATATATTTTAAAGGGATATATATTATAAAGGGAGTGCAAATATGTCTATTTGCATTGGTCTGGGTGTTTCTATGTATAATATGTATGTATTTACAAACAAAAAAAAAGTATATAAGTATGTTTATCCGCATTCTGGAACCCATAACACAAGCTAGTTAAACTATGCTTACTTTGGGTCTAGAGAGCGCTGTGTAGAATGTCGTAGAATATTTATTTATTTATTTATTTAATTTTGTGAGTTTCTATCACAGACATATAATAGGAATCTGACCAAACATTACTGATTTCTAGTGTAGCCAGCTATAAAGTAGGTCAGGCAGGGCTAAATTAAGGTTGGAAACAGCTACGAACAACTGCAGGTACTACATACACAACATTATATATTTGTCTTAGGGATATCTAGTATATTTCATCTTTATTATGTTTTCTGTTTGGCATTATTGTCTAGATAATTTAGTCTCCATTGCACTTCAGTTTACATTTTTACATAGCCTGTATGACATCTTGCAGATATATGCTGATAATAATATTTGGTGCTATAGCACACATTAGGAAAGGTCTAAGTTCAGCAGTGAACTGTATAGGCTAATTGATGATAGATATAAAAATATAAGAATCCGCAGATTTGATTGGGTCATTTGTTCTTTTAGATGGGCAGGAATTTAGATATGCAGACTAGTAAATAAGTCATTATGGCGGCTGTACACACTTGAGGAGACACCCCGGGACAAGCCAAAATCGAGTATGTACATGGTGCTCTCGTTTTGTCTCGCACGGGGAACGGGCACGGGGGATTGTGGTCGCAGCACTAGTGGTACCGGTGGGTGTCACGCGGTGCTGCGACGACAATCCTCTTCTGATGAGGCCGTCAAGCTGAGTGGCACCATTGGTATCATGGTACGTGTATGTAATGGTGACCCTCTTTCCTGAGACTTTACCTTCAGCTTACCATCAGGCGAGATGAAGTCAAATTGACGTGTCCTAAATATTAAAAAAAAACTGTTGTTAACGTCTCGGTCGGTCTCGATCTCTTGTCGGTTTTTTGCGCCCGAATCAAAGGATGTCATTCGTTCTCGCTAGTCTGATACTAAACATTTAATTCCATAATAGTCTGAAGTTAGCATTACATTTCTTAATAGTCTGTAGAGAAATATATCTGTTTATTATTATTGTTCTTTGTTTTACCGTATTCATTTAAATATCTGGGTGACCGCGCTACCTTCTTTTTTTCGTGCGGAAATCCCTTCGGATACTCCCCCGCCGACCATCGGTAGCAGTTATGTCGGGCTTGAACCGACTAAAACCGCACACCGTCTCGGGTCTTAACACGCCGCGGTGTAAGGTGACCACGCTACCTAAATTACACCTAGCTAGATCGATTTATCGCCCCCGAAACTCCTTGTATATTAAATTTCATGAAAATCGTAGGAGCCGTTTCCGAGATTCAAATCTTTGATGATGATTATGGGAATAGTCTATTTCTATTCTAAATACAACTTTGCTTAGAAACGCAGATGTTCTCATTTCTGTATTTAATTATTTTTACACGTCTTCAAAAAAGGAGGAAGTTCTCAATCGGATGTTTTTTTTTATATTTATTTTATTTGGAGATGGATTTGCAAAATTCTTTTTTCGTAAGACAAACATTTATTCCGAAATTGTCCCATTTACATTTCGTAAAAATCTGATGGTAAGTTCTGGCGACAGATAAAGGAACTCATCAATAAATGGAAGCAAATCAATCGCGATTGCTGCTATATCATTGTATGTTATCAATATAATAATGTATGTTAAGAAAATCCCATAGTATAACATCACGTTTGTAGGGTACAAGGGTTATGCAGATGTGTTCAGTATATTTATTATATTCAGCGATATTACCGCTGTTTATGAATTTATGTTAATTCTTCATTCTTTTTGTATTGGGTTTGGTTTAGCTTCTAGGTGGTCCCATATTAATTTCATTAGTATTGGACCTTGAATTTCGAGAATAAACCGGGGATCTGTTCAGAAACAAATAGAAAATGTGAATTGATCGAGGTATCGTTACGTTAATGACTGTCCTATGACAAGGTATAGAATTGTTTATACTTGGATTACGAAGGCTAACAAACAAACTCCTTAACGACATAGATAGATAGATAGATAATGTAAAAAAGCCCTTTGTACAGAGAATGTCAGGTGTTGAGCGTAAGACAGTTGTTTATTTTGAAAACTGTTCTCAGCGTGCATAGGAAAGTTATCTCTTCAACAGAGTATCCTAATCTCCTCAAACATCGTATATATAAACTTCCATTGCCTAAGATCAATACATCGTTTGCTAGACGCTTTGGCCCATACAAGTATAGCTACACCTTTTTTTTTTTTTTTTTTTTTTTTATCGTGCGGAAATCCCTTCGGATACCCCCCCGCGTGCCAGCGGGGGCGGTTATGTCGGGCTTGAACCGACTAAAACCGCACGCCGTCTCGGGTCTACAGACGCCGAGGTGTAAGGTTGCCCATAGAGCATATCCCTCGCACCCCGACTGACCCTGGGCCATCTCCGGTTTCGAGATGGCCCCCTCGGGTTTGGGAACCACGGTGTCCCCGTCTTGCCCCGGTTTGGGGGAGGGGCGCTAGTCGCCCCACCGTCCCGGCCTGCTTCTGCTGGGGTGACAGGTGGCCTCACCCGCCACCCCCAGGCCTGCGCTCATGGAGGACGGAGGTCGTTAAGCGACCTCCGGCGCCTGAGTTGCCTGCGACGCGCGGCGAGCAAGTTGCGGGCTCGGCGGACCGGGAGAGTTCTAAGTCTCTCCCGGGCGCGCTCCGCCACCTCCTTCGCGAGCATTACATGCTCGCAGAAGGAGGCGGCGGCGGCCCACGCGCTCGCGCTCCGCACCATTGCCGCAATCATGCTGCCGAGCGAGAGGACTCCCACCCCGATGGCTGCCACGAGGTCACGCCTCGGCGCCTCCCACGCCGGGCAGTCCGCCAGCGTGTGCAGCCCTGAGTCCTCGCTCGCGTCGCAGTGATAACACTCAGGCGTTGGCTCCTTCCTGATCCGATGCAGGTGGTCCCCGAAGCACCCCTTCTCTGAGATCACCTGCGTCAGTCGGTAGGAGAGGCTTCCGTGTCGCCTCTCCAGCCAATCCTCCATGATGGGCCTTACCGCCGCTATTGCGGCGTGCCCTAGTATAGCTACACCTACAACAGAACAGTTAGCTTTTGTGATATAAGGAACTCCTCGCTGAAGGAAGCGAAATTTAAAATTATAGAATGGCTCACCTCTCTGCCATACGATTTTACTGAAAACCTTTTTGTACACTTGTCGTGATTGACATAATTTGTAAGCGCTATCACTATAGCCTAAAAGGGCAGCAAAAGATAAAATTAATTATGCACCATTCCACATACCTACTTAGTTTTAGTTAAATTGAAACCATTTGATAGTACCCACTTATACTAAACTTGATGGGCCTTACTTTTGTCTGTTTTCACTTTTATTTATGCATGCTATGTTGCGCATTTTGTCTGAGTGTTTTTGTTTTATTTTGTATTTTTATGATCAGTGGACAGTGTTGTAAATCGTTGACACGTTAATCGTATTAGGTACCCACAGGACAGGCTTGCCTAGTGTGGGGCCACTGGATATAATCTTAAATTTGTATAAATTTTATGGAAATAAACAATTTTTTTTTTTTTTTAAAGATAGATAGATAATTATTTATTGTACACCAAAAACAACAACATACAACATGAATAACTGAATATTTCATTTAAGTTATAAAAGGAATTATGTCAAACCTACAGGTACCTTATTATAGAACCCAGCAGTAAGCAGCGTTTTCTCAACTGTCTGTCACCGTATGGTCTTCTAGTTTTCATTGTTCAAAAGATTTTTATTATTGCAGGTTCGCATTTGTGAAATTTTTGCGTTATTCACTACTCTATTTGAATCTTGGATGCAAATTTCCTGCTTTGAGATAGATATTTCTGCCTTTCTTCGCTTGTCTCTGGGTATCATGTATCGTAGTAGGTTCACCCGAATTCGCATTCAACACGTTCAAAATTTACGAACGTTAGTGTTTAAGGCAGAAATAAGTCAAATTTTAATAAAATAATAAAAAACCGACTTCAAGAATATAAACTTACCGAAAAGCGAAAAATAACTGTAGTACATACCTATTTAATGCAAAAGACAAAAATGCACGTTAGACTGTTCTGTTGCCTAGTCAAATTAGTCCAACGATGAAATCACTGAAGGGAAAAAGCGAAACGAGTAGACCCATAAGGGCTGACTTCATAAACGTCTTGATTATATTTAAATGTTGATATTCTATAACGTTGTGTTTCGAATTTGGCACAGGTTTCCATTGGACAATACTTTCAACTTCAAGACAGACTTTTCTGCCCTTTTGGATGGTGTCGCTCAATACGAGACCCTACCACGCTCACGCAATACATTTAATTGTTTCGTATGAAGACCTACGATGTGGTGGGCTGAGGGCTGCTACCATACATGTGTACCTTTTTTTTTTTTTTTTTTATCGTGCGCAAATCCCTTCGGATACCCCCCCGCCGGCCAGCGGCCGCGGTTATGTCGGGCTTGCACCGACTAAAACCGCACGCCGTCTCGGGTCTTCAGACGCCGGGGTGTAAGGTTACCCATAGAGCATATCCCTCGCACCCCGGCTGACCCTGGGCCATCTCACCACTAACAGCATCGCTCATCCTGTCTCCTCTGAAAGCAGAGGAGTACGGAGAGCGATGTGTTCCCGCCACGTTGGGTATTGGCCGACGATCAATGCCAACCCTATGAAGGGGTGAAGGGGAAGCCATTGACCGCCGCCCAGGGTGTACCGGCCGCTCCGATTCCGTGTGTACCTTTTTTTTTTCTTTTTTTTTTTTTTTTTTTTATCGTGCGGAAATCCCTTCGGATACCCCCCCGCGTGCCAGCGGGGGCGGTTATGTCGGGCTTGAACCGACTAAAACCGCACGCCGTCTCGGGTCTACCTTTTTTTTTTTTTTTTTTTTATCGTGCGGAAATCCCTTCGGATACCCCCCCGCGTGCCAGCGGGGGCGGTTATGTCGGGCTTGAACCGACTAAAACCGCACGCCGTCTCGGGTCTACAGGGTCTACCTTTTTTTTTTTTTTTTTCTTTTTTTTTTGTTTTTGTTTTCGTGCGGAAATTTCTGTTGAAGTCGGTGCCAAACCAAATAGGTATTAGGGTCTACCTAATACCTATTTGGTTTGGCACCGACTTCAACAGAAAAGTCTGGCGCGTATTTTTGTATTTAAAATTAAATTAAATTAAATACTACAGTGATTGGTCACTTGTCTGTAAGATTAGATTTTGAAATTGGTATTTTTTAATTAAAATTTTACTAATGTTTTATGTTGTGTTTAAGATGCCGTTTAAAACCTTAATATACGTAAGGGTAGCTTGATAATCAAATTATGAATGAATGAACAGTGAATTGTTTTAATAGTTTTAAGACATCAATATCCAACTTGTTAAGTTTCCAAATCTAGAATTCTGACTTTGGCATGACCTAATTATCCATTAATCTACAACTACAACTGTTACACACAGTATAGTTGAATGACCACATAAGAAACATAATGTGTGCTATTTATAGTTACACAGTGTAACATTTAGGTTAATCGAGCGTGGGTTTCCACTGCTTCTCGACGCACCCAAAAAATTGATTAATTCTCCATTTCATCCTTACGCAATACCTTCTGTGAATCGCTCAAAAGTGAAACCTCACCCAAATAGCAACAGTCAAGGTGTCGCTTATTAATTAAATATATTATATTAGCAGCTGTATATAAGTGAAGTATTAGAATAGTTCATCTATGGGGGAAGAATGCTAAAGTATATTCAAAATATAGCATTGATCCTACTTACTGGGGGTACCCCAGTAAGTAGGATCAAAAATCAAACCAAACCAAAAAAGGAGTGTTGAAGTGTAGGTGTGACAAATTGAAAACCTTTATTGTTACCTAAGCTTCTTTACTGTTATTAAATGCGAATTATAAGTTTTATTTATCAAATTATATTAATGTGATCATTACGATGAAGTGCAAGTTTCAATTAGTGCACTAATGTACCAATATTATGGCATTTATGTATTTATATCACTAATGTATTCATCAACAAGATCCGATTGCGATTTTCTAACGCACCTTGTTATAAAATCGTTAAAAGTAGGCCACATGAGT
This sequence comes from Cybosia mesomella, assembly GCA_946251805.1. Classification (NCBI taxonomy): domain Eukaryota; kingdom Metazoa; phylum Arthropoda; class Insecta; order Lepidoptera; family Erebidae; genus Cybosia; species Cybosia mesomella. Next base: position 20,697,578 of record OX276402.1, on the reverse strand, counting down.
TTATATCACAATTATGTAAAGTGTCAAACCGGAAATAGACGCTTAATATCGATTTCTGACTTTGGCATGTAGGTTCATTATAAATGATTAACATAAAAATTGTTAGAAACATGTGAATTGAATAGAAACGCATGATTGAAATGTTATGATCTAACAGAACAATGACGTAATTAGCCCCAATAGGAGGAGAAGACCCAAGAAGTGCTGTGGTAGAAATTTGATGACACAAATTTGTCACAAAATTCGGCCGGGTGGGTACCACCGTTCACGATTGCGAAAAACCCTCCATAGTAATCCAATTTCGGTTTGATTGCGTTCAGGGGTCAGCAAGTGCATAGCCGGGCAGGGGGATTGTGGTCGCAGCACTAGTGGGACCGATGAGTGTCACGCGGTGCTGCGACGACAATCCTCTTCTGATGAGGCCGTCAAGCTGAGTGCCACCATTGTTAACATGTACCATGTGTATGTAATGGTGACCCTCTTTCCTGAGACTTCACCTTCAGCTCACCATCAGGCGAGGTGAAGTCAAATTGACGTGTCCTAAATAAAAAAAATTAAAAAAAAAGTGCTGGCTTGAAATTGTAAGGGATGAGATGCGTGGTCTTACTGTCAGGGATGTCAATAACAGTGTGAAGGGGAGAAAGAAAACTCGGAAACTAGAGCTCGAGCTCCGAGGCGAAGATGATGATGATAAAAACAATATTATGACTAACTAGGCTATGGCTAAGATACGTAAATTTGTTGGTTAATATAGACTACATTACGTTGCTGGAGTAATAGCAAAGATATCTTACAGACAAATTAGCGATAATCTTTATTGATGAGGGATAAAAGGTTTTATACCTGCGTATGTGAATACTTTCAATATTCTTCAAAAATATAAAACAGCATTTTATTACCTTAAATTAACATATTAACCTCATTTTTAACATTTTCGTTTCAAAATTAAAGTCTAATATATACTAAATACATTTGTAATATTTTTTGGTGAATAAAGGGAACATAGTGAGCCTTAAAAAACCTTGTTTAAAGCAGTTAAGTTCAGATGATGAAAGTTATGCGAAGGGAAAAGGTTGACGATTCTCCTATTACTAAACTGTGTCAGCCTTGTGTCATATCCGTTTGAATTTTAAAACTAAAATATTGACGTTTTAGATAATTTAAATTAAATAACTTGAGTTTGTTTTCGAATTTAGAGATACCCAACTATAAAAGTCCTCATTATACAGAAAACCGCGGTTAAAACATCATCATTCTCGCGGCAATCCCGGTTGCACCCAAAGCTTGCATTCGAACCCGGGACCCGCTCAGTAGAGCTAGACCAATCAGGAGCACTAGTAAGTGCTCCTGATTGGTCTAGCTTTTTCAAGGGTGACTGCCAACTGACTACCCCAACCCTGAGAGAAAAGCCAGAATCCGTGCTTATCCGAACTAATATGTATTTATTTACAATAAAAAGTATCCGCGTATGTTCATCCGCATTCTAGAACCCATATGACAAGCTCTGCTTAGTTTGGGTCTAGATGGCGTTGTGTAATATGTCCTAGAGTATTTATTTATACCACATGCAAAGATAACCGCAGTTAAATAAGATAAAGTATTTAGTTTGGCGTTTTGGTGGTGAATAGGGTAGCTAGGTCTTTTTTGGGGATAAGTACTGGTCCGGCGTAGACACGTGATTAATATTAGATGCCTGCACACCTGAAAAGGTATCATGTGTTACCTACTGTACCTGCCTCTATTCATAGTAGGTCCACTGCTCTTTGTTTATTTGCCGATTTTATAGTGTGAAAAAGGGGTTAAATTGAAATCTAGATAGTAAGACTGTAATTAACCACAAATAATATGTCACATAACCAATTTTGTCCCCTATGTGACAAGAATTTGTTATGTGTCAAATGCCGTATACTTAAGAGGTTGCAGTAGGCTCTACAGAAGTGATTATGATATTATGATAATTACGGTCTTTGGTTTAGAATGCTAATATGCTTACGAGAATTAAATAAATTAACATTAATTATGTCTATCCACGTCCCACAAAAGACTGCGATAGGCCGAATGATTTATCAATTTGATTATTATTAAATAACTTATACTTAGGGAGCACTTTGTAAGTTTTCATAATACTATTCGGGACAAATATATAGGTATAAATATATACGTATACAAGTAAAGTAAGAAAGTTACATTGCAAATCTTTATCATAAATGTAGTGGGGCGGAAATCACACAGTGATTGTCAAACTTCGGGCCAAACTTAGATATTTTAAGGACAATTTGTATGGTAGGTACCCGAAACCTTGAACGTACAAACCCCAAAATCTAATCATTTCTTCCCATTAACCAAACAAGATGATTGGCGAAAGAATTTTTTAAATCAGATAAGTAGTTCTTGAGTTATTGCGTAAACAGACATCCAGACATCTAGACCAACAGACAGACCGACAGAAAAATTTTTTTTGCTTAATTAGACTTAGAATCATGTGAAACGTCGAAAAAAGTGATAAAAAGTGGGTGTAAGATTTTGTTTTTTTTTTTGCGTGATTTTAAGATTCCGGGGTCCACCTGGTTGGTGGCCCGAAGTAATTAGTTCTATTATTACTATAACTTACTCTATTTGAGTTTTACTGGTGTCGGTTTTAATCTTGAAAGTTAGGCTTTTCAGAATAAAACACATCTCTCGTCTCGTCTAACACATTGTTTGGCGTAATATTTTTATTCGGCGTATTGGTTTTTACGAGAGCGACTTTTATTTGGCCCGCTAAACGTGAAAGAAAAGCCTCGTTTATTGTTCGGCAAGTGCACCTGCTGACAGAAAAGTTGGCTTGTGCTCCGAAGCTCTTGGTAGGGCTCCGTATACCTCCTATATAACTTCGATAATTATCCATTCATAATTATGACAGCTATCATGACCATCTATGATTTAAGTATGTATTTAAAGTTATTACTAGCCTAGTTTCTAGGCAGAAAGGATATGAAGCAATTTTTAAACACTCCCAATTGTGACGATTATTTCGGTATCATTACCGAAAAAAATATTATATACGAATTTATTTTTTATACATTTTATTATTTAAATTACCAATATTGAATAATACATCTATATACATAAAAATGATTCCCTATTTCCCTTGGTCACGGCATCACGCGTGAACTGCGAGACCAATTTCACTAATTATTTTTTGTTGTGTTTGTTATAGTCAGGAGAAGGTTCTTATGAAAGAAAAAGTTAAGAACTTAACGGTCATATTAACTTTTATAATGTAACCTTATGGCGTTCGACATACCTGTCAGTCGTTTGTAATTGGTGCGATTGACTGACACATTAACAGATTGCATCGTTCGGAATTATAATAATAAAATAATGAATTTATTACTTCTTAGTGTACATTTGACAGGAAAATTTATATATTTGTACGGTGCGTTTTTAATAAGTGTTTGTTCATCACGGTTAGTGCAGGAGCAATTAAGCCTAATAATTAAAATTCAATTTAATGGAATAAATCCAATATTCATTGTTAAGGTAGGACAACGTCTGTCGGGTCAGTTAATAGGCCAGTATCTAATAATAATCCCTTCAACTTCAAACTCGTGAATTATGATGATTTAAAAAAAAACGGATATAATCACAATATTTTCGTCATTTACTGCAATATTCATTTTAATTTTTGATAACTTCTGAATAACATAATATGAAAACCTTGATATGTAGCAATAAAATCGTCCAAGATGATTTTTAAACAGTTCAGTAGTTTCCCTTCTTGATCAAAGAAAACTAAATCTTAACAAGATCAGTATAAAGATTAACATATATTATTATTATTCTTTCGCATTTGTGATGAATAGAACATAGCGACATCCGTACGAATTATACTCTAATATATTCACAAGCGATTTTGGTTACAACGAGATGTATAAATATGTGGGGCCGTCCGATGTCACAGCATAACCAACCAACACTCGGAAGGGACAACAACTACTACATTTTTGGCGGGCTTAGAAGCGATTAGCTAAGAGCCATGGCATTTGTTGTAAGTTCATACATGGTTTGGAAATGAAAAATCTATTTCACAGTTAACAATTTCGTACTAAGGTTCCACTCACTTGTTACAGTTTAAGCTACTCTTCGTGTCAGCGCTCCTATACGGCACACACGCCGGTATTTTGTCCGGCCAGCATTCCAGTCACGACTCATATGTGTCGACAGCTTTAAATTCACCATCATCTAACTTTGGACCACCCTCTCGTACCTATGGACCACCATCACAGATTCCTTCTGGGCCTGCACTAACTATTGAAGAATCAATCAGTGACCACGGCCCAGCATTAGCAAGCGCATCCCTGCCCGGTTCCAGTTCAATCTCCAGTGGATTTACGCCCATTTTAAGCGGATCTGGATCTTACTATGATGGCTCTTCAAATATTGGAAGCGGAAACGGACCTATCTTCTCTGGATCAAGCTCAATTAGTGGATCTGGGTCGATTAGTGGACACGGATCAATCAGTGAATCATACGGTCCACCTGGATTAGGTTCACCTTCTACTGATTTGACTGCTCCTGGTTCGTCTGGTGGTCACTACTCCGATAGTAGCCTAATCCTGGACTCAACGCATCCAGGATCTGGCGGCTCAGTTATCAGTGGTACAACTTCTGTTGGAGGTCCAAGAGTGATCGGTACCACAGTGTCCGTTGGTCGACCACAGGCTTCTGCTACCAGATATGAATTACAATCAGTCGTACAGAATGTCATCCGTCGTATTCCAGTTGAGGTTACTCGGCACATACAAGTAGCTGTACCCCATGCTGTACCTGTACCTGTTCGTAAAGAAGTCAAGGTGCCTGTACCTCAGCCTTACCCAGTGCACGTAGACGTCGTCAAGCATGTCCCATACCCCGTGTACAAGACTCAGCACGTCGAAGTAGAAAGGCCAGTCCCGTATGAGGTTGTAAAAGAGGTCCCATTCGAGGTCATCAGGAAGGTTCATGTACCTGTTGACAGACCATATGAAGTGATCAAGAAGGTTCACGTACCAGTTGTGAAACACGTTGAAGTCCCAGTTGCTGTCTGGAAGCCATATCCTATTCATATTATCAAGCACGTAACCCACTACAAGAAAAAGAGTTGTTGTTGGTAAAGCAACTGATAAGCTTCAAAACCAACTGGAATACTCCAGTACAGTCGTGATCATACCAAATAGTCAATAGAACTGTAAATACTTTGATAGTCATTAGTTTGTACATGTAAATAAAAGAAATATAAAAGATATAATTTTACAAAATTTGTAGTTCTTTTGTTTTTATTATTTACTCATGAACTACTGAGGAACTTACCTCGCTTTCAAAATAAGTAATTTTATCGAGTAACGTGTAAAGACTTACTATTGTTATTCTGTTGTATTCTCTGTGGCGTAGCGGTAGTGCGTTCGGCTGCTAAATTGGAGGTCGCGGGTACGATTCCCGCTCAGTGCAAATATTCGTTTGTAAGAATATATCTATTTGCATTGGTCTGGATGTTTCTATGTATATATATGAATGTATTTACTAAAGAAAATGTGTATAAGTATGTTCATCCGCATTCTAGAACCCATAATACACGTTATTCAAGCTACGCTTACATTGAGTCTAGATAGCGCTGTGTAGAATTTCGTAGAATATATATTTATTTATTATTCATCTAAATCGATTATTTTATTTGAAAACTAGGCCTAACCTAACATGTTTTGAATAAAAATATTACGAATATACTTCTAGAATTAAAAATCTATAATAAACACATATCATTTGACAGCGTGTTCTTCAAACCTATCTCAAATTTAAGTCACTCATCAATCTTATACTGCACTTATAGTTGCATCTACAATAAATGCAAATATCATAGAAATTGATTTTTAATTAAAATATACCAAAAAAAACAAATGAGAGTGAAATTAAATGACATCATGACTACGTCGCCATTCAACTATTGATAGCTACCTACTTTATAGTACTAGTGAAACCACTAAACGTTACACGTCGATACTATAAATTGTGTATATTTCTAATATCTAGGTTAAAAATATCACCGGCCTATCAAACAAATTAAAGGCAGCGCCTATAGTTAATACGTAACGAATATAGATGCTCTAATAAAATACCGGTTAGCGAGTTTTCTCATAGATACACCATCAAAATGAAGCCATTTCTGCATCCGACTTACGTCACATGGTGCTTTCAAACCAAAATCAGTACATATATTGTTGCTTGCATAGCCATTGTTCGTTTTTACTAGCACGTATTGAGGGAAGATTTATAGAGATTCCTGCAACAGTCAGCTGACTGAGTTACTTTTCTGTTTCTTCAATGCACGTTAACTTAATAGATCTCACCTATTGATTTGCATTTAATTGAAGTCCAGAGACTGAAAGCTACTGTTATAGATACTGATAATGATAAAATTTTGGTACATACAAACCAATCTAATTAAATGTGTAATAAATGCATATTATATGGATATAAACCATTTCTATTTAAACTATTACTTAGTGAATTCCACAATCATGGTTCTTGTATTATGATATGTGTTACTCTTGAAGAAATATGGCATACGTTGGAATTGTCGATCGGATCCATTTGCATCTCGAGTCTTCTATGTAATAATAAAATAACATAACATATTACTAAATACTTAGAATTTGATTAAGTCATTTCTCCCGAATTTATTTCTTATTTATTTTATGCAGATCTGTTTGAAAATCGGTAAAAGCCGCCTCCAACCTTTTCCTGTCTTTCTCGAGCCATTCTGTTCCACATCACTCCTGCCACTTGTTGATGTGAAACTTCTTTAGAATCGTTGGGATTTCAAACTCGATGAAACGAAAAAAAAGTCCATAGTTTTTTTTTAATCAGGGACTTTTCAGAAGTTTCACTTCTACCGTGTGTGACACACACACTATAAAAGGGTAAAAAGGGGAATTGTTTAAAGGGTAAAAAGGGGAAAAGTGAAAAAGGAAATATAGAAAGGATAATAAGAGGAAAAGTGGCAAGGGTAAAATAGAAAAAGGTGACAAGGATAAAGGAGAAATGAGGCAGGGTTAAAAAACGGGAAATGTGAAAAAGGGGGAGGGTGGAAAGGGTAAAAAGGGTAAGTGTCGCACGGGTAAAAAGGGGAAAAGAGCCAAGGTTAATTTTTTTTCACATGACATCAGACATGTAAATATGGTAGGTAATCCTTAATAAATCAGTGGGCTGAAATTTATCTCACAACTGCTGCAGTAACTTTCATTCATTTTCAAAAAGATTACATAGTTATATAATATTAGACTGCTCAGTGTGGTTAGCTACTGCACCAACCAGGTTCTCTTCGAAAGCCGACTATTTATTACTTTATTAATGACTACAGTGGCCTATAATTATGTATTTAATGTATGAAACTTAGTCATGTAGACTTAGATGTATTCATGATAATTTAATAAATTATAAAAAAATCACTAAATATAAGTAAATTCTTCACTTTCTAATAAAATAAATATATTATCAATATTTCGATTTCTTATGACATATACTTTTCTAATTTATATAAGTATTACAAACTGTGGTATTGATATTTAAATACCAATGATCGTATCCTGACTCCACTTCGCACCTCAGATTTGTTGTTAGTTAGGTTGCTTTCAATAAAGGGGCGAAACCGATAATTTGAACAGTGCACTGGTTTGCCTATATTTCTATAAACTTGATATAATGAACATCATACCTGAAAAAGAACATAATTATAAGAAATGCAGAGGCTTAGGTACAACATGTAAAAGAAATAAAACCAATATAAAATATTTTATTTCACAATATTTAATGCTATATCTAATATCTTTAAACCAGCAAAGTACACTAACAGAAAAGCCAATAACAGAAAAGTTTATATACATATATATATATATATGTATATATATATATATATATATATATATATATATATATATATATAAATAATAATAGGCTCTGTTTAGGCGCCAGACGTCGGGTCTTCTCGTCATCCATACCGCAGTGTTTGAAAACTAAAGTTTTCAATCAGTGCGTCCTACCCGTAATGACCGAATCAATACTCATCATTTCAGAAATATTAACCACCACATTGATGTCAAAATGATTGTAACTGTAAACTTTTGTATCAATAAATTTATTATTATATTATTATTATTATATTATTATTACCTACGGTGCTGAGACGTGGACACTCACGGTAGGGCTGGTCCACCAGTTCAAAGTCGCTCAGCGAGCTATGGAAAGTTCTATGCTCGGAGTTTCTCTGAAGGATAGGATTCGTAACGAATACATCCGACAGAGAACCAACGTTATCGACATAGCTCACAGAATAAGCAAGCTGAATTGGCAGTGGGCCGGCCATATCTCGCGAAGAACCGACAACCGCTGGGGTTAACGTGTTCTTGAGTGGAGACCGCGACTCGGTAAACGTAGTGTAGGTCGCCCTCCGGCCAGGTGGGATGACGATCTGCGAAAGACTGCGGGCAGATGCTGGATGCGGCAAGCTGAAAACAGGGCACTATGGCGCTCATTAGGGGAGACTTATGTTCAGCAGTGGACCAGAATAGGTTGATGATGATGATGAGTCGCCAATCATGGGGACGCTACTCTTGTATCGGACTCTACAATCATTCGAAAGTCTGCCACACGGGTGCTGTTTAAATCATCTATTCAAGGTGTAAGGGCTTACTACTACTATGCATATACCTATATATGTATAGTTTTGTATTGTATAATATGAATTACTATACAATACAGCAAAAAACAAGAATGGAAGTTACGGAGCTCCTAGGTACAATATCATAGCAAACCGACCGCATGCGTTTGGAATAACTGAATTCAATTTGCTATTTGAAATCTTTTTTTTTATGAATTTTCAGACGGTATATATCATTCACTGGCATAATTTTTTTATCTTCATAAAATTTTAAATTCGATTTGGTATTCGCAAAAATTTGGTAACAACGATTACCTAAACAATCTTGAAAAATACGAAATCCTTTATAATAGATCTTGTGCCGTTGCTATGGCCACAGTAGCAATATGTACCGCACAATATTAAAATTTAGCAGTCTCAGCCAACACATTCTCGAAAATAAGACAAAACACAGAAAACGTGACTCGCAACATGTTAAAAAGCATTGATGTATAAAATTTACGGGGTGCCCGGCAACGGACACTTGGGGAGGACACCGTGCGGTTTTATTCGATACACGACATATCGGCCGCTGGCCGGCAGGGGGGTATCCGAAGGGATTTCCGCACGTAAAAAAAAGGCACTTTAAAAGTTACACTTTTGTGATATTTAATGGTTTGATGATGATATCCCTCAATACTAAGAGGAAATCTATAAATCCGCAAGGCAGTAGCTCTTGCAATGTTGTTCTGAGAGTGCCCATGTCAGCTTTAGAATTTTTTGTTCAGTGATTATTCCTCCGTGTCTTGTCCGATTCGGTATCGGTAATCGGTATATATGGTTATAGGCTACGTTTTGGCATCAAAACTTAGATTTTACTAATTTTGATTTTTGAGAAATCAGCTTTCGAATTTTTTATTCGGTGATTATTCTACGTGGTACTTCATAATTTAAATTTGTATAGCCTATATCTGTCACATCACTATCATCTATGATTATGCTAAAAATCATTAAACTCGCTCGATGGGTCTAGGCGTCCCTCTAGGGACACAAAAGAAATACATCGAGTGGAGTGAAAGGAGCTTTCGCTCGACTTCGTCTCACTCTCAGCTCAACAATTATGCTATGTACACTAATATTATAAAAAGAGAGGCCGAATTTTGAGTCTTGATCATACATTTTAAGGGGCTGACTTATAATATCATAGTCTAAAAAAAATTTAACCATTATAATATATATTTAACTTCATATTTAATTCTGATTAATTTTCAATAAATTTATACCTCAGCCTAACCGATAACAATCTTATGAATGTCTAGAAATGATGAACTTTGATAGTGTGTGTTATTTATTGGTAGTTTTATATAGAACACAACTCATTTAGGAGAAGTATCAGGCCGAGGAAAGAAAAACACTCGTTATAAATATATATACATATATATTACATTATTGAAATGGTGGGCAATACAGCCTTTTACCCAAATTAAAATTAAAAGGTTAGTCAGCCTCATTTCATAATCAGTCTTTATCTGACTTCGAAATCATATGGTCCTATCACGAGTTAATCACTTGAAATCGTTACGTAGCATCCGAAATGATTGGAAGTATAAAAAGAGAGAAATAAAATATTTCGATAACATTATCCGTTGAACAGCTGTTTGTACACTAACGAATCGTTTCACATCATTACTGTCGAGTACATATTATTTTAGTGATGCGGTGATAGAACCAGAAGTAATGTCATAAAAAGGTAACTTTTATTATAATTATTATACTACGAGAGGCTTTGCAAAATTGGTGGATAATAACGAATGCAGAGCTTAATCATTAATTAATTATTTCATTTTCACCTCGTATTTGAGTTCTTATTGTTGTAACTTTCTGGATAATTAATATTGTAAGACTTATAACCGGTTCCCAAATTTACTTTAATAAAAGAGTCGGCTTCTGGCTCAACCAATTTTTGCCGAGTGTCAATGATTTGACAAAATAGTCCATGTTTAAATATGAAAACATATTTAAATAGCGAATTGGTTGAAACATCCGATACGTTATTGTTAGTTTTCAGGTTCCAATTTTATTAGCACATTGTATTTATACGAGAATGATTTAACTTCGTTCTCCTTTTTATTTATTTTTTACTAGCTGTCACCCGCGGCTTCGCGCTCATGGAATTCTATTCTCGTTCCCGGGGAGCCTATTTCTGAAATAAATAAATATATAGTCTATGTGTTATCCCAGACTATTACCTATCCCTGTACCAAATTTCAGCCAAATCCGTTCAGTCGTTACAACGTGATTGAGTAAACATCCAAACATCCAAACTTCAAACATCTTCACAAATTTCACATTTATAATATTATATACTAGCTGTTGCCCGCGGCTTCGCTCGCATAGAAATCTAATCCCCGGGAACCTATTTCCGGGATGAAAAGTAGCCTATGTGTTATTCCAGACTATAATCTATCCCTGTGCCAAATTTCAGTCAGATCCGTTCAGCCGTTTTTGCGTGAAAGAGTAACAAACATCCATCAATCCATCCATCTATCCATACTTACAAACTTTCGCGTTTCAAATATTAGTAGGATAGGATACGATGAAACTTTGCGAAGTCATTGTGCACTAATCTGAAAAGCTACCTTTTTTTTTCGTGCGGAAATCCCTTCGGATTCCACCCCGCCGGCCAGCGGGGGCGGTTATGTCGGGTTTGAACCGACTAAAACCGCACGCCGTCTCGGGTCTTCAGACGCCGGGGTGTAAGGTTGCCCATAGAGCATATCCCTCGCACCCCGACTGACCCTGGGCCATCTCCGGTTTCGAGATTGCCCCCTCGGGTTTGGAATCCACGGTGTCCCCGTCTTGCCCCGGTTTGGGGGAGGGGCGCTAGTCGCCCCACCGTCCCGGCCTGCTTCTGCTGGGGTGACAGGCGGCCTCACCTGCCACCCCCAGGCCTGCGCTCATGGAGGACGGAGGTCGTTAAGCGACCTCCGGCGCCTGAGTCGCCTGTGACGCGCGGCGAGCATGTTGCGGGCTAGGCGGGCCGGGAGAGTTCTGAACCTCTCCCGGGCGCGCTCCGCCATCTCCTTCGCGAGCATTACATGCTCGCAGAAGGAGGTGGCGGCGGCCCACGCGCTCGCGCTCCGCGCCATTGCCGCAATCATGCTGCCCAGCGAGAGGACTCCCACCCCGATGGCTGCTACAAGGTCTCGCCTCGGTGCCTCCCACACCGGGCAGTCCGCCAGCGTGTGCAGCGCTGAGACCTCGCTAGCATCGTAGTGATGACACTCAGGCGTTGGCTCCTTCCTGATCCGATGCAGGTGGTCCCCGAAGCACCCCTTCCCTGAGACCACCTGCGTCAGTCGGTACGAGAGGCTTCCGTGTCGCCTCTCTAGCCAATCCTCCATGATGAGCCTTACCGCCGCTATTGCGCCATGCCCCGCGGTTTGTCGCCCAAGTCGTTCCATCCACTCCACCACGATGGCCTGGCGGAGCTGGGACTGCACGGCCTCGATTTCTCGAGGCTCGGGGTTCCGTCCCTGCTCCCGCGCCTCCTTTCGCCACTGGTACAGTTGCGAAAGGGCTCTCGCCTCCAGGTCCCATGGCGGAGTTCCGGCAAGGAGACTCGCCGTCTCGAAGGGGATCGCGTGGTACCCGCGGATGACCCTAATGGCCATCACCCGCTGCGGAGCGCGCAGCATCCGCACACTTCCGGCCTTCAGGGCCTCCGCCCATATTTGGCACCCATACAGGGCCATGGACCGCACGATCCCCGCGTAGAGTCTCCTGCAGGAGTCATCGGGCCCCCTCATGTTGGGCAGCAGCCGCGCCAGAGCGAGAGCTGTGCCCTTCAGTTTGGGGGCCAGACTTCGGATGTGCTCTCCGAAGTCCCATCGGCCGTCGAGCACGAGCACCAAATATTTCATTTGGGGCTTGATGCCGAAGCGATTACCTCCCACGATGAGACTGGATCACTCAGGTGGCTTGCTCCGAGGCCCATGAAAGAACAGGACCTCGGTTTTATGCAGAGCCACCTCAAGACCCAGCCGCCGGATCCGCTCCACGACTTGGGCAACCGCGGTCGTGGCTTTCAGGGTCACTTCGCGGTACGTCGCCCCGCACGCCGTCACGAGCGTGTCGTCCGCGTAGGACGTGACGGTGGCACCGTCTGCGAGCTCACCGCGAAGCACTCAGTCGTATCCGATGTTCCACAGGAGCGGCCCCAGGACCGATCCTTGCGGAACACCGTACGACATCTCACGCCGGCCGAGACCGGTCACGATTTGTTAGAAGATGGCTCTCTCCGTCAAATACGCCCCGACTATGCGGCGGAGGTAGAGAGGCACTTTGTGATACACGAGCGCGTCCCTAATGCAACTCCATGGCAAGGTGTTGAACACGTTGGCGATGTTCAGGGACACTGCCAACGTCACCTCACCCCGGACTACTGCATCCTCCGCCAGAGCCCTCACGCGCATGATGGCATCCACGGTGGTCCGATTCTGGTGGAAGCCATATTGGCCATCTGCCAGGTCCGGCCCCACTCTTGAGAGGTGCTCGACAAGGCGCTTCGCAATTACTCTTTCAAAGAGCTTGCATACCTAGTCGAGCAACACTATGGGCCGGTAGGCGTATGGCGAGTCCGCCGGGCGCCCCTCCTTTCGGATGAGGACCAGTTTCCCCGTCTTCCACAATTTCGGAAACTGGCCCCGCTCCAAACATGCGCCGAGAAGCCCTCTCAGTCGGGGCTCCAGAGCGTCGTCGACTAGAGCTAGGACCCACGCTCGGCCTGGAATGCCGTTGGGTCCCGGGGCGGTGCGTTTGGCTCTCAGCCTTCTCACCGCCAGCTCTAGTTCTACCCAAGTGACCTCGGGCACGTCGTCGTCATCCACGTTGGGCACCATTGGCGACCGAGGCGGAGTCATCTGCGGTGGAACATGTTCCACCACCCGCGCAGGGAACAGGGAGCTAACAACTCCTCCGAGCAGCTCCGGCTGGAGACCCTGGGTCGACGGCGGGGCCTTGGGGCGCAGTTTTCCCCTTACCATTAGGTAGGGCCGCCCCCAAGGGTCCCGCTCCAGCGTCTCCAGCAGTTCGCAGCGGGCCGCCTTTTTGTACCGCCTTATCTCTGCTCGGAGTCTGAAAAGCTACCTATCACTTAAAAAACGATGCATTGCAATTTGCAACACATGCTGTGTACCTACATTAACTAGTAGGATATCGAACTGTTCAAATCTGTGGTGTAACTACTGATGTGGGAACACATTGACATTGACATGGAGGCTACTCCTTTATCCTAACAATTTGCAAGTAAAACCATAAGCCGCAGTTAATATGAACTTTAAACTAATTACGTGTGAAAAGTTTTATTCTCTCAAATGAAACTAGTTTTCTGTATATTTATTGTGTGTATACATCTGTAAGATGTTATGCTAACATATTTTTAATATATTAATTTATCGTGTAGTATCTTGTTCAATTATTCTTTTTATTTTCAGCAGAAACAAGTAAGCAAGTTCATATAGCCCGCTGCTCGGTTTGAACTACCGTGAAGATGCCGTTGAGCCAAAAGGTTGAAATAACAAATTTTTATTTACCAATTTACAATTCAAATAAGCGATAAGAAAAATTTAAAGACAAAATTTATTTATATAACATTACTTTCCTTTTTAGGTGTGGTATTTGATACCGTCATTATATCTGGTCTTGGCTAATGGACAGCTATATGATAACATAAAACCAGAGTCGTCGTCACCAACGCCTGGCCAACAATTTTCGGGAAAGAAAGAATATCTTTTATACCTGACTCCAGAACAAGTTCAAAATTTACAGTCTAAAGGAGCAGTCGTAAGACCTTTCTTTCAGTTGGAGAATGCATTCATTCAGCAACAGTACAAGCAAAGTGTCGAAGAGAGTATTGAACCTCAAGATCAAACAGCCCCTTCAAATGAAGAACACAAGATCGACAAGGATTTAGATGAAATTTATAAGGTTTTGCATAGTCAACAGACTAACGAAGCTTTGAGATTTCTATCACAGTCTCCAGAGAATCCAATTGAAATACCTCGTCCTAAATACAAGTTTATATCAAAATCGCGGAAGCCTGAAAATACCTCGTCATCCGTATCAAAAAATATTCATAAAACTAAGAGTCACCCTACTGAATTTATACGCTACCTTCCTAGCTATGAGACAGAGGTATTAAAAGTTAAACCATACCATGCTCAACCATTACCTGGTTATTACTTTGAGGATACAGAGGGAAATTTAGAGCTTCCGTCATATTCACGTATTGAAACAAAAAAAGAATTAGGTGCTACTGAAATTCCTAAAGGTATTAATTTTCAAAGACCTGATGAAGTTCAAGAACCAAGACAAGCAGAAACCCAAAAACCTAGGGAAATACAAAGATATGTAAATATTAAAATACCTGACGAAATTCAAGGGCAGGAAGACATAAAAAAATTCATTGACAACCAACTACGAGTGCTAACTTCAGATATTCAAAAACAGTTTCAAGCTCCGAATGTAATTCGAAGACCTGAAGAAATTCAGCCAATTGTACAGATTCCCACGTATACTATAACAACAAGACAGCATCAACAGCGTATACCAACAACTGTTCTACCGATTACAGAAAAAACTAGTTCTGTGATATTTAAAGAGACAAATTATGATACAGTAAAGTATCAAGAAGTCAAGAAAAATCAAGGTACTTCGCAAATTCAACCACCACCACTAAACCAAGAAAAGGTGTCTTTACTATCTCTAACACAACCGTTGTCTAAATCTCCTCCAGCTGTAGCTCAGACACAGTATTCAACACTCTTAGCTCCTCTTCTTCAACATGAAAAAATAAGTGAAAGCATAGCTCAACAAAAAGAATTGGTCAATAGCGAACAAGCCATACATTTCAGACTGCAACAGATTAAAGAATCAGGCAGTCACGATGAAGCAACTTATGTCGCTGAACTTGATAAATTGAAGCAAAACTTGGATAAACAAAATATTTTGGCGGAGAAACTAGCCTTGCAGAATTATTCGAAAAAACCTCAAGATTTGGCGAAGGAAGAAATCGGTTTAAGGAAGCGTCGCCCTGTTGGCACAGCGCGTGGTCCTGAACTTTTACAAATTATAACACCTCGACCAAACCCTGTGGTCTGGACTACTCCAACTCCCATACCAGTTCCAGTTCTCCAACCAGAGAAAGATATATTAAAACCACCTGCATCAATTGAAGAAGAGAAAACAAATATTGTTCCACGAAACCAGAATGCTTACACAAAAGAGAAAATACCGTACTTATGGCAAAAGATTATTGCTGCTAATCATAGACAAGAGACATCACGTGGTAATCCCGTAGATCAACGCTTAATCATCGTGCGACCTATATGGGAACATTAAGTACTTATAAGTTTATTTTTAATTATTTAGATATTCAGAGGTATGCAACTGAACCATGGAAGTACTATACCTTACTTAATATCTAGGTTAAGTATCGATATGCAGTACTTAGTACTGTTTATGGAGAATGCTAGAGGTCTTACTTCGTTTCTCTTCTTTATCAGCTAACCTTCTGCAAGTGGGAACGCGTGAGTTACACGTCTTGTTACAAACTTAGCTTACCACCAGGCAGACACGAGACATGTTTGAAACAATGATTAAAACAAATGTTTGCTTTATCAGGTCCATTGCAAAAGTTGGTAGTCATCATTAAGATGATGCTACTTGCGGCTGCGGCTGACCACATAGATGTTACTTGCGCATTACCACCTGCAGAGGGAAGGGAAAATGGTACATCGGACATGAACCATCTCGCTTCAAAACACTCCTCAGTGTCCACACTATCATCGTGGTAAATTTATAACCGGGTATAAGAGCTTCGCTCGCTCAGCTTAATTATACGGGTTCAGATTTTATTGTGTTATAAGTGCAATATTAATTTTAATTGTTGATTGTTGTAGAAGCTGTTTAAAAGTATTTAATTGAATTTTAATTTTTTGTTTTTAGACGAATATTTGTAACCGAAATTACTAGTATTTATGTAGTTACATATGAACTTGGTACAATAACGCCGTCGAAAAGGTATTAATTTTAGTAATGTAAGGATATTTGCCTGTTTATGATTGATAGGGAATTTTGGGTACTAGTATTAAAACTATTCTAAACTATATATTGTACTGAATTTTAACTAGATAACTTGGTATAATCTAGTGGAAAAAATTTGTTCCTAGATACGTATGTGTTGTATAAGCCCGCCATATTATTTTAGTAGTATAGTAATAGACTTAAAATATCTTGTGCCATTTGTAATGCTGACACCGTATCTAATGATAAATATTGTAAAAATGTAGTTGTGTGTATGCTATTTATAAAAAAGAAATGTCTTATTATAATGTTTTTACTATACTATTGTTTGGTGTTTTATCCTATTGTTACGTAACAAGGACCGGCAAAAGTAAAATCAATCACCCGATTAGTGTCATATTTTAGGTTTTATTGGTCTAAAGATGATATAGGCTACTTTTAGGTCAATAAGTAAATAAATAAATAAATAATAATAAATAAATATTCTACGACATTCTACACAGCGCTTTCTAGACCCAAAGTAAACATAGTTTAACTAGTTTGTGTTATGGGTTCTAGAACGCGGATAAACATACTTATATACTTTTTTTTGTAAATACATACATATTATACATAGAAACACCCAGAACAATGCAAATAGACATATTCATGCATACAAATATTTGCACTGAGCGGGAAACAAACCCGCGCCCCCTGTCGTAGCAGTCGAATGCACTACCGCTACGCAACAGAGGCCGTCGTCAAAACAGAGAGGGCGTCAGCAAAACAGTTTCACGACAACTCGAAGTTCTGAAGGTGAGTTAGTTTTTCATGCCGGATTTTTTTCACAGCGTTCGCCGTACTTAAAAGTACTAATGAGATAAAACTATTTTTAACGAATTCTACCGCGATTTATTTGAAGTTATTTTATTATTTATATCTCCCCGTGACCATGGCTGCTGAAAAGCAACTGAAACGTTGAGTTCAATGTAAATAATAAAATAACATCAAAGAAATCGCGATAGAATACGTTAAAAATAGTTTTATTTCAATGTGTGACATTCGCGTAAACTTCCGACAATATCAAGTACTAATGAGCACGAGATATCCACAAAAGTTACCCAAATGATTTTTCATTTTTGTCATAGTTAATGTAGAGTTCTTAATAACAAACATTCAGGGTTTTAGAGCAAGAACTGCTGCCATTTAGAGAAATAAATCTCTGTCACAAACATATTGAATGGTCAAAACAATATAAGTAGAATGGTTAGGTCCGTGTCCGGGTGTTAACAACATTAACACTTTATTAACGACTCATAAATTATGTTAAAATAATAAAACAACTTTTACAACAAGGAACTTTAACAACAAATGTCGGACAAGGATTTTTTTCATTTTTATTTAAAAAACAAGATTTGCATTCGTGGATTGCTCTACAGCTACATAGTCATAACATCACTGCTCCAACACAAACGGTTTATTTCTGATACGTAATTGATATCACCGTTATGGGTACCTACTTAATGGTTGTTCTATTATCTAATAAGATTTAATAGTCTGTCGCAATACTCACGGTTGATAATTTGAATAATTGTGTTATTATGTCATAATGCATTCAATTTGCTAAATCACGTTTTCTAAGGAGATTAACTTTTATATTTGAGTTACTTTACAAACTGGTTTCTGTATTCCCTAACAGCGGTATGGCTTAAAATTATTTTATGGATAAAAAGAGTTTCCCAACACAAGTATAAAGAAACGATATTTATTTGAAAGGTAGCATCGGTCATATTACTATATAATAGGATAATAGTAAAAACTATATTTATTCATTCATTAGTTGCACTAATCGTAAAATGCTGTAACAGCAGCAATCATATCTTCCAAAACCTTTTTACGGACTGCTACACTTTTAAAACTAATTATAATATTATGTTTATATTACTTTAAGTAAGTAGAATTTTTGTGTATTTGTAATATATATATTATGCACTGCCTTCCGCGGTGACCTTAAAATCGTAATATCTCGATCACCTACTTTAAGTACAAAAAACAAATAAGACGAGTTAGTGATATAAAAGACTCTCTACTTTAAAATATTGTATTTTATACTAATAAGTCAGCAAGTAACCTGATAGTAAGCGCTGGCCGCTACCTACGAACACTTGAAATAATAGAGTGGTTGCTCAAGCATCACCGAATCTATCATCCATCCCACTTTGCACCACCCTAATAGAAGTAAGTGACATTATTGTACAGTGTTCTACAAGTTAACTAACTCAGTCCACTGACTGTTGACAACTGCATATAATAATTGTAATTATAACTGCGTGTATTAATAAAAAAAACCAGCCAAGTACGAGTCGAACTGGTTCCGTACGATAAAACGGCAAACAAATCACGTTTGTTATGTAGGAGCCCCCTTAAATATTTATATTATTCTGTTTACATCATACACGTATGTGAAAATTTCAACTTTCAAACTATCACGATTCATGAAATACAGCCTGGTGACAGACGTACAGACAGACGAATGCAAGCAGAGTCTTAGTAATAGGGTCCCGTTTTACCCTTTGGGTATGGAACCCTAAAAAGCAAATATGTCAACAATGTAAAAAAGAATTTGATATGTAATTGGCCATGGTCATGCTAGGAATACCTACACGATGTTTATACTGTGTTAGTAGTATTTGAGCTAGTATATTTCTGAAATTGTTTAGATTGTAGATTATATTCTTAGATTATATTCTATTAAATATTTTAAGATTGTAAATATCATACATAACATATGTCAGTTATCAGTTACTCACTAATCCATTTCATATTTGTATCTTCATGGACTTATTATCTATTTACAATTTATTTCCTATGCATACATACTAATAACTCTAATATCCTTTTAATATTACAAAATGTGAACATTTGTGGAGATGGATGGATGTATGTTTGTTAGTCTATCATGCAAAAATGGCTGAACGGATCCGAAAATCTAGAACTTGATCACTTAAAAGTAGTTAAAGGTCTATACCAACGCCATCGAAGTATACGGTCAGTTCATTTGGCTGTGATCAAATCGTCCAATCATCGTCAAACCAAAGGTGGGACAGGACACATCCTGTTCCACCTTTGGTTAAGGTATCGAGTCGACATCTCCACTCGACGACTCGTTAGGTATCATCGGGCCATCGGCAGATGTGGCCAACCTAGTTTGTAGTCTAGCCCTTCAGTGATCAGTGTATCCAGCTCTTAAGCAACTTTAAGGTCGTTCCTTATTTTGTACGGAACCCTCAATGTTGGAGTCCGACTCGCATTGACTGGGATTTTTTTAAACCAATCCCTAGGGTTACAAATCAATAGCCGAATGGCTAATTACTGAAACTTAGTGTTTCAATATAACGTATAGAAAAATAATTTCATAGCTACGTTGGATAGATTGGAGTTGATTAAATTATTATTCAAGCATCAGTTAGAATTCTAAGCTATACTACTTTTATCATGGTCCAGCTAGTATGATCTGACCGTAATTCTAGAAATCCTACTTCCTGCTTCCTACTTCCTACTAATATTATAAATGTGAAAGTTTGTGAAGATGTTTGTAAGTTTGGATGTTGGTTACTCAATCACGCTCTGACGGCTGATCAGATCTGGCTGAAATTTGACGCAGGAATCTCTGGAATAGGTTCCAATGGGAAGCGGGAACGCGAAAGGATATCACGCGAGTGAAGCCGCGGGCAACAACTGATATTAATAAAACGAAAGTTTTAATCGCTCAATTTAAAACAACCGTAATATCTAGCGGCTGGGTATATCAACCGTAAGATATTATGCACATATTACGTCTCTAATATTTTAATTTATTTAGCCTTCTTGTATAAAAATGTTGAATTTTTATCATTTCAGGACAGACGAGTAACCAAGATTATACGGTCCGCTGCTTGGTTCAAATTGTCGTCATGATGACAGTAAGCACAAGTATCAGTTTATTAATTTTATTGTACAATTTCTTTTCTTACAGGCTTTAACCATGGAGTTATATGAGGCATACAAGGGGGAAAGAGGACACTTCAGGTAGCAATTAAGCAGACCAATAGGCGGCCCCGCGAAAAGCTGCTGGAGTCTCTGGAGCTGAACCCATGGGGGCGCCCGTACCTTCCGGTCAGGGGCAAAATTCGCCCCAGGGCGCCTCTACTGACCCAGAGTCTCCAGCCGGAGTGGCTGGAGGGGATCCTTGGCTCCCTGTTCGAGAACGAGAAGGAAGGAACATTTTCCTCCGCGCATGGCTCCGCCTCAAGCGCCTGACGCGGATAGCAGTGAGAACGACGTGCCTGAAGTCAGAGAGGGTGAGCTAGGGGCAGCAGGGCATCGGCTTAAAGCTCGGAAAAGCACTGCCCCTGGACCCGACGGTATTCCAGGCCAAGCATGGGTCCTGGCCCTTGAGGAACTAGGGCTTCGACTGTTGGCGCTCTTTAGCGCATGCCACGAAAGTTTCCAAAGGCATGGAAAAGGGGAAACTGTTCCTGATACGAAAGGCGGGGCGGCCGGCGGATCAGCCATCCGGTTACCAGCCGAACATTTTCCTCGACGAGGTGTGCAAGCTCGTTGAGCGGATTATTGCAGAGCGCCTGTGGAGCATCTCACGAACGTGAGGCCAGACCTGGCGGACAACCAGTTTGGTTTGGCCGGGGTTTGGACGGGGGCGCTCCACCGTGGAAGCGATCATGCGCGTTAGGTGCCTGGCGGAGGAAGAAGTGTCGTGGGGTGGGGTGGTGGTGGTGGTGTCTCTCGACATCGCCAACGCCTTCAACACCCTACTCTGGAGCTTGCGTTAGGGAGACGCTCTTGTATCACGGAGTGCCTCCGCATTGTCGAGGCATATCTATGCGAAAGGGCCATAGTATACCCAAGCTGGCTAGGGCTAGGGCGGAGAGAAGTATCGTGCGGTGTTCCACAGGGGTCGGTCCTAGGGCCACACCTGTGGAACATCGGATATGAAAGGGTGCTGCGCGGTCCGTTGCTCGAGGACGACACCCTCTTTACGGCGCGATGAACAATGCACTGAAGCGCGGCACTAAAGGCCTTGGCAGGTGTTGCTCAAGTCGTGGGTCGAATACGGCGGCTGGGACTCGAGGTGGCTCTTCACAAATTCGAGGCTATGTGTTTTCACGGGCCTCAGAAGGGGCCGCCCGCGGGAACTAGCACTACCGTAGGTGGCGTTAGCATCGGAAAGAGCATGGTCAGAAGGCTCGATGCCTTCGAAGTATCTGGGGCTCGTACTCGATAGCCGATGGGACTTCGGACCACATCTCCGAAGTCTGATCTCTAAATTGAAGGGGGCTGCGGCCGCGCTCTCGCGGCTGATGCCAACATTAACGGACCCAACGCTACCACTAGGAGATTGTACCTGGGAATCGTGCGAAGCATGGCCCTGTACGGGGCCCCCGTATGGGCTGAACGTCTGGCGGCCGAACGTGGCTGTTCTAAACAGCCCGTTGAAAGCGGTGGCCGTCAGAGTGATAAGGGGATATAGCACGATCTCCGTCGATGTGGCATGTTTCCAAGCCGGGACCCCTCCATGGGACCTGGAAGCGAGGGCCCTTGACTCGTTGTACCAATGGCACAAGGAGGCGCTGGAATGGGGCCATAGGCCGGAGCTCCGAGAAATCAGGGCTCAGTAGTCCCAGCTCCGCCAGGAACTCATGGAGACATGGAGGGTGCGACTTGAGCAACCAAGGTGGGGAAAATCCACCATCGCGGCGGTAAGGCCGGTCATGGAGGAGTGGTTGGAGAGGCACCACGGTGACCTCTCCTACCGGATGTCCCAGATAATTACCGGACACGGGTGCTTCGGTAAGTATCTGTGGCACATCCATCGCGAGACAACGCCGCAGTACCAGCACTGCGAGGATCCTGGCGAAGACACGGCGCTGCACACGTTGAAGGTGTGCCCAGCGTGGGCGAGTCAACGCCGGGATCTCATCGCAGTCCTGGGCATGGACGTTCTCTCGCTGGAGACCATGGTGAGAGCCGTGGTCTCTGACGGGAGCTAGTGGCACGCCGCCGCTTCTTTCTGCGAGCAGGAGAGGCGAGGTGGAGAGGGAGCGGGAATGAACCATGTCCCTAGAGTTCCACAGTCGACGAATCTGCGGCGAGGTCGCCGCAGATTCGTCTACGATCGTGACTACCGACCTCCGTGATCGGAGCCTAAGGACGGCAGTTGGTGTACTTACAGAAGCAGGCCATCTTTATTTTCATAAGTGTTACTAGTTTGAGTTTAGATCTACGAGTACATATTATACATTTCAGATCACCTTACCTCTGAAACCTTTCATAAAATAATTAAAATAATATGAGATATTTTCATAAAAACCTACTTACATCATTTAGATTATTGATACATGTATACTATTGTACTATATTGAATACAATTGAAAATATAAGTTGCTTAACATTCGAACATATTCAAACCGTTTCTATATTCTTTTTGAGTGTTATATGAATACTAACTGTTACGTAGATAACCGCTCATCTAGGGGTTTAAAAAACAGCTTACGACCTATTCTCAGACCTACCAAATAACACAAAAAAATCATAAGAGTCAGTCAAGCTGCGTCGGAGGAGTTCGATAACTAACACTAAAATTCTTGTGTCACACACAAGAATTTTACATATTAAAAACCTCAAAAAATGTTGACGGCTTTTAAATAAGTACATAATATTACTTTTCTTTTCAGGTGTCGTATTTGATTGCGACGTTATTTTTAGTCTTAGTCAATGGAGAGCAATACGATGATATAAAACTAGAGTTTTCGTCACCGACGTCTGATCAAAGAAAAAAAGAATACCTCTTATACCTAACTCCAGATCAAGTTCAAGCTTTACAAACAGAAGGAGCGGTCGTCAGACCTGTTTCACATCAAGCGAATGCATTTTTGCAACAACAATACCAGCAAAGAGTTGAAGGGAATATTAAACCACAAGATCGAACCATTTTACCGAATGAAGAACGCAAGCTGGACAAGGGTCTAGAAGATATTTATAGGATGTTAAATAATCTACAGGTTAATGAGGCTTCAGTCATTCAATCACAGTCTACAGAGCAGCCTATTGAAAAATCTCGTGCAAAATACAAGTATACATCACAACTGCGGCAGAAAGAACATGCCTACGAAAAGAATGAATATGCAAAGAACGTACAACACCTGCCAAAAAATAAAAATAAAACCAAAATTCATTCTACTGAGCATATGCTCTATCCTCCCAGGTATGAGGCGGAGATTTTATCAGCTAAGCCAAACGATGGTCAGCCATTACCTGATTATGAATTTCAGGATACAGACGAGGATTCAGGGCATTCATCATTTTTGCGAATTAGAGCTGAAAATAATTCAAGTCCTACAGTAATTCCAAAACTTGAAGATGACCCTAAGTCAACAGGGTTTCAAAGTCCTGGAGAGAATCGAAAACCTGTTGTAAAACAGAGACATGAAGAAATCCAAAGATCTGCTGAAAGAAAAAAATATGAGAAAATTCAAATACCTGTTGATGTTGAAGATTTAAGACTTCCATTACATTTACGTTTTGGAGCAGAAAGTAATTCAAGGCCTGCAGAAATTCCAAAATTTGGAGAGGTCTTGAAGCCTACTGGGTTTCAAAGTCCTGAAGAGATTCAGGAACTTACTGTAATACAGAGACATAAAGATATCCAAAGATCAGCAGAAAGACAAAAATATGAGAAAATTCAAATACCAGTTGAGGTTGAAGATTTAGGACTTCCATTACATTTACGTTTTGGAGCAGAAAACAAATCAAGGCCTACAGAAGTTCCAAAATTTGAAGGGGTCTCAAAGCCTACTGGGTTTCAAAGTCCAGGAGAGATTCAAGAACCTGCTATAATACAAAGACATAAAGAGATCCAAAGATCTGCTGAAGGACAAAGACATGAGAAAATTCAAACACCTATTGAGATTGAAGATTTAGGACTTCCATTACATTTACGTTTAGGAGCAGAAAATAACTCAAGGCCTACGGAAATTTCAAGATTTGAAGAGGCCTCAAAGCCTTCTGGGTTTCAAATTCCTGGGAAGGTTCAAGAGCCTATTGTAATACAGCGACATAAAGAAATCCAAGGATCTACCAAAAGACAAAGATATGAGAACATTGAACCACCTGTAGAGTTTGAAGATTTAGAATTTCCATTATATTTACATTTTGGAGAAGAAAATAATTCAAGCCCAACAGAAAGGTCCAAATTTGAAGAGGTCCCAAAGCCTACTGAATTTCTAAATCCTGAAGAGATTCAAGAACCTGTTGTAATACAGAGACATGAAGATATTCAAAGAGCTGCTCAAAGAGAAAAATATGAGAAAATTCGAATGCCTGTTGAGGTTCAAGGTCAAGAAGAAATTAAAAAATCTATTGAAATCCAACAACAAGAACAATACCGAAGACCATTAAATATACGAAGAAAATTTCAAGTCAATGATGTAATTAAAAAGCCTGAAATAATTGACCCAATTATACAGGCTCCAACATATACTATAGCTATAGGGCGCGAGGCGAATAAACAACCTATTGAATCTGCCGTGCAATCTAGTATAAATACAGAATTTGATACATTCAATGAGACAGTTTCGGACACAGTCAGCCAAAATCAAGGTGACTTGAAAAACGTGGAAAAACAAAACATTGTGGCGGAAGGATTAGCTATGCAGAACTTTGCAAAAAAACGACAAGGTTTGATAAAGGAAGAACTCACTTTTAAGAGTCTACGCCGTGAAAACAAAGTGGGTACTCCTAAACTTTCAGTGCTAATAACACCTCGACCATACCCCGTGTCCTGGGAAACCCCAACCTCCAGATCAGCTACAGTTCTCCAACCAGAGACAAGTGTAATAAAAAAAGATGTGCGTATCAATGTGGAGAAAACTATTAGTATTCCTGGAATCAGGAATGCTTATAGTAAATTGAATACACCCTACTTAGTAAAAAAGATTGTACGCGGTAATATTAAACAAAAGACACCACTTGCATATCCTTTAGACCAGCCAGAGAATTATATTATCGTTAGACCTATATGGGAGCATTGAATAGGTACGTATCATCGTTTCTAAATAATTATTTAATATTTTAGGTGGCACAGCTGTTTTTTCTAGCATGAATGTATCAACCTAACCAAGGAAGTATCACACTTTTACTTCATATTAACATTAAATTGCAGTAAACTGATGTATCAGTGAGAGATTTTATCTCGTTAACTTTCCCTTTTTTATACTGCCCCTGTTATAAGCGTATATAGGACACCGTAGCCGCTTACTGTCAGGTGGATCAATTGCTTGTTTTCTATTGTGTTTGTATGTTTTTAGGGTTCCGTAGCCAAATAGCAAAAAACCCTTATAGATTCTTCATGTCTGTCCGTCTGTCCGTCTGTATGTCACAGCCACTTTTTTCCGAAACTATAAGAACTATGGTATTGAAAGTAAGTCTTGACTTGGTAAGATGTATTCTGTGAACCGCATTAAGATTTTAACACAAAAATAGAACATATAACAATAAATTTTGGGGGTTTCCCATACTTAGAACTGAAACTCAAATTTTTTTTTTCATCATGCCCATACGTGTGTGATCTATGAATAGGTCTTCAAAAATGATATAGAAGTTTCTAATTTCATTTTTTTCTAAACTGTATATTTGGCGTGAGAGACACTTCCAAAGTGGTAAAATGTGCCCCCCCCCCCTGTAACTTCTAAAATAAGAGAATGATAAAACTAAAAAAAATATATGATGTACATTACCATGTAAACTTCCACCGAAAGTTAGTTCGAACGAGATCTAGTACGTAGTTTTTTTTTAATACGTATCGTAAACAGCAATTTACCTTTCATTCAATCAAATTCATTCAATCAAACTAAAAAACTAATTCAACTAAACTACTGGTGGTAGAAATTTGATGACACAAATTTGTCACAAAATTCACAAAACCCTCCATAGTAATCCAATTTCGGTTTCATTGCGTTCAGGGTTCAGCAAGTGCATAGCCGGCCAGGGGGATTGTGGTCGCAGCACTAGTGGGACGGGTGGGTGTCACGCGGTGCTGCGACGACAATCCTCTTCTGATGAGGCCGTCAAGCTGAGTGCCACCATTGTTAACATGGTACGTGTCTGTAATGGTGACCCTCTTTCCTGAGACTTTACCTTCAGCTTACCGTCAGGCGAGGTGAAGTCAAATTGACGTGTCCTAAATATAAAAATAAAAAAAAAACAAATATAGATATTTTACTTGCTGCTACGGAACACTTCCTGGGCGAGTCCGACTCGCATTTGGCCGGTTTTTTATACTTGCTTTGTAAGATTCATTATCTTGTAGTGCACAGTCAACTGCTGATTAGGTAATTGAAAAAGGCCCACTTTAAGGCTTTTGATTACTATAATGGTATAGACAGACCAAAAAAGGTGCGTTGCTCCTCAACATCTCTCCTCCTCCTGGAGGACGAGCAAGAGGAGAATGGGAAAAGGATAGGAAGGCAGGTAAGGTTATACCTTCCACAAACCATATTATATAATACAGTATCTGCAATATAAGTGAGTGGATGACCTGGCCCAGTTGAGGCGGCCATATCATTATGGAAAAATACAACTCTACAAGCCACCCCCTCTATTCTGACGTGATGTCAAACCTTGCAACGTTTAAGTATTATAGTGAAATTAAAATTAATTGTTAGTTACTTATACTAAACTTAACAGACACGTTTCAAATGAATATTATTTAATTACAGATAGATTCATAAAATCACTCTTAACGCCTTCGCAATTCTGCTGACGCTGGTGATATTGGTATATTTGCCTGTTTATGATTGATAGGCGCTGCTACTTAAATTAAAAAAATATTTTTTTACTGAATAATAAATCATGTAACCTACCTAGTATGTTTGTAGGTAAAAGAATATCTGTGTTTATGTACCTATACGAATGGTAGCTCACTGAGTCCCATGCGTTACATCGTATTACCCTTGAAAGACGCTATAACTATGATCCTGGTTGCATCCGAGGCTTTCACCATGAAACCCAGGGTCCACGGAATCAGTTTTATTTGTTTAATTTAACCTATGACGACTTCCATCTGACATCCCTACCCTGAGAGGAAGGCTGGCAGGTTAGACTAGCTTGCGTCCTGAAGATGTTAGAACCCCAAACACACGAATCGCATCTTATCATATATTAAAAATTGAATCATGTCATTTTCGATTATATTGTGATAATACCACTAATAAAAGTGTTATTTTTTGTGCTTTGGAAAATGGGTAGGCGTTTGGTGTGGGGCGCAGTGTGCGTCGACATCCTTGCGCCCTCGCATACTCCAATCAAAGCGGGCTGAGCCGGGGCTACTGTTGCATCTAAGCAAAACTACTTTAACCACTAAGTTATAGTGCCTACTAAGGCAATGTCGTGGTGTCCAAGTGCCCGTTTTGTCTACAAAGGCTGATTGACGCTACATGTGACCAAAAGGCAGGCTACTCCAAAAAAATAACATCACCATTTTATTACCAGGAATTTTATGATGTTTGTCTTTCATATAGTAATTATTTAGTTTTATTTTAGTTTAAATTAGTTTGTTTTAGTTTAGTTGTAAAACTATTTATTATATTATATTGTAATTAATTATAGGTAAAAATTTGAATAATATGCAGTTCAATAGTATCAATTTAATAACGATATGAATAAATAATTAAATACTATCATGTGAATGTGATTAATAATATAAAAAAAATTGCGGTATAATATACACAAAACGTTATTCAGTTATTAGTCATGAATTGACTAGCATTTCATGACTAATATCTGACTAACGTTTTCTAAAAATGAAACCTAGTTAGATAGATTTATCGCACCCGAAACCCCCTGTTTACAATTTTTTATGAAAATCGTAGAAGCCGTTTCCGAGATTGAGATTACATAATATATATATATAATATATATATGCATACTCGTATATATATATATAATTTGTAATAATAATACAATAATATATATACATTTTACAATGCTAATACAAAAATTACTCGTTTAAAAAGGTATTAGATGATCACTGATATTATTAATAATCAAGATTGTTAGGTTATTCTTATTTTATCTCACAAGGGAGCAAATAAAGTCTTCTTTCTAATCGAATTACCATGCAGGAAGTATCCAAATCTTTATAATATAGAAGGCTGCTAAACCATGTCTCCTCCTCTAGTCTCGCTCTCTGGGAGACAGGAAAATTGCCGTCCAATTGACGCCATATTGACGTCATATTATTTGGTATATTCAACACTATTAATTATAAACGTGCTCCTTCCATGGAGCGATGAATGCATCGTAAAGAGAGGTAGTGTTGAATCCGGAAACGTGATATTACAAAAACTAAATGACATTCTGATAAATGATTGTGACATCCTGTATAGGCTATTACAGGAAATAACTATTCTGAAGACGTTGAAAAGTCCAGTCATCTAACAGGCCGAGATATTGTTTTGGCTTAAAACTTAGGAAGGAAACCATCCCGATTGAGAAAATAAGATTGAGAGGCGCTTTCCAGCGGTACAGGCACCCTATGCTCTTTACGACGAGAATGAACTTCTATAACACGAACTGTAGAAATTAACACAGTTGTAGAGCTGTGTAACACACTGGTATGATAATTTCACATTGTGAATAAACAGCGTGGCCAATGCATCTGCATTTTCAGTTGGCACACGTGTAGTGTTGCTAGTTAAATTATTATTTTTAACATATTGATGTTGATAAACACGCAAAAATTCTGACAAGATTCAAAAACACGCCTCTGAATGTTAACAAGCAGAAAAAATATTATTATTATTCTCGCGAACTTACGGTAGGTGGCTCCAATGTCGCCCCGTGATGCATAACATATCGGAGAATTTCGAATATCTAGTACTTGTCCAGGTAGCTCAGTTGGGCACAGTATTCCCCCTGTAAGGGACTGGTCACAGGTTCAAGTTCCATTCTGGATGTTCACTTTTTCCGAACTAAATCTATTGACATGAATAACTCTGAATTAGCAGTGGTTTAGGAAAATATACTTTTACACTCAAATAATTTATTTAAATACGTAGTTGTGGTTAGTAGGGTTGTAATGGACCCCCCCCCCCACCAATACCTTTGGTACCAGGCCGGTACACCGGCAGATTGACGGATGAGGCTCTGGTGCAGATCTATCTCTCAGGGTTGGAAAGAGGGATGTCGCTCTCATAAAAACTGTATAAGGCAAACCAAAACGAGAAGAGGGAACAAGATGATTAATTTGAGATCCGAGGTGAAAGCTTCGGATGCAAGTAGAGAAAATGCTAAGATGATGATTATGATGACGTTGTTGCGGATATATGCTTGTCAGAATTATTACTTTGAGCAAATCATAAAGTTTTCCATTTAATTCCAGCACAATATATTTATAGTATCCAAATATATTTATTTCTGAATAGTCAGCAGCAACAATCAATGGACTTTTTAGTAACCGAACCAATCCGGCTTCGGTTTTAGGGTTCCGTAGCCAAATGGCCAATAACGGAACCCTTATAGATTCGTCATGTCTGTCTGTCTGTCCGTCCGTATGTCACAGCCACTGTTTTCCGAAACTATAAGAACTATACTGTTGAAACTTGGTAAGTAGATGTATTCTATGAATCGCATTTAGATTTTCACACAAGAATAGAAAAATAACAATAAATTTTGGGGGTTCCCCATACTTTTTGTTTTTCAGCATACCCATACGTGTATACGGGAATATATGAATAGGTCTTCAAAAATGATATTGAGGTTTCTAATATCATTTTTTTCTAAACTGAATAGTTTGCGCGATAGACACTTCCAAAGTGGTAAAATGTGCCCCCCCCCCCCCTGTAACTTCTAAAATAAGAGAATGATGAAACTAAAAAAATGTATGATATGCATTATCATGTAAACTTCCACCGAAAATTGGTTTGAACGAGATCTAGTAAGTAGTTTTTTTTAATACGTCATAAATCGTAAACCGCCATTTACTTGCTGCTACCGAACTCTGCATGGGCGAGTCCGACTTGCACTTGGCCGGTTTTTACAGTTTGATATATAAGAAGCAGCTCGTGTAATGCAACCTTACAGCTGAAAATAGTTGATTAATAATGATGCAAATAGAATTTGCGTCTAACTCCAGAGCTAGTAAACTACCTTTTTGCTTATTGTGATATTTCGCTACCCTGCAGAGTTTATATTTAAGTTAACATCGGTATAGTATAGGTGATGTATTGTGAAATAAAATAAATGTTTTTAACTTTTAGGATACAGATATAGCAGAAGCACAATAGCATTTAATAAGGTAATAATGTACAGTTACTATGATGGAATCACTATAATTTCAGAATAGATTGCGTACTAACGCAACAATTACGCCTACTCAAATCTATGAATGCTAGAGTTTCGACAAATTTGCTTGTGCGTGATATGTAGGCGCTATTGGGTAGCTACTTGTCTCATATAATTATTGTAATGAATTCTTAAAAAATAACTCTCGAGTTCGAAACTGATTAAATTATCATCTACCAACGTGACCACTCCTAACACAAGAAATTTAGCTTAGCTGGAGGAGTTAACGGGAATATTAGTTATTTTGGTTACTAACTGTACATTACATGACCTTGTAAAATTCTGTGTGTTTGTTGATTCAGTTTGCTATGTTACATGCTTTTATTTAAGTTGTTCTGTTAGTTTGTGAGTTTGTTAATATAGGTCAAATCTTTCTAAATTATAACAGAATAATGAAACAACGATTACAACCAGAGACCGGACAATCTGCTTTCTAACAGGATTTTAAAATTAACACACTGCAATGGTCAAGCGCGAGCCTATTTCAAATATAAAAACAGTGCCACTCCGGGAGTGCTGACAGAAGTAAAACCTTGAACAATTACGTATGTATTTTTTGAATTGTCATCCTTCCCTTCCTCCGTCTCCCCTCACTCGATAAAAACACCAGCTTTTCAAGTTACAGAGTATTTTCTGCTACCTGTTGTTACTCGACAAGTACCCAATGTGAACGAAAATCACAATACCTCTTTGTTCTTTGTCAAGATCAATAACCAGCTATATCAAAAAACGTATATTATTAATCAGGTGAATCCGAGTTCATATATATTATCATATTTGTCTTAAGAAATTTGACACTCACCGCAGATTCAGCTAGCGAAATACATAAACGTTCTTACAGAATAGCATAGCAGGTTGGTGAGTTACGGTGGCATCAATTTTTGTTCGCGATTGTTTATCTAGAATATATTATTTCATCGGTGCCAGCACTCCTTAAGGTGATATAAATAGCTTATCTCAAATCAAATTGCTTTTAGTAACGTAAATAATATTATCCAACAACTCGATAATTTATTATTCATAATAATATCTAATATATAAAAATCTCGTGTCACAGTGTTTGTTATCGAACTCCTCTGAACCGGCTTGATCGATTCTAATGAGATTTTTGTGTATATTTGGTAAGTCTGAGAAAAGTTTGTAAGCTATTTTTTACCGACTTTAAAAAAGGAGGAGGTTCTCTATATGAATGTTTATGTTTTTTATGTATGTTCGGGTATAACTCCTTCATATGTGAACGGATTAGTTAAATTCTTTTTTTTATACAGACGTTTGTTCCGAAATTGTCCTATTTAAATTTCGTATGGATCTGATGATAAGTTTCGGAGATATATAACGGACTCTTCAATAAACGGCAGCAAATCAACTGCTATGGCTGCTATATCACCGTATGTATTTTTACATAATAATACATTATAACATCATGCCTGTAGGGTACAAAGGTATGCAGATGTGTTCTATTGTGTTACCTAACGTTTTTATCCATTATCTAAATTGCCATATTTTTTTGTCCCAATCTTTATTTGTCCGAAAGATAACTTGCCTGATCCTAATATCACATGCCGTAAAATTGAAATCGCTAAATATAATATGTCTTAAATTAGTTAAGTCATAATCATAGTCATAAATAATACAATAAATGGTTCTTCATTATAATTTAATATGTCTCTTTACACGAGACAAAAATCATGTCTGATCTAGTATCTAAAAGATACTAAATGCAGTAGTATCTTTATAATTCTTTAAAAGTATGTACCGCCCACCGCACACCGCGCCGGACGTCAATGCAAAGTGCATTGACGTGCGGCGCGGTGTGCGGCGTGCGAGAAATGCTGAGACAGCGCTCTGTAGAAGTCAAGTGCTCAAGGACATTGGCGGCTGTAGTCGCCTTAACAATATGGAAAATGAATATTTCTCATAAGTTACTGAGGCATTATGTCGATCCTATGAGGTAGAGATATACCTAAAAAAAACGTTTTGTACCGGTCTAGACTTGGACTACGGAGGTACAGAGGTACAGAACTCCTTAACGATATAAAATCATGAATGTCTCGTTTATATAACAGAAGGACTTATGTCGAACCTACGCGAACTTTATTTTAGAACCAAGCAGTAAGCAGCAGTTTCAACTATCTGTCATGGTCTTCAAGTATGCTTTGTTTGAAAGTTTTTTATTGGATACATATTTCTATTTTGAGATATTTCTACCTTTCTTCACTGGTCTCATTTAAATATAACCGTCTCATATGGGCAGCGCATTTAATACGTTCAACCGACATCGCTCTCGATAAATCGGTCACCTGCGTTTACTAAAAAGGGAAACATGAGTACATTTTTAACAAAAAAAATAAACGACTTCCAAAACCGAAAGGCACTAAAAATACATAAATTACTAACTAAAGTGAAAAATAAATAAATTACAGATTCAAAAGATAAAAATGCGCGTAAGACTACTGTTGTTGAAGTCGGTGCCAGGCAAATAAATCTTTGACGAATACACCGGTGGTTATTAGGTTCAATTCCGAAATAGCCTTCGTCGTTTATTTTTCGTGCGGTTACCCTTCGGATACCCCTGCTACGATGAGATGGCATCTACTTTTTTCCAGATGGCATCTACTTTTTTCCATACAGTAAAAAAAAGGTTGTGTTTTTATACCCTTCTTATTAGCTTCACCTGTATGTTTATTTGTAACCGACTCCTTTGGGCGCGATTTTGACCAGATTTCGTTCAAACTTTGTAGATTTATCGAGGACCGATGACAATACACTAATTTGATAAAATTATTCCATTTTTCAATTTGCAAGATTGCAGATTTTTGTTAATTTATATAATTTTCATCTATAGAGGCAGAAATTTTAATTTCCAACCATCTTTAGCCGATTTATCTAATATCAACAAATTTTCGAACACCAAAGAGAATTTTTAATTCAACAAAGCATATAATAGTTTAAAAGAACTCGAAAAAAAACGTTTTTAAAAATAAACAAAACTAAAAATTAGGAAATAAATAATAGTTTAAAAAACTAAAAAACACACTTTTTATAGAAAACCGATCTAAAAAAATAGAAAATAAGTTTTATTATATTTAAATTAAGAATAGTGTTAAAAAATTCAATAAATATAAATTAATAATAGTGTAAATAAAAAAAGATACAGTTTGGAGTGGCGCCACCTGTGCCAGTGTAACATCGGCTCTGTATGATTTATGATTAAAAATTCAATAACAGTGTATAAAATTGTCCAGCAGTGCTACACCAATGTAATTAACTATGAGACACCTGAACAATTGTTATCAACCTTGGAATATCCCTGTGGGAGGCGAATTGTACAAGAAACCTGTCACAACGGATTCAAGCAAAAGTTGTTGTTAAAGTGAATTGTGAATGTGCAAGATCAAAAATACAACAATAATACAGGTCAGTTGATACTGGTACAAATCTATGAAGTGATTCGCACGACTTAGAAACACATTCCATAAATATATACAATTTTTACCAACGTGAAATTTATTAGCTACCCACCTTGTAGAAAAAGAAAATAAATTAATTTGACGTACATTTGTTTGATATCATGAAAGCTCTGGAAAATATTCAAAACGAGCTGGTACAGCAGAAACGGGATATAAAAAATATGGAACACAGCTTAAAGGAAACTATCATAAAAACTAATGATGAAAATTTTCAGGTAATAGAAAACAAAACGCACCTTTTTGGCGGAAAAAGTAGAAAACCAACAAAAGACTATAGAGTTTTAGGACAAACAATTGAGGAAGAAAAATTTGATTTTCTTTGGGTTGATGAAACCGAGAAAAACTATGAAGATCTGTTGCAATTGATCCTTGAGGTCATAAACACTAAAATGGGAATACCATGTCAAAAACTAGAAATTGCAACTGTATCTAGAATCGGAAAAAGCAGTGGGAAAATGAGACCAGTTGTAGTTACGACTACCACCACATTGAGAAAACTAGAACTTCTACGTAATAAACACACTTTGACTAACACAGGCATCTATATAAAACTACTACTCTCATGCCGTGCTACAGAAAAGGAAAGGTTTACAAGAGGAACTTAAACGAGAGCGAGAGGCTGGGAGGAAAGTAGCTTCACGATATGATACGTTAGTCAGACTCGATGGACCTCAGCAACGAAACAATCAAAAAATATTTTCGGGTAAAAAAAGACTACCATCAGAGTCACCAGAGGGTATAAGACGTTTGAAGGCTCATGGAAATGCAGAAAGTACAAAACAATTACCAAAGAAGAACAAATATCAAAATATAACTAGCTACATGCGTCCATCCCTAATGAGTCCTTCACGATCATCGGGAAATGACGAATCCCAGGAAAACAAAAGAAAAACTGAGTGGTGCCCCTCCACCTCTTCCAAGCCGGCCGGTCACCGTGGAGGAGTTAAACCAAAACCCCCTAAATCTTAATAAAATAAATGTGAATATAAATAAAGGGATGCAAACAAAAATATATATATATAGCGAGTATCAATGTAAATACTTTACTATCAGACACCAGACTCGTAGAACTCAGTCATGCCACAAAGTCACTCAAGTGGGACATCATGGGTTTATGTGGTAAAACGCAAGTATGAAACCATTGACGAATATTCAGGCTTCATCTTTTGCCATACTGCAGGACGAGAAGGGAGAAACGGAGTGGGATTTTTGGTTAGAAAACACCTGAGAAATAATATCTTGGGCTTTAGATCATATACTGACAGAGTTGCGACTCTTGATATTCAATTTTCCGAAGACTCTACTTGGTCTTTTGTGCAAATATACGCGCCTACAGAAGAATATTCGGACGAAGACATGACTTCGTTCTATCAGTCAGTGGATGCCGCACTTGAATCTCTACACTGTAAGAATATCATGGTTCTCGGTGATTTTAATGCAAGAGTAGGGCAAATGAGAGAAGGAGAGAATCATATTTTTGGAAATTTTTCATATGGAAACAGAAGTAAACATGGTCAAATATTGATAGATTTCGCACTTGAAAAACATTTTAAAATCATAAACAGTATGTTCAAGCTAAAAAACAGTAAAAAATGGACGACACCCGAATGGCGTGAATTACAATGAAATTGATTACATGTTAACCAACCGACCATCGTATGTCTATCAATTCAATATTATAAATAACTTAAATTTTAGTACCGATCACAAAATGATACGATGCAGGATATCAGTACAAATGCGTGGAAATAGAAGACATATAAAATCAAATATCAAATACGCAAGAAATTTACCTGTAGTTACCGGAGACACTGCTGAGCATTGGGAGAGTATATTTAGGGAATCTTTAGAATCAACAAATGAAATTCAACTACAATACGACAAATTAGAACTCGAACTTAAACTTCTACTAACAGAACTACCAAAGCCAGTGAACAAATCTAGAGGATATGTGAATGAAGAAACTAAACAGCTTCTGATGGAACGCCAACTCTCTGTATAATAACAGAGACGAAAAACAGCGGAAACCAAATCAAAAATAACAAGGCTAAGTAAAGAAATCAACAGGAATATTAAGTTCGAAAGAAAAAGAATAAGACAAGAGTCCTTCGACAAATACATTAATGAGACAGGTGCCACACAAGAAGCTTATAAACAACTTAGAGAGAAGTCAGAGTGGGCTTCTAATATGAAAAATAAATATGGTAGAGTCTCCCACAAACGTCCGGATATAATACAGGCAGCAACATGCTTTTACAAAGAGCTCTACAGTTCAGGGGTAGCAATGTGCTGAAACCTCGCTTCAATGAAAATGATAATTATATAAGACACTCTACCATCGCACTAGAGTCACAAAATATTCTAACCTCGGAGATTAAATGTGCTATTAAAACTCAGAAAAATGACAAGCAATGACAATATTGCAAATGAAGTATTGAAATCACTTTGTGAGCCATTGCTGAAACCTCTACAACTACTATTCAACAACATTTTAAAATGTGAGAATACTCCGGATCAATGGTCAAAATCAACAATCACTTTGCTATATAAGAAAGGAGATAGATCAGATCTAGGTAACTACAGACCTATCAGCCTCAAGACTAAAATGTATAAGATATTTTCAAAAATAATTCTGCAAAGGATCACCAAAGCTCTGGACGAACACCAACCACGTGAACAAGCTGGATTTAGAAAAGGGTTCCCAACAATGGATCATACTCAAACTGTCACACAAATTATAGAAAAGGCAAATGAATATAGGATCACTCTATATTTATGTTTTATTGATTTCCGTAAAGCTTTCGATTTATTGAAACATGAAGCAATATGGACAGCGCTTTCGCATCAGGGCGTTGATGTAAAATATATTCACCTTATAAAAAACATTTATTTCAAATGTTATGCTACAGTGAGACTTGAATGTGAGGGTGCAGAGTTCCCAGTGCAAAGAGGCGTCACACAAGGAAACCCTATATCTCCAAAGCTCTTTTCGTCAGTGTTGGAATCTGTTTTCAGGAACCTCGAATGGGAGACCAGAGGAAGGTCGACGGGGAGACTCTGAGCCACCTTCACTTTGCAGATGACATCGTTGTGTTTGCCGACAGCGCTCTAAATCTAGAGACTATGGTTAACGAGTTGACGACAGAGAGTAAGAAGAGAAGAGTAAGTAGGGTTGTCACTCAACTCATCTAAAACGAAGATTATCACTAATGGAAGTCACGAGACTGTCACTATAGACGGCGAAAATATAGAATACGTGTAGGACTATGTTTATCTGGGCCAACTGGTGTCATTCGAAGACTGAAGACGAGCTCTGGCATGAAGGAAATACTGGGGATTTAAAGAAATAATGAAAAATTGAGACATTCATTTGGATATAAAGAAAAAAGTCTTCGACATAACCATATGTTTATCATACGGATGCCAGACTTAGGCCTTAAGAAAAGAAGACGAAGAAAAACTATCTGTATGTCAAAGGAAAATGGAACGGAGCATGCTTGGTATAAGATTAGTTGACCGGATCAGTAACGAAACTATAAGGAAAAGAACCAAAGTCATAGATATAAAGAAACGCATAAGGCAGTTACAGTGGAGGCGGGCGGGACACATCTGCAGATTGGAGAATGATAGGTAGGTAAAAAAGGCAACGGAGTGGATTCCACTTGATAAGAAACGCAAGCGAGGCAGGCCAAAACGATGGTGGAGGGGTAGATTTGTACGGAGATGTGGTCGAGAGTGGATGAGAGTGGCGAGGGTAAGGGACGTGTGGAGAGGTTTAGGGGAGGCCTATGCTGCAGAGGCGACTATTGCAGATTAAATATAAAACTGGTTATAGATAAATACATAAAAATAAAATGTGTTCATATTGCGCAAATGGTATTGTACGTAAAGCAATAGAAATAAAGGCCTTTTTATTTTTATTTTATTTTATTTAAATAAAAAAAGAATGTATTTTATTTTTAAAAAAGCGTGGGGTGCTTTTTAAGATATTATCAAAATGATAATCACTCTACTCATGTCTGTCAATAAAATATTTATATCTATTGACCCATGCACCCCACGCTTTTTTTAAAATAAAATACATTTTTTTTATTTACACTATTATTGATTTATATTTATTGAAATTTTTAACACTATTCTTAATTTCAATTTATAAAACTTATTTTCTATTCTTTTAGTTCAGTTTTCTATAAAAAGCGAGTTTTTTAGTTTTTTAAACTATTATTTTAGACCATTGAGATTATTAATTCTTTTATTGTAAGTTTTAAATTTCATAATTATATAAACCAAATTATTTGCAATATAGAGATAACTGGTATCCTGTTTTTGATACTAAGACTACTTTTCATTACGTTGAAATAATAATCCACAAGTAAACCCACTGGTCGCAGCTTGTATTGACTGCGAGTAATTCTGATAAATGTTAATTTAAAGATTTGTCTAATCTCTCAGATCAAAGAAATAAGTAAGATGTTATGCACGCATTTTGTTTCAAAAATTTTAATTTATTTAGGCGTCTTGTATAAAAATGTCGTGCTCTCTCATTTCATTACAGACGTCAAACTAAGCTTATACAGTTCACAAGCTTAGGTACAACTGCCATAAAGATGCTGGTAAGCGACAGATTTTAATAAATGATCTTTTCATATTTAACTATTACATTCTAGGCAATATTGATTTATGCCAAATAAGTGCCCCTATTTTTTTACTTTTTTACATAGGAAACCCTCACCGACTTGTACACAACAATCGATAAAGTGGTTTAGTTGGATTAACAAACAAACTTACATTTTTTCTTTTTACTAAAGATTTCTTCCTTTTTCAGGTGTGGTATTTGATAGCGTCATTATGTCTAGTAATGGCCAATGGGCAACTAAACTATAATTACAACATCCAACCAAAAGTTTCATCACCACCGCCCGACCCACAATCGTCGGGCACAAAAGAATACCACTTATATCTAACTCCTGACCAAGCTCAAGATTTACAATCTAAAGGAGCAGTCGTTAGACCTTTTCAACAATTGGAAGATGCAGTCCTACAACAACAATACCATCAAAATGTCGCAGAGAACATTGAGCTACAAGATCAAAACATTTCTTCAAATGAAGACCGCAGGCTGGACAAGGACTTAGATGAAATTTATAAGGCTTTAGATAATGAACAAGCTTACAAGACTTGGAAAGTTCAATCAGAGTCTACGGAGAAACCTATTGAAAAATCTCGTCCAAAATATAAATATTCAGCAAAACAACGGCAACAAGAGTACATACCAAGAAATAACAATAAAATCAAAAACAATCTATACACGCGCTATCTTTCTACAAATGAGGATAGGGTCTTAAAAGTTAAACCGTATCGTGCTCAACCATTACCTGGTTATTACTTTGACGATTCAGAAGATGATTTAGAGCTTCCGTCATATTTTCGTGGAGTAGAAAAAAATTCGAGTCCTAAAGACATGACAAAATTTGAAGATAATACAAAACCTAATGAATTTCAAAGAACTGAAGAGAATCAACAGATCGCTCAAATACAAAGATTTGTAAAGATTCAAATACCTGCTGAGATTCAAGGTCAAGAAGGTATTAAAACATTCATTGAAAACTTAGAGCGAGCACAGAATTCAAGACCTCTAGATAATACAGAAAAAACAGGACCTGTGACATTTAATGACACGGTTTGGGACATAGGGAGGGATCAAGAAGCAGAAAGGAATCAAGATACCTCGCAAGAACAAACATCACAGCTAACTGGAAAACAAGAAAAAATAAGGGAAAGCATAGCTCAACAAAAAGAACTGGTCAACAGTGAACGAACAATTCGCGTAAAACTACAAAAGATAAAAAAATCCGGTAGTCATGATGTACAATCATTTATCAGTGAACTCGAAAAATTAAAACAAAACTTAGGAAAACAAAACATTCTGGCGGAGAAACTAGCATCGCAGGTTCTTTCAAAAAAACCTCAAGGTTTGGTAAAAGAAGAACTCGATTTGAAGAGACGTCGCCCTGAAGGTAAAGAGCGCGCTCCTTCTACATCTTTACTCATTGTTACACCTCGATCGTACCCTATACCCTGGGTATCTTCAACTCCTATACCAGTTCCAGTTCTCGAATCAGAGAAAATGGAACAAGAACAGCCTTCGTCCGATGAAGAGGAGAGAACCATTCTTATTCCTAGAAACAGGAATTCACAGTACTTAGTGCAAAAGACTGTTGCCGGTAGTTTAAACCAGGAGAGACCACTTGCATTTACCTCAGACCGACCAACGAATTTATTCATTGTACGACCTTCATGGGAACGTTAAATTCTGTCCCTTTCTTATGAACTGTGCCTTGGTTCAATGATGTGATCTACTGTAAAAGTATCATCCTTTTATTTAATATCAACGTTAAGTATCGGTATACTACATGACACTGTGAATACCAGAGGTTTTACCTTTCTTATTTTCTTTTAACACCACTGTCATGTTACAACATTCCATATGGAACTAGAATTAAAAAAGTAAAGATAAAAGAGACGCCGCAAGAAATGCAGCATGCTGTTACTTAAGAAACATATTTAGTAAAAATGTGCTACTTATTCAGTTGAACCATTTGATATAGCCTCTGTGCAGTACATAATTAATTGACATGGGGATAGGTTGTACTGTGATTTAGGTGGAATGTTTAATAATTATACTTACTTGTAACTTTATAAGCAAAAAGACGCTGTTAAATAGTATTTAATAAAGAATAAATTAATAAAGTTCTTTTAATTTTATTGCCTTCGCAAAGCCCTCTTTCGCGCTGCCAGCAATCGCGGTGAATTTGCTAGCATTCTTTGAAGAGTTCCGTTGTCTGTCCCCGAAATTAATTATTAGATCTTTCTGAAATTTAAATGGGACCATTTCGGAATAAATTTCTGTTTTAAATAAATATTTTTGCAAATCCGTCTATATATATGATAGAGTTATGCCCGAACATATAATAAAAATACATCCGATTTGAGAACCTCCTCCTTTTTTGAAGTCGGTTATAAAATAAGACGCAGGAGAGAGTAACTAATATTGAAACGATGCTCTAATTGGACTATTTCCGTATTTCTTAAAAGTGGTCCAATGGAACCACCGCCGGTTACTCCCCTATATTTCCCTAGATTTCTCTCTTATGCTTATTAACATTATAAATCTAAAATATGTTGGTATATCGTTATATAAAAAATAGTATATAAGTATGTTTATCCGCATTCTGGAACCCATAACACAAGCTAGTTAAATCTTATCCCACCTTTACAAAAGCTTGTTAAACATGCAGATTTTTGTACAATCAATAATTAGAATGGATTCAACAATTTATTTTCACCTATGCTGTGCTATGCACCACACCACACCACACAACACCGCACAACACCTGGCGCGGACTTTTTAGCAGCGCGGTTTTTGATTTTTTATTATTTTTTGACAATTTATGTTTTGGCAACAAAAATCTAGCGTTTGGTTTCTGTTCACAATTCGTGTACCCTATGACACTCGGGAGATGAACACCTTTCATTTGAGACCTCATTCATCAAATTCCATCCAGTCGTTAGGTATAAAGAAAAAAACATACATACTGGCGCAGTCGGGCAAAAAATCTCATATAAACCGAAGCTACACGAGAGCGGGTTGCTAGTTGAATATAAATCTACCTAAATCTACAATGAAAAGAAAAGTATTGTTGGAGGCGTTGGTACCTGTTATTACACCTACTTATTAAGTATATACCTTTTCATAACAATCAAATAGGAAAACGCACCACAATCAACCTGGTATGTTAGACAGATAAGCTACTTTCTCTTACTCTGTGATCATACTAACAGGCAACTTCTATGCCCATTATCGCGATAATTACTGCGTTATTGTTCGTTTATATTAAAAAATTATCGCGTTAACTCGTGGCTACGCTTACGTTAATAATTACTTACATTAATCGCGATAATGAATGGAATTTCCCGTTAGTGTGGCCCCAGCATTTTAGGTACAACCTTACATCCTTCTGCGAGCATGTAATGCTTGCGAAGGATATGGCGGAGCGCGCCCGGGAGGGATTTAGAACTCTCCCGGCCCGGCGAGCCCGCAACTTGCTCGCCGCGCGTCGCAGGCGACTCAGGCGCCGGAGGTCGCTTAACGACCTCCGTCCTCCATGAGCACAGGCCTGGGGGTGGCGGGTGAGGCCGCCTGTCACCCCAGCAGAAGCAGGCCGGGACGGTGGGGCGACTAGCGCCCCTCCCCCAAACCGGGGCAAGACGGGGACACCGTGGTTCCCAAACCCGAGGGGGCCATCTCGAAACCGGAGATGGCCCAGGGTCAGTCGGGGTGCGAGGGATATGCTCTATGGGCAACCTTACACCCCGGCGGCGTCTGTAGCCCCGAGACGGCGTGCGATTTTAGTTGGTTCAAGCCCGACATAACCGCCCCTGGCCCCTGGCCGGCGGGGGGTATCCGAAGGGATTTCCGCACGAACAAAAAAAAAGGTACTCTATATTTAGCGAGCGTGTGGGCGAAGTGGCGGAACGACCCCGGGAGAGATTTAGAACTCTCTCGGCCCGCCGAGCCCGCAACATGCTCGCCGCGCGTCGCAGGCGACTCAGGCGCCGGAGGTCGCTTAACGGCCTCCGTCCTCCATGAGCGCAGGCCTGGGGGTGGCAGGTGCAGCCGCCTGTTACCCCAGCAGAAGCAGGCCCGGGCGGTGGGGTGACTAGCACCCCCCGCACCC
Organism: Cybosia mesomella; assembly: GCA_946251805.1. Lineage (NCBI taxonomy): Eukaryota > Metazoa > Arthropoda > Insecta > Lepidoptera > Erebidae > Cybosia > Cybosia mesomella. Next base: position 20,654,256 of record OX276402.1, on the reverse strand, counting down.
CATTCCGGGGCAAGATGGGGACACCGAGGTTCCCAAACCCATCCTCACCCTGGGCCATCTCGAAACCGGAGATGGCCCAGGGTCAGTCAGGGTGCGAGGGAAATGCCCTTTGGGGCCACCTTCCACCCGGCGTCCGAAATAACCACCGCCGCTTAACCCGAGTTGATTTCCGCACGAAAAAAAAGGGAAATAAAGGTAGTCAATATTTATTGCTGAATAGTGGCCTATTTAATTAACTTAAAATTATACATATAAACATTACATACATACATATACACATAATATGTGTTGTATTTCTGAGTGGTCCTTTTGATTTACCACTGTAATAACGAATAATATGAGGTATATACCAATTTGTTCTCTAAGCGTAGAATAAAGAACTAAATTATTGGCACGTTGATGCAGTACCTATACGTATGTAGTACAGTATTTTCTTAACCAGACCAGGGTTTATGCTTTAAGGGACCATGAACTAGGTATGATTGATATTAGAAAAACATCGATGTTAATACCGATTCAAATGTATCGATATACGACAAATATTGATAGAAAACATCGATGTTTCGGTAGCAAATAGAACTGTATGTTCTGTTTATTATTATTTTTTATTATTATTAAAAAATTATTGGGTTATATTACAGGAAAAAGTTACAAAGCATAGAAATAATAAAACAATAAAGAATCGTTGACCTCGATGGGCCCGCCCATCAACATCAACCTTTACAAATTAGTGCCTACGGTTAACTCGGAATGGTCTAACAATTCCATAAATAGCAACTGCTTTATACATGTTTGCTGTCATGAACTCCTCGATACGGGATCAACGGCGTTCTTGCACCAATCATAATACCACCCTGAAAGGACACCAATTTCCGCCTTGCTGAGGAGTTCTTTGCGTTTCACGGTCTCCTGGTCTTCTCCAGACACGGACACGTTAGTTATCTGTATGAGTACTGATTCGCGATTCGTCAAAGAAGAGACAGTTTTGCCAAATGTTTCCTTCTTCATCTTCTTCATTTTGCCGAAGCCTAGCCCACTTCAATCTTCGACGTTGACGTTGCCGGGAATTCAGAGGAGCTTGCCCAAACCTCCGTGCTCGTAATCCAACCTGGTGCAAGCAATTACGAATAGACTGAGTGCTAACTTCAAGCCCAAAGGCGGCCCGATTTTGTTTTAGTAGCATCTGTCATGGGCTGCCAGCAATCTAATATAGCGCTTTTGTTCAGCAGTTAAAACAGTTGGGCGACCACTGCGGGATCGGTCAGCTAAATTACCGAGCGACGACCGACACAAGATTGAGATTTAGCAACTCTGCGTGCTATTTCTCTCGTGGTGTATCCTTCTTCCCTCAAAGTTACTATTCTTTATCGTAAAACTTCTGATAATCCTCTTGGCATTTTATCAATCAACACTTTCCGTGAAAAAGTATTTTATATTCATTAAAATTGACTAAATCAGATATCTGAATGAGCGTAAGCTAGGACTGAAAGCCTTTTTATATGAAGAAATAAGTGAACTGTTTTATTATTTTACATTTTAATATATATGCCGATCTAATTCTATATTTTTAAATAAAAAATCAAAAAAGGAGAAGAAATAATAATATAATCTACCATAACAAAAAAGACTTCGATATTTCGAAGTGATCGTAAACTCTTTTGATGTGTGTACTCATAAGAATCACACACGCGTTGAAGTTAACAGTATTTTTTTATCCCTTAGGAAATCCAAAGATATACCTATTCGTACGGCAATAATACAGTATTCTTTATCTGTGGTACGGCTTACTCTAGTTACGTTGACCAGTGTCATCTTGTGTAAAATAGTTGAACCTGACTTGATATTCATCTAAATAAATAGATGACCCTTAAGATAATATGGACATGCGATATTTTATTCTCATAACATCGATGTGTCGATGTTATTGAAGTCAAAACATCGATGTGCCGTCTTATTAAAGTCCAAACATCGATGTTAAAATATCGATGTTTTCCAGCTAACCATCGATATTTCTTCAACATCGATGAATATCGATCATCCCTACCATGAACTGCACTCTGTTCTCTGACCTGTACTCGTACTAAATTCATTACAGTATACCGTCTATATTTCTTTAAATTGAATTTAGTAGCTAATCTTAATAATTATTCACATCTACAATGATATGAATAAAGATTTCAACATTACAAATATTTTTATTCATAAAAAATCGTTATCTTAGAGAAAGTTATAAAAGTTATAAAAAATCAGTTGAAACATCTTCACATGCATTACAAAATGAGCGCCAAGTCGGTCACGGGACCGAACCAAGTCAACATTAGCTTTTATGATGTAACAGTAGTAACATTATGACACAAAACTGGAACGAATTTTATCGGTGACCATATTAGGTGAAAAACTTGATCATGATTCAAACTCACTCATTAAATCATCGGCAATCGCATAAACGAGGGTAATTATGAAAATTAAGAGTTGTATTTTTTGGAATGTATGTTTTTATTTTACTTCTGGTACATAATCTATTTACTTATATACATACTATTTATATTATATTGTATCTTGGCATGTATAGGTCTCCCTCTCTCTCTCTCTGTCACTCACACTCACTGTCCCTGACACTGTGTGTGTGTGAGGGTGTGTTTTTAGAGTAATTCTTAAATTTTTTCTTTCAATGTTGGTGATAGTCTAAATAATAATATAACGTGACAAATCATGATTATTAAAAAAGGTGATAAAGAAGAGAAGATGGAAAACAAATTATTCATATAAATTAATTTTATTACTTTTACATATTTTCTAATATGGTTTTTATTTATTCATAAACAACAATATACCTTTTTTTTTTTTTTTTTTTTTTTTTTTATCGTGCGGAAATCCCTTCGGATACCCCCCCGCCGGCCAGCGGGGGCGGTTATGTCGGGCTTGCACCGACTAAAACCGCACGCCGTCTCGGGTCTTCAGACGCCGGGGTGTAAGGTTACCCATAGAGCATATCCCTCGCACCCCGGCTGACCCTGGGCCACCTCACCACTAACAGCATCGCTCATCCTGTCTCCTCTGAAAGCAGAGGAGTACGGAGAGCGATGTGTTCCCGCCACGTTGGGTATTGGCCGACGATCAATGCCAACCCTATGAAGGGGTGAAGGGGAAGCCATTGACCGCCGCCCAGGGTGTACCGGCCGCTCCGATTCCGTTCCCCCCGGACTGCAGCGGGATCGGAATCGGTGCGACACTCGAGGAGGTTACCCAACACACACCCCAAACAACAATATACCTGTGTACAAATAAAATAGGTAGATGACAATGATATGCATATGAATGAAATACCTACTCACGTAAGTAGTTATTTAATAACTTACCAGTTTTATTTAATATAGCTGTGCCCGCTACTTCGCCCGCGTGGATTAGGATTTGGGTATTGATTTTTTAGCGCGGAACCCTTATTCTTTTCCTAAAATTAAAGTAGCCTATGTAACACCTTGTAATATTAGCTATCTACTAGGTCTGTAAGGCGAATCGCTGCTTGCAATGTTGAGCTGAGTGAGACATCGTGAATCAGATTTTGAAAATTTTGAACAGTGATCATTTCTCCGTGGCAAGTCCGATTCTGAAAATTCTTTTTGAAAGTCACAACTCTGGACATGCTTTCTGAGCGTGTAAAGTTTGGTCACAGAGTCTCGAGCGGTTATTATGTAATTCCATCTGGAATTTTTTTAACGGTGATCATTCCTCTGTGGTAGCATTAATTTTTTCAAAATATATCCATAAACCTTCCTTGATTGACCTCTTTAATCATGCCAAATTTGGTTCTGATTGGATTAGTAGTTTAGGAGGAGACCTGTGACAAAGAAAATCCTGAAGTCTAGTATGAGGAGCTTTCGCTCGACTTCGTCTCACTCAGCTCAACCAGTGAAAGGCCCAGTGGTTCCATAGATTACCTAATTGAAACAGACAGACAGACAAAAGTAATATAACGATTTTTTGTTGTAAGTACCGTGTATACATTAATACGCATTCATTGAAAAACTGTTATTTGAACGTTACAAACAAACACTTCGATTTTATTGATTTCTAAAGATTTCAATTAAATTTTTAAGCATTTTGTATGCTTACTTTTTCTAAAGATTTAGATCGGAAAAAGAGAACATTTAGAACGGGACTTGAACCCGCGTCCAGTCCTTTACAGGGGGAATGCTCTGACCAGCTGAGCTATCTACACATGTCCCGGATATTTGAAATTTTCCGATATATTATATACGTCTTAAGGCGATGCTGGAGCCATCTACCGTAATTCTTGCGAACCACGGAAGCAATGAATTAGTTTACAGTCATTTTTAAACATTGTTTTTTGATGACTCCGCTTAATTAGTTCAATTAAATCTAGCATTTTGTATGCTTACTATTTCTAAAGATTTAGATCGGAAAAAGAGAATATTATATATATATAGAGAATATTATAGAGATATAGTAAGTGCCCGTCTGATGAAAACTGGGCCCTATACAAGAAACTACGAAATCACTGCAATCGTATGTGTAGGGATGCGAGACGAAGCCACATTCACGAGTCCATTCAGAATCTTAACACTTCTCAACTATGGCAATTTCTGAAATCTCTAGGTATTGGGAAGATCGTAAATGATAACCCTACTGATATGGACCTCAATACATTTAATACTCATTTCTCAACTTCTCCCACTACCATTCCAAGTGATGTCAAATCTTTGACACTAAACTATCTCTCTTCTCTTCCACTGCCGTTAAATAATACTTTTTCATTACACCCGGTTGCGGAGGCAGATGTTAAGAGACATTTACAATCTATTTCTTCTAAAGCAGTAGGTGATGATGGTCTTCAACTTCAAATGCTTCTTCCCATCCTGAATCATATCATTTCTATCTTTACCCACATTATCAACTACTCATTATTCTCTAACTGCTTTCCTTCATCGTGGAAGAGGGCCTTTGTCTTGCCTCTGCCTAAAATACCCAACCCTACCATGCTTACCCACTTCCGACCTATCTCAATTCTTCCTATCATGTCTAAGGTTCTCGAAAGTGTTGTTTACGATCAACTATCTAAATACCTCTCCTCTAATAGCCTGCTAAGTCCATTCCAATCTGGCTTTCGCCGTGGTCATAGTACTGTAACAGCTCTAGTCAAAATAACTGATGACATAAGGATGGCCATGGAGAATAAGCAACTCACAGTTTTGGTCTTATTGGACTTTAGCAGTGCCTTCAATTCTGTTGATTTTGACATCCTTTTGGGAATCTTAACATCTCTTAATGTTTCTGCTTCTGCAACTGCATGGTTCAAGTCTTATCTTCAGGGACGCTCGCAATCTGTTCGTATCAATGAGGACTCTTCCGATTGGTGCGACTTGGGGGCGGGCGTGCCTCAGGGTGGCGTTCTTTCTCCTCTTCTGTTTTCCGTTTTTATAAATGCCATTACTAAGGTACTTACTTCACACTATCATCTCTATGCAGACGATTTGCAGTTATATCGACACTTTGGAGCCGATGAATTGCCGGGGGCCGTGGCCGCCATCAACAGTGACCTAGCGAACATTAACTCTTGGGCCAAATCTTTTGGATTATTAGTAAATCCACATAAATCACAAGCGATCATTATTGGTGGTAGATATATGCTTGGCCTTCTCAATCACAATTCCATACCTCCAATAATTTATGACTCTGTGGCCATCAACTATTCGAAGAGTGCTAAAAACTTGGGCGTGTTCATCGACTGTAATCTCTCTTGGGATGTTCACATTGCAGAGGTGAGCCGGAAGGTATACTACTCGTTTCAATCTCTCAAACGTCTTCAGAAGTTCCTTCCTCTTCAAACTAAAGTTACTCTTGCACAATGTCTTCTTCTCCCACTATTAGACTATGCTGATGTCTGTTTTCTCGATGCTTCGGAGGACCTCCTAAACAAACTCGAACGCTTGCAGAATTTGGGGATTCGGTTTTATTCGGTCTACGAAAATTCGATCATGTTTCTGAATTTCGGAAAAGACTGAACTGGCTCCCTATTCGGCAGCGTCGTAATACTCATATCTTATCTCTTCTCTATACTATCCTTCACAGCTCTTATTCTCCAAATTATCTGCGGGAACGTTTTGAGTATCTCGTACCTCGGGGCAAACCCTGTCGTCTTTCCTCCTCCCTTCTACTTCATACTCCTGCACACAGCTCCAGCTGTTATGATGGGTCATTCACTGTACGGGCTGTTCGCCTATGGAACTCACTACCGCACCATATTCGAGACAGTAGCAGTCTGGACATCTTCAAAAGAAGAACTAAAGAACATTTCCTCTCACAATGTTAAAGTATATAATGTATGTATATAACGTATTTTTATATATGTATAACTATGTATAAAATATAAATGTATGGATGTAGGTATATTATTTTATTTTACAAATAGTATATTATATTTACTTTTTGAATGTATAATTTATGTAAGTCTATTGATTTATTTTTGCCATCTTTCGTTTATGTATACTTTTTATTTGTTTTTTATTTGTACACTTTGCTTCCCTCTGTTATTTTCTTTTTTCTACCTCTACTGCTCAAAGGTTTGCTGGTAGAGAACTCTTTTAGAGTTAAGCTCGCCTTTGTACATAATTTATTTTAATTGTAAAACATTTATATCTTTTTCATTTTTTGTGTACAATAAAGAATTAAGAATTAAGAACATCTAGAACGGGACTTGAACCCGCGACCAGTCCCTTACAGGGGGAATGCTCTGACCAGCTGAGCTATATAGACACGTACCTTTGGCCTTAAGACGTATATATAATTTCGGAGAATTTCAAATATCTGGGACGTGTCTAGATAGCTCAGCTGGTCAGAGCATTCCACCTGTAAGGGACTGGTCGCGGGTTCGAGTCCCGTTCTATAGATTTACTTACCACAAATAGATACTATACATGTGTAATCAAGAGTCGATGCTTGTTTCTAACTTTAATATTATATTGTGTCCTTTACTACATAGATTCTTCTACACAATATCTGACTTTCAGCTCAAACAAACTATTTCGCTAAACAATCAATTACAGTCCACTGCTGGACATAGGCATACCCAAGGTGCGCCATAGCATCCGGTCTTCGACTTGTCTATCATGTTGACGGGGGTTGTTGATGGGGATTTCCTGTCAGATGATTCACCAAGGATATTGAGTATTAGGAACTGTACCGGTTTGATACTATTGGAATGAAATTTCACCGTTCAGAAAAGCACGAGATTTTGCAGTTCGAACTACTACCTCTAAGTGGCCTAGTGGCTATTGGATTTGTTAAATTTTGAAGATACTGACTGTCATTAATTTGTCGGAGTATTCTTCTATGGTAGTTGTATTACTCTTTTATAAACTGCATTCTATTACATCATCTGTAAGCGTGTACAAATATGTAACTATGTAGTTATTATATCATTTAACGATGGTAAATGATTGTTTTATGCAATTTTATTTAATGTGCTATTATTTTATAAATTTTAGCTTTCTGCGTTTCTTCTCCATAATTATATCTTTATGATATATTTGAATTTTCACTTCGCGTAATAATTATAATCATTATAGAAGATTCTTAATAGGGACCCGTTTAAAGATGTTCAACAACTTGCCATCTATTAAAAAGTTGTGTAAGTAAAATCGAAACAATCAGATAGACGTATAAACATAGATAGTTAAATCCGATAAAAGTAATGAATATAAATTGACGATTCATTTACAGTTGCTATTTACACATCACACATGAGGCAGTGACATAAAGCACATCAACAAAAGATACGGAAGAAAGCCGTAAAATAAACCATAAAATATGTCTACTTACATTTACAAACAGTTCGCGAAATTCTTAGATATATTACGTCACAAATCTAGGTGGCATAAGTAATAGTTATCGTTTAGTATTATTTCCTAGAGTGTGTACCTACTGCCAATATCGTGACTCAACAAACTGCAAGAAGCAATTTCGTGAAACACTGCCTTTCACAACAATTTCTTTACTTTACTTATTCGAACTATATGTTTTGATTGCAACACGCTGAGTTGGCTGATCTGTATGTTTCTATACACAATTACACCATGCGGTCATTTCCCACATAATGGTAGTTGAACTACATATGTTACAAAAGTAATTATTATAAGGTATAGATGTCGAGTTGGCAATTACCATGTCAGAAGACCTACGAGTAATACTGCATTTGGCTCATTATATAATTTGAACTTATTGCAAATAAGATCTCACTTGCATCCATGTAAATTTATTAAGTAACAAAGTATACGATACGTTTTTTATCACTATAATTCTTAAGTAGTCTACACAAATTACATGATATATGAATCTAATTAGCAATTATTCCTACCAGCACGGTCTAGTGGAGCATATCAATGATCAGTAAATTAATTCTATAAGCTTCAGTATTATTTTGATGTTTCTTTTCAAATAAAATACTAATAAATATATAATAACAAACATTTATTAATATCACAATTTTCTGGTATCAATCAACCGAAGTCGTAATAAACACTAACGCACAAATCAAGCTAGAACATTCAACAGACAGTTTTAATTAACAGTCACACAAACAAGCAGTCGATCGATATAGATGACACTACGCTAACACTTTCTAACACGTATCGGAAGAGTATTGCATTACCGCATTATGTCGAGAATCTATCATGATAAAACATTTAAGTAAGTACAATTTTCCTACATACGTTTTTAGAATTATATCTAAATCAGGTACATTTTGATTTTATAACACGTTGCAACTGCATAACGTATGCTGAATACATGTAAGTCTCATGATTACAGACTTACGAAACTAATTTCAATAGGCAAGAGATAAGACTTAAATTTAATTTAGACGGTGACTGTAGTCCACACGTACCTACATGCCCATGGTTACGTTTAAAATAAATACAGTTAATAGCTTTCGTATTTGTAGCCTTCTCCAGCATTAGCAAGTGCCTGTCCAGCATCCGCATAATGGTGTCCTTCAGCCTCTGGCTGCTGAGCCAACTCAGCATAACCCTTTAATTCCTCACCGCCTCCATAGCCCTCGTAACCACCGGACAAATCCTCGAAACCTCCATGAAGTCCTTGGTCGAAATCACCGTGCCCATAGCCTCCATGTTGGAAGTCACTGTGGCCCAGAGCGGCTACATGGTGCTCAGTGTTATGCCTTTCATCCTCGAGGACCAGGCCATCACCATGACTGTGCTCAGTCTTAGGATGAACGAGCTTGAGGTTCGATTCAGACTTGCCCTTTTCAACGGGATGCTTGAGTAAATGGCCGTGTTCTTTTTTTATGTAAACGGGGACGGGGTGGAAGTGCTCGAATTTGATCGACTGATGTGATTTGGCATGTTGATGTTCTACTTGATGATGATGACCAGACTCGGCGACGGGTGTGAAATCATATTTCGTCTCTGATTGTGGTTCATCATGAATAATCCCTGGGTAAGCGACTACCACGCTCAGCAATCCCAAACAAACCTGTTAAAAGACAACAAAAATTAAATATGTAGAAGGTAGTATGAGTTCATACAGTTATGTCCAACATACAAACATAGTTATGTAGGGCGGAAAGTAAAACTGGAGTTCACAAGTTATGTAACTTTAATAATAAACGATAGATAACTATCCTTAGGCCACTGCTATCGACTTGTCAATTAATAAACACAAAGTACGGGGCCTTCTGTCTCCAAACCAGTTTTCGATCTCTAATAGTCAAAGTCTATGATTTATGTAACACGACGAGCTTCCTAGAATACTGAACTAAGTATTGCTGACACAACAGGAAGAATTTATTATAAATGCTTCATTGAACACGTTTGTAATCAGTGATGTTTATCAACTGATTAGTATACCTTAATTAATTAAAATATAAAAGCTTTCAGTCCAGTCATGGTAATAACAACTTTATAGGATCTCAACAAGCGCACTATGTAAATTGTTATAGTTCGACACTAGGTATCACAATCTGTAGAAACACAATTACGTACATAATACTTCATAACTGCGGTGGATGAGTGGTGCACCGTACTCCACGAGAGGGTGGTGGGTAATGCTAGCACTTGTAATTTGCATCGCTTTTATACTCGTTTTCACTCAACAGACGGTGTGTACGAGTGCTCTGTTTGCAGTTACGTATGCACCGACCACCGCATTGTCAGTCGATCGGCGTCTCGACCAGAACAATAGATAGAAATTTGTAGGGAGATTGATGAAAAAAAAACAGCAACATTAACATATTGGCTACAATTATCGCATAACAGTACCTACACATAATTGTTTGGTAAATCAATAGACTTACCACGTTACACGTGTGAATCAAATTAATTGTTGTTGGTGAAAAAAATCTCTGAAATCTAAAATTAAGAACATATCTAGACTGTCATAAAATTAAGAGTGGAGACTTTAAAAATGTGATATATTTCCGAGCACTGCACAGAGTTTAAATTACTTAATTATGTAAGTTCAGCATAAGTAAAACGTATAAAAAATGCTGATATAAATATTTAATGATTTTAGTGTTAAGTAATTGTTAGATAATATGTTAATTTTCTCTACAAGCTACGATTCCTCGTGGCACCTATTTAATCCAAACCCTACATGCCTGTAATTGATTAGTTTCACATACTGACATTTAACATTACTGCTCCGCTCCCCTGGATATTAGCATGATGATATATAGCCTATAGCCTTCCTCGATAAATAGGCTATCCAACACAAAAATATTTTTTCAATTTGAAAAAGTAGTTCCTGAGATTAGTGATTTCAAAAAACAAAGAAAGAAAGAAACTCTTCAGCTTAATAACATGAGTATAGATTTCATAAAGGTTCAGATAGTAGATTAAGTGATAACATGGTTATCACTTAACCTATTACATCGAATGCGGTGTGATCGAACGCCACTTTTTTTTATTTACTCACGGTCTTTATCATTCAATCCCTAGGCTAGGTTAGATTTAGTAATTGTTTCCCGAGTTCGAGCTTCTATTTTAATTAAACAAATCATTTAATGGCGTGACGCTGATAATGTCATTTCCTGTGCAGTACATTTATGTTGTTACAAGCTTTTATTTAACTTGCTCCGTGAGTTTGTTAGTATTGGTCAAATCTTGGAAGCCCGATTAGAACCAGATCCTGACGCTAGATTGGACTCAAATTTGGTTTTGTCTTGGCAAATACTCTGATGCTACATGATATCCAGGGTCTGAAGATGGAGACGGTAGGCGGTCACCTACAGGAACTTCTGAACTAAACAAGATAAACTCGTCATGTTTGTGCTCATTTGATTTGTCTTGTTATGCACTCACTAGAATTCTTTTTTCTTAAGTGTTTTAAAATTGTTAATTTTGTTTACTTCTCTAAAACACTCAAATCTTAAGCCCGAGGTAAATTACTCGTCCAAAAAAAAAATGACTACGCCTATGATTTATAGTCATAAAATGTGAAAGTGAAAACTGTAGAAAATATTTTTATATAACTAAGAAAAATTACATGCTATTTTCATGATTACCCCAAATGTAGACTAACAATTAGCTAATGGATTGCCGGCAATGCGACGTAATAGTCTAATAAAACGGAGTTTATTTCGTCTCGAGTAATTGCGCAAGTACGCACTGTCTTGATACAGTTTTTGTTTCAAAATTTATTTTCACAATACACATCATATATGTGTACTAACGCATCAAACAATGAACTCTTTGTCTCTTTAATCAAGATTTCTTGTAATGTCGATGATCACAAATTGGAAAGCTATGACCTTTTTACAAAATCTTGAGCTGTGTACCCATTAGAGCTCCCCTTTAGGAGACGTCATTGAAATCAAGGTTAATAGTGAATTAAAATTATGCACCTCATTAATTTTGATTCGCTTTTTCATTATTTGTACATACAATAATTATGCTTGTTTTATTACTATATACCAGTATACTGCCACACGGAATATGTAATAGTAATAAATATTTATTACTTACTTTTATTGTTACATATTTGGCGTGGCCATCAAACGTTTGTAGTTGAATATTTTAATTTGTGAAATGTGATTACATTGGTGTAAGTGTTTCTATGATAGTACATAATATTTATTTATAAAAAGAATATCTAAATATGTTTATCCACTTTCTTAAACTTAGTTAGTTGGTGCTAGCCCAATGTAATATAGCCCAAAAATATTATTATTAATATTTTCTTTATTCATTTAATATAGCATTACCTATAAATTATATTTTTAAATATAAGTACATGAACAATTTTTTTTTTTGGGTTAGTAAATTTATTTAAAATTTGAAAGATATTAATGTTAATCTCTTTATTTAAACATTAAAAATATTACAAAATATTAATATTTATCTCTTTATTACATTGACTTATTAATTACATTTTTGAATAATACTATAATAATACATATTTAATAATATAAAAAACAGAGTGCCACCGGCATCTAGTACAGGGATCTAGCTACTGGTGGTTAGGGCTCCAGAGACAGGAACCTCCTTACAGTGCATGCCGTATCGAGGAGCACAGCCTTCTACATTGGGCCATTGACCCAACCGTGTAACGCTAGCCTCTTTTAGGTTGATCAAGGCACCTGGCTATAAGTTCATTGTCTGATAAAACTATCGGTACAATGATTGCTGAATTGAATGAGAATCTCGTGAAAGTCGTAAAAAAAACAGGTCACAGTTGGACCTGTTTTTTTTACGACTTTCACGAGATTCTCGTCATGAGGACTGGTGATATCAGCAATCACAGCACGGCGTTTGAATCGGTCTATCATCACAGTGTTGTTGGCTACAACAGTCCGATCAATGATGATAGATCGATCTCAGTACAGGCTCAGGGACATACCTATAGTAAAGCACTTCCGCAAGTTTATATTTCAGAGCAAGTCGCTGATTTATTGTACTGGCTACTTGATTATCTGTTTAAGTACTCACCGTTAACCAGACGAGAATAAACGGAAACAACATGCTTGAGGGATTCACCGGGTTGATGATACGCTCGACAGATGTCAATTGTGCCATCCCTCACGATATACTTCCAGTAGTTATTCGTCTTGATAACTTCGTCAGCAATCACCGGAACGTAGCCAGGACAATGATGCCAACAGGTCTACCTCGGGTATGTGAAGAGCCCGATAGAACCAACCATGTAGCTCTTTAATCTACCATTACTCCCTGCGGTTGTCATGTGCCAACTACTATAGGCATGCGCCAATTATTCTTAGTCGAGGCAAGCGGGGTAGGCTCAGTATCTACTTTGACTACAGCACGATGTATCTACATTCCAGATCCACATTTGACTTATGAAAATAGTATCTGAGATTATGAACCTCACAATTATAAAGGTTCTTAGCATTTATCATTCATCCTCGACCCCCACATTTCTAAATTTCTAATACATAATACATAAAATCTAGTGGGGCGGAAATCACACAGTGATTGTCATACTTCGGGCCCAACTTAGATATTTTTGTTGCAGTATTTTTATTCAAAATTACAGACCTTAGGCTTTATGCATATTATTCGACGCGTCTTTATATATTGAGCAATAAATAAGAAGAAAATGAAATCAAATCAAACGTCTTCGACGTCAAAAACACAAAAAAATGATTTTATATTTCAGTTTCTTTCAGAGTCTGGTTGTTTTATGTAAATATACAATATACGTATTGTCATTGTCACTCAAATATCAAAGTCAAATACGCGTTACTCTGATAACTCGAAAGAAACTCACTTGTAAAAGTTTTTTAGGGACAATTTGTATGGTAGGTACCCGAAACCTTGAACGTACAAACCCCAAAATCTAATCAGTTCTTCCCATTAAACAAACAAGATGATTGGCGAAAGAATTTTTTAAATCGGATAAGTGGTCCTTGAGTTATTGCGTAAACAGACATCCAGACATCCAGACTAACAGACAGACCGACATAAAAATTTTTTTTGCTAATTAGACTTAGAATCATGTGAAACGTCGAGAAAAGTGATAAAAAGTGGGTGTAAGATTTTGTTTTTTTTTTGCGTGATTTTAAGACTTCGGTGTCCACCTGGTTGGTGGCCCGAAGTAATTTCTATACAATCTCATGACTAACGAACATGAATGATGCATTCGAAATACAGTCAACTGAGTCCGGATTCCTCTGTCAATAACATCGAGTTCAGTCTGAGTCCACTTGAGTATGCCAAATGCGCACACCTTGTTACCACCTGACAAAAGACTATGGCTACTACAGCCAAAGAAACGTTCCTGTAACAATTGTTTCAGGCCGGTCTCAGTGATGCATAACGCCTGTAACATTCCCAAGTATTTATAGGTCTCAGTTACGAGAACTGATCTCAGATTCCAACACCCGCCCTCGGTTTACATTAATGACTGCGCATTTGTCCACACCAACCTTAATTTTAATAGAATATTAGAATCACGAAAGTTTTGGTTACCTGCAGCAACCAAATGCTATTAATTTACGATTGGTGTGGGCGAATAACTTTAAATCACCCATGTAAAATAGGTGGAATTCTACCTGACCCTCCCTTCGTAACCTATAGCCTAACCCTGAACCCACTAGTAAAGTAAGAAGTGGGTTCAGTGCTAAGCAAAACCAAAGGGGACTCAAGCTGTCAACCTGCAAGATGACCGATCTATTGTCATCGGCTTGCCGCGCCGGCGCCGCTTCCCAATGTCTGACGAAATCCTGGATAATAAAGAACCGTCCTTTAACGTCGCATACATATATCACCTTAAGAAGGCGCATAGAGTTAATATTATTTATTTAATTCATCATAGTAAAATACTAAATATATTGTTCATACTTTTATATAAAGCAAGACTGAAGGCTTATTGCGAAAAAAAAAATTTTTAAAGGAGAAAGAATAAGTTTAAACGGGGATTTTTTTCATCAATTTTAACCTAACAATTTTCATTTCTAATTTTTATGATTCCCAGTGAAGGAAAATTCCCATTTCTTCAGTTGGATGTCGTAAGGGAGCTGAGTGAGAAAGTGATTTACAGGTGTAAGTTTACTTTAGATATCATGTTCCTTTACAAATAAATAAAATTCAAATGTGTAATGGTAAAATATTTGAAATAGTTTAGTAAATGCACATGAGTGAATGTACAATATTAACGTATGGATGAGGCACTGGGGCAGGCTTACCTCTCAGGGTTGGGCGGTCAGATGGCAGTCGCTCCCAGAAAAGCCAAAATGCCAATCTTAAAAAATAAGTGGACCTCGGGCTCCAAAGTATAACTCTGGACGCCATTGAGAAATTACTATGAGGATAATGATGATGTATGTACAATACTTACTTATGATTAAAAATAATTAGAGAGATGATTATCTTTTATTATATTAAAATTAATGCAGTATTTTACATTTCAGTAGATTACAAATATTGCTAAACATTTTATAAACATTATATTCATATTTATTTAGTTTTTTGTTTGCATGTTACTTCTATTTAATTATTTATAGGATCAAAATTAATAAAATATAAAAAAAAACCTGTAAATTTTCGTGTTAACAAATTTATGAGGTTTTAAATGTCAGTTTGATTTATTGTTTCACGTTATTTATATTGTTTTTGAAATAGTAGTGTAAAGTGTGCTGTGGTACCAGAAAATAAAATTTCTTTAAACGGTTTTATGCATATGTGAAGTATGTATTATTAAGTTTAACTTCTATCGCAAGGCTGAAGATACTATATGTAGATATAAATTAGTAATCCTGTTAACCTCTTCAGCTAAGCTATATTGCTTGTGTTAGAAATCTAGTCACGGTGGTATGTACCTAATAGCATGAACTCGAACTTACGCCTTTCCGCGAGTAAGCCCTACACCATAGTTAGGGCCATAGCTATAACCGTTTTGAAATTAATACCATCCAATATTGAACTACAAAACAACAGTACATTTTTTTATGACATCTTATACTATAAAACTGTTTGCCCTGACTGACTGACATAGAGACAACGTACAGCCTAAACTGCTCCTCCTGGAGACTTGAAATTTGTAGGGTGTGTTTGATTGCGTGAAGCTGTACTAAGAAATGTTTTTTTTTAATTCAACCTCTAAGTCGGTAAAAAGGGGTAAAAACGAACTTTCTTATAACTCAAGAACGACTGAACAGAGTTTCGTGATCTTTGATTTTTTGGATTTGTCTCCGCCTCGAAAGTATATAACATAATTAAAAATATGATGAATGCAAGAAATAAAGGAGAATATTAAGAGAATTCGATTTTTTAGCGCCATCTATAATTGTGGCTTACTGTCATAAACTTGATCTTTTACATCACAACCATTGTATATTTAGGGATTTTGTCACTTAAATAATATGTGTACTGAACGGCATAGTTCGCCACACCAAAAATTAAATTGAATTGAAATAAATATTTGTATTAATTTCATGACCTCACGCCGTATGCTAACAAAAACGAGTTACGCATTTCAAAAGAAAGAAACTATACAAAGGCCTGATAGAACAGTAAAAGAAGACGAAAATCTTGAACTAGAAACGGAATACAGTGGAAGAAATTGTAGTATATGATGCAAATACTTAAATTCCATTGTAAGTAAAGCGAATAATGCAACTTAGCATAATTTCAATCATTTCATGTATCAGTGTATTGTACCTACATAGGTATGTATTGTATTTATATATATGTATTTGGGCACTGAATAAACGGACTGTAAAGACAAACCATAAAGAGTCTGGAAACTTATATCACCACAATCATCTTCATATTAGTCAATATTCTATACTAAAGTACATAGTCAAAAAGTGCAACAAGCGGTTCACACAAAGAATACAACGAGAGCTGAACAGATACAATACAAATAGCTACAGTCTCTCGTACGGATCTCACCACCAGTACTGTCTAACGGCCAGTCTCAATAATCTACCTACAGTTAAAGGTAGAAGCTATCCCAGATAAACAGTCAACATTAATCTATCTGTAACTGCGGTTTCAATATTATCAAAGTCATTTTCTGCTTATCTTTGTTTATTGAAACAGAAAAATCCCCGATAGATACTAATGGTAGCTTCGCTTAACGACCTCCGTCCTCCATGAGCGCAGGCCTGGGAGTGGCAGGTGAGGCCGCCTGTCACCCCAGCAGAAGCAGGCCGGGACGGTGGAGCGACTAGCGCCCCTCCCCCAATCCGGGGCAAGACGGGGACACCGTGGTTTCCAAACCCGAGGGGGCCATCTCGAAACCGGAGATGGCCCAGGGTCTGTCGGGGTGCGAGGGATATGCTCTATGGGCAACCTTACACCCCGGCGTCTGAAGACCCGCGACGGCGTGCGGTTTTAGTCGGTTCAAGCCCGACATAACCGCCTCCGCTGGCCGGCGGGGGGGTATCCGAAGGGATTTCCGCAAGAAAAAAAAAAAAGATACTAATGGTAGCTATTCTAACTGCTGGTAAAGAATAGATGGATTATTGAAACCGGCTGTAAGAAGGTATATCAAGAGTCCAGGGTAGCAGGCCCGGCTCAAACAGCATAACTGCAGCCGGCCGACCATCACTGTATGCCAGCCAGCACAGAGTGTTTCCTTCCACGCGTCTCTAGAACAACGAACTGCCTACGTGTGTAACCTACCACATGCATAGTAGCGTCAGCAGCAAAAGTAGGTATGTATAACTAACAATTTATAAGCACTTCATTTTTTGTTATATTATTAAATGTTTTATGGTTATTTTGCATAGATAAATACGCAAAATGATTATAGATAGGTTATATTTCTGTTGATTATTATTATGACTATAACAGAAGAGCTTCTTAAACTACTTAGAGAAAGCTTTGGATTATATAAAAACTCAATTAGTAAAATTAGCGATAGCCCAGTGACGGACGTAACGGACTGCTGAGACGAGGTCTCGAGTTCGATCCCCAGTCGCCCCGGGCACACACCTCTGACTCTTCATAGTTATGTGTGTATTAATAAATGTTAATTATCGCTTGCTTAATAATGTGTCCGATAGATGGCAATATGCTCGCCCCCTATTACATTGGGACCTTAACATCGTGAGATCGGAGAATCGTGGGTGTGTAATACACATCTCTGCCTACCCCTTCGGGGATACAGGCGTGAAATTATGTTATGTTAGTAAAATTAGGCCCTGAAAGAGGGCAGAAAGATATAGGTTAAAAAAAAAAGAGGAAGCGATTAGAGCCGCCATGGATGAACAGCCAACTTGCGTACGAAAATGTTACGAATACTGACTACACTCAAACATCCAGAAACACTCTCTACCTTGACCGTGAACCAAGCGAGCGTTAAACGGAAACCTCAGTGCAGACTTAACTTCCAGCCTTTTCACGAGATTTTTTTTTTAAAAAGGCTTTCCATTTATCTCATCCTCAACGATACGTGAAGGAGATGGCGGAGCGCGCCCGGGGGAGATTTAGAACTCTCCCAGCCCGCCGACCCCCAAATGCTCACCGCGCGTCGCAGGCGACTCAGGCGCCGGAGGTCGCTTAACGACCTCCGTACTCCATGAGGGTGGCAGGTGAGGCCGCCTATCACCCCAGCAGAAGTAGGCTGGGACGGTGGCGGGGCGACTAGCGCTCCTCCCCCAAACCGGGGCAAGACGGCGACACCGTGGTTCCCAAACGCGAGGGGGCCATCTCGAAACCGGAGATGGCCCAGGGTCAGTCGGGGTGCGAGGGATATGCTCTATGGGCAACCTTACACCCTGGCGTCTGAAGACCCGAGACGGTATGCGATTTTAGTCGGCTCAAGCCCGACATAACCGCCCCCGCCGGCCAGCGGGGGCGTATCCGAAGGGATTTCCGGAAGGGAAAAAAAACGATATCCTGGGCAAGGACATAGGCCGCGATAACAGGCATTCACGCGTGCGGAGCCGCGGGCAACAGCTTGTATTTAATATAATATTAAACAGAATAATATCAAATATTATTTTTAGTGTTCATTAAAATAAGGACGAAGTGAAGGGGATCAAAAAGGTTCTGCTTATACGTTTAACCTTCGCCACTCATATTAGGAGTAAATAAAAACGTAAAGGTCTTTGGAAAAATATTAATATCTTTGTGATATTTGTTTTTGTTATATTCTTTAACTAGAGCTCAAATCAATTACAGTACTGACTTGAAACGCAAGCTTTTTCTTTGGGCAGATGAAGTTTATCGTAAACTCGGACAACCTAACATACTATATGGGTTTACGAGTTATCAAGCTGCTTCGTACGGGTCCTACTAGAAATCGAATGACGCGAGATCGAATAAGACTTGTTCGAAAACGTTTACTCGGTAGTACTTGAAATCGATAAATTATGAGCTCGACAGTTCACTCCCTCGACGCATCAAAATCTCGAATAACTATAAGCTCGAATCATCAGCAGCGCTTCGCGGCGCTGGCTCATTGTTCGATGCATCAAAATCTCGATACTTCATTTCTCAACCGACCATCTAATCGATTTATAGAATATCTCGAAAACGGTGCGTCCTATCGCAAAAATAATGAAAAAAAAATTAAAAAAACTGTTTAAAAACCACGTTTTCAACCCTAAAAAACGTGGGGCGGGCGCTTTGAAATTTTTAAATTATTGAATATCTAAGGAAAACGATACATTAAAGGATTAAACTACCCTCTTTTTTCTGGCTAAATATGTACGAAGGTTCTTAGTACAAAGATTGTTAAACGTAGGTAATTTATTGACACGACTAAAATTCACACCTAAAATGTGCTTTGTAAGTTCCTCCTCGTAACTATCGAGTAAAGGTTTTCGAGCACCTGTTATTCGATCTCGCGTCATTCGGTTTCAAGTAGGGACACCGCTTCATACTACCCCACCCATGCGGGCGGTTTGGATGACAAATTATAACAAACTTTCAATAACATACCATTATTCTGTAAGCTAATGGGGACAATACTTTTTTAAGCAGTTACGTCCGTAGAAAATACTCCAAATTGAGGTCCACGTTGGTTCCGTAACACAGAATTACGTGCTCGTACTAAAATGTTTATTATGTTAACTTTCTTTTTTATTTACAAATTAAGAATATGAGTATGCACTTTTATGTCGGTTACGCTAAACTTGTCAATGTATGGATTATAGAATTTTAGTTGCAGTTACCGGAATTACAAACGGTTGAAAATAACTGCAAAGATCTATATTATACAGGCGCTTGATTTGGCAAGTCAGGAAAAGAGTGAGCTCCCGGCTAAAATGGGCTTGTTTCGGTTTTGTGAAGCGTTCCCTGATAGGCCAAAACCCTTATATTGTTTGTGAATAATTTGGGTAACAGTATTATGTCCTTTTACTTATTGATTGCAGAATTTCAGCTGAAAATTCGCTGACTAGACAACGAACGCCCTGTATATACTAAAGCAAATTTTGTATAGTTTCTTAGTGTGCGTGCCTGGTTAGGCTGGGTGTATAGAATACAATATAGAATAAACTATCTCATGATATCTTTAATTCCGTTATCATAATTATATATCATGGAATGCAAAAGTCTAAAAGTAAGTATATAGGAATTATTATAAAATCATAAAACAGTTAATTTATGGTAGTATGTCAACGACAAAAGTAGCTTAGCAAATCTAATTTATAGATCCCCTCAGCTCTTAAAACTTTCGTAAAAATAATAAACAAGATATAAATTATTTTAACTTTGGAGTCTGGGACCCCAATAATTTGTTTATTATTTAATGTATTAGAAGATAAATATAAATATACGTCAATTGTTGGTTCATGTATTCCGATGAAAATGTTAAAATATTTAAGTGTATATCAATTTTTGCCGTTGATGTACTTACCACTCACCAGAATTAATGACTATAAAATAATATCATATAATATATCATAATGTTAATGCAAGCATCATTTACAATAATTAATAGCGGCTTTAGCAGCTTAGGATTTTCCCGCAGCTTCGCCCGCAAGAAATACTGATCCTGTCCTGCAACCCACAGAAAACGTAACCACGAGCTAAAAATATCTCAAGGTAGTCAAATCTACAAGCTTAGTTTAGTGGAACATGAAGGTAATTATTTTTTGTTTTTTAGTGAAATCTTGGTTTAGTTGAAAGTTCACGGGTAAAATTCATCAACATCTTAGCAATGATCCCAGTTGCCTCAAAGGCCACCTCGGATCCTGCCAGACAAAGCCTGAAATCCACTTTTCATTTTATGTTACTTATATTTTAGTAATTAGTAATTTGTCTGTCCTCCAAACCCCGAGAGGAAAGCAAGAGCCTCATTAATTGATCAATATATATAATGTAAATATTATAAAAAGCCGCGGTAGCCTAGTGGTATGGATAATGGACTGCTGAGACGAGGTCTCGGGTTCGATCCCAGGTTTTACCATGGCACACACCAATGACTTTTCGATGCTTCTCGAAGTTATGTGTGTATTTATCGCAGGTTTATAAGTGCCCAATTAATGGCAATAGGCTCGCTACCTATTACATTGGGACCTAAACATAAACTGGCGAAATGTGGGTGCTAGCACCTCTGCCTACCCCTTCGGGGATATAGTCGTGAGTTTATGTTATGCTATGTATATATAATGTATTTAAGTTAACAGGTGAGATGGACTTAGGCCCCGTAGAATTAATAGGACCCCATACATTTGACGTCCCCTGTGGCGTAGCAGTAGTGCATGCAAATATTTGTATGCATGAATATGTCTATTTGCATTGGTCTGGGTGTTTCTATGTATAATATGTATGCATTTATAGAAAAAAAGATATAAGTATGTCGCATTCTGGAACCCATAACACAAGCTAGTTCAACCACGCTTACTTTGGGTCTAGAAAGCGCTGTGTAGAATGTCGTAGAATATTTATTTATACATCCCCCAAACATCACTGGTGAAATCCAACCCTAATTCTATATTTGAACGTTTAAGCAATAATTCCACCCGTTCACGAACTTAAACTAAGTTTACACCCAAGCAATTTTTGACCGCAGTTTGAAAGCGAACGGGGCAAAAATGCGACCGTGAGAGTGCCGCAAATTTTGGGAAGTGGAACCATACATACATATATATATATATATAAACTTTTTGACCAGTGGTCATTTCGGACTCAGGGGGTCATAACTAGACCTCCTATGAAGAATTTTTTTTTAAATTCGACAGTAGTCAAGAAACCAATAGGTAGATCGATTTCATCGAAATCTATCTAAAAAAGCGTGGGGTGCATGGGTCGATAGATATAAATATTTTATTGACAGACATGAGTAGAGTGATTATCATTTTGATAATATCTTAAAAAGCACCCCACGCTTTTATTAAATAAAATACATTTTTATTTATTTACGCTATTATTATATTTTTAGCACTATTCCTAATTTAAATTTATTAAAACTTATTTTCTATTTTTTTTTGTTCGGTTTTCTATAAAAAGCGTGTTTTTTAGTTTTTAAACTATTATTTATTTCCTACTTTTTAGTTTTGTTTATTTATAAAAACTTTTTTTTTTCGAGTTTTTTGAGCTTTGTTGAATTAAAAAATCTCTTTGGTGTTCGAAAATTTGTTAATATTAGATAAATCGGCTAAAGATAATGGTTGGAAATAAAAAATTCTGCCTATAGATGAAAATTATATAAATTAACAAAAATTTTATTTTGCAAATTGAAAAATGTAATAATTTTATCAATCTGTATTGTCATCGGTTCTAGATAAATCTACAAAATTTGAACGAAATCTGGCCGTTTAAAGTGGGTCAAAATTGCGCCCAAAGGAGGCGGTTACAAACAAACATACAAACAAACATACAGGTGAAGCTAATAAAAAGCGTATGAAAAAAGGTCCGATTTCACCAGGGATAACGTTGCGTTAAGCCATAATGATTAATTATCCAATGAACTGGAATATAGAACTGGTTGCGCGATGCACCTTGAGCAGAGAATCCTTTACTTGCATCACACATCTTATAGCGGTCTGCACTCAAAATTCAACTAATGTTACAATGTGCTGGGCTAAGTATAATTGAATTTATAGGAATACAGGAAATAAGAGCCCGAACGACGGAAACTACTTTTTAAAATTGGTTAAAAATGAGTGATAGTTAACCTTACATTTATAGCTAAATGATAGTGCCTTTATACGTACAACTTCATATAAACACTGAAATAATAATAAACCGACCCATAAACATGCATTGCAATACATTTTAAATATGACCGTTGAAGAGCGCACATAATATCATAATTTTATTACTTCACACAGAACCAGAGCAGAGCAAAAGACATAAACGCGCTCACGTATTTGCGTAAATCATTTAGATTTCGTTTCTGTAAAATTTTTGTTGGTTTTTAAAGATCTTATTTGTAATATCAGTAATAATAAAGATAAAGATTCTAGGATATTCTACACAGCGCTAATACTGATCCTATTATCACAGTTCCGAGGATAAAAAGTAACCTATGTAGTATTATTTATCTCTGTACAAAATTACATAAAGATATTCTCGCGCCACATTCCGTTTCGACATTGCATCAGTTAATCAATCACGCTATAACCTATTTTGCCACTGCATTAATCAATTACTGCTGTACAAAGATTCGATCAATATGAAGTTAAGTTATTGTAAATATATTTCTAATTAAATATAGTACAATGCGTTGCGTAATGAGAGTCACTCAATAGGCCGACTTAAGTCATTAATTGCCCTTTGCTTGCTTGCTTTCTTGTCTCGGGTTCAGTTCTCGGGTGAGACAAAGTGATATTTGATTTTTCTGTTAAGATTTTGTTTGTCAAATAATGCCATTTCCTATAACATAGGCTGAGAACCTATTTCACAAATTAGGGAATCGATATACCTCTATTTACCTTTCAGTGATATATTTTATTAGCTTTTGTACGTGGCTTCGCCCGCATGAAATTCTGTTCCCGTTCCCTCTTCCCATGCGAATCTATCCCAGGGATAAAAAGTAGCCTGCAAACTATAATCTATCCCTGTACCAAATTTCAGCCAGATCCGTTCAGCCGTTTTTGTATGAAAGAGGAACAAACATGCATATCCATCATCCACGGGTAGTTGTAGCTCTAAAAAGTCCATTATTTGGTCTAACTACAGAACTTCGATATTGCCAGTGGGTTGTGGAGGTCAAATAGTAGTCACTTCAAGGAAAATATCGATGTTCGCCCGCTAAACTCAGTTATGCCGAAAGCAGCCGACCACAACAGAGTTGAGAAAAGGCCAGGAGGAGGAGGAGGAGTGCCACGAATGATATGTGTGTGTAATGTGTGTTATGAATGAAATAATTATAATGAGACCAGACATAGTAGTTGACATGAACTATATTTGTCTATTCTGAAGTTTACTATCTACATACCTAGGTATCAATTAAACATTATGATATACCTAATTGAAAATAGATAACTTAGTTACGTCGTCGCGCGTCGTTGTGTATCTCGCCTCACACTTATTACATGACCCTGGTGAGGAAGAGAGCGAAAATGGCAGCGGTGCACATAGCGGTTAGAGTGAGTATACCTATTTAAATTGTAATAATGTACTTTAGGTATTCTGGAACAACACGTGCTGGACTGCGATGCCACCCGCACTCGGTGGAAACCATACGGCCCCGAACTCAGTACTTCGGTGTTTACTTTCTTTGTCGCACGATAAAGAAATGGATTGCTCTGCTCGCGCAGGTGTTTCCTTCTTCTTACAATCTCAGGTTCTTCAAGCGGGGCATGAAAAAGCATATTTTGAGGTCGTCCGTTTTAGGATCGTCAGCATCTGGGATGGTGGCCTATATCTTCTGAACTTCACCCTAGCTTCTCACCACATCCAGCGGGGAGCAGTGAATTGACGGAACGAATATAAAAAAAAAACTAATTTAGATTATTCATTTCATTATGTATTTTTTGGGTGAGTTATATGGCAATCTTACTAATGAAATACATGTAAAAGTCTGTCAAGACAGATGTTTGTTACTTTAGTAGAATTTTTCGGGAAGCGATCTCCATAACCCATTGGCGATATCGAAGTTGTGTAGTTGGACCAGTTGTCGGACTTTTTGGTAACTAGATACCCGTAGGCCATAAGTAATGACTGCTATAGATGTTCAATCCGGATGGCTGACCGTGGTTTCCGAGGCGCGGAGGGGTCTCAATGTGTTAAAACGGCCACCCATCCTAAGACTGATCTGGCTAGTATTGCTTAACATAACAATTTGCTAATCTACTCGGTTACCACTGAGCCACAAGCCCCTCTGTAGTCTGCCGAGCCATTTTACTGAATTGAGTAGCAAATAAACTTTCACTTATCCTGCTAAACGCTTGCAGTCGTACCTTTGCCGTAAACATATTAAGCAATTTGATTTACATTGTGACTACGTAACTGGTAGGCCGTGCAGTGGTCTATAATCTGAGCCCCCGTTACTGTAACACACTATCGGTGGCAACTGAGTAATCGTTAATTAATAACTGCATACCGAGGGAATTAATTCATTAGTCGTACTGATGGAAGTTAGAATGGTAGTGAAAATATCTTATTCAATAAAACCTACATGTCCAACCTACGCACTTGAAAAATGATTGGGTTATGGTTATGCATATAAGTTTTTGAAGTGGTTGCGGAAATCGCCTCGGATACCCCCCCCCCCCCCACCGTACAGCGGGGGTGGTTATGTCGGACTCGAATCGACTAAAACCGCAAGCCATTTCAGGTCCTGAGGTGGACCCAAAAGACATTTTCCTCGCACTCCGGCTGCCCCAAAGCCATCTCCAGTTTGAGATGGACCCCTCGGGTTTGTGAACTACGGTGTACCTGTCTTGCCCCTGGAAAAAGAAGGGGCGCGCAACGTGCTCCTGCCCCGGCCTACTTCTGCTAGGGTGACCAGCGACTCCACTTGTCAACCCCAGGCCTGTGCTCATGGAGGATGGAGGTCATTGAGTGGCCTCCGACGTCGATGGAAGAGACCCGAGTCGCTCCTGGACCCGCTCTGCCACTACTACGGCGTGTTCTTAATTTGTCGGAACATACTACTAGGAATAGATAGTTAGAATTAAGTATAGACCAAATTTTGTGACCCAACAACACCAGCACACATATACAAATAAAATTCCATCCCAGGTGGACCAAGTTATTCATATATGAGCGAGTACAGACACCGTCTGGTAAGTCCAGGTAAGTCAAAAATCATAGTTGAGAATACGACTTGAACACTGCCTAACTTCGAAGACGAATGTGTTGATAGTTGTGTGAAGTGCAGCCAATCACTCCATAAAGTAATCAGTGAAAGTGGTCTTACTAAAACTAT
Source organism: Cybosia mesomella (assembly GCA_946251805.1). Lineage (NCBI taxonomy): Eukaryota > Metazoa > Arthropoda > Insecta > Lepidoptera > Erebidae > Cybosia > Cybosia mesomella. The sequence continues at coordinate 20,627,988 of OX276402.1, read as the reverse complement.
AAGCACTACTCTGTTTACTTTACTCACTATTCAAACTTTTATGTAGGAACTTATGTTGAACGCTATATTAAGTACACCTATACCTAAGCGTTTTTTCCGGAACCTGGTTGAGAATTGAGCGCAAATGACTTACGGCAGAGTATTATTGTCATCACATACGTTCTACAGATTCAGCGAGTGTGAGTCCTATTTCATTTTTTTATGGGATTCTAAATCATAAGCATAACATGCACCAGTTGGTCACCTAAACGTAAGGATTTTTGACCTACTTTACCCAGGGCCGAATTCGATATTCTATTCTCTGCAATCTACAGGTTCTCGATAATATAAAATCATGTGCCTATTTTACTTTCGAGTCTATGTCATAGTTTCATCATTCAATTAAGATTCTGATATGATTCAGCTTAATGGACTAAAGATTGAACTGAGACACAATACTGTGATTGATACAACATAATACAACTCACTATGAAATAAGACTAAGGTAGTCAGATTTCATACTCAACGAACTCAACAACCATGCTTAGGTATAAGTCAATGTGGGGTGTGTGTTGGGTAACCTCCTCGAGTGTCGTTCCGATTCCGATCCCGCTGCAGTCCGGGGGGAACGGAATCGGAGCGGCCGGTACACCCTGGGCGGCGGTCAATGGCTTCCCCTTCATGGGGTTGGCATTGATCGTCGGCTAATACCCAACGTGGCGGGAACACATCGCTCTCCGTACTCCTCTGCTTTCAGAGGAGACAGGATGAGCGATGGTGTTTGTGGCTGAGGCCACCATAGGGTCCTGGAGGATCCAGGGGAGGGTTGGCCCACTGCTAACGCAGGGGCCGACGGGCACTTGTGCCGCCGCCTGTGAGAGAGGACTAGCCATCCTCTCGCGTTCCGTAATCGGCAGGGGATCAGCAACGACCTGACTGGTGGCTCCAGAAGGGTACGCCGTGAACTTGCTGACCGGAGGGCTTGCCTTTATTGGCCGGCCCACGACAAGGAAAAGTCTATAACACCCGACAGCGAAGTCATAAAAACCTATGGATACCAGCCGACCTCCATAGTATATAGGTTTATCCAGGTGCAGGGGGCTCCGCCTGGATGGACCACCTTTCCCCCATATGCTATGACCATAACAATTAACCCAAATAATAATGAACCGGACGGAAAAATAAAACATAATGACAATGGCAACGAAATAAAGGACATCGAGAAGAACAACGGAGTCTGCGAGGAGATCGCGCAGCAGGCAAGCGGGGAGGTGACGCCAAACACCTCAGCGGTGACGGAGAAATTCGACACCGCCAACGAGCGAAGTAGGGCAAGCAGCCCGGCGGGTCACCGGAACGACCTCCTCCTCCAGCAGCGACGAGGCGTCGAAGCCGGCGTCCAAGGTGGCTACGGGCCGCCGAGGGGCGCGGGGTGGAGTGAGGGCTGGGCAATCCACCCGAGCTCCCTCGGCTCTTGGAAGGGCCGTGGGAAACTCACCGCCGAGGCCTTCCACCTCGGCGGTGTCGGTGTCGGAGCCGTGCGGGAAGACGCGGTCACTCCTGGAGAGACTCCAGAAGGTGGCTGCGTCGTCCCCGGACCCTCAGCAGGAGGAGATGCTGAACATTGTGTTCGGCATCGCCTCCGAAAACGAGGCTCTCGCGGCACAGCTGGCCGAGTCCCGTCGAGAGACGGCTCGGCTAGCTGCAGCTCTGGAGGAGCTGAAGAGGTTGGTGGCGAGCTCGGCACAGCCAGCGCAATTGGCGCAATCGGAGCCGCCGGCGAGGGTGACGCGATCGACGCGGTCGACGCAGCCGGTGCCGGCGAATTCATCGCAGGCGGAGCAGCCGACGCAATCGGTGCGGCGGCCGGCCCAATCACCACCGGAGGAGCCCTGGGTAGCTGCTACTCGAGCGCTGGAGGAGAGGATGATGAGTCGGTTGGAGGCCTTAGTGGACTCCATCCGCCGTCCGCCTCTAGCGCCACCGGTGGCCGGCTTCGCGGCTGCAGCCCGGAAGGGCCCCACCTGCCCGGCTGCGAGTGCGTCCTTGCCGGAACCGGCTCCTCGGCCCCCTCCCACTGAGGGTAAGGGGAAGGGCAAAGGTAAGGGGAAGGGCAAAGGTAAGGGGAAGGGCAAGGGGAAGACGTCCCAGCCCTGGCCCCAGCCCCAGCCCCAGCCATGGTTCCGGCTACCTCCACTTCATTGGAAGGGGGCTGGGAGGTGGCTGGAGCCAGTAAGAAGAGGCGGAAGGCCGCTAAGAAGGCCGCCAAAAAGGCCAGGAGGGCCGCGGCCGCCGCGAAGGCAGCACCGGGAAAGCTCCGTGCCCCTCGAACAACGGCCGTCATCGTCACTTGACGGCGGAGGCAGCGTCGAGAGGCATGGGGTATGCCGAGGTGTTGGCCAGGGTAAAGGCCAACGTGGACCTCAAGGCCCTCGAGATCCCGGGCGTCCGGTGCAAGAGCACACGGACGGGAGCCCGGCTTCTTGAGGTCCCCGGCGCCGCCAGTGGCCCCAAAGCCGACGCCCTAGCGGCTCGGCTTAGGGAGTCATTGGATGCAGCCGACGTCCGGGTGACCAGGCCCATTAAATGCGCAGAAGTGCGCATTACGGGCCTGGACGACTCCGTCACGGCAGAAGAGCTCAGGCTCGCCGTTGCGGAGACCGGGGGCTGCTCCCCGGACACAGTTAAGGCCGGAGCTATACGCTTCGGCCGTGGTGGACAGGGGGCAGCAGTTCTCGGCTGCCCCATCACGGCGGCCCAAAAGGTTGCAGGCCCGTCTTGGTTGAAGCCTCCTGGTAGGAGGCTTCCTGAGGGCGCAGGCAAGGCTCCTGCAGGCCCGACCGGCCAGTTGCTTCAGGTGCCTGTCGGTGGGCCATGTGGGGGTGCACTGCACGGCGGAAGTGACGGCGGGTGACCGTTGCTTCCGCTGCGACCAGCCCGGTCATAAGGCCGGCACGTGTAGCGCCCCGCTGCACTGCTTCAGGTGTGCAGCGGGAGGCAAGCCGGCTGACCACAGGGTTGGCAGCAAGGCCTGCGCCGGAGGGGAGCCGAAGCCGGGAGGCCAGCCTTCCGCCTCCAGTTCGCAGCGGGATACGGAGATGGGGGTTCCATAATGGATCCGCAACTCCGCATCCTGCAGATGAACGTTGGCCACGGTGCTGATGCTCAGGCCCTTCTGCGCCAGAGCCTGGCACAGTGGGCCATAAATGTCGCCGCTGTCGCCGACCCATACACCCACCGGTTCCACGGGCCTACCTGGGAAACCGCGCTGGATGGGTCGGCGGCACTGGTGCACAACCCTGCCGCCGGCAGCCCCCCTCTTGCCGTCGTTGCAAGGGGACCCGGCTGCGTGGCGGCGGCGGTTGGGGATATAGCGGTCGTGGCCGCTTATATCACGGCGAACCGAGACCAAGCTCCAAGCACAAGCTGCATATTATGAGCAATGGCTCCGTCAGCTGGCCGTCGTCGTCAATGCCTGCCAGCCCCGTCCGGTCCTTGTGCTCGGGGACTACAACGCCTGGTCGTATGCCTGGGGTTCCCGACATGAAAGGGGCGCGACGGGGCATAGAGGCAGGGCACTGGTGGACTGGGCCGCACGACTCGGCCTAGTCCTCCTAAATCGGGGAGCCGTGGACACGTTCGTGACCTCGAGGGGTAGCTCCATCGTGGACCTATCGTTCGCGAGCCCCTCGTTGGCGCGACGTGTTCAGGGCTGGCGCGTCGTTTTGGGGGAGGACACAAGTTCGGATCACCGCTACATTCGGTTTGACGTGTCCCCCCCTGCGAGCGACGCGCCGGCTGTACCGGCTCCACCCGAGCCACGTTGGGCGCTTAAGCGACTTGATCGGGAGCTCCTGCTGGAAGCCGCCATCGTACAGGCCTGTCAGCATAGACGATGAGGGAGTGGTTGCTGTGACGCGGCGATGCCTAGGGCTCCGCCCTATAATCCGAGGGGTCAGGTCCACTGGTGGTCGTCGGAGATCGCGCAGCTCAGACGGGCCTGCGTGATCACGCACCGCCGGTGGGCCCGATTCCGTAGGAGGCGTCGCCGCCCCGCAGATGCGGAGGCCCGAGAGGCGGAGTTGTACGAGGGATACAGGGAGGCCAGAGGAGCCCTCCGAGCGGAGATTAGGCGGGCCAAACAGGCCTCCTTCCGCGAGCTGCTGGAGACGCTGGAGCGGGACCCTTGGGTGCGGCCCTACCGGATGGTGAGGGGCAAGCTGCGCCCCAAGGCCCCGCCGTTAACCCGGTGTCTCCAGCCGGATCTACTCGGAGGAGTTGTTGGCTCCCTTTTCCCAGCGCGGGCGCTGGAACATGTTCCACCGCAGATGACTCCGCCTCGGTTGCCCATGGCGCCCGACGTGGAAGACGACGACGTGCCCGAGGTCACTTGAGTAGAACTAGAGCTGGCGGTGAGAAGGCTGAGAGCCAAACACACCGCCCCGGGACCCGACGGCATTCCAGGCCGAGCGTGGGTCCTAGCTCTAGTCGACGACGCTCTCGAGCCCCGACTGAGAGGGCTTCTCAGCGCATGTTTGGAGCGGGGCCTGTTTCCGAAATTGTGGAAGACGGGGAAACTGGTCCTCATCCGAAAGGAGGGGCGCCCGGCGGACTCGCCGTCCGCCTACTGGCCCATAGTGTTGCTCGACGAGGTGTGCAAGCTCTTTGAAAGAGTAATTGTGAAGCGCCTCGTCGAGCACCTCTCAAGAGTGGGGCCGGACCTGGCGGATGGCCAATATGGCTTCCGCCAGAGGCGCTCCACCGTGGATGCCATCATGCGCGTAAGGGCTCTGGCGGAGGATGCAGTAGCCCGGGGTGAGGTGATGTTAGCGTTGTCCCTGGACATCGCCAACGCGTTCAACACCTTGCCCTGGAGTTGCATTAGGGAGGCGCTCGTGTATCACGAAGTGCCTCTCTACCTCCGCCGCATAGTCGGGGCGTATTTGACGGAGAGAGCCGTCATCTACCCAACCGTGACCGGTCTCGATCGGCGTGAAATGTCGTGCGGTGTTCCACAGGGATCGGACCTGGGGCCGCTCCTGTGGAACATCGGATACGACTGGGTGCTTCGCGGTGAGCTCGTAGGCGGTGCCGCCGTCACGTGCTACGCGGACGACACGCTCGTGACGGCGTGCGGGGCGACGTACCGCGAAGCGACCCTAAAGGCCACGACCGCGGTTGCCCAAGTCGTTGAGCGGATACGGCGACTGAGTCTCGAGGTGGCTCTGCATAAAACCGAAGCCCTTTTCTTTCATGGGCCTCGGAGCAAGCCACCCGAGGGATCCAGTCTCATCGTGGGAGGAAATCGCATCGGCATCAAGCCCCAAATGAAATATTTGGGGCTCGTGCTCGACGGCCGATGGGACTTCGGGGAGCACATCCGAAGTCTGGCCCCCAAATTGAAGAGCACAGCTCTTGCTCTGGCTCGGCTGTTGCCCAACATGAGGGGGCCCGATGACTCCTGCAGGAGACTCTACCCGGGGATCGTGCGGTCCATGGCCCTGTATGGGTGCCCAATATAGGACCAGAACTGTGCGGATGCTGCGCGCTCCGCAGCGAGTTATGGCCATCAGGGTCATCCACGGGTACCGCACGATCTCCTTCGAGGCGGCGAGTCTCCTTGACGGAACTCCGCCATGGGACCTGGAAGCGAGAGCCCTTTCGCAACTGTACCAGTGGCGAAAGCAGGGAGCAGGGATGGAACCCCGAGCCTCGAGAAATCGAGGCCGTGCACTCCCAGCTCCGCCAGGCCATCGGTGTAGAGTGGAAGGAACGACTTGGGCGACCAAGCGCAGGGCACGCCGCAATAGCGGCGGTAAGGCCCATCATGGAAGATTGGCTGGAGAGGCGACACGGAAGCCTCTCGTACCGACTGACGCAGGTGATCTCCGGGAATGGGTGCTTCGGGGACCACCTGCATCGGATCAGGAAGGAGCCAACGCCTTAGTGTCATCACTGCGACGCGAGCGAGGACTCAGGGCTGCACACGCTGGCGGACCGCCGAGCCCGCAACTTGCTCGCCGCGCGTCGCAGGCGACTCAGGCGCCGGAGGTCGCTTAACGACCTCCGTCCTCCATGAGCGCAGGCCTGGGGGTGGCGGGTGAGGCCACCTGTCACCCCAGCAGAAGCAGGCCGGGACGGTGGGGCGACTAGCTCCCCTCCCCCAAACCGGGGCAAGACGGGGACACCGTGGTTCCCAAACCCGAGGGGGCCATCTCGAAACCGGAGGTGGCCCAGGGTCAGTCGGGGTGCGAGGGATATGCTCTATGGGCAACCTTACACCCCGGCGTCTGTAGACCCGAGACGGCGTGTAGTTTTAGTCGGTTCAAGCCCGACATAACCGCCCCCGCTGGCACGCGGGGGGGTATCCGAAGGGATTTCCGCACGATAAAAAAAAAAAAAAAGTATAAGTCAATGTACTTTATTAGAAATAGAAAACACTTTTAAGTTAGACAATTGCATCTCAAATTGCGATCCTGTAAATAACACCTAGCACAACATGCCTACCTAACTATGTAAAACAAAGCATTCTTGTCGAAACCCATAAAAAGTAGCTTTCATCGTATCATCCGTATCCGACTCATGTTCTTCTTATGTTGTTACGCTTTATTATGTAGCAAGTGAGAATAGTAAATGCTTATGTGACTTTGCTACCGTGCACACAAAATGATTACATTAAATAGAAACATTATGTAGCGCCATGTCCGTGAAATAAAAATGAAATGTATCTAGAAGTATAAGTCTATGAAAATGTCAATATTATGTCTGAATTTTGTTTATTTTCGTAAACATAAATGGGTACAGTCGCCCGCAGAAGTTCCGTGAAGCAACTGCCATCTGACCTCTACAACCCATTGGCGATATCGAAATTCTGTAGTTAGACTAATTGTCGGACTTTTAAGGGCTCCAACTGCCCGTAATGACTTCCATAGATTTTTGGAAACCGGGACAGATGGGTCAACGTGCTCTCCGAGGCACGATTATAGTTTTGAATGACTATTTTTAAGCGCAAGTATCCTATGTACCTCTTTTTTTTTAATCATTAGGTTATACTTACATGAAGACAGTATGCGCACGTCTGCAGGGTATCAGTCACGATACAGTAGCGACGAGCGATACTCGTGATATATTCACGAGACAGTTACTAATCATCTATAGAAACGACAGTGCTACCGATATTTGATTTTATTTCAGATGTGAACACAATACAGAAAGCATTATAGTCGAAGGTTTAACTTTTTGTGTCGAAGGGACACCCACTCTCCACACAGCATTTACAATAGAAAGAGAAAAATGCATATAAGTAAGTTTATCCGCATTCTAGAACACATTTTATTAGCTAGCTAAGCTATTTTTACTTTAGGTCTAGATAGCGCTGTAGATTATTATTGTATTTATTTGGATGCAATTATTTTTTATCGCTGTAACTTCTAATTACATTGCGGTACTAAATACGTAATGTACCCACACAACAACAAAAACAAATTTACTGTTCGCCAATGAATAAATAACTAGGTACAATTTATTTTATTAAGAGCACCGTTCGTGCAAGCCACGATAGAGTTGGTACGTATGACCTACTTTGTTTAAAATAGTTTTTTCACAATCAACGCTGAATTGGTAATGAACGAAATCAGTTATTGACAAAAGTATTTAATCTTTTAGGGTTCCGTAGCCAAAAGGCAAAAATCGGAACCCTTATAAGAACTATGCTGTTGAAACTTGGTAAGTAGATGTATTCTGTGAACCGCATTAAGATTTTCACTCAAAAATAGAAAAAAAAGCAATAAATTTTGGGGTTCCTCATACTTAGAACTGAAACTCATTTTTTTTTTCTAATCTGAATAGTTTGCGCGAGAGACACTTGCACAGTGGTAAAACTTGTCCCCCCCCCCCCATGTAACTTTAAAATGAGAGAATGATAAAACTAAAAAAAATATATGGTGTACATTACCGTGTAAACTTCCACCGAAAATTGGTTTGAAAGAGATCTAGTAAGTAGTTTTTTTAATACGTCATAAATCGTATTCATTCAACTCAAATATAAAAATTTTACTTGCTGCTACGGAACCCTTCATGGGCGAGTCCAACTCGCACTTGGCCGGTTTTTTAGTGTTCCGTATCAATCTGAAGGGTAACCAACTACTAAGACTCCGCTGTAGATTGTATGGTTTCAAGCCCGATATCACCGCCCCCGCTGGCCGGCGGTGGGGTATCCGAAGGGATTCCCGCACGAAAAAAAAAAAGGTATGATATGGTATTTCGTAAACCGCAATATTTAGAGGTACGATAATAATAATTAATTGTTGGTCTTAGACAACTGAACTTTTGAAAGAATGTGTATTACGTATCTACTATTGCCGCTAGAACAACAAATAATAAAATTTAGAAAACAAATACATGATATTTAAGGGGCCTAAACTTGTTTTCCTTTCCTTGAAAAAATACCTACAACAACCTACAATATATTATATTTAGTATCTTGCATGATGGTAGGAAACCCTTCGAGTGCAAGTTCAACTCGCACTACACCGGGATATTTTTCCATTTTATTTAACAGAATAGGTATTATAGGTATTATAATAATGTCATTGCAGTATACCTATAAATTTAGGTACACCTGAATACAAAATATATTAAGAAAATATGCTAAGAAATAATTATTAAATTATTTTTATAATTTGGTAGGTAAAGGTATAATAAAACCATATATAAAATTTACTGCAGTAAAAGATAAGATAAGATAAGATAAGATAAGATTTATTCATTTGTCAGAATACTGTATAAAGTTCTTACAAAATTAAGTTCCATAATATTCTGCTGTCTCCAGCGTACAAATATTGAAAGGTTTTGATCTTAATTTAAATTATGTCAGTATACAATAATAATCTTTACTCGTTTAAATGATAATAATATAGTCATAATAAAAGTTTTATAATGAAAAGATGTCAATTTATAGGTGACTAGTAGGTTTAGTTTTATAACTTAGAGCTTAGAGACACCTAGGTCAGTCGTAAGCTCTATTGATGTGGTATCTAATTATGTAATTGTTATTGTTGTGAATATAATAATAAATATGATAATAAAATCTTTATAATAGTGCCCTACGATCGTCATAGAGAAGAAAAAAAAAACAAAATAATACACAGTCCGTAAATCACGCTAACATTGTATTCTTTCTTGCCGAGGCTTTGCTATTAACTATATTGACAGTGCCTATGTTACTCAACAGTTTATATAACATCTTATAATGAAACCTATCTCTATTTGAGGAAGTTTGCCAGTATTATAATTAATTTTAAGTAGGTATAGGTATATACCTACTTATCCAACTATAAAATACTCACAATGTAATTTTATATGTAGGTACCTACAGTGAAGGGCACGCCGCAATAGCGGCGATAAGGCCCATCATGGAGGATTGGCTAGAGAGGCGACACGGAAGCCTCTCGTACCGACTGACGCAGGTGATCTCCGGGAAGGGGTGCTTCGGGGACCACCTGCATCGGATCAGGAAGGAGCCAACGCCTGAGTGTCATCACTGTGACGCCAGCGAGGACTCAGGGCTGCACACGCTGGCGGACTGCCCGGCGTGGGAGGTGCCGAGGCGTGACCTCGTGGCAGCCATCGGGGTGGGAGTCCTCTCGCTCGGCAGCATGATTGCGGCAATGGTGTGGAGCGCGAGCGCGTGGGCCGCCGCCACCTCCTTCTGCGAGCATGTGATGCTCGCGAAGGAAATGGCGGAGCGCGCCCGGGAGAGGTTCAGAACTCTCCCGGCCCGCCGAGCCCGCAACATGCTCGCCGCGCGTCGCAGGCGACTCAGGCGCCGGAGGTCGCCTAACGACCTCCGTCCTCCATGAGCGCAGGCCTGGGGGTGGCAGGTGAGGCTGCCTGTCACCCCAGCAGAAGCAGGCCGGGACGGTGGGGCGACTAGCGCCCCTCCCCCAAACCGGGGCAAGAAACCGGGGAAACCGTGGTTCCCAAACCCGAGGGGGCCATCTCGAAACCGGAGATGGCCCAGAGTCAGTCGGGGTGCGAGGGATATGCTTGGGCAACCTTACACCCCGGCGTCTGTAGACCCGAGACGGCGTGCGGTTTTAGTCGGTTCAAGCCCGACATAACCGCCCCCGCTGGCCGGCGGGGGGGTATCCGAAGGGATTTCCGCACGAAAAAAAAAAAAAGGTACCTACAGTGAACAAGAAAAGTTGCTCAACATTAAAATATTTACAAACATTTTTTACATTTTAATACATGTACCAATAATGTAGAATGGATGTTTTGAAAGTAGCTTCATATAGGTAGGTAGCTACTTATAAGACAATGATAATATATTTGATGTTTTTTTTACCTATATGAAAGGTTATAAAGCTAAAGTGATCGACATTTAGAATTTGTTTAACTACTTTTGTAGGTGATTGTTTATTAACTTTTGTTTTTATTTATGTATAAAAAACTCCCCATCCTTCTCCCCCGGCTATATAAAAATATTATCTTTTTCCCATGAATAATAAACTCATGTACATTTTGACGTGACAACGTCTTATAATTCGCTATAGCCGGCTGCACGCACGAAAAAATGAGGCGTTCCATTTAAGACTTGAAGTGCAAGCGAGAGCGCGGAACGAGCGACAAAGAGGCACAATCGTCCTCCGCGTTCGGCAGCGTTCGACATATAAAATTAAAATTTTCTTTTGAAAAATGCAACCATTCCATCAGTATTTTCTTATGACGTCGTCACCACAGACTACTAACAGATATGGTTGTCACGTTCAACTATCGTCAGTACATGGGGTACATGTGCATAATGTTACCACTTGAAACATCACAGGAATGGGAATCACCTAGACTCATCTGCCGTCGTACAGAATAAAGTAAGATAATTACCTAGTAAAATAAATTCCTGTCAAGTATGAGTCGGGCTTGGGCATTAAGGGTTCTGTACCATTATCTATACAATGGGAGCCCCCTTAATTTATTTTGCTTTTATTTAATTAGTTATTCTTGAAGTAAATATTATGTGAATATTTCAAGTGTCTACCTTTTGCCGTTATTAATATCAAGCAAAAAACGGCAAAAAATCCAATTTATTTTATGGGAGCCCCCTTAAATATTTATTTTATATTGTTCTAGTATATTTGTTGGTATAGCGGCAACAGAAAAACATCCTATGTAAAAATTTCAACTGTCTAGCTGTCATGGTTCATGAGAGTTTACCATAGATATAAGTACGAAACCAAAAAAATAACTAAAAATAACAAAAACATGAGTTATACCAGTTTAAAGTTTTTCGAGGGGTTTTCGGCTGGAAATATGTATTATATGGAGAAAGAACTTATTAATTAAGGTACACTAACAAAATACCTAGCCATCCTTCTATAAAGGAATATATTTTATTTTATTTTTTATATAAAAAATACAATTTTACCTTTCATCTGAACAACAAAATTAAGTAAATATCTCAAATATCTTTATATCATTTAGAAGGCACAACTAACCAAAAAAGTCCTTTATTCACAATACAATTTTAATATTACCATGAATGGTCACACACCTGCTTACTTATTTGTGTTATTGAGTCTTTTCCATATATCACTATTGTACTCTGTGGTCTTTTCTATGTACCTAATCTTATTTTGTTCTTAGCGCTGACCACTTTTGACTCTTCTTAAAACTTCATGTAAATACCTTTAATACCTACTCGTAAACAAATGTTTCTTATGAAATTAAAAAGGAACATTTGCCATGTCCATTAAAGTTACCATACTTAATATGTGGCTCTTGTGACCATTATATAATAGGTACAAGTGTTATTTTTCAAAGAAAATGGAAAATGTGACAAGCTACATTAAAAGTATTAGAATCTTGAATATCGATAATATTTGGACTTAAATTTTCAGTTGGCACTATACCTACCACTAAATAATACAAAATATTTAAACATATTCATCACACACTTTGCGTGTTCCGGGTAGCTTCTTAATTCAGATGTTTAGATTGAGGAGCTACTTTAACATTCAAATAACTCTGAATATAAATTATCAAAAATTCCAGAATTTGGCCTGCAAAATTATTTGCTTCCCTCTTCTGCCAAGGAAACTCTTTTTATTGGGTCGAAGGCTTTCCATACGCACATCATTGGCCAAATAAGCCTAATGATAGTTACACGTTTAAAATAATGTTGTGTTTTAAATATTATTGAGAGAGGCAGAAATACTATACATTATAATAATAACAATTATATATTTTAAAAAAATTAACATTGCCTCTTTTCCCCTTTTTACCGTTGCCACAATTAACCTTTCCACCTTCCCCATTTTTCACATTTCCCGTTTTTTAACCCTGCCTCATTTCTCCTTTTTACCCTTGTCACATTTTCCTTTTTTACCCTTGCCACTTTTCCCCTTTTTACCCTTTCTACATTTCCCGTTTTTACGCTTTTCACATTTCCCCTTTTTACCCTTTTTCACATTTCCCGTTTTTACCCTTGCCACATTTCCCCTTTTTACCCTTTACACAATTCCCCTTTTAACCCTTTTATAGTGTGTGTGTGTGTGTGTGCAAGTCACACACGATAGAAGTGAAACTTCTGAAAAGTCCTTGATTAAAAAAAAAAACTATAGACTTATTTTTTCGTTTCATCGAGTTTGAAATCACAATGATTCTAAAGAATTTTCACTTCAATAATAATTATAAAATACCGTTCGCACGTTCGTACCATTCGAGACCACAGTTCACCCACTCTCATCCCTACAAACATAAAGGACCCAGTTATTACGCTGTAATATTTTTTTTTATTGAAAATATCTTTAAATATCTATCGCATGCAGATTTTCGGAAATTATAGCTACAGATTTATTTCCAAAAATCTATTACTTTTCATTATTGCAAAACGTTGCATAATCAACCATTTCCGAACGCACAATTACCAGACCAATCACAGAGTAGCATAAGACATTTTTGTCGTAACGTATTGAAATTTGAAAACAAACGTTCAAGCAAGCTCGTTACCTACGTTTCGGATTCAGTTTGGTGTTAATTTTGGAACTATTGAATTTTATCAGTGAATTTTATTAATTAAAACTGCTACTTAGACGTTATATTGTGAACATATGTTACTGTTTATGTGCGAGTATTATTAAAAGCAAGTTAAGTGAACAAACTACAATATGATTGCACCCGAAGATGTTAACAAATTGTTGTAAGTTTTTAAACTATTTAAAATGTATTTCGGCAACAGCACGATGCTTATCATTTTATCTTCGAATGAGTAATAAAACGTGTTTATTGTCTAAAATAGTCAATATCATGAGAGTAATCAGAGATTATTCATGGTTTGTCTCACTGACAGGCGTCCACAAATTTGCACCGTTGTAATTTGATTTAGGATCATTTAAGTATATAAGCTACGTTCTTCCTACATAGAGGTCTTTCGAGTTTTTGACGTAACTTAAAGTGCCTTACAACCCCAAACACTTTTGGATACAATGCAGTTTCATCATGAATCCTGACTTTCAAGTAATTCATAGTTTTAAATGCTTTCCATACATGTTACTTACATTTAGTTGTACCTAATAAAAAAGAAATCACGTAACTGTTCCGCGGCAGTATAAAGTAAGTACTTTCATAATTATGGTGATTTTTGTTACAGTAAAGAGGTCCTCATGGAGATCTCTCAAAATATCCGCTCCATGATGGAGGAACTCTGGTTGAACTGGTCGCATCTTGGTGTCGATGACGCCGTAAAAGTCAACAACATCACTAAACTGGTGCAGATTGAGAAGGAACTTCATCGGGATGTCATATCTGAGACCAGACAGAAGTTAAAGACAATGCAGGGACAAGTTGATAGTAAGTACAACTATTAGATAAACCTTCTTATTTTGTTTCAGTCTTTTACATTGAGAACTTTAAAAAGTTCTAATAACTTATTTACAGGTATATTCCCTAAAACTTTTGAATTAACCTAGGACATTAATATTTCTCCCTACGCGGGAAATGAATGCTTGAAACAACCCCTTAAGCTGCCGTTTAAGCTGTATGGAAGTTAATTTGATTTGAATTTCAGTGTTCTTTTATTTTGCTAAATGTGTGCTCATTTCATGTTTGTTTTATTACAACAATTTGATAATAAGTGATAGTTACCATTCCTGAAACAGTTATCAAAATGGCACTTGTAAAATTAAACTTATTCAACAGAATTGAAGGAAGAAACTGAAGAGTTAAGTAGATGTCTGTCTGTTGACATCACAATATTGGAATTTAAGGAGGAAATGATGCTGGCTGAGTACAAAAAAGAGCTGGAAGACCGGATTGCTGGGTAAGCTCATCTTAACTTTGGGTACTTAATATGTCATATTATGTTGATGTGATACCAGTTGTAGTAGTATATGGTGTTTCTATCACCTAAGGTGGACCTTGTGATGGAAACACCATATAATACTACTGGTATCTGCTTGAAATGAAGTATTTGATAATTAATTAATTACTTACATTAATATTAAACTAAATGTTTTGTCCTTCAACAATTTTTAGATGCAAAAACATATACCTAGTTGATGTAAAAATTGGTAGATAATCAACTCAAAAAATGCCCACATATCACTATCTAAATATAACTTTTTCCTAAATAGAATCATTGCATACTTTGTATGAAGCACAGATTGCATTAGTGCAAAACATAGGTTTGTACAATTAGTTACGTAACATGAGAACCTGATCTAGTGACAAGAGATACTAATCTAGAATTAACCAATTATCATGCTTCTCAAGCCAATTATGTATTATCAGTATGTTTTCTGTACATGCAAAAAGTACTGGTAATTTAGATTTTATGATGTGCTAGTCAATAATAGTGTTGCTACACAACTAGGTTTTTAACGTAGGTACTTTGATGGCTGTTTTGAATTTTAGTGAAAATGATATATGGTTTAGTAATTCTTAATTTGTTTATAGCTTGTGTACAGCTTTATTATCTAGTTTTATTTCACTTATATTCAGTTATAAACTCACATAATACATATACTCACACCGTTACATCCCCAAAAGGGTAGACAGTTGTGCTTTAAAAATCTACCTTATTACTTTACTACATGTAAGAGCCACTGAGACTTTAAAAAGTGTGCTTCTACTGACAAAATTTCAATGGTAGTGTCAGAATTATTTGATCCTCAAGCAAGGGTGTAATAAATAGAGTTTTTTGTTCTTTGGTCCTTTGTTTCTGTATGTACAATTGTTTATCTACATATAAATGGTAATGATGTTTTGAATTGTGCCTGCACAGAAACTTCATGGGCTGATTTGATGCTCCTATGGACTATTTTGTATCAGGTGAAATCATAATGTTTAATTTTTATATCAGGTATAGGGAACAAATGGAACAACGTAGAATGAAGATGGATAGGTTACTAGAATGGCAGCGTGATCTTGCTGATAAGCTTGGCGTTACCATTCAGGAGTTGCAGGATGTACCACTTCCATCTGAAGAAGAACTGGACAGGCTAAAGGACCACCTGGAAATGCTTCAAGCTGAAAGGGATAAGCGGGCTGAGATATTTTTGAATATTCAAGTAGAAATTAAAGATATTATGGGTATGTAAATTATTACTTATTATTATTATTATTATTATTATTATTTATTAGCAGGCAGGCAGTTGAGACAACTGTTAGTTGCCTGTATCCAGTTATCCATTGTTGGTTTTTTTATCAGTTATAAGTTTATCAAGTTTGTTTTTAAATTGGTTTGTGGATTTAGCATTTACAACATCTTCTGGCAATTTGTTCCAAGCCTCCACCACCCTGTTGCTCAAAAAGTGCTTTCTTGGATTGTTATTCGCTCTCGTCTTGGAAAGTTTGAAATTGTGGCCCCTTAAACGTGGGTTTTGTGTGGGTTGAAATATTTTGTCAAACGTCTGTATGTCATAGTGGCCGTTCAGGATTTTAAATGTTTCTATTAAGTCTCCACGCTCTCTGCGTTCTTTAAGGGTAGTAAGTTTCAGTTTAGTTAATCTCTCCTCATAAGACAAGCCTTTCAGTTGTCTGGGCAGCTTAGTAAATTTGCGTTGCACTTTTTCCAGTAGGTCTATATCCTTCACAAAATACGGGCACCACACCTGGAACGCATACTCCAACAAGGGCCTGACATAGGTTTTATGGATTTTTAAAACCATATGTGGAGTCAACATACCAAACGCTTTCCTTATGAGGTATACAAAGCTGTTGGCTCTCTTCACAATGTTCTCAATGTGATCCGCCCATTTGAGATCCTCAGTGATTTTGATTCCTAAGTCTGTTTGTGTTTTGACCTCTTTTAGCTCAACATTGTGTAGATAGTATTGGTTCTTAGGGTTTTTTTGGCCTATGTGGAGGACGGTGCACTTTTCAGCATTTAGATTTATAAGCCATTCCTTAGACCAGTTTGCTACCTTATTTAGATCTGATTGCAGGCGATCAAAATCAACTAGAGGGTTTGCAAAGATCTTCGTGTCGTCTGCAAATATGCTTACGTGTGATTCGAGACAGCGTGGTAAGTCAAAAGAGAATATAATGTAGAGCACAGGACCCAGCACAGATCCCTGGGGGACACCGCTGTTGATTAGTCTTTGCTTGGATAATGTATCTCCAACTCTAACACAAAAAGTTCTTTGGCGCAGGAATGCTTCAATCCATTTTAGAAGTTTGCCGCGAATTCCGACACAATCCAACTTCTGCAAAAGACGGGTAGTTGGAACTTTGTCGAATGCTTTCTCGTAATCAAGATAAATGACGTCAACGGGGTTGCTGTCATTATAGCTCTCTGTCCAGGAGTCCAGACAAGATAACAGGTTGGATACCGTAGAGCGACGTGGGCAAAAACCGTGCTGATGGTCGCTTATCACCTTGTTCTGAGATAGAAAATCCCGGATATGTTTAACAATGACTTTTTCCATCACCTTACATATTACGCTCGTCAGGCTAATAGGTCTGTAGTTCGCAGGTTCTAGCTTATCTCCTTTTTTAAAGATTGGTGTTACAGTCGCTGTTTTCCATGGTTCAGGTAGTATTCCTGTGTCATATGAAGCCTGCATCAACTCTGCAATGGTGTCAGCAATATCACATTTTTGTAACAGTATAGCCGGGATTTCATCAGGACCAGGTGAGGAATCAGTTTTTATTTCCTTAATTGCCTTTTGTACCTTCTGTTTGGTGAATTCGATCTCTGTTATTGAATCCTTTACCTGCAGGTTGGGGTCTAAGCAAGGCAGGGGTCCGTCGGGTTCCTTTTGAAAAACACTTTCAAACTGGTCCGCAAAGGTTTCTGCGACACTCTCGCTACTTGCAACAATTTGTCCTAGTTTGTTGCGAAGTACAGTTGGGATGCTCACTTTCGATGTTATCTGTTTCCTGATATATGAGTGAAACTTCTTTGGTCCACATTCGAGTAAGTTTGTTTCATATTTAACTCGCCGGTTTCGACAGATGTTTATCAATCTGTTGTTCAGCTTTCTATACTCCTTATATATGCTGTCCAGTCCAGTAAGTATGTACCTGTCCCATAAAGCTTGTTTGTCTCTGATCATTATCTTGATTTCTTTCTCTACCCATGGCTTTTTTGAGGTGAAAGGACTTAGCTTTATTTGAGGAACATACAATTTTCTAGCTTCTTGAAATGTGTCTATTAAGATGTCGTACTTCTTCTCTACATTTTGAATTGTAGTACTCTGGGCTGTCGTTGTTGATAGTTTTTCAAAGATTTTTTTTTTTACTTTTTTAATGCTAAACTCATCATCATTATAGCATTAGTTCCAGTGATATCCGAAGCTTGCACTTTGGAAACCTGGATTTGGGTTATCTTGGCTTCTGGGAACAACTGTGGTTTGACCTCTTGAATATGTCACATGTGTATAGTCAATCCTATTAAAACAGCTTGTAAATTTCAGTTAACCCCACCAGAAAAATTAAGTTGCTTCTGGAATGGATTCACGGTCCAATTGATTCATAAAATTGCATAAGTAATTGTATTTGAAATTTTAATTAAAGAGTAAGTGACCATACTTATGTGAGTCCATAAATCTATGTCCTATGTCCATTCCTAATTCATGGACTTAGTCCATGAATTAGGAATGTGGATGCTGAATGCTGATTAGCACTAAACATTGACATGAACTTGATATGGCAACAGAATACATTGGAGCATTAACTTTAATTCTTCCAGATAAGTTAAGAATCAAACCACAGAACAAATTTGAGCACATTGTGACTTCATCCCTGTCTGTGGACTTCAAGGTCACTGATCTCAATATGGATAGGCTTTCTAAACTTCAGCAAGATCTACAGGAGAAGTATGAACAAACTAATAACAGGGTGTGTATCTATTGTAAGAAAATTACTTTATCTTTTATATTTTATATTATTGAGGTTGATTACAAGCACTTGGGGCTTACGTGATGGTCTCCACCAGCATATGAAAGTTTGCAACCGCTTGCAACAACCGAGGTTTAACTTGAACGTTGTTAACGGCAGAGTGGTATTTCAACTATAGGCATACTATGGAATACCATCATGACTGTCCTTCTAAATCAGTATCTCAGGAAATAAGATAATATTATGACATTTAACTTTTGTAGTTTGTGTCGTTAACATTAGTTAAAAGTACATCCACCATACAGGAAACCATAGTAAAATGAGATTATTTGCTTAGTGCTGTGGTGAGTAGGGTAACCAGAGTATTTTTTGAAACAAGAAAGTCAAAAAACACTTAATTTAAGACTGTTTGTAGGTCTAATTTCAATTGGAAAGTATTTATTTCAACACAGACATTCACAGCAATTAATAGTTACAATAAGTATCACTGCTTGAAATCTACTTTCTCTCAGCTGTCCAATGTAGTAAATTTTCAGTTATATTTCGAAGTCACAGTTACTCATAACACATTTTATTGTCTTATGAAGGCATTCTCTACCAGGCAGGAAGTTCATTAACGCCAAGGGGACAGCAATTGTACCTTACTTTCTCCTTCTTAAACATCTACTTAAACATGTTCGTTTTTAATTCTCGACACAGAAACGGCGGTGTGTTATAAGTTTGATGTATCTGTGGCATTGTAGCTGCTGAATGGATGAACCAATTTTGTTTTTTTTTGTTTGAAAGGGGAATTAGTCGATGTATTCTTAACTATGTTCAGGGGTTATTTAAAATTAAATTTTTATATCTGTTATTTTCCTAGTCTCAACAAAATAATAAATATTCAAATAATTCCCTTAGGTGTTGGAACTTCGCGAGCGCCTGGCCAAACTGTGGGAATGTTTAGATGAAGACCAAATCTATCGCGAAAATTTCTTGCATGCACATCCTGGTTGTCACCCGCAGACTGAAGCTGCCATCAAAGAAGAGATCAAGCGTTGTGATCAAATTAAGAGGCAGAAGATTCAGGTACTTAAACAGATACACATACAAAAAATTTATAAGTGAACTTAAAAATGTTTGAGAATATTCTCAGATATTATAAGAAGTGTATATCGTTGTTAGGTACAGTGTAAAACAATGCCGCGGCAGTGCTATATTACTTCATGAAAGTGTTACATGGCAAAGATACCGACTTGTAAGGCAGTCTGCTGGCCAATCATGACGTGTTTCAAAGAGCTGTGTAGCGCGGTTGCAGTACTGTTGCATACTGATTTATGTTATAAACTAGCTGACTCTGCAAACTTCACCTTCTTCGTCACCTTATCAGCTGAATTTCGTGAATGTTCCCTTGCACCCCGGCATTAAATAGGTACCGTGAAAGAAATATTGTGTTAACCTAAAACACTTTACTCACTGGTTGTGGTGAAAAGATCAAATTTCTTAGATGTAATTCCCCATTAATTGAATCACAAGCGTAGTGAGTGATTCTAACATAAACTACTGAGCACTTAGCATTGTGAGTGATTGAAAGGCACGAGATATCTAAACAATTTGCTCACGTGTGAAACAAACAACTTTTCACCTTGATCAGTGAGAAACAAACAACTTTTCACCTTGATCAGTGAGAAATTATATTTATCTGATTGTACACAGGTATTCGTTGCAAACGTCCGTACTAAGATAAAGCTAATGTGGGACAGTGTTATGTATTCAAGCCGCGAACGTGAGGAGTTCGTCCACTACTACCAGGATATATTCACTGAGGATACATTAACACTTCACGAGTTATATCTTGAGAAGATCACCAAGTTCTATAATGAAAATAAGTGAGTATTTTATTGAAACCAGTAAAAATTTCAGGCCTACGCCGATAGTGGACATCAGTGGAGTCTATAAACTTTATTATAGTTTCAATATACGTCGTAAATTGGAAAAATGTCTGCATAAGTAAATTTTTGCGTATATCTATTTAATAAAATATTTAAAATCAATTGACTATTGAATTGAATAGGATTCAAGCCTTTTTTGTTACTCAATTGATATTTATGCGACTGCTTTCTATTTGGCTGTTTATCTCCAGATAAAAAAGCAGTAATCCTAGCCTATGAACGTTAACAACACTATGAGTCACGCGCGAGTTGCCAGCCTGTTTGACTAAAGAACCATAAAACTATACTTAATTGTTCAATCACTAGTTAATGTTACTGAACTTGAGAGTCCACTCCCCGTCTGTGGCCGCTTTTTTTTGTAACCAACACATTTTGCAGTGCCTGTGGTCATCCACTGCTGGACATAGGCCTCTTCCAATGTGTACACCACCTCCCAATACTCCGCCTTCCGCATCCAGCCTATCCCAGCTACCTTTTTTAGGTCATCAGTATCTGGCTGGGTGGCGTCCCACCTTACGTTCCCGACTCGTGGTCTCCACTCTAAGACTGTTTTCTCCACTCTAAGACTGTTTGCCTCGACAGCCATCGGTCCTACGACAGATGTGGCCAGGCTATTGCCACTTCATCTTCCTTACTCTGCCAGCTATATTGGTAACTTCGGTTCTTTGTTAGGTGACCTCATTGCGCATTTTATCCTTCAAAGAAACTCCAAGCATAGCTCGCTCCATAGCCCGCTGCGTGACTTTATTTTTGTGGACTAGCCCCTTCTGGCGACTTCTTTCTCGAAGTCGTTTCTACCAAGCTGGATAAACTGCCCAATGGTAGACATTCCTGTATAACTTCGAGTGTCAACCCTTCAACGTCAAAATCGGTCTCGGTTCGACATGTTCATTGAACACATTTTGGTTTGGTTTGTTACACACTAACTCAGTAGTTTCATTGTAGGCACATATTCGAGTTGGTAGTAACACGCAAGAACCTCTGGCTAAAGATGACTGAACTGGAAGGGCGCGCCACGGAACCAGGTCGTTACCACAACCGCGGGGGACAACTTCTGCGAGAGGAGAAAGAGAGGAAAGCGATCGCCAGTAATGTGAGTTTATTATTTTTATTATCAGATAATTAATGCAATGCCATCTAGCTTCCCTTTTTAAGGTTTGTTAATTTAGAATTTTCAGGACGTTTGGAAGTATTTTTCATACACATGTCGAGCTTGCATAGCATTTATTATATCTTTCTCACACTAAAATGACAAGTGGTGAGACTCCCGTACGTCCTCTTGAATCTGTTGTCACAGATGCACCACTCTAAAATTAATTCTGCTGGTGCTTACGGGACGCCTATGTGAAATAAAATTGGTATATCATAAAAATTTAATGGAAGTAATATATTCATTAAGTCACTTGTTCTGTTCCATAATATTTATTTACTAAACCTGGCGGGTTTCGTGTCAGAGCAGTTATCATAATGCCCTTTGAAAATGCTGTGAAGCTGTGTTACTGGTTAAGTTTAATACATAAATATTGTGGAGCAGTACAAGTGACGGTTAAGTGACACGTTAGTTAAACTAAAAATGTTATATTAATGCACAGAGCAAATACAAAGTGTCGCCATCTAGCATCTCGAGTAGGATTATATTCAGAGACACTGAAGCTAAACGCTGATAATGACTGAGACCATGCCTACAGTGATGATGTTAGGGTAGGCCCAAATGTGGGGTGTGTGTTGGGTAACCTCCTCGAGTGTCGCTCCAATTCCGATCCCGCTGCAGTCCGGGGGGAACGGAATCGGAGCGGCCGGTACACCCTGGGCGGCGGTCAATGGCTTCCCCTTCACCCCTTCATAGGGTTGGCATTGATCGTCGGCCAATACCCAACGTGGCGGGAACACATCGCTCTCCGTACTCCTCTGCTTTCAGAGGAGACAGGATGAGCGATGCTGTTAGTGGTGAGATGGCCCAGGGTCAGCCGGGGTGCGAGGGCTCTATGGGTAATACACCCCGGCGTCTGAAGACCCGAGACGGCGTGCGGTTTTAGTCGGTGCAAGCCCGACATAACCGCCCCCGGTGGCCGGCGGGGGGGTATCCGAAGGGATTTCCGCACGATAAAAAAAAAAAAAAAAAGGGTAGGTCCAAATGTCATCGAGAATCGCCCTAACGTATTCTCTCTGTATTTGCTCTGTGTCCTTATGTTGAACTTGCTTTATTTACAGCTACCAAAAATTGAAGCACAAATTCGTCAACTGGTAACTGAGTATGAAGCCCAAACTGGAAACATGTTTACTATCGATGGCAAGCCTCTACTTCAACTCATGGAGGATGAATGGGAAACTAGAAAAACTGTAAGTTGATATAGTATGGTTCACTAACTGTTGCTGGCGACTCTGCCTGCGTGCAAGACTATGCACGTTCCTGCGACCCACAGGATCCTATTTTCTGGAAAAAAAACTTATGTTCTATTACTGAATATAATATATTTCTTTGCTAAATTGCATCCAGTAAATGTGAGACGGAAGTTATGTCGCATTGTAATGTGCTGGTGGCGTAATGCCTAAAACGAGGATAGGCTTGCGATCGTGACGTTAAAAACTCATCCAGTAAACTACCAACGACAAAATTGTCGTCTACATACGCCTAAGGGTCAGCGACGACTGGCAGAGTGGCGGCGAAGAGCAGTTTAGAGGTCGCGGCGCCCACAGCACTGTGGGCGCGCGTGCGGTTTTGGTCATTACTATGAGAGCCGTCGGGTTACTTCGAACGCCTCCGCGTGACTCTGAACACATCCGCGCCTTACATTCAAGCACTTTAAGTTGAATAAGTTGTTGCTGAATTAGTCTCTTCACCGACATTCCGTCCGTCGACGCTGACCCTTGACATAAGGAGCGATCCGCCAAAATTCTTATGAATTACAGAATTTTCATCATCTTGACGTTTTTCCTCTGTTGCATCCCAGAGTTTCACCTCGGAGCTCGGGGTCCACTTACTCCTACTCGATTTAGTAAAAAAATGTTAAGATCAGTATCCGTATCCGCGGATCTTGACACCAATGTCGATCTGGTACATTACTAGTATGTATGTATGTCATTAGGAGCGCCACAACAAGCTGTCTGCTCGCAAGCAGATGCAGACTCCCACGACGCCGCTGCTGCGCTCGCTGGCCACGTCGCCGCTCGGCAAGCGCAACCGTACTGCGGCTGGCTTCACTGGCACCGGCGAAAAGAACAGGTAACGGACACTCTAATACTGTACCATCATGGTGTTCTGTAAGAGTGTTTATAAATCGCGACAGCAGAATCTGAGGTGAGATATCTCACCGCAGATTCAGTTATCGAGATACATAAACGTTCCTACAGAATAGCATAACTGATCACTTTTTTATTTATTACACAAATTCGTAGTAAGTCGTAGAAAGACATACTATTTAACAATTAAATCATTGCTTCCCAAAATAGAGCTTTAGGCTTTCTGTATTATGGACAAGCAGCACCATTTCTTCCGCATTTATATTACTACACAAATATCCTGTCAAAACTGGACCAGCCATTTCGGAGATTACCCGAAGATTTAAAAGTAAGACAGACGAAAATTTAAAAAAAAATTTGTCATAGTATTGGACATACACTGATAAGCATTTTTAACATAACATAACTTCACACCTGTATCCCCGAAGGGGTAGGCAGAGGTGTATTACACACCCATTTTAAAAAAGCTGCTATTTTAAGAAACAGACACTACAATGTAATTTATTTGTATAGATTTACTTCATCAACCTATTATAATATTATATATAGATAGATATATTATCATCTAGAAATAAGCATAGTCTCATTGACTGTAAGCAGGACTTTTGATTGACAGGCCGCCGTCCAAGCGCCTACTCATAACGGGCAGCGCAACCAAAGCTGTGACTACTATCTCTAACAACTTGTCGGCGCTGAAAAGATCCGCCATCTCCACTGTTAAGAGGTAAGTTCATACTCAATTAGGTTTTTTAATAGACAAACTTTATCATACACTTAATACTCATGGTTGCAAAGGGTCACACGGTGATGAGATACCATGAAATGCCGCGAGAGCTGCTGGGGCAGGGTAGAAGAAACGTTTGGTCTAAACTGCCTGATAAATGATTAACTGCAATACAGTAGCAAAGTTAAAAATCTAGCGGACAATTTAAAGTTGTCATTACTTGATCGTCCCGCGTGATCTAAGATTGGTGACTTTTTTGTAAAAAGACATAGTACCTAATACACACATCAAAAAAGTCTAAGCAACACGCTTAATGTTACATAACTCTGCAAATTATATTGGACAATTATTCTACTTTTTTTACCATAGGTGGGCAGGTATGTAACCTTTTTGGTTCCAGATTACCGACTGGCTGGTTAGAAAAAAAAAACTCGATTGTTTTGTTTTTATTTTTTCATAAAATTAAAAGCTGATACATTAGTTCCAATTTAAATGTATTTTCTTTTGATAATTAGGTTTGGTGTCACATTAGTTCCAATTTAAATGTATTTTCTTTTGATAATTAGGTTTGGTGTCGTTAGAATTTTATAGTTTTAATCAAGTTTTAGAGTTTTTGATGAAATTGAATTTTGAGATATTCTTTACGTTATGTAGCGACGTCATTTGACCGCTGATGAAATGCAAAGAGCTGTGGGAATGATACAAGCGGGAAGAAACCAATCTGGGGTATCTCGCCATTTTGATGTGAACAGGAGCATTATCTGCCGTCTGTGGCAGCGTTACACTACGACAGGAAATCCCGCTGAGCAGCACCCGGGCCGTGGAAGGAGTACAACTACTTGGCAAGACCGATACATACAACTAACCACAAGAAGTCAACCAATGTTAACCGCATAGGTTCAAAACTCAAGTGGTGTTGTTGTTAACTGCATGAGTACGGTCTACGAGTGCGACGTCCAATCAGGTGCCCGCCTATACGTCACGGAAATCGCGCTCGTCGAAATGAATGGTGTAGGGAACACAACGTGGACCCAGGAACAATGGGACAACATTTTATTTTGCGATGAGTCTCGATTCGGGTTTAGGTCTGATACAAGAAGGGTAAGAGTGTACCGTCGTTCCGGCAATACTGAAAGACAGGTGCGTTCAGGAAGTTCATCTATACAACGGATCAACAGTTATGGTATGGGCGGGTATTATGAAGAACAAACGAACTGAGCTCGTTTTTGTAAATGGAAACATGAACGCTCAAAATTACGTTGAGGATGTTCTTAGGCCTTATGTTCATCCATTTGCACAAACCCTTGGCTCCGATTTTAAGTTAATGCATGACAATGCACGTTCTCATACAGCGATGCGGACTAGGGAGTACTTGGCAACAGAAAACATCAGGGTCAAACATCACCCTGGCCTGCACAATCGCAGACCTCAACCCCATCGAGCATGTATGGAATATGCTCCAGAGATGTGTATTAGAGGACCTGGACGGCGTGACAACAACCCAACAGTTGCAGAATTTGCTAAAATTTCATTGGGAGCGATTGCCGCAGGAAACCATTAACAAACTCATCGATAGCATGAATAATCGGTGCGGTGCCAACAAGTTTCAAACAACAGAGGAGGACACACTTTGTATTAAATTAAAGAATTCTTTAAGAATAAATAAACGATTTAATTTTGTTTTACAAAGTTAATTTTCTTAGGTGCCTTGTTTTCTTTTGTGCGTGATAGAGTAGACCCGAGACAGCGTGCGGTTTTAGTCGGTTCAAGCCCGACATAACCGTCCCCGCTGGCCGGCGGAGGGGTATCCGAAGGGATTTCCGCACGAAAAAAAAAGGTATACTTTTAATAAAAAAAAAAAACAAAACAAAATCGAGTTTTTTTTTCTAATCAAACAGGTTACATACCGGCAGGTGTGTAACCTGATACAAGCCAATGATACATGTCGATGAAATAATGTAAAATTTCGAAACTATAGATTTACCCACGTATAAAAGATAGTTCACTAAGAAGAAGAAGATGCATGAACATTTCATAATTAATATCATCACGCTAATATATTAAGGAATCATGCAACTACTTTCGATGTTACATGTCATGTAAACCTCTATTTCGAACGAATTGTCAATGTAACACAAACGCACCACACCACCTCATTCAACCCGTTAATAAACTGAAAGAAGAAACCTTTCCTAATCTAGCTCTAGTTTAGTTCTACGTTGAAGGGCAGTCACCCGAAAATGGCTTTATTCTTCATAATAAATAATTACAAATATATAATGATGAAATAACTTAATACGTATTGGGATCGAGACTGCAAAAGTAAACATACATTGATCTATTCCGAACTTAACGCGGATGAAGTCGTGGCAACAGCTGGTAAAACATATAAGTACATACTCTATTTCATAATCAAGTTCCAGTAATTTTCTAGACTTCACTAAAGATAATAAACCACGGCATATTTGGACGCCACTTCTCATATTGTTATTAAGATAATATTTTTCATTCCTTTGTTATTTCAGCGCGCGGTGTAATTATTGATGTGAAAACGCCATTACATCATAATTGTTGAGGCAAGTTTCGTTTGATTAATGATATGTAGCGATAAAACAAAAATATTCCGGCTTTAATATATCTACTTGACTTGTGATATAAGTAGAAGGAATGAGAAATTATAAAAGTTATAGTGTAATAATAGCTTTATATAACAAGATAAAACAAGCAAGCAAAGTATTGAATGATATGTTTTTATTAGATTGTAGGCTAAAGTTTAGTAATCTATAAAGGAAAAATCCGATTCCCATACAAAAAGATGTACTTAACATGGAGTCTCGACTAAAAGTCCAACGTCGTTATCATTACGCTATCTAGATCCACACGAGCGTCATTGAGAACCCCATCTCTATAGAAGTCAATTTGTACTTGGTTGACCAACAGTGCAAACAGACTATAAAATTAATATGCTATACCTAATTTACATAGTTTGTCAGAGTTCCAGGTGCCTGATGTCTCGTCCTTCCCTTTTTCCTATTCCTCTCTGTCCCATTAGTTACGAATAACTCTTTTGGTGGAGTACCTAAGCGTTTATTTATTTATTAAACTTGCACTATGCACAAGTACATAGGCGGTCTTAATGCCACCATTCGTTTATTTATGGGTCACGGTAACCGTTTACCTTAGGGTAACCAGGTGTTTGATTGCTGCCTAGTATAAAAAAGTTACTGGAAGAAATACATACCTAATATTACCACTATCATTTTTTTTAATTGCGCGTCATATCAGTTTCTGAATATTAAAGAGCCTTCTTCCACAAATATGAAATTCCATTTTCTATATTTATGTCGTAAGGCCTTAAACTTACTTTGCGTTAGTTACACATGTCATGCATGCCATGGAGTGAGATTGTGCGTACTTTAAAAAATGTGATTCGATGCCGAATAATTTATCTTGAAAGTCAGAGTCAGCCAGCAATTTGAAAACCAAATTGCCCGAATAATCTGATAAAATTTTGTGAATACCTGTAACTTCTTCCACGCCCATCTTTGAAATGGATCAAGACGACCGGAATGTTTCAGTGGCTACAATGATAAAATTATTCTTTTCTATTCTTATGCATATTTTTGTCGTCATTATGATCTAGTATAAAATAAATTCATGCGTCAGTTTCTCCGACATCGTCTTCTAAACCACACAAAAGACTTTAATAAGGTTTTCAGTGTTATTTCAATATTTTTACGGAATTATTTGAAGAACGAGAAGTTAAATTGGCGTACGATGCCAGGTCGTCTCACTGGTATGTAGCTAATGTTCTATAAATCGACAAATATCTTGTTTCACAGGCGCATAAGCGGACGACTCGCAGCAAGGGTAGTGGCGGAGGGTCGACTTGGTCCTGAAGCTAAAAGGAAACTTGATTATGGAGGGGACTCAAAGAAGACACCTAAAACTTTCAATGGCAGTATTCTGAAACATAAGCGTAGGGTAAGTCATCTATTCTGTGCATTATATTTCTAATATTTCTTTTTACAAGGTCTTTATACATGAAAGTATATATTTTGAATAAAATGGAATCGAGTTTATATTATGTGTCAAGATTTTCACCTCGAGTCAAAAATCATGAGCAAACGTCAAAAAGTTAGCGCATATGCATTAAGTGACCAATCAAAAACTAATAAAAGGACTGATCAACCAATGACGTGAGCTCTTTGGGCCCGTGTTTATGTCTGCTAGCTGCGCGCCCTGGCTTCGCCCCGCAGCAATAATAGCATCTTAGCCGTGGAATTTCCTAAATTTTTCTTTCATACAAACCTTATCCTGACAACGAACACAAAAAAAGAGAATTATTAGATTTGGTACAGTTGTTTAGAAATTATGCGCGTACTTCGGCGATTCATTTTTATTTATACAGGTAGATGACTGGTGGATTGGCGCACCTCCGCCGTCCGTCTTGACCCCTATCTATACTTTTCAAATGGTGAAGGATTTTTTTCAATAAGTGCAGAGGTTCCGAAAATTACTCAACATATGAACAAACTCGCAAAATTCGGCCTCATTATAATATTAGTGTAGATATCAATTTTACTAAACGAGTTGAACTTGTTGTCCTTCAGAATATAGACGACGATATAAATGGCTAATTTGATAAAATGTCATGTACATTATGGCTGGATTTCATAAATTATTTTTTTGTCATTGAGTCAAATTTTAGAACTGTGGTAGAAGTGTTGCTCAATTCCCATCTACACTTATAATAATTATTTCGTAAACCACATCTTGGCTTACTCATATCCTCACTTACGAAGCATGAGCAGTAGTATAGCATAGGTGCTATACTGCTCGTTAGTCTGTAACATAACTTTATACTTACAGTCACATGGCAAGCGTCGAAGCTCGGGTCGACCTTCACTGAGCGGCACTCGCTCCACCGCATCACAAGAAGAATCACAAACTACCAAGAAGAACCCGCTGATGGAGACCACACTTCTCACTACTTACACAGATTTCAAGGTAAGTACTCATGTTACGTAACTTATCGTGAATTCCTAATTTTAAACACCTGTATGCATTTTAATCTATCAAACATATATTCAAAGGCACATCCTCCCTCAGAAGTAGCTTAACATATTCCAAACTACCGACTACCTTTGTTTTTTTTAATCTTCTCATAAAAAAATATAAAGTAATAGTACATTACGATATTAGTGCGTAAAGATGGTTATAACATGCGAGGCGGAATTTCAGCCCGAGCCGAAGGCGAGGGCGTAATTGAGCCGAGCATGTTATAACCAATACGCACGTATATCGTACGACGTTTTTTAACACATTTGCGAGCAAACAGAAAAAAACATTTTATATTTTGTTCATTTTTAATTATTGAAACAGTTAGTGAAATTAACAGCGCGCTAGCGCTGCATACTGACTGGCGCCCCGCGGCGATTAGCTGGAGTCGTGCGGCGGCGATCAGTTCCATATTTGAAATGGCAAATAATACTGTTATGGAATTTGTATGGACTATAACTTAACTATTTGCTTTGGTAACACACGCGTTTGTTATGACCCGCTTTACATATTTAAAACCGGTGGAATTACATCAGCTTTACGAGCAAGGGTGTTAAAAATATATTAAACTTATCCTATGAAGATTACAGCAAACTCATACATCAATATTATGTATTCATTTTCAATAAATTATTTTTGTAAAGATCGCTGGAAACTTTGTTAGTGTTCAGCAACTTCTAAGGAAGACTGTACTTGATTTCAATAAAATCAAACAACTTGGCCACACTATAATAAAAGGTTACAAATGTTATAATACTACAAGTATGACAAAATGAAATAAGATGAGTAATGAGTAGTAACAAAAATATACTCTCCTTTCTTTTCAGGATGGAATTAATGAAAAACAAATAAGTCGCAGCTCAATGGCTAACACGAAGCCGCATGAACAATTCATCCCCAATATCGTGTATCACACTATCGATGAGAAGACTGATACCCCAAAAAAAACTCCGAGGGTCAAAACTCCATTGACGCCTAAAATCGGGAAAGAGAACATACAAGTTAACACTCTTATGACACCTAAGAATAATCTTATGTACACACCGACCAGGCTTACTCGGTCCGCTCTCAAGCTCAACAACGAGGGCTTTGCAACTCCCCGGGCTCCCCTTAGCGCGAATAAAGTCAACCTTCAGAGACAAAATACAGTCGCCAGTTTAAATCTTAAGACTACCCCTAATAATAATGTTAGCAGGTCTAAATCCCACTCTCATCTTGTACGAGTCAAAAACCTTCCACCTTTAATTTAAGAACTTAGACTGAGCATTAGTGTATACGTCTTTATATATCTCGAACTGGATATTGTTTGAAACTCACACGGGCATATACAGATGTATGTACTAAGCCTTACGATAATGTTAGTTATGGTTTTGTTAAAGGAACCAATGTATAATTATAGACATTATTTCAGATTTTTTAATGCAATCTTATTTTTTTAAGTGTGTTGATTGCTTGACTAAGGTTTTGTGACATTTAAGTGGTTTTCTCGTTGGTAATATATTTTTGCTTCATGTATATTTGAATCTCTTTAATTAAGTGCTCAGTACGGCATTCTTTAAGATATATTATGTTTGTCTATAGATATGATTGATATATTATATTATTTTAATTGATAAATAGTTTTGTAAGTCATTTTCAGTTCTTAGAATCATTTTTAGTTCTTGTTGCATTGGAATACCTAACATTGTTTTTAGTATAGTTATAGTTACTAACTAATTTTTTTGGCACTTTATTGATCAAATACTTTGAGATTCTACAGTTTTGATACTAGATAATATTATTGATCGTTTCCATAAATGTACTTTAGGGTACATTTTCAGTAAAGGCAGCTTATTTAAAATACTTCCAAAAAACTTGGATATCCCGCAAAAGCGTACTTAATTTTTATCAGTATTTTGAAAGTTATGCATTTCCTCTTAAGTTCTCTCGTATTATAAATGGATGTCATTTTATTTAAAGCATTGTACAATATTTTAAATAATTTTAAAATGTAAATTATGGTTGTAATATATTTGCATAGTTTAAAAATATAATTGTTTTATTTCCATGACCAACTAGTTTTAAAAAAGGGTCAACAACAATTGAAAAATATTTCTGGTGTTAATTTTAGTCACTATTATTTGCACGATATATTGATAAAATGTCGATATATTTTGATTACGAAATTGGTGAAACGGGATACAGGTTTCGGAGAGCTGTAGAAGGCGATAGACATGATATAGAACTTATTTTGACTGTTTCTCACACGCAATCGCTGTTTGGCGATACGAATATCGGCGCGTTGATGTGAATATAATATTTGTACTAATACATAAGTTTGTATATTGACTACGGTGCCTCGACGAAAACAGAAAATGGTATCGATTACAGAGTTAGGGAACACGTGGATAAAGTCTGCAGTGAATTGGACGTACGAATCGTATTATAGTGTAAAGATTAAAAAATGTGTGTGTAATCTAAATATGCGAATCATAGGAAGTGGAGTGCCGGGAGGGGAAACCTGAACGAACGCACTGCATGAATGTGGAGTGATTATGAAATAGGTGGCTGGTAGATATTCAATGATTATGGAGAAGTGACTGCTATAATTGGTCGATTATGTAGATCTCGCTGCTGGTAGCATCAGGTAGCGTAGGTCCCGTTTGCATTCGAGACTTTTATCTTAGTGGCTGGGGTTCGCTTCTTTTGTTAGGCTTATACTCCCTACTCCGATAGGAGAATCTTCGGAGCCAAGCCAACCTCATCTCTTATTCTCTCTCCATACACCCCAGTAATAGTAGCGGTTGGTAGCGTTAATTGTTTGTGGAGCAGGGTTGCTGGTTGCGTTGAGTAATTATGAGAGACGGCTGGCAGTGTTAGTGAAAGAAGAGTGCTCTGTGTCGACACGAGCTAGTGCTGCTATAGCGAGGGCCACCATTGCTAGTCTGTTCCTATTTTATGTTGCAATCTTACTATATTTTTATGTGTCTCGACTGTGGGCCGTAATTGAGCGCTACCGAACAGACCTAAAATTCAGTAGTATTGATATACTGCTTGGTCATGTTTGTAACGTACCAAACATTAGATTCTCGTTCGTAATATCACTTGTACACAAATGTAATGTAACTTATGAACAGCGTAGACTTCAAAAGAACTTTTTCAGTGAACTGACAGTTCTTTCAATATGTATGATAAACGAGGAGAACCGAGTAGTTGGATTTTTAGCGCTCTCAGACCATCCTAATGTGAGTAGCGTGGATCCAGCCGACTGGGAATATTGGATACGTAATTTATATCAGTGAGTAAGATACTTTTATTATATTTATATACAAATATTCATGCACATGTTGTTTTTGATAGGGAATGTGAGGCTGGGATTTCATTGTAGAGTTAAAGCGTTCACACATTATGTCGCAGCGGCAGCGTTCTTGACTTGCCTTCTACCGGTCCGGTACATAGGACTCACCGTCGCCATCACGGTGTCGTATGCCACCACCGCGGCATAATGTGTGAATGTTCTTACACGGAACACTGGCCAATCGCTATTGTGGATGTCAAGTAAGCTAAGGGTGTGCTTGACCAATTGACCTCAACCATTGATGCAACTGTTGTTGTTCTCTCTAGCATCTAATAAATAGCATCCCAGAGAGGAAACAATATTTCAAACAGGAACGAATCGTTGTCGATCGTATCGATACAAATCGTTGTCGTTGAAATATTTTTCTTTAATTGCAGGAAATACTTCAATTCTCGTAACACACTGTTTGTTCAATTCATGTGTTGCAAAGATACTGTTACAGATATTTTCCTGGAGGAGGCCCTCATATCTGTGTTTTTTAACGATTGCTACCTATTACATATAGTATTCGTCGTGCCTGTGTTTTGTCCAGAAGGTAAGATATCTTTTTTTTTACGTGCGGAAATCCCTTCGGATATCCCCCCACCGTCCAGCGGGGGTGGTTATGTCGGGCATGAACCGACTAAAACCGCACGGTATCCTCCCCAAGTGTCCGTTGCCGGGCACCCCGGGTAAGCCCACGAAAGGATAACCCCAGGGTTACCGGCGGACTTTGGCCGCCACCGCGGCCTCGCCTGGTGGGGAAGGTAAGATATCTAATATAAATATTAGGCATTCATATTATACCTAAAATACCTAGTTGCAACATGGCAATCTCGTATGAATAATATATTACATAATAAAATAATTGAGAAAAAAACTTTTTAAAAACAAGCTTTTATTTTAAAAAATCAGTTGTATCTACTAAAACGAAAATAATAATTTCACAAGCTTGTATCGCGCTAGTTTTTTCTCTATGTTGTAATTGCGAAACAAGCTTTTGAAATCAGCACAAGCTTGCATAAAATTATTATTTTGTTTTAGTGCAACTGATTATTAAAAAGTTTTTTATTAATTATTTTATTTTCAACTTTTTAGTTTTAGTAATATCATGTAGCACCAGAGTACCTACTAACCCAGACCAGCAAAAGTAGCTCAACACAACAAGTCCATCTTGTTTAATTCCAGACCACCTACTGTCTCCATCTCAAAACAAATGAGCCCAAATTCGATAGGTTTATCTTGTTTAGTTTAGGAGTTCCTATTGCGACCTTCCTACTTCAACATAAGACCCTGAATACTAGGTATGTCAGATCAGAGAGTTGTTCAAGACAAAACGAATGAGCCCAGAGTCGATAGGTTTATCTAGTTCAGCTTGGGAGTTTTTTATGGCCACTTACCTACTATATCAGCAGACCAGCTACATGGTACCATATTAATGCATTGTCATCCAAATTAAACATTTACATTCTGTACATTATGTGTTTACATTATGGATGCAATATGTAATCTCAATCGGTTGAGGATAGGTGCTTCAAAATTCAGTTGCAAGATTGATTTGACCCGCACTAACATACATAATATACATACATACATACAGAGCACGTTAAAAACTTTTTAAAAGGTAAGCATAGCGGGTACTACTTATACCAAGTCTTGCGAAGGACATCTAATTATAATGCTTACAGTTTTCCTAAATCTTTCAAGGCTCTTTACTTCAGCGTGATCTCACTAAGATATCAAGGGCCTAATTCAACTTCACTTGCAAGCAGATACCTGCTACTGCCGATTGATAGACTTTCCGCTCTTGGGGTCAGATGGCAGTACATACTACTACTACAGACTCCAAAGTGCAAGCTTTGGATGCAACCGGGTGAACCGGGATAGAAGCTCAGATGATGAATGAATTTTCCCAAACACTTGTAGATAATGCCTTGGTAGCGCAAAGGTAGCAAGTGCGGTTTGCCACCTATTCAAATCTTGGGTCGGGCAAAACATTGTAGTTCTCTATTGGAAAATTCTTATGGAGCCTAAAAAAAAAGTCCTCGGTTTGCATGGGACGGGGTTTGCCCACTACCTGGGATACTTGAGAATGGGTCGGTTCTTGTAACCATACCAGAACATTGTTTTCGGTGTGGTTAAACCTTCATATAACAGGTTGCGCCACTCGTCTGCGAAAGAAAGATATTTTTCTGTTAGAACAAAAAATCAACCCTCACGACCGTAAGTCCGATATTTTATTTCTTGTAGCATTATTATTAAGACACGGAGTGTTTAAAAAACGCAACTGCTACAAGTTTCTACCCAGAGGAGTAGGCGCAGAGGATAGGATTGGTAATTACTTGATTACAGCAGGCAGACAAGACTTTTGTCCAAAATTGAAGATGCGTCGAGCAGTGTGAGTGAGCAACTTAACTGTAGTACCTACTTACTTCTTAGTCGCATTAGAGAAAAGACCCCTGGACATATCGTAGTGAGTGATGGACGGATGTAGGTAAAAGAATACACAGAAGGTAAGCTTTTGATTTGGCACGCCACGTTGTCGGGAGGAAGAGTGAGGTCAGCGGTACACTCGACGAAAATGCCGTAGTTGACATACATGTTATTGCGTATCAGCATATAAATGATGACTAATAATGAGAACACTGCGCGGATGATCCGTCGCTTCGTCGCGTCGTCATTTATCTCTCTCTCTCTTGACTTAGCCATTATCCCATTATTTGGGGTCGGCTCTCTTAGTTTTTCTTCGCCAGGATGACGACCCGTGCAAACGTTTTCTTAGCCCCATGCTTTACGCTCCTCATCCCGCGCGAACCATGAGGGTGTCACGCATGAATTTGCCAAGCTATAACGATCTGACGATGGATTCTCTCTGATGTGATAATTTATTTTTTATTATAGAGAAGAAGACAACGATGACGTCGTAGAAATATTAGACAGAACTAACAAGCGTATGAAAGAGTTATATGGAATGTATTATATTAGTGAATTAATCGGACGCCACCCAGAAAGTCAAAGAAAGATTCTTGTTGGCGATGTAAGTATTCATGTTTGCTTTAAATATATGGATGACGCTCTACGCTGGATCGTTTACACAGCATTACTTTATAGTAACACTTCGGTTTCAAAACGCGTGATTTCGAAAAAACGTAAACATGCTTTGATACTCCCCATATTCCATATGATTTTTCAATATACAACCTATTACTTACCTTAATTTTTCTTTTTTATATTAATAACATGAATCAGGCCTCTGGATGTTGACTTGCCCGATTCATATTTACGACCTTAGTAGGTACCTTTTTTTTTTTTTTTATCGTGCGTATTCCCTTCGGATACCCCCCCGCGTGCCAGCGGGGGCGGTTATGTCGGGCTTAAACCGACTAAAACCGCACGCCGTCTCGGGTCTACAGACGTCGGGGTGTAATGTTGCCCATAGAGATATCCCTCGCACCCCGACTGACCCTAGGCCATCTCCGGATTCGAGATGGCCCCCTCGGGTTTGGGAACCACGGTGTCCCCGTCTTGCCCCGGTTTGGGGGAGATGCGCTAGTCGCCCCACCGTCCCGGCCTGCTTCTGCTGGGGTGACAGGCGGCCTCACCTGTCACCCCCAGGCCTGCGCTCATGGAGGACGGAGGTCGTTAAGCGACCTCCGGCGCCACCTTAGTAGGCACCTATTAATATTAAAGAAATATTCCAGATCCAAGGACGAGCAGTATCTGTTATGTGTCTAAATACAGAGATAAATTATAGAAACCTTCAGGAGATATACGAATTGAAACCATTCAATTATCTAAGTGCGGCTTCGCCTCTTGAAAAGGAGCAACACAAAAGAGCAAACGAACTACTAACTATTTTTGGGTATGCTAGTGCCACCATTTTGTTTAAAGAATCACAACGTCAACGCACAACTGCACCCACACAGGGCCCTACACCTTCAGGGCCTATGTCAGCCTCACTTGCTAGTCGGTGCACCTATTAAATAACAGACGAGGTTCTGGCGCACGCTTTTCACTTGAGGCCTAACTCCAACGGACCTTGCTCTCGTAAAAGTCAGCAAACTGAATACAAATAATAAGCGGTCCCCGGGTTCCGAAGTTTAAACTTTGCCCGCAACCGAGAAATCGCTAGAAGAAAGATAATGACTCATAACGGTCTTGGCTGATGCTCCTTGATAGCATGTGGTAATGATCGATGAATTACGCTTATTTTGGTCGGTTGGTGTGCTCTTAGTATGGGCTTAGTCTGAATAATTAATATTATTTAATATTAACTTAATATGATAGAGCTTAATCTTCTAATAGATAGAATCTAGAAAAGCAAACGGCTGCAGTTGAAAAACAGCGCTGCAGATGGTAATTATACCTATCTGTAGCATTAGCTGAACTGTGACCATTTAAACGCACACCCCACACGGATACATATTGTGAGGTTTGTTTTGTTGTGTTTTTTTTTATTATATTTTATTTATTGTATTGTGTTATTATACCTACTTAGTTGTGTGTTGTGTGTTTGAGAAATGTATTTTCTTTCTTTCTTTCTTTCTTTGAAGTTTTTAGTCATTTAAACATTGTCTTCATTAATTACAGCGATCCAATATTGAAAGGAAAATGGCATCCATATGAAAATATTCATAAGGAAGTCCATTCTTATCACAGTCTCGGCGTAAGTATGTGACCTTAATATTGTCCCAATAAGTATGACTATGAATGACGCCTGTATAACTAATTCAACCCTCGGATGAAACCGGTTACAACGCTTAGATGACGATGAGGGTTGAACTACTCCAGAAGCACCAAATCGCACTTACCTGTACTGTCCTTTTCTGTCACTCAAAACCGTCATTTTCACAGCGGGAGAGCCATCGGGCGCGAAGGAATCGAAGAGGCACTCGACTCCCGGTCTCTTACGTCATCATCCTAATAGCGATTCTCAGTTGCAGACAAAGTTTTCACCTTACAGCCAGGAGTCCGCTTATTGTTATAGATAGGTATGTCGGATTTTCTGGTAGCGACAACTGTCTGACCTCCCAACCCTGAGAGAAAAGCCTGCGCCAAAGCCCCGTCCGTTGTTTAGCAGGTGTACCAACTAGCAGGTGAGGTTGGCTTGGACCACAAAGGTGTTGGTCCAGCCAACCTCGCTCTCTAATGATGATGACTTGTAGGTACAGTACGGCATTTAATTTGGAACGTCTGGAAATGAGTGAGAGTCAGACTAAGATCAACTCGCTTCTATTTTGTAGAACTTTATTTATTGAGCTGAGCAAGCTAAGCGAGCGAAGCTCTTATATCCAGCATTGCCTTTTGTTGATGGCTGAACTCCGTAACCACTCGCGCGATCTTGATCAAATTTACCTCGGTGATAGTGTGGACACTGAGGAGTGTTTTGAAGCGAGATGGTTCATGCCCGATGTACCATTGAGGAATAATCACCGAAAAACAGTTTCACGAGCGCGCGGCCTTAGCTAAGCGCGCGGCCTTAGCTAAGCGCGCGACCATATAGTAATAGATGTCTTATTTTCAAGTAGGTAAGAGTCGGCTCAATTTACTTCAGTCGCACCCTGCACTGAATTCCTAGTGCTTATTTATACCAAAATAATAAGAGCGATAGTTATACTTAATTCCCATTATTTTAAGGTTTCTGAGGAGATTGCTCCTAGAAGCCACAGCAGTCGCATGATGCCAAAGAAATTTAGCAAGGTGAACTTCCAGAGAAAAACAAAGCCACGTTCCATGATACAAAGCTTAGATCATATTATAGTGAAAGAACACGATTCTGATGATTTAAGTGAAAAAATATATTCGCCGACTGTATCGCATGGAACATTATATTCGGTGATCAATATGCTGGACGGCGATCCATTTGATTACGACATCGTGAACATCGATCAAAAATGGCTGAAAGAATCTTCTGAAATTCGGTATGTACAATAAAATAACTTTATAAACATAAATAATACATACTGCTATTAATTTTTTTTTAAATATTACTAACCGAAATTACTAGTATTTCCCCTAACCTCTCCAGCTAAGCTAAATTGCTTGTGTTAGGAGTAAGTTTACGTCTGTAGTGTAATGGCCAGGATTCGAACCTCTCGATGGTAAGGCTGACTTATTAACCACTAAACTACCGAGCTACCGACGCTGCAATTGTTATAGATATCTCTAGGTTATGTGATTCTGTAGCAAGATAAAAATTAAATAAGTATACCTACTCTGACATAGAAACGTGTATTCTATTAACTTACCTTTCAATTCAGGCCACTGAATTCAGTTTGCTCAATGAAGAAACCCTTGCTTAAATTGAAGAAAAGCCTTAAAAGTAAGTATGTTTGCATGTTAATATATAAACAAAAAATATAGTTATATCGCCGCCTCCGAATACCTACTAAAATGATAACATGCTATTACAATAGTCTTAGGGTTATTCTATTTGGAGTCTACGGTGCCCAATACATGTTCCCATTTTTCTGCGAATTTACAGCTATTAGTCATAAAGTTATAAAATAATGCAAACTTAATCGCAACATTTTCAAGTCAACAAGGCTTCTTAAAAAAATATGAAGTTAGTGAAACAGTGCATTATTAATGATAGGACAAAATCTTTTGCAAAAATATTCCCGGAAAACAAATAAGCGAAATAATTGTAAACGTCTACTGTCCTTTCGTTCTCCTAACAATGACTGGGGCTGTCTGGGACCCCACCAAGCTCCTCCAGGCCAAACCAACCTCATCTGCAAGCTGGTACACCTGCTAATTGATGGATAAGGTTCTGGCGCAGCTTTCCTATTGGGGTTGGGAGGTCACGTAGTCACTCACATAAAAACCGTATCAGCCAAATCTAAAGGAGAAGGATTAAGCAGACTTCTGGTTTCGGATGCAACCGGGAACCGCAATACGATGATGATGACTTAACTAATTACATCAAGCAGTTTACACATTATTAGACGAGGCCAAAAATGACAAAGAAGAAAACTGAGAAAGCATTAACATGACCACGTTAAATGTCTAGCCAAACAAAAAACATCGTCCTGCATATTCAGTTATTCTCTACGTAAAAGTCCCATTCCACAAGGACAGATTCAGCCAAATAACATCGTTCAGAACTGCTCAATATATCTAAAATGTCACCACATTAAGCTTTAGACTGCCGTTTTCAAACACCACGTCTTCACATGTCACACCAATCTGTTTCTCTCCGCGTCCAGCAGTGCGATATCATCAGCATATATGAACAACCATGGAGTCTGCTCATATGAGTTTCTGAAGCTGTCCGATAAAAAGTCTAATACTACGCTAAACAGAAAGGAACTAAGGACGGATCCTTGGTGTACCCCGTAGGTGATGGGGAAAGGTTTCATGTTGTCACGGAATCGCAATTATGGTGTATGCCTCAATTGATGTCAGTATAATTATGATTCTGTGACACCTTTAGACCGCATTGCTCACCAGATGATCGCGCGCGGAATATATTCGAAGGCCTTTTGCATGTCCAGAAAAAGGCATTGCGGAGGCGTATTCTTCGTCCTTTACTTCTCTTGGTTCCGTGACCGGGGCGAAACCCATATTGACACTTCGAAGGTATACACTCCTGTCGGATCCGTAAGTCAATTATCCTCTCGTAGAGCCTCGTGGCACAACATTTATACCGCAATAGTATCCACACTCCTGGACCGTCCCCTACCTTTAAAGAATAGAATAATCATACACAGTCTCTATTGGCTTGGGATCTTACTGGTGAGGATGCAGTATACGTGGTTAGTAAGAATACTCACTTTTAAACTTTCGCGTTCCATGATATATAACATTGTTAACGGGAATTAATGCAATCATGGTATAGGTAAAAAGATACCTTTGGATTGCCTGATGTTTCGGCCAGGTTACACTGGCCGTGGTCACAGGCTGACTGGCTCAGTGGTCAGGTAATCCAAAGGTATGGTACCGCGATGGTAAGAATGCCCACACCACGGGGAGCCATCGCCATCCAGGCCTCAATTCTATCGGGGCTGGAAGCTTTCCGATTTACGATGAAGAACAATCTGGACTTCTGCAGGTGTTATCGGTGGCGGTATTTGATTTTGGGGGAGAGCCGGTTATTTTTGATGAAATACCAAGAATTTGCTATTACCTTATTATTCTCCGGGGGCGATATAATAATTTTTAACTAAGGTACTGAACTAATTGTAATGAATGCGGTGTCAATCGATATACTATCATGCGCTGGCTGTAATAGGCTGTAATAGGATAATATGAAAATGCTACGTTGGTCAGGCGGAGTCACAGGAAATGAGAAAAGTTAGAAATGAATGAACAGGACAAACTTCGCGAAAACCGTTTGCGCTGGTATGGCCACGTGATGAGGCCAAATGATGACCATGTGATAAAGAAAGTGATGACGATTGAAGGAGAAAAAAGAGGCCGTTGACCACTACCAATGACTTGGTTATGTACCATAAAGAAGGATAGGAAATGTACAAATACAAAAGAAGAGACAACCTGCAACCGCACGGTGTGGCGCAATAGTTCTTGGAGAGCTGACCCTAATAAAATGGGATAATAACTAGGACAAAGAAGAAGAGAGAGTCAAAACAGCAAGTGGAAACTTGTATGAAATGCTCAACTATGACGTCATAGTTTTTCGTTTCAAATTTAATGTTTGCTTTAATAATAAAAAAAATAAGTAAAGTGGGGCGGAATAACATTAAACATAATATTGTAAGTTCTTTCAATGGCCTTTTTTTCAGTTTACACTATTAACCTATTACTATATATCTTTAGTTGTTAATGTTGCTATAAATATTTATTTAAGGGCCAAAACAACGTAATAAAAAAGTTTTCATATTAGATACCAAGTCTTCTTCAACTCACCACGGCGCTCAGAATTCGTTTATGATAGAATTGTTCGCACTCCGTGATGATATTGATGAGAGGTATGTCAACAAGTTATTACCTAATAAATCAAGAATAATCTATACTCTACTGAATTTGATTATTATATTAATATTATTCTTTACATAAATAATATAGTATAATATATTTGGCTTTAGCTCTTGACGAGGGTGGAGCGAAATTGTGTTTCAGCGCCTTTTGTTCGATATTTTTTTGATTTTTACTGAGAAGTTAGTGGAATTAGGTAAATAATATGCCAAAGTTCCACTAGGACTAGGTATCCGTCTTTTCCACGGTGGACAGGGGGCAGCAGTTGTCGGCTGCCCTATCGCGGCGGCCCAAAAGGTCGCTGACGGGCGGAGCCTCCTGGTAGGAGGCTTCCTGAGGGCGCAGGTACGGCTCCTGCAGGCCCGACCGGCTAGGTGCTTTAGGTGCCTGTCGGTGGGCCATGTGGGGGTGCACTGCACGGCGGAAGTGACGGCGGGTGACCGTTGCTTCCGCTGTGGCCAACCCGGTCACAAGGCCGGCACGTGCGATGCCCCGCTGCACTGTTTTAGGTGTGCAGCGGGAGGCAAGCCGGCCGACCACAGGGTTGGAAGCAAGGCCTGCGTCGGAGGGGAGCCGAAGCCGGGAGGCTGGCCTTCCGCCTCCAGTTCACAGCGGGATGCGGAGATGGGGGTTCCATAATGGATCCTCAACTCCGCATCCTGCAGGTGAACGTTGGCCACGGTGCCCATGCTCAGGACCTTCTGCGCCAGAGCATGGCACAGTGGGCCATAAATGTCGCCGCTGTCGCCGACCCATACACCCACCGGTTCCTCGGGCCTACCTGGGAAACCGCGCTGGATGGGTCGGCGGCACTGGTGCACAACCCTGCCGCTGGCAGCCCCCCTCTTGCCGTCGTTGCAAGGGGACCCGGCTGCGTGGCGGCAGCGGTTGGCGACATAGCGGTCGTGGCCGCTTATATCACGCCGAACCGAGACCAAGCTGCATATGAGCAATGGCTCCGTCAGCTGGCCGTCGTCGTCAATGCCTGCCAGCCCCGTCCGGTCCTTGTGCTCGGGGACTACAACGCCTGGTCGTATGCCTGGGGTTCCCGACACGAAAGGGGCGCGACGGGGCATAGAGGCAGGGCACTGGTGGACTGGGCCGCACGACTCGGCCTAGTCCTCCTAAATCGGGGAGCCGTGGACACGTTCGTGACCTCGAGGGGTAGCTCCATCGAGGACCTATCGTTCGCGAGCCCCTCGTTGGCGCGACGTGTTCAGGGCTGGCGCGTCGTTTTGGGGGAGGACACAAGTTCGGACCACCGATACATTCGGTTTGACGTGTCCCCCCCTGCGAGAGACGCGCCGGCTGCACCGGCTCCACCCGAGCCACGTTGGGCGCTTAAGCGACTTGATCGGGA
Organism: Cybosia mesomella; assembly: GCA_946251805.1. Classification (NCBI taxonomy): domain Eukaryota; kingdom Metazoa; phylum Arthropoda; class Insecta; order Lepidoptera; family Erebidae; genus Cybosia; species Cybosia mesomella. Next base: position 20,585,101 of record OX276402.1, on the reverse strand, counting down.
GCTCCTCCTGGAAGCCGCCATCGTACAGGCCTGGGCCCCTGCGCCGGACAGGCCTGTCAGCATAGACGATGAGGCGGAGTGGTTCCGGGAGGCCATGACCCGTGTCTGTGACGCGGCGATGCCTAGGGCTCCGCCCTATAATCCGAGGGGTCAGGTCTACTGGTGGTCGTCGGAGATCGCGCAGCTCAGACGGGCCTGCGTGATCACGCACCGCCGGTGGGCCCGATTCCGTAGGAGGCGTCGCCGCCCCGCAGATGCGGAGGCCCGAGAGGCGGAGTTGTACGAGGGATACAGGGAGGCCAGACGAGCCCTCCGAGCGGAGATAAGGCGTTCCAAACGGGACGCCTTCCGCGAGCTGCTGGAGACGCTGGAGCGGGACCCTTGGGGGCGGCCCTACCGGATGGTAAAGCTGCGCCCCAAGGCCCCGCCGTTAACCCGGTGTCTCCAGCTGGATCTGCTCGGAGGAGTTGTTGGCTCCCTGTTCCCAGCGCGGGCGGTGGAACATGTTCCACCGCAGATGACTCCGCCTCGGTTGCGCATGGCGCCCGACGTGGAAGACGACGACGTGCCCGAGGTCACTTGGGTAGAACTAGAGCTGGCGGTGAGAAGGCTAAGAGCCAAACACACCGCCCCGGGACCCGACGGCATTCCAGGCCGAGCGTGGGTCCTAGCTCTAGTCGACGACGCTCTCGAGCCCCGACTGAGAGGGCTTCTCAGCGCATGTTTGGAGCGGGGCCAGTTTCCGAAATTGTGGAAGACGGGGAAACTGGTCCTCATCCGAAAGGAGGGGCGCCCGGCGGACTCGCCGTCCGCCTACCGGCCCATAGTGTTGCTCGACGAGGTGTGCAAGCTCTTGGAAAGAGTAATTGCGAAGCGCCTCGTCGAGCACCTCTCAAGAGTGGGGCCGGACCTGGCGGATGGCCAATATGGCTTCCGCCAGAGGCGCTCCACCGTGGATGCCATCATGCGCGTGAGGGCTCTGGCGGAGGATGCAGTAGCCCGGGGTGAGGTGATGTTGGCGGTGTCCCTGGACATCGCCAACGCGTTCAACACCTTGCCCTGGAGTTGCATTAGGGAGGCGCTCGTGTAACACGAAGTGCCTCTCTACCTCCGCCGCATAGTCGGGGCGTATTTGACGGAGAGAGCCGTCATCTACCCAATCGTGACCGGTCTCGGTCGGCGTGAAATGTCGTGCGGTGTTCCACAGGGATCGGTCCTGGGGCCGCTCCTGTTGAACACCGTGGTTCCCAAACCCGAGGGGGCCATCTCGAAACCGGAGATGGCCCAGGGTCAGTCGGGGTGCGAGGGATATGCTCTATGGGCAACCTTACACCCCGGCGTCTGTAGACCCGAGACGGCGTGCGGTTTTAGTCGGTTCAAGCCCGACATAACCGCCCCCGCTGGCACGCGGGGGGGTATCCGAAGGGATTTCCGCACGATAAAAAAAAAAAAAAAAAAAGGTATCCGTCTTTTAGGGTGCTTGGTTGGGGACCTCCACGCGGTGCACCCTGGGCAACGGAGACGGCAGCCCCTCTCTACTAGGGTGGGAGAGACGCTGCCGCCTACGGCCAACTCCGACCAAGGCGAGGACGGCCCTGTTGAGGGCTGTTCGGAAGCTTTCCACGTGTCCCTCTGATTAGCAGATGGCACAGTGGAGAGCAAGTAAGGGGGCCATCTCGAAACCGGAGATAGCCCTGGGTCAGTCGGGGTGCGAGGGATATGCTCTATGGGTAACCTTACACCCCGGCGCCTTAAGACCCGAGACGGCGTGCGGTTTTCGTGCAAGCCCGACATAACCGCCCCCGCTGTTCGGCGGGGGGGTATCCGATGGGATTTCCGCACGAAAAAAAAAAGAAAAAAAGGTATCCGTCTTTTGAATAGGCGTGAAAGTCCGGCTAACATCGGCTTGCTTTGATTTTATAGAGCGTTCTCTCTATTGCTCTTTTGAATAACAATTTGAAACCTTCATAGAACAGTTAAACTCGTTTGTATTATGAAATATGAAACCTATAACTTCTCTAAGAAGACTTAACTCTAAGAAGATATTAAGCCGTGGATATGCGCTTTGCGATAGAAAACCGAAGTAAACTGATCTTAGCCGAACTCTCACTCTTTTTCCTGATGTGCCAAATTAAAAACCGGGCGCAGTATCTACTTGTGTCTCCGCTGTTTATTTAAGAGAGACCGATTTTAATTTGCTATAATTTATTCCGACTCAAATGAAAATGTTCTGAACGTAATTTTTTTTTCAATTCTTTCAGGCACGCTTTCGATATGTTAGAAGCAGCGTTTGCTTTTATGAAGGACTTTGATTACTGTATTATTCGTATTCCATCTTCTGAAAATTTCAGTCAAGTAAATTTTCCGTTGCTACAGCATTTTTGCGTGAGTTTTTTATCTACCTATTGGATTTGTTCCAAATTCTGTTACACACGTACGCCACAGATTCTTTTTTCATCATCTGAACGCCGATCCTAGTTCCATCCAAAGTTTTTACACATTTTAGAGCCATGGGTCCACTTTCTTATTCTTCCACAATTTGATTAAATTGACTTTCACGCGGGCACCCCTAGAGCAATACCTACACCACAGCCTCGTTCATCAATCAGTAGGTTTACCAGATTACAGTCGTGGTTAAATTATAGGGGCCCTATTGATCCTTTTGTGTAGTATGTATATTTTGTTTTACATTTTTAGTATGTACCGATAAAAAACCAGGTGTGCTGCGATTATGCACTATATGTGGCTCATAGAAGTTCAGTTTTGGGGTAAGAATGTATTTTATATATGGAAACCATCATGTAGGTACCATAACCAAACTACTCATATCGAGCACGCTGTCATAATTTTCCTGCCTATCACGATTTTCATTCAGTTAATTAGTATGTTTCTATCTTATTTACAAAATTTAAAGTGAAGGCATACCTATCTAAATACATACTAATTTTAGATTATTGTTGTGCTTCATTTTGGGTTTCGAAAAGTTATGCCTATGCAATATACTTTTTTATATTTGGTCTGATATTTGACTGCTTTTAACATGATGGCAAGGAGCTAGGGTAAAGTACAGAAGATAAAGGCCACCATTGTAGATGCTAAGCATCCCAGTTCTTTATAGTACGATAAAGACAGGAGGTTTCGAACGGTTTGTACCATATGAGGGTGATACCACTGTCCAGTTACGTGTTGTCCTCCTAGAAAACTAAGTATTACGAGTATTAGTTACTATTTTGCTTTTCTGATACTTTTTGTGACTGCCCTAGAAAACTCAGAGTACGTGAAGCAGAAATAGTCGACATACCTCATATAGCGAAACTTTTATATCCATTGGAAGCAAAGGAAACCATGAGTGCTGTGGAAAGTATGGTATTTAATAACCAAGAAAACAAGGCATATGTGTTCACCAGCGGAACGTCTGTAGTTGGCATTGGAATATTGGAGTATGGCTTTTAAAGTCTAAGGCCCTACACAGTGCGACGTGGATTCACCGTAGTCGGATGGGCAGACACTGTCGCTCGCGGATGAATTGTGTTCAGAGCATACAGAATTGAAATAATCATGGATTTCTGTCCGCGAACGGATACCTTTCTGCGACACGGAGAGCCTGTGTTGCGACTTCAACGCGAATTGACCGCACTATATAAGTTTAATACATATTTTAAACCTGCTGTGGACGTCCGTGCAAGGTCATCCACGTCGCTCTGATTAGGTTGTAACGATAATATTCTCAGTCCATTGAGTAAAGTTGAATTTGACAAAATTGTCTGTCTTCTAGACTTCCACAAGAAGTTGATTTTCTACGAGCTCGCTTCAATTTAGATGCTTACCAAATTCATAAATACCACTACGAATGCCATGGAATTGAAGCTGGGTTTGCAAATATAAGAACAACAATAGTTTATCCCATTTTCGAACAACATTATAGATTTTTTGCGAGAGAACTTATGAGGCTGTCTGGATATAGCACCTTGATGTATGTTACAGCTTATAGAAATAAATGGGTAAGTGGAAAATGCTTTTATATGAGTATCTATTAGAACGGGTGTACGGAACTAAAAAGTGAGTTATGGTTGATTCTCCTTAGTAGGGGGAGTCCCGCAGGCTCGGAAGGGTCCTAAAACCGGACATGATTAAAATAGGTGCAAGTAGCGCGCCAATTTCTTACTTGTATCGCGGTTAGAAAGTTCCGAGTGAAAAACGAGGGGTGACGCTCGTTCGTAGTGGAGATTAGCGCAGAGTTAGAAACAAGTTGAATTCCTGAGACGAGCTCAGCCGAATACAAGGGATTTTCGATTATGCGTTTTTTTTTTTTGCGACTTTTTGCGATTTTTTTTAAATCTTGCAATGGTTCACCCCAGCACGAATCTATTACCGAAAACAGCAACTCGATAGCTCATCTCCTTCATACCCAAAACCGTGACAGAAAATTGGCAACGACGACGACGTCGACGACAACTCCTTAGCAATAGGGCTTTTCTAAAGAAAATCCCTAAAAATGTGACCGAAATAATTTTTGGGGCAAATTTTCCCCTAAATATGTATCTTTGCCATTTATTTGTACTGCAAATGAGTGGATATTAGACAGGTATTTTATGATTAAAGTATATGATGCTATCATTGTCTCCTACCCAAAATTACATTCATAGAGAAAGTCAATTGAGTTTATAATTTTATGTAGGTGCAAGAGAAATATTCTAGATAGTACAGATTATTTAAATTTACAGACTGTGTACAAAGGGAACGCAATAGTGGCTTCAATGGTTCCTCTACTGCCAAGAACTGTTGAAATAGATAGTGAGGCAGTGCCTGAACTAAAAAGGATAGCTGCTATGTCCAATGCTATGTTCGTATACCCATTCATTATAATAATTGCCGTAAGTTATAGGTACTTCTATTGAATAAATCAATGCATATCTTAAGGGATCTATGTTCAATTTTGACCGATATGGTGTATTAATTCGGCAATGCTCTTTTATGAATGGATGTTGCTGTTACTAGAGATTTTTTTTATTAATTACAGAGCACCATTCAGCGCCTGGTTTATCAACACGAAATTCACGAGCTTGTCTAAAGTCACCATCACTACACGGATCGTTATTATAGGCGCTTCAAGAACTGCTCTTGGATTTTTGAAGGCTCTTTTATTTGAGTAAGTGGTGTGACATATTTAGCATACATTCTTAAACCATGTTTTTGACAACAATATTTTATCGACTAAACCTGTCCTCAATTATGTTATGGATAAACCCGAACCAATATTCTTCGATGTTCTCATTGCCTTTGTTGCAAATATACACGAATACAGTAATCTTACAAAACATCGATCGAGACGAGTAATCTTTAAAAAAATTTTTATACCTATCTCAGTAGAGATCACGTGCGCTGAAGATTTTGTATTGTTAAGTTTGAATTAGCTAAGTAAGTATCTACACGAATTCAATTACAATCTGTATAGTACAAAAAATGTGCGCATGTTTCCGTTCTTAAAAATGTATTATGTACGTACCGTTACCCGGCGTTTGAAGACCCGCGGTGTAAGGTTTGCCCATAGAGCATATCCCTCGCACCCCGACTGACCCTGGGCCATCTCCGGTTTCGAGGTCGCCCCCTCGGGTTTGGGAACCACGAATTCCAAAATCATGATACAACGCAGGAATGTTACTTCTTTTAACATATCGTAGCATTTTAAAATTATGTGTAATAGATAATAATAATAGATAATAGCATTATAATTTGTTTATATTTCTTAGCTGCATGTATGATTTAGTGAAGCTGAAACTGTTATGTAAGACACTAGCTACCCTTAACACCCCGTAAGTGATCCCCGCCCTTTCAACCGCGGTCACACTCTGGTCAGTTTGCCAGGAATGCCACGCCAATCAACGGAGGTACCTCTGTAATTTGCATCTGCTACGTTTACACCTTTGCTAATCTTACTATTTATATTGTAATCTATTCAGCCTGTATAGTAATTCTGTATACTTACTGGTAGTGGTATGGGTAAAGGACTGCTGAGACGAGGTCTCGGGTTCGATCCCAGGTATTACCATGGCACACACCAATGACTTTTCGATGCTTTTCGAAGTTATGTGTGTATTTATCGCAGGTTTATAAGTGCCCGGTTAATGGCAATAGGCTCGCCACCTATTACATTGGGACCTAAAACATAAACTGGCGAAACGTGGGTGCTAGCACCTCTGCCTACCCCTTCGGGGATATAGGCGTGAGTTTATGTTATATTATGTTATGTTAGTTAATAAAAATTCATCATATTTCAGCCAATCATCGACGTATATAACATTCACGAACGTAACACTTATATCAACGTATGGTCTACCCTATATGCGACATTCAAAACCTGTAGCCGAGTCTATGTTTCGATACTTCCTTAAACATAGTGAAAAATACTTAAAGAGTGTGCCATATACTTATTATGTTAACGTGATACAAGGAAAAATGGCGGAAATTAATCTGTGAGAAATATATTTATTTTGACCATATATATATTACACTATAATATTACTTGTGTGGTAGAAGATGTAGTTACCAAAATAGAGAAGAGACGCTTTGATGGTTCAGACAAGTAGTGGATTAAAGAAGATTGACGGAATAGATTTATGAAGCGAGGGTGAATGAGGCACCAAGTATGGGTCCACGTAGGCGTACGTATGTCACTACGTTGACCCTTACTCGAGGACATTTTAAAGAAAGACCAGTTCAAGGGTACGCTCAACCGGCGATCATGTGCATTGAAAACAATAATTATGAAAGTAGAAGAAGCGAAAAGTGTATACCAGGATCATAGCAAGTAGTCGTGTGGTCTCTGCCTACCGCATTGGGAAAGAGGCGTGACTATATATGTATGATATTCTAGTGTTGAATCCTTCCTAGTAATATTATAAACGTGTAAGTTTGTAAGGATGCATGTTATACTTTTCACGCAAAAACGGCTGAACGTATCTGGCTGAAATTTGGTACAGGAATACGAGGGTCAAACTGAAAGTTCTTAGAACTGGCCACTTATAAACAATATAATAAAAAAATAATTCTAAAATTTGAAAATAGAACTCTTTGCCAATATTACTGAGTATATATTTCATTCATTTATCATTTGTTTTACGATTTGGCGGCAAATTGAAAATTGTCTGTGTCACGTTAACATGAATTTAACACGAGAAAATTTTCGTGCAATGTTTTTTTATGACTTTCGATGTCATTTAAGTCAACAAGAAAGTTATGATAGACTACGATTGGCCTTTCACGATGAAGCCCCATCTCGTGCGACTGTTTACAACTGGTTTAATGAGTTTAAACGTGGTCGCACTAATCTCACTGATGATTTACGTGAGGGACGGCCTTCTACGGCGACGACTGAAAATAACATCTGTGTTGTGCGGCGTATGATAGAGACTGACAAAAGAGTGACCTATCAGCAGATTCGGACAAGCTTAGGCATCGGTATGAGTCAAGTGCACAAAATCCTCCACGAACATTTAGCGGTCAGGAAGCTTTGCGCCCGGTGGATACCTCATAATTTGACTGAGGCTCAAAAACTCCATCGTGTGGATTGGTGCCGTAAAATGATTGAAAGATTTAACGGAGGTGACTCTAATGCTGTGTTCGACATACTAACAGGTGACGAAAGCTGGATTTACTGTTATGATCCTGAAACCAAAAGACAATCTGCTCAGTGGGTGTTTCCTTTCGAGGAGTTGCCAACTAAAGTGAAGAGAGATCGAAGTGCGGGAAAAAAAATGGTGGCCTCGTTCTTTGGAAGGATAGGTCATTTCGTAACAATTGTGTTAGAGGATCAAAAAACAGTTTCTGCAGAATGGTACACTACCAATTGTTTGCCACTTGTCTTGGAAAAAGTTCGAGAGAAACGACCTCGCAGTAGGATCCTCCTTCACCACGACAACGCCTCGTCGCACACCGCCAAGCGAACGATCGACTATTTGGCGACATCAAACGTTGAATTACTGGGTCACCCGCCGTATAGCCCCGACCTCGCGCCTTGTGATTTTTATTTATTTCCAAAAATTAAAGAAAAACTTAAAGGAAAGCGGTTTATGAATGCTGAAGAAGCGGTGGCTGCGTATCGCGATGCCATTGAAGAGACCCCTAAGGACGAGTGGGCAAAGTGCTTTTCCCAGTGGTTCCATCGCATGCAGCGGTGTATTGACGTGAATGGACAATATTTTGAAAAGATATAATAAAACTAATAACTGGCTAATGTAATCAGTTTTTGATTTTCTAAGAACTTTCAGTTTGACCCTCGTAGATTACAGTACGGAATAACACAAAGGCTACTTTTCATCCTGGGAATTGGTTCCCATGGGTTGCCCGAACGGAATCAGAATTCCACGCGAGTGGAGCCTGCAGTAAAATCTAGTCTATACTATAGGTCATAGATAGGTAGGTACAGTACCCGGCTAACATCAGTAGAGCATGCCTCGGTTTTGTAGAGCGTTGTCTTTATCAGCACAAACATATAAACGGTTGTGAGGAAAAACTTATAAAGCACCGTTTCGGTCAAAATGAGTTATACATATCATTGGGTAGAATATTTGTTTTCTGCGTCGACGGTACAACTTTCCTAGCGATCGGAGTACATTTTTGTCGTTTTAGAAGATTTTCCTTACCAATGCCAGTACTGGCAGCAACTAATTTTAAGCCTCTTCAACGACGTGTTTCTGGTGATTTTGGGATAGAAGTCGGTTAAGAGTCAGATTTTTGAGTTATATTTTAAACTTACAGGAGTTAACTAATAATTTTTTGCTGACTTACTTTTAAGTTACTTTTTCTTAAACGCCAACTATCTTACGATAGAGTAAGCTGAGGTACCTTTTTTTTTTTTTTTTTTTTTTTTTTTGTCGTGCGGAAATCCCTTCGGATACCCCCCCGCCTCCCAGCGGGGGCGGTTATGTCGGGCTTGCACCGACTAAAACCGCACGCCGTCTCGGGTCTTCAGACGCCGGGGTGTAAGGTTACCCATAGAGCATATCCCTCGCACCCCGGCTGACCCTGGGCCATCTCACCACTAACAGCATCGCTCATCCTGTCTCCTCTGAAAGCAGAGGAGTACGGAGAGCGATGTGTTCCCGCCACGTTGGGTATTGGCCGACGATCAATGCCAACCCTATGAAGGGGTGAAGGGGAAGCCATTGACCGCCGCCCAGGGTGTACCGGCCGCTCCGATTCCGTTCCCCCCGGACTGCAGCGGGATCGGGATCGGAGCGACACTCGAGGAGGTTACCCAACACACACCCCAAGCTGAGGTACCTGCTTTATATTTGATAATTTAGATGTTCTTTTCATCATATTATCATCAGACACCAACAACTTCTTAAACTCAACTCAAGTTATGATTTTCTTTTGTAAAATAAAAAAAGCTTTAAAACCATTTCCCACATTTTGCCATTTGGCGCTGCAAAAGTTTTTCCTTTCCACCGTCGATATCACATTTTACAGGCAAGAGAAATTCGTGACGTTAACTAGTGGAAGCTGTTACCACTACGACCTATTATTCCTATTCTTCGGCAAACAATATCAGCATCCAGATTATATGACGCACTTATTGGAAAGAGACCGGAATATGCAGTAAGTGAGCTTACAACGATAAAATCATCATCTTCATTATCATATCAGCCGTAGGAAGTCCACTGCTGAACATACGCCTCCCCCATTAACTTCCATTTTGACCGGTCTGAAGCGGCCTGCATCCACCTAGTCCCTGCGCTCTTTACCAGGTCGTCTGTCCACCTTGCGGGAGGCCTTCCTACGCTGCGCTTGCCGTCACGATAAATATATTATAAGATAAAATATTCTAAGAAATTACGGGTCAATGTTCTTCATCCAAGCGCCTATCCCGGTTGCATCCCAAGCCTGCACTGTGAAATTTCGGGGTTCGCTCTTCCCCTCTCCTTAATTTGGTTTGTTTGGCTTTTACGGGAGCGACAGCCGTCTGACCTCTTACTCCAAAAAGAAAGCCGCGTCCGTCAATTTGGACCTAAAGATGTTGGCGGGATCCCATACACCGTAAGAAATAAATATCTTATAATAACAGTATACTTTAGAAGATTACTGCAAATACAGTAATTGTGTGAAATTTCTAGGAGCAAATCCGTACCAGAATACTTTCGTCTAGATCAGCCAAGGTACAGTGACTTAGAGATGCTGATCACTAGTTTTGAAACTCCTGATAACGTATTTATTATCAACCACACAAGAAAAGCGCACAGATCTTTGGATTACGTCAAAAAATTGTCTTGGGATAGTGACGGTAGGTTAAATTAGCTTTACGAAATCGAAGGAAATTTCCATTATTGATATATTTAAATATTTTAGTTGTTAAGTTGTAAGTAAAATTGCAAGTTATTTAGACTTGGAATTATTTCATTGAAAGTACATAGAACTGTAGTTTTGTATTGGGTATACTATTAAGTCGATACAAATTTTTAGTGAAGATTAAGCAACTAGCTTCGTATTTGTCCAGTTTAACCTTACACTGCTACCACTTTAAATCAATTTGTAATATCTGTAAGATAGTCACAGCGGTTACAAGTATTTTCATGAGTAAAATATTGTTTAATTATTGTTGTACATACGAGCATACAGCAAATTCGTCGTAACAAAACTGCCATGATAATGTACCTATAGAAACTGTGAGTCTACCATGACGTGCCATAAGTGATATTTTCTGTGCGAGAAAGAGAGAGTGAGATGTTGGTGTTGTGTATAGCTCCATCCCTCTTTCTCGTTCGGAAAACAAACAGCACGTCATGGTAGGCCACTGTAGCTACGCAATAAACGATATTCAAACTTAACAGCGGTTTGGTATTCTCAACCACCTAATAAATACCACAACAATTGTACTTTTCAGCAAAAGTTATAGTTTACGGTGCTACAATTCATGCGTACTTATGTATTAATGCACTTTTGACAATCAAAGTCCCTCCAGAGAACATTATTTTCGTCGAGCCATTCCCGTCTGAGGATCCCAAGAAGACGAGAGTGTCTGAATTTTGTAATGAGTATGTTAGTTGATTATTTACTTACCTTCATCATCATCATCATCTTAGCGTTGTTTCCAGTTACATCCGAGACTTTTACCTCGGACCCCAGGGTCCGCTTATGTACTCTTTTGATTTGGCTTATACGACTTTTATGGAAATAACTGCCGTCAGATCTCCCAAACCTGAGGGGGAAGCCTGCGGCAGAGCATCGTCCGTCAATCAGCAGGTGCAGCACCGGCTTGCAGGTGAGCTTGGCTTGGCTTCGTCTTGATTAAACCCCATACACCCGAATTACATAGATTGAAGTTGGAAAACTGATCCAGTCTTAGAATACATTTTTGCATAAGTTAATAGACTTTTAATCAATTACAGGTGGATATCGCAATAAAAGAAGTATTACAAAATTATAAGATAACCGTGTATCGTTCTTGTTATTTCGTAAGTTGGACCACTTCGGATACGGGTAACCTTATCACTAACGTTGAGTTTTTGTCGCACTTCAAATATTTACAATTTAAGTGTTGTGCATTCTTTTACTATGGGAAAAAAGGAATTGACATGAGAGCCTTTGTTGGTATGTGTAGATTTAAACTTACTTAATACCTAACATAAAGTTCCTAGTGGTTTAATTAATACACAATTCACTCTGGCGTTATCTTTTTAAGTAAATTTGTACCTACATTTGAAATTAATTATTCATTGCTGATATCTGGAAGAACATTATTTTTGAGGTCCACCATGAATAAACTGGTCCTACATGAAAAAATGCTATAGATGCCTACTTATTATGAGGAAGGACGGCTATAACATAAAAACTGTTTAAATGTGACATGATTCCTGATCATTTTCTTACTCAAGACGCTTGTTTAATTGATTATTGGAATTTTAATAGATACAATTTTCCCAGCTTTGCACAAGAGCGGTTTGTCTTACGATGGGGGAGTAGTAATTGACAATGAATGTCGTACACGTGACCCATCAGTATATGCAGCAGGACCACATACGCGTTATCACAGACGTTATTATGCGGATGCGAGTACTCACAAATATTTTGACTCGTACGAAATAGGACTAAAGGTACTTCTAAATACATTTCCAACGATTAATCTATGCTACATGACGTAGATGTTATAAAATGGACTGAAATCTCAAGGTTACTTAAGGCCAGGATATTTACTCTAAGGAAGTCCATTTTTAAAGAATGAAAAGAAAGATAGATGAAACTAAAAGAAGAATCAACACAGTTGAGCTGAGATTACTGCGCAGAATGTGTGGAGTAAGATAAGTTGTTAGAAAGAGGAATGCCGGTATACGAGAGTTGTGTTGTAAATGAGTAGTGATTATTATAGTTGAATATAGTAATATTAAAAAAGTATTTTCAGAAACTCGCTTTTCAACAACAATATTTCGTGTTTGTGCTATTGATCTTTGAAATGGTTTTTTGTCAGGGCCTTATCACAGAAGTCGATTCAGGTCATGCTTCCCATAAAAATGCGGGGCACATTAATGCACAAAAATTCAACCTCATTTTTAATGGAAATATTAGCATATTTTTTTAATATTTATTTTGACGTATGCATTGACTATTATGTTAGTTATTATTTTAGACTAGCTGACCCGGCAGACTTCGTACTGCCTCAATCGATAGCACCTTTTAAACCTTCTCTGGGACTCCACAAATAATTCAAGACCAAAATTAGCCAAATCGGTCCAGCCGTTCTCGAGTTTTAGTGAGACTAACGAACAGCAATTCATTTTTATATATAAGAAGAAGAAGAAGAAGACATGAAATATCCGCTAAAACTGATTAGGTATAAAGATGCACTAATTTTAATCGAAAAACGTTTTTGCATCATTCTGTCTCACCCGAGGGGTACTTTGATAAACATTATAGCTCCATCTCGCTCAGAACTAAATGCGCGTCGAGGCTGCCCCAAAAAAGGAGCCAGTTGGGTAATATGTCCGAACGAGCTGGTGCTGATTTTTGATTGACTCCTAGGAGATAATAAATGGTCTATATAATTATATACTAGCAAGAGTTGACCTTCACAAACCAACATATCCAATACGCCCATACTACACTAGCTGGGTGATAGTTTGGGCGCATGGAACGAATGAATACTGATCGAGTGACAGTTCAGGTATACGAGGGGCATATAAGTGGGCAGATCGGGCAAGGTCGATCTCATAGAACATACACCGATCAAATTGTATCTCGAACATCGAAGACAAAGCAGGTTATCAGTGGAGTAGAGGTAATTTCACAGCTGGACAGTTCCGTCTAAAATTTTGGTAATTTTACAGCTTGGTACACGAATAAGGAACAGGTTAGACCCATTATTTAGTGAGTTACCATATGATCCGAACAACTTCTTAAGAAGATCTGCTGAAATTGGAAAACCTCGTGGAGTTTCTTTTTGTACACAAGCATCTGTATCATCTATCTTTTCACGCCAGCAACATGGGCTAGTAAAACTATAATATATTTCTATCGGCAGTGACGCAGCACATAAGATCTCAGATTCGATTCCCGGGTCGGGATAAATGTTACTGGGTTTTTCTGATAAGGAATTCTCAGTCTCAGCTCAGAATTTGAAAAAGGATCTAGTGGGTGGCAATGGGCACTATTAAGTTGGAAACATGCACAGTGGCGAAGGGTACTAATACACCTCTGTAAAAATAAAGGCGTTTGATTTTTGCATATATAAAAAAGGCTTTAGTAATCAAAATGTAAATCAATCAAATGATTTAATAACAAAGTAAATCAATACTTCTAATACCTAAAAACAAATTGAAGTTACTTGATTATTAATCCTCCACAGAGTAACAACACTTCTCGAATAACTTTTTCTTAAGTATATGTTTCACAATTTTTTAATTAGGGGCCTCTAGAATTGGCTTAGTTAAATGGGTATATTATTCTGGAATCATACTAAAGATATTTTTAATTAAATAAGTTGTAGAATTGGAGGGCGATTCTAATTTTAAAATTATGTCAAACTACTATATACTTTTCAGATTCTTCTTATTCTTAACTTTATAGTCCGTGTTTGATATCATACCTAATTAAACTACTTAATACATCTTGCAGTGTTTCCGAGAAGCCTAATTTTATGGATCTAAAGAAACCTAAAGTGACGTATTGTGTTTTACCCGGTGGCCTCAAGTATTTAGAGGTTCAATCACCCGGACTGAAATTACCGCATCACTATTTGCAATCCTTTGGGTATAATGTATGTTGTACTTATTTTACATTCTATTTATGACAGCCTATATGTATTGACAAAAAATATTTATCTATGTATGTTTATCAACATTCTAGAACCCATTCAGCTAATTAAGCTATGTTTACGCTGAAGGCCCGGACATTCTACATCTAGACCCAAGTCTAGATAGTGCTGTGTAGAATATCGCAGAATATTTATTTATTTATTAGGCATTGTATACAAAAAAGTGCCAAAAAAGCGATTCAATACTACATACTAACCAATATTAAAAATTAAACTCTTCTTCTTCAGGGATTAGTGATGGAAACTTTCAAAAGGGGCTACTTCAAGGTGCATTTATCCAAAGACCTCTGCGTCGACGGTATTACGTGTCTTAGTCCTGCCACGTTTTCTTTGGGAAAATTTCAGTATTTGTATGGTCACTCTGCAACGGTACTAAAGAATGTACACTTGAGATTTAGTGTGAGTTAGAGGTATTTAAAGTATAAACAACAGGTGTAAACTGTTTGTATTGTAGCGTCCGGGGGTTGGACGCCACAATACCTCGTGTTGATGAAAGATAAACACAAGGAAAGTTAATTATATCTCATTTATTTATTAATTCAACAAAGCTTCCTATATCGAGTTTAGGGAGGTTTTAACGCGTATATATTTATATTTAAACGAACTAGGGAATCGCGATCTCCGCTCAAGGACTGAGCCTAAATTTAATACACTTATATCTTCTCTTCGGCCGGCGGACCCGGGCGGCGCGTCAAGTCGCCCGCTGTCAGCCGCACAGCCGAATGCAGCTCCAAGCAATTGTTTTTTCTTCCCTAAGCTATTCAAATCAATTATGTATTTATTTTTAAACTCTGACACATGATGGCCAGGTAAACGAACCGTGGGGTGTGTGTTGGGTAACCTCCTCGAATGTCGCTCCGATTCCGATCCCGCTGCAGTCCGGGGGGAACGGAATCGGAGCGGCCGGTACACCCTGGGCGGCGGTCAATGGCTTCCCCTTCACCCCTTCATAGGGTTGGCATTGATCGTCGGCCAATACCCAACGTGGCGGGAACACATCGCTCTACGTACTCCTCTGCTTTCAGAGGAGACAGGATGAGCGATGCTGTTAGTGGTGAGATGGCCCAGGGTCAGCCGGGGTGCGAGGGATATGCTCTATGGGTAACCTTACACCCCGGCGTCTGAAGACCCGAGACGGCGTGCGGTTTTAGTCGGTGCAAGCCCGACATAACCGCCCCCGCTGGCCGGCGGGGGGGTATCTGAAGGGATTTCCGCACGATAAAAAAAAAAAAAGGTAAACGAACCGTGGTATGTCGAACGAGGTCGCACACCACAGTATCATGTGATACTGCTGTACTTCTCTTTTGAACGCATATCGCGAAATGGCAAACGGAGGGTCCCAGCCTAACCGGCATATTTGTTTTTGGAAAAATGGCCTACCATATATTAGGAAGCCAACTGGCTTTGTCACAATCAAAGATAACTTATCAGGAAGAATGCATATCTGTCCTTTTGTTCATACGTGCGGAAACCCTCTCGGGCTTCACCTCACCGGAGCTAACGGTGAGGTGGGTATGTCGGGTTCAAACCTACTAAAAACACACGTGGTTTTATCACATCCAGGCGTACCTACTCTGTAAAGGAAGTCCCTGAGACCCCAAGCAGTATTGGCCATCAAGGTATGCACAACTCTCGCCTTGGGTAGCAATCATTTGCATTCCAAGGAGAAAATGTGAATTCATATGTTGGACAAAAAAACACCAGTTGGTAGCAGAAAATATTTTCGTCATACGTTATATAATTATATTTGAACTGGATTTCACTAGAGAAAATCTCGTGTAACCAAACTTCGTTTTAAGACTGAATTTCACCAATGAAAATCCGTTTAACTAAACTGAGTTTTCACTACAGTGAAATTTGTTGAGTAAAATGAACTTACGCAGCATAAAGAATTAAACACATTTACATTCATCAGTGAAATCCAGTATAGTGTGACTTGAACCTCAAATAAAGACGAGATTGGGTGGCACTTTGATAAGATAATGTGATGAGTACTCATCACATTATCTTATCAAAGTGCCAGTTAGGCTTCCTCCAAAGCACTTTTTATCGAATTAAAATCGGACAACTTCGTGTTATTCGTGTGCATGTAATGACTTTGTTGCTAGAATGTACAGTCAAGAGCAGTAAAAGTATGAAATTTTAAACATAAATTATACCGATAATAAGTATACATTACGTAGTAGATATTGCGATCAGCTAAGTGATGCATAATGAACGTGTTTTAGACAAACAAGAATTCTAAATATACATAACCCTTCCTTAGCAGTCGGTCAAAAATCAATAATTTTAATGATGACTAGTGTTCGGTAACATTCTATAATCCATGTTTACATATTACTAACAAAAACACATCTTGATAACGAACTTTTGAATGATACCTACATTGTATTTTTTCAATACCTCTATAATTAAATTCCAAAATAAAAATGTTTTTATCGAATATGTAGTTTCGGTGTATTTGAACCTTTAGACTCATCGGTATGACCTTTTAAGCTTTTCAAATTTGACAGCGTGAACATCTTATCGCGTGTGACTGTACTTGTACTACTTGTTATGACTTGCATTTATTATAATGCACGTATCATTAATTCCACTATTGTATGTTTATTTTCCATTAGACCAACAAAGTGGATGACTTCTTCGAATTCTTTGGAGCCCCATGGGCGTTCTATTTGTATCATGATCAAGCGGAAGATTTGTTTACCATGTCTAAGGAACTATTTCCAAAGGTACTGTTATTTTACTTTTAAAATGTACAAAACTAAATCTTTTCAGTACACAGGTTTTGTTGATTAATGTCCATCATGGATTTGCAAAGCATGAAAAATGATTTTCTTCAATGTTGTGTACATTTTACGTTGGTTCTTTGCTTATCTTTGTTTTTAATATTGCAAGTTTGTTCTTTCATTGCAAGAACAAACAAAGAAATCTAATTTTTTTGCACATTTCGATGAAATTTTGTGGGTTTGTTCTTTTGTTGCTAGAATTAAACACGGAAATGAATTAGTAGAATTTGAGATATTTGAAAAAAAAAAACCTATACAAACTACACATTTTAATGCTATTTCACCATTTACCTGAATAATCCTGGTAATATTTGCTTTGAATATTTTTTATTTACATAGAGCAATTATATTTATGTCAAATTTATGAAGTGTACAGCTGATACTCGTATATATTTTTTATGGAGTTGGAGTTGGAGATGTTCAATGTCTCAATCTAGTCTCGATCTCCCAAATGTCAAAAAAGGCGTTCTCATAACAACATTTTGTTACGAGAGCACGTTCCTTTTTTACATTTGGGAAATCGAGACTAGATGCAGACTGAATGTTGAACATCTTATTATTACGAGAATTGGCCCTTTGTTATCAGTCTTATTATTTTATACGTGGGAGTTTACGTTTTCTACAAAATGTGTTTTTTCCTATATTTTTATAATATAATATCTAATATCTGTAATTTATATATCTATGTAAACTCATTATTTGTCATATGGTTTTATCATTTATAGAATCAGTCTACTGGATGCACTATCAAAGACGCCTTATGTGCGGTTAGTAAATATTACGGCTTGATACAAGTACTTTACATAAAATAGCAGCATTTTATAAAATAATTTCCATCGTTTACAGTCGTTACAAGATTTCTCCAATGTGCCTATAAAGGACAACTTGACGAAGTCCCCATACGTAGAGGCAATAACCGAATATGTCATTGACTGGCTCTCACAAAACGACATTCTTCTTCCGATGTACTTGCAGCCATGGCAATGTACTCAGTTTGATTACGACCAGGGCAATAATCCTTTGTTTAAGCCCAAGAAAGGTGAAGACAGTCAAGATTAAAATTATCATTGATAACGATAAGTGGTGGATTTTGAAATAAAAGTTTTTAGAATCATTTGGTGTTTTAATTTGATCACTGAAACAACTGATTGCGCGATTGGGGTGTACGGGGCCTAACCAAGATCTTCAAAGCCCAAGCCAACCTTACCTGCCTCCATTAATAGCCAATACGGTAAATCAAAGTGGTTAGAAGTAGTAAGGAAGTATACCGCGGGGCCCTAAGTGGAAGCTTTGGAAACAACCTAGTTTAACACTATAATGAAGATGACTGAAAGAACTGTCTGCCTTTTTCTTCTTTTTTGAAGGTAGCCCCAAGAAAAGATGGATGTAATGCGTGAAAGAGGATATAGCCAGGAAGGAAGTGACTGAGGTGATGACATCTGAAAGGAACCAAGGAAACCAAATGAGTCCATCGTTAATTGTATCGTGTCACTTAGAGAAAAAAATATCTGAAATTGACGGAAGTTTACGTGAATGTCACACATTGAAATAAAACTATTTTTAACGGATTCTATCGCGATTTAATTGATGTTATTTTATATTTTACATTGATACCGATGTTTCGGTTACTTAATAACGTAGAATCCGTTAAAAAATACCTCTTGATCCATCACGATGCAGCTTTTCAGCTACTACCATGGTGCTACCATGGTCTATGAACGCTTACAACGCCAGAGCTTTCACCCGCGTGTTACATACACGCTCACTGCGTACACGAAGAGGAGAATAGGAAAAGCTGGACAAGGAAGACCACCGGTACTCATAAAAACTGTACGAATGCATTATTTCGTTCAGTCCCTTAACCGCTGCCCTAAATTTTTTGTTGACTCTTTTAGTTTTATAAAATTTTTCTATTACTTAATACTAGTTTCAAATCAAACATGCTGAGCAGAATTCCAACTTGCGCCCGCTCGACTGCAAGTCCATTGCCTTAAGATGGAGAAGGAGGATGTATGAGTGATATTTGTAAAAATCTAACTCCCTAATAGAGTAAAATCCCGGGCTCACCAGAACCAACTTATTTTTACAAGGATAAAATTTATGGGACAATGTAGTGTAGGTAGGTATGTACCTTGCATGTATGCATTGTCCCGGTGGCCAATTGTCAGTAATCAGGTGGTGAATGTAGGTAAAAATAGTGCAAAGTTCACTTATATTAGCAGTACCTACTGATTTTTACGTACGTAGAGAATATTGTGCAAAATTCATTATGAACTTTTACCAGAATCCTGGAAGCTCCTAAAAAAAGATTTTGTCGAAAATAAGATCTTTCCTTAAGTATGCCGTATTATTTAGCGACCCAGAATTCGTTCCTTATCGGCTGCACAGTCGGATAGTATAATACAGGGTGTTTTTTTTTTCAAAATCAACGGATTTGATTCCTGGCGAGCCCGATTTTGATGAAAGCTAAAACTACATCATTTGGATATCAATATTCCTAGCCAGGAATCAAACCCAACGGGTTGTACTGCAAATTCGCTGATTTTAGGCGAAAAAATACACCCTGTATTTGGGTGGTGCTTCCCCGGTCGAGTCGGCCCATTCATGCAACGTCCAAAATGACTGTTGCTTGACTCTACCACTACTGATGTTACTGTACTATAATGGTACTGATAGTTTGACCCCACCAGGCGAGGCCGCGCTGGCGGCCAAGGTCCGCCGGTAACCCTGGGGTTATCCTTTCGAGGGGTTACCCGGGGTGCCCGGCAATGTATTAAAGTTGTGGAAACTTTAGATAAATAAGGAATCATTTTGGAAACAGAATAATATATTTAATTAAGTGACATTAAAAATCAACATCCGTTGCTTAGATACATAGATATATATTTCTTAAGTCTGCACACAAGACGTATGCTATCCTTAACACAATGGACACTTGGGCAGGACACCGTGCGGTTTTAGTCGGTACATGCACGACATAACTGCTCCGCTGGCCGGCGGGGGGGGGGGGGTATCCGAAGGGATTCCCGCGCGTAAAAAAAACCTACCTTTAGTATCGAATCTAACCTACCTTTAGGACCTGATAACTGACAAATGGCCACCAGGACCAGCTAGCAAGTATGCGTACACTTAAGGTACATACCTACACTACTTTGTTCCATATATTTTATCCTTGTAAAAATATTTGATTTTAGACCTACCTTTATACATTTTTAATATTTAACCAGAAGTAGATTCGATATCTATGGTTTCTAATGACCTTTGTATGATAAAAAAAGCAAATGTCACCACGTTTAGTTTCCTATCGGTATTTTTTCTTAAAATAATATTATTGTTTATTTAATATTCTTGTTTATTATATTTAATTTCGTAATTAAACATGGCGGATCCACCACCGGCTATAAAACCATGCAAACCAATACTAATGAACGAGTTGTTAATACAAAATATGAATAGTTGGGGTAATGTACAGTACAATATTCCTTTAAGGCTATCAAACAATGAAACTAGGTCCGCGACTAGTATTGGCTTGCGTCATATACCAGACATAGCTCATAGCATGGACTGTGTAAGTATCTTTTTTTTTCTTATACCACTAAGGTGGTTATCATACATAGTATCAGTCTGTAAGGTAGGAGATTACCGGTGCCGATATACGCAACACCCAGGGTGGCCCCTCGCGTGTTGCCAATCTTTCCTCCTCCTTCAGGAGCTCTAGCTATTCCATAGGGTCCTATTGAACAGCAGAAATGCCATGTAAGTGATATTTCACAGTGGTTTTCTGTAGGGTGGAAGTTGGTACATAGTTTTGACCGCGGTCGCAAGAACGGTTTAAGCAACAAATTATAAAAAAAAATTTGATAGCCAATAATCGTCCGAAAACGGTCTAACATCGATTTTTCATACTGCCAAGTTTTAATATTCAAATCATTGTCGGGTGGCTATTGGCTATTTAACTATTTTTTTATGGAATGTTGTCTAGGCCGTTCTAGCCTGTTAGTTCGTGGCCTGGTAGGTATATATATTGTTGCACTAGAAACTCTGAACCAGTCAAAGTACTTTTAACTTGTCATGCCTTTTGTGTTAGGTTACTTGTGTTACTCATAATTTTGACGGGCCCACTGGGGTTCCTGTATCTTCAAGCAGGTTTGTTAATATTTGTTCCATATTGAAATTTCCGTGTATATGGGCTCCACCAGTTTACGGACTTAGTTGCAACAGTTAAGTTATGTAACACAGTTGCTACAGCTCTAATAATGTTCACATTTTTTTAAGAAAATTGATGACCCACTACCAGAGAAACTTACCGGCCGAGACATGATAGTTGAGAAAGAATCATACCGAACAACTACGGGAGAATACTGCGTAAAACCAAACCCAAACAAGGCTATGGAACGAGCTGATTGTGGAATAAACTGTAAAAGAGTTATCTTCATGACTGCCGTTGACAAAAGGGTAGGTGTGAAGAACAAGCTAATTCTTATTGGATAAATCAACAGACATCAACAGTCATTAAATCAAAAATCAGTATGTTAACAATTTCACACACTAGACCAACAGCTTAAAAGTTCACGAAAATGATGGTAATTCCAGTAATAATACCTAATAGTAATAATGTTATTTAATAGTGATATCACATCACTACACACACAACAGTTTATATATACTGTGGCACAACGTGTACAGACGCTATAAGAGATATTAATAAGAAACCAATGCAAAAGCAAGGTAAAATTAATAAAAGTAACAGAATCAAAGATGAGACTAGCAATAAGTACCAACGTTACTATGTTCATTAAAGATAAGCAAAATGGTACCAACTTCTTGGTGGCAAAACATAAATAATGCCTATTATGTTTTTTTATAGTAAGGTAGATAATACAAAATAGTTGCTGCTTTCGATCATCTTTTTGTTGTATTTAATGTAGTTTTTAATATACGCTAGAATGACAATGCGCTAACATTAAAGTTTCGTACACCAATGTCTTAGTGTCATTCTTAATGATTGGTCGATCTATGTGTAATAAGTCTACGAAATGTAGTAATATTTAAAAAATAACTAATTCACTTGCTCACCAATTTATTTAATTTCAGTTACAAAGCAAGAGTATTGTGCAGCCAACAATTATGTCTGAAATGAAAGACAGATATCGGGGTCTTGCAAAATCTCCTATGGCGCCCCCTGACTCCACAGTGAGACCGCCGGACCCTGAATACATATTTGATGTACGTTCATGCAATTTTGGGCTAAAAATAGCAAATAACGTAACGCACCCCCCTACCTGCTCCTCTCTAGGCCGTCCTTACTTAACATAATGAATTTTATGCCTCTTGTAGATGATAGATGTAACGTATCCCTTCGGTTTTCTTTTCATTAACTTTTCTGAATTACCTCCCGCTTCTAATTCTACATGCAGTGATTGTCAAAGTTTCAAGGGATTTGCTTGTTAGGGTTTCTCCGGGTTCCCTGTATGAGTTTCCAGTAAACTAACCCCCTTTTTAGGGCACCGTTGCCAAATGGCAAAAAAACGGAACCCTTATAGGTTCGTCATGTCTGCCTATCTGTCCGACCGTATGTCATTGCCACTTTTTTTCCGAAACTTTAAGAACTATGCTGTTTGTTAAGTGCTGAAACTTGGTAAGTAGATGTATTCTGTGAACTGCATTAAGATTTTCACACATAAATAGAAAAAAAAAACATAAATTTTGGGGGTTCCACATACTTAGAACAGAAACTCAAAAACTCTCTTTCATAAATCCCATACGTGTACATATAGGTCTTCAAAAATGATATTAAGGTTTCTAATATCATTTTTTCTAAACTTCATAGTTTGTGCGAGAGACACTACCAAAGTGGTAAAATTTGTGCCCCCGCCCCCCTCTGTAACTTCTAAAATATGAGAACGATAAAACTAAAAAAAATATATGATGTACATTACCACGTAACCTTCCACCGAAAATTGGTTTGAACGAGATCTAGGAAGTAGTTTTTTTTAGAGTTTAGTAGTTATTTAAAATGCATTTTAATCGAAAAATGAACATATAAGTATAATCATGATACGGGATATTGTGCTATCCTCTCGTTTAAGTGTAGCCTATATTGTAATCTTATTATTGTATTAGGTAATAGCCTCCGGAAGAAATGAAGCACCGGCTATTTATGACAACTCTACGGGATTCAGAAAACAAATGGATCCCTACCTGTCGACCTATAGATTATACCACAAGCCTTTTACACCTGATGATCAGTATGGCATTGGAGCTAAAGATCATATCACTTTGTATTCTGATAATAATACTCCGAAGGTAAGACTTAGAATATTATTGAAAGCAACAGTAACACTGCCAAGCTTGAGGACGAAGCTAAAAGGCGGCAAGTGACATCTGGTCAATTTTTACAATTAAATTTTAAACAAATATTAGCATGAATAAATAGCAACTTCATTCTTGTGGAAACTCCATCTCCATCAGAACATATAAATAAATAATAAATATTCTAAGAAATTCTACACAGCGCTTTCTAGACCCAAAGAAAGCATAGTTTAATTAGCTTGTGTTATGGGTTCTAGAATGCGGATAAACATACTCATATACTTTTTTTTTTGCAAATACATACATATTCTACATATATACACCCAGACTAATGCAAATAGACATATTCATGCATACAAATATTTGCACTGAGCGGGAATCGAACCCGCGCCCCATGTTGTGGCAGTCGAATGCACTACCGCTACTTCACAGAGGCCGTCGAATCGAAAATTTCCATCTTCTGATATATGAAAACGTAATTGCTGCTTTCAGCTCTCTAGCGCGAAATTTTTGTCACGTAATCATTTTTTAACTTGAGGACGCTAGTGTGTGCAAGAGATGAAGGCCTTTCTCAGTTTGCGTCTTAGTTTCCTATCATATAACCCGAGAACGTACCACGACGCTCAGTTTCGTGCCGCTCAACTGACGGAGAGAGATGGAGCATCCAGTCAATTCCAGTCTAAACTAGCTCCTGAATGCACCAAATTAAAAGCCGAGTTCCAACCCGGCTTTTAATTTGGCACGTTACCGTCAGAAGGAACAGTGAAAGTCCGGCGAAGATCGGCATCCTTCGGTTTTGTAGAGCGATCTGTCTATTCGTACAGCAGACTGAAAGTTTGATACCATCATAGAATATTAAGTACTGTTTGTGTTTAACTACTCGTAAGAAGCTATCAAGATGTTGTCCTACCGGGTAAAATGAGGTGAATAGAGATCAAGGGGCGAATAGAAATAAAATGGTCAGATAAAAAGTAAAACTATGGACTATTTCAACATAATAATGAACAGCACAAGTATCGGACCTTCGATCGGTCCTTGAAATGTTATTTTATTTTATTTCTATTCATCCCTTGATCTCTATTCACGTTGTGCGATGGAGAGAACGCTCAACAAAACCGCCAACCGATCCGTAGTGACACCTTACTACCACACTGGTGTGACTATGGTTCATTGGCGTGTGTAAATAAAATGAAATGAAATGAAATGGATAATTTTAATGTATCTATAGTCACACCACAATAACCCAAACACATGCTTGACGAAAACAAATAATGAAATTTAGTATGTACAATGTTTCTAAGAACTGACCAATTTCTAAAGTTCTATACTGCGATGTTGCTACTAAAGTGGGTTAGGTTAGGTTAGAACTGTGACCCCAACAGAGCGCGAGCCGAGCGAGCGTAGTGAGCGTACCACGGCAGCGGCCGGTGAAGTTATGTTATGTTATGTTATGTTTTCGCAGTATAGAACTTTCGCGACAACGTCAATGGTGTGTTGGTGTGACTATGGATCGGGTAAAATTATCAATAGCTATACCAATGTGACTACAGGTAAATAAAATTATCCATAGTCACACTAGTGTGGCCACGGATAAATAAAATGAACCATAGTCACACCAGTGTGGTAGTAAGGTGTGACTACGGATCGGTTGTGACAAAACCTAGGCAAGCTGATCTCAGCCGGACTCTCGTGCTTCTCCACGATGCGACGTGTCAAATCAGAAGCTGGGTACTGTATTATATTTTAAATCTAGGTGAGAGGCTTTGGGCCACGACACAAAGAAATATGGATGCCAATGACAAGCAAGGTCCATAGAGGGGTATACGATCGTATTCACGTGAAGAAAGAATATAAGGAAGTGGCTGCTTGTCATAATCCAGTTAATAATATTAAAGGGTAAGCTGATAATCTCATATTTGTTTTGTGTAGATATTTCTGCAGGCTGCGGGCTGAAGTAAAGATTTCCTTTGCTTCAACCATTTAGAGTATTACTATTTTTTATCGTGACGCCGCTGTGTGACGATTATAGCAGTACAGCCGCGCTCAGAAGAAGCTGTTCTGACTGTTAACTTCGGTCGTTCCGACTTTCTACATTGAAATGATCCTACACGAAATAGAGGCTAGCCGCATTAAAAAAAGTATTGATGAAATGTTTTTTTTTTTAAGTGTGGAAACCCCCACGGGCATCACCCCATCGGTGCCGACGATGGGGTGGGCGTATCGGAATCGGACCGACTAAAACCACACGGTGTCCTGCCCAAGTGCCCATTGCCGGGCACCCCGAGTAAGCCCTCGAAAGGGATAACCCCAGGGTTACCGGCAGGATTTTGGCCGCCACCGCGGCCACGCCTGGTGGGGTCGGGTTTAATCCCACGTCGGTGAGTTGGCAGGTGTGTGTGCAGACACACATGACACTACTCCGCCACGGCCTGCTTCTGTAAGGACGGCGAGTCGCCCAACTGCCGTCCTCAGGCCCCGATCATGGAGGTCGATAGTCCCAGTCGTAGACGAGTCTGCGGAACTCGGGAGGCTGGGTTCTCTTCCGCTCCTTCTCCACAGTCTCTTTCGCGCGCATTACCTGCTCGCAGCAAGAGGCGGTGGCGTACCACTTGCTCCCGTCGGAGACCACGGCCCTCACCATGGTCTCCAACGAGAGAACGTCCACGCCCAGGACCGCACCGAGATCCCGGCGTTGACTCGCCCACGCAGGGCACTCCACCAACGTGTGGAGCGTCGTGTCTTCGCCAGGATTCTCGTAGTGCTGGCACTGCAGCATTGTCTCCCGGTGGATGCGCCACAGATACTTGTGGCCGGTAATTATCTGGGACATCCGGTAGGAGAGGTCACCGTGGTGCCTCTCCAGCCAATCCTCCATGACCGGCTTCACCGCGGCGATGGTGGATTCTCCCCACCTTGGTTACTCAAGTCGCACCCTCCATGTCTCCATAAGTTCCTGGCAGAGCTGGGAGAGCTGAGGCCTGATTTCTCTGGGCTCCGCCTATGGTACCGCTCCAGCGCCTCCTTGTTATCAAAATGAATGAATGATGGAGAGCACATACACTTGACCAAAAAATTTAGTAGGTATGCCAAAATATTGTTTCCCCGATTTGATTAACACATCTCATAATATTGCAGAGCACGCTCGCCTTTTGGCTGTAGGGGAAAAGGAAGCTGTTATCAGGAGGCAGGAGCGCAGGAGCACGTCATGCATTCCTAAACGATATTATCCGCCGGGCTCTTGTCACCGCCGGGATTCTAGCCGTGTAGGAATCTACTGGCTTGGTTCGCGACGATGGTGAGAGACCAGACGGTATGTCTTTGGTGCCTTGGAATTGGAGAGGCCTTTGGTGTGGGATGCAATTTGTGTCAACACCCTCGCGCCTTCTCATCTTTCAAGTACGACGGGCTGCGCTTGTGCTGCTGCGGCATCTGCGGACACCTTCAAACGGCGCAAATATAATAATTTAGTCAACAATTAAATTTTTGAGCCGTTTGGGGTCGAAACACTACGTTCGTGGAGCCCGATTGCACGGTCGCTTTACCAAAATTTTTGAGCCGTTTGGGGTCGAAACACTACGTTCGTGGAGCCCGATTGCACGGTCGCTTTACCAAGAAATAGCAGGCTTTTTTTTTGCGCAAGAATTGGAATTGCCACCTAACGTGGCAATGCCGCAAGCCTTTTGGGTACGTTAGTCGACATCGATGGGGAGACATTCTTTCGACACCTAAACTTTTTTTACTTTTTACTTTGTACATACTCCTTTTTAGGATGTAAATATTTTAGTTTAGTAAGATAAGTTTCTCACATTTAAATTAAAACATGTACTCACGCCTTTCTCCCTGCGGGGTAGGCAGAGACAACAGTCTGCCATCTGCCCTTGGTACACTTCACAAGCTTTTCTTTTTTTTTTAACGGGCTTATTTAAATAACTATTTAAATAACTAGTTTTCTCTAGGAAACAACTTTTTGCTACAAATAACTAGTTTTCTCTAGGAAACTATTTTTTGTTTTAAGGAAACAACTTTTTGCTACAAATAACTAATTTTCTCTAGGAAACTATTTTTTGCTTTAAAATAAAACACTTAAAATATTCTATAGTGGTGCTTTAATTATCTAAAAACCATTTTTTTTTATTTTCAGGGTCTTCGTGTCTGAAACTCACAACAAGTTCAAGGTGCCGTTTGCCGTCTCACAGCTCGCCTCTTGGAGCCATGGAGAAGCATTCCATTTAGCGCCTTATGCACCGAATCCCTTTCAGACCAATATTGCTCCTTTCATGTACTGCAGTGACTATTGCCATATTGCTAGAGGAACAACTCCATCCATCGTTATTGATCAAATAGCCCCAGAGAAGAAACCGCGTCCACATTGCAAGAAACGATTTATAGTGTCTAGAGACTTTTGAGACTTTTGAAATAAAATTACTTAAATTGCTAAATCATCCTTTTTTTAAATCTTACTGCATCAATTTAGGCTAGAAATAAAAATATATTTTAACAGACTGCCTGGGGAAAAGGCGTTAACCCGCTTTGAAAGAATATTATAAGCATATGCCAAATGGACTGTTCTTGTAATCCTTTTCCCTCCTCTTCTTAATGTCCTTGTGAGCTCCTCAATCCAAACGGATGTAATATTCATCTGCCTGAGTATTCATTAGCATTGTCATTTAATCAGTAGTGTAGTAATGTTGGCATATGGTTCACCTGATGTGCCATGATACTGCCTAATCTATAATACAAAAATGAATCGCTGAATGTGTTGCTAAGCGCAAATCTCGAGAGCAGCTGAACCGATTTCGCTAATTCTTTTTTATAACATTCCTTGAAGTACGAGGATGGTTCTTACGTAAAGAAAAATTTAAAAAATTGCCTGAATCATGTTTGGGATAAATAGGTGCCACGGGGCGAAGTATGCCATGGGTGAAGCCGCGGGTGACAGCTAGTACCTTAATATAAACAACACAAGCAATTTACCTTAGTTGGTAGGGTTCAGGAGAATATTAAGTAATGTGAGATTCTAGTTTCAAAAAGTACTGTAGTTAAAGGCTTTACTTTTGGGGTTAATGACCGTAATGTAAACATTTAACTAAATGTCGTATGACAGTAAGAAGTACCTTGATGACATTTTGAGCAGCTTGGCGCGATGAAACTTAAAACTTTTGATGAACACGCTTTCGATTGCTGCTGAAAAATGAAAACACATCTCAGTTTATTGTTGCTAACTATTCAATAATTATGAATTATTATTGCGAAAATATTTTCGTTATTTTTTTGAAGAACAGACTTTCAATGGTTGTTAAATATTTTTTCTAATAGCTTAGTTGATATTGTACTTAAACATCCGGCTGATTCATTTTTAATTATAGGTGATTTTAACCAAACAAATACAAAGTGGTGTACGTCGGGTAATACCCCTTCCTTCAATCCGAGTAACCAACAGGGTGATGTACAGACTAATTTTATTGACAATCTGAATATTTGCAATCAGTCCCAATATAATAGGTTCCATAATATTAACGATAGGTTGCTGGACGTTGTACTGTCGAGCAGCGATATCTCCGTTGCTCACTGCGATTGTCCCCTTGTACGCGAGGATCCCCAGCATAAGGCACTCTGCGTCACGGTTGTTCAGTTACACAGACTACCAACTCGTCCTCATACCAGATTACAAGGCTGATTATGATTCCATAAAACACGAGCTGGATTCCATGAAAGTTCGTAAACTGCAGAAACCTCGGAGATGCTGTGACGTATTTTTATGATGTTATCAATGATTTACGTAACACTTACATACCATCAAAAACTATAACCGTAAATTTCAAATATCCTATCTAGTGTAATACTTTATTAATTAAGATAATCAAGGAAAAAGCAAAGTATCATTCAAAATTCAAAAAATATAGAAACCTTTCGAATCATTCATTTGTTACCTTGCGACAAAGGATGAAAGACTGGGGTGCGACGGGCACGGCTGCTTTGGAATGTACCTGTTTAAAGTCGCTAGGAAGGAATCGAGTCCCGCCTACCACCACTAAGACTGCAGTGAGGACTCGATACAACACACGCTTGCGGTCTTCCCAGCTTGGGAGACGCAACGCCGGGTGCTCACTGCAGTCATAGGGAGTGACCTCTCGCTGGCGGCGATCTATGGCCGCCAGCGACAGGAATTTTCGCGGTTGCAACCTTCTGCGAGGTCCTCATCTCGCAGAAGGAAGGAGCGGATCAGGGAGGGAGGTCCCCTTACTGATCCGATCCGCCGCCGGCGAACTGGGCGGTGGAGGCGCGAGTATTTGCGCCTCATGCCGCCCTGAGTGTGGCTGCGGGTGGAAGGGACGGGGTTAGCCCTCCACCCGCCGTTCTAGCCACCCACGAAGAGGCGACGTCCTTGTGTGCCTGGACGTCACCTAATTGAGAGTTCTGTGGTGAAGGTGCCCGTGACACACAGCGGGCACGCGCTAGGGGGGGTTGCCATGGAAGTATTCTTGTATAGTTTCAGGCCCCCCGACAATGCAAAGAGTATGGCACACCGCAGGGGTTTTAGTGTGTGAGAGCCACACATGGCCGCGCGGCCTCCCCGCGTCGCGTGGTATACCGAAGGACATTTCCCCTGACGCATCAAAAAAAAAAGAGGGTAAAAGATATGGAAAAGGAGTTATTTGAATGTTATATTGATAAGATAGAAGCCAACGTAAATCGTAAACCTCGTGCTTTTTGGGCTTACGTAAAATCTAAAAAGTACTCCAACCGCTATCCCTCTTTTCTATAATATGGACAACGATCATCCGGCGATAGTGATGTTATATGCAATATGTTTAGTGACTACTTTCGCTCTTACTTTCTAGAACCAAGCATTAACAGTACCAGCTCACCGCCGCTTACTACACAGGACGGTAGCGAGGGTGCTGGTTGTGTTGGCTCGGATATAAGGGCCATTGAGGTGGACAGGGATGAGGTCAGTAGATTACTGAAGCAAGTAAACCTGAACAAGTCTTCAGGACCAGATAACATTCCTCCAGCTTTTACAGTAAACTGCGTTTAAAGTCTGACTGTACCGCTCTTAACTCTGTTTCAGTGCTCACTTACTACGGGAGTAGTGCCCACTATTTAGCAGTCTGCGTATATAACACCTATTTTAAAAAAGGGCTCAAGAACTGTCGTAGACAATTACAGACCAATTTCTAAGCTATGTGTGTTCGCTAGAATCTTAGAAAAAAATGTGTATAGACCGGGGTACGCGGCACTAAAACTTAACTTCAGCGAAGACCAGCATGGTTTCCTGAAGGGGCGGTTAACTACATCAGACCTTATCCTATGTAGCGATTTTCTATCCTATTCCATTTCATAGAGATCCCAAGTAGATGTTATATACACAGATTTCAGTAAGTGTTTTGATAAAATAGATCATAACATACTTATGAACAAGATATCGGGTAATCTCTTCAGCTGGTTTACATCGTATGTAGAGAATAGGTGCCAGACTGTAGTAGTACTAAATGGATATTCCTCGAGAGCCATGCGCATCCCCTCGGGCGTTCCTTAGGGATCGCTTCTAGAAGCTCTCTTATTCAATATCAATGACATCTCGTGTTGTTTTCAATATTCAAAAATATTATTGTACGCTGATGACGTGAAAATCATGAAGCAGAAACAACCTTACAGATGCGTTCTCGTTACTGGAGGATTCGGAACTTTTCCAAAATTATTGTATATTTAACAAGCTCGACTTAGATGTATCCAAGTGCTACACTTGCACTTTTACGCGTAAACCACGGCCCATTCATTATATCTATACACATCGAGATATTCCTTTGACCAGGGTTACATTTGTTAAAGATCTCAGAGTTACTTTTGACTGCAAACTTCTCTTCGGTTTACACATTGCAACATTATTAGTAAAGCCACGAAAGCTTTAGGTTTATATTAAGAATCTCAGCCGATTTCAGTATTCGAAGTATTAAATCCATTAAAATTTTATACTGCTCTTTCGTTCGTAGTCTCCTCGAATATGCATCACCAGTATGGAACCCGATTTATACTACCTATATTGATCGTCTTGAAAGTATACAATGCAAGTTTTTAAGGTACATTCAATTCTGATCTAACTGGTTTTTGCCTAATTACTACACTTGGTGTAAAAAAAAATATATTTTACCTCTAATAGAGCGTCGTAAAATAGCGGATTTCACATTCTTAATGTCTATTTTTAATGGATCAGCAGATTTGTAAAAAAAATCATATTTTAACCTCTAATAGTGCATCGTAAAATAGCAGATTTGACATTCTTAATGTCTATTTTTAATGGATCAGCAGATTTACCGGAGCTGGTATACAGGGTGAGCTTGTACGCACCATCATCGTTTCTGCTTAAGCCTAACTTGCTGCACGTTCCTATGGCAAGTACTACCTATCGACAAAACTCGTATCTGGTACGAGCTTGCCATACGTACAATATAGCATGTCGGTATGTTGACATAGATATATTTTTCACAAGTATCTACAAAGTTAAAAAGCATTATGTGATCACTACTTTGTGGAATGAAATGACCGGTGCATCCCACTATCCCCATTGTCTTGATCCTGTATACAATACTGTTTCGATCGATTATGGTCCCACTATCTCCATTAGCCATTTTGCGTAAAAACGTGATTATGTTTGTAATTAGCTCATTTACAAAGTAACTTAGTACTGCGAAATGATGTATGACGTGTTAGTCTTATGACTCAAAATAGTTAATATAATCTATTTAGAGCTATATGTATTATTTATATGTGGCTGTAAGTATGATTAATAAACGTTGACATTTATTTGTCAGTCAGTTCAATAAAATTGCCGGTTTTAATTATGGATTTCATAATTATAAATAGAGGAAAGGGAAATTTTTTAGCGGTTTTGAATACACTAAACATTCAGTTTACATTAATAAAAACTCCATTTGGAGATGTAACAAATGGAAGAGGACAAGTGTAAAGGTTCTGTTACAATTTCTCCGGTAAGTGTGACACATATTTTTTCAATGTAATTGCAATCATTAATTTAAAAAAGCAAATTACAATACATTTCTTAAACTAAACATATTAATTTTTATTTCAGATCGATATATTTATGAAACGAATATTAGCTCTTTGTCTATCCAGACATATATATATATATATATTTTTTTTTTTTTTTGAAATCATATCCGGAATAGAAATATATCTCCCAGATGAGGAAATTCTTTTAACAGGTAAATGTGTCGAATGCGGTACAACTTGTGACTATTGTTTAGAAAGAACTGTTGATTTAAGTAATTGTTATTGCGAAAAGTGCACAGGAAAATGTTATCGACTTTTTTTTTTTTTTTTTTTTATAAAGAATATTAGCAATATTAGCAAAAATTCTGCAAAATGACTAATGGGGATAGTGAGAATTATCTTCCCACTATATCCAACAATGGAGATTCCAAATGGGGATAGTGGTATGCACCCGAAATGACCATGTTGTTGTAAGTGCTTATCTATGGATTGAGTCTTCAGCATCGTTCTCTTTTAAATGGTTAAAAACAAAATGTTATTTGTGAAAACTCATAATTGGCCTTCATTATGTTGTTTATCATTTTATTGTTATTTGTTAACTGTAAGTTTTCCTAAAACTGTAAAATAAAATACAGAATAAAATAAAAGATGAAAAAAATAATAATTTGCAGGCCATAGGAAGCGGCGACTTAACGCTTGGGTACTCAGTGAGGAGAGGTAAGTTTTTGCTGTCCTAGAAAAGGACTGGGTTTCTAGAAATGGTAGCAAAGTCCTACTGGGGACTGATGATGTTAAAATATATCTTACATAGGGTCTCGTCACGAAGCAGCTTGCGCACGTAGGTCTAGAACATTCACAGGTATGTCTCCTCCTCTGAAATAAAAGAAACATTTTTTTTCTTTTCATTTCAAGTTATACAGTTCGCTTTAAAAACAAGAAAGTTTGCTTTTAAAGGAGTTCACTGCCCTTTTTTGCTAAATTGAACAGATAATAGACCTTAAAAAAGTGTATCAGTCTCTCTTCAAAAATAAGAAAGAAACAAACAAGAAACCTTGAATGTTGTTGCTTTCGGCACGAAGCTTAGACTTATAGTAATTTTCAGGTAGTTTTATCATTTTGGACCTCTAAAAAATTTAGCTTTACATTTCAATGTTTATAGCGATATACGACAAGACAAAGTTTATACATGATATATACTGCTACATAAAATAAATACTCACTTTATTCTTTTTAGTCTTGTGAGCTGCGGAGCCAGTTAAATTCGTATGCTGAAAAGAAAATTGTTCATTTATTATTTTAATTCTTTAAGCGCAAGTTATCATTTTTGAAGAAGTGAACATTAAAAATCGTGAAGAATCCATACCATAGGTTTCACTTTTTGCTCATTTAAATTAACTAAATAAAGTTTACATATATCGGTAGCGATCAGTGACGTAATGATTTCAGAC
Source organism: Cybosia mesomella (assembly GCA_946251805.1). NCBI lineage: Eukaryota > Metazoa > Arthropoda > Insecta > Lepidoptera > Erebidae > Cybosia > Cybosia mesomella. Next base: position 20,551,235 of record OX276402.1, on the reverse strand, counting down.
ATGACTTCATTTAACGATATTAATATATGCATGAGTGTTTGACTTTAATTCCGTATTGACTATTCTATTGTTTTCTAATCTAATTATCTGTTCTAGAATTGGTTTTATATTAACTTACGTTGTGACAGCTACAGCCGTTATCATTCTGTGGCATCATTATGTATTACTCGTCTTTCCGAATCTAGATTCAATTTGTTCCTTCATTGCGGGAATGTTCTAGAACGAATAAAGCAATACAATAGTATTTCAATCTTTTTATAAGCAAAGTAAAATTATTTTGATGTACAGTCATTGAATGTAGGTCATATTATGCCCGGATCACAATGCAACAGATAAAGTCTGTGAGAAAAGATCCAGCTAATAAAACTCACCACTAGTCTTTTGGCAACGTACGTTAAAACAATCACTGTGTCAAATATTACAATACTTCATACAGACATAATACCTATATGTGTATTTGATAAGTGCTGCCAAATCATAATGTACTACTATCACTACAGACCCTATTTATATGTATAGTTTGTATATGAATGTAATATTTGATTTAAAGATATAACATTCAATACTCACCCCAGGGCATGTATCATTTATACACTTAGAATCTTTTTCTTTGGTTACACATTTCTGAAAAACAAAGAAACAATATACATAAGTACAAAATGAGCTTAATATGATAAATACTTCATGTATTTTCAGCTACGATATTGATCTCTGTTTCGCACGTTAACACTGAAGATTATTTCACCGATTTTATGTCTATTTTGTGCAGTAGCCTACTCGTAGTTCACCGGACGAGGGGCTGGCACAGGCTTCGCTATTGGATTAGGAAGTAATATGGCGAAGCATGGCGAATAATAGAAACATAAGGCAAACCAAGAAAAAAAAGTATTCTACGATATTCTACACAGCGCTATCTAAACCCAACGTATGCATAGCTTAACTAGCATGTATTGTGGGTTCTAGAATGCGGATAAACATACTTAGACACAGAAAAGAGTAGAAGAGGACTCCGAGCTTTAAAGTGCGAATTAACGCTATGAACATGACTTATCTACTACAAAATGTTTTATACTAACAGGTGGACATTTGTATTGTGGTGGTAGTGGTACTCTTTGACGTATTCTTGGCGCACGACACGGTGGGTTATGAAAACATCGAGATGGATGGCTGCATGGAGCTGCTGGACGCGCGGGCCAGTAGCATGGCATCAGGTAAGGGAAACAAGAAGAAGGCGGTTGGCAATGTGGTGAATGGCTACAGGGCCTCGCTACTGCTGGCTGTTAATAATAACGGAAAATAAATATAGTTGTTTCTTAAATTATGTTCCTTAATAGTAAATAGATGAATGCTAAATAGATTCATGGATGTCCATTACAAATAAGAGTTGCGACAGTAAGTCTTGAATTAATTGTAATGGTTTAGTCCCAGATAGAAGTTACAATTTTATTATGCAACTAATTTTTATATCACAAAAAACGGTGAGCATGGATGGAACCAATATGAAAGTAAAACAAGCAAAAGGAATGTAGAACAAAGCTGGCGTGTGCCATGATCATAGCAAATGGAAAGATGTTGTCTCAGCCTACCCCAATAGGAAAGATGCTACTATACCTTACCCAGTTATAATTGTCCACAAGCTGGGCAATATTATCAGCAGATATTTTTTGGTGGGCGTGGGATAAACTCGCATAAAATAATGAAGTCTAGAAGTAAGTGCCAGTGATAGTCAATCGTTGTGAATTATGTTGAAAATCTTCAACGCATTGTGACAAGCGATAGCTGTTGGGTAATATTGACCCAACTTGTTTGTCTGGCTTTTACGGGAGCGACCGCAGAGCTCTCAACCCTAAGAGTTAAGCTTGCACCAAAGCCTCTTCTATCAATCAGTAGGTGCCACCTTGCAGATGAAGTTGATTTGAACCCTGAAGATATTGGCAGAGCCTCATGTACGCACGATGTGTGCCTTATGTAATTGATGGAAGCTTCAATAAAAACAGACTTGTAGAACTAACTTTGACTAAAATACAGCTGGAACGCGGAGTTAACTCGATTGGTGCAGGGTCAAATTTTGGTTTGCGGTTCAACTTTATCTGCAATAATAAAAATCATATTTTGCTGACATTTACTACTTTTATACAAATGAGTTACAAATAATAAACATGTAAATAAATTTGACCTTTAAACCGAAATAGTTACAGCAATCCACCCTGCAACCACCTGAAGCTGGAGAAGGCATCTGTAAAAGCAAATATCATGTACAAAAGGGAAAATATAAATTACAGAGACTCGTATATTTTTTTAAAGGATATGAGTAATCTAAATTACTAGTATTCCCGTTAACCATAAGCTACGCTTAATTACTTGTGTTACAAGTGAGTTCACGTAGGTAGTGTAATGGCCCGAATTCGATACCTGGGATGTCTCAATCGTAAGGCCGACTCCTTAACCACTAAGTTACCGACGAAGCTTATAGTGACGTGGGTTTAGGTCTATCTAATACCAGCTGTTGCCGTAGACTTCATCCGCGTTAAGTTCTGAATAGATGAAGGTATAATTACTTCCGCAGTGTTTCATCATTGTAATTTACATTATTTAGTTTTGATAGTTGAGAAATTTAGATGTAACATCGGAATAATTAAAAGTAAGTAAGTCTGTGGCGTTTTAAGATTTTATATTTTACTGCGCATGACCTATAGCGTGAAAATTTATAGTCCGGATGTTGATCATGTCCCTGTTTTACCGACTTGCAAAATTTGTGAATTACTGCTTTGTGATAATAAAGTTAAAATCAATTATAGTTTAGATAGATTATAACTCCGCTGTTCCTATCAAACCAATAATAGCGTGCTGTTATATACTGAAGGTTATGACCGTTCCATAGAAGAATGTACGTGCAAAACTTCAGCTGAATAGGTTCAGAGGTTTTCAAGTGATGTTCGGGTATCGATAATAACCCGCGACAAACACAAAAATTCTGAAAATCACATCACCGGTATCGGTAATGCTCCTATTTTCGATTATTTTCTTGATAAAATATTTAATGTACAGTTTTCACCACGTTACGATTTTTATATACAGATGTTTGAAAATATAATCATTAACTTGGCAATGAAGAGCCACCCGTTAACAATTAATAGACTTAACGGAGCATTAGAAAAAGCCGAAACTTTTTAATGGGAAATACTTTTATAAAGAACAGTAGAAAATAATACTTACTTACCCCACAAGTGCAAGGTGTCGGACAAGCTGGTGGTGGACACGCTGGTGGTGGACAAGTCGAGCACTGACAAATAAAACATGGTTTAGATATTTATAAGATTTTAAGTAAATTATATTACAATTTATTTAAGACTCATAATTACGGCCGATGGGCACGGTGGAGGTTCCGATTCCTGAAAATAAATAATTATTTTATGATAAAAATAAAATGTATTTTTTAAATTGTAATGCACCTTAACCGGGTGCTATGGCGCACATTGGGAGAGGCCTACGTCCAGCAATGGACTGCAATAGGCTAAATGATTGATTGATTGAATGCACCAAATGGTTCTTAGACAATATCATTACAATTTGCATACTTTTATTTAACGATTTGCGAAACGAACTACTTATAATAAAATATAAATAAACGAAGGAGATCGAATTAGGTATAGTATAAAGTGGTTAACTTACGCAAGCTGCTAAAGCGCACATCGCTGATCGTGTACAATAGGCACAGTTAATATCAAAACAACAACTTCTACAACCGCCGCACTGAAACCAAATAGCTAAAGTTATATTAACCAATATTTATAGCTTTTATTCCAGATGTTTCAATAATACCTTCAAAGATGCTGGTAAATCTGTTTTACTCTGAAAACAAAACGTCATAATTAAATTTCTCTGTTAATTGGACGTATATTTTTAATATATTTAAATTTTATTTTTAATACACTTTTTAATAACTCACTCACCGTGTGGTGACAACAACGCTTATCACAACATATTTGAACTATTGCAGTTTGATGAAATACAGCCTTTTCTTCTTCTTTACTGGTCCGTTTTTGTTTAGATGGTCTAGATCCAACAATGGCTATGCTAGAGAGGCCAAACATATTGTGTTCCTTGTCCAAACGAAGAATGGTGGACAAATATTTGTCGTCGTAACTTTCGCTTGTATTGATATCGCAGTCGGAATTCTTACTACAAGAGCTTGTGCTCGATGAGGCAGGTGATAGGGATGGTGAACTGTAAATTAAATTGCATTCTTTTGTAATTTAAACAACAATAAGTCAACATCCAGGACGGGACTTGAACCCCGGCAGTCTCTAGAATACCTAGGAACGAGCTAGATAGCTGAAATTCTTATCTATATACATCACAAAGTGTCGTAGGTGTCAAGTCTCATCCTAGATATTAACCTTTTTCCAATTTAAATTTATTAGGAAATGTTAACATAGCAGATGCGGCAAAAATGCATTAAAATTTAAATATTAAATATGTTTTAAGTTCATTTTGCCTTTATTTAATAAAGTCACCTAATGATATGCCATCTCCCCATACTTTAGATTCGTCTTCTCTTGTCTTTTATTCTTGCACCTGTTAATGCGTTTCTTTTTCTGTAACGGAATCAGTTTTGTGTAAATATATGGCGTTTAGATATTAAATATATATTGCAGCGTACAAACCTGGATTCGTGACCGTTCTCGTGGTTTTCGCTTAGCCACTTCATTTTAGTTAATTTTAGTATATTTGGGTTATCGCAGCTAAGAAAATTGGCTTCCTCATTTTCAGATTCGCTATCTTCACCCGATGCAGTCGTTGGCTAAGATTAAATTTATACAAGTTACATAAAAATTATAATATTTAACACTGTAATGAGAATAATCATTAAATAGAACTTGCTAACATATGCTGAGGTTAAGTCCGTTTCAGGATTTGCTTTTTTATTTTGTGAATCAGTCTTCAATGTTTCAACAAGTTCATGGACCGCTTTAGTTCTTTCTACTTGAATGGTAGGTTCTTCTTGTTCATTATTCTGAAATTATTTGACATTTCAATTGTAGATATATTTAACAATTATTTTGAGCTACTAAAACAAACGAAATCATTTCATTGTGTTAGATAACACAATTACACACTAACTTCGGATAAAAATTGATAACACAATTAAATCATTTCGTCTGTTTTAGTAGCTCAAAATAATTGTTGAATATATCTACGCAATATAGTCCTATTTATATATATAAAATTTATTTTTTCATAAAAAAATAAGCACAATTGTTTTAAGTTTTATTTTAAACAAGTTATTTGTCGCCACCATTTTCAGTTTGCTATATCGTTACAATATTATAATTGAAACGGTAACTGCATGCAATTAATTATTCCTTTCCAGACCAGACATTGAAAAACCCATTGTTAAACCTGGTGCTAAGAAATGGGAACTTCAAAAAACTAGCTAAAAGCGGTGCTTTAGGAGGGCTCGTATAGTTTAGTAATAATTTTGAAATCAGTTTTAAAGGAAACATTATCTTTTAATACATGGATTCTGTTATGATTTATGAAACGACTAGACATGAATGAAAGTGTGATAGTTTCTCAGTAAAGTGTTACACAAAAATGCATAGATTATGGAATAGTGATAGGGCTCGCTCCGCTCACCCGATATATTCACCTCAAAGTTTTAAGGACAAACAGGTAGGTCATAGTCATGTTCAGAAGTTTAATAGTCACTTCATTGAATGGGTGATTAAATGAAATTGCTAGAAACGAATTTCAATAAATTATTGTACCATTATTTGCCACACAAAACCATTTTTTACTACTTACTCCTTATTAGTACAAAATTCTTTTGAAGATAATTATTATATCATGTCAAAATGAGATGTCTATAGCGATGATGATATTATGATGTGATATAACGTTATAGTACTATTGAATGCATCTAACAATATTTTAATGTGATTAACGTATCTGTAAGAAAAAATAAAATAAAAATGACTTATATTGTTATTCTGCACCTCGTTACTAGGCTTATCCAATAATTTGAATTGTTTTTCGAACTGTTCACATTCTGCAGATAGGGCTTCAGATGGTCGAAGATCATCGACAAGACACACATAGGTAAAGAAAACATTTTGTTCAGAAGCACTACTTGCTAGCTTCATTTTATCTGTTGAAAATACTTTGGTGTGACGATGGTGAGAGTCACGTGTGTCTGTCATTTTGCTTCTGAGCAGTTAAGCAAAAATATTGATCTGCCAAGTCATCTGAGAGAAAATTTCACTAAATCAAACGTTTAACCACTAGATGAAATTAGAATTTAGGTGTAAGACCATTGTGTAAGACCGAAAAAAATACGGCAGCAATTCGTTATTATGCCATGTTTGTAAAGTTTGACACTGACACTGATTTAAAAAGGACGTTGTTCTAGATATTTTTTTCTCTTCCATTTGGTTTTTGTACCGCCATCCGGAGCATAAATAAACAGAGAAGTTCTTTATGTCAGCTGAAGTTATGTTTAAGTCACTAGACACATCCTCACACGTTCCTCACACCTGTCTATAGAACTGATCGGGGTCCAACTCCACCGTATTGCATTTAGGTATGCATAGCATAATCTAGAGGCTATCATCACGGAGCCTGCGTGGGAGTCCAGGGTTCGCATTCTTTAAGATTTGGCTAATTTGGTTAACATTTGTCTGTGAGAGTGACCGTCGTCTGAGCTCTCACCACTGAAGAGGGCAACTTCATCAGAGCCTCATTTGTCGGTCAGCTGTTGCATCATCTAGCTGGCGAGGTTGGCTTTGAGTGTGAAATGGGCTCCATCAAGATACCCAAACGTAACATTATATAAGTAAACACACTTTTTGTAGAGTCTCTCTATAAAATAAGTTAGCAAAACACCTAAAATCAACACAAATTGAAAGAGATTTTTCGACTCGAAAATATTGTACAACGCATAAAACAATGAATGGATCATCCGAATTATATGCTAAACAGCTTGACGTTATAAATTTAAGGCCAGTTAACAATAGTGCCGTCGTCACATGAATCTGTGTAGTGTAATAAAATTGTATGAAAATGTTTTATTATCTGATTAGGAAGTATTTTTTTGGTGTTGGTCTAAACAATGTTGTAGTCATGGTGTGAACCAGCGGGCTACGACCTCTGCGGATGTACCAGCGATGGGTTACATCGGTCCTAGGTACGTAAACTATTTTATGGAAGTTATTATTTGGCTGTATGAGTTCCCAGAAAGATTTTTGGGGCACAAGTCAACCTCGCCTGCCAGCCGCTACACCTGTTGATTATTAGACGAGGAGGATTTGGAGATAGGGGGACAGACAATAGTCGCTTCTGTAAAAGCCGAAAATAACCGAAATTAATTATGAATGGAATTAATGAAAAGGAGGAGGAGTACGAGATCGAACTTATTTTTTCGTGCTTAATGAGTTCCCAGAAAGATTTTTGGGGCACAAGTCAACCTCGCCTGCCAGCCGCTACACCTGTTGATTATTAGACGAGGAGGATTTGGAGATAGGGGGACAGACAATAGTCGCTTCTGTAAAAGCCGAAAATAACCGAAATTAATTATGAATGGAATTAATGAAAAGGAGGAGGAGTACGAGATCGAACTTATTTTTTCGTGCTTAAATCCCCCCGTATGCCCGCCGCTGGTCAGCGGGGGTGGTTATGTCGAATTAAAACCGACTAAAGCTGCACGCCGTCTTGGTTCTTCAGACACCATCGTGTAAGGTGTAAGGCATTTCCCTCGCACCCCGGCCGAACCAGGGCCATCTCCGGTTTCGAGATGGTCCCCTCGGGTTTGGGCACCACGGTGTCCCTGTCTCGCCCCCTGAAAAAGGGGTGCGCGCAACGCACTGCCTGCTTCTGCTAGGATGACAGGCGCTCCACCTGTCAATTTCAGGCCTGCGTTCACGGAGGACGGAGGTCGTTCAGCAACCTCCGATGCCTGAGTCGTCTCCGGGCCTCGCGGGCTCTGCGGATTGGGAGAGACTGGAATCTCCTGCTCGCAGACGGAGGCGGTGGCGGCCCACGCGCTCGCACTTCGCACCATATCTGTGAGCAAGACATCGAGCGAGAGGATTCCCACTTCAAGGGCTGCCATGAGGGCCCACCTCGGCACCTCCCACGCCGGGCATTCCGCCAAATTGTGCAGCCCCGTGCCGCTTGAGCCGACTAAAACCGCACTCCGTCTCGGGTCTTAACACGCCGGGGTGTAAGGTTGCCCATAGAGCATATCCCTCGCACCCCGACTGACCCTGGGCCATCTCCGGTTTCGAGATGGCCCCCTCGGGTTTGGGAACCACGGAGTCCCCGTCTTGCTCCGGTTTGGGGGAGGGGCGCTAGGCAGCCTCACCTGTCACCCCCAGGCCTGCGCTCATGGAGGACGGAGGTCGTTAAGCGACCTCCGGCGCCTGAGTCGCATGCGACGCCGATGGTCAGGTCCTTAAGATGAAAATATGCAAAATGTTAGTTAAATGAACATTATGCATCTGCTAGGGAAGTAATGGCATTATGTAAGTTGGTTGCCTTGGCTATTCAAAAAAGGTCATTATTAAAGTTGAAAATTAAGATTACTATTATATAACTGTATGATTTCACCAGTGAAATTCGTTTACCTGTAGTTTTAATTCATCTCAGCTTCTATGATGTTTGTTGATGCTTAAGCTTTATTAAATTACATGGATACTATTTCTAGATACTTCTTTGTACCACGTTGTATCGAAAAAAAAACTACAAAAATGATATACAGTTTATACTTAGATTGATCTAAGAGTTTATACCTACCAAAGTAAACGAACAAAAATAAGAACATAATTTCTATTTCATATTTCACATGACTTTAAAACTATCATTAATTTGTCTACGAAAATAAATTTTAATTTCCTATTATGTGTATATTTAACTAGGTCTACACAACACTGCTCTGTGAAAAAAGCAGACATTGTTAAAGTCCAGTTTCCGTAGCAACCCAGAGATGTGAACGACATCAAGTAGTACAAAAACTTACAATGAGGGAATAAAAACTGAATTGACTAAGATACCACGGTCTGTCCATTTTGAGTAGCACGCATATTTTATTTCTTTGTAATTTATTTCTTATCCAAGTTACACACGGCCAAGGAGATAAGTAGGTGCATACTTTTACATGTAAAGGTGTACACCTATCTTCTTGGCCGCGGGTACCAAAGCGTGTATCGGGGACCCACCAAGATTTTTGTCCAAAATCTGGACTGGTGAGGTCACTTACAAGCAGGTATACCTACTGATTGATGGACGAGACTCTTGCGCAGGCATTCCTCTCGTAAGGTGAGAGGTCTAATGGCAGGCGCTTACATTAAAACCGAAGAAACTAACCTAGAAGGAGTAAGTGAACCCCGACTTCTAAGGTGAATGCCTCGGATGCAACCGGGAACAACGCTAAGAAGATAATGATTTTGCGACTGTAAATTCATTTATTATGCGAAATTACTACGGCAGAAATTAACAGCCAGGTAAATATAAGTCAAACTAAAGTGCTATCCTTCCCAGCTCAATGACTCCATCATAAAATACGAGATGACAATATAAATACTTAACACTGGAACTACATGTTATTCGTTCCGTTTGCAATGCAATATGAACGTTAATTATTATAGTATTATGATTCTAAATCGATTTACCATTATATACACTTCTATCATTCATAATACCTACATAAGTTATGATGTAGATTCTCTGATTTATAGTGCAGCTATGATTAATTGGAGTCAAACGTGTGTAGCTGTAGATCCTCAGGGTGAATCACAGTATGACATTGATCAACAACCGTAGGATTGTGCTTTTAAATTACAATTACATTATTTAAAAGCACAATTTTACCTCATACATTATGGCAATGAATGACAACAGCTAGCACAGCATTACACCTGTAAAGAAGGACAATAATTCAAAAATAGGTAATGATGGAAGATCTTCATCAGATCTGTGGCGTAGTTGTAGTGCGTTCGACTGCTATGACAGGGGGCACAGGTTCAATATCCGCTCAGTGCAAATATTTGTATGCATGAATATGACTATTTGCATTGATCTGCAACGTGTTTCTATGTATAATATGTACGTATTTACAATTTAAAAAAAAGTATGTAAGTATGTTCATCCTCATTCTAGAACCCATAACACAAGCTAGTTAAACTATGTTTACTTTGGGTCTAGAAAGCGCTGTGTATAATGTCGTAGAATCTTTATTTTCATATTGAGATAATATTTACAAGTAGCATGCGGTGAGAGGGCATGAACTTTTTAAGGCTTATGTGAGCACATAATTCATTCGACCCGTTACAAGAAATCATTCACTTACTTATTTTCACCAAACAATTACATTAAAAGTGCTTATAATCGGTATACTATTAACAATTAATCATGGCTTATGGAATGGAGATACTTTGTAGGCATGTTATCTATGTAATGAATATTATATTTTAAGAATGGTGTATTTCAAAATTTGTTACACGAGAAAACAAATGACAGCTGAATTTAAAATAATGCACTTAAATAAGTTATCAGTAATGAGCAAAACCACCGGTTGAATACCCCTGAAGCGTGCCAATCGGAGTGAAGGCTTCATACCGTATTATTTTTGTTGTGAACCCACCAATGATGCCGGTTGTCCCATGTTTTAGTTGCATTGACATCATATTCCACCAATAATTAGTGATTATAATACGTATTCTGTGAATAATCAAGGCCTAAAAATGAATTCGGGCATGAAACTGTATTTGAGTGTTTGGTTTTTGTGCATATTTCAATGGAGTGATGCTGAATTCGGGAGTGAGTAATTTTTTAAATATAGTTTAGTTTTATTTATGACAAAATTAAAGACTATGCCGTACGATGTCCTTCTTGTTAAAGAACTGGGTGAACTGTATTAGTAGGTTAAAAAAAGAAAAAAGGAAAACGGAGGAGTAAACAAAAACTTTCTTACCTTATTTGCATCCATATTTTTTTTATGTGCATATGGTAAAAACAAACACAAAGAATGTCAGTTGTCCACAATTTGATTGCGTTTGTTAGTAAAAACTGACCATGTACAAGAGTTTTTGGTTTAATTTATACCATCTAGGTAGCCCACTTGACAGTAAGCGGTTACCGTAGCCTATTGGCGCTTTTGTGTAAAGTTGTGTTGTAGAACCTTCTAATGTCCCTTTTGAGGAACTTCTTACAGAAGTCACCTGAGAAAACTATGACAGGGAGAATTTGTAAATAGAGTCAGGACAGGAGGACGAGATTCAAATTAGCCTTATCTTCTAGGCAGGCTAGAACGTTTCCTCTTGGTGCATAACTATACAGTATTACCCACAGTATAACAGAAACGGGTCTGGTGTGTGTGGCGCCACCAAGGTCATCTCCAGGCCATCTCTAGGGTCCGAGCCAACCTCACCTGTGAGTCGTTATACCTGCTGATAAACGGTCGATGCAATGGCGCAGGCTTTCCTCTCCAGGTTAGAGGTCAGATGGCAGTGACTTCCACAAAAGCCAAGATGAGCCATATCACGAGGAGAAAGCATAGCAGGGCATAGAATCGCCGGGATGATGATGATGACACTATAAAAGTCACGGCAACAGTTCACTTTTTCCTTTGGAAGACGCGTTCTGATGCGGTGGTAAAGACTCGTGTTTTGGTAATGTAATCTTATCAAATGTAATCAATACATCATTTTATTGCTGCGCATGTTACGTAATAAGTATATAGGTACATATAAGTTTCTGTATCTGAGATGCTACTGTGGGGAAACGTTACTACAGATCTCGACATCAAATACACTTTTGGAAATGGTGAGATGTGTGAGACGTACCTACCTAATAACTGTGGCGCTACAGTAAATAGGGTTTTCTTAGCGGTGAATGCACCGGCTGTGATTCAGTGGGGACAAATTGGGTTAGGTTTAATCTTCCCCAGTCGGACATTGGAATTAGTTTTAGTTTTGTTGCGGGAAATTTGCAAGCAGCCCAATGTTGCTGAATTTCTGCTCAACATGGGTTGCAGCTTATCCTAAGATCCCTAGTGATACAAGATACATAGTGATAGTGGATAGATCTCTAGTGATACAAGATACATCATATACCGTATAGTAGATACTATGAAACAAGATTATTAATTGCTACCAGAGGAAAGGCCTATGTCCAGCAATGGACTGTAATAGGCATAAGTTTTTACTCTTGTACAAAAATATTCATTGTGACATTTTTGCGTATGATGCATCAAATAATTACAGCTCATAGCTATAGCCTCAATTAGAGTAGAGTTATAAATAATAACATCATTTTCAAGGTTGTGCATACACAGTCATAACATCAAATAATTTACTGCAGTAGCAGTAATACCTATGACTTTTAATATTACAATTCTGTAAAATCGCAATTCAAATCACAATTCAAATCACAATAGGGTCGAAGAGATGCCAGCGTGAATCATATTTCAAAATGATATGTTAAAAAATATATATCACACGGATTTTGTTTTTTCTCACTAATGTTCCCAGTTGCATCCGAGGCTTTAACATCAGAGCTAGCTAAGCTAGGAGGTTAGCGGACCTCGCCGCTTACCTCCTCTTTTCCATAACTGTTTTGGCTTAGTTTTTAAGGACTGCCTTCTGACCCCCTAACCCCAACAGGAAATTATACGAAAGACCCTCGTTAATCAAGTTAGCCAACCTTACGCTTACCTGTTTCCATTGGTACTGGTTAGCAGGTGAAGTTGGTTAAAGATCTCCCAATAAATTAAGTGCTCATTTTTGCACTCTCTGACTCTCTGCACATGAATTTTGTACATGAATATCCCTCTTAATACATTAATTTTCTTTGAATACGTAATATATTTTATTTGTTTTAGTTTGTTTATAATAGCAGACAAGCAGACAGCTACTTTCCGTGAGCCCCAACTTCCACTAGTCTTTAATTATTTACTTTGTTCCAAATTCAAGACTACCTACCTACTGCCCTCTTGTTTCTGTAGCATAATATTTACGTGCAATTGTGAAGTTTTAAGTTTTCGTACTGGGCATAGTGTTTTTAGTCAAGAAATTCTCAATAGTCTGCACGGGGTTTAGAAACGTGCCCAATATAGGCTTGCCGATCTCTGGGGATGCATATAGAACTATGGATGTAAACTTAACCCTTTGGGTATACAGATCTAAGTACTTATATAAAATAATTTAAAATTAAGAAAATCCCGGGGTGCTCGAACGGGCCTAAAGTGGCAATACGTCAAGACGCGCCCCTGATTGTACCGAAATTGCAAAACAATCACAACATATACGGTACGGTATGTATTTAGAATGTTTATTTAACATATTGTTTAGGTTTCATAGGTATCAACAAACATTATGTGTTATGAATTATGTTTTGTATTAGCACTTTTACACACGGTCGACATACAAAATAAGATCGCATCGGATGCCTAATTGATATTGAGTATGATTCTAACATTAAATAGTAGCACATACGAAATAATAGAGCAATTAACTTCTTCAGTTCATTTTAAATTAAACATCTTCAGCATCAAACGGCAGTATATTACCACAGATCATTTAATAGTTGATATAACGGGCGGTAGATACCTAGTGTTTTTTCACGTCAGACTTTGGTTGTTCGAGTTCAGTAGAACTCGAAGACGATTGCATTCCACGAGTCGAAACCGAGTATTGATATGGAACCGAGTAGTAACCAATACTCGGTTTCGGCTCGTCATTAATGATCAAGTATTGAATTGTGAACATCATATCATCTAAATTTTTGTTTTCTAATTGAATTTTTCCTGATTATAACATCTTTACAGGTATATCACTAAGCGTCGGCGCAAAAGGAAATACGGATGAGGATCAATTAAGTGTCAGGGTAAGTACATTTAATATTATCAGGCTGTTCCTATACGATGCGATCCCTTGGTCTTCTTCGAGTTTTTATTGCATTTTCGGTCAAACTATTATCATCATCCAAGTGCCAATCCAGGTTGCACCCAAAGCTAGCACTTCGGAGTCCGGGGTCCACTCTCTCGGAGTATTATTAGCTATTATTATTAATAGCTAATAGTTGGGTATGTTGCAGGCGTTAGGCATTACAGAAGCTAGCATGAAGCAATCGTTACAGGAGCGTTTCTTTGGCCGCTTAAAAAAAGTTCTTAAAAGTTTTTGTCAGGCGGTTATAAGGTGCGCGCCTATAACGGTTGGGTCATGCCGGTTTTAATGTACTCCTTCGGCATACTCAGGTGGACTCAGACCGAATTAGACACCCTGGATAGGAGAGTCCGTACGCTTCTTACGGCATACCGAATGCATCATCCGTGTTCATCTGTGATGAGGTTGTATATACCACGGGAAAGCTGATATGCATCGTGATGTAGTAATGGTGGATAACGGATGGGACGCTAGCTTTGGCTAAAGAGAACTGGCGCAAACCTGTGGTATTAAATATTAATGACCGTATGGATGTATGGAAGAGCAAGGAGTTGCATGAACGTTTCTATCGGGCTCTCCATGGGCCTGATGTAGACTTACCAGCATCTGTGTCTTGGCTACGCTTCGATGACCTACTTGGGGAAACTGAAGGTTTTGTTTTTGCAATTATGGAAGAAGTTGTGATGACGAATAACTATCGGAAGTATATTCTAAAGGATGGTACGGTTGACATATGTCGGGCGTGTCACCGTCCCGGAGAATCCCTTAGACATGTAATTTCTGGTTGTTCTCGTCTTGCTAACGGAGAGTATTTGCACAGACATAACCAAGTAGCCAGGATTGTTCATCAACAGCTTGGATCCTGTACGCGGTGCTTTATAATTCAACTTGAGTAACCAATCTGACATAGTGCTTGTGCATACCGTTTCTTTTTTTTTTTTCGTGCGGAAATCCCTTCGGATACCCCCCCGCCGGCCAGCGGGGGCGGTTATGTTGGGCTTGAACCGACTAAAACCGCACGCCGTCTCGGGTCTTAAGACGCCGAGGTGTAAGCTTGCCCATAGAGCATATCCCTCGCACCCCGACTGACCGTGGGCCATCTCCGGTTTCGAGATGGACCCCTCGGGTTTGGGAACCACGGTTGGGGAAGGGGCGCTAGTCGCCCCACCGTCCCGGCCTGCTTCTGCTGGGGTGACAGACGGCCTCACCTGCCACCCCCAGGCCTGCGCTCATGGAGGACGCAGGCGACTCAGGCGCCGGAGGTCGCTTAACGACCTCCGGCGCCTGAGTCGCCTGCGACGCGCGGCGAGCATTTTGCGGGCTCGGCGGGCCGGGGGAGTTCTAAACCTCTCCCGGGCGCGCTACGCCATCTCCTTCGCGAGCATTACATGCTCGCAGAAGGAGATGGCGCTTGTGCATACCTATCTAGTCAAGTGTAGTATATTGAGAGTTTTATTAATTTTCTCGTTAATCACATCGTCATCAATCAATCGTTAGTCACATGAAACTGGATGAGTTTCTACCAAAAGATTTGAAGCACTTTATTCTGTTCCATTTGATAGTACGGCTTAAACGTCTACGGGCAAGAGTGTCCAGAGATGTTTTATGAAATCGTAGTGCTACAGAAAATATATATAGTTGCCTGCCCCTGAGGACTCCCCACCTCTGAGTATAGTTGGTTAGTGGGACTCCTATATGGTCGCTTATATGCAGCCTTTAAAATAGCACGTTGCGCTCTTTCCACTTTCATTAAGAAGGTGCTGGCAGCAGCACCCCATGATATTATGCCGTAGTTAAGGATTGATTGGCATAGAGAAAAGTAAATCATTTTGAGGAGTGGCTCCTCAGTAATTTTTCCCAATCGCCTGAAAAAGTGTAACAGCATTCTGACCCTAACGTCGAGTGACCTCAAATGAGATGACCATGCAAGTCGATCATCTAACAGTATGCCTAAATATTTGACGGTTCTTGTGTGTTCTATTTGTGAGCAGTCGCAATTGTCACGTCTTACACACGCATGAAGTTTCAGGTCGATAGGATGCTTTGCAGCGGAGCGACTAAAAACTGCAAAGTGTACAGCTTTGGTTTTACCTACGTTTCAATCAATCAATTAGCCTATTGCAGTCCACTACTGTACATAGGCCTCTCCCATTTTACTCCATAGCACCCGATCCTCCGCCGTAACCTATGTTTAGTGTCAACAAATTATTTTTAGCCAATTCATAACCATTCGTAATTCGTTCTCTACGACTATTTGAACCTTTTCCCAAGTTTTCCCGTAAAAGACTATTGCCGTATCATCAGCATACGTAAAAAGTTTTGCTTGTAGTATATTTAACGAGCACAGTCCATTGATATACACTATGAAAAGTGATGGACCAAGCACGCTTTCCTGTGGGATACCGAAATGTACAATAGTAAGATCACTGTGATAATTGTCCATCACTACTCTCTGCGTTCTATCAGACAAGTATAATTCGAACCATTCCAGAACACTGACGCGTATTCCAAGCAATTACATTTTTTGCAACAGTATTTTCTAGACACCGTGTTGAACGCTTTTGCTAGATCCAAAAAGACGCATGTGCAATGATTACCATGGTCTAAGTTATAAGTACTAAAATCGGTTAAATTTGTGACTGCGTCCTCCGTGGAACTAGCTGTTCGAAACCCGTACTGCTGTTCCGACAACAAATTACGAGATTCGTTAAGAGTCTCTTGTTAACAACTTTCTCAATGATTTTTGAGAGAGTTGGTAACAGGGACACCGGACGATAGTTATCAGGGATTTTTTGATCACCACTTTTGTAGATAGGACATATATTTGCAGTTTTCAAGCACCTAGGTACTGTACTTGTTGTTAAACTTAAGTTACACAAAAAGATTATTGGTTCGGCTAGTACGTGTGCACATGATTTGATGATTTGATTAATTTATTGTTGATCCCATCGTAACCCGAGACAGATGCAGATTGAAGACTGGAGATTATTCCGTGAATCTCCTGGACATCTGTTGGATTTAGAAAGAAAGAATTTGCATTATTGCAGGAAGTGCTGTATTGCCTGTTATTCTTGGTCAACTCGGCTTCAATTACGTTAAGATGTTCGAGTGTTTTTGTTGCAAGTTTTTGACCAACAGTTGTATAAAATAATCATTTATTTATTTTATACTAGCTGACCCGGCAGACTTCGTACTGCCTCAATCGATAACAACTTCCATATATATTCACCTTTTAAACCTTCTCTGGACCTCCACACATAATTCAAGACCAAAATTAGCCAAATCGGTCCAGCCGTTCTCGAGTTTTAGCGAGACTAACGAACGGCAATTCATTTTTATATATAAGAGAAGAAGACTAGCTGACCCGGCAGACTTCGTTCTGCCTCAATCGATGACAAACCTTTTAAACCTTCTCTGGACCTCCACAAATAATTCAAGACCAAAATTAGCCAAATCCGTCCAGCCGTTCTAGAGTTTTAGCGAGACTAACGAACAGCAATTCATTTTTATATATAAAGAGAAGAGAAGACTAGCTGACCCGGCAAACTTCGTACCGCCTCAGAATAAATAAAAAAAAGTTGCAATATCCTATATTCCCCCCCCCCCCCATTAAACCTGCCCTGGACCTCCACAAATAATTCAAAACCAAAATTAGACAAATCGGTCCAGCCGTTCTCGAGTTTTAGCGAGACTAACGAACAGCAATTCATTTTTATATATAAAAGATAGAACCTGAGTTGCTATAATTTGTTACCAATGCAGTACTTCCATTGCTTTTATTCTTAATGTTACATATTTTCTTAATTTTGTACCACTTTTTTTTGCAGTTACCGTTTGTATTTATTAGTCTTTTTCGTTCATAGTCCAATTTAAGATTCGTTAATATATTATTACAGTAGTTTCGATATTTTTTATATTCTCTTTGTATGATTAAATTGTCCCGATTCTGTTTTTTATTAGCTTTGTTATGTAGTATATCTCTATCTATTATGTAGTTTATCCGGAAGGCGGGGCGGCCGGCGGATCAGCCATCCGGTTATCGGCCGATCGTGTTGCTCGACGAGGTGTGCAAGCTCTTTGAGCGGATTATTGCAGAGCGCCTCGTCGAGCATCTCACGAACGTGGGGCCAGATCTGGCGGACAACCAGTTCGGTTTCCACCGGGGGCGCTCCACTGTGGAAGCGATCATGCGCGTTAGGCGCCTGGCGGAGGAAGTAGTCTCGCGGGGTGGGG
Organism: Cybosia mesomella; assembly: GCA_946251805.1. Taxonomy (NCBI): domain Eukaryota; kingdom Metazoa; phylum Arthropoda; class Insecta; order Lepidoptera; family Erebidae; genus Cybosia; species Cybosia mesomella. Next base: position 20,533,062 of record OX276402.1, on the reverse strand, counting down.
TGGTGGTGGCGGTGCCTCTCGACATCGCCAACACCTTCAACACCCTACCCTGGAGCTGCGTTAGGGAGGCGCTCGCGTATCACGGAGTGCCTGTTTACCTCCGCCACATTGTCGAGGCATACCTATCCGAGAGGGCCATAGTTTACCTGAGCTGGCTAGGGCCAGGGCGGCGAGAAATGTCGTGCGGTGTTCCGTAGGGGTCGGTCCTAGGGCCACTCCTGTGGAACATCGGATACGACTGGGTGCTGCGCGGTTCGTTGTTCGAGGGTGTCAGCATAACATGTTATGCTGACGACACCCTCGTTATGGCGCGGGGCGCAACGCACTGAAGCGCGGCACTAAAGGCCACGGCAGGGGTTGCCCAAGTCGTGGGTCGAATACGGCGGCTGGGACTCGAGGTGGCTCTCCACAAATCCGAGGCTATGTGTTTCCACGGGCCCCGGAGGGGGCCACCTGCGGGAACCAGCATAACCGTAGTGGGCGTAAGCATCGGCATCGAGCCCACGATGAAGTACCTTGGGCTCGTACTCGATAGCCGATGGGACTTCGGACCTCATCTCCGAAGTCTGGTCCCGAAACTGAGGGGGGCTGCGGCCGCGCTATCGCGGCTGATGCCCACCGTTAAGGGACCCAACGCCCCCACTAGGAGACTGTACCTGGGGATCGTGCGAAGCATGGCCCTGTACAGGGCCCCAGTATGGGCGGAGACTCTGGCGGCCCGCAACGTGGCTGTATTATACAGCCCATTAAAAGCGATGGCCGTCAGAGTCATCAGGGGGTATCGCACGATCTCCGTCGAGGCGGCATGTCTCCTAGCCGGGGCCCCTCCATGGGACCTGGAAGCGAGAGCCCTTGCGCTGCTGTACCAGTGGCGCAAGGAGGCGCTGGAGCGGGGCCATAGGCCGGAGCCCCGAGAAATCAGGGCTCAGCGGTCCCTGCTCCGCCAGGAACTCATGGAGACATGGAGGGTGCGACTTGAGCACCCAAGGTGGGGAGAATCCACCATTGCGGCGGTGAGACCGATCATGAAGGAGTGGTTGGAGAGGGACCATGGGGACCTCTCCTACCGGATGTGCCAGATGGTTACCGGACACGGGTGTTGCGGTAAGTATCTGTGGCGCATCCACCGGGAGACAACGCCGTAGTGCCAGCACTGCGAGGATCCTGGCGAAGACACGGCGCTCCACACGTTGGTGGAGTGCCCTGCGTGGGCGTGTCAACGCCGGGATCTCGTTGCGGTCCTGGGCGTGGACGTTCTCCCGTTGGAGACCATGGTGAGGGCCGTGGTCTCCGACGGGAGCAAGTGGCACGCCGCCGCCTCTTTCTGTGAGCAGGTAATGCGCACGAAAGAGACGGCGGAGAGGGAGCGGTAGAGACCCCTGCCCCCCGAGTTTCGCAGTCTGCGGCGAGGACGCTGCAGACTCATCTACGCCCGGGACTACCGACCTCCATGATCGGGGCCTGAGGACGGCAGTTGGCCGACTCGCCGTCCTTACAGAAGCAGGCCGTGGCGGAGGCGTGTCGTGTATGCCCTACACACGTCTGCCAACTCACAAAAGCGGGATAAAACCCGACCCCACCAGGCGAGGCCGCGGTGGCGGCTTAAGTCCGCCGGCAACCCTGGGGTTATCCTTTCGAGGGCTTACCCGGGGTGCCCGGCAACGGACACTTGGGGAGGACACTGTGCGGTTTTAGTCAAGACACGACATAACCACCCCCGCTGGCCAGCGGGGGGGTATCCGAAGGCATTTCCGCACGTAAAAGAAAAAAATGTAGTATATCTCTTTTCCGTATGCATTTTAAAAGATTCCTGGTAATCCAAGGTTTAATTAAAATTTCCGAGTTATGGCAAATACTTGTATTTGTGTGCTTTTGAATTCTTGCAGTTAGTATTTCCACGAATTGCCTAAATGTTTCAGATACATCCGTGCGTTCATAGATCCAATACCAAGACTCGCCCTCAATATCATCATAGATTAATTTTTCATAGTTCACTTTTGTTTGTATTTTTTGCTTATACGGTCTTGGTAAGTCTCTATGAACACCAAAGATCACCATCGCATGATCCGTTGTACTTGTTTCGCAGACAATAACCGTAGCAGGCTTTTTGGTCTTCATCATGACGTAAGTAAGTGAGTGGACCCCGGGCTAAAAAGTGTAAGGTTTCTCTAATTTGATTTATCTTGACTTTACTTATTTAGAAAAAATCTAATAAGAGCCTTATTGATCAATCAGAAGGTGAGGTAGGCTGTCAGATGCTGTGAATACTGTGATGCTGCATAGTGCTAAAATTAAACGTTACCAAACGTTTAGTCTCTCGATAATCCGATTTAATGTTTTGACACACTTTTTTTAGTTACTATTTATGATCACAGTCACATTGAAATTGATGTTCGTAGGCATAACCAGTAATTTAGGGTCAGGATTTGAAATTCGACATATTATTATGAAGATACGGTACAATTATAATGTACAGTAACAAAACCATAATTGTTTGTTTATGGGTTACACTGGCCGTGGTCACAGGCTGTGTGAGCATGTCTACTTCCCGTACACATAACTGTATGCCTCCATGACATACAGTTATACTTATTTGCGGGAATTAGCGCAAATTTTTAAAACTGCGTTATAAATAAGTGTACGTTTTCTATTGCAGGCTCCATGTCCAACACACACATCGTGTATACCCATCAGTTCTTGCCCGCTTTTAGAAGATCTTATGGATTTTACATGTTTCTCTTCAGATAAGTAAGTATACCTGACATCTTGATGGACCGATAAGTCTGACTAAAATTCAGATCTTATATTCTGTACACATACAAGAGTATGTCACAGAAGACCTTAAACAACAATCTTTGTTTCATTTATCGAAATTGCCCTGCTGCCAGGTATTTTCACCGTCTCAACCAATTGATTTGCAACAACGTCAATGGTGAAGACTACGTGTGTTGTCCTTCATGTGACTGCGGTCGAGTCTACCAAGCAGGCACCGAGCATTGCGGACAGAGTATGGTGCGAGGAGTCGACTATAATGGAATAGGAAAGCATCCCTGGGTTGCTAGAATTGGATTTACGCGTGAGTGATCAAACATACAACATGCTTCATAGAAATCGGTTTCGGTAGCCTATCACGGGTCTTGAAGCACTAAAACTTCGAAAGTTTACTTCGATAGCGCTAAGGTATAGATGCTTCATACTTATTCTGAGTTATGCAGTCTCTACTTTTCAGTTAGAACATATTAAAAAGCTGATTTAAAGATCGTTCTCGATCTTGCGTACATATGCTTTTCGAAGTTTGGGCGAAATTTCAGTATATCTAATCTCTATAATTTTCTCCTAGAAATGAAAGGGTAATATTATGCACACACAATTATAATATGATACTACATTATACTCACCCGTGTCAATTTACAGAACCAGTAAAATTATTTTAGTGAATAACTTAGGGACCATAATTGCATATCGGCAGTTGAGTGCTTCTTTATGGACATATTTGGATTTGACAGTTCAGTGCACTAGTAATGGAGATATTGGGAGTTGAATGCGCCCGTTATGGTTGGGTGGTAAACTCTTGTAGTCTTGGCACTTTAGATAAAATGTTTTTGATGGAGGTCAGTAGTATTCATAAGACGAGTTTTTTTAAATACAGAGCTCATAAAAAGTATTTTGGAGTATTGCTTAGTAGTAGGGTTTTCTCATATAAAGCAGGCCTTAGCTGCAAATATCTGGTTCATATGAGCCAAACTTCATAACTCTTGTGGAACGAAACGAAAGACTTCCAGGTTCTTCGATAAAATTAGAGAAGAACCTGTAAATACAGGCTACTTTCCATCTAATCTCGTAGATAACACGGTGTGTAAACAGTAAACTCGCAATTAGAATCTTATATACCATTTTTTTTTTGTTAAAATATTAGCCCTATCTCCTACTAAACTACACCTTACAGCATAGCGAGGAAGACTTGTGGTTTTCGAGTGTTTTCGGCTTCTTCGCAAATTCTGTCACGTGACAAAAACAATAATTTTATTGATCAAAGACACTCAATATAGGTACAAGAGCTGGCAATACCATGCTACGGGAGTACACTACTACTACAACTAATAATGTGTACAGAACCCGAGAGTCCGGCTAAGATCGTGTTCTCCAGTGTTCTCTCTATCGTACATCGGACTGACAGTTTGATACCTTTATAAAGTAGATAAAACTATTTGTGTATAAAAAAATTACTACTATAACTTTGGTTTTAACTACTCCAAGAAGATATCAAGCTTTTGACGTGCGCTGTGTGATAGAGAGAATACTATAAAACCAAAACAACCCGAATTTAGCAGCGCTCTCACTCTTCTTCCCGAAGTGCCAAATTGCCAAATTGCCCAAGCCGGGAACTGTACAATAACTGCTTTTTGATAATATTTGGACGACCTTCGTGGGGGTAGAGTGTTCGCCTGCTACGTCGGAGGTTGCGTGTTCGATTCCCGCTCAGTGCAAATACTTGTATGCATGAATATGTCTATTTGCATTGATCCAGGTGTATCTAGATATGTGTAATATGTATATATTTACAACAAAAAAAAAGTATCTAAGTATATTTATCCACATTCTAGAATCCATTACACAAGCTAGTTAAGCTATTAAGCTTACTTTGGGTCTAGATAGCATTGTGTAGAATCTCGAAGAATATTTTATTTATAAACTTTCTTTGCAGATAAAGATACCGGCAATGTAAGGTATGCGTGCAGTGGATCCATCATAGCCAAACGCGTGGTGTTAACTGCCGCACACTGCGCTCTAGCTAAACCGGAGGGATATAAACTGTAAGTTTAGAGTTTTTAAAATAATCGAACATACATATCTAAATAAAAAAAAAGGTACTTTCGGATTAAAAGATGGCAAACTAAGAGGTATGTTGAAAGGGAAAGATACAAAGGGCATTTCACTTTTACGGGACGATTTTAGGATATAGATTTAATACCAGGAGTCAGAGTCATCCCTGGAATGTGTGTCCTAAAAAAAATTATAAGTGTTTAAATAATCTCGTTTTTGTTATACAGATCTACGGTAGAAGTAGGCGAATGGGACATCGGGCGCAAGTCTGACTGTAACGATTTCTTTTGCGCGCCTCCCACACAGGCTATCAAAGTAGAGAATGTTATCGTCCACCCGGGATACGAACAGAAGATATTCAGACACGACATAGCTCTGATCGTGCTCAAGGAAGAAATTAAGTTTTCGGGTAATTACTGATACTATTTTATACTATTTTACTACCCTATAACTATATTTATGTGTGTCAACCTCCGGATACAACCTCGTCGACGGCATTCTCTACAATTTTACTATTGCCACTTGGGTATGTACGCTTCCCCGTGTGAACTACTTCAGGTCATCATCATCATCATCATCTTAGCATGGTTCTCGGCTGCATCCGGAGCTGAGCGGAGCCCGCTTACTCCTTTTCCTACTCTTGTACTTATACGGCGTTCCCGGCTTTTTTTGACCGCCCAACACCGAGAGGTAAGCGTGCGCCAGAGCCTGGTTCATTAATCAGCAGGTGTACCAGGTTGCAGGTGAGGTTGACTTGGGCCGCCAAGATCTTGGTATAGGGACCCAGAAATACTCCGAAACCTACTTCTGGTACCCGCGTGAAAACCTAGTGGACACGATGAAAATGTTATATCGGAGTCGGAAGGACTAAACCACACACACGAAAGCGGCGCCATCTCCGGCCCAGTGACGCGCTGCCCAGCCCACCATCCCAACACCAAGTTAGGGCATCAGGATAATTATTTTTTGATAAATTTTCAAACTGGGTAGTAAAGGTCATTTGCCTTCGACGAGGTAACCAAACGTACATGGTAATGAATATACTCTGTACCGAATCGAACTTCATTGAAATATAAAGTTTTCAGAAAACTATTTCAATCCCCCCTCTCCCCTCGCTATAATTGCCTTAACTCATTTACCCGACAATGAACTGTCCTTGAACAGTTCATATGATTCCGGTGTTGTAACAACATTTCTCATTATTTTTTTAATTTCCAGTGACAGCAGGCCCGATTTGCCTGAATGATAAGCCGGAAATCGTGATCAACGAACGTGCTACGCTTGTTGGATGGGGGAAGTTATCTGGACAAAACAATCTGGTCAGTTGATGCCATCGGTGTGATGGTTGATGCGTATCGCTTGATGGAAGTCATGTCATAGGGATAATTGGTAAAGCCTCGTGACTGACCGTGAATGTTGAAATGTTAATGATTTTGGAACTATACTATTAGGTAATAAGGTCGCATGAGGTATTGGAGCAAATATTATATAGACGGTATTGTAATAAAACTTTGATTCTATTACAATATCGTTGTTATTTCACTAGTCGTTAAGTGACACAACAGTCAATGTTGGGTTACGCTGAACTATCAAATGCAAGGATACATTACCTTGAAAATTAAAACAACTTAATATGCAAATCATATGTATCTTCATGTTTTTTTTTTTGGAAACTACTATTGATTTATCAGTATTTGCCCAAGGTTTCTAATCTCCATTCACTTTTCATTATCATGACGATTAGGTACGTCAACTAGACGTTTAACGACCTCCGTCGTCCATGAGCGCAGGCCTGGGGGTGGCAGGTGAGGCCACCTGTCATCCCAGCAGGCCGGGATGGTGGGGTGACTAGCGTCCCTCCCCCAAACTGCAAGACGGGGACACCGTGGTTCCCAAACCCGAGGGGCCCATCTCGAAACCGCAGATGGCCCAGGGTCAGTCGGGGTGCTAGGGATATGCTCTATGGGCAACCTAACACACGTCGGCGTCTGTAGACCCGAGACGGCGTGCGGTTTTAGTCGGTTCAAGCCCGACGTAACTGCCCCGAGGAATATACAAGGGTATTTCCACACGAAAAAAAAGGTACGTCAATAAAAAAATTCGATAGCTATTAGCTGTACTTTCCTAATATTCCTAATAATTTTAAAATGTTCGAACTGATCACACTCCTCCGACTCAAAAGACTAGAACCGCTAATGCGCCCACACAAAAAGGTTTTGAAGCGAATACCTTTTAGATTATTATAACATAGCTTTATACAATGATGTTGATGATGTGCCCTGGAGCCCTCAGGACGTGAAAATACTTTTAATAACCTCAAAAATAGATGAGTCGCTCTGTTGTCTTTTATGCGCAGTTAACTTTGTAAATCAACTTGTAGCAAAGATTAATTTCGATCTATGAAATAGGTGTTTTTGCATCAGACACAGTCTATTTCTCCGTAAACTTTTATTTTCTTTACATACAGCATCTTTATCTGCCTCACTCAATAATATTGCTGTAAATGTCATAATCTAATTTAGGTATAAGTTTCGATTGAAAATGCATAAACTATTATCTTGAATGTTATCTAGGTGAGCCGCCAACAATTTTTGGATGTACCGTTGGTACCTCTCGAGAACTGTGAACGCATTTTTGGAGAATCAGTGCCTGTAAACGAAGGTCAACTGTGCGCTGGAGGCGAGGAGGGAAAAGATGCGTGCTCAGGGTTTGGAGGAGCCCCACTTCTATTGGTCAGAGATGGCGTTCATGTGCAGGTGAGATAAGGTCCTTTAAGACGTTATATACCAATAGGAAGCCAAGTAGCATATGGTTCTCGACAAATGGTGACTGCAGCATCCGAAATACGAACAATATCCAAGTAATCCTATTTTTGTTTGTTTGTGTGTTTGATCATCATGATGTCTGCTCTTTTCTTATATCCTGTCAAATGTCATCTCCTCAGTTACTCCTTTCCTTGTCATGTCCTCTATCATGTAACCCATCCAACTTTTCCTGGTGTACCTTGACTCCAAAAACCATTCAAACTTTGAACCTTCCTTAGAAAATTAATTTCCTATTCATATTATGGCCATACCATGGCAGCCGCTTTTGGTATTGTTTAGTAGGTACTAAGTTAAAAAGGAATAAGTGAATATTTGTTCAGTACTATATATATATGAATGTATATATATATGAATATAGTCTTAAATAATAACGTACATTTTCAGCTGGGCATCGTGTCCTTTGGCGCTGAAAACTGTGGCAGTGAAGGCGTCCCTAGTGTATATACCAACGTCGCAAATTACTACCGCTGGATCGTCGATAATTCGCCTTCATAAAGTTGAAATTGCATTAACAATTACATCTGCCTAGTCAGAAAGACAAGTGCTATTTTTTTGTTTCTTTAAATGTAACGTATTGACACGATACATAAACATACATACACACATAAACTAAGACCGTCGTAACACTTATTTGAGTTGCATTACTTGTATTCGATGCAAAAATTTATGTTAATGAGCCATATTAATTTGTAATCTATCGGATTGCATATAGATTCCAAAGATTTCTTAAGTATTATCAAAAGTATAAAACCATTTCTTAGGAGAAATAAAATAAAAGCAATAATATTTGTCAAGCACGTCTGATAGTAAAAGTGACATTAGGAAGTATGTAAGGTTGACAGAAATAATAAGAGGCACAGAAGTGTTATCGCTGAGTTTTGTACCAAAACGGCTGTTGCTACTCCGTCCCCACTCCCTTTGCGAATGCGCATACGCCAAAGCTTGGCATCATAGCTTCGTAATCACGCACACAATAACTTTTCCATTTGCTTACAAATAATTATGAACCTTGCCTATAGAGTTAGTATTGAATAGTGTACTGTTTAGTAGTGGTTATACGCAATCGTACCATGAAACAATTGTGAGTGCAAAAATATTCTTTTATGATTTAATTCATTGCGGCTTCTCAACGGTGCTGTTTACCTGTATCAAAGTTTAACAATTAATATATAGAGAATTATTCGATAATCACTAAATTCGGTGGAGTTATAGATTTGATCACATATTTAATGTTTTATTTGTTATCATAGAATTCACTGAATTAAATTACTTACTGGTGAAATGTTAATCCATTTAGATGCACAACCACCCTTCCCTATACAGTTCGAAACGCAGCAATTATTTATTTCATTGCCAAATTCATTCGTTCGATGTAGTGCGGTATTTCGACACAGACTGAGCCGTGTGTGTGCCGTGCAAAATGAATAAGTCATTACGAAATGGCACCTCGCTCTAACACGTACTTATCACACTTCTATACCTATTATTATTGCTGTAGCAAGTTTGCCATTTGATAGTAGCTGCAAAACCAATAGCAATAAATTGTATTTTTCTAATCAATTTTACATTATCTTAACAAGTTTAGATGGTATTTTATTGATTATATACTTTATTGTACGCCAATTACATTAATGATGGTACAGAAATTAAAAAGAAACGAACAGTACAATGGATGGTCTTATCGCTTAACGCAATTTCTGCCAGGCAACCTTTGAATGAAAATATTAGTTGGAGTGCTCGGTGTTTTTTTGGCGTTCTATTGAATAACTATATTATATATACTTATATAAATACATAGTAATACTGATATTAATAATACATAATTATTCATATTAGTATAACGTTTCCCGACGTTTTCTTGTATTATAAAATAAAGCTATGGATTTAGTTGTTAAAAGTGTATTTTTTTTTGTTCATAACAATTCTTGCATGGCCATTTCGTTGTAACGCTGTGCACATGGTAGTCTGTCCTTAAAGTAAGAACACAATGTTCCTAGCATATCTTGCATTGCTGAGTCTTGAATTTGCTGGTTGAAAGTCTGTAAACAGATAATACAAAAAGTGAAAGTTACCAGTAATAAACGTATTTTAGACCACTACTTATATTAAACTTCCATGTGACAGGATTGTTAATCCATATTCTGAGGCATAAATTATTCTGGACTGCAGAAAAAAAACTATCCAGTAACATGTTCAAAGTCCTGAACTATTAAACCTTAATAATGAAGCATAAGAAACAGTACATAGTCTGTTGCTATTTTACTTATTTTTTAGCCAGTTTGATTGAAACTCTATTGTTAAAAATCAGTAACAAAATTGTTTAAGTAGTGATTATAGCTACTGCAACTGCATATTACTTAAGAGTGCATCAGTTTCCTGCAAACTGTGCCGAGATTAGAGTGTTTAGATAATTCTTATCCTTTTTCTTAGATATTTTGAATGTGTATTCTGGAGGAATCTAAGCCGTTCCATGAATTAAATTAGGGTAAATTATACCATAGACGTACAAGTTGTACATAACTTACATCATGAATAGTAATGGTTGGTATAAAACGAGGCTTCACCAAATCAGTCAAGTATTCGTTGTGTAAGAGCAGCTTGGTCCCCATGCCTGACGACAGACACGAGGATACCAGAATGTCATCAAGGTGTGCCTTTCTTACACACTGAAATAAAGATACAAATGTTACTAAACTTTCCTTCATGACTTACTATTGTTTTGAAGAATAAAACAAAGATTTTGCACAAAACGTTATGAACGTGTAAAAAAATATTTTTTGAATAACACTCATTTAAAAATTAAACAACCCCCGACACAAATTTATTCATACCTAAGAACCATCACGATCATATCGGCTTTAGAACAATAAAATCCATATCCAAATCGGTTCACCCGTTTGGGAACTACGGGTTTTTGCGTGGAGGGTTAAAACAAGCTTTCTAGTAAGTGCATAACAAGACAAATCGAATGAGCCAAAACATGACGGGTTTTATCCCTTTAGTTCAGAAGTTTCTATGACCACCTACCGTCTCCATCTTCAGACCCTGGATATGGTATTTACCGAGACAAAACAAATGAGCCTAAACTCGATTGGTTTACCTTGTTTAGTTCAGGAGTTCATATGGACACCTTCCAACTTCATCATCAGACCAGCTTCATAGTACCATATTATCGCATTGTTACCAAAGTTATGCAAGTATACCAAATTTGAGTTGAATCTAACGTCAGAAGTGGTTCTAATAAGGCTTCCAAGGTTTGATCCAAACTAACAAACTTCCAGAGCAAATTAAATAAAAGTTTGTAAAAGATGCAATTGTATGCATTCCATGCATTATATTAAAGCTGTTTGGTTAGAGATTATACAAAAGTGTATAAAAGAATCACTTCATGGAAGACAACATTAAGCTTGGTAAATTCTATAATATAAAAAACCGGCAAAGTACGAGTCGGACTCGCCCATGAAGGTTCCGGAGCAGCAAGTAAATTCTTAGGGTTCCGTTGCCAAATGATAAAAAACGGAACCCTTATAGATTCGTCATGTCTGTCTGTCTGTCCGTCCGTATATCATAGCCACTTTTTTCCGTAACTATAAGAACTATGCTGTTGAAACTTAGTAATTAGATGTATTCTGTGAACCGCATTAAGAGTTTCAAATAAAAGGAGAAAACAATAGTTCTAAGTATGGGGAACCCCCAGAAATCTATTGTGTTTTTTCTATTTTTGTGTGAAAATCTTAATGCGGTTCACAGAATACATCTACTTACCAAGTTAACTACTACATACCAACAGCATAGTTCTTAAACTTTCTGAAAAAAGTGGCTGTGACATACTGACGGACTGACGGACAGACAGACAGACAGACAGACATGACGAATCTATAAGGGTTCCGTCTTTTGCAATTTAGCTACGGAACCCTAAAAATAGCTCACCTACCTAGACCTATTCTTAGACCTACCAAATTGAACATTTGAACTGTATTTCATATCAATAACTAAGATTTTTTTCATAAAAAGGAAGTTTGAGTAGCAATAGAAAATGATGCAAATGTAAAATGCAGTAAAACAATAACTTTGCAGATGTTTCTTAGCTAACTGATAACCTTTTAGTAGAAGTTACTGTCAGCAATACATGCTGGGCGCGAGGGAAATGCCTTATGGGCCGGGGGCGTTTGAAGACCCGAGACGGCGTGCGGTTTTAGTCGGTTCAAGTCCGACGTAACCACCCCCGCTGCCCGGCGGGGGGATATTCGAAGGGATTTCCGCACGGCAAAAAAAGGATCTCTTATACAATTATATAACAGAGGTTTTTAATTGTAAAAATTTAGTTTTGCGTCTTCGTTTCATAGAAAGTGTCCCAATGTGGGACGAAGCGCATTCTCATTTTGTTTCACATATTATATCCTGTCAAGTGTCTTTATGGTCTTTCACACCTTTCCTTGTCATGTCTTTTTTCAAATGATTCATCTTTTTTTTTTGTTAGGCCTACCTCTAAATCCTTCTACACTGACAATCTGAATCTTTCTAACAATTTTCTAGGTACAATAATTTAGTTTTGTAACGCTTTCCACTTCACTGATAGAGACCATCCTACTGGCAGAAAAACGCATTCTTAAGGAAGTTTGGGGGGTAGTCCCTTTCTTCTCCTAAACTTATTTGTCCTAAATATATTTGTATAAAGTCTTTAATTCTTTAGTATTCTTCATTGACATAAATTAGTTTCATTACATTATAGGAGTCCCTCACATCCGCGGTAGTAAAAGCTGTGTTGTAGGTGTCAAATAATAAGTTTGCTATAAACTTCAGTGACCATAATGTAAAAACGAAACATAATTATCTTGACTTCTAAAACTCTTTTGTCATAATTTCGAGTAATATTGAATCTCCATTTTGTATGGAATAGATTTGTTTTGTCCTAATATAAGTATTGTATTATATAATGTGTATAATTCCGAATATTATCTATAATGTTAGTCTTAAAACATTTGCGTAAATTAAGTTTTAGTGACAAAAGCGAATTACTGTAAATTCGATTCCAAGCAATCTTTGCTACCCTACCCCTAGAGTGTAATTTAGAATCACGTAGGCGCGTAGAGGCGAGGAGGCCCACGGGCTGAGGAGCAGGAGCCAACAAGCCGAAGCTGCGGTGGTGAGCGAAAGCCATCTGCGACGTACACGCGTGGGACCACCGAAGTCCCGCAGCGCCGGAGCCGTGACGAAAGCCTAATTGCTGTTAATCCGACTCCGCGTAGTCTTTTCGGCACGTCGGGCCGAGGCTTTGTTATACATTATTAGGAAATAGACATAAAATAATTTGAATTTAGGATTTATAACTTTATTGAAAAACGCTTTTAAGTCTTTTGTATATTATTGATTGTAATATTTATGACAAACTAATTTAGGGCACATTGTATTTAGAGATTTCCATTTTATGGCATGTGGTATTATGTAACATAAGGTTCGGGCAAGTTAGTATTCGGACAAATGAAGATTAGGTCAAAAAACTGGACTTTAGATTAAGGATAAAAAAGTTAGGTAACAAAATAGAGAACCAGTTTAGGTGCTTCTCTTACCCTTAGGCTTCCTCTAGCGCCGGCTTCAGATTTCATTTCGCAGATCACATAATCCAGCATTTGTAGGTCGTTGGCCCCGTACTCCTCCATGATATGTAATGCGCAGCTTTGCACCATATTCCCTCTACATTCTGAAGGCCCGTGTTGGCATTTGAAGTAATACTGATCTATACTCTATAATTGACAAAAATATAAACATAACATAATATCACATAGCTTCACGCCTGTATTGCCGAAGGGGTAGGCAGAGGTGTATTACACACCCACGATTCGCCAGTTATGTTTAGGTCCCAATTTAATAGGGGGCGAGCCTATTGCCATCTACCGGGCACATTATTAAGCGAGCGATAATTACCATTTATTAATGCACACATAACTACGAAAAGTCAGAGGTGTGTGCCCGGGGCGACTGAGGATCGAACTCAAGACCTCGTCTCATCAGTCCGTTACGTACTCCACTGGGCTATTGCCATATATAAAATATACATATATATAAAATATACATAATATAAAATACAAAAATATAACTCTGTTAATTAAGGATTGTAACTGAGCAAACGATGGTTGCTGGACCGAATTAATAGTGAAAAATTAATAATAAAAATTAATAGTAAAGTGCTAAAATATATTTAACAAGTTTTGTAGATGATATGAGTTTTTCTTGGTAAGCAGGTAATATTTATAGTTTTGTTACTCTTTTGTGTCTTTTGCTTCGTTTCGTACAAACATAGGTAGACGAGTCCAACACGCAGATATCTTTAGATAATTTTATCCTGATGTGGGGTGGAATACTTACTGGATTAAAGACATATTTGCACGATATAATGGGGATATAATAGGTGTAAGGAGAGTACTTTACTATTTATCATTATTATTTAATTACATAAGTTACTGCTCTGTTATATAAATGTGTGATGCACCATGGTCAGGGGAATAATCCTCCTGTCATGTTTTGCATTTAAAAGATACAAGTTGTAGCCATGCCGTTAAATTTTACCGTTGTATACTACTAGAAAAGGAATATGGGTAATATTTACATGGGCTTTCCCGAATGGTATCAAGCGCAGTTGAAAATAGTCATGAAGCAATTCAAGAGCTGGCTTGAGTTCTTTTATAATGAAGTTCTTGCTGTCTGAACACAGGCTCTCGTAGTAGAGTGTAAGAGGTATCTGAAAAAAATTGATAAACAATTTTTAAAAATGTTAAAGAATTTTAAATACAGAATAGGTAGATGGAGTGACGATAAGTGCTCATTATGAAAAAATCATCTATCCTGACAGTTTCTCGCAAGGAAACGTTGCAATAATATCATTTGAATGTTTAAGGTCTGTAAAAATCGAATCCTTTCAGACAATAATATTCACGTTACTGTTTAGGAAATGTTGTTCACTATTTGATCTTTAAAAGTAATTATTTTATTTAACTTTTGAATATGTACCTATATTAACATATAATAAGTGCCCGGTTAATGGCAATAGGCTCGCCACCTATTACATTGGGACCTAAACATAAACTGGCGAAATGTGGGTGCTAGCACCTCTGCCTACCCCTTCGGGGATATAGGCGTGAGTTTATGTTATGTTATGTTTTAAGAAACGTAACAAGTGATTTCTTCATAACATTTTAGTGACAAACTAATTGTAGTTTAATTAAACCTTTTTTTTTCGTACGGAAATCCCTTTGGATGCCCCCCCCCCGCCGGCTAGCGGGGGCGGTTATGTCGGGCTTGAACCGACTAAAACCGCATGCCGTCTTGGGTCTAAAGACGCCGGGGTGTAAGGTTGCCCATAGAGCATATCCCTCACACCCCGACTGACCCTGGGCCATCTCCGGTTTCGAGATGGCCCCCTCGGGTTTGGGAACCACGGTATCCCAGTCTTGCCCCGGTTTGGAGGAGGGGCGCTAGTCGCCCTGAGTTTAATTAACCCTAATATTAATAATTACTATTATACGTAATCTGTGCTATGTCATGTGCTAAGCCATCGTAATATTCGGTTCTTTGAAAGAAAAAGGGCATAGTGTATATTGTTTGTCCGAACATTACTGATCGAATAAACGATTGATTGGATTACTAGGAAATTGCAAATTATTAAAAGAGCGTTATAAGGAACTGCTCAGAAAGTGTCGAAAAGTGGTTGACTTAGAAACAAAACAAGTATATATTATGTATAAATTAGCCGAGAAATAATGGTTTTAAAATAATTTACTCTAAAATTTTAATGGCATTGGTTTCATATTATCTGTATCCTTTCGGTCACAAGGTAATGTTATGAATGTCAAAACTTGTATCAATGTCGTGGTTAAACCGCGTGTTTAAGGTTAGCTTGATTTCAACATACCTGCCCAAGATAAACAAGTCACATAACATTACAAAGTTTTCTTTTTTGGTTCCGATTTACATGTCTTTTAGTAAGATAATTGAGTCCTCTTTTTCGGGATCTATTGATGAGTTTGGCTGGGGTTATGGGCTTCAAATTCCGTTACTTGATTATGTCATCATACTGTTTACTTATAACAAAACTAGTCTTGCTCATAAGTAAGCATTAGGGCAGCATATGTGTTGCAGGACAACTTTCACTGCTCCAGTTATTACGAGAATTTGATCCAGTGACTGGGAGGCAAATATTATGTCATCATCATAATCAATTAGTCTATTGCAGTCCACTGCTGGACATAGGCCTCTCCCATTGTACGTCATAGCACCTGATCCTCCGCCATACCCAAATATGTTACTGTATATTGTACCATTTTTTTCGTGCGGAAATCCCTTCGGATACCCCCCCGTCGGCGAGCGGGGGCGGTTCTGTCGGGCATAAACCGACTAAAACCGCACACCGTCTCGGGTCTTAACACGCCGCGGTGTAAGGTATAGAGTATGGTGGGTCAATCAGGGTGCGAGGGATATGTCCCTCGCACCCTGATTGACCCTGGGCCATTTCCGGTTAATGTATGTTTACTATCGATAATTGTCCATACAACTGTTAGCTATCAACATCATCGAACTTTTGAATGAACTGATCGAGGTTAAATTCACACAATAGTAGACTACGTCGGCGAAGTAGATTACGGCTTTCGCGTATAAGGTTCCGGGTTCAATTTCCCAGTCGGGCAAAATATGAAATATTAGGGAATTAGCAGTTGCAGCACGAAATATTCCTTATGCTTCTTTTGATTTGGTTTATACGACTTTTATGGTATCGCCTACCGTCACAGCTCCCAGTCCCGATAGAAAAGTCATTCAAGGGCAAAATATGCAAGGGCACTGTTATATACAATTCTATTCTTGTCTACTATGAAGTTTATTCTTGAATTAATAATATGCTGGGGGAGGCAGAGGTGTGTTATACACCCACGATTCACCAGTTATGTTTAGGTCCCAATGTAATAGGGGGCGAGCCGAATCCGTTCATACCTTTTATTAAAAAATGGATATCGTGAATTCCCTTCTAAAGTCGACATGAACAAAATGGAAAATATAAAATCTATTGATTTTTGACTATACAATATTATACAACAGTTTATCATTAGTAAATGTTTAGAATAATCGGAGAAAATAGATTGACGTCATCTTTTCAGCAAACACGACAAACCATAAATAGTGTAGTTAAATTGCATGTATTTCAAGTAGTTATAATGACTTCACGGTGTAATAACAATTGCGCTTGTTCACTTATGCCTTACAAACCAAGTTTTCGCATATTTTTTCTACAATTTTTACCTAGTTAATAATTGGGTGTTGAGTCGTTAACCAGTCACTTTTACCACAATTTTGCTAAACACATCAGCCTCTCTCGCCACTGTTATGGTTACGATACCAAGGCATGGCGACATAAAATATGGTCTACTGTTAAAATAACGGATTGACAGACTAATAGAAAATAAGTACATAGAAAATTTAAACTGATAAAGCATAATAATGGTTGTCAAAGTTTTTGTGCGACCAATTATCTTCTACAACATTTTTCATTCCATTGTCATACAAGTTTGAGCGGAAAATTGTAACAAAAACGGTAAGTACGATTGTTAAAATGTTCTCTTCATTAGCAACTGTTAGGTGAAAACAGACTTTAGACCAATGAGAATTCAATTCACGATCCATTAATACATTTTTTATCATTGTTGGTACTATGATGAAATCTGTTAACACCTGGTTATATACTTCTTTACGTAGTTTGTTAAAATATAAATAAAATATACAAGTAACTCTCAAGTCAAGTACCTTTTTTTTATCGTGCGGAAATCCCTTCGGATACCCCCCCGCGTGCCAGCGGGGGCGGTTATGTCGGGTTTGAACCGATTAAAACCGCACGACATCTCGGGTCTACAGACGCCGGGGACCCGAGATAAAGGACGTAGTTTTTTATTTAAGCACCTATGTTTTAGGATTGCAACAGGTTGGAAAAAAATACTTGTTAGAGATAATGAAGTCTGAGATTTCAAGTAATATATCAATTAGAGGAAAACTTACTGTCGATAGGTGCTTCTTATGTCAGAAATCAACTATCATTCTTAGCGTGATGATTTACAGTCTGAATCTTGATTATGTCAGAAATCGTATCAAAAATGAACTGCAATTGCATGAAGATCTGGCGTGTAATGAAAGTCTGTTAATCTGTCTCAGATTGTAAATAACTTACAAACACGTTTTATTATACGAGTATACTGCTGTTTCATATTCCAATGAAAATTTAAATGAAACGATAATATCTTTACAGTGTCTGTAATGTAATGTCATTTACGGCCATTTACTTAAATGAATAAATTGGCTTGAATTGAGTTTTCGAGAACCACCTCATACTAGCGAATTTCAAGTTGCGTCGAAAGTTTATAATTTAGAGCGCGGGGTCTGTTTATTATTTTTTATTGGTTTATTGGGAGTGACTGCCGTCTGATGTCCCAACCAGAGAGGCAAGCCTGCGCCAGAGTCTCGTCCGTTGTTTGCCAGACGCATCGACTAGCAGGTGAGGTTGACTAGGGCTAGCAAAGTGTTAGTAGGGCCCTTTTTTTTTTTTCGTGCGGAAATCCCTTCGGATACCCCCCCGCGTGCCAGCGGGGGCGGTTATGTCGGGCTTGAACCGACTAAAACCGCACGCCGTTTCGGGTCTACAGACGCCGGGGTGTAAGGTGTAAACCTTTCGTTTTATATACTTACTCACAGGTCAAAAAAAGTCATACAAGTCATAGGTCGGATAAAGTGTTATTAATTACTTTGCTCGACCTGGGAATCGAGTTAGAGACCTCATGCGCACCAGCTGGAATTGCCAAGGTTAGTAAACGTATTTAAGAACGATGAGTGAAGTGGTTGAAAAATAATAAGTATAAATATTTATCACGGCAATAGATAATCATAAATGAGTCCTTGTTTTTCTTTTATTCCGGCTAGGATTTGTCTGTTGTTTTTTAGGGTTCCGTAGCCAAATGGCAAAAAACGGAAACCCTTATAGATTCGTCATGCCTGTCAGTCTGTCCGTCCGTATGTCACAACCACTTTTTTCCTAAACTATAAGAACTATGCGGTTGAAACTTGGTGAGTAGATGTATTCTGTGAACCGCATTAAGATTTTCACACAAAAATAGAAAAGAAACAATAAATTTTTAGTATCTATGGATAGGTCTTCAAAAATGATATTGAGGTTTCTAATATAATTTTTATCTAAACTGAATAACTTGCGCCAGAGACACTTCCAAATTGGTAAAATGTGCTCTGCCCCCAAGTTACTTCTAAAATAAGAGAATGATGAAACTAAAAAAATATATGATGTAATTAGCATGTAAACTGCCACCGAAAATTGGTTTGAACGAGATCTAGTAAGTAGTTTTTTTAAATACGTCATAAATCGTAAACCGCAATTAACCTTTCATTCAGTTAACTCAAATATAATAATTTTACTTGCTGCTACGGAACCATTTGGCCGGTTTTTATTTGTTTGTAGATAATGACGGTTGCAAACAGTCATCATACAATAATCCAGCTGTGTAGGTACCAATACGATATTTATAATGACGGAATCTTTTATGACGAATGTCTAATACGTAAATATAACTGATGATAATATATGTAAATTTAAAAGACAATATCTTAATCTTAGATTGACATGGTCATTTACATTAAAATTAGAATTATAAACGGGATATTTACCATGTTTAGTATCTTTTTCGAAAATCCGATATTTCGGCACTGTTACAAGTACCATGATCGTACATCCGTGATCATGGTACTTGTAACAGTGCCGAAATATCGGATTCTCGAAAAAGATACTAAACATGGTAAATATCCCGTTTATAATTCTAATTTTAATATCTTAATCATATTACAAACGCGAAAGTTTCTGAGGGTTATAGATGTTTGTTACTCTTACATGCAAAAACGGCAGAACGGATCTGGTTGAAATATGGTACAGGGATAGATTATAGTCTGGAATAATACATAGGTTACTTTTTATCCCGGGAATAGGTTCCCATAGGTTGCGGGAACGGGATACAAATTCCATACGAGCGGAGCCGCGGACTACAGCTAGTATACAATAAAACCGAAAGGAATTGAACAGTTAGGTATTATTTTACACAAAACATACATTTTGGAGATGCAATCGTTTGTTTCAAAACAATATTGAATTATCATAATATTTTGTCTGCTATAATCTCACAAAAGTACTTAGATGGTCATAATGTTACAGCCCATCATCATCTTAGGGTTGTTCCCAGTTGCATTCGTAACTTTCAGCTCGGAGCCCGGGTCCGGTTACTCTTTGTCCTCCTTTTGGTTTGGTTTATACGGCTTTAATGGGCGACTGCCATCAGAGCTCCCGACTCCGAGAGGAAAGCCGGCTTCCAGGTAAGGTTGGCTTGGACCCAAAGCTCTTGGTGGGTCTCATACACCCAGTGATACGGTTAGACTAAACCCTATTAAACTATTCGGTATTTTTGCAATCATTCTGGAATAAACTAAATTGTGGCAAGCGAAGGATCGGGTGCTCTGGCGTACACTGAGGCTTGTGTCCGGTAGTGGAATACGTTAATTTATTTATGTTTGACATAACAATATTTAATTCTATTTTTACTCACCTTTAGCGGTACACCTGATTCAATAGTTTTCGTCGCTAGTACGAACACAAGTACCCAATAACTAATACTAGACATGTTAAACTATAAAATTCTGTTGTTCTTTTAAATATAAGCAAAACTCAACACGCATTTATTTTTAAAGCTATACATTTGTGTAAATAAATAATATCACTGTGTTCTAATTGTACCGACCCGCGACCGACTCACACCTTACCCGACTCGCGAATGGTAGTTACGAGTATTTCCCGATATGTGTGCAGACAACCTTAGACAATTACATACGTTATCTATAAACGTGTAATAGTAAATGAGTTTCAGCACAATTGACGTGAATAAGTATCCACAAATTATGGCGTGGAACGTGTTGATTGACTGTGGTAACTTTGTATAGCATTAAAATGTACTTGCTTACTAATTATATTATAACAGATTTTTTTCCGCAGTTTAGAGGTTTTTAGTTGCCATCTCAGTGTGTAAGTCTTAAAATGAAACAAAATGTCACCATAGTAAGGATGTCTAATTTATGGTAAATTTCACAACCCGAGACGGCGTGCGGTTTTAGTCGGTTCAAGCCCGACATAACCTCTCCCGCTGGCTGGCGGGGGGGGGGGGGTGTCCGAAGGGTTTTCCTAAAAAGGTACCTCAATAACGTGTAGTATCTTGTCCCGCAGAGAATCTATAAAGTGCTAAACTGAAGATATTTTTTATAAAAAGAATATAAGTATTAAAATTAGAATTATAAACGGGATATTCATCCGTGATCATGGTACTTGTAACAGTGCCGAAATATCGGATTCTCGAAAAAGATACTAAACATGATAAATATCCCGTTTATAATTCTAATTTTAATGTAAATGACCATGTCAATCTAAAATCATATATAGAATATAAGTAACCGAAATTACTACTATTGCTCCAACCCTTCCAACTAAACTACTTTACTTTGTGAAACGTGGCTTCACGTCGGTGGTGCAATAACTGGGATTCGAACCCGGGACCCTTAGATCTTAAGACCCATTCCTATACCAGTAAGCTACCGACGCTTTAGGATACATACATACATCAAATCACGCCTGTTTCCCACAGGGGTAGGCAGAGATCACGGATCTCCATTTGCCACGATCCTGACACACTTCTCTCGCCTCATTCACTCTCATAACATTCTTCATGCATGCTCGTCGGTTTAGGGTACTCCTGACCTGCCCCTTTTCTAACACTTCCCCGATTTGATCCAGGTATGTGCTCCTAGGGGTGCTTGGTTGGGGACCTCCACGCGGTGCACCCTGGGCAACGGAGACGGCAGCGCCTCTCTCCTAGGGTGGGAGAGACGCTGCCGCCTAAGGCCAACTCCGACCGAGGCGATGACGGCCCTGTTGAGGGCTGTTCGGAAGCTTTCCACGTGTCCCTCTGATTAGCAGATGGCACAGTGGAGAGCAAGTAAGGGGGCCATCTCGAAACCGGAGATGGCCCAGGGTCAGTCGGGGTGCGAGGGATATGCTCTATGGGTAACCTTACACCCCGGCGTCTTAAGACCCGAGACGGCGTGCGGTTTTAGTCGGTTCAAGCCCGACATAACCGCCCCCGCTGGAGACCCCCCGCTCTCCAGCGGGGGCGGTATCCGAAGGGATTTCCACACGAAAAAAAAAAAAAAAAAAAATGGTATGTGCGCCTAGGTCTTCCCCTTCCGACGGTACCATCCACACTCGCCTCATACACCTGTTTCGTTAGTCTTCTTTCATTCATTCTCTCAACATGACCGAACCATCTTAACATACCTTTCTCAATTCTCGTCACTACATATTCTGTCAATCCACATCGCTCTCTTATCACGCTATTTCTGACTCTATCTCTCAAAGTCAATCCACACATACTTCGCAACGCACGCATTTCTACTGCATTCACTCTACTTTGATGCTTTTTCTGCCACACCCAACTTTCACTACCATACATAAGAGTCGGCACTAATACTCCTCCATGTACAGCCAGTCGTGCCTTTTCGGACACTTTCCAGCTGCTCATAAAGTTGTGTAGTGCCCCATTCACTCTATTTCCAGCTGTCACTCTCCTTTAAACATCTTCTTCATGCTTTCCATCTCTCGTAAACAATGTTCCCAAATATATGAACTCATTCACTTGTTCCACTCTTTCTCCATCTATACAAATCCTACACTCTGTCACGCATTCATCTCTTTCAAAAACCATAACTTTTGTCTTACTAACATTCACTTTCATTCCTCTCCTCTCAAAAGCTCCATGCATAGTTGTTACCATCTCCTGCAACTCATCTGCCGATGACGCAAGTTAAACCTGATCATCAGCATAGAGGAGACATTTGACGAGTAACTCATTCCTTCTTAAACCACATTCTTTATCTTTCAAATCTTGCAAACAACTGTCCATGAATAAGTTAAACAGCCATGGTGGCGCTACACATCCCTGTCTTACACCCTTTTGGATGCTAAACCATTCAGTGTATGACCCATGTATCCTCACGCAAGCACTGGAGTCCTCATAAAGAGACTTCAGAGCTCGAATAAGGTTGCTGCTCACCCCATACATAGACAGTACCGACCAAAGTCCATACCTCATCACTTTGTCATAAGCCTTTTCCAAATCCACGAATGCGCAATAGACCTTATGACTCATGGCCAAAAATTTCTCGGCTATGCTTCGCAAGGAAAAGACCTGATCCGTACATCCCATTCCCTTTCTAAAACCCGCTTGTGCATCCCATATTTTCTCATCGGTTTCTTTCATAACTCTCTCAATCAACACTTTCGCATACAGCTTGCCGACGATGCTGAGTAGGCTAATGCCCCTGTATTTTTTGCAGTCCTGATGCGAGCCTTTTCCTTTGTAGAGTGGAACTGTAACGGCCTTACACCAATCATTTTGTACTCGATCGCTAACCCAACACATGTTGAAAAGGCGGCAGAACTGACTTGCTACGAGGCCATGTCCAGCCTTCAGCATCTCGACTGTCACCATATCATATCCCGCTGCTTTTCCAGCTTTCATACTTCTTAATGCATTCACAACTTCATTCATATTAATACCACTTTCATCATTATCAACCTGGTCATCCATCACCGAGGTTAGTGCATGTACACCATCCTCTCTTTCAAACAAGCTTTCAAAATATTCCTGCCATCTTTTTAACACACATTCTTCGCCTTTTAAAATACTTCCATTCTGGTCTCTGATAGAGTTCAGCTCAGAGCTCTGCGTTTTTCCTCTGGCTGAACGGATGGATTTCCAAAAGAGCTTAATGTTCGCCTGGAAATCCTCAGATAACCTTTCATCAAACACGTCTTTTTGTTCATCTTTCTTTCTGGCAATCATTCCTTTCACTAGCCCTTTCAGTCTTCTATATTTATCTTTCGCTTCATCCACATCCTCATTCGTAGCTTTCTGCATTCTCTCATTAGCTCTGACTGAAAGCCAGTCTAGCCACGCTTTCTTCTTCTCACATACCAACTTTTGCACTTCTTTATCCCACCATGCATGCTTCATCTTTTGCACTTTACTTCTTTTACTTACACCAAATACTTAGGAAGCCACACTCACAATCTCCTCTTTAAATACCTTCCATAACTCCTCAATCTCACAAATACTATCAATGTCATGAAACCTTTCAGTCAATTTGCTTTCATACTCCTCTCTCACTTTATCTTCTTGCAAATTTTCTACTTTTATTCTTTCTAGAACATTTACGGGCTCACGCATTCTATGTCTCCATCCCTTAAAGAGATCACTTATACGGCACATAACCAAAAAGTGGTCTGTATGGATGCCCCCACCGCGATAAGCCCTAGTGTCCAGAATATTTTTCCTCAATCTTTCATCCACTATTACAAAATCAATCATACTTTTCCTGACATTCTTCGCCTCTCTTGTATACAAATGAATCCTTTTGTGTTCAAACATAGTGTTTGACACACAAAGGTTCCATTCCAAACATACTTCAAGCAAACCTTTACCATTTTCATTCACTCTTTCATCTCCGTACTTGCCCAGAACCCTTTCAAATCCATCACGTTTCAGTCCCACCCATCCATTAAAATCACCTAACATTATTATTCTTTCATTATCCTTACATTCTCTCAGTATCTCTCTTACACTCTCCCAAAACTCCTCTCTTTCTTCTTGTACTTTCTGGGACGTACTCGTAACGGAGTCTACAGGGGCATAAATACGAGTGAGTCCCACTTTCATTCTCATCCACATCAGTCTAGCATTCACACATTCGAATTCATTCACACACTCAGCCATTCTAGCAGATAGGATGACACCAACTCCCTGGCAAGCTCTGTTGGTACTGGGTACTCCCGACCAGTACGCGGTGTAGGGTCCGTGCTGGTGGTGTCACATCCTTTCCGCTTCGTCTTATTCACACAAAGAACATCAATCCTTCTTTCATCCATCATCTGACAAACATCATTCACTTTTTCCTCCATTCCTCCTCCAACATTCAATGTAGTAAAACGGCTCTCCGTGAGCCACTTTTCGCCCCCACGGGAAACGAGACGTGACGGGTGGCCTACCGCGTCGCCGCCATGTGGATGATTTATTTTTCCAATCACCATTGCGTTCCCACGAGTCATAGGGAAAAATATGGTCCACCCCCGCAGAGCCCTTTACGGGGATAAGGCGGAATTTCGAGTGTGTCCTGTGACCGCCAACACAGACACCCTCCGTTACACCAGCTTGCCCTCTGGTCACGAATCCTCGGCACGGGTCGGCTAACACCTTGGATCGGGGTTTTTTTTTCGGGTATGCTCCCTCGGAGTTGGTTTTATTTCGGAATGACCTTCTCCTAGATGGTTGCAGACCAATGCTGACGAGGCCCATCTCCCCGGGACGAGGCCCATCTCCCCGGGACGCTTTAGGATATTTTGTAGTATTTATTCTAATGAGATGGCATAAAATGAACTACTTACCACACTTCCTTGTTAACCTAATGCATAGCATATTTGTGAATAGACAGTATAGACTAGTGCCACTGTTATTATCACGAACCAATAAGGCTGCATAAGGTAAATTCCGTATGATAAAAGGAGGAATGCTAGTATGAAATACACTATTTCCATTTAAATATGAACATCTTGTTATATTCTTTGGTTGCTGGTGAAGGAACTCTTATATTTCTTTAATTTATTTTTGTACGAATTCTCGCATATCTACTGCGCCATGATATCTGCCACCTGTCAAATTTGTAATTACGGAATCACAGATTATGTAAGATATTTTTACGAAAATTCACATTACACCTATTTAGTCATAATAACAATGTAATAAATATTAAAATGAATTCCTGTTTAACCGATGTAAAATTAAGAAAATTAAAAAAATTCAGAAACCTTAATCTTTCTTTAAGTACTTCACACCGGCGGAGCTGCGAGAAACAGTCAGTCTCCCCGTGACCATGGCTGCTGAAAAGCAACCGAAACGTCGGGATCAATGTAAAATATAAAATAACATCAAATAAATCGCGAAAGTTTCCGTTAAAAATAGTTTTATTTCAATGTATGACATTCGCGTAAACTTCCGACAATATCAAACAGTTAGTTATATATATATAACTAGCTGACCCGGCAGACTTCGTACTGCCTCAATCGATGACAAACCTTTTAAACCTTCTCTGGACCTCCACAAATAATTCAAGACCAAAATTAGCCAAATCGGTCCAGCCATTCTAGAGTTTTAGCGAGACTAACGAACAGCAATTCATTTTTATATATAAGAGAAGACTAGCTGACCCGGCAGACTTCGTACTGCCTCAATCGATAACAACTTCCATATTTATTCACCTTTTAAAACTTCTCTGGACCTCCACAAATAATTCAAGACCAAAATTAGCCAAATCGGTCCAGCCGTTCCCGAGTTTTAGCGAGACTAACGAACAGCAATTCATTTTTATATATAAGAGAAGAAAGAAGAAGAATAACTGCACACTTTGCAGGAAGAAGTCCTTGGGTGGCAGCCCAGAGATTAGGTGCGCCTGACAGAGGTTGAATTAATCGTGCATTTACACGAAAATATATTTTTTAATTTATTCACAAAAAACCATAACAGTTCAACTGCGCCCCACCTGAAGATAAGCATGGGTGAAATCTAAGATTGTATCAAATGGTGGCCATTTCAGATGTTATCCATTGTAATATGTTACTTCCTTTGCTTAAGGGCGTCGATAGATGACTTTTCACGCACCGCTTAAGGGACCCAGGATTACAGAAAGGCTTTCAGTTCTTTATCATTCAGACAGAGAAATTTAGTTTTAAATATGTGTGTAGCACTTGTAAACTATTTAACAAAAAAGAGTCATTGTAGAGCCTACTTAGCGTCGGAGTGTACTGGTAAGATATTAAACTTTCCATGGAAAGCGAGCATCATTACGGCATTGAATGCCATTGTGCTTGAGAGATCCACTTTCTTGTCACGTATCGATCTTTTTACTATATGGATACAAAGTATGCATGTAGTAAAAAGATCGATAAGTATGCGCCATCGGGGTGGGAGTCCTCTCGCTCGGCAGCATGATTGCGGCAATGGTGCGGAGCGCGCCCGGGAGAGATTTAGAACTCTCCCGGCCCGCCGAGCCCGCAACTTGCTCGCCGCGCGTCGCAGGCGACCCAGGTGCCGGAGGTCGCTTAACGACCTCCGTCCTCCATGAGCGCCGGCCTGGGGGTGGCGGGTAAGGCCGCCTGTCACCCCAGCAGAAGCAGGCCGGGACGGTGGGGCGACTAGCGCCCCTCCCCCAAACCGGGGCAAGACGGGGACACCGTGGTTCCCAAACTCGAGGGGGTCATCTCGAAACCGGAGATCAGGGTCAGTCGGGGTGCGAGGGATATGCTCTATGGGCAACCTTACACCCCGGCCGGCGTCTGTAGACCCGAGACGGCGTGTAGTTTTAGTCGGTTCAAGCTCGACCCCCCCCGCTTGCCAGCGGGGGGGTATCCGAAGGGATTTCCGCACGAAAAAAAAAAAAAAAATAGAAAGATACAAAGTATGCCCGCGGCTCCTCCTACTTCGAATACAGGAACCTTATGATCATCATCACAGCGTTAGTCCCGGTTGCATCCAAAGCTTGTACTTTGGAACCCGGTTGGATTTGACTTGCAGGAGCGACTACCGTTTTTTTCCCAACCACTAGAGGAAAGCCTACGCCAGAGTCTCGTCAGTCAAGTAGCAGGTGTCAAGTGACTTGGCCACCCACAATACACTACAAAAAGTAGAATGGAATAGAAATAAACTATAGTGTACAAAAATCAAATAAGCATGTATGAAATGGAATATACAATTAACAATTATATAAATGGCGACCTTGTCACTTAAATAAATAAATATTCAAGGATATATTACACAGTGCCATCTAAACCCAAACTAAGCAGATCTTGATGGGTTCTGGGTGTATTTTCTTAAGATAATCTTTGGATGGACATGATTTTTAAGCCGTAGCCAATGTCCTTCGTACTGTACCTGTGTCTATGCAAAATTTCAGTCAAATCCATTTAGGCGTTTTTCGTAATTGAGTAAGAAACATACTAAAGTCACTGTAGCATTTATAATATTAGTGAAGGTGGTTTGAGTCATTGCCTATTCATCTGTACGAATGAACAATAGGTCCATTGGAACAGGCGCTACAGGTTTATGAGTTTGCTAAATCCGAGGACCGGCAACTGTGACCGGATTCCTATTCATGATACCCTAAATAACTAGAGATCATATCTTGCCGCCAGGTGTGATGGTCTCTTTCACCTATTATTTTTTCAACTTTTTCAATACTTGCGATTGGTCAATTACAATGACAATATACCAGGTTTTAGATAATCTTTTCACAAATATGAAACCGTTTGACCAAATAATCGTTATATATTTATAGAAACTTTTCTTAGGCCACTTTACAAAAGTAATTTTCTTTACTTTTGCCTCTTATGGATTGATTTTTTTAAACTTACAGAAAACTGTAAGGCCCACAGAAGCAACAATATGTCCAAGTTTCAACTCATCATATTAATCAAAACGTAAATAGACTTTCAAAATTACGCGTGAACAGCAAGGTTTTTTTAATTTACCGGAGATCTATTAAACTGATTGAAGTCCACTGGAGCTCATTCGATTTATAAACACACCTTTTTTATATAAGGCACTTTTTGTAAGACCTCTAGTTTTCTTTTTAATCGTAAAAAGCCGTTATTTTGGGCTTTGGCATCACTGCAACTTTTTTTTTCTCTCTTTATTTAACAGGCTTTGTCGCTAAAGCGATTATGTAGCCCATATTAAAAAAAATACAGATATTTAAAAACAGGTTTAACAACATCTAAACTTAAATAAGTTGTACAGTGCCCGGGCTGTATCCGATACCGGCTCAGCCAGAACACTGTTACAACTACCAACCATTTGGCTACCCTTCAAAAGAGGATCTCTGTGCGTCTCATTCCGCACACACTCCATCAAAATATGGTACAGATCATCAAGTACATTACAGGTGGTACAGTTTGGAGATGATGTTTTACGCATTAAGAACGCAAATTTATTTGATGGAATATGTCCGGAACGAAGCCCCAGTGCGATGACTGTATTCTGTCTGCTCAGACCACACTCGTCAATCCAGGGAGAGCGAAGAGGGTGAGGCTGGATCGTTCTATACCAGATTCCCTTTGTTTTTGATCTCTCATCAAAGTACTCTTTCCAGTTCTCATAACAAAACTGTTTAGTAGCAGATAGATAGTTGGTGAAATATGGCAGAAACGAAACTGGAATACCATCAGTATAGAAGCTTCACTCGCCAGTTTATCTACAAGCTCATTGCCGGTGATACCTACATGGGACGGAATCCATTGCAGTTTAACTATTTTATTTGGCGACTAAAATCTTAAAATAGTTCGTAAAATATCATACGCTATCGGTATACCTCGAAACATCGAGGTGCACAGAGCCAGATGCTGCAATGAACTTTTAGAGTCCGTCAAAACCACAACCCTGTTATAACCTGTAGATTCTATGTAAGATAAGGACTCTAAAATTGCGAGTTGTTCCACGTTCATAATGGAGACCTAAACATTAACTTTAAATTTACAGCTTATATTCTCCTCAAGATCTAAAAAGGCGGCCCCAATATACTGGTCTGTTTTTGAGCAGTCTGTAAATATTTTATGGTATCGAGCAAACGTGTCCCTAATAAAACCGTCGCATAAGGCTTTTAACACGTAAATATTGTAACTTTCTTTGGGTTTTGTTAATATGCTTATGCTAGGCAATATGATATCCGCAACATCAATATTCGTAACCAACGTCTCCAATCGAAACATATCCAAACAGCTACAAGTTTAAATTGGCACCTCTTGTAGTTTCCTATGCGTAGTGATTATCAAAGGTTTCCTCTTATTGATCTAGTATTGGTTCCGATATAAACCCTCCAATTCATTAAGAGCTGGTATAAGATTGCTATCATTAGTTTTGGCTTTGAACCAATGTTTATGTGCTAAATATTGTCGACGTATAAATAAAGGACATAGGCACAACTCACTTTCTATTACGTGAATGGGTGTGCTCCTAATGAAGCCTCCAATAATTCTTATTGCTTGATTTTGGATTTTACCTAATTTATTTAGCTGAGTAAGGGCACTACTATCATATAGGAAACCGGCATAGTCAAATCTGCTTCTTATAATGAAATGAAATGAAATGAAATGAAATTGGTTATATACAACCGCCTTAGGTGTTTTGGGTGAACACCCCAGGATGACCCTACTAGAACTTTAAATATATTAAGAAATGTCGTTGCTTTTTGAGCTATTTTGAAAAACGCACACAACAGTTTTACTAGCAGAAATCTCTAAGCCAAGCCCCCTTAAAAGGTTACAGATGAAATTCAGAGCTAGCTGTAAGTCACTGACACAGCTTCCTACATTGTGAGAACATGAATATAAAACAAAATCGTCAGCATATTGTGAGATATGAACATTAGGCAATGAACTATGAATTGAGTTACAAATATCTATAGTTGCTACGTTGAATAGCAACGGTGATAATGGGTCACCTTGCGCCAGTCCTCTACTAGTATTTCGACTGAGCCTGTAATCTAAAGTTTCAATACTCGTCAGTCTCGTGCGGTATTACACACTTTACACACTGTGCGGTCGTGTCGTTTAACCTACGTTTCATAGGAAAATGACGTCACAAGTAATTAAGTGCAATAGCTGTAATATAGTTATAAGTGAAGTTTTAGCCTTCGTCCAGAATAAAATGGACGTAATGGACGAGGAAAGCTTGGTGAGGATATGCAAAACAGCTTTCTCCGTCGAGGACATTGAAACGGCGAAGGCTCTCTTGTTTGACTCAATCTCCACGACGAGGCGCAAAATCACTCGATAGCGGGATGGGAAATCACAAAGAGATCTCCATGATGTTATAGCGTTGCTGAAAGAGACGGATCCTGAAGCAGTACCGGTTTTCGTTGCACGGGAATTGCAAAAGTTACCACCGGTTACATTCGACCACATTGATGCAACTAGACTCTTAAAAGATCTATTGGTACTACAGAAAGAGATACGCGAAGTGAAAGAATGCTATGTAACTACTGAGAAATTAAACGATTTTAAAAAAGAACTATCTCCATTCAAACATTGTTCACCGACCGGTACACAAAACATTAACACCAAAAGAGGCGGTGGACTTACAAAAAATAGTTTCTGTTTAGACAGTGGGCCAATGGGCCTACCTCACTTTTTAGACACCTCCGAAAGGACATCGAACGCCGATAATGAGGTGATCGTACCGCCAATATCTTTATCACCCGCTCATGAGGAATCTGTCCCGCTCGCACGATTAATCTTAGATAACCTGTATAGAAAAATTATTTGTATACTGACAGAAGCCGCTGAGCGTAGTGCTAGTATTGTTAGAATGAAGAATTATAAACGAATATTGGGGTGGAACAAACATGTTAGATCTGCACACGGTGAGGCTCGGCTTGCGTTTAAAATCTGGAATTTACACGGGCATCCGATTATGGGAAATATTTATGATAAAATGCGTGAAGCTCGAAAAGTATTTAAATCTAAATTGAAGTGGTGTCGCAATAATCAAACACAAATCAAAATGGATATACTAGTAGAGAACCACAAGTCTAAAAATCTCTCAAAATTCTGGAAAAACACTAACAAGTTGAGCCCCAGGCCGCGCCTTCCGGTTAGCGTGGGGGGTGAATGCGATCCCACGTCTATAGCAAATATGTTTATGGACCACTTCAAAGTGGAACCACCGCCTACGCCAGCGGTGCATGCGTCACCATTGATGCTTGACGCTGTGAGGATCACTCCGGAGCTTAAGGTTAAATTTTGTGCGAAAGAGGTTGCGGCCGTAATTAAAAACATGGTTAGAGGGAAGTCTCCTGGTCACGATCACCTCAGCGTGGAGCATTTGCGGTACGCAGGTGTTCATCTACCGAGAGTGTTGGCTATGTTTTTGACTTTATGTATGAGTCATTCTCATTTGCCGAATGATTTAATGCGAACAATAGTCGTGCCGATTGTCAAAAATAAAACAGGTAATGCTTCTGATCCCGCTAACTACAGACCCATTTCCCTCGCCACCATAACAGCTAAGGTGCTGGACAGTCTCCTTGATTCACATATTGCTACACGTGTAAGTATACATGATGCACAATTTGGCTTTAGACCAGGGATCTCTTCGGAAAGTGCTATATTGTGTCTGAAGCAGATTGTTCAATACTATGTGGACAGGAAGACACCAGTCAACGCTTGCTTCCTTGACTTGGCCAAGGCATTCGACCTGGTGTCTTATGACATCCTATGGGAGAAGCTTTACAAACAAAGTACTGTGGAAAATGAAGTCATATCTCTGCTTAGGTACTGGTACAATAACCAGACGAATTATGTTAAATGGGCTGGCTCATTCTCTCGTATGTACAGGTTGGAATGCGGGGTGAGGCAGGGGGGTATATCCTCTCCACGCCTATTCAATCTGTACATTAATCAGTTGATCGTTGAGCTTAGCAGCGCCAACATTGGTTGTCACATAGACGGATATGCGTCAACAATATCAGCTACGCAGATGATATGGTGCTGCTAAGCCCTTCGATCAGCGCACTAAGGCGGTTGTTGTAGGTCTGTGAGGGTTATGCGGTGGCCCATGGACTCAGGTATAGTGCTAAAAAGAGTGAGTTACTAGTCTTTAAGGCGGGCACCAAATGTTACTCGAACGTGCCACCCGTCTCGCTGTGCCATACTCCTCTAACAAGAGTCACTAAGGTCAAGTACTTAGGTCACTGGGTCACTGATGATCTGAGCGACAATCTCGATATCGAGAGAGAGCGCAGAGCGTTGGCAGTCCGATGTAATATGCTGGCCCGCAGATTTGCAAGGTGTTCAAAGCAGTCTAAAGTGACACTGTTTCGAGCATACTGTCAGTCATTTTACACCTGCAGTCTGTGGGTTAGTTATACACAAAAGGCTTTCTGCGCTTTGCGCGTTCAGTATAATAATGCGTTCAGGGTATTGTTGGGGCTACCACGCTACTGCAGTGCATCTGGGATGTTCGCGGAGGCGAGGGTTGATGGTTTTAATGCCATCATCCGAAAGCGATGCGCGTCTGTTCTCCGTAGGACGCGAGAGAGCTCCCACAGTATCCTGAGCGCATTATCAGATAAGTGGGATAGTCCGATGCTGGGGCACTGGGTACGAGTGCATACTGTGACGTAGACAGTGTCCTGGTGTCGCGACAATACCTACTTTGTGTTCTGTGATGTGTATTTACTAACAATAGGATAAGATTGTTTTTGTTACTAACACTATATGGACTCCCTTGGTCCGAAATAAAGATTTTATTATATCACAATACTTAGACCCGACTCCCAAGTTGTCTAGGGTAGTGAGCAAAGTTCTAATATCGATGTTATTGTATGCACTCTCAATATCGAGAAAACAGGCTACTGTTGTTTGATTTTTAGATAAACCAGTCTGGATTTTTGACACTAAAATACTAAGACTATCCAGACAAGACTGGCCTTTTCTGAATCCTGTAGTGTCTTTAGAAAAACAGCATTTCTTTTCCAGATTCCATTCAATTCTGTTTTTAATGATACCATGAAATATTTTACACAGACATGAGATAAGAGAAATAGGCCTTTGAGAGGAGGAGCTACGACCTTGTTTAGGAATGGGGATTATACGAATCATGTGCCATTGGTTAGGAACAAAACCTAAAGAGAAAAACTGATTATATAATCTTAACAGCAATACTTTAGCATTATTAGGTTGTTTTTTAATCATTGAGAAAGAAATAGCATCACAACCTGGGGCTGTGTCTTTTGATTGTATACATTTTTCTAATTCATGGATAGATATAAGCGTGCTTAATTCAGTGTTATGAGACATAAAATTTGGTTGGCTATTACAGGCAAAGTCCTGTGACAGGCTTTGGAGTAGATTCTCTGCGGAACTCTTATCTACACAGTATGATGTGAATTTATTACCCTTAAGCCATCTCATTTTGTTCCACATGTCACTCGCAGATGTAGTGTGGTAACCCATGCTTCCGATGTAGCTCTTCTGATAAGACATTGTGCCTCTCGAGTCTTATCCTTAAGAATGCTTAAGTGGTGGGGTGTTGGATTCTGCCCAAAATATTTGAGAGCTAATCGTCTTTCTGCTACTGCCCTAGACAAATTAGGCGTCCAATAGGGTTTTGGAGTAAATTTTTTATTAAATTTATGATAAGAAATACTAGTTTCTGCCCCTCTGTTTAATATTTCAATAAATGTGTCGTACGGCTGTTGCGGTGCATCAGGTAAGTTTATAATGTTATCTACAGAGTTTTCAATATTTTGCTTGTACAAACACCAATCAGCTCTTTTAAAATTTCTTTTTTTAATATATTTATTGGTATCGATTTTTTGGGACTTTGATAATTTTATAATACGGTGATCACTATCGAAACTTTCATTAGTTACGGACCACATAAACTTTAAAAATAAGTCCACCGAAACTGCAGTAATGTCTGGAGCCGACTCTTGGAGCACACCGTTATCTAACTTTATTCGAGTAGATGTCCCATCGTTAAGAACTATAAAATTGTTATCTATCAATGAGTCGAAAATCATACTAGCTCTGGTGTTTGTTTTATAGGACCAATTTGTGTGGTCACCATTAAAGTCGCCCAAAATTAATGTTTTTCTATTCGCTATGGAGAATACGAAGTCCCAGTCAGAATGACTGGTGCGGACGGGAGACGGACAATATAGGGATACTACATATTCTATATGTTCACAGTTATAGATTTTAATTGTAATTAATTGAATTTCCCTATTGGGACATCGGACATCACATAATTGAGCTTGAATAGACTTCTGAGTCCCTATCTCAGCGAAAAACATTATAATCCCTAACTCTAAATGAATCTTCAGAGTCTAGCCAAGTCTCTGATAATGCAGCTATGTGAATTTTTTCTTGAGATAGAAATCATAGAAAGTGTTCGAATGGTATAGTCTTCCGCTTAATACTTTGAGCGTTCCAACAAATAGTATTGATTTTAAGCTGCCTAGGTGTATCCATTAATAATATTCCGTAAAAAGATACCTCTGTAACATTGCTTACCAACCATATTAACCAATTAAAAACTATCTTCATAATTTCAGTAATTTGGTGTTGCCATGTATTTTCTTCCAACATAATTTCTCTAAATTTCAAAATTAACCCTTCAAATGTCTGGTATTTCTTCTTTCTCTTGGATTTTGTTGTACAATCTGTGTTGTTATTAGTGTCGTTTGTAGACTCCTCTTCCGACTCAGACATTGGTTGTTCAAACTCCTCTTCTCGTAAGCTTGTAAAACTCTTCTTCTTCTTTTTCCTTTTCTGTGTAGTATTGTGTATTATAGGGGAGATGGGCTGGGTAAGTACTTCCGAATACGTTCGAATAGTAGACACGTTATCTATACCTTGACTCTCAGGTGTACATATAGTAGCATGACTGTTATTAGGTGCCGGTGTCCTACTTGGCGGGGTAATCGGTGGCACATAAATTGTTAACGCCTTTCTAAAAGAACAATTAGATTCTGCCATGATGTCCCTTAATTTTTTTTCTTTAACGTAAACAGGACAATTTTTGGATAAAGCAATATGACAACCTCTGCAGTTAGGACATTTGAATTCTGTGATTTCACAATTTTCATGGTTCATTCCACACTTTGGACATATAACGTTTTTAGATGAGCATCGAGAAGTTGAGTGCCCAAATTTCCAAAATCGCGCACATTTTATAACTGGAAATACGTATGGTTCCACTTTGACTCTCATGCTATATATGTAAACAATATCCGGTACGGATGCTCCCTCAAAACCTATCCTTACACTTTCGCTTTCGGTCCAGCTGTTTTCCCCACTGTCCTCATTGCCCCTACGTTTGAGTCGCTTAACATTAATTACTGTTATTTCACTTTCCAATGTATCCTTAATAATTTGTTCAGACATTTCTAACTCGATATTCAGTATCAACCCATAAGATATCCCAATCTCTAAGGACTTTTGACATCTCCACCCTAGGTCTGAAATTGCCTCGCATTTTAATAAATTCCCTGCACTATCCTCATTGTTAAATTGAACCAAAACTTTATAAGGATTCAAACTCGTAATATTTGTTATGTTGTTAGTTTTTAATAATTTTGCTAAGGCAAATTGTTTAGGCATTTTTTCCTTACTAGTGATATGTATGTCAATACTTTCCTGAAGTATTTTTTTCCTGTTTCTGACTACTTGTGTCCATTCTTCACTTCGATCCATCTCTCGGCTTCTCTTATTATTTACACGGCTAATTGTGTCATTCAAAGTATCTTGTTGCATCGTATTTTCTTGTATTAGACTACTATCTTCGCATTCTTCATTATTTTCGACGTCACTAGAAATTGCACTCACACTCATTGCATTTACAGTTCATAATTGTTTAAAAAAAAAAGGGTTTGCCCGCCCGGCACCCGGGCAGGTAACAAATTCTCGGAACTGCTAACGATCGCTCGCTGTTTACTCGTAAACAATAGAACCGATATAATAAATAATATTTAACGTCTCACTTGTCGGAGGTGCGACTTTCTAGTACATATATAATAATCTATGGGTGCGACGAAGAAGTGTGTCACCGCAACATGTTTTTGTTTTTCATACATTCCTATCAAATGTAATTTCCTCAGTCATCCTCCTTAACGAAACTCATTTATATTTCAAAACGTCACCATTAACTTGAACATGGATAGAGACTTGTTTCTAAGTACATACTAAAATTACTAAAACTTAATTACGTACAGCCTCCAAAGGTCTAGAGGGTCCAAGCCAATTACCAACACCCTTAAGGTCCAAACCAATCTCACCTGCAAGCTAGTAAACAAAGGCGCAGGCTTTCCTCTCAGGGTGGTCAGACGGCAGTCGCTCCCGAAAAAGCTGGCACCGATGGGGTGGGCTTATCGGAAGTGTCCATTGCTAGACACCCCGGGTAAACCCTCGAAAGGATAACCCCAGTGTTACCGGCAGACTTTGGCCGCCACCGCGGCCTCGCCTGGAGGGGTCGGGTTTTATCCCGCGTCAGTGAGTTGGCAGGCGTGTGTAGGACACACACGACACGCATCCGCCACGGCCTGCTTCTGTAAGGATGGCGAGTCGGCCCACTGCCATCCTCAGGCCCCGATCATGGAGGTCGGTAGTCCTGGGCGTAGACGAGTCTGCGGCGTCAGACTGCGAAACTCGGGGGGCAGGGTTCTCTCCTGCTCCCTCTCCGCCGTCTCTTTCGCGCGCATTACCTGCTCGCAGAAAGAGGCGGCGGCGTGCCACTTGCTCCCGTCGGAGACCACGGCCCTCACCATAGTCTCCAGCGAGAGAACGTCCACACCCAGGACCGCAACGAGATCCCGGCGTTTACTCGCCCACGCGGGGCACTCCACCAACGTGTGGAGCGCCGTGTCTTCGCCAGGATCCTCGCAGTGCTGGCACTGCGGCGTTGTCTCCCGGTGGATACGCCATAGATACTTAACGACACGGGTGCTTGTCCGGTAAATATCTGGCACATCCAAGCTGGCATACCTATGAAAAATATTAAGCAGTCCTCGGGTACAAAGTGCAAACTTTGGATGCATCTGGAAAATTGCTATGATGACGAACAACCCTCGAAACATATACTAGGTCAATATTAACGACCCTGATCCTGACTAAGTTAAAACAAGTTGCTCGAGGGTTACACGAAATATAATACAGAAATCAAAGTCAAATAATAAGCGATATATTTATTCTTATCTTTATAGGCCCTTTTATCTAACCTTGAAAAATACTTTTCCTTGCTAATCTCTTATTCTTCTCAGAAAACTGGTCAAATACGGCACATATAGGTTTTCGTGAACCTACAGTAGAATTTTCTGTTGAATATTGTTTTTGGAAGGCGACATACTCCTCGGGAAGGTTAGTTTCCAAATTAGCTAAGCACTTCTCGTAGTAACCTCTCACTTCCTCTTCTAGGTTATGTATTTGTAAAGCTGGTTGTAAAATGGGCGGTATAAAGTTGTCTCTTACCTCTGTTCGGAAAGTTCTGCGGATCAGAAATATTTTTTGCCCTTTCACACCATCAGTTTTTTGTAAAGTTATTTATTTGCTACAAGTATAGTATTTGACTCTTTGTCAAGAAATGTGAAGTGTAGAATAATTTAACGATGACGATGCAATAGATGTCAAATAATTTGAAGGACGTGCAGAATAATTTCAAAAATATCAATGGAGATCAGTTTGAGCAAATGAACAGACCGATAGAAAAATTTATTAATACGTAGAACTGATTAAACAGACTGTGGCATTGTATATTGGAAAGCAAAATTATGTCAGTGACACCACCAGGCTAGATTTCACCGATGAATATAAACGCGTTTTATTCAACTAAAGTAGCGTTATCATGTTTTACTCATTGAGTGGAACGTAAGAACCTAATCGTAGTTTTGGTGAATAGTGTTTTACGGAAATCCAGCCTTAAGAAAACGAGTCGAGAGATTGAATAAATCAACTATTTACCCAGGTACACATTTTAATTTGTTGTGTGTTCTTATTTCTCTGAAGCCCTCCTTGAATTTCTCTCTGTCGTAAACAGACTTGGGTCTGCTCATAGGTAAACGCCATTCGGTTTCAGGTTTTGGTGTGCGAGTCTGTGAATGAAACGTAGTTAAAAGTTACACACTGTTTATATTAAAAAAAATAAAGAAAATCGTGATCATATAAACATACATAACTAGTCTGGCCATAAATACTGTTACATCAAAGCTTTTCTTTCTTTTTCAACTTTTTAATTATTTTGAATTTGGGATTATATATATTATGGAATTATATATTATTTTAAAAACTTCTTTCGATTTCGCGCCATTTCACATATTTATTCGTGTTCAATATCGAATTACTAATAAAGCACTAACTAACACAATTTCAAAAATATTTTTCTCAATTCTACAAACAAAAATGTGTCATTTTATGATTAACAATAGGTATTTCGGACCTAACCACCAGAAAGGGTTTTTACCCGGCATTTCTGGTTGTCTGGAACACAATAGTCTGTTAGCGGAAAGCTTAAAAGATGCCAGAAAATATGAAAGACAGATAACGGTATGTTGGATAGACCTAGAAAATACATTTGGCTCAATTCCACATTACCTTATGGTATACGCGTTGCAATGGTATAACTTTCCACCCGTGGTCATAGAGATAATCGAGGTAAAGCTTCCAAGAAGTACACACAGGACCATTACGGTATAATATGGGACTGTTTCAGGGATGCTGCTTGTCACCAATAGCATTTAACATAGTAATTAATATCTTAATTACCAAGTTAATACGTCACGAAAAGAAATCGGTTTAAAGTAAATAACATATACTCAGAGTCCATCTTAGCTTTTGCTGACGATCTCGCAATACTGACGCGTAATCCAAA
This sequence comes from Cybosia mesomella, assembly GCA_946251805.1. Classification (NCBI taxonomy): domain Eukaryota; kingdom Metazoa; phylum Arthropoda; class Insecta; order Lepidoptera; family Erebidae; genus Cybosia; species Cybosia mesomella. The sequence continues at coordinate 20,493,812 of OX276402.1, read as the reverse complement.
ACAATGTCAGGAATTATTAAAGGAAGTCGATGAGTTCTGTTCGTGGACAAATGGACTGAGGACGAAGCCCAGTAAGTGTCACTGTCTGTGTCTGGGTAGACGGGACACCAAATTTATATAATTTTTTTCATTGGGGGTAAACCAGTTTCCATAGTCGCTGAATCGGTGCCATTTAAATTTCTTGGGAGAAAGATAGACTATAAAGGACGCACACCATCCTTAGATGAAGTTGACGATACGTTTATAAATTACCTAAATAAGATAGATCAGCTACCACTAAACAATATCAAAAAAGCTTGGATATATGACAACTACTTAACATCATGTCTGACTTGGCCTTTTCTGGTGTATGAATTCGGTAAAACCTTACTGGCGAAAATAGATGCAACTGTCATAAAATCGCTAAAATCGTGGCATGGACTAGCGCACTCTGCTGATTCCTCTGCTCTATTTAGGGATCAAAATAATTTTGGGATGAAACTTAAGAAACCATCGGAGCTCTATAAACACCTTAGAGTTACCAAAGCCCACATCTAAGGTAAATCCCAAGATGTCACAATCAGGGCACTCCCGAAAGATAATAACGCGTCCGAGCTTGAATCTAGACTCCTATTCCATAAACGATTTATGATAGAGGCCTAGTCGAACAGAGTGGGGTTGGGAGTACGAGAGCCAGAAAGGGACCAGGATATACTTAAGTCCTTTCTAAAACAAGACGAAAATGATAAATATCGAGTGCACGCGATGAATTTGGAAATCCAAAATGAATGGTTGACAATGGGAGAGTTCTGCATACCGATGGCCTTAAAGTGGCGCTCCTTGATCTATGACTGGTCTCCGGCCCTGTTAAAATTCTATCTTAACGCCTTTCAGATGACCCTCCCAGACCAGAGTAATCTGGTAAGGTGGGGGAAGGCCACAGGAAAACAATGTTATACTTGTGGTGAGGCAATAGGGACGGCTAGACACATATTAGTAGGATGTAGGGTGCTTCTCGAAAGAGGCCATTACTCACGCCGCCACGATAAGGTGCTTATCATCATACGTGAAGCAATGAGTCTGGCAGTAGCTAGAGCCCAAAAAGGATTGACTACTAACATACGTCATATCAACTTTGTGTCTGAAGGTTCATCCATAACATCCAGGAACAAACCTTATTCGATCTTAGATACTGCCCCAGATTGGACTCTCCTAATCGACACGTATGAAAAGCACTATAAAATTCCGGAGGATGTTGGGGTTTCGTCATCTAGACCTGACATATTCCTATGTTCTAAGAGGTTAAAACATGTGGTTCTGGTGGAACTTACTGTACCGTGGGAAACAAATATACCGAAGGACCACACAATAAAGAAAAATAAATACTATGATCTCACAAACGAATTAATCAAAAACGGTTACGTGGTTAATTTGTATGCAGTGGAAGTGGGAGCGAGAGGTCTACCAGCAAAATCTCTCTATAACCTACTTAAAGATCTAGGCCTATCGAGAGCTACAATAAGCTCATTACTAGGACGAATGTCTAAAGCGGCACTAGTAGGTTCGTATCAAATTTGGTTAGGCAGGGAGGGGAACTTGGGTAGTGAAGGTGAGTGTTGATGTACATCAACAAAAGGGGCCCCTTCTAAACCTACACTTGGGTCGCAAGTCACAGGCACTGTCCCGAGTTCCCAACTCAGCAACGCGTTGGACCCGGCGCCCGCACGGAGAATCCATGGATTGCTAAGAATATCGGTCTGGAATGGGGAGTTAAAGAAAATATGATCGCAGTGATCGCCTTGCACAAAGTGGGTATGGAGCCGTCGGTCATATTCCAGACACTTCAAAAAGTTGGTATCAGCCGTATGTTCGTATATCATACTATCAATAGATACAGCAACACTTCGTCTGTCGAAGACCAGAAAAGATCGGGGCGGCCGCGTGCTGTTAGAACTACAAAGGTAGTTAGGGTGTAGTAAAGGTATTAATGCTGTTAAAGCCAGAATTAGTTGAAACCCCATGAGGAAGCAAAAAATCTTATCGCGAGAAATGAAGATTCCCGCTAGGACTCTGTCGCGTATTATAAAACAAGACCTGAAGCTCGGTGCTTATCGTCGATATACAGGACATGCCCTAAATCAATCTTTACGATTAAAGAGAGTGGATCGATCAAAGCGCCTTCTGTCGCGATACGCAGGTGAAAGGCACAGAAATATCCTCTTTACCGATGAAAACATTTTCACGATTGAAGAACATTACAATAAGCAAAATGATGAAATGTACGCTCACAGTTCTAAGGAAGCTGCTCAAGTGGTCGGAAAGTTACAACGTGGTAATCATCCTGCGTCAGTGATGGTTTGGTGGGGCGTGTCTTATCGGGGACTCACAAAGCTACATTTTTGTGAAAAAGGAGTGAAAACTTCAGTCAAAGTGTATCAAGATACTGTCTTGGATCATGTTGTGAAACCTCTCAGCAATACACTTTTTAAAAATATACCGTTGACTTTCCAGCAGGACTCTGCTCCTGGTCACAAGGCACGTACTACTCAAGCGTGGCTAGAAACCAACGTTCCGGACTTTATAAGAGCTGAAGACTGGCCCTCATCTAGCCCAGATCTCAACCCTTTAGACTACAAATTATGGTCAGTTTTAGAGGGCATGGCCTGCTCTAAACGACACGACGACATTGAGTCTCTTAAAAATCTTTGGAGCAAGCAGTGGCAAAATTTCGTTTGGAAACAGTGCGTAAATCCATAGATATAAAAGCCAAAGGTGGCCATTTCGAATAAAATATATTTTTGTTTTTTGCTAAGACTTTAATAATTATGTAGGTATAAATTTTAATAATAATTATATCATTACTTCATTTAAAAATAATGCATGTTTATTTGTAACTAAACTTATGGCTGGACTAGGGAGATAAATATTATAGGTCCAATAATTCCTGAATGAACAGTATTGCATAGGCTCCATCCAGTAGCTCCCAACTAGGTATATTTAAAAGGAGAATTCAAAATCTGTAAAAATATTCCACATTAAAATGCCCGACAATGTTTACTTCGAGATAGGATAATGATACCTCGATATTGGGTTGTTAAGCTTAGTCAGGTGATCGTAACTGATCTAGCCAAAATACGGATTGTTACATATTCACCTCATTTAATTCAAGTTTCTATTAAAGTCTTATGGCCAATTAAAGTGACTGGGTCTGCCATCCCTATAAAATGACTTTGCTATATTAGGTAACTCTACTTAAGAGCAATGAGACACTGAACATAATTGAATTATAACTCTAACTATTTGTATAAGAGATTGTACGGCAGATCAGCATTATACGATAATTCAACCAACCTAGTTAGTAGGAACCTATGTTACACTTACGTATACCATATCCTTAAAAGTATAATACGTGACGATATCTTTGTTACACGATTGCCTTTGCAATTGATCCGCTGTGTAAGGCCGGTGTGTAAGTCGACTGGTCGTCAAATACGGGTCTAAGTGTTTTTCAAAGCCTTCATGAGTCGTATCCAGTGGCTCTAGATCCTTATGCCAACTTGGTTCTTGGGGTAACTGAAAGTAAAGTGAATTATGATTATCTTCAACATATCTGAATACCTATATATAATTCTTCTGTACGTGTGTTTGTCACCTAACTCCTCATAATGAGGCTGGACCGATTTGGTTGAAATTTTGTGTGTATATTTCAATAAGTCCATGGTGGATGGTTTGAAAATACCATTGAACCCAGTAGGAGGTGCTACTATCGGTATTTCACCAAATGCTTTGCCGAGCAGGACTTCGTCTGCCTGATCCGCTAGTACAGTAGGTAGGTAATATAGTAGGTACACTAGCTGTGCCCGCGACTTCGTCCACGTGGTCTTACATCTGGGTTTTTTAGTCTAAGTTACGCCTTATAATATTAGCTACCTACCATACCATCTGTTTACCTACATACGCCTTCAGACCTACGAAATAATACAATACTTATTCAACACAATTGTCCATGAATCATACAAATAGCTATTTCATGTGAAGATATTGAGGATCCACAATGACAAATTCCTATACTGAGAGCTGGTAAGGTCACACTCAAACCACTACGACTTCCGTTCTATTTAAAGAGTTTGACCGTAATAGGGTATATTTGGGGACCCACCAAAATCTTCGAGGCCCAAGCCAACCTCACCTGCAAGCCGGCTGAAGCCGGCAATACCTGCTGATTGACAGACGAGTCTTTGGCGCAGGCTTGCCTCTCAGGGTTGGGAGGTCAGATGTTAAAGTCAAATCAAAAGGAAAAGGAAGAAAGGAGTACTTAGGCAGATCCCAAACTTCGAAGCAGGGGCCTCGGATGCGACCGGGAACAAAGCTAAGATGAAGATGATCGTAATAGATATATTCAAACTAGATAAAAATGTAACTTACTGGCGTTTGGAACAGTGAAGCTGGATGTTTGTATTGGTCCTTATTAGTTACCAATCGAGATGGGGTGACTGGCGGTGTGTAGTGACTTTTCATCTCTGTGGTACCATGTGCGGCCAACTGTGGTACCCTTTCTGCAATCTGTGGGTAATGATCACTTATATTACTGACTATTTTGATCCATACTCTAAGTGTTTTACAATTTTTGTTTGCTTGCATCAGTCGGCGGTCGTGTTCACCCCGTGACACATCTCTATGCACGCGTTTGTGCATCCAAAATTATTTATTGCATTACCTCACAATGGATTCACTACAATAAGCTGTACCTTTTGTATAATATTCAGCTGGTAATCCAATTATAAGAATTTAGACCAGTTTTTCGAACTTGAACTGCAATACGCATGCAGATAAGTCTGAAGCAGTCCCGCTTGAGAAATACCCCCTGCTTACAGAAGAGTGAATATCAAAGTTTTATTAAGAAAGGGCGACCTTTTCTCTATTTATTCGTAGCTGAGCAGCCAGCCCTGCGAATTCTGTGTACCTGCTAGCACAGAACCAGTGTAAGGCGTTAATTATACATAAAAGGTATATGACGATAAACGGGCATGGAACAGGCTTAGCACGAATAAGGCACGATTATGCCTTACAACTTACGCGTTTTCTGAATAATGCACGCCTTACATCCCTGCAAAATCGTCCGGTCCAGTTTAATTGCGAGAATGAATTTAAAAAAAATATCATAGCGTATTTGATCTCGGGGATACATACCCTTCTACTCTGAGGATAAACATATTCATTTGCTGTACAAGCTGTATGTTTGTTGAATCGCTTAGTGTCAGGCTGTTTTCTTCCAAAGTCTTCGGTAGTCTGTGACCGCGTCAATTGCGCTGTGACGTTGTAATCTCGGAAATAGTTTTTTATTTCCTCTATCGGTTTTCTCTGTAAGAAAATATTAACGTAAGATTGTTCCTGTATTGGGAATTAGGTGCCAAGTTACTGTGCGAGTTGCTGTTAAGGAAGACGTACTTAGCATCCAGTGGATATGGTACCTCCCTGCTAACCATATCGTAGGTCTTATAGATAGATATCTATATTTATCTGGTATTTCTATATATTTAGATTTATTTACTCGCACCTGACACGAATTTCAAATGAATTTCCGTCACACGATGTCAAACAAGTTACTTATTTTATAATAGCTCAATAATATTTTTGAGGGGCTCGTAGCTAAGTGGTAACCGAGTAAGTTAAAACATTGCAAAGTCAAGTAATCCTAGCCAGGTCGGTCTTAGGATGGGTAACCATTCTTAACATATTATCCATGCCTCGAAGAGCACGTTAAACCGTCGGTCGGTCCTGATTGCCATAAGAACATCAATGGTAGTGATTATGGATAGTTGGAGCCCTAAAATCCCGTTTATTGGTCTAACTACAGAACTTCCATATCGCCAATAGGTTGTAGAGGTCAGATGGCAGTCGCTTCGTAGTTAGAATGAAAAGCCGACCCCAACTTAGTTGGGAATGGGTTCGGAGGATGATTTAATATTTTTTCTAAAGCACATTTTGCCCGCCATCCTGTTACCTATTACAGAATAGAAGGCGAATCTACGTGGTCTTTCGAGCACCTATACCTATCTCTAAATTTCGTGGTTTGGGACTAAGGGCATTGAATATGCAAACTTATACCCGGTGACCAATGAGGTTCGGAACATTTTCACTGGAATCTAGGTCGGTTTTTTAGATCTAACTGTTGTTGTTACCTAAAAAAATTATGTTGATACGAAAATAACATAACATAAACTCACGCCTATATCCCCGAAGGGGTAGGCAGAGGTGCTAGCACCCACATTTCGCCAGTTTATGTTTAGGTCCCAATGTAATAGGTGGTGAGCCTATTGCCATTAACCGAGCACTTATAAACCTGCGATAAATACACACATAACTTCGAAAAGCATCGAAAAGTCATTGGTGTGTGCCATGGTAAAACCTGGGATCGAACCTGACACATCGTCTCAGCAGTCCATTACCCATACCACTAAGCTACCGCGGTCTCCCACTAGGCTACAATTTAGTGCTTAATAGACCAAATATAAATATTTTTAATATTTTCTATTTCTAAACTTTATCTGAGCTAATTCAGCAGACTCACCTGTTGTTTCAAAACCTCGCCAGGCGGTATCCATCGCCGGGCAATAGTTTCACTTGATGTCCCGGTGCCAATCCATGTTCTGGTAGGGTATTCCACATTTACACTATCCCAATGTGGTTTGGGTAACTTTTTGGGGTAGATAGCCTGCATATTATAATCGTCTTCGAAAGGATGCAGGTTATAGTGTGGAGTACGGTCCATAATAAGGTTTTACAATACGTATAAAATAATGAAGGCGACGATTATATTTTGAGTTCTATAAATCAAGAGATAGAATGATGGTAACTTGTAGAAGTAACAGTTGTATTTCTTCTTAGTACGTGTGAAGGTAGCTGTAGGATTATGGGTTTGTGTGATCGATTAGGTGTTTGTAGCCTCAGAACCATATTTCGTAGCTTAGCAATTGGTTGTTATGGTTACGGAATAGTTGTTTAATGAAGCGTGATAAAAATATATCTGTATTATAAATATTTTAACTTATACTAACACTATTACTTTTTGCCCGACTGCGCCAGTGAGGGTATGAGAGGTTGTATGTGGTTTTCATAAAACGTGTGCATAAAAAAATAGTAAATTAGATATTGACAATTACAGACCTATTGCTTTGGTATCAATATTCTCTAAAAATTTTGAAAAATATATAAATAAGGCTCTCAACGATTGTCTGGAATCTCATAACATTTTAGCTAGGGAACAGAAAGGTTTTCGTCGAGGTAACACGATAAATCTTGCTATGTATGATTTTTTTTAAACAATTTTATCTAATGTCGACAAAAGAATACCAATTTGTGGCATATTTATGGACAGTCATTTCCATGAATATGCCTCAAGCATTTGACTATGTGAATCATGAATTTATGTTGTACAAACTTGAGAGTTACGGCATAAGAATAAAGCTTAAGATAAGCATAAGGAATCGCACTCAATACACTCAATTAACTAGAATCAATCTCAAAACGAAGATAGAGAATACATATCTCTCTAAGAGTCGTCAAATTCAATATGGCGTACCTCAGGGAAGTGTTCTGGGTTCACTGCTATTTGTAATTTATGTTAATGACCTCCCAAAGGCGACATCTAATCCAATAACGCTCTTTGCGGATGACAGTACGGGTGCAGTCAATTGTAATGATACAAAGCCTTATGAACATGATATAAATACCACACTAACCACCATTGTCGAATGATTGGATGCTAACAATTTAAAGGCTAACTTTGGAAATACTCAGCTGATGCACTTTAGCCAACGTGTATCTACTCTCGTACCTTAAGTCAACTACAAAAGCGAACCAGTAGTTGAAGTACAGAAAAACAAATTCCTTGGTTTGAATGGACAATAAATTAATATGGAAGCCGCACATACAACAGTTATGTACAAAAATTAGCAAATCGGTTTACGCTCTTCATGAATTAGTCCAGGTTGTAAGTGTAAATACATTGTTGATGTCATATCACGGTCTGGTAGTTTCAGTACTGAGGTATGGCATAATCCCGAGACGGCGTGCGGTTTTAGTCTGTTCAAGCCCGACATAACCGCCCCCGCTGGCCGGCGGGGGGGTATCCGAAGGGATTTCCGCACGAAAAAAAATAAAAGGTATAGCAGAATTCACTGGGGAAAATCTAACGATAAAGATTTTCTATTTAAAGCGCATAAACGATGTATTCAAGCTAAGTTTGGCTTCCAGACGAATGACAGCTGTAGGCCACTATTTGTGACACATAAAATTTTAACCCTTCCAAGTCTGTAAATCTATGAAGTTACACTTTTTGTTAGACTTAATCCAAACTTATTTAAGTTAGCTTCAGAAAACAGTAACAGGTCCCAGCGAGACATGTATCGATTGTGCATACGTACGACCAATACTGCTCTAATGCACAAAAGTGTATTCTATATGGCTGCTGTGCTTTTAAACTACCAAAATAAATTAAGAGCCTAAATTATAATTTGTTTAAGAAAAAATAATTTTTACGTACAGTGAAATTTGTTATTTGATATATACATAACACAATTGTATCTAATTTACAAAATTTTGCATGCCTATTCCTAAGGTCGAAACACTTGGAACATAATTATTCATATATATTTTGACAATAGTATTGTAACAGTGCTTTCTGTAAAATATATGATTCATCATTGAATCATTGTTCCCCTCTATAGGCCTAACGACTGAACGGATTTCGGTGAATGAGGTCTGCCGAGTGTTATAGGGTATATAACATGTGTACAAAACCTGACCGGTCGATTTTTGGCGCTAGAATGTATTAAAAAAAATATTTTAACCCAAATTTATGGGGTAGGCTCTCAATATGAAGAGCTTTAAAAGGTTATTGCAATAAAACTATTTTTAACGGATTCTATAGCGATTTATTTGATGTTTCGAATATATGTATAGGTATGTCAAATTTAAAAAGTATACAATAAATTTAATAATTTATAGAATAAAAAAATACGACCCAAAAACTTGTTTTGGTTTTTTAGGTCAAAAAAAAAACAAAACATGTTTGATAGCAGGCGGGACCCATTAATTGTCTTTCGGTTTGTGATTTGCAAATGGGTCCTACTATTATTAACTATTATTTAATATACTATTAAACATGTATCGATTTATCAAGGGCTGTAGGGTTTTTGATATTAATTTTTGTGTATTGTAATATGATTCTAATACAGTCACCTAGATTACAAAAGGGATAGGCTGAGATACCTATATTATTTCATTACTAAATTTTTAAAATCCTTCTACAAATTCTGTGTTGCTTAGTCTCCGTTTGTCTTCTTCCAAGCAAACATTGCATTATGTTTCAACTTTTTACTGATGACAAGTTGACCATACCCAATGGGCATACCTAACTATGAATGACATCAAGTAATAATTAAAAGCAATCATATCGGACAAGCCGATCGGAAAAGTATGTTCACATTTCTTGCTGCTGGTTACGGTTACGGGAGTAACTGGGAGAGAGGGTTTGGTATGGCTGGCCGGACGATAAATGACAAATCTGGTGTGTACATAGTAGCGTGTGTATGCACCAGTAATCCTTAACACCTTGACTTGACATTCATCATCCTAGCGATTTGCCATTTGGGTTCAAAATTAACACTTCGGAGGCCCGGGTTCGCTTATTATTTTTTATTATTTTATAAAAATCCGTTAAAGTCATACTCCTTATATAAATTACTCCTAATAAAAAAAAACCGTTGTCGCAGGGGGAACGCACAGGTAGATTTCGTGAAGCAATTAATATTATTTTATATAGAGAACTACGGACTTACACACACAAGTAAACATAGTAACATTTAGGTAGATTTCGATGAAATCGATCTACCTATTGGTTTCTTGACTACTGTCGAATTTGAAAAAAAATTCTTCATAGGAGGTCTAGTTATGACCCCCTGAGTCCGAAATGACCACTGGTCAAAAAGTTTATATATATATATATATATATATATCGCCGCTTGAAAGGCAACATTATCTAAGCGACAAAAAACGAAAAATGAGTTATGTATACCATTCGAACCGGTTTTTTTTTTCTGCGTCGATTGGTCTCATCCTCGTGCGGCTGCGACGAGTTTTATGGCGCTTAGATATTGTGAAATTAATACAAAACCACAATTTAATTTTTCTTGTTTGAAATTTTCCCTTCATAAACACTTAGTAAATTTTACCCGTAACAAGTATTTATTAATTATATAAACAGTTATTTTAACTTGGTACAACTTTTATAATTTTACCCGTAATAGATTGGAATATTATTGGCGCATAGATATTTTACTTATAAAACATAATATTATTTTTTCGTCTTTAGATATTTTTACATGATAACTTTTTATTAAAGTACGTCGCTAATATATTTTTACGACATTATTGAAATTTATAAAAATATCGCTTAGTATATTTTTCCTGGACATAAAATATTATTTCTTGTCGCTTAGTTACGCGCGAATTTAAAATTATGTCGCATGAGTGTGCGCTATAACGGCTTGACACATATCGGGATGACTGCCATTCAGGCACTGTGCGTCGCTTAGTGAAGACATCTCCTGTGTGTTACGATCTTGCACCGCATTACCTACGTGAAGACGTGGTGAGTATTCAATCAAATACACTACAATTGATTACTATTGACATAACAATGGAGGTATTACTTATTTGTATTGATCTACACAATGATTTTTCTTCCAGATAAAATAATGAGCCAAGAAATAAAAGGAGCGAGCAGGCTCGCTGGACTGGACATCGTTCTCCCTGCGTGCCGTCCTCGCCCTGTCTTGGTTTGACCTGTCTTGGTCTTGGAGAGAACAGGCGTTGAAGTCTCCCAGGGAGACTTCAACGCCTGGTCTCTGGCTTGGGGCTCCCGGGAAGCCAATGACAAGGGGCGTGTTCTGGAGGACTGGGCCAACACCCGTGGCCTAGAGGTCCTCAACCGGGGGAGTGTCGCCACCTGGGAGCGGTGGGGGCTCAGTTCGGTCGTGGATGTTGCATTCGCGACCCCTGCTCTCGCCCACCGCTTCCAGAGTTGGCGCGTGGTGGAGGAAGAGACGTCATCTGATCACAAATACATTCGGTTCAACGTCTCCCCAGTAGGTTAGGTGGAAACCTGCCACCGACTATTGCGAATCCCCCGGATCCACGTTGGGCGCTCAGACGCCTGAATCGGGAGGCTCTCCTGGAGGCATCCACTGTGCAGGCCTGGATTCCGTCACCGGCAGGCCTGCCGATGTCGACGTAGAGGCAGAATGGTTCAGGAGAGCCATGTCGCATATCTGCGGTTAAGCCCGGCCCGGAAAAGAAACAGGTGTACTGGTGGTCAGCGGAGGTCGCACAGCTGCGAGCAGCGTGCGTGGCCGCTCGCGGCCAGTACACCACGTTTCGCCGGAGGCGTCGCCGCCCAGACGATGCGGCAGCACGAGAGGCGGAGCTATATGAGGCGTACAAGGGGGCCAAGAGGACCCTCCAGACAGCCATAAAGCAGGCCAAACAGCGTGACGGCGAAGAGCTGCTGGAGTCTCTGTAGCAGAACCCATGGGGGCGCCTCTACCTTGAGGTCAGGGGCAAAATCCGCCCAAGGGCGCCACTACTGACCCGGAGCCTCCAGCCGGAGCGGCTGGAGGAGATCCTGGGCTCCCTGTTCCCAGCGAGAGCGGAGGAGCATGTCCCTCCGCGTATGACTCCGCCTCGGACGTCTGACGCTGATAATAGCGAAAAAGATGTGCCCGAAGTCAGGGAGAGTGAACTAGGGGTAGCGGTGCTCCGGCTTAAAGCTCTAAAATGCACTACCCCCGGACGTGACGGCATTCCAGGCCAAGCATGAGTCCTGGCCCTTGAGGAACTAGAGCCTCGACTAGTGGTGCTCTTAAGAGAATGCCTCGAAAGAGGCAAGTTTACAAAGGCGTGGAAGACGGAGAAACTGGTCCTTATCCGTAAGGCGGGGCGGCTGGCGGATCAGCCATCCGGTTACCGGCCGATCGTATTGCTCGACGAGGTGTGCAAGCTCTTTGAGCGGATTAGACGCCTGGCGGAGGAAGTAGTCTCGCGGGGTGTGGTGGTGGTGGCGGTGTCTCTCGACATTGCCAACGCCTTCAACACCCTACCCTAGAGCTGCGTTAGGGAGGCGCTCGCGTATCACGGATTGCCTCCTTACCTCCGCCGCATTGTCGGGGCATACCTATCTGAGAGGGCCATAGTTTACCCGAGTTTTGCTGACATGTTATGCTGACGACACCCTTGTGATGGCGCGGGGAGCAACGCACCGAAGCGCGGCACTAAAGGCCCTGCCGTTGGGTGGGTTGCTCAAGTCGTGGGTCGAAAACGGCGGCTGGGACTCGAGGTGGCTCTCCACAAATTCAAGGCTATGTGTTTTCACGGGCCTCGGAGGGGCCCACCTGCGGGAACCAGCATAACCGTAGAGGGCGTAAGCATCGGCATCGAGCCCACGATGAAGTACCTTGGGCTCGTACTCGATAGCCGATGGGACTTCGGACCACATCTCCGAAGTCTGGTCCCGAAACTGACGGGGGCTGCAGCCGCGCTATCGCGGCTGATGCCCAACGTTTAGGGACCCAAAGCCCCCACTAGGAGACTTTACCTGGGGATCGTGCCAAGCATGGCCCTGTATGGGGCCCCCGTATGGGTGGAGACTCTGGCGGCCCGCAACGTGGCTCTTCTAAACAGCCCGTTAAAAGCGATGGCCATCAGAGTCATCAGGAGGTATCGCACGATCTCCGTCGAGGTTGCATGTCTCCTAGCCGGGATCCCTCCATGGGACCTGGAAGCGAGAGCCCTTGCGTTGCTGTACCAGTGGCGCAAGGAGGCGCTGGAGCGGGGCCATAGGCTGGAGCCCCGAGAAATCAGGGCTCAGTGGTCCCAGCTCCGCCGGGAACTCATGGAGACATGGAGGGTGTGACTTGAGCACCCAAGGTGGGGGGAATCCACCATTGCGGCGGTGAGACCGATTATGAAGGAGTGGTTGGAGAAGCACCACGGTGACCTCTCCAAGGTCTCTCCATATTTACCGGACACGGGTGCTTCGGTAAGTATCTATGGCGCATCCACCGGAAGACAACGCCACAGTGCCAGCACTGCGAGGATCCTGGCGAAAACACGGCGCTCCACACGTTGGTGGAGTGCCCTGCATGGGTGAGTCAACGCCGGGATCTCGTTGCGGTCCTGGGCGTGGACGTTCTCTCGTTGGAGACCATGATGAGGGCCGTGGTCTCCGACGGGAGCAAGTGGCACGCCGCCGCCTCTTTCTGCGAGCAGGTAATTCGCGCGAAAGAGACGGCGGAGAGGGAGCGGGAGAGAACCCTGCCCCCCGAGTTCCGCAGTCTGCGTCGAGGACGCCGCAGACTCGTCTACGCCCGGGACTACCGACCTCCATGATCGGGGCCTGAGGCCGGCAGTTGGCCGACTCGCAGTCCTTACAGAAGCAGGCAAATGTTTATTTCAAATAAAGATTTTTATTCAATAGATTTTATTTGCATTTATGTTTACACCCGTAAGCCATTTAGAACCTTTTAGTTAAATAAAAAGATTTGAATGATGGCCATTATGAAGACAGATTACCATTTAATAATCATTTAGATACATTTTATATGGATGACACTAAATGAATAATGCGACTAATACGACATTAATATAACTTGACTCGATTTTTTTATAAACTGTTAGATCATTAAGTTATTTGTTCCTGTATTTTTATCTCAAAGTTTTTCAAATTAACTATTATTACCTGTTAGCGCAGAAATTTTATTGATCGCTTAGATATTGTTACATGTTGATGCCATCCTTTCAGATGTCATTTATATAATTTGACTTGAAATTACATAATGTTCAGTGATAGCTTAGATAATTTTACCAGTTTATGAAATGTGATAATTTTCTACTTAGATAATTTTACCTGTTTATGAAATATGGCAATATTCTGTCTAGGCGGCATAAATTACCTTTTATAAAAGAGCTATGTGGCTTATTTTAATGTCATAAATAACTCAAAAAATACAAATATTATGTATGTAAAAAGTATCGAAATCGGACAATTAGGTAACGTGTTATGATTTGTTTTCAAAAAATTTGAACTTTAAATTATTCTCCTGTAAAGTTTACTCAATGTCGCTTAGTAATTATTGCCTTTCAAGCGTCGATATATATGTATGTATAGTTCCACTTCCCAAAATTTGCGGCACTCTCACGGTCGCATTTTTGCCCCGATCGCTTTCAAACTGCGGTCAAAAATTGCTTGGGTGTAAACTTAGTTTAAGTTCGTGAACGGGTGGAATCCGGCCTAAGGGGACGGTAGGGCCTCACTTTTTGTGAAATCAGTCTTTCCTCAAAATTTCACGTTCCATGAAAGATATTCGAACCGTTCTAATTTAATCCCATTGTATACATGAATACCAACAACTTTTAAATATAAACCTATAAGATTAAAACTTTAACTAAAAGTGAAGGGGGGAAAAACCAAAATTTTTCGGGAAAGAAATCATAACTTCTAACCGGTGAACATTCTTGCCGTCGGAAACATTTTTAATCGATAGGCCATTTTTCAGAAAAAAAAATTTTTTGTTTTTTTTTTCTCGAAAACGGTAACTTTTAGCGTAAAACCTTTTCAGACATTTATTTTAGACTTATAATGGCCTGGTATTCATGTATACTATGGGATAAAATTAGAACGGTTCGAATATCTTTCATGGAACGTGAAATTTTGAGGAAAAACTGATTTCACAAAAAGTGAGGCCCTACCGTCCCCTTAGGCCGGATTCCACCCGTTCACGAACTTAAACTAAGTTTACACCCAAGCAATTTTTGACCGCAGTTTGAAAGCGATCGGGGCAAAAATGCGACCGTGAGAGTGCCGCAAATTTTGGGAAGTGGAACCATACATACATATATATATATATATTTATAAACTTTTTGACCAGTGGTCATTTCGGACTCAGGCGGTCATAACTAGACCTCCTATGAAGAATTTTTTTTTTAATTCGACAGTAGTCAAGAAACCAATAGGTAGATCGGTTTCATCGAAATCTACCTAAAACAACTCAAAATAATAAAAGACTGTATAAATTTGGTAAAAATTCATTTACTCCTTCACAATATGACTGAAAACTTTATCAAAACACAATATACGTGTTTTTACAACTAACTTTAATAAGATTGACGTAATAAATACAAAATGGCGCGCTTTACACTGCGCTTTTGACAGACACGCATTCAGAATCATGGTATGTCTACACTGATTCACTGTATACAATTTAAGTAGGATAGAGAATACCTTGCAATTCCCAATCCCATCTCGGAATCTATTATATTACAAATTGTAAAAAGGCTGACCAATTTGGTGACGTCATTTAATTAGTATTTATAATTAGAACCTAATTGTTCACATGTTGAATTAATAGAGTCTACGTAAATTGGAGAAGTATTCAATAGAAAAATGTTCTTAGAATTGTAGCTACTGACTCATTTAAAATAGTAAATAAATAGTTTAATTATCATAATTTGAGGGATTGAATTTGGGAATTTTGATTCCATGCCACAAATGAATGATACTTACCTACTTATTAATTTTGACAAGAATTTTATTTTTACAAAAATAAAAGTTGTTCATTCAATACAAATCGCTGAAAGTTTCAGATCGAAATTATTATTGTACATGCAATAAAAATATCGACTTTAGTAAAAAATAAATCAGCTTATTCTAAACTGTTATTTTAAGATAGTTAAATACTTCTCCAAATCACAAAGCTAAATTGTACTGCATCTACTATTACTGCTAAAACCTGCGGAACTTTGACCCTGAGCCTCATTAGAAACAATTTATTCTTAGCAAGACTTCAAGAGAATTTTTAAACGCCGGCCGTGAAAGCCCAAAGGTTTATATTGTTTACAAAACTACAAAAATATTTGTCAAAAGTAAGTTATACATTCTTCTGAATACGTTCATATAACAGGTAAACCTTAGTGAGTATCAGTTCAGTTACATTAGAAAGAAGAAAATAGGATACATATTACACTGAAAATCTTATTATATTAGTCTTTCGTACATCCATAATCATTACTCGCACACACGTCTCCACTACACTTTACCCATTATAATATTAACGATGTATTGGTTACCTTAAAGTTACATATAAATAAATTATATTAAGAAACAGCTCTACGAATATACAAAAATTAATACAAACCTTACAGTATTACTAATTAATACGATTAACATCACAGTTCATAAACAAGTTAGTAAGAGTTAAAATATTTGTATAGATACTTCAAAAGTAAATTTTAGCACTAAAAATTGTTCAAAGAAATACTTAAATTTAATCTAACTAAAACAACAATTTGGTGAGTTATTTAATGTACCTACGTATCAAAATTTAGGAACATACACAAACGCACACTCGAAGCAATAAACGCTGCCTTTTGAAGGCAGTTTTCATTCCTAACCGCGTACACCGAGTTAGGTGTATTTGAACAATTTATAGTAAAGAAAATGGTAAACATTTTATCAATAGCTCACACTTCACTCAAACTTGACAAGATAACTTCCACGCCTGATACAAAATGTACAAATTAGGGATAACCCCGAGAGTTCAGTCAGTCATAATTTCTAATAATGTTACTTATAAATTACTGAGTAAAAAAGCTACAATTATGACGTTAGTATGCTCGTTGAGTAGCGACGCTTTAAAAATACTGCGTTTAAGCGATGTACTTACATGTAAATTAAGCTATGAAAACATTAGCATTTATGATCATTGAATAAAATATCACTTTATTATTGTTTACGTGATAAAAATATAGTTAAAATTTTCGTTTTCAAATATATTTTTGAGGTCTTACTGGTAATGAGCATGATTTTAAAAGTTGTTTCTAAAGGTTTAATCTTCCATGCAAGTATTCTAATCCTAAGAGATTACTTTTGCTCCTGATGATTATGATAATTGATCGTCAAGAAGCTTCCTTTACGGGTAGGAAAGCATAGCTTGCTGGGGCCAGGCTATCTTCGCGTCTATTCTTCTGTAGGCGAGCGTGAAGTTCAGACCGCTCTTCTCTGACATTACTTCTTGTGGGCAATCATTCTCGTTCAACATTGTTTCTGCAAAGAAGTAAAAATTATTATTGTAGTCGAAAGTTTAACGGCTTCGGGTTTTCGAAAGAAGGGGCGAAATATACAGTTAATTTGCAAACTTTTAATACTAGAATCTACCTATTGTTAATTGCTTTAAAATTTCATTGAATATGGGTATCTATTCAATATATACGAATTCAGGGTGACGGTCACACAAATAACTTATTTTACGCTGAGGAACCAAGTGAGTCATTCGATAACAAACTTATTAACCATACGGTAATGTGTTAGACTGATTAAAGATAACCAGTTTATTTAAATACACTTCTACACTACTAGATTTATAAAAAACGAAGTCTTTTGCATATACATTTTGTTTATAGAAATGAAATGTCTGTAAATCTGCTTACCATGACCATCGTGCAAGGCGAAGAGCGCATAGTCTTGTGGATTGGTAATGGCGGCCGCATGCGCGAGCGCGCGGCATAGATCCCGGGCGCGCGCGCCGGGCCGGCACGGCACCGGCACGCGGCGGATGGAGCCGCGGCACTCGTCCGGCAGCACCACGCGCACCACGGCCACGGCCTCGCGCCCCGCGCCGCCCAGCGTGCCGTCCAGCGAGCCGCGCCGCCACTGCGCACACGCACACACATATACGTTAGCTATCTCGTATATTATGATAATGAATTACATAGTAACAATTTCAATAGAGGTACCTTATTCACCCCGCAGGATAAATTCGGATTCAAAATTTTAATTGGGAATTCAAATCTAGTTCAGGTAATTTCCCAACTTAAATTTATCATGAGGCGTATATGTACATTTTCTTGGCTGGCCAACAATGAATGAAAATGAATAAAGTAAATAGGAAACCAGAAAATTAATTGTCATTTTCCGAATTTGGAAATTGTAGTTGAGTCTCGTCAACGCCTACTGACGCACTGTTTCGTTTAATCCATGAAGCTTTTGTATTTTATGAATATAAAATCTATTTCTACTTTTATTTTCTGTGTATTCAATTCAACATTATGGCAACAAAAAACTTGCTAAAAACCTATGCTATGAATAATTTCAGAGGAACAGTGCTACGTTCGCATCTATACTATTATAAAATTGTAAATTAGTTGTGTCTGTACATTAGAGATATTAAAAAAAATTACTTTGGTTATATTAACAGAACGATTCTGAACACAATTTTTGTTTTTGATATTCTGCTGGTTTGTTTATCTGTTTGTCTGTTTGTTCGCGATGGACGCAAAAACTACTGAACAGATTTTAATGATTTAAAATAATTTAATCTATTAAATGTCTGACCAAGATGATAGACTTAAAATATGCCGTATGTTTGATTGTAATTGGCTAAGAAGAACCAGAAATATGACCCAAAAACGATAACCGACCTCCGCGTGGGTGGCGCCGCGGGCATCAGCTAGTTTATAATATTAGCACAGATATATTAGTATGGATGTTAGGCAGGTACTCACCGGCGCAGTGCTGTCAAGCTGCTGCTCGGGCGCGAGTCGCTTAAGCACAGCGACGGCGGAGAAGAGCGCAGTGAGATAGTAGCCGCCCTCGCCAGCCAGCAGCGCGGCGGGCAGCAGCCCCGCCATGAGCTCGGCCTCCAGCTCGGCGCACACGAGGCGGCAGCGCGCCACGCTCCACGCCAGCACCGGCAGCAGGTCGTCCGCGCCCACCGACCGCTCGCCGCGGATCTGCGCAATCGATCACTGTGTTAACTGAAAGAAGCTATATGTTTAGTTAAGTAGTTGCTTATAAAACTAGGTCTGCAATTCATTCTGGTGTTGCAAAAATTGAGCGAAGCAATTTCACCAGGACTTTTTCTAACGGTGATAATTCCTCAATGGCTACTCCGACTTTCGTTTTTCTTTTTTGTCTTGTTGTATATCAACAAATTACTAAATTTAATGCCAGTTGCGTGAATGAGGCTTTTTTGTTCATTGAGAAATCAGATTTTAATTATATTTTCCGGTGATTATTCCTCCGTGGTACTTTTGATTTTTGATTTTCCTGGCATCCTTCCCATCAGTAACATCTTTGCTTGTGTGAAATTTCATTAGAATCGGTTTAGCTGTTTGGGAGGAAAAAATGGTCTAACGAAATACGTGAGTCGTCTAAAAGAGAGCTTCACTCTTTCCGAGTTTCGCTTAGTAAATTCCTTTGGTCTCATGGTCCAAAATTTGCCAAGGGCATGTGGAAAACCAAGTAGATGGGGTATAACCGGCTCTGACTCATCATCATTATTTTAGCGTTGTTCCCGGTTGCATTCGATATTTTCACCTCAAAGCCCGGGGTCCGCTTATTCATTCTCCTTCTTTTGATTTGACCTACAAACCCTAAAAGGAAAGCCTGCGCCAGAGCATCGTCCGTTAATAAGCAGGTATACCGGTTAGCAAGGGAGATATGCTTGGGTTTCGAGGATATGCCTGATTATATAGAACTAGGAATTCAGTGCAGGGTGCGACTGAAATAAATTGAGCTGAGCGAGCAGGACTCTCACTTGAAAATAAGACATCTTACTACGATCGCGCGCTTAGCTAAGGCCGCACGCTCGTGAAATACCCGCCCCGCCCGTTACGGAGGAGTTCAGCCACCAACAAACGGCTATGCCGGGTATAAGAGCTGCAATAAACTTGCTTGATCATTGGGAAAGTGAAGTGAATGAGGTTTAATCCGCCATAACTGAGAGGAGGTATTTAAAAACCAAAATAAATTGTGAGCTTGTTACAAAGGGTTACTGAGAGAGGTACTGCTTTAGCATATCGTTAATCTTGAGGCATTGATCGTCTAAACTAGCAACTTGTTTGATATGTATAATTGACACTAATCTCGGTGCCCGCAATGCCTTAAAAATTATATGAGATTTGTCGCTAGTTCAATTCAATTATTTATAAAAACCAACTTACAGCATTAAACATGACAGATATAGATGCCAGCAGATTCTCCAGTTTGTCTAACGGCGAGTCAGCCTCCTGCATCTTTAGGAAGTTCTTTGATATAATGGCTAATACTGCTGATGATGGTACTTTCGTAGATTCCTGAAAAATAGAAAGAGATTTAAAAATTGCTTGTCATAGAATGCATGCAAATGAAGGTAGATACGATATCTTAAGATGTACCTATATATGAAAACTTTAACAATCCAGAACTATATGTCGCGGATTCGGATCACGTCCCAAGTGAAGTGACTTTTTTCAGTTAACCTTATAAAAAATAAATGACTAAAATATGAATGAATGATGATGAATGAACTTAATATTATAAACTGGAGATTAGTGAATCAGACATTGGTCATGAGAAACTATATTGTAATATTTCACTAAAAATATTAACGCCTAAACATAGGAAACCTGTTGTACTTAGACCAGTTTTTTACTTTTGCATTTTTTTTATTAATGTTTAGAATAAGATATTTCAAATAGGTATTGTTTAAAGATCAGTTATTCAACTACATAATTCATTCATTAACAAAATATGTAAAATTTCCATAAAACTGGGAACAAAAGCCGCTGGGAAAAAAGAGAAAACTGTTCAAGGACTTCAGGGACAGGAAAACTGTTCAACACCTGAAGGACCTTGGACCGTACCAGTTTTGTTGCACATACTAGGGTTAAATGAAGATAGACACCAGCAGGCTGTAGAAAGATTGTTTTAATTATACTAATGTCTACGAAAACGTTTTCAATTCAAATAGCCCAATGCGATGTAACTTGGCCAGTGTTCAATGTGCCTAGTTAATTGGGGGAGCCAAGGTACAACATAGTAATCATTTCCTTAAATCAGTTTTATAAATATACTTCAAGTTGAGGTAAGTTTAGAACATCAATGTTATCGGTTACCTACATATACTGAGATAAGATTGAGAAAAAAAAACATTTATTATAGTCGTAAATGTATATCAAGTTAAATGGATAATTAATAAGTACAGTCTAACAACGTACTTTTTGAACAAGAAATCATAAATTCCTTTTACTAGGTACAACACTGTCCAATGTTACACAGGTTCCCTCATTTCAAAATGATTGAAAATGACAATCATGTTGAAGTGACAAGTGACAAGAAAATAAAACTTATCGAGTTTAGTAATATACCTTAATACCAAGCTGCAACGGTGTAGCGTGTTGCGCACGTTCTATCGCAGCATGAAGCCGGTGCACATCGGCCGAGTGCCACGCAGCCAGCAGCGAGTACAACCGTGCCCGGAGGGGTCGCACAACAAGTCTATGCATCACACCTTCCAGTATCGCGTCCAAGTTCAAGAACTCCGTTGGTCTCAGCTGTTGGTAGTAAAAGAGAGAAACGGTGAGAAGCATGTGGTAACTTCAGTGAAGCATGTACCTGATAAAAAAAAAGAATAGTATAAGTGATCTAAAGCTCAATTCGAATTCCTAAACTGAAAGTCACTGAACATATTGGTATTTAATACTTAAGGCTCTTAGAAGCTAAACATATTTATCTTATATACTTGAATTTTCCCTGAGACATATGTATAAAATATATCAGAGAATTTCAAATATCTGGGACGTGTCTAGGTAGCTCAGTTGGTCAGAGCATTCTCCCTGTAAGCGACTGGTCGCGGGTTCAAGCCCCGTCCTAGATGTTCTCTTTTTCCGATCTAAATCTATATTTAGGTAAGCTAAGAAAGTAAGGCTATTTTGTGCCAGCAGCCACGGGCAAGTTCATCATAGAAAGGAGACTCTACTTTGGTTATGGAGCCATACATTTTCCACCATGAATAGTATAACATCTAAAGAGTACCATTTTCTCACTCAATAGGATGCATAAGATATACTTATATATTATTATTATTTCGCTTAACCTCCCTAACCTTTCTTCCATATCACATTTTAATTGTAAATTTCGCAGTAGTTGAGTTACCAAAAAATGTTCATAATACAAAATAACAATCTAAAAACCGTATGTAATTACTTAAATTACAACGCTATGTTTATTTATTCAGATAAACATAAACAACTAATTTAGGTAATTATGAGCCTTAGGTACATCGATAACGAGACAATTAAGTACAATTGGCATTCCATGTCCGGCTAACACTAAATTACTGTGTATTTAACGATAATCTAAAACATGGAATGCGTTCACCTAATTTTAGATACTGAAATGCGTAGTTTAGGAGACATACCAATAGACTAAAGTCCTACGACGCGATTTCGATTTTATCTTCATTTGTATGTATGGATATTACATTTTAAAAGGATATTTGATGATATTCAAATCTATGATAACGATAGAGGAATATACTGCAGCCAGGTTGCCCATCAATATAACAAATGGGCGCCAGCAGTTTTTATTTGACCAGCAGCTTTATGGCTCTTTCATCGTGAGGCTTGGTATTTCTTTGAGTTACCAGTTGTGATAATTATGTTGAAGTTTCAGGCATACACAGTGGATTCGCATTAAAATTTTATCTATGCAGTGATAACATAAAAAATAACGGACGAAACGGTTTGAAACCTCTTTTAGGTTTAAGTACAGTTGGTTTTTTAACCGTTACCAAAAGACCATACACCAGAAGACCATATTTTTACAAACATTTCAAATGGAAGGTGAAGATAACAGTGTGTCTAATAAGTCTTCCCTTACCTTAAGTCGTTCTTTCTCAACTTCTTTCTCAAATTCTCTTTCGCCGTGTTTGACGAGGTAATTTTTCATTCCGGACATGAATTGTCTCATGTTACGCATCATCACCTGCAAAAGAAACGAACACCTATTAGAACTGCACTGCTGCGCTATCTAGACCTTTTTTTTACGTGTGGCATCCCACTAGGGCTTACAATGACGTGGCTATGTCAGAATCCGTCAAACCGAATAAAACCATACGGTGTTACGTCACTGCTACCTTTTTTTTTTTTTTTTTCGTGCGGAAATCCCTTCGGATACCCCCCCCCCGCGTGCCAGCGGGGGTGGTTATGTCGGGCTTGAACCGACTAAAACCGCACGCCGTCTCGGGTCTACAGGCGCCGGGGTGTAAGGTTGCCCATAGAGCATATCCCTCGCACTCCGACTGACCCTGGGCCATCTCCGGTTTCGAGATGGCCCCCTTGGGTTTGGGAACCACGGTGTCCCCGTCTTGCCCCGGTTTAGGGGAGGGGTGCTAGTCGCCCCACCGTCCCGGCCTGCTTCTGCTGGGGTGACAGGTGGCCTCAACCGCCACCCCCAGGCCTGCGCTCATGGAGGACGGAGGTCGTTAAGCGACCTCCGGCGCCTGAGTCGCCTGCGACGCGCGGCGAGCAAGTTGCGGGCTCGGCGGTCCGGGAGAGTTCTAAAACTCTCCCGGGCGCGCTCCGCCATCTCCTTCGCGAGCATTACATGCTCGCAGAAGGAGGTGGCGGCGGCCCACGCGCTCGCGCTCCGCACTATTGCCGCAATCATGCTGCCGAGCGAGAGAACTCCCACCCCGATAGCTGCCACGAGGTCACGCCTCGGCGCCTCCCACGCCGGGCAGTCCGCCAGCGTGTGCAGACGTCACTGCTACCTATAACGGGAAGAAGCCGGCATACCCTAGGAAGGAGTTCCTCAGGAACCCCAACAGGCATCGGCTACCTATCGTGAACAGGCAGCCTAACCGTGGAGTACATGGGGCCTTACTATGCTTATTTTAGCACCGCTTAGATCTGAAGTAAGCATAACTTAATTATACTAGAATGTAAATAAACATAGATAGAAACAATTAATTTTGTAAATACGTATACATATTATAGTACATAAAAACACCCAGACCCATATATTACCTAATACATACATATTCACGCATTTCCATTGAGCGAGAATCGAACCCATAACCACCGAATTAGCATTCGAACGGTCTACCATCATCTGCGCCCTAGACTTCATCAGAAATGCATGTTATGCTTACTTTTTAGATCAACAATGAAAATGTTTAGTTCATAGCAATTCACTTCAATTCGTTTTATTGGATATACTTACTGAAAAATGTTGTTACAGAAAAAAAAATTGACATTGAAATAATGTTTTCGTACCTGTGGGCAGGTCTCCTTCGAATCAAGTGTACACGCAATAAAGTTATCGATGTTCTGCGCAAAAGTGGTGCTTTTATCTTGCGCAAGGTGTAACGCATACGCACGCAGTGCCGCGCCCGCGCCGCGAATTGTGCGCCCGCCGCGCAACGCCCGTACGCGGCCTGCCGCTGTAAAAGTAAACAATATGATTTAGTATTCAAAATGTATGGTACGATAGCATCTAATAATCAATTAGCCTATTGCCATCCAATTCCGGACATAGGCTTCTCCCAATGTGTGCCATAGCACCCGATCTCCTTTAGCATACAATCTGTCCCATGTACCTTTTTTAGGAACTACCTATAAAGGTACCCGTAACAAATGCCACAGATGTTCATATGGTAACCGGGACTGACGGCGTAACGTGCTCTTCGAAGTACGAAGGGGTCTCCATGTGTTAAGAATACATGTGATGCAATGTGTTAACATACTTGGTCACCACGTAAGTAAGCGCGCCCTGGCTTCGCCCAGATGCAATAATAGCACCTTAGCCGTGGACTATCCTAAAATTTTCTTTCATACACACCTTATCCTGACAATAACGAACACAAAAAAAAAACAATTTGGTGCAGTCGTTCGGAAGTTGTGCGCGTAGGTACATTAACGATCTAAATATAAAGTCATGTAGCACTGTGTCAGGTATTAGTTAAAAAAAAAAAAAAAAAAAAAAAAAAAAAAAGGTACATGTAAACTTAAAGCATATTTTAGGAATTCTTTGTAGTGCTGATTTCTATTATTGTTATTTTTATCTTAGTGGTTTCTTTGTTGCTTACTGTAAAATAATGTAATATTACATTACTTACTGTATGTGTATAATAATGTAATGTTTTGCTTTTAATAATAAATAAAAAAAATGATAAAGTATATAAGTTGTGTACGACGGGACGACATGTGCATGTCGGAAATGATGACCTCGTTATCTAGAATAGCAGATGTATCGCTGATATTGCCAGCTCAATGTTGTGGGAATTGCATGTTATGCAATAAACCGTCACGGTCCTGCACATTTACCTACCTACCTCTATCATTTGTAAGTATGGGATTATTATAGGAATACATTTAAAGTATCTACGTGTAAATTATATTAAAAAAATAATGATTTACGTTCGTATGTTGCATAATTATTATAAACTTTTAACACTGGTTAATTTAAACAAGTTGAATTGTGTACCGAATATTCCTTAATATATAAAATATTAAGGACTATTAGAAATAATATTTTAAATAGTGATAATGCTTCAATGGCGCAGCGGCAACGAGTAGGTAAGTATGACATCTCCAACTCGATTTCGGGCTCGGACATAAACCTGGTATTGGATTCATGTTAGCCATTTCTCAATAGCTTGGATTTGGTTAAAAATGCGAACAGAAGCTAGGTGGCGGAATATGGGTGAGAAGTACACCTCTACCCTCCTC
Source organism: Cybosia mesomella (assembly GCA_946251805.1). Taxonomy (NCBI): domain Eukaryota; kingdom Metazoa; phylum Arthropoda; class Insecta; order Lepidoptera; family Erebidae; genus Cybosia; species Cybosia mesomella. The sequence goes on along the minus strand of OX276402.1, from coordinate 20,468,225 downwards.
CTCGGGTATAAACAGGCAAGAATATGTAATATATAAAAATTAATTACATACCTATATAGGCACTAGTCGATATGACAGATTCTGGCGGCTCTTCCAGTATTATCGCAGTATACGCTGCGTCGCGTGATTTAAAAGTTGTACAGCGTTTTAGTTTCAAACACAGAAGACGGAAAAGTTTATTAAAGCTGTTAACAATTCGCTCCAATAAGTTCGGACGATTCTTCAATGGTTTTTCACTTTCACCGCTTGAACTCAACTCGTTACAGTGGCAGTTAGGTGGTGTAGCCACTACTAGAGCACTTTTCTTGTGCAAACTCGTTTTGGCTAGCGACCGACACATATCCGTCATTGTATCATTTTTTCTTAAACGCTTCTGAAACTTCGGCTCCAAAAGCTGCTCCCGGGATACGATAACCCATTCACTTTCACATGAAAAATCTTTAAGAGCATCGGTCTTAAAGTTTTTTATAGTGGTTAGTGCGAATACTTCACTCTGTACTGGCCCAGGAGCCTCCAACGTTTCCGAAGCTTCAACTTCTACCACCCAATCTAACTTAACGGGTGTAAAAGGATTCAATGTATCACTTTTGACGAAACAAGTGTCGCTCTTGTTTGGGTCAACCACCTCAATCCGTTTCGCGGATTTTCCTTTGAACAACCTTTTGAACCACTTCATGACTAATAGCTCTGCGGTTTCGTCCCGCGTGAACAAATGACTTGAAGCGATAGTTTCTCATTCACACAAACGGAACACTTTTAGGCTAATGCTCGTCTGACGAGCGCTGGCAATTGACTATCACTACACAGCTGCAAGCACTGACTAAGAAACTCACGGCACGCGCAAACCTTTGCCCTTTAACCATAATGAATTTATTTACAGAGTTAATGTAATAATAGATAACAGATATGCGCCGCTGTTCTATTGTGTGTGTTGTACTTAATTAATTAATATGATAATGATTGGTTGTTTTATCTGGTTGCATTTGGTACAGGACATCTGTGATATTGTGCGGCAACTGATACGTAATGTGGCAGATGTCATACTATAGGTACTGAACTGATTATGCAAAATTTCTAGACTGTATCTGCATTTTTGTTGTTATTTCAACATGTTAAGTTATTTATTCCTTTTAATCTAATCTCTATAAATATAAGTATCAATATAGTTAGTTTTGTATTAAAATATATACTTATTACACACTTGTATAACTTAAGTAAACATCTGAACAAGTCGACACGTGTGCTGACGTAATTCTTCAATTTCAGTTGTAGAAATAGTTTCATTTGTTATCTTTGTAAAGGAATATGTTGTTTGTTGACTTTCGCTAAAAAGACATGTTCCAGTGAAAGTCAATTCAAGATTGTTTCCTTGATTTGATAAATCATGCTTGGTTAGAATCCAAGAATAAGTTATAAATACATAAAAAAAAAATCCGTTCCCGCAGGTGGAACGCATAGGTAGATTTCGTGAAGCAATTAATATAATTTTTTAACATGTTTAATTTTTTTTTCTCGAAAACGGTAACTTTTAGCGAAAAACTTTTCAGACATTTATTTTAGACTTAAAAATGGCCTATCGATTAAAAATGTTTCCGACGCGAAGAATGTTCACCGGTTAGAAGTTATGATTTTTTTCCCGAAAAATTTTGGTTTTTCCCCCCTGCACTTTTAGTTAAAGTTTTAATCTTATAGGTTTATAGTTAAAAGTTGTTGGTAATCATGTATACTATGGGATAAAATTAGAATGGTTCGGATGTCTTTCATGGAACGTGAAATTTTGAGGAAAAACTGATTTCACAAAAAGTGAGGCCCTACCGTCCCCTTAGGCCGGATTCCACCCGTTCACGAACTTAAACTAAGATTACACCCAAGCAATTTTTGACCGCAGTTTGAAAGCGATCGGGGCAAAAATGCGACCGTGAGAGTGCCGCAAATTTTGGGAAGTGAAACCATACATACATATATATATATATATATATAAACTTTTTGACCAGTGGTCATTTCGGACTCAGGGGGTCATAACTAGACCTCCTATGAAGAATTTTTTTTTAAATTCGACAGTAGTCAAGAAACCAATAGGTAGATCGATTTCATGGAAATCTACCTAAAATATAATGATGATTCCATATCTATCTATTAACTACCACCAAACATAAACCACTCATAAAAGTAAAAGTCTATATATTTATGAACTAAAAGATTTTACTGACATGGGCCACACATTAGTATGTCATAAAATATAGTATACTTATCACATAAGCTAGTATACCAGTTAAGACTGCGAATGAAACTACATCGTATGTATTGACGGCTAAAGAGTATTATGTTTAAGGATTGGAGTCAATATGAAGTGGTAGGCTCTCAGGTTTAAGCCTACCCGCTACAGCACGTCTGCCATTCTATTTTAGATAAATTGATAGATAAATATGAAACGTACTAAAGTCAACATATTACAAATTGTACTTACCTAACAAAGGATCCAGTCGATCCCTGAAGCTCTTGGCTCTCGTAGCTACAGCAATTCCTCGTCGTGGAAGTGGAGACTCCCATTCACAAGGCTCCTCCTGGATATATATAAAAAGAATTTAAGCATATAATGATCATACTTAATAAGTAAAATTACTAATAGAATAAAGTAATATCTATTAACATAGTAGATATTATCGCATACCTATATTTCTACTACTAGTAGCTACTAGGAATAACATCAACATGACGGATGATAGACACAAAAAAAAGATACAAAATGTAAGGCCTCAAAATAAAAAAATTAGGCTATCGTATCGAGTATAAATATAGTGTATTATAGAATATACCGAGAGATAAAAATACCATGTCATAGTAAACAAGCTGCGCGCCATGACTTCGCTCCGGTACAATTATAGCATCTCCTAGAAAATTATTTCACACCAACCTTGTCCTGACAATAACGAACACAAAAAAGGCAGTGGCACTTCGGGAGTGCCGACAGAAGTGAAAACTTGAACAATTACGTGTGTATTTTTGAATCGTCATCATCCATCAGAACCTCCCTCCCCCACCCTCTTTACTTAACTTTATACTTGTACATTATAAACAGTAGGTAATGAAATTCGTATTTCGACAAAATAATCGTACGTAATATTTTGCACTTAGCTAGAATATAAAAAATATTGAATACAGTTATGCGTTTAATTCATCGGTGAAATCCAGTCTTAGAATTGTAAAACTTATTAAATTGTAGAACAAAATTTACATCCTTTACAAATAAAGAGTGTAATTGAAGGTGATGTGATGCTTACATTATCATAAATTTGATGGCCATTCGCGGACGGTATTAGTCCGTCCCACTGTGAACTATCCCACGGCTCTGAAAATACTGTTCCATCGTCGCTGGCCTGAAAATAGTTAAGGCATAGTATATACTTTTCATTTTCATCCGAGTGCCAATCCGGTTACATCCAAAGCTTGCGCTTTGAAGCCCACTTTGAAGACGGGGTCCACTGTCTCACCCTTTCACAATTTGAACATGCAATTAACGTTACAATAAATACTTTTCATCCAACTTCAAACTTCAAAAGCAGAAAGCACAGTGTTTATCTCATAAATAAATATCCGTCGCTGGTCAGCGATCAGATGTAAAACAACGAAGTTTAACTAAAGTTCTCGCTGTATTTATACTTGAATATAACACACGCGACTTATTTGGACCAAAAACCAAGGTTCATCTGTCTAAATTCACGTAGTTTCAATATAAATGGATCAATTTTATACAGCTAATTTTCTATCAAAGTTACTCATCATTGCAGTTTTCATGGGGTGATAGTTCATAACTGTATTTAATTATTATAATGTAAAGAACAGAACGAAAATAATAACAACAAAAGAGACAACAAGAAACAGGGCGTGATGATTTTATTATACTTAATAAAATTTTAATTCATCTAGCTCTCCAACTAATGCATATGACGGCCTATTTATGTAGGTAGCTCTACGAAAAAATAATCAACAATGATTTAAGGACTCATTTTATTGTACCTATTAGTATAGAATAATTACTAACAGGGCACTAGTAGGGCCACTGGGCTTCCAATGCTAAAAAGCCAGCAATCAATGATATTTGTTTCTTATTACCTGTTCAGATAAAGGTCGCAAGTCATGAACATTATCATAACATGAAGCACGCGGTGGTGATCTCACTTCTTCTGGTAACATTGCAGGTTCTAAATTTAATCGCAAATCAGGAAATCTGTTGACAACATACATTTTTTAAAGATTGTTCAGAAGCATTGGGGGCTGTAGGGCAAATGCGATGTCTCTTCTAATTTAGGACTAACTGAAGAATACTTGTATCTCCTGCCTCCACAGTTGAACAGTACAACACATAGGTACATAGTGGTGTTCGTACAGCCCTTCGAAGAGAGACATAAGTCGGTAATGTGCCTGTGGTACTATGTGTGATTATATCCATAGACTTGAAACGGCAGATGAAAAAGAATTAAGAATTAGCACACGGCGAAACGAACTGAAGACTGCTTTACTTCCCACATTAAATGTTGTCAAACATGGTGCACCATACCATTACAGATTATATTCTTTAACATCGTATCTAATTTATTAATGTGACTTTGTTTGTTATGAATTATGAATTGACTTGTTATGCATAATATTATTGGACATTGCATTGAGTTTATCTAGCTTTAATCTTATTGAATTTCTTGACTATATTTATATAAATTATAATCTAAATAGGTACGCAGATGTTTGAATTTTTTAATCTACAATAATTTACTGTGTTTCATATTATTAACACGCTGTACTTCAGATACAATTGTAACAAATTGTTAATGAATAAATAAATAAAAAAGTATTCGTTTCAACACCTAGTTTAAATAAAGTGAAATAATAAAATTTACTCAAAAGTAAAAAATAGTAATGATTTTTTTACCTTTGAGCAACGATTTGGTGTACAGTCAAATGCTGTGTTATGTCTTCTACTCCACTGAGTCTGCATTCCTGTTCAGCCAGTGACGGGAACGTACCACTTTCATTTAGGCCTTCGTCGTTTTTGTCTACAAACAGAAACAGATTGAGATTGTAACATTGTATACCAAATACCTTTTTTCAATCACAGCTAAGCACCCAGTAATAAGTGCTCAGGTAATAAAGATACACCAATAAGTTATAAATATTTAATGTTTTATTATATGTGGGTACTTATAATTTAGATGAAATAAGAAGCTACCGACCAGTATTTCAATAAAAAATAAAAGTATTGGAAGCCTAGCGCAACTACATACTTTGAAGGAGACAAACTAAACGTTGGGAGTCGTAAGGTGTGTGGGAGTGCAATAGCAATATTTTAAGCAACTACTGGTCAAGTCACTGTAACACTGACTTATAAACTCCCAACTGGAATCAACGGTCCAAGTCTGGTCGTTCTTGCCTGAGGGTGGCTTGGTTGCGACTCGTGGTGGCTGCACTGGTTTCATTTTAGGCTTGCTCCGTAGTGACATCAGGTTGTCTACCGACGAAGACGTGTTGGGTGACGAAGCTTAAATGTTACGAAAAGAATAACAATCATTAATACGATACTTATTATACTTTTATACCTACATAATATACAGCTTTGGGAAATACATACAATTTTATCTAATAAGGTTTACCTATTATTATATCAATATTTAAACATATCGCGGTAGAAACTAATAAAATCTTAAGTTAAGCTAAAGTTATTAAAATGTTTTCTGCTCTACTGTAGTTGAAAATCTACCCAAAATATTACTTTTGATCAATAAACAGATACTTACGTGATAGTTCTTCAATACTGTGCATATCTCGAAGCGGATAATAGGGATGGCTTTGAGTCGGTGGTTCAGAATAGCGTTGTGAAATATTTACTCCAACTTTTAGTAATTTTCGTCTTTGCACTGGTGGTAATAAGGCAGCCTGTAAAACCATTTTGTGTTAGATCAAACTTTAAATATTGTGTAAAGTGATGTAAAATAAGATACTTACTTCCTTCAAGGTATCTACAGGATCAGCGTAGAAAGGACTGCCAGCGTTATCCTTGTCAGATTCGTTTATAGAGTCTTTAATACAATCTTCCAATTTTATCGTTTCCATACTCTCAGTGTTATAATTCTCTTTGCTTTTAATTACAGCTTCGATTTCCTCAGTCAGTTTTTTATTCATGTTCATAGCTATATTAAGTTTGTCCGGCCTTTTTGGTATAATATTTCCCTTACTATTTGTAGTAGCAATAATTTCAGTAGATCCTCTGAAGCTCTTCTTGAGAGAACCATTAGACAGATTTTTCTTTTCGTTTAGACTTTCTGTTGAATTAATTAGATGTATGTTTTCTTTTTCCAGTATAGATTGTGTACTTTTAGCTGCATTCAACTTAGCTATAAATGTAGAAATAAATATTTTTAAACAGTTTAGTTCGCAGTGCTTTATGAAATAATATTCTAGAACCATTTTGTATCAAAACAATGTTACTTACGTAAAGTATCTGGAAGAAGATCAGGTCTCTTACTTTTCATCAGACCATTATGTGTGTTGTTTTCGTTTTCATGTTTCGGTGGTTTAAAAGTAGAGCAGTTATTATTCTCTGGTCCCCAAATATCTTCGTAATCTGAAACCTTGTCCATCAACGAACTTCTGCAATACACCCCTGGAGATTCTAGTATATCTGACTCCTGAAATAATGTATTAAAAATAAGCATTAAATATGGTTATATAAAAGAAAAACAATTTTTTTTACGAATTTGTTTCATAATTAATACACAGTGTCATATTCAAAGTAACAAAAATAAATAAGTTATTTTTACATCGTGCGATTAGTAATATGGATACAATATATAAGACACTTATTCACTCTGAAAATATTCACTCTACCTGGTAATGTCTGGACTCCTTTCGGTGGGAGTGCTTACTCCGCCTCGATCTACCAGATGGTGTAGTACTTGCTGTGTTTGTATTTGGAGACAGAATTCTGTCTTTATCTTTTCCGATCATAGGAGATATAATCGACTGATTGCAAGTCGGTGAAAAAACATTTTTCCCAGAAATAGGAGAACTTCTAGATACAGGTGAAAATATCTCACTTTTGTTAGTCTGACTTAGAGGAGAGAAAACACTGCTTTTAGAAGAAATCGTGTCGTTAGATACAGGAGAGTTTATTTGACTTGTTGGAGAAAAGATTCCGCTAGTTACAGAGTTTGTTCCATTTGGTGACACCAAATGATTTGGAGCAAAAGTACTGCTTGACTTAGTTAGACTGTTTACGATTGGATCTACAGAATCAGATGTATTCGTTTGAGATTGTTCTACTGGCGAACCAGGATCTACATTATTCTGTTCAGTCATTTGGCGTTTGAAGCTGCCGTGCAAACTAGCCGTCATGGCGTTGATGCACTCCCCTTCTGGTGACATACGGTGCATCATGTTCTAAATAGAGACAGGAAGATAAAGTAAGTACCATATTTGTAAATAGAAAAGAAATATTTACGAGGTTAGAAACAAACAAAATTCCAGCATTGCCTTAAATAACATGCAGGTAAGCGTTCAATGATGCACAAACAGAATAAAATACCAACATTCCTCACCTGTGATTCAGCATTAGAATCAGACGTATTTTTCGTCGTATCCAGGGCACCAAATATAGAGTCGGCGCTATTGTTGTTATTCATGGTGTTAGATGCAAGTGTTAGTTGCAGCCTGTTGCTTTGAATGCTCTCATTGATCTGATGATTGTGAATTTGTGTGTTATTGACACAGAATGTAACGGTTGTTGTGACTGTTATATTACCGTTCTGTGAAGCTTTGTTAATAGGGCTAAAAGCTACAGCATCGGATTTAGGAGATAATGAAGGTTTCGAGAATGGTGGTTTTGCCCATCGTGGAGGCGGTGGAGGTGGGGTAGTTTTGACGTTGTTCATGTGAGTAGGAGAATGCTGTGTGTTGGTTGGTGGAAATGAATGAGGCTGTGTTATATGCGCCTGAAAACAGGTGAAGCTTTTATTAATACAGTTTTACATAGCAATACCGCTAAAACAGATGTCAATCAAAAAAATATACTTACGGTACTAGACATGAGGCTCAAAGTATTTGGGGGAGTAGGTCTAGGTGCTCTTATAAATGCACTGTTGGGTTTTGCTGATAGTGAAGGAGCAGTTTTCCCTTTGAATGTGCTGAGGTTCTGGTTTTGTTTCGGTGGAGAACCTGAGGTATCTATCGGTGACATCTTTAGCACTACGTTTTGATCTTTATCTGGACTGAGAATATGTTCGTGAGAGTTTGTCCGGGTACCTAGAATACATAACATTTTATTGACAATACATTTACATTTGTCACATATCTAAGATTTAAGAAATTAAATAAATAGTAGGTGATCTCCGGGAAGGGGTGCTTCAGGGACCACCTGCGTCGCATCAGGAAGGAGCCAACGCCTGAGTGTCATCACCGCGACGCGAGCGAGGACTCAGGGCTGCACACGCTGACGGACTGCCCGGCGTGGGAGGCGCCGAGGCGTGACCTCGTGGCAGCCATTGGGGTGGGAGTCCTCTCGCTCGGCAGCATGATTGCGGCAATGGTGCGGAGCGCGAGCGCGTGGGCCGCCGCCACCTCCTTCTGCGAGCATGTAATGCTCGCGAAGGAGCGCTCGGGAGAGATTTAGAACTCTCCCGGACCGCCGAGTCCGCAACTTGCTCGCCGCGCGTCGCAGGCGACTCAGGCGCCGGAGGTCGCTTAACGACCTCCGTCCTCCATGAGCGCAAGCCTGGGGGTGGCGGGTGACGCCACCTGTCACCCCAGCAGAAGCAGGCCGGGACGGTGGGGCGACTAGCGCCCCTCCCCCAAACCGGGGCAAGACGGGGACACCGTGGTTCCCAAACCCGTGGGGGCCATCTCGAAACCGGAGATGGCCCAGGGTCAGTCGGGGTGCGAGGGATATGCTCTATGGGCAACCTTACACCCCGGCGTCTGTAGACCCGAGACGGCGTGCGGTTTTAGTCGGTTAAAGCCCGACATAACCACCCCCGCTGGCACGCGGGGGGGTATCCGAAGGGATTTCCGCACGAAAAAAAAAAATAAAGGTAGAGGTTAACTTTATATAACGACCGATAGTAGTAGTAAAGATATGTCTAGGACGTCACAACACTAGTTTCAATTCGATTTTTATAATTTATGTATAGTATTTAGTATTTAATTATACAAAAATATATCGTTTTACTGATGTTTTTGTGGTTTTATTGAATCACCATACCAATTACGACGTTTTAGAGTGCATGTTATGTAATTACAATAAATATAACCTTTTAGGGACGGCTAACAGTCGATACTGCTATCTTAAAGTAGATTATCGATACTGTTAGTCTGAACACTAGGTTGTGGAAACACATTTATTCCATACACGCACAAATACCAATAGATAGAGGATAAACTTACTTGTATTAAAGCTGCTAAGACTAGATCCTGTGTCAGAAGGAGTAACTGCCATTGGTACTACACCATTAGCCAACTGGCATGGAGAGAGAAGATTGTTCGGGTTGTTTTTCGGATTTGCCATGGGATATCCCCAAAATTCCTGGCCTAACATGGTTAATGAACTGAGTTGGTGTCGACTCTTGGCTTCACGAAGTGGTCGAGGGAGTTGCAATTGCACTGGTAGCTCATCACTGAAAACATTTTTTAACAGCATTACAGTATTATCTATTGTTTCCGACGTCGCTGAAAATAATCAACGTCTCATCAGCTGTGATGTTGAAAGTACTAGCTAAAATAATGAAGCAAGAAAATATTATTAATTTATTAATTCACTGGCACTTTCTCCCAACTCTCTGGAACTATAATGTAAGTAATAAAAAGTATCTAGATACACGGTAGCGTGTCCAGCCAAGTTTAAAGAAAAGAAACTGGCGACGCAGCAGCTATGTGTATATTTACACGAAACATTTCGAGCTACTTTTGATCCCTGCATACCTCAAAAACTATTTAATCTACATAGATGAAAGTCTTTCATCCTGTATAGAACCCAAAATTTCGTGAATGGTACTCTAATAGTCATTGATATATTCAAGTTTAAAAAACAGCATTTTATGACTGACTCACTCACTGACATATAGACCAAAAACCTAAGCCACTACCAGATAACCTAGAAACTTGATATTTGGCATCAAGGTAGACTATAAAGCAAAAAATCTGGAAACTGAAAATTATTGATAACTGGCTGTTCGATGACCTCGTATCCGCCTGCGTGAAATTTTGATCCCTATTTTAAGGACTTAGCTATCTATAAAATGATATAATAATTTCTTGTTTCTTAGTGCTACCATGATTTTTTATACTTAATAGTTAATATTAATACCTTAATTTTAACAGATAATTATTTACAAAATGCAATTATTTCAATTGGGAAGAATTTGAAGCTCAAGATTTGACGGCGGTGTCGACAACGACGCATATTCATGACATTGAACTTGGCTCTCATTTCACATATATGTTTTTGATGGGATAATAACAACTATAAAATCAATAGTAAAACTCACCAGCATTGTGAATAGTGTGCGATTAATTCAGGTATATTATCAAAACGATTTAGAGACGTTTCAAGTCCGATGCGTCCGCCAGATGCCTGTATCAGGTAATGTTCAATGTAGGGACCTTTGTCAGCTGGTAGTCGCACACTTATCGCCATTGTGTCCGGTTGGCTTGACTGACGTACCACAAAATTCTGGAAATAGAGTTGTAGTGGTCATTAGAAAACGCATTCATGAAAGTCTACTGCCTCCCGAACAATTTTTTCGCTAATAATCATATAGGACAATTGAGTTTTGACTTACAAAACAAGTACATGTTTTTTACTTTGATTTGCGACCAATTTAGAGCCCGTTGTTTTAGATATTCAAAAGTGATAGCGTAGTTAGCATAGTTTAGTAGAGATGTTGCGCTAGAAAATCTCCTCTTAATGAATTTTCTCCCTGTGATCATCCGGTACGTAGAGTGTAAATAATATAACTAAATAAATAAACAATAAATAAATGTAGAGGGGGTTTAATATGGTAGAATGTTTAATGTAACAGAGCTTACCCCTTCCTCTTTGCCTTGGAGGAGATGGAACGCACCCGCTCTCTGAATGCCAGGCAGGAACCATACAGGATGTGTCCTGATCAGTCTTTCTAGGAGGCCTATATCACATGGCGGTTGCTCCTCCGATCCCGACCCTGAGGAGCCAACGGAAGAGCAGTCACCTCGAGCGCCTTCACCATCTGATGATAGACTTTCTCGACTCTAAAAGTAAAAGTAAATAGTTATAACTCATAGTTATCAAATTAAATATTTGAACTCGGAAATAGTAGTCATGGAGTCAACATGACTCTTGCAATAATAGTCTGGATCGTTAATATTTTTATAATGAATATAAGTAACCGAAATTACTTATATTCCCTCTAGCCACTCCAGCTCCAAGCTAAATTGCTTGTGTTACGAGTGGGTTCAGGTCGTAAGTGTAATTTGAATCCGGGACCTCTTGATCTTAAAGCCGACTCCTTAACCACTTAGCTACCGACGCTATGGCCGATACCGACCAACCGTAGATCGTATGTCTCTATTATGTATAATTATTTATATAATGACCCGTTTTATTGCAGGTATCTAAAGGTCCGGCACTTCCATGAATACTCAAGATAGTAAGACGAAGTAGTAAGAAGTAGAAAACGTTGAAGTTCAATATTGACGAACTGATACTAATGACTATATTTACGTGAAGATTAACGAAAAATATATTAAGTATACAAAATATTATGCTCATAACTTGTATAAGTATTAGATATAATCACTGAAAATGAATGCAAATGAAATGAGATAAATAATAACTCAATATTAAGTTGCAAATTTTATCGAAAATACACAGTCAAATTTAACCTTTACGTGCTTATCATTTCAAAATATTCGTTGAAAATTTAATAACAGCTTACATTTTAGATACGTTCCCCCGTATGAATACTAACTTTAATTCATTGCATTAATCAGTACTAAAACAGTAAGAGAAAACGCTTTGCTAATTGAGGTTGGTACGGTACGTGGAAATAATCATAATAGGCAAATATTAGTGAGTCTCTTTATGTGTCTGTGTACTGTGAGGGGTGCTTAGGAGCTCAATGCCGCCGCTTTTATGGCTTCAGAGCCATACGCAGCCTATGAAATTCAGTGTGAATTATATGATGATGTATAATGTAAGTCGCAATTATTCTCATATGAATTTCATTAATGTGAGGATAATATTGCTCAGCAGTGAACGTCCAGTGGATGATAATGACATTGGTGAAATTTGGTAAATTTATGAAGTATTCAGGTGTTTCTCTAACTAGAAATGTAAGGTATTAATGGAAATTTTTCCGCATGAAACTTTACCTGATTTTACTTTACATATTAACTTAACTATATTTGGTGATGACGAACGGAAAGAAAACAGTAAATGTCTACAGTGAAGAAAAACATATTGTAATGTGGTTGTGTCTGTCTGTTGTATTCGTCTGTTAGTTTGTCTAGGAAGTGCGTGGTAGTGCATGAGGTCCGAGTTTGAATCTCGGGTCAGGCTTCACGATATTACAATTTTTCTGTACCTCTGCTTACCACTTCACGAAAGTACAGGTGATGTAAAAAAATATATAAATTGGAATGATTCAATTTAGGATTACCAATAGGTGCTTATACTTAAACTGGCACCGAAGAATACTGAGGCCACCTGTCACCCCAGCAGAAGCAGGCCGGGACGGTGGGGCGACTAGCGCCCCTCCCCCAAACCGGGGCAAGACGGGGACACCGTGGTTCCCAAACCCGAGGGGGCCATCTCGAAACCGGAGATGGCCCAGGGTCAGTCGGGGTGCGAGGGATATGCTCTATGGGCAACCTTACACCCCGGCGTCTGTAGACCCGAGACGGCGTGCGGTTTTAGTCGGTTCAAGCCCGACATAACCGCCCCCGCTGGCACGCGGGGGGGGGGGGTATCCGAAGGGATTTCCGCACGATAAAAAAAAAAAAGGTATCCACCATCCACATCTTCGCCAACATTCATTTCGAACCGCAAAAATTTAATAAGGAGATATTTATGCGACAGAAAAATATCAAGTTATTCACAATTGTCGGGAGAAACCAAGGTAAAACCAAAACAATATGAGAAGGCTTCATATAAATGTCACTTTTGTAAAAAGCGAGTACAATATTTAAGTGCAAATACCCAGGACGTCGCTTCAAACGGAAAGAAGGCTCTTTGTTCACCAACTTGGAAATATTATTACTCGATTTTTAGCAAAAGGTTTCGTTCACCGCTTGCCACAAAGGGCGAGCAATTTCATAGATGTTCATCCATTCTCGTTGTAGTTTCATATGTACTGTTGTTTATATGTTAAACTCGTAGAGCCCTTTCCGTCCGGTTGTTGAGTTCAGATAAGATTTTGTCAAGATATCTTTGTGTAAAATCTGCTCGGCAGATCGCAATTTTCCCTTGGATATTTATATGAATTTCAAGTGGCTCACGGACATCGTACTCTTTGCAAAACTAATTAAGAAATATTTCTTGAAAACGATATAGCGGCTATTCACGATTCAGTTACATGTTTCAAGAAACATATTTGTTACCGCTTTACTCAGAAAAATGTAAAGTGTACTATAGAGCTTTCATTAAATTAGATAGTTTTACTAATTTTGATAAATCAAATTATATATGGTAGCATTATAGGTGGTATTAAATTTGGACAGGCTACTTAATGCGCAAAGTAGACTCCCCCACTGTGTGTTTTGTCCTGAAGATATTTACCACCTTTTAGTAGAGGCTTATCCCTTATCAGATCGATACAGGAACCTATAGAAAATGCTAATTCCCTTATTATTGTACAGGATAACATTGAGACGTATACATATATAGGTATACTCACACCAGTTATCCCAGACAGGTTAGGCAGAGGTCAACAAACACAAGACGTTATGCAGAAGAGAATTAGTGATTCTGATGAGACTGTCCAGTGCCACCCCTCAACATGGCTGATACTTATAGCAGTAACTGCAAATGATGTAGCTCTAGATTAATTAATAACCTGATTTTATTAAAAAAATATGAATATTTAATCCCGAAATGCAAATGATATTAAATAAAACCGCAGTGCCTAAAGCTTTACGTTATGGTTTAAAATACTCATTCATTAGTCGTACCGGATATTTGTTAATTAAGACAAAATCCCCTGCAGTGGGTTTATTTGTTCTGTCTACTAGTTCCATATTAAAATTGTTTGCAATTACATAGGCTTTTCGCAAATAAATCGTTTGTTTATGACGTCGTGCATATTTTGTTTTGTACAAAAGTGATTTTATAATAAAGCAGCAAATTTTTTTTATTTCTCTTTTCGTAAGAACCTTTAACAAGTTATTAAAAATCTTTAAAAAAAGATGAATGGAGTCGGGAGTTATGGCATGACCGAGTGTTCAAATTAGTATTTTTTAACTTTTAAAATAGTTACATTAAAATTTTTATTTAAGTAATACGACCCACTAGAAAATTCTAATAATAAATACAAGATTATGAGTCAGTGTGTGTTTGTTATTTAATATGCTGCAACGACTCAATGGACTTGAGTAAAATACAAATAACTTATATCAATGATAACTGTAATCATTTATCATACCAATCCCCACTTCTTTGAAGAAACTAGTAATATAAGCAAGAACTTTTAACACAATTAGATAATGGATAACAAACAAAAGTTTTCCCCAAGACCATCCCTTGTAACTTGAATTGTATCATAAAATTCTAATTAAACACATAACCGCATAAGATAGTCAGAATAGACGTTAAATTTATTTCCATAATCCCAAAAGGCATCTCTACGAAAATTTGCGTTCCTCTCAATGAGAATATGTAATCTTTTAATTATATTAGTGAAGTTTTGAATGTTTGAGACAAATATATAAATAATTAAATAAATATATACCAAGACTAATATATAAATATTAATAAATAAATAGGTATTATTATTAAAATTTAAATAAAACATAGATTACATAATAGGTTGTATTAAACTATGAGATGTTTGATGTTTGTTAAGATAGCTAATCATATTCGTCTTCCATTTTGAAGAAATTAATTATCTTGATCTTTTCAGTCCATACACCCAGTTATCGTAAATGTGTGTAGACATTTAGGTGCGCCCACCTAAATATTTTTCTTGACTGTACAATGAACTATTAAGGGTTGCGACGACATTCTTCGGTAAATTAATAACCAGTAATATATTAATTTTCCGCGTTCAATATTTTACCTCAACACTTTAATAAGAAGGTGAAACAAATAACATCGTAAAATTAATTTCCCAAACACCCGTGGCATTTAAACGGGCCATATTACAAGCCGAAACTCGACAATCTACACGGGAAATTAATTCTGCGATCGGCGACAATAATAGCTACAATGAATCATTTGCGACAATGCCGTCCCAACAGCAGCCGTAAGGTGTTAAATTTTGCCCCACAATAGATGCCACTGTAACAAATATCACACCGAATGCGGTTGCGATTTATGTTCGAAGTTGGTTTCCAATTAGATTTGTTTGGTGTGAGATGCGGTTAGTTCTATACAAGTATTTGCTGTAAGTGCGGTAGAATATCAACTCTGTATAAAGTCAACTTGTAGACAGTTTTAGAGTGGATTTTACCAATGTTATTACTTAGATCAAGTCGAAATAAACTACGTCTCTAATACAGCCTAACTCGTTTTAAGTTTGTGGGCGACTGATTTTCAGTAAGCCTGGGTCTGTAAAACTCAAGGTGGTTCGTTAAGTAAATGAAATTAATGTAAAAGGAACCCTTTCCTACCTCATTAATTAATTTGGTGTACCACTAAATGATTAGGCTTTTACTTGTTTGCTGTAAGTTAATTCACATCTGTCACATTTCGTCTCCCAAAGTTGATGTTTTTGAATTTTTTTTTTTTTGTGGTGAGGTTCGTTTCTATTTAATACCGCCGCTCCTAGTAAGCTTGAGATTCATCGACTGTAGAATGTGCACCTATACCTACTCAGTAGTAAGTATAGTGTACTCATGTGAAAGTACTTTATAAATTATATTTTTACATAATACTTTATTTCTAGCTCTCTCTCCCCTACATAAGATATTCTAACACCTTAAGATGACTACCTTTTTTTTTTTTTTTTTATCGTGCGGAAATCCCTTCGGATACCCCCCCGCCGGCCAGCGGGGGCGGTTATGTCGGGCTTGCACCGACTAAAACCGCACGCCGTCTCGGGTCTTCAGACGCTGGGGTGTAAGGTTACCCATTGAGCATATCCCTCGCACCCCGGCTGACCCTGGGCCATCTCACCACTAACAGCATCGCTCATCCTGTCTCCTCTGAAAGCAGAGGAGTACGGAGAGCGATGTGTTCCCGCCACTGTGGGTATTGGCCGACGATCAATGCCAACCCTATGAAGGGGTGAAGGGGAAGCCATTGACCGCCACCCAGGGTGTACCGGCCGCTCCGATTCCGTTCCCCCCGGACTGCAGCGGGATCGGAATCGGAGCGACACTCGAGGAGGTTACCCAACACACACCCCTTAAGATGACTACCTATCGTTAAAAGTTAGACAACTGTGACACTTATTACGTAGACACTTTGCAATAGCAATCTCTTAAAGGCATCTGCGACTCATGAAAATATAAGCAGAGTGGTGTTAGTACCGCATAACAGTTCACTCTTACACGAGTTTCGTTAGTGCCAAGTGGGAGCAAGTGCTGTGGGGTTGCAAACGTTCCAAACGTTTTAAGATCAACCATGGCACACCTGCGACCGAAGCTGAGTGTTGCGAACTCAAGGAAACTACTAATTGGGTAAAAAGTTATCCCGATTACGTAATAGGGTAATAGTGAGGATATTATGTCGATAGTGGGAATAATCTTGCTGATTTAGTAGTTTTATTACATAATTATATGACTTTTGTCGACGGCCTCTGTGGCGTAGCGGTAGTGCATTCGACTGCTACGACAGGGGGCGCGGGTGCGATTCCCGCTCGGTGCAAATATTTGTATGCATTCTGGAAACCATAACACAAGCTAGTTAAACTATGCTTACTTTGGGTCTAGAAAGCGCTGTGTAGAATGTCGTAGAATATTTATTTATTTATTATTATTATTATTTTGTGAGTTCTGTATAAACCACAAAATACCGAGCTTGACACTCGGTGAGTCTTAGGAAAGGAAAGTACAAGCAGGTATACAGTGTCGGTGGCGCGAGTATGATGTTGCACACGTCCCATAGGTCATAGTAACCGCTTACCATCAGGTGGGCCGTGTGCTTGTCTGCCTAAGGTATAAACAATAAAACCTACCAGATACCATATTTTATAGAATTGCAATTTGGCGTAAATATTACTAGCGAAATGTAGGTGAACTTACACCATCCCCTTTTTTTTAAATCGGTTAAGAAGTTGTAATATATACTACCTACTGACTTGATAAAATACATTTTTATCTATTAACTTCAGAAAGCTAGCATTTGTAAAAAAAAATAACATCTCTTTTATTACAGTAGCAGAACCGGCGTTGCATTGGCACAAACTTTTAACGAGCACCAATTGAATACAGATTTAAAAAGATCAAACACTGTCGCAAAAGTAAAAAGAAAGCAGGGTCAGAATAAAACAGTTATTACTTCACAAACAAACTTGGTCGCCCTTTCGTTTTCTTCAAGTTCAATCAGAGAGAGCAAACAGTGTTTGTGGTCCAGTGTGGGGAAGCAGAAGAGGGTGGGGTGCAATGCAACGGCAGATGACTCATGCGGGGTTAAAATCAATAAGTCGGGTCTCGCTCGTGTGTACCCATCAGTTTTACATAATAACAATTATATTGCGAAGTCTATTTGATTTGCTTTTTTCCTCATTAATTTTTTTCCCAAATTCCTGTAATTAATTAAGAGTTTATACGAAAGCACTTCATAAAAGTAATTGGATGTTCGTAGAAATAATTTTTAACAGTGTTTTATAAAGCTTTCATGATTAAGTATACTAATTTAACATGAGTAATCTGTGCGATGTATTACAGATTTTAATTAAGTTTAATTGCAGTTTCAAAATATAAATAGCGTTTATTTTCACTTATTGTGTATTAATGGCTATGATGTGATAACGATTATGATTATTATAAAACGATTGATAAAGCATAACTAGATACCTAATGATTTATGTTGGTCTAGATTTTAGATTAGAATAGAATAATGGAAGCTTACATCTTTCTATTATCTTAAAATGTGAAAGTTTAAATGGAAGGATGTTTGTTTTTAATAACGTCAAAACGACCGACCGAATATTTGTGGAATTTGGCACAGAGAGAAATTACAATGTATTTTTTTTATTTCGGCGATAAGTTCATGTGGGTTTTTCAAACGGGATGAGTATTTCACGCGGGCGGAGCTACGTGCAACAGCTAGTAATTAAATATTAGCACAATCAATTTTTCCTTTTACACGTAGAAGTAATTTATATTATATGGCTACCTTCTCGAGTGTCGCTCCGATTCCGATCCCGCTGCAGTCCGGGGCGAACGGAATCGGAGCGGCCGGTACACCCTGGGCGGCGGTCAATGGCTTCCCCTTCACCCCTTCATAGGGTTGGCATTGATCGTTTGCCAATACCCAACGTGGCGGGAACACATCGCTCTCCGTACTCCTCTGCTTTCAGAGGAGACAGGATGAGCGATGCTGTTAGTGGTGAGATGGCCCAGGGTCAGCCGGGGTGCGAGGGATATGCTCTATGGGTAACCTTACACCCCGGCGTCTGAAGACCCGAGACGGCGTGCGGTTTTAGTCGGTGCAAGCCCCCCCGCTGGCCGGCGGGGGGGTTTCCGAAGGGATTTCCGCACGATAAAAAAAAAAAAAAGGTACTCTCTCTAATTTTGCTTCGTACATCAACAGAGCAACACAGGCGTTGGTTTAAATATCTATGCACTACGTGGTAAAAGTCGGCAGGTACCTATCATTATCATAATAAGCGCTCCGGAAACTGGCCGGGGACTGATGGGGGCCTGCGGGGTTCTACCGGGCGATAGGGTAACTTTGGACCGGAGTTGACGGCTAACTTGTGTATCGTTACTCTTTATTGGTACTTCAAAACCGTATTAAGAGCACAAATGCTACCAATGTTAAATTTCATTATAATTTATTTTTTATTTCTTTTTCGAAAGGTTATTATATGATTAGAAGCTGTCAGTATCAAACCAGTAACCTGTACTATTGCAAGATAGGTAAGCTAGTAATATTCTATAGGTATAAATAATTTCATTATATTATTGAGATTTATATTATATCACTTATTGTCTAGATTAACATAACTTGTTATACACAGAATGGATATCTGAGCGTTTACTATGAAATATTATGTTTCAATCGGCTTACGGAATCAATAAAATAACATTCTTGAAACAATGTAGATATGGATAATAATAAAACCAAAATTGTTCCAATACGACACGCCGAAAAAGAAAGAACAAACGAATTCACTTGACAGAAATATCTGCGAAATAATTATTGCAGAATTCTACATCAGAACAAAACAATGCAATAAACGAATAAACCACCCATCGGCCCTATTGTTGTACTAAATCGATGGCTTCGTTGCACCGCATGCAAATGAAACTAGGGACGGCTTTATATATTTTTTCATCGGCACCGATTAAAACCGACCCCGTCGAGGGGCGCAGACAGAGTTCCGGGACACCCGATAATCGTTCCGTGTTGACAATGGTAGCAATTATCGCGTGTAAAACGCCTAACTTCTACGCAAAGTTCCCTTTGAAAATGAAGACTAATTTCACCTACCCTGTGAGTTGATTGCTAACTTAAAGTTTATTAAAATCTAGTTTAATGTGAGGAGTGTTTAAGATGCTATACTTAAAAGCTTTTAAAGTAAATTACATTGCAATAGAACTGTTTACATTATAATAGTGTAACTTTTGTTTGAACAGTTACTTATATAACTAAATAATGTGTATGCAATTCAAATAGAAGGAACTTATGAATACGAAAAGAGGATGAAAGGGCTTTTTAATGGATTCGTAGTAAATATCAGTAATTTTCAGTAATTACAAAAGTCAGTAATTTACTGGTAAAACTATGGACTAATGATAAACTATGAAGTAGCAGCATTTCTCAACTTTAAAACCAATTACGGTATTTCAAATACACAACAGTGGAACGTCACTGGCATATAATTGTAAACTAATTTATTTTAATAGGTACTTTAATTCAGGTAGTTAATTATTCAGAATTATTAATTGCCGAGCAACTTGAATGAACGAGTGTACATATTTTAGAATACCCTTTAATATCATGAAGTCTCCACTTTGTCGCCTGCCGTTAAAATACTGATAAATTAGGGCGACTCGAGTTTAATTACGTTATCTATTCATTTCCACAGTGCGACGATTTCCATATAATGATGAATTTAAGAATAACGTTCACTAATTTCTTTTTAGTTTTTCCTTGTGAGCATATTCAATAGAGGGGTGGAGAAAACAGCTGAACACTAACAACTTTAAAATAATCTTTTCACTGAAATATTTCAATAAATAATTGAGGTATAACTAATTTTATAATACTTACAGTACAAAGTTAATATGTCATGTTTTAGATTTACTACTAGCATTACTACTAGCCCGCGGCTTCGCCCGCTTGGATGTTAGTTATCGCGACTAAAAGTAATCATGAAATTTTGATCCCTTTCCTACAACACATTGGAGCCTAATTTAAGGATAAAAAGGAGCCTATTTTAGGGATAAAAGTAGCCTATGTCTTATTCTAGGCTATAATCTATCCCTGTACCAAATTTCAGCCAGATAAGCTCATCCGTTAAAGGCTGATTGTATAACAAACAACTTTCACATTTATAATATTAGTATGAAGTACAATAGGACTAGGAGGTAGGATAAAAAGGAAATCAAAAAGCAACGAAAAAAATTCGCGCAAGAGACGATGCGGTCATTGAAATCGGGCAGCGTTTTTGATGAAAGCTCCCAAACGGCTTTTTCTTCCGATACCTCCAAAAAATATTATTATACTCTAGCCAATGTATACAAAAACTTGACAAATCATCACCAAAACCTTCCTCGAGAACCACTCTGTTCATTGGTGTAAATAGCATGAAAATCGGTGCAGTAGCTTTTGAGTTTATCGCGAACAGATAGACAGACAGACGGGGTGGAGGTCTTTGTTTTATAATATGTAGTGATAGTGATGTACCTACAAAATTTTCAAATCTGAAATGATCTTGTAAATTGGAATGTATTAGGCTACTTTTGTCGCTGACTGTACAAATATTCAATATTTTGACCACTTACCTAAATACCTCAACGTGCTTAGTAATTACCCTCAAAATAATTAAAAACACCATTACAGGCCATAAGCGGTACGGGACAAGTTCCCTTCCAAAATTTCTAAGTCGCACATGTCATTTATGTGCCGCAGAGGCAGTTAGCTTCAGGCCCTCCCTCTAATTTGAGGGTTAATCGTCAGCCCGATGGACCAGTAAGTGTAGTGTAATGAATATTATGCTTTCAGGCGATCCTTTTGCTTTTTGGCACGCCACTTGTGGGTGCAGAAACGGCCTGGGTTATTAGGCGTTTAAGAGGCGACACATTAGTTTGTTATTATATAACTAATTGCCATTTCGCTAATCTGGCTATATGCTTCATTACGCAGTAGATAAGTCATATGTAATTACATGTATTTTGACGTTCCAAAGTGGCATATCAGCGATGGCATTTTTGTCAAGTGTAGCGTAGGTCTTAGATTACATATTTAATTTAGAATACAAAAAATGCCTATGAATTCTGTATAATTCACGTTACATCGAGTACTTTCTGGAAAAATATTGTTAAGTTATAATAATATTAGTTTCAATAAACGTAAAATAAATCAAACGCCGCTTTACTTTTAGACGCTCAAGGTGCTAGTCAGTGTTATAGGGCTTCAAGTGTGTGCAAAGCAACGGCCGCAATTGACAGAGAAGTCCTACACCTCGAGTGGGCTTCTGTCACTGCGAAGGTGTAGTGCGAATGAGTGTTGTCGGAGTCGCAGGGTTAGTAAACATTGTGGGGAAACATCGGTTTAATTGTCCTTTGTAAAAGCATATTAGTATTCAGAGTGATTTGTTTTCCTGCATTAGATGAAATAAAATAAAAAATCAGGATCATTATTATTATAAAAATGGATGTAATCACTTTATTTGTATGTATGTAGTGTATGTAAAGTCATAGTGGGTAATAAATGATCGAAGCTATCGTGGCGCAGTGTTAGTGGGTGCGACTGCGGTAAATGGGATCCTGGGTTCGACTTTCAGGTCGAGTAAAGTGTTATTGGGTTTTCCTGTTAGAAATTTATCTGTGGTAATTCGGGAATCAATAAAATTGTCTAGTTGATAGAAATAGGTTCGACCCTATTATGTGTGACGGATAAAATAGTTAGTGAAATATGGGGTTTTATTACACCTCTGCCACACCTTTTTAAAGTGAGTTTTTTAAATAAAAAAATACGCTGTGTTGATAACTAAGTTATATCAATATATAAAAAATAAAAAGTTTATTTCTTTCTTCTTCTTGCTAGTGTTACGGAGTCTAAATTCTCAAAAACAATAAAAAAAATAAAACACTACCATCAATAATTCCAATATAAATAGAACATCAAATGAAAAGCTTCCCCTCGTAACAAATTCCCTTCTATAGAACCGCAAATTTAATTCTATATCGACTATGGAAAAATATTGCTTTCATGTAGTATTCTCGTGTTGCTTTCACATGGTAATGGCAGCAAAATAAGAGGGAGTTACACATTCAGACACGACGACTTACAGCTTGCACAAACGGTGAAATATAATTTCGACAGATAGAAAATTTACTGAAGCAATTTATCTCGTTCAATTCCTTTACGTATTTTTTTTTATACCAGTTAGGTGGCAGACAATCACATAGCCCACCTGATGGGAAGCGGTTACTGTGGCCTATCGACATGTGCAACACTAGGAGTGTCACACTCACGCTACCGACCCAGTAAAAATCTTCTAATGCCCTTCTTGAAGGACCCCATATTGTAGTCGCTTGGAAAAACCACAGCAAGGAGATCATTCCACAATTTGAGAAAACAATCCAATATGCAAATAAAGACTAAGTATAAATGTTAAATCGGTTAAATTCATTAACGATGTTTACTTGTATTGCCTTTTTTGAAAAGAAACGTAACATGAAACAGCTGACCGCAATCGGCCTTATTTTTTACTATTAAAGGTTTGAAATAGGTTAATAGATGGGTTCCAACTTCATTAAACTACGGATACTATATAGGAGTTGATGAACGTTTCAGCTCTATTGAGTGATTAATATGAATAACGCTTTTTGACAACCTTTTGATAACGGCTTATTAAAGTTTGTTATCTTATTATGAATGAGACTATAAATGTGTAAAGTATAAAAATGGTAGTTTAAAAAAAGACTGAAATTGAATACTCGGTAGAGGTGAGGTACATTTTATTTTATTCTTTACCATACGATGAATAAAGCTTCCCTTCATTAGAAAATATTAAGTTCAAAGTTTATTGAAATAAAATAAATCGATTACCTGACTGAGGCTGTCTCCAAGACTGCCATCTGCATCCACAGGTCTGAATAGTGAGTCTTTGATTGGTAGTTCTCTTGATCTTTGTTTTTTTTCTTGGGATTCCCTCATAGCTTGGGACTGCAGTCTTTCAAAAAACTCTCTCGGCTTTAGTGGAGGCGGCTCGTCGTCCGGTGGCGGTGGAGGGGGTGGTGGTAGTCTCGTACGTGGTGAGCTTCGCAGCAGACAGCGCTCATCGTCTTCCGTGGAGCGTTCATCGTGATCTGAGTCCGAACTCCGGCTGTCCCGTCTTCTTATCCCCTGAAGATGTGGCTCGAGAAACGTTGCATTTCTGGAACAATAGAGGATTTGAGATAAGTAAAGTAGTTAAAACTATGTTGAGGTAAAGTGCAAAAATTTAGAATTTATATTAAATGACAGATTACAATCGGAAACCGCGGCTTTCCGCACTCACCACTTAACCAGGCTTCAAATTCAAATACTTATAACTATCTATGATTGTTTAATTAGATTGATGAATTATTTAACGATGTTTACTTGTATTGTCTTTTTGAAAACAAACGTAACATGAAACAGCTGGCCGCAATCGGCCTTATTTTTTACTATTGAAGGATTGAAATAGGTTAATAGATGTGTTCCAACTTCATTAAATTACGGACACTTTATCGGTGTTACTGAACGTTTCAGCTCTATTGAATGATTATTATGAATAACACTTAGAATATTTAGAATTGATTAATGCATCAAATATTAATCTTAAATCAATCTTAAAATCAATTTTACAGCCAATATTCGCTATTTTGCTAGTAGCAAATCGATTTCGACTCATCTGGTCGTAGGTTACCACCACATGGAGCTGTAGTGACCAGACTAAAGGGACATTAACCAAGATTTATTCTCGAGCACGGGCCCCACCGCGTAGGTATTAATTAAAAAGGTGTGCCGTGCGTGGTACCACGCAGCGTGTGTTGGACATTCTCTAGAATTACTCTCGTGTTTTGGCCAATTGAAGGTAAATAATTAAGAAAGTTGGTTTAGAATTAGTTTGCGAATCAAGCTGTGCAAAGAAGTACAAAAACTGTATGTTTTACCTTTTTTTTTTTTTTTATCGTGCGGAAATCCCTTCGGATACCCCCCCGCGTACCAGCGGGGGCTGTTATGTCGGGCTTGAACCGCCTAAAACCGCACGCCGTCTCGGGTCTACAGCCTAAAATGCAGGGTGTAAGGTGGCCCAATAAGGCAATTCCCTCGCACCCCTACTGACCCTGGGCCATCTTCGGCTTTGAAATGGCCCTCTCGGGACTCTGCCTATAATAGCAATTAGGACAATTAAGACTCAAAGCAATAAAAAAGTACGTACTTACGTAATATATTTAATTGATTTGAGCATTAATATTATACGAGACATTCAGCTGATAAGGTAACCAACATAAGTTGATTCGGAACGAAGTATCAGCTAATTTCACATAAGTTAGAATTTCTAAGATATGTTTTAAACAGGCCGCGTATAAAACTATCAATGTTATGTTTCATTTATGGCGGATTTCGGATTTGTGGATTAATTGTGGCTAACTTTGATGATTCTTTACGTGGGATAAACTACACCTTTTTTGGATTGTGTTGCCATTACGAAAAGTTATACCGGCTATGATAATGTTATTTTCTTTAAATTAAAAAAAGAAATGAAAGCAACACTAACTAAAAGTTAGAAGTATCGATAAGTTACAAATTACTTTTAAAAAGTTAAGTATACCACCTACATAAAAATAAAAAAGCGGCCAAGTGCGAGTCAGACTCGCCCATGAAGGGTTCCGTAGCAGTAAGTAACATAATAATGCATTTTTTTAAATTTTATATTTGAGTTTATTGAATGAAAGGTAAATTGCGTTTTACGATTTATGACATATTAAAAAAAAAACGACACTAGATCTTGTTCAAACAAATTTTCAGTGGAAGTTTACATGGTAATGTACATCATTTTTTTTTTGTATTATCATTCTCTTATTTTAGAAGTTACAGGGGGGGGGGGACACATTTTATCACTTTGGAAGTATCTCTCGCGCAAACTATTCAGTTTAGAGAAAAATTATATTAGAAACCTCAATATCATTTTTGAAGACCTATCCATAGATACCTCACACGTATGGGTTAGTTGAATAAAAAAATTTTGAGATTCAGTTCTAAGTATGAGGAGCCCCCAAAATTTATACTTTTTTTCTATTTTTGTGTGAAAATCTTAATGCGGTTCACAGAATACATCTACTTACCAAGTTTCAACAGCATAGTTCTTATAGTTTCGGAAAAAAGTGGCTGTGACATACGGACAGACAGACCGACATGACGAATTGGCAACGGAACCCTAAAAATGGAACAAATTGTTTGAAAACACATTATTATTCATGGACATTCTAAACCGTTACTGTGCCATAGCGGGGGGGGGGGGGAGGATGGTGCAGGAATGGCCTTCGTAAATTTTTAAAGTTTTATACTTGATTTACTAACATAGAAATTAGTAATACTAACAAATATTGAGCCTTTGTTGCTTGTAAATAAAGAAAGTCATTCATTCATTCATTTACTATGTCTGATTTTCCTATAGGCAAATTTATACAATCTGTAGTGTAGGTAGTACATATTTGAACAATATATTATCTAAGTGCGTCCTCTTCAGCTCTGCAATTTAACCGGTCTCAACGAATTGCTGTTAAAAACGTCAAGTTTGTAATAAACGCCCGTCGGTCGTCGTTGGGCCGATGCGAGGCGACACCCAATTTGTTATCGGTAGATGACGCGTCACAACCTCACAACTGACGCCAGTTTCTATGGGTAAGGTATTGAATTTGGAATTTAAAGGTTAACCCTTAAATAATAAGATGTATTTCAGCACAGTCCAAGTAAATGGAAATTTCATATACCTACTACATCATGAGTGGAAGCATGGTAAGAAAAAATCTGATGGAAGTTACAGGCGAAAAAATACTACAGAGCATGCATTAAATTGTAACATCTTTTCTACTAACAGCGCTACGACCTTTCAAATTTAAAATGTAAATTTTTAGCTAACTCATTACTTTATTGAGGCTTGCAATAAAACTATCCGTGATATTAATTCCTCCTTGAGACTTGAGACACAATAACTGAATTTCAACAAATTCCTCGCCCAAAAGTTTATCCTTTTCAGTCAATAACTAATACGTAGGCATTAAAAAACCAATATTTATTGGTTCGTATTTTATGCGCTGCCGAATTCAATAAAACGTGGTCAACTTATTGCTTACGCTTTCGCAAAGGTTACGGGTACTTATGTTATATTATTGCAATCAAGCTATAGGTTTTTTTTATTAAAAAATCCCGTGGGTAACTGGTAGGTACGGGCTACGATTGCGCTTGCAACAGGTAGGTAGTATTTCTTACGAAATCTACCTGAAAATACTCAGAACATGAGTTTCATATTAGGTTCAGATAATATTTTGTTACTGAAAAAATATTAAGGTGGAATGTAGATAAGACTTTATGACTCACGCAGAATCACTCCCGACTCACTCACGTGGAAGGCCGCCTTAAGATAGTCTCTCAAGCCGGAAAACTTGGTAAGGATACGATCATTATGTATGTATGTAGCAGTATCAATCGGCACTAACGACTCGTCTTTGTAGTCTACATGACAGAACTCCTCTTGAGATTAGTCAATTAATGCACTAAATAGTTAGCTCGCTTTATTCTGAACACGTATGTACCGGCGGCGTTGTACATTAAATTCATAAGTAAGAGTAGTTGTATTAATGGTGTTTATTGAAACTGAATTCTTAACGTCCGTAATGACTTCATGCGTTCATTTTACATAGGTCTGGCGACCATTATTGTTAATAACTACCTTACTTTTCAGTTTGCTTATACTCGTACTATATCCATCCGACCGAGCATAACTTGAGCCACACATATTCACACTCTACTACTCACTTCCCAACTCTTAACTTTTTTGTTTTGACCCCCAACATACATGATCCCCTCCGCTACGGTGACAAATCAGCATCGCGTCACATGGCGCCCCCGTGGTCATTACGCATGACTGAGGCGACCACGATTAATTAAAACGTCATATTTGACGCCAACTTTGTCACAGGTGCAGTGATGAAAACCTTAATTAATTTTAATGTGGTATCATATATGCGAAAGTCATTAATATTAAAAGTCATTACTGAAGTTGTGACAACCCTGTGTTTTCGAGGTACATACCTTAAATGGATTCAGTACTCGATTTTTTCTTTAAAATCTGTTTGATGACAAAATATTTAACAGATTTTATTAAAATAAGTAGATACCTTAGGCCACACTCGGTTACATTTATAGTTTCTAAAACTTGCCAGCAACAAACGATGCCTCTTGAAGTAGTTGTGTTATCTATTATTTCTATAATTTGATTTTATAAATTAAACTGTTTTCTTCGTGTGTGAAATTATTTTACGTGATATTATTTTCGTTTGATGACTAGCCAAATATAAACTTTATTGAAGTCTTAATCAACTAGGTATGAAGTTTAATTCGATTTCAATTGACATTTCATCCCGTAAGTAACGCTGTTTACAGCTAGTTTAATGAGTTTATCCGTGGTGGAACCCCTGAACCTCTCTGAATAATTGTTTGAAGGCTGGTCTCGGTGCTGACGGACTCAGGACACAAGCTGATAAACATAACATAAATACAGTTGAAATACTAGAGTTAAACTTAAGGTAATGGTCAACTACAAAAAAAAACAGTATTTTATGGTAGATGAATATCTACACTGTAATTTAACGACCGATCATTTCCCGTCGTTTATATCAGTGCTTGGAAATGAATGGAAACTACTTGGAAAAGTAATATAAATATCAACAGGATCCTCATCTCTGCCGTTTTTGGCACGGATAATAAGGATTTACATAAATTCAGGATACCTTATTTAAAAAAAAACTATTTAGTTAAAACTTAAAATAATAATATTTTCATCGAGAAGGATTTTTTACTCACATACACCACCTTTTTTTTTTCATATGGTATAAAATTACACTCAATTGTGCCTTAAGCAGGATTTTTAGGCACCGGTCTGGAATGGCGGAACTGAGAGATTAATGTGAATAGCTTACACACGGGAGTTGCTAACCATATTCCCTTTTAGGGTTGTCACGAAGTAGGAATCTGGGGTAGTTTTGCAATTTAATTTTGAATTAAATAACAGTTTAACGCTTTACGTCCATTGCTCCCAATGTAGCTTTAATATAGAACAAACACTAAAGCTACCGCTGTAGAATAGGTACTCGTACAGTTTATTGTAGATAATTTAAACGGTAAACCATTTCCTAATAATTATTTGTTAGACACAAGACTGTTGTAGCACGGTTGGTCACATAGGCAATGATAAAACTCATTATTAACCAATTGAATACTTATAAAATGTAGAAAACAATAATGTATGATAATGTCGGATATAAAACTCCCGTAACCATGAGTGCTGTAAAGCAACCGAAATTTCGGGAACAGTGTAAATAATAAAATAACACAAAATAAATTACGAGAAAATACATTAAAAATAGCTTTATTTTTAATGAATAATATAGTATAATTAGTACAGTACAGTATAATTAGAAAAAGTAAGCATAATCATAATGCTTAAAAATTTAATTGAATAATATAGTACTTTACAAAAATATTAATTACAGTGTTAACACCCCTGTGCTTGTCATAGTTGGGACAGCCCTAATGGTCAGTTTTTGTTTTTCTTCATTTCGTGATCATCTTTCTATTCTATAGGGTACTGCTATTCGGATACAAAGGCACCCAGTGTTTGTAGAGAAAACACTTCGGTTAATTTAATGTAATAAAGCAGTTAGCCTTCATTATTTTTGTTAATATTGTTAGCTACGTCGTTGTTGTTTTATTTTGTTATTTTATTATCAGTAATAGAAGGGTTACAAACGGTAGTTATGGAGGGTTTCATTTCTTGTGTTTATACGGCAAAGGGTGCTTTAGGACGGGTTACGTAGTGAAAAATAATCACAGTGAAAAGATACCAACCCAGCATGAAGTTCCAAATTGAGCTAGATAAAATCTTTACTGCGATATCGATCACTGACTTTATTTTATTACTCTCGTGGTGGCGAGCTATAAAAAATATAAAACATATAAGTGATAAGTAATTTAACTTTACTTCGTCCGCGTGGATTATAGCGTTATAATGTACACAGACATACCTAGTGAAATGATAAAGGTTATTTTACTTAGGGATAGAGTAAATTTATCTCAAGTGTACAGATAAATTGAGACTAATGCGCAATAAAACCACAGCTAACGAGAGCTTATTAGAAACAGAACACTATCCTATTTAATCTATCTGAGTTACCTAGTATGTGGCGAAGCACTTTGCTTTATAAACTTTTGCTGAGAACATTTAAAGCCAAGATACCAGGACTATCGAGTTTCATACGTTTATACAGATACAGACTTACAACATCTCGATAGTTCTCTGAATATCTTAGTTTTTGTTTTGTTTTTTATATCTACCACTTAGGTGGTTTCGTGGTTATGCTATTTAATGGGCTGTATGGGGCTACCCCAAGACCTACGGGGTCACGTCCACCTCTCCTGCAAGCTGGTACACCTGATGATTGACGGATGAGGTTCTGGCGCAGGCTTTTCTCTCGGGGTTGGGAGGTCAGACGGCAGTCGCGCCCACAAAAGACGTATACGCTAAAACAAAAGAAGTAGATGAAGTCAGCGACCCTGGGTCTCCTAAGTGAAAGCCTCGAAAGAAATCGGGATTATCGCTAAGATAGTGATGATGTTCGTTATGCTTCTTTTAATACGTACGTGTACGATACGGTTCAGTTAAATAGTTAGAAGTGCTTTTAAACTAAATCGAGATATAAAGCTCATTTCCAGTATTTGAATTGATGGCGTTCATTCATCAGTAATTTTTAGGGATTTTCTTTAGAAAAGCCCTATTGCTATCAAGTTGTTGTCGTCGACGTTGTCGACGTCGTCGTTGCCAATTTTCTGTCACGGTTTTGGGTATGAAGGAG
Organism: Cybosia mesomella; assembly: GCA_946251805.1. NCBI lineage: Eukaryota > Metazoa > Arthropoda > Insecta > Lepidoptera > Erebidae > Cybosia > Cybosia mesomella. The sequence goes on along the minus strand of OX276402.1, from coordinate 20,437,547 downwards.
ATGAGCTATCGAGTTGCTGTTTTCGGTAATAGATTCGTGCTGGGGTGAACCATTGCAAGATAAAGAAAAAATCGCAAAAAATCGCAAAAAAAAATCGCAAAATCGAAAATCCCTTGTATTCGGCTGAGCTCGTCTCAACTTGTTTTTGGTGTTTGTGCCGTGTTTTTATTGGACAATGTATTTCATAAGCAAATACGTTTAGTCATACAAACTGTTGGACTGCACTAGTATTCCTGTCTGAAATTTTCATATGACGTCAGTAATTTTAATAAGTATATCATAAATTAATTTGAAACTTTCTGTGATATTACTGCGCTTATTAGTTTTCTATGTATAAGGTACGTGTGACACACGTTTACATGTAATCACTAGGTACTTATATCAATAAAGAAAGGCATTCATTATGAATGTAGACCAGGGACAGGAAGACCTAGAGGAGATGGATCTGAATTCAGCGGAAATTTTGCATAAACATTTTCCAGGAGTCTAGTCATAAGCTTCAGTATATGTATATCATCACTCTCTTATAGTTGTGGTGTAACTAGAGTAAATTCGATCGAAATTTTCATCGATCTTAACAGGCTGGTCTTCACAAAATATTACAACTCAGTTGAATTCGTGTCATAGAAATCATTTTCACCTTAAACCAAAGTCGAGTGAAACGATTTTTTTGTAAAGGTAAGCTGTATAAGGTTAACGTTTTATTGTGGCACATTTTCACGTCTATTGAATGTGAGGCGAATTGCACCGCATCTGTCACAAAGGGCGTCGGGCGTCGTTGCGTCGTGTGCTCAATGGATCGCGGTTTGAATGCTTGAGGTCCGTACTATCAGTTCGCGATTGTGATATATAGTGAAGTCCTCGAGTCATAAAAACATGAAAACCTCGGATTTCAGTCACGGTGAATGAATTTAAACAATCTAAACTGGAATGGGTAGCTACCCATTCTATAACATACACAAAACAGTTTTTATTTTTTATTAATAATTCTATACTTTATATGTTCATACAATTAAATCGTAAGGAGGAAGAAATTATACATTGAATATTTTTCAAAAAAATTATTAGGTATCAGGAGCAATACCGATGCCAAAAATGTGTTTTTTCTTTTGGATTTTTCGTCTGTTTGTCTGAACAGACAGATCCGTGTTCGAATTCAAGTATCACGTGGAAACCACAGAACAGATTCAGCTGAAATTTTGCACAAAAATTTTCCAGGAGTATAGTCATAAGTATAAGCTTCTCAATATATATTTCACGCTCTTATAGTTGTGGTGTAAGCAGAGTAAATTCGATCAAATTTTTTATTGATAATAACAGGCAGATCTTCACAAAATTTTACAGTTCAGTAGAATTCGTGCATGGTTCCATGTTTAGACTATAAATCATCACGCTATACCTAAAAAGTTATGCACAAAAAAAAAAAGATTAAAATCACCTGTTCAAGGTCCCTATGAGGCTTAATACATTCGGGTATCTTTGAAAATCGCCATCGTCGACGCGATCGAAGTTGAAGAGTTTGTTTATCTGTCTGTCTTGCTGTCTGTTTGAAGGAGGTAATCTCTGGAACGAATGGGCCGATTTTGACGGGACCTCGACCACTGGTAGATAGGTAATATACACTATATACTATAACACCCAGTAAACAAACGTACATTCTTATTTCCCTTAGACACGCCATAACTAGAAACGTTTACCGATTTCATTGATTTACAGGTATACTGGTACACATATATAGGTATACTTATTTTAAGGTTTATAATAAGAACTTTTTAAATCAAGAATATTTTGCAGCCAATTGGAAAATTTCAGAAACCTTGACTATTATTTCAGTCAGTATTACATTCGGGTGGAACTGTGAGCAACAGTTAGTTATTTATATTTGGTGACGTCGGTTTTCTTTTTATCAAAAGATTCTATACTTCATGTGTTTATTTATGCTAAGTTAAAAGAGTTTTGATAGTATACAAAGTGTTTCACTTGCGGTTGAAACATGCTCAGATTATAATTATCGAAAATTAGCAACTCGCACGATAACGATAGAGGTATAAACCTTCACCTTTATATAGAATATCTATCAATATGGTTTACATATTTACTTATTATATTTGCACGTCAAGGTGACGCTAAACCATATTTGCTTCTGGTTATCCGATGAAGTATTTCAACTTCGAACACACCTGGCCTCCGGACATAACTCATCCTTATGGAGAGCGGTATTAGCTCTAATTCAGCGTAGTTTCGGAATTCTATTTAGTCATTAAATTATATCATTCATAAAATTAGATGCACTTTAATTGCAAGCACCCAAAACACGATCGCTTATTGATACTAGTATCAGTTTCATGTTTGCATCTTCTAAACATCATATAAAATTCTATGAAAACATGAATCGCTTACGATTACTAATCTTTGTGCAATAGTAACGCTATAATTAGATTAAGAACTCTCTAATATGAGTTCATAATCTAATTATAGCGTCTTTATTTAAAAGCATCTGTTAAAGGTTTAATGGTAGATAGTTTCCCCTAATAAGTTTTACCAGTAACGGTAACATCATACCGTTATTAAACACGGCTAAGTAATCGCTCGGCTTAGCAAGAAAATTATCTATAATATATTTTTAAATTCAGAGTTGATAACTTCCTGATGTGTTCGTATAAACATTGAGTTGGAGTCTCATACCATCACGTCTAACAATGTTGACTGATGTATGTATGTAACGATCAAAAGAAGAGTGAATCCTGTGTTGACCTTAAAATTATTTCTGGGACGCAAATTCTTCTTGTATTATGTTTATAGCGTGTCTTGTATGGTGTTTTAAGGTATTTTTAATAGATTATGCTACTTCTTATTCAATATTCTTAACATAATTATGATTAGCATTGCCTACGGCCAGGTTAAATATCTCGTGAACGATTTAGATTTATAATAGTTTTGAATTGAGTTAAATAAAAAACTGCCGCTTTTTTTTTGCTTGAGTCTAGATTGCGCTGTGTAATATGTCCTAGAATATATATATATATATAATGCAAAAATATTGTGTTCTCAATGATAAGAATTCAATTCGTAGCTAATCTAATGTTGATAAGTTATAAAAAAAATGAGGGCGAAAAAGGCAGTTTAAAAATATTATGAAAATAATATTCATATAATGTTAACAGTGGCTAATTAATTACAGATGCAGTTAATTCTTATACTTTACAAGATTAACATCGGTTTCAGTGGAGTGTGATAAATCGTATAAAAATGAGTTTTACACGAATATCTTTCGAGATGGCATCGAGATTCCAAAGTAAATAATATATCAGTAAGGTACCTTCGTAGCAAGTGACGTTGAAGAGGATACTTGAACCGATAATGGCCACTCTGTGACCTGATACCTGAAGTTGACACTTTAGTACTATATTAATCTGCGTGCTGTATTCGGGCCTGGTAATTAATCCAATACATTGAAGTTAAACTACCCAATATTTTTATTGAATTATTTATATTAGTTTTGAATTGGGTACTTGCGTATAGTTTAAAATAACCCAAACTAAGTAAAGAAAAGTAACATCAAGTAAGGAAACGGCTGTTATATTATGCCTATGTTGATCAATTATTAAATGAGACAGTAATATAAACTAACTTTCTAGATTGACATCCGCAAATGATCTTCCCGCAACGTTTATTGAGCGAAATGTAAATGCATAAGCGAAAATAGAGTGTCGGTTTAGTAGACATTACGGGCTTTAGTAATCGGACTTAATGCCGTAATAATTCTATGAAAGTACAGTCAACGACATAAGTTGATTAACACTTAAATATTTCAAACGTTTTTTATTATTTTATGAAAGAAGAAGCTGAAGTACTGTTAACTGCCAGTCCTAGAGCACTCTCTAACGACGAGGGTGGCACAAAATGGCACAGTATATAAATAAAAGAAATAAAAGAAAGGGAAACCCGTTCTTTAGTTATAAGCGGTCATTACTAACACGACTTTGTTTTATATATTTTTATATTATTTATATAGAATATCTGGGTGGTCCTTTTTCGACATTTTCAAAAAATGAAACCTAGTTAGATTGATTTATTTCCCCCAAAACCCCCTGTATATTCAATTTAATGAAAATCATTGGGGTCGGTACCGAGATTCGGATTATATATATATATATATATACAAGAATTGCTCGTTTAAAGGTATTCGTATTGATTATGACTATGCGAGGATAATAAAATAAATTATAGTTTTGCCTTGAACGGCGGCAGTGGACAGATAGAGTGGTAACACCGAAGTAAACGGTAAGAACTAATATTTCAAAACATTCGAGCCATGCTACACTCCACGACTCACTGGAGCTAGACAGCACAATTGCAAAACTAAACCTAAATAAACAGAATTGCATTGTTTTTGAGACGCGATTTCACATTTGAAATAAGTCTTGTGACTTGTGCCCTTAAGACACACATAAACAGACCCTCACACACCCTCAGACCTTCACACACTCAACACAATAGTGGATAAAAACCTATTAATCCTAGCTCTAAATAGCCTCATATTATACGAATATTACTAACTCGAAAATATTAATCATATGCCTTCCCTACTGGGAACATGAATAATATTTAGGCAGATTGTACGTTGTGACGTCAAAAGCAGCGACGCCTCAGCTAATACGATTATAACTGTTCCAAACTGTCGGAGCCATGATGGTACGCTGACGGCTTTTAGTCTACATTCTGCAACCCTTTATGCCAGATATTTCAGCACAATATATAAAATTGTCTATGAGACAAAGTTACTTGTGAGATATTTTCAACGACAATGGAAAAAAAGTATTAACCGGTTCAAAGGAAAAGTTCGCTAAAAGCATTTATATTTAATATTTACTGGTCTTTACTCACGTTGTTTTGTAAATCTGTGGATTGTGTGGGTTCAAGTCTATTTCAGCGGTTTAGACTGCGTTGATGTATCAGTCACTCAGTCACTGTTTCTGGGGTGTGCGTTGTGTAACCTCCTCGAGTGTCGCTCCGATTCCGATCCCGCTGCAGTCCGGGGGGAACGGAATCGGAGCGGCCGGTACACCCTGGGCGGCGGTCAATGGCTTCCCCTTCATAGGGTTGGCATTGATCGTCGGCCAATACCCAACGTGGCGGGAGACGGCGTGCGGTTTTAGTCGGTTCAAGTCCGACATAACCGCCCCCGCTGGCCGGCGGGGGGTATCCGAAGGGATTTCCGCAAGAGAAAAAAAAAAAAAAAAAGCTACACTGTTTCTATTACAATGTTTCTATGCCCATCGAATACTGATTCAAAACGGAATATTCAATACTAAGCATATCAAACCTTTTTACAAAGTAATCAAAGCACTCTGCTTAAATATGTAAGCTTTATATGGCACCCATTCACAGTCCGAAGCCGAAACAAAAGGCGATGTTAACCCTATCATAGTTGGTGTGCTTTGGACCGGAATGACCCAGGAGCATCCTGCGTGATAGGCAGGATTCCGATAGCGTTTACCTTAAAGACCGAAATGACTCCACGTATTTTAGGGTTTAGAACGAAGGGTGTCGAATGAAAAGTTAGTTATTTGTTATTGTAAATAGCCTGCATAGAAAACTACATTTATTAATATGTATGTACCTTTTTTTTTTTTTTTCGTGCGGAAATCCCTTCGGATACCCCTCCCCGGGCTTGAACCGACTAAAACCGAGTATTTCCGTAGTAGTAAACTTAAGTCATAATAGGCATTCCAATTGTGTCAATGGGTACCTATTCCTGCAAACCTGAAGTAGGTAATATAGAAATGACTAACGGAAAAATCTATTGATACTTTTTACTCAAGTCAGGAATCTAACTCAGGACCTCATGTATATCAGTCGCAGTCTCACTGCACTACCAAATCTTTCGGTGGTTTATTATTTTATTATTCATAATATTTACGTTCTGTTCAGTGAGTAAGCCATTGCAGGTAAAAATTAACAAGACAGATTAATAGAAAGATTGCAATAATAATAAAACTCATAGTGGCCCTCACTTTAAGTGCCATGAAGTACTGAATGCATTAAACTATTACTCTGAACCACAGAATAAATAATAATACAACATTCAAGGTTGTTAGTAAAGTATATAAACTTGTCAGCGTAAACCACCACTTAATAACTACATCAACTCTTAAAACTGCGTTATAGAGTATCATATCATAAGTAATCATACTTAATATTTATCCGGTTATTATATGAAAGGTTGTCAAGGAAGTTGAGTTTCTACTCATCGCCAGTAGAGCCGCCACTTTCTTCAGGAAATAGTAACTGTACAATGATCAATATAATAGTAGTATATAGGTTTAGTGTCATAATCCGGTACAGTCTAGTCCTATTGAATAAAACTATAACTTTATTATACCTTTATATTGAAAAACTGGAAGACATAATTTTATTTGAATAAGTAATTAGAATTTTAATTTTAATTTAAGTTGTATTACCAAAACATTCATTTATATTGCTATGTATCTCAAGTTATTAATTGAAGTCTTTAAATATTAGATTAGATTATTTTAAACTAACAAAACAGAAAAAAGTACACGGCTCTCTTGATGGTGAGCACCGCAATACATATTTACCAACTATTCATAAACATGATTATTGTCTATGCCTCTAGATATGAAAATTATCTACAGGTCTGTACGAGAAAACTTTCTCTCCCAAGGAGTTATGATTCTTACTAATCACTTAGCTAAAAAATATATTATATACTAGCTATGCCTCGCAGCTTCGCCTGCGACATACTTCACCCCCGTGGCACCAATTTATCACAGACATACCTGTAATTTATTAGTTTTTCAATAATGTATGGAAATTGGCCGATTTGTGGACATTTATGAATGCTGCTTCGTTCTTATGCGCAGTAGCGTGATGATATGTAGCCTTCCTCGATAATTGGTCTGCCTCCAACTCAAAAAGAATTTATACATTGGAAGTTCCCAAGTTTTAAGTTGTTGTTTTGAGTTCAACCAACCAAACAAACAAACTCTTCATTTTTCTATATACTTGTATATATTATATATATATATAGTAAAGATACATTTTCGTAGCTGTAAAAATTCAGGTGATTCGAAAATCTTGTCTTAAACTATGTAAACTGATAAAATTTTATGAATTAGTATTATCGATTCAGGATTTTGATAAGTATCCACTACAGGTAGTCTAGGGGAAAGTGAAGAGTAATTATAGAACGTACATTGTACATACAGTAGGTACAGGCAACACCTAATGTTTGTATTCAGTTTGTAGTTAATTTTCTTTAGATGTGTAGTCATCAATCATAGTGTTTGCATAACATAAAGTGTGCAATCTTTATGAACTTTAGTTTTTAGAACGCTACTAGTTACTGATGTTCCTTTTTAAATGTAATAGAAAAGTGATTTTATTTAGTTATATGTAAGTGCCCTTGTATTTTCTCTTTCTAGTCTTCTTCTAGTGATAAATAGGTAACATGAATAAAAGTAAAAAATAGTTAATAGTTTAAATGAATCCAACGATTTCTTGCTCAGTTAAGTTCGATAAAACCTCATAAAACCCAGATATAATGTAAATAAAAATAACAAACTTCGTATCAAACCTTCTTCATTGTTGGGGTTGGAACAAAATATATACGAGTATATTAATTCTACAGCAAAGTACACTTGGGTCTTATTAAAAAAATAAATTGCCATTTGTTCATACACATTTTGCCGCAGTTCATTTTGATGTTGTCAACGGCTCCTAATTTAAACAACAGTATTCCCAAGCTAGCAAATTGATTTTTTCCAGCTGATAAAGCGAATAATTATGCAAAAGTGAGACATCGTCAGTGTTGCTTAAGTCCTATAATTCCAAGGATTACCGTCAAGAAGGGATGATCAAAGGGATACAAAATGGAACATCCCTCCTTTGGTTAATATATAATGAGAGTCTCATTTAAATCTTCTTGTTTACATTAATTTAGAGAGTATAAATGTATCTTGGATTCAGTTTGGAAGCGACAGTATTTTTGTTAGTAGATTTAATTAAATATTTAAATTGGTTTCAAATATATACAGTTTCTTTTATTTTCATTTTAGAAATTCACAAGTTGTTTTGTTATTAAACAAATTTTATTTAAGTACTATCTGTTCTCCTTTTCTCAAGCTTTTCCCCTTTCAGTAAACAAATAAGTATTAATAAATATCAATCAATTAGTCTATTGCGATTGACTGCTATAAGCTAATTGATTAATTCAAATAAATCTGTCCTTAAGACTCCCACATGCCAATCAATCCAAGATGAACCACGCTGCTGCTAGCCAAATGCCCACCTCATGGTGTACCTACTCATATAAGCATTGCTCTAAAAATGTTCAGGTCAGTATACTGTTCGAATAGTATTTTTTTTTTCTGAGACCCCAGCGCAGATCACTAGGCTAAATAAGATTAATAGCGAAGGTGACTGTTCAGTGCGTGAACCGAGCGAGCGCAGTAATAAAAAAAAACAACAGCTCTGCTACCAGTCTTCTTTAACCCGGAGACAAGGGTGAGGAGTGAGACCACGAGCAGGTAGAATTCAAGCCGCAGCCACACCACTCACTTTCACGCAATCACTACTTCGTTCCGAAGCGTGATCAGCCGACAGTGGAAACGCAAATAAAACTAAAACTTAATATCTAACCAAAATAAAGTGTCTAATGATCCGGATCTACACCAATGTGCAGTCAACAAACGGTACAAAATCATTAATAGAACACTTGCCGCAACTTTATAAAAACCGGTTAACCGAACCTACTAAAACCGCCCGAAGCATCAAACACAGGAAGTCGGCACGAATATAAAACGGTTCAAACAACAAAATACCGCAATTCTACAAAAACCGGTTAACCGAACGGATAAAAACAAATCAAATCGTACATTACTTTTAATTTTATAGCAAGTAAACACAAATGAATATCGATCCAGACCTCCCGGCGGGTCCAATCAAACATGAATAAACAACAAATCAAATTTAAACAGATTTTTAGCACGTTCTTGTTTCAATAATCAAATTAAGCCGCAATTGACACCCGATCGAAATCCACCAGGAAACACTTTAATTACAATAACAATTCCAAGTTTTAAAGTTGAAAATAGTCAAATTCAATTGCACCAAAAGGCAAAATAGTACCGATAAATTAACATCAAAATGGCGACCGCGTGTTAAGTTTCAACTGGCAAGCCAAAATTAAACCAATCCATTAATTATCATAAACAATACACAAAATATATTAATAAATGGGTCACTGACCTTCAATGGACCGGGATTCAGCCGGGAAAGTAGCAAAGATTGGAAAGTATGCCGTATGCAGTGTATCTAACTATATGTGACATGAATGTACGGGTAATTGAATATACAATAAATTAATTATGCAGTAAAATAAAATGTGTTGTTTACTTCCCTGAGTATGTGTTTTTCACCGCAGCAATGGTTCCAAGTTCAACGAACGGGATGGGCGTATTCACTTTATTTAACAAAGAGATAACTAGCTCGATAATTAATTTTCACCAATTAATCAACATTCAACAAACAAGGTCACAACAATGTCCCCTCAAAGCGCGTGGTAAGGCCACCCAAAAAAGGCGTGGGCACAGGGTCCACCAACGAGATGACCAGCTCGAACCCTACTAAAACGCACGAGGCCAGGGTCCAGCAAACGAGCTCCCGAGCCCGGACCCTTCACAAAGCGACGTCGCGCTGTACGCGGCGCTCAACTCGCGATGTACAGCTTCATAGTTCACGTACAATACTGCGCGGGTACTTAAAGAAAAAATATGATTGATGTTGGTCCTATCAATACGCGGTACCAACATCAAAACAATAAATACTTAAAGATTAAAACTAAACAGTGACTATTGAGTTTGATGCTGGAAAATAAAAATTAGGTCATTGAATTATATGGAACGCGTAATGAGTGTAATGACTTCGGTCATCCGGGCCGGATTTATTTGTAACCCACAGAGTTACACTTATCTTTGAGCCCGTTATGTAGTGTGGTGTTTTTTTAAAGGTCTCGTGGTTATGTCGTGTATCAACTAAAACCGCACGGTGTCCTCCCCAAGTGTCCGTTGCCGGGCACCCCGGGTAAGCCCTCGAAAGGATAGCCCCAGAGTTGCCGGCGGACTTTGGCCGCCACCGCGGCCTCGCATGGTGGGGTCGGGTTCAATCCCGCTTCGGTGAGTTGGCAGGCAATGAAATTATTCACTAGAACGGAAGTTTTATAATGAGTTGATCTTATAAATTATGGACTCTCGTAACTTATTGCAGGTTACAAAATAGCTGATTTTTTTACTACTAAGCTGGCAAATCGATCTATACAGATATTAACAATGAAAACTAGAAGTCCACTTCTCTAGTCGTTGTTTTTACACTTTCAAACCCTTTTGTAAAAGAGATGTTCTCTTTTTAACCGACTCCAAAAATGAGGAGGTTCTATTTTGATCTGTATCTATTATTACATTTTCTATTCAATATAATATTTCCAAATTCTGCTTCTTTTAATACCAAGTGTCTAATTATCAGCAATAGGCTCTTCCCCTACTATGTAGAATCAAATGATAGAGCTGGCTAAATTTTGATGTTTAAGGAGTCAGCCGATCTAGAGGTCCCAGGTTCGAAGCCTGGCTAAGTACACTATCGACGTGAACCCAGTCCTAACACCAGCAATTTAGGTTAGCTAGAGGGGTTAACAGGAAAACTCGTAATTTCGGTTACTAGTACTCTTTAAAATATTAATTAAAATAATACAATTCTGTCTACCTCTTCGGAGATATGCAGTCATCAACTGTATATGGCCTTGTACTACTGGCAGATAATATGTCATTACTCTAACGCCATACACAATTGCCAACAACAATTATGTGGCAACATGTGTCAGACGGTTCAGTTGATGTTATTGTGTAATATTTGGATTATAGTAGCTCTGAATCATTATGAAATGGATAATGACTACCTCTGTCATTAAATTCATTGATCTAGTAGTAGACAGTGAAAGCATAATGCCGAGTATTATTGCGTTACCGATGAATTAGCAGTTAGTAAGTAAAATGACAATAACATTTCCTACAATTGATTGCTAATACAATACTTTATATTATTAAGAAGATAAAACCATTTTATACATCAAAAATGGTAGTATTACCTTTATAGTCACATTTATTAACTTTATTGGTTGCATATTATCACATTTATTCAACTGAATTAACTTATCTTTATTTCATTATCACATACAAACCTTTTTTCGTTTCTATAACTATACTATAACTTTATTAAAAGTACTTATTTTTTTATATTGTATTGTTCTCACTTGGGAGATAACTCCTTAAGTTTTCATTGTCCTTCGTCATTCAAGGTTTAATTTTTTTCACTGGTTAAATCCAGTCTTTGTGGCTTTCAATGTATTTACACTGATTTGCCTTAAGTTTTTTCAAAGTTAAGACTAGGATCTGCACAGTAGCCAACTGCAGTAAGTTTGCTTGAACCAGCTTGAATGGGCAACCCTTGATATTGAGCCAAGTCATATGATATAATTCCATACATTGCAAGAACTGCCTACCCATAAGCGAATATTACTCCAACGGGACAGCTTCACAACGAAACAACATTATAAAGGAAATATAACAGTTATAAGCGTTATAACACTTCAGTATAATAGCAAATGTGGTAGCCGTAAGGCCACTAAGACGGTGCTCCACAACGCTCCGCTCTCGTCGAGTTGATTACAGTTATTTATCTGCCACACCCGCCGACCGCTACGCTGAACCATGTTCACTGGTCCGTATATTATTTCGTGTTGGCAAATTGTTTTAAAAATTTAAGGGAGCTTTGGATCAAAATGATTGTGTTTGTATACCCACAGGGTTTATACTCGTACACACATGGAATAGATACGAAGGGAAGACTTTTTAAAGAGAGAAATAAAAAGTCGTAGACTTGGTATAAATAGGTGGCATTTAATTTTTCGTCATGTTTAGTATCAGTGTACTCGGTGCGTCGGTAGCTTAGTGGTTAAGGAGTCAACCTTACGATCGAGAGGTCCCGGGTTCGAATCCTGGCCATTACACTACAGACGTGAACCCACTCCTAACACAAGCAATTTAGCTTAGCTGGAGGGGTTAGGGGTGATATTAGTAATTTCGGTTACTAATATTCTTTTAAAAAAAAAAAAAATGTAAATTATATGATTAACCATCATCATCATAATCACAGCGTTAGTCCCGGTTGCATCCAAAGTTTGTACTTTGCAGCCGGGGTTCGCTTTCCTACTCTTTCTTATGTCGATTTGACTTTCTTGGTTTGTGCGGGAGCGGCTACTCTCTTACCTCCCAACCCCGAAAGCCTGCACTAGAGCCTCATCTGAGGTGAGAGATCGTGGTGGGGCTCCCAAACACACATGGTGATTAATATCATTCATAAAAGGAAACATGTATTGTTATTTACAAAGTTTGTTTTGGTCTAGAAAAAAACACCAGTTACCATCAAAATAATTTTTCTTTAATTTTCGTCCATTCATTAACAAACAATGGCTGTCGTAATTGAGTGACAAAATGCCCGAGAATACGACACACATTTATACAGATGAACAGTAGCAACCGGCGCCAGCGACTGTATAGGTTGCGACAGCTTCCTGTAATGGTGTCTCACGTTGATATACAGAAAGTGTCTATGTTTAGAAGTAGTATCTGACAGCCAGAGACAGATTGTGATATAACTGTAAAAATTGGTGTGATATTCTCGCGGCTTCACACCGCTCTTTCACAATTCATGTTTGGACAACTTTCAACAAAATGTAGATTATATGGCTGGTTATCTTAGTTAGATGCGGAGTTGAGTGTAATAAATAGTATGTTAATCATTGACCAGCTAAGGGTTAAAATTATGCAGTATTCTTGGGTTATGAAGTATGGGTTTATGTTTCTCGCAAAATAAACTATTATGTTGAGTTTGTAGGGAGGCTACTATCCACATTAGCAGAAGTATTAATCTATGTTTCTTGTGAATGTGCCGTTTCCCAAATTATATTGTTTGATTTTCATAATATCATGTGGGCTTTGGAGGTGTTTTGTTGAAAAATATAGCTGGAAAATTACGAGTTTTGATACGTTACTTCATATCTCTTAGGGGATATAAAGGCATGAGTATGTAATACATATAAACATACATTTAATGAGATTTCAGTAGGTACTAAATGATTCGCATCTGCACCAGTCAATATCCACACAATTCAAATCCACAAACACCGGTCAAACCAATAATCTTTTATTCCCGGTTTCATATATGTATAATGTATAAATAACACAGAAGCATCTCGAATAAAATTCCAAATTATAGAACATCTACACGAAATCCTTCCTTTAAAGCTCAACTGCCTTGCCTAGACCAATTGCTCTCCCGACAAAATTTATAATACATTGGAAGCAAACCATTTTAAACTCTATCTTTAATGTTTTAAGAGTCGTTCATATTATTTAGGTATCTTGGCCCTGAAATCCAAATGCACAAGAATCGTTCTGAGATACGATTGAAGCGTTTATAGCGTATTTTATTGATGCAATAAGTACTTGACGATTGTTCGGTAGTACTCTGCACTGAATCTGGCCCCATTTTTTCAACTAAATGACATCAAATTGATTTGAAGTGTCTGGGTTTAAATGTATATGCTTGTAATCTTTAGAACGTATAGTTTAGTATTTATTTCAGACATATTTTTATTTGTAGCACGTTAGCAATTTGAAATATTGTAGAAACTTCTTTCCAGTATAAAACTGTTATCTATATCTGTGGCAAATTTCATCCAGATTCATTCAGCCGTTTTTACGTGAAAGATTAACAAACATCCATCCATGATGCATTCATCATTTCATCTTCACCAACTTTCATATTTGCGAATATTACCTATGTTAATAGGATATTATGTGGTTTTTTATGGTAAGGATGAACTCTACACATATATTATATTTCTAAATCACGATGATATTAGGTACATATTTATGTTATAATGCATAATAAAATAAGGCCTAAAAACCTCTAAATTAATGCTGATAAAGTTGCTCACAAAAGTTGTATTAAATTAAACCTAAGCTCTAAATTCAAAAAGCCCATGCAAACATTTGTTTTATTAGAATTTCCTTTAAAAACATACTCTAGGCAGAATACTTGAGCCGTGAAAGAACGTCCGTTGCATTTTGCATTCAAAGATGACGTCGCCCACATTCTCGTTTGACGGGAAAATATTTATTGGTTTATGAAAATAAATCTCTGCAGACTTATAACTTAAAATTAATGTAGTATAGACTATAGAGAAATTTATCTAAGGGTCAAGTCTAGTGTGCGAGCCAGCTGGTAGAAGATAATAATATACTATAGTAATGGATAGCAATGCAATCTTAGGACATCGATATTTGTTGTCATCAAGGTATAATTCATTTAGTTCACAAAGTAATATCTATATTCGCAGCCATTGTTATTTTTCATTTATGTTTTATTTTTGTATTGCATTCGTTTTTTGTTCATGTTAACACATGTTAATCATGTTAATAATCAGCCATTACTATTGTATCCAAAGAAAACAGCTAATAAATGCAAAAATCAAAAGACTCTTTGTTCAAAGTAATGAAAATAAATGAATAAAAAATTCATTCAAAATCATCTAATTTCTGGGGCCCAATTAAAATTCTGCGCACAGTGCGTTTTATCGCTTGCCTGTTTATAACGTTTATGCATTAGCTAGCACGTGATGCCAGCATTATTTAATTAAAAAGCTAGGTCTAATGTGGGTGCAGAATTGTACAGTGGGTTTTTTTTTAAATATTTAGTCCGTCAAATTGACTGCACCCCGCCTGATGGTAAGCTGAGGTGAAGTCCAAGAAGTTGTGGCCACCATTTCCAGAGATTGTGCCTAGAATGGTGGCCCCTACCTAGACGGCCTCAACAGATGTTTTTCAATTTCTATATCAAAACTCAGAGTGAGATCTATAGAGCATACTTTGACTTAAGACAAAATCAAAACTATAGCGCAATCTTTGAATATCTCTAAGTTTAAG
The DNA here is from genome assembly GCA_946251805.1 of Cybosia mesomella. Taxonomy (NCBI): domain Eukaryota; kingdom Metazoa; phylum Arthropoda; class Insecta; order Lepidoptera; family Erebidae; genus Cybosia; species Cybosia mesomella. Next base: position 20,422,482 of record OX276402.1, on the reverse strand, counting down.
CTTAGCAAAGTCTTAGTTCACGAAATCGGTGACTTAACATAAACTCAGTATAAAAACCAACTAACTTCAACAACTCTTTAAATTATTAGTATTACGAAACACAGTGTTTAATAGATTTATTTCACATTCAAGTTGCCCTATTGAAATCAGAACAAATGTTGTAATGACTTTATTGATTATTTTAGCAATATTAAACGTAATGAAACATCAAAATGTTCTAAGGCTTTGAGATGGCCCCCTCAGGTGTGGGAACCACGGTGTCCCCAACTTGCCCCGGAGAGGAGGGGCGCGCGTCGCGCCGCCACCCCAGCCAGACCTGCGCTCATGGAGTACGGAGGTCGTTGAGCGAACTCCGGCGTCAGATTTGCCTCCGCCGCGCGGCGAGCATGTTGCGGGCTCGGCGGGCCGGGAGAGTTTTAAATCTCTTGGGAGAGCAAAGAACTATCATTTGGCAAGCCTTTTTTTTTTTTTTTTTATCGTGCGGAAATCCCTTCGGATACCCCCCCGCGTGCCAGCGGGGCGGTTATGTCGGGCTTGAACCGACTAAAACCGCACGCATTCTCGGGTCTACAGACGCCGGGGTGTAAGGTTGCCCATAGAGCATATCCCTCGCACCCCGACTGACCCTGGGTCATCTCCGGTTTCGAGATGGCCCCCTCGGGTTTGGGAACCACGGTGTCCCCGTCTTGCCCCGGTTTGGGGGAGGGGCGCTAGTCGCCCCACCGTCCCGGCCTGCTTCTGCTGGGGTGACAGGTGGCCTCACCCGCCACCCCCAGGCCTGCGCTCATGGAGGACGGAGGTCGTTAAGCGACCTCCGGCGCCTGAGTTGCCTGCGACGCGCGGCGAGCAAGTTGCGGGCTCGGCGGACCGAGAGAGTTCTAAGTCTCTCCCGGGCGCGTTCGCGCTCCGCACCATTGCCGCAATCATGCTGCCGATCGAGAGGACTCCCACCCCGATGGCTGCCACGAGGTCACGCCTCGGCGCCTCCCACGCCGGGCAGTCCGCCAGCGTGTGCAGCCCTGAGTCCTCGCTCGCGTCGCAGTGATGACACTCAGGCGTTGGCTCCTTCCTGATCCGATGCAGGTGGTCCCCGAAGCACCCCTTCCCGGAGATCACCTGCGTCAGTCGGTACGAGAGGCTTCCGTGTCGCCTCTCCAGCCAATCCTCCATATTATTCAAACTTCAACAATTAGCTGTCAAAGTGTTGCGATCCGTTTCTATTGTGTAGACAACTTATATGTAGCCTTGTTATAATTTTTTTCTCCTTTTATCACACGAATTTGCCCATGTATTTAAATACATTTAAGCGGCGGCAGCCTAGTGGCTTACGCAACGGACTGCCGAGACGAGGTCTCGAGTTCGATCCCCAGTCCCACCGGGCACACACCTCTGACTTTTCATAGTAATGTGTGTTTTAAAAATGTTAATTATCGCTCGCTTAGCAATGTGCCCGGTAGATGGCAATAGGCTCGCCCCCTATTACATTGGGACCCAAACATAACTGGCGAATCGAGGGTGTGTAATACACCTCTGCTTCATCCTCTTCTGCACCCCTACGGGGATACAGGCGTGAAGTTTTTTTTATGCAGTTGTGTGTATTTCAATAATAATTACATACATCCATGAAACCTCTCTGATAAACAAGTACAAAGGCATCTACTTCTAGTTTAATTTTAAGAAATTTTAAGAAAGAAGAAGATAATGCATGAAAAGGAATCCAAGTTTCTATTTTACATCGCAAGTCTTAGCATAATCTTACGTGTATTGTCTATAAATTTTAAAATACGGAATATGCTCAGCCAATACTCACCTAAGATTTACCTGAGCTAAGCTTGAGCAAAGTCAAAGTATGCTCTATAGATCTCACCCTTAGAGTAGTACCTTTTATGTGGCGGAAGATTAGTGGAGAGATAGGAATATTATGCGGTGCCTCGTAAAAAGTTGAGAATAGGTACTTAGCTATCATATTTTACAAAGAAAATAAAGTATTTCAAAAGTTTATACTATAGTTTTAAATTAACTTTATAACTCAAACTATACCTACTCTAAGGCATAGTTTGAGTTATAAAGTTTAAGTAAAATACTTAACGATTATTTACATAAGCAACCTATAAGAATGTAACTATCTTATCTTCTGTTCGTAATTTGAAAGTAATAAATTCTCTTCTGCAATGAATAACACAGAATCCTTAAAATAGAAGATCTTAACACAAGAACTTATAAACATGAGTGAACTCCAGGAAGACATATTCTGGAAACTGATTTAGCTACTTGGGGCCTAGATTAGATAGTTAACACATGTGAGTATATTACAAACTTAGAAGGAAGCTGAAGCCAGTCGCATTTTAAGAGCATCTGTTCCCCTTTTTAAACAAGTTCTAGAAATTATTAACGGAGTACTCAAAATGTGTTTTGACTTGAAGTAGGTAATAAATTTTCATTAAGTGCTTTTGGTTAGTTAGCTATTTTAGTTTGTTCGCTGCGGATAAACAACCTTTGTTGAAATGCTTTAATAATTAATTAATTTTGTAGTAGGTATACTAAGTCGTTCGTCGTATAGTGGGTTTCTGTGTTGAGTATTATGAGATGAGAATAAAATAGCTTGCTTCAGTAAGTAGGTAAAGTACATCCCGATATACGAAAATTGTTTTTTTTCTTACTACTACGGTGGGAAACAACCACAAAAACCAGGTGCACGTATATAAATTGATAATAGACATATAAATCTACACTAATATTATAAGGGGCGATGGCTTAGTGGTCGTTTCGCATCAAAATGTTCGCAGGAGTTGTGCGTAACGACCCTTTTTTAAATAAATATTTTTTTGATAGTCGATTCGCACGCACTCAATTTAGTAACGTGCGATTCGATACTTTTTTTATTTTTGTCGTACGGAAGTCCCTTCGGGTACCCGGCCAGCGGGTGCGGGTATGTCGGACTTGAACCGACTAAAACCGCACGCCGTCTCGGGTCTTAAGACGTCGGGGTGTAAGGATGCCCATAGAGCATATCCCTCACACCCCGACTGACACCGGGCCATCTCTTGTTTCGAGATGGCCCCCTCGGGTTTGGGAACCACGGTGTCCCCGTCTTGCACCGGTATGGGGGAGGGGCGCTAGTCGCCCCACCGTCCCGGCCTGCTTCTGCTGGGGTGACAGGCAGCCTCACCTGCCACCCCCAGACCTGCGCTCATGGAGGACGGAGGTCGTTAAGCAACCTCCGGCGCCTGTGTCGCCTGCGACGCGCGGCGAGCATGTTGCGGGCTCGGCGGGCCGGGAGAGTTCTAAACCTCTCCCGGACGCGCTCCGCCATCTCCTTCGCGAGCATTACATGTTCGCAGAGGTGGCGGCGGCCCACGCGCTCGCGCTCCGCACCATAGCCGCAATCATGCTGCCGAGTGAGAGGACTCCCACCCCGATGGCTGCCACGAGTTCACGCCTCGGCGCCTCCCACGCCGGGCAGTCCGCCAGCGTGTGCAGCCCCGAGTCCTCGCTCGCGTCGCTGTGATGGCACTCAGGCGTTGGCTCCTTCCTGATCCGATGCAGGTGGTCCCCGAAGCTCCCCTTCCCAGATATCACCCGCTGCTATTGCGGCATGCCCTGTGCTTGGTCGCCTAAGTCGTTCCTTCCACTCCACCCCGATGGCCTGGCGGAGCTGGAACTGCACGGCCTCGATTTCTCGAGGCTCGGGGTTCCGTCCCTGCTCCCGCGCCTTCTTTCGCCACAGTTGCGTGTGAATCGATACCTATAGAAAAACTTGGTGGCGATTTACACGATGTAGTTTTCCAAGTTCTAAAATGATAATAATTAAGAAAAAGTACAGACGCGCACAAAAGCAGTGCATATAAATAATATTATTAATACATTGGCAAGTTAAATAAAGCTTGTATAAAAGAATGTAGGTTTGTAAAATAATTTTGTAGAGTATACTGTCAGCGGAACTTTTTTTCACTTTTTTCTCAGTTTTTTTATTTGTTTGGGATAATCTTTCTAACCACTGCACTTATTGGCAAAATTATTTCACCATTTGAAAGGTACATTATCCCCGATGGATATAGGCTATATATTAACTAGTTAGACCTGTAGAATATCCAAACATAAATTTTAACCATATTGTACTTTATTGTGAGGTGTGTCTTAAAATAAGGGAAATTAAATTTATCGGCCCGTATCGAACAGACGGTTAGCGAAGCCTTTGCGGGTCCATTATAAAGGGAATATTTCCTCCGCACCGTGGGGAATTGCCTCCGGTATAATTTAGTGAACTCATATAAATCATATAATACATAAATTTACCGCAGACATGGTCAAAGCCGATATAGATTCTAACACAAGGGGTTATAATAGGCGGATAAGTGTTTTATGTTCTAAAACACTGTCCGAATGGATTTCATAAATTATAATGCAACATTGAAATTTCACGAAACTTAGATTTTTTTAAGATAAAAAAAAATCTAAGTTAAGTTTAGTTAAGTTAAGTTAATTTTTATGTTTTCATTGTAGTTTGTTGAAAAATCTCGTTGACAGCACAGCGCATAGTTCAAGATAGTGGAGTTTCAGAGTTACCAATTTGAACAGCTTTTTAAACCTTTTTTTATACGGAAATCCCTTCGGATACCCCTCCGCCGACCAGCAGGGTTGGCTATGTCAGGGTTTTTTTTAATGGGGTTGAATGACTAAAACTACACGCCGGTCGGGTTTTCGGATGCCAGAGTGTGAGGTGACTAAATAAGGCAATTCCCTCGCACCCTGGCTGACTCTGGGCCATCTACGGCTTTGAGATGGCCCCCTCGGATTGGGAGCCACAGTGTCCCCAATTTGCCCTGGATCCTGATAATTCTACAAAATCGCTTCACATTACACTTGTGTTGGAACATTAAACTCGCAACTATTCTTGATTCTTAAACATACCTTTCCGAACGTTATTGCTCATGTTCTGTTCCCATCTTTTTTTAATCAAAATGTAAAAGCTGTGTGTAAAATTTTGACCTGGTGATAGAAATTATCCGATAATCACCACCATTTTTTAAGGAACTCTGTATTTATCCAATTATCTACATAGAAGATTGCTTTTGTATCTATAAACTACTATACGTTACCTATTACATATGTACATGAAAACTATTCAGTGGTTAGTATTACAATTACCAACAGCGCTAAATTTCTTCTGACCACAAAGATAAATAAATAATCAAGCAATAGCTAATACTATTTGTTGAGTGTAGGCAGTTTTCTATTCACACAGTTTTAGGTTTGAAACCAAATTTAGCTGTGCCCTAGACATCTCAAAATTTTACTGTCACATTGTAATGATTCGAAAAGTTTAAATGGTCTAGGCTTTCAATATATTCATTTAATAATACTAATAAGCGGCGATAGCCCAGTGGCGTACGTAACGGCCTGCTGAGACGAGGTCTCGAATTCGATCCCCAGTCGCCCCGGGCACACACCTTTGACTTATGTAACTATTAATGTTAATTATCGCTCGCTTAATAATGTGCCCCGTATATGGTAATAGGCTCGCCCCCTATTATATTGGGACCTTAACATAACTGGCGAATTGTGGAATGTGGGTGTGTAAAACACCTCTGCCTACCCCTTCAGGGATACAGGCGTGAAGTTATGTTATGTTATGTGTTATGTAATAATACTAACGCTCTATCAAACTAAAGAGTAGTGTGCCTATTTGAGCATGAACCAGATGTGTTATGTATTCGTGAGCTTCAAATGGGCAGGCTTAATTTATTAACAACAAAGGATATCACATTTCTATTTCATGTAATCTGCTTTGAATCGAGTTTGTCTTTGCTGTAACTATCAAATGTCGACACTTCCTGGATATAAATCGTAATATATATTTTTATCGCGATCACGAGGAGACACCATGACGAAACTTATAAATCAACTGTAAAATCTACGAAGATTAGATTTCATAGCATAGATGAACTGCAGTTTTTTAAATTAACAAAATTAAGAAGACAAATCGGTGTCTCCTTTAATAGCTAAATACTCCGAAACTCGGACACAATTTGTTGTGTCATTATTTAGTGGCAAGAAATGGTCCTAAAAAAGTATAAATCCTATAGGTACCAATTGCGGTGTTATGTCACGTATATTTATTGATACACAACTTTCAGGCATGAAGCACTTAAAAGCTGTGTTGCACAAATAGTTTTTCTACGTACTACTCTCAAATACGGGATAAAGGGATTTCTTTTTAATAAAACAAATATATTATATTTGTGACTATTAATACTGTTGATTAATGGCACTTGGTGGAACTTGCTACACATTTTGAAATAAATGTCACTTGTCATCATCATCATCAACCTATTCTAGTCCACTGCTGGACATAGGTCTCCCCTAATGAGCGCCATAGCGTGTCACTTGTACTTTTCCACTATTATATTTATTAATTTCACCTGACCGGTTCCGCCTCACGGCATTCTAAAAGGTTTTTCATATTTATTTGAGAATGCCGTGAGGCGAAACCGGTCAGGTGAAATTAATAAATATAATAGTGGAAAAGTACAAGTGACATTTATTTCAATATATTATATTTGTGCTTTATTAAAAAGAACGTACAGTAGCTTAACAAATTTTAATTTATTGACCACCTTATCTCTTAAACCTTTCATAAAAAAATAAACAAAACATCATTACGTCAATTTAGCACATGTATTTCAATGGTAAAAAAGTTTGTAAATATTTTATTGTATATCAACTTTTGTCGTTGACTGTACTAGAGAACTCATTATTAGAAATATCAGGACCACAATTTTATTGAATTTTCACAATAATTGACAATATAGGAGTATAAGTTAAATATTTATTTTATAGGATATTCACTCATGCTATTCTCGAATGGATCAGCCCGATCGGAAAAGTTCCTCTCCTTATTTACTAATTTACTTTAACTTGCCTCCTTTTATACTTCATTGCCTGCAATTTGTTAACTTAATTTACCTCCTACCCCTTTTTGCTTTGAACCCTTTTATTTTTTATTTATGATTTCAGGAAGACTTACAGACCTAAACATATAGAAAACCGATAATAATAATAGTGAACAGATAATTTTGTTCTCACTATTACAAAACAACAACATTATACTTTTACAAAGCATCGATCTCGAATGATAACCCTTATTCGGACAATCGGCCATTGTATATTCTGTTAGCATGATAACGCACGGATAAACCAGCCCGATTTGATTGATTAAGTCTTGCGTCATATACAATTACGGTCCACAGTATTTTAATCCACAATATATACTATAGTTGTAAATTCTGGAGTTCCACAAGGATCTATATTAGGTCCATTTCTCTTTGTTATATTTATTAACGATATAAATCAGTGTTTTAAAAACTCCCACTTTAATGTACGCAGACGATATTAAAATCTACAAGTCCTGTAAGTCCATTCCAGATTGTTTACTTCTAGAAAATGATCTCGACAGGCTTAATAACTAGTGAAAGCAAAATAAGCTGTTCCTCAGCTTCCCCAAATGTAAAGCAATCTCTTTTACACAAAATAGACACAAACTGCACTATAAATACTCCATTAATAATATAGTTTTCAACAGAGTCAGCCTGGTTCGCGTCTGGGGTTTTTTGTTAGATTCGGTCTTACACTTTGAAGCGTGTTGACAGCATAACTAATAAAGCCTACTAATGAGATTGACATCTTCGCATTTTCCAGCGAAAAATTTAAAAGTCGTGTCATTGAGCTCTTGTCAGCTCTGTAATTGATACTACCTTATTACTTTATTAATTTCTGAGATATGTCCATGATAATTTGTTATGAACTTGTTGTGAATTTCATATTTCACATAATCTTTTGTTATTATGAGATCGTGACTAAAACTTGTCTTGAGTTTCTTTCTCTTATATTGTAAATCCGCGAACAATAGTGTGGGTTATATGTTCACCAGTCTGTTATATTACCTATACCTAATTTGTTAACTATTTTAGCATGTGCATAACTGTTTTTTGTTCCAAATAAATAAAAAAATATATATGTACACAGTCTGAATTATATTAGTGAGGCTAATATTAATTAATAGGCTGTATGTCACTAAATTCAATTTTTGACATTATACTTCTTTTGGCGCGTTAGGGAAGAATGATGAGAAATTTTCACGATGCGCGAGCACACTGTCACGAAAAGCCATCGAAAAACCGATACCCTTAAACCTAAACCACTTCCAGGTGACCTAAAAACTTGATATTTGGCATCAAGGTAGACTATGAGGCATATACAACAGAAAATTTGGTTGGTTTTGGTATGTTGATTGTATAGGTTACTATTTACACTGAATGAGCTCAGTGTATTGAAATTTGTACCTTTACTAAGTAAATTTCTGGATATCAAGTGGTATATTCCAACCAATAGAATAAGTGAAAATATTTTACAGAATATCTATTGAAATGATATTACCTTTTTTATAATAAACTCACGGATCATCCAGGAATCCGTATTCTTTAGCGAATAGAAAACGGTGGTTATTTAATGTCAAGTTAAAGTTGATACCTTCACATAGGTACTTAAAGCAGACTAAAATACGTGGAAATTAGTTTCATATCAATACCGAATAAAAAAACTATTTTCAAAAATAGTTTAACATCGTTTGCGGCATCCAGTTCTCTAAACAAAAACTATAATCTTATAAGTGTGCCTTGACCCTTTACAGGTTCCAGGTCAACATTTTTGTCTAGCCAATTTAAATTATATTTGAATTCCTGGACTACAATAAAACTACTAATATACATGCCTATGTAATTCACAGACCGCTTTTTATTCGAAGTCCCGTTAGGGACAAACCAATTCGCGCCTTGCCAAGTTTGTGAAAACCTGTACAATAGGAACTGGCCATCTGGCTGCGGGTTTTCTCTATTTTTATTCTCGGCGTCAAAAGATACATTAGTGACAACAAAAAGCTCTCCAGTGATTTAAGCTCCCCACTAGGAAAGCCCATGACACATGTGCGTAAAGCAACTTGACCCTTGACTGTAACAAAACTTTAAGGTCAAAAAACCCTTGTCCAAAGGTTGGTAAAGATTAATACGTTTCTAAGGCAGATGTCTGAAGCCCGTAGGGATGTTTTTCACCCCCCTGTGTCAATGTTTCACAGTACATAAAACGCTCCGCGTCATTGCACCACTGTAATGTCCTCACTTCCTCAATCCTACCTTTCTGGGATGAAGAGATTTGACGCTAAAGGATTGGAAAGGAATTTAAATTAGTTGAATCGTAAGTTTGGGTACTGGTATTTACTAGCTATTTAATAGTTTATACAAATGTTAACAATTTTAATCCGGCATATTTAATTGAATAAAAAAACTACACATAACTGCCGTTGGACTGTCATTGTTACATCAATTAAACTAAACAAAAACAGAACAAAGAATTCCCGTTATGAGTTTGGGTAGTCAATACTGAAATGTATGTAAATAATATTTTTGAAATGCATGATAAAGTGAGATGTGTGAGTAATGAGTTGAGGACAGTAGCTAGTATTATACATTTATAAATACCACTTATCCTCTGCAGCTTCGTAGTGAAAGTGAAAAGTTTTCAGACCAACTCATTCGTACCTGTAACAAAAAAAAAGATAGTTCAGAGACTTTACTCTATTTATAAATACTAGGTACTACTTTTCGTGGACTCCGTCGATAATGTAATATTTTTCAGTTTGTTCTGTCTACGAGTATCTTTCACAAATATTGCTCGGACCTCAAATAAATATAGGATAAGGGCAGGATGCCCTTATCCTATATTTTTTATCCTATATTTTTTTTATCTTATATTTATTTGAGGTCCGCGCATATATTTACGATGATTATGATGATGTAAAGACTATCTTTCGGAATCTCATCACTGATTTCTATCAACTAGGAGAAAGGTGAACTTCGAATCTACAGATATGCTTATAAATTGAGAATTTCCGCTAACTAAAGAAAAGAATATTTTTTCAGGAGGTTTTCTCAACCAACCCCTCGTGCCTATGGCATATATTATATAGTCTGATCAACGAGGGATTCCCCCCACCCACGTTATTTAAAAAAATATTGTGAGCCACGATTTATTTGTATTAAGTATTCTTCTAGTGGTTTCATCATAACAAAATGGCTGATATAATTTTGTATTTAATATTTAAAAAATATTATAAAACATCTAAGTATACCTAGCGTAAAAAATCATAAAAAACTAGCGTATTAAATTAATCCAAAAATATTCACAAAACAATATTATTTAAAATTCATGGCTGTTGAGTAAATAAAAAAAAACTGTAAAAACATCAAAGTGGCCTTCTTTCGTTTGTGCACATTGATTCTAACGTTTCCTGGCTAATACTTATGTTCAGCCAGCATGTTATTCTGTCGTAATTTCCCGAAGCTATATGTTCATTTATAGCTCCATACGTGCAAAATCGTTCGTTCAACTGTAAACTCCACCCTACAGTTACTAGGAGAATAGAAAAACACTTTGCAGTCATTTCCTTTGCGAGATGTACTGCTCGGGGATTCATTATCAACCCTCGACAAATCCCCGGCTTTTCTTGAGGGGACACCCCGAGCTACGAAACCACCGTGCAAAGGAAATGCTTCCATTATGATTTGAAAGAAAAATATATGAAAATATTTTATTACTTTTAGTAATACAATATATTTTCATATTATTATTAATTTTAGCTTATTTTATAGGTAATTTTAATCCCAAAATTGTAAAATACACCTCCAAAGTAGTAAAATGTGTGCCCCCCCCCCCTGTAACTTCTAAAATAAGAGAATGATAGAACTAAAAAAAATATATGATGTACATTACCATGTAAACTTCCACCGAAATTTGGTTTGAACGAGATCTAATAAGTAGTTTTTATTAATACGTCATAAATCGTAAACCGCCATTTACCTTTTATTCAATCAACTCCAATATAAAAATACCATTATTATGTTACTTGCTGCTACGGAACCCTTAATGGGCGAGTCCGACTCGCACTTGGCCGCTTTTGAATAGTTTGCGCGGGAGACACTTCCAAAGTGGTAAAATGTGTGCCCCCTGTAACTTTTAAAATAAGAGAATGATAAAACTAAAAAAATATATGATGTACATTATTATGAACGAGATCTAGTAAGTAGTTTTTTTTAAAAAGTTATAAATCGTAAACCGCATTTTACCTTTCATTCAATCAACTCAAATATATTTTTTTTATTTGCGGCTACGGAACCCTTCAGGGCAAGTCCGACTCGCGCTTGACAGGTTTTATTCTGTACCTACGGACGATGATTTTTTAGTTTTTTTTTGTTGGCCAACTGAAGTATATCACTGTGCTACGATGACTCACAGGCATAAATAGTTTACAATTACCCCTCTAATAAATGCGCTTTTGGGAGCCTAACCCACGATATTCGAGTAACAGTTGCCCTACTGATTGGTAATGACTTCCACCACTGCGCCCATCCCTCCTGTTATCTCATCATCATCATCATTATCACATCTGAACATAGGCCTCCCCCATTGACTTCCATTTGACCGGTCCTTAGCGGCCTGCATCCACCGAGTCCCTGCGCTCTTGCCACCTTGCGGGAGGCCTTCCTACGCTGCGCTTGCCGTCACGTGGTCTCCACTCAAGAACCTTTCTGCCTCATCGGCTATCTGTGGGCCTACCGCCCAAGTGTCGTCGATATCACATCCGTCGAAATGTTGCGGTACAAAATGGCCTTGACCTTGACGGCCATTTTGTACCGCCCAATTGATAATCGATGCCGGCGCGGCGTAAGAATGAATGAAACGCTGTTTTTGACAGTTAAATAGCTGCCGCCTAAAAAAATTCTAATCGACGGCCATTCCGATGCGTCGCTTTGAAGTGTCATTTCATTGCGGCACCTCATGAGCTATCGTTTTGAATATTATTTTCTTTGAAAATAATTTTGGTCTTTCCAATTTTAGCTTGCTTTTTTAATTACTCTGCTTTCTAGCGACTAATTAAAACACTCTTTAATCTTTACCTTACCTACTTAAACGTTTTTGCTGTGTTGTTTGTTGTTTTCGTATGTTTCAGAAGGAAGGAATAAGTGAAGGAGTTGGAGGACGAAATTCCATCGTCGGCAGTCGCCCCCATAAAAGCCATAGTAGCCCAGTGTTAGGTGCAATAGGAGGGCAGAACCCATTCTTCGGCAGTCGCCCCCATAAAGGCCATAGTAGCCCAGTGTTAGGTACAATAGGAGGGCAGAACCCAGTCGCCCCCATAAAAGCCATAGTAGCCCAGTGTTAGGTACAATAGGAGGGCAGAACCCAGTAGCCCCCATAAAAGCCATAGTAGCCCAGTGTTAGGTGCAATAGGAGGGCAGAACCCAGTCGCCCCCATAAAAGCCATAGTAGCCCAGTGTTAGGTGCAATAGGAGGGCAGAACCCAGTCGCCCCCATAAAAGCCATAGTAGCCCAGTGTTAGGTGCAATAGGAGGGCAGAACCCAGTCGCCCCCATAAAAGCCATAGTAGCCCAGTGTTAGGTGCAATAGGTGGGCAGAACCCACTCGTCGGCAGTCGCACCCATAAAGCCATAGTAGCCTAGTGTTAGGTGCAATCGGCATCGTAATCAACCGTCGGAATCGAGTTCAAGACGACGACACTTGGGCGGTAGGCCCCCTGTTCTCCGAGCTATGTGCCCTGCCCACTGCCACTTCAGCTTGCTTACTCGCTCTGCTATGTTGGTAACTCTCATCAGACCCGTAAAATCTTCATCTAAGTATCTAGTAGTCCAAATCAAAATTCAAAATACGATTATTTCTAATTTAGAGCGTTATCTTATTTTAGACTAGATTTTTTTACAAAACGAATTAGTAATTAAAGAAATAAATTAAAGAAAAATACTGATAACTAAATATTAATTTAAAATTTGAATTTAGAGTATAAAACAAAAATCATTTACATTTAAGTGTTTGCAATAATTAGATTAAAATGCTTGTTAATTATTATTTAATTTTATCTATTTATGATAACAGTCTGTCTTTATTTTCGAGTAATATTTTAATGTTTCTTTTAAATACACACAACGTTATTGAATAAAATATACATAATTTGAGCAACTCCAAACTGAATGCCTTCGTGGCTCTTTTCAGGAACTCGTAGGAAAAGGGCACATGTGTTTTAAGGTGAACAGCGTCTAATAGGCTTTAGCTGAATAGACCGTGCGGATTGTGGCGCAAAGTGGGTTTCCGGATGGTGACTTAATGAAATGTTTTACCTTCTCTCAGCTAATGTGTGCTGAACCGGATTCAGAAGAAAGTTCTTATGAATACATATAATTTTAGAGTGCCGCAAATTTTGGGAAGTGGAACCATACATACGTGTTTCTTTGCAATTTTTTTAACAAGAAACTGCTCTATTTATCCAAAATGTTTTTGAATGTGTGTGAACAGTAGATAATTAGCTGTATATATTTTAAAAAAACAACTGTCTAGCATCAGTAATCTTAGGGAGAGAGAGAAATAATCTTAGAAACAAAAAATAAGCATAATTATGGTAGCTTACGTCCAGACAGGGCCTTATGTTGCTTACTTGAATAATTGCTTCAAAATTTCACTCATTCATTATCGCAAATAGCTGAATTAAGTTTACGAGTCCATTTGTTGTAATAGTAGATAGGTAATATAAAAACGTCACAGTTATATAAACCTCAATCAAGGAATGAAGTCACTATGTCAATCACTGTTTTAACAAACGGACACAATGTTGGCCACACCTGAGTCAGACCACTGGGATAACTTTGTCTCGATAGTTTGCACATCTACAAAAAAGTAAGTAAAGTTGTGGGGGCCATCTCGAAACCGGAGATGGCCCAGGGTCAGTCGGGGTGCGAGGGATATGCTCTATGGGCAACCTTACACCCCGGCGTCTGCAGACCCGAGACGGCGTGCGGTTTTAGTCGGTTCAAGCCCGACATAACCGCCCCCGCTGGCTGGCGGGGGGGTATCCGAAGGGATTTCCGTACGAAAAAAAAAAATTTACTGATGAGAATTGCAACTCGAAAAAACAGAAACAGTTCCCTGCAATCCACACACCGGTAAAAATACTATTGTATATTTCTACCTGGTATATTTTACAACATTTCATCTATTTTATGCTACAGTTTATTCCGGTACGTGAAATTACCACGATGCCCGCTGCCTGCCCACTATGCAGTCCCACAGTGACAACACGCTCATCACGTGAAAAATGCACGACTCCATACATTACTCTTTTCGCAGAAACACTTTTCCCGAGACGTGAGTCGGAATATGCAATGCATGCGTGAAAACATTTTTCTTCTCTCTGTTTTATGGAAAGAGCTTCAGAATATCTAGACGGATAAAAGTTGGTTTGGTCCGAATGACCTGCGACTGTTAGGTATATTTGTTTACTGAAACAATTTCAAAGATCGAGTACTTTTTTGCTTTTGTCTGTCTTAGAATATTGAACTAAAATTAAAATACAACATTTCAATGTAAAGTTAACTAACTATTACACCCGCGACTCCGCCCCCGTGGAATTCTGATCCTGTTTCAGTAACCCATGGGAACCTACTCCAGGCATAAAAAGTCTTGTGTTGTTCCAGACTTAAATCAATTTATCTATCACTGCACCAATGATCCGTTCAACACTTTGTGCGTGATTGAATAAGAAACATCCAAATATTCTCAATCCATTTATTGCATTCCAAGTTGTGACACAGTTATCAGATCAAAATTAGGTTACAATTATGAACCCCGACGGGCACAGCACAATTTTTGGAGAGAGGAATAGTTTGATAAACTTAATTATTATATTGTCTTAGTATTAGTTTATATTATTGCACACAATTATATTTCAATTATGTTTATTATTTTGGATCCTATTATTTCGTTTCTTTTTATGTTTGATGTATTATTTTTATTGCATTTATGATGTAAGTAAAATTAAATAATCTGTTACAAGAGTTACATCCAATAATAGGATTTACTTATAGTCAATGGGCTTTTTTTTTTTTTTTTTTTTTTTACGTGCGGAAATCCCTTCGGATACCCCCCCGCTGGCCAGCGGGGGTAGTAATGTCGTGTCTCGACTAAAACCGCACGGTGTCCTCCCCAAGTGTCCGTTGCCGGGCACCCCGGGTAAGCCCTCGAAAGGATAACCCCAGGGATAGTCAATGGGCTCAGGTAACTTCTTGTATACTTTTATTGTCACGATCAAGGGGCCCAAAGAATGCATTGACATCTTAGAGGTAGGCAGGTTCAGATATCCAGATATCCAAACAACATCTTCACAAACTTTCACAAATATAATATTAGTGGGATATCTACTATAAAGCAATTAGTTGATTAATATTTCACAATTTATGGGTAAAGTCATTTTTAGGGTTCCGTAGCCAAATGGCAAAAAAACAGAACCCTTATAGATTCGTCATGTCTGTCTGTCTGTCCGTCCGTATGTCACAGCCACTTTTTTCCCATACTACAAGAACTATGCTATTGAAACTTGGTAAGTGGATGTATTCTGTGAACTGCATTAAGATTTTTACACAAAAATAGAAAAACAAAACCATAAATTTTGAGGGTCCCCATACTCAGAACTGAAACTCTAAAATTTTTTTACATTATACCCATACGTGTACCCATATGGATAGGTCTTCAAACATTTTTTTTTCTAAACTGAATAGCGTGCGCGGGAGACACTTCCAAAGTGGTAAAATGTGTATTACAAAACACACATTTTACCACTTTGGAAGTTACAAGGGGGTCCTTGTAACTTCTAAAATAAGAAAAAATAAAACTAAAAAGAGACCGATATTCTTAGCAATCCATGGATTCTCCGTGCGGGTGCCGGGTCCATCGCATTGCTAAATTGGGAACTCGGGACAGTGCCTGGGACTTGCGACCCAAGTGTAGGTTTAGAAGGGGCCCCTTTTGTTGATGTACATCAACACTCACCGTCACTACCCAAGTTCCCCTCCCTGCATAACCAAATTTGATACGAACCTACTAGTGCCGCTTTAGACATTCGTTCTAATAATGAGCTATATGATGTACATTACCATGCAAACTTCCACCGAAAATTGGTTTGAACTAGATCTAGTACGTTTACATACGTACGTACGTGTACGTTTCTAGTAGTTTTTTTTAATACGTAATAAATCGTAAACAGCAATTAACCTTTTATTCAATCAACTCAAATATAAAAATTAAAAAAAAACATTATTATGTTACTTGCTGCTACGGAACCCTTCATGGTCGAGTCCGACTCGCACTTGGCCGCTTTTTATGATTACTGTAGGATCATCATCATCAAACTATTCTAGTCCACTGCTGAACATAGTTCTGGTACTGTAGGATCACAGTTAATTAAAAAATTCTCACACAGAAACTTCTGCATAGCTTTTGGATTAGGGATGTGGCATGCCAAAGAACTGCAGAAACGGCTAGTGATTTTATATTAGTCTGCATGTAATATTTAAGCATCGTATGAGGTGTCTAGAAATGAATTCGGCAATATTACATGAGTATAACTTAGATATTATGTTGCGTAAAATATTTTTAACCGACTTCAAAAATGACGAGGTTCTATGTACGGTCCGACCCGGTTCCGTCATTTATGAACCGATTTTGAAAATTATTTTTGCATTGGGTTTGGTTTAACTCCAAGTTGTTCCCATATAATTTTTATTAGTATTAGACTTAGAACTCCGGAGATGCAGCAAGAAAATCCTCAAAATCAAACAGAAAATGTGAAATTATCGAGTGTATGATCGAACATGACAATGTCAAATGTCTTTTGTTTGGAATTTTGGAATACATATTTTGAAAGGCCATATATATTGGTGCCGATTCTGCTGTTACAAAACTCTCTAAACTAGAGTGCCATTTTGATAGTCTAGATTTAATCCAATGACACATAGAATAAAATTTCGATATTCAAATGAAATTATTATAGAGTAAGTTTAGTTTAGTGAGATGAGCGACAGTATTAACGCCATTTGGTGAATTGAATATTATTAATTTATCGTGCTCCCTAAACGTGAGCATTCGCCTGTTATGTAACGTTATAGATCCGAACATTCAATACATGGAAATACAATACAATACAATACATACAATGAGTGGCGAAAGGAGTGGAGAGTGAAGTGGAGTGAATTATAGTGAAGTGGAATGAAGTATAGTGGAGAGGAGTGTAGAGGAGAGTGGAGTGGAGAGTGGAGTGGAGAGTGGAGTGTAGAGTGGAGTGGAGAGTGGAGTGGAGAGTGGAGTGGAGAGTGGAGTGGAGAGTGGAGTGGAGTGGAGGGGAGTGGAGTGGAGAGTGAAGTGGAGTGGAGTGGAGAGTGGAGTGGAGTGTGAAATGGAGAGTGGAGTGGAAAGTAGTGAGGAGTGGAAAGTGGAATGGAGAGGAGAGTGGAGTGGAGAGTAGAGTAGAGAGTGGTGTGAAGAGTGGAGTGGAGAATGGAAAGTAGTGAGGAGTGGAAAGTGGAATGGAGTGGAGAGGAGAGTGGAGTGGAGAATGGAGTATTGACTGGAGTGGAGAGTGATGTGATGAGTGGAGTGGAGAGAAGAGTCAAGTGGAGAGTGGAGTGGAGATACCAAAGCAGCGCATCCCGACACGGAAAGATTGGGTTAGAAGTGTATTATACACTTCGTGTTATGTTGTGAAAAAAACACGAAGAAATAGAAGTACTGCGATGCAGGGCACCATCTACATCATTCACTAAGCTTCTAGCTTAGTGTAAAAGTTAAAAGTCTGGCATGCTTTTTTATCTTTAGAATTAAATCTGTAAATCAATTATTTAAGACATTTTAGTGGTTTTTTGGTTATTGAAGTCGATTGATATTTTTTATTAAACTTGCTTTTTAGAACGACATAATAAGCATTATACTTTTGTGTTTTACTTGTCAATATAATTTAAGCAAGAACCTTTGGATATTTCGGCTTTTTACTTGACTTTCATTTTTCTCAAATATTTTAAAATCAGAGATTTATTTTTTTATGTTACAAAATGAAGGCAGCAAACAAACTCAACCCGTTTGATCTGTATTTACTTGAAACATCTGTGACAGGAAGGACATTCCACAATTTATGCGCCCACTACTCCATACAACTCTGCCACATTCTAGTAATTATTATGTTGGAAAATTTACAAAATTCATGATGAATCTTTATCACACTATCAAAGTCTCCATTTCCGTGGTACGATATTAACAGTTTGTACAATTTGGCCAAGACTATAAAGTCAAACGTACATATTTAGCTCCATATAAATAGAGGCGGAATTTATGTCCGTGGTGGCACGCGGTTCGGCGCACTGGGCACGAATGAATTGGCCCCAAAATATTTGTCTGTCGTGATGTTGGCCAAGTGCCAGTAGGATCACTTTCGGCAAACTCGATAGAGATAAAATATAATGGCTTAGTCTGGATGCAGAAGCTATGCGGAGCGCCTGGTGACTCACTTTTTGTGGAATCCTTGTTCATGTAATCGAAAGGCACGCTTTATTACAAATGTTATTTAACTAACAAAACATCTTTGATCGTTTAACTATAGCCAACTCATTGGATATAGGTTAAGTAATAAGGAAGGCAGACCATTTTATTGCTATGATCATAACATATAAACATAAAAATAAAATGAAACTTAATAACTTGCTGGTCCAGTGGTGGTAAATGGGTTCAATGTAATGGTTTAGGGTTCGATTTACAGTTAGGGAAAAGTGTGCGCTCTGTAATGAAATCCTCAGTAGTACCATGGAGTTTGGAAAATATGTCAGACACACAGAAATAATATTATGGAAATAATATTACGGATTTAAAACATAGCTAACGAATTGTGGGTTTTTTAATGTTAATATAACTCTGTCTTCCTCTCCAGTGATATAGATACTTCGTCAAAAAAATGCCTTAAGATTGCCTAAAGTCCTGCATTAGTGCAGTCTTATGCTGAATATTCAACATCGTGATTTCATCAAACATTTCTAATCACGATTAAAACTTAATATCAAGCCAATCTTTTCAGGGCCATACTCAGAAATGGGTATTTTTGATCATTTCGTTTACAAACCTCAATGTACTCGTACCTAAAAATAATTTTCTTTATAAATCTAAGCCAGCTTAGCGTCTAGTAATTTTACGATGAAAGAGAAAACCTAAATCCAATTAATTAAGGCTGAATGGGGCAAAAGCTCAACGATATACATAGCGAAATAAAATGAAATGCTAGCCTGGCAGTTTACTGACACAATAAATAGCTTTATTAAGTACAAGGATAGTAAATTGACTAGCTGCGTACAGTTAACAACATTGCACAACACTTATTTATACTAGCCACATAATTTATCGTGGTAGGTACGTACTTCCCCATAATTTCGTTGCGTACAGAAATATTTCATTGATGTAAATTAATGAAATATTTCTGTACGCATGAGAATGGTGCTTTTTTGCCGCACACATATTCTGATATCAGGTAGCTGGAAACCAAATAGTGCGTTAATTGGTTTAATTTGTTGGGTGCAGTTTTATTTTAACAAAGTTAATTCTTAAATGGTATCTGTTAAATAAATATTTGTGAAGAATAGAATACTCGTGTTCGCGTAATACAAATTTAGCCTTTGAAGTATATGTAATAAATAAGTATCGATAACACTAAATACCAGTTTAGTTTACGTTACTTAAATAATAGAATAAGTAAGAGAGTAAAAACCATATGAAATGGATATTACTAAACCAGTACATATATTATTATTGTAATGAAAAACCAGATATAAGACTGGGGTACTAGTTTTTTTTTAACGTGTGGAACCCCCACGGGCTTCTCCCCATCGGTGCCAACGATGGGGTGGGCGTGTCGGAATCGGACCGACTAAAACCACACGGTGTCCTCCCCAAGTGTCCATTACCGCCCGGGTAAGCCTTCGAAAGGATAACCCCAGGGTTGCCGGCGCACTTTGGCCGCCATTGCGGCCGCGCCTGCTGGGGTCGGGGTTCATCCCGCGACGGTGAGTTGGCAGGCGTGTGTTGGACACACACGACACGCCTCCTTCTTCAGGCCCCAATCATGGAGGTCAGTAGTCCTGGGCATATGCAGGTCTGCGGCATCCTCACCGCAGACAGCAGAACTCGGGGGGCAGGGTTCTCTCCCGCTCCCTCCTCGCCGTCTCTTTCGTGCGCATTACACACTTGCTCCAGTCGGAGACCACTGCTCTCTCCATGGTAGTAGTAGTCATAATAGAATTGATATCAATATTAAGTATGTAATCGGGTGACATCTCTGTAGGTGGAACACGTGAAACCTTGCAAATTGCACCATGTAAACGTGTACGTTTTCGTTTAGACAGCCAAGTACTTGAATGTTACAGTAGTAGTCTTCTTTTTTAGCCTCTTCCACAAGAGGCCGGAGGACGAAGTAGTATTTTCTTCTTTTGTTTATTTTTCCAATTTCATTTGAATTTAAGCACATCTCCTCATAACATTATATTTAGTGTTGTCATCGCATCCAAACCCATAACTTTGAGATCGAAGATCACCTATCTGTACATTACCCAGTGTTTTCTAAATATATCCACAAATTCTGTGTATGAACCGCATAGCTGTAGTACGTAAAACTATTAGCAGTAATTCAGGAGGGAAGCCATTGTGCAATCTCTCAGATCAACGGATTATGCCATGGAACGTACGCTACTTCGTGAGCCCATGAAACCGCGGTATTACGGCTCGTATTGTGAAGAATATTCTATTTTTCTTTTTAGGTTTTGTTAAGTCTAAGCGCACGGTAGTGCGCAGACCAAGTTCCAGCAGCAGGCCGCGCGCACCCGTGCACTTTTTACACAAACCATTTCGACCCACTTTTGACCCCCCTGTAGCTCAGTGCCTATTGCAAGTACAGAGATAAAATTTGTACCTACGTAATCATATTCCTTATTATTATGCCAAGTTCAAATTTAGAAGTATTATAATTTTAGATATTTTTAACCAAGTACCTACGTATTTTCACAACTATACCATATTTTAAGTTGGGTGTATTGTAAAGTGAATTTCAGCCAGATGGACCATTTACGTGAATACGGTGGCGGGTAGTGGCTGGATGCGGAAGGCGGAGGACTGGGTGTGGTGGCGAGTCCTGGGAATGGCAAATGTTTGCCAATGAGTCAGGCTGTTGATAAAGATGATTATGATCGATTTTAAAGTGCATCTAAACTTGGCATTGGATTGGATTTCAACCCTTTTTTAGGCGAACAATTAGCCGATAGGAACTTGGCCCCCTTTTAAACAGGTATGTTTTTGGTGGGATATATTAGGATTCCGTACCTCAAAAGGGAAAAACGGAACCCTTATAGGATCACTTTGTTGTCCGTCCGTCCGTCTGTCAAGACCGATTAAACTTAAAATTTATATCTAACTAGTGACCCGCCCCGGCTTCGCACGGGTGCAATGGATGTTATTATACATATGAACCTTCCTCTTCAGTCACTCTATCTATTAAAAAAAGCGCATCAAAATCCGTTGCGTAGTTTTAAAGATTTAAGCATACATAGGGATATAGGGACAGATAAAGCGACTTTGTTTTATACTATGTAGTGATACTCAGGTCTACTGTCTCGTGGAGCTGTGAAAAAATCAAACTTCTAAGCCAAAGCAATCAAAAGATACAGCCGTTTATGCCGTAAATTTCCGCAAATTTTCAAAACTCGCACGGAAATCAAAACCTACAGGGTACTTCCCGTGAACTTAGAATCTTGAAATCTGGTACGAAGTAACGTCTTATAGTACAGATAAAGGAAAAATTGCGAAAACCGTAAATTTTTAGTTACATCATATAATAAAAAATATTTTTGAAAATTTTAAAGTTACTACTACCATAACTATGACTCGATTTTCGTGATGGGTGAACTTTTACTTATATACCTACAGGTTTGTACGGAACCCTCGGAGTGCAAGTCCGACTCGCACTTGGCCGGTTTTTTTTCGTTAGAAGTGTTATTTTTTGTGATATTGTTAAATCAAATTTGTAGTGACGGTAATGGATTAGCGTGATTATTAAGCGACGCATAATTTTGTATTATTTGTCATTTATTTTTTAATGTTTTGTTCCGACGGCGACCGACGTTAAGAAGTTGGCAACTAATCCGCGAACATAAACACATGTTTCTTGTGATAATACGCACAAAGTATTACAGATGTAATTCGGAATGATGGACGGTGATATTTTGTGCATTTCCACACATCGTAAGAATGAATGTCTTTTGATATTTATTAGATACTAGATTGTTAGTATTATGTACTGTTTCTATTCAATTATTTATTGTTACCGTTGTTATGGTGTACGTATTTCCTAATAAGGCAAAATGAGAATCACATTTATACTTAACAACTCCTTAAGCGTAGTCTCAAAATCATTTTTATTATACTTTCGCTCGGAGTTAAGAGTCAGATGGCAGTCGCTCCCGCAAAAGCCAGGATATGGTAAATCAAGAGGAGTAGGAGAGCAGACCCTGGGCGACAAAGTACGAGTTTTGAATACAACCGGGACTAACGCTGTAATGATAGTTATAGTAGATAGATAGATTGGTATTTGTTAAGTATATGCCAGTTATCTTGCTTTAGTGATAACTGTGATAAGACATTAGACGTTACTGGCTTTGAATGCTATTATATTGTACAAACGTCTACCGCAATGACCATACTACTAGATATTTATGATGTCAAATAGACCACTGGATGACCTTGTCTCATATTATGTGTAAACGTGTTGAGCTACTGAGCCTACTATTGAGAAATGTAAGTGGATGGTGAAAAGGGGTGTGTAGAGAGTTTTTCAAAATCAGAAATATTTACTTTTACATGCGATTTCAAGTATTTTATTGATCAAAGTGAGTAATAGCTAGACGATACCGAACTGGTTTGAAACCTCATGGGACAAGTATGTACACAATAACTTATAAATGACAGATAAATGTTTCGAAACAGATTAGGGATGTCACAACCCATTTAATACAAAATGTACCATTGTTTGTCTGTCCATTTGTGTTCTTTCG
The DNA here is from genome assembly GCA_946251805.1 of Cybosia mesomella. Classification (NCBI taxonomy): domain Eukaryota; kingdom Metazoa; phylum Arthropoda; class Insecta; order Lepidoptera; family Erebidae; genus Cybosia; species Cybosia mesomella. Next base: position 20,399,455 of record OX276402.1, on the reverse strand, counting down.
CCTGAGTAGACACCATGACGCCTTTTAAAAGAATATCATTAAGATAGAACGCTCTTCTTCGGAAAATCTTGCTCTTTAGGAGCTTGATGGGGTGTTATAGCCTTAGTGAGCCTTAGTGAAACCTACAAAATTTAGTTAGACGTATAGGAAGCTTCCATGTACCTAACTAGCTAGGTTAACCTACAATCAGATGTATCAGTCCTACAAAGCCTTTCGAAATAATATAAATTTTAAGGCATTCACGGCCGGCGTTGCATGTAGAATATACTGCTTCCGGGCGACTTTTCTGCGACTGTGATGATCATCAGTTGCAGAGAAGTCGCCGCCGAAGAAGGTTCTCCGCACTCGACGGCGTCCAGACCTATACCACTGAAGATGTCGACCGCAGTGATCGACGAAACGTCTGGAATACAAGTTTCCGATGGACCACGGCCAAACAGCCCGGAAGCAGTATATTCTACCTTGTGAATACCAAAATCTAAATAAAAATAAAACGTACTAGTAGTAATACGTAATTATTTCATTAACTAGAGAGTTAGGATGTGCCAGATATTTACCGGACACGGGTGCTTCGGTAAGTATCTATGGCGCATCCAAAGGGAGACAACGCCGCAGTGCCAGTACTGCGAGGATTCCGGCGAAGACACGGCGCTCCACACGTTGGTGGAGTGCCCTGCGTGGGCGAGTCAACGCCGGGATCTCGTTGCGGTCCTGGACGTGGACGTTCTCTCGTTGGAGATCATGGTGAGGGCCGTGGTCTCCGACGGGAGCAAGTGGCACGCCGCCTCCTCTTTCTGCGAGCAGGTAATGCTCGCGAAAGAGACGGCGGAGAGGGAGCGGGAGAGAACCCTGGCCCCCAAGTTCCACAGTCTGCGGCGAGGGCGCCGCAGACTCGTCTACGCCCGGGACTACAGACCTCCATGATCGGGGCCTGAGGACGGCAGTTGGCCGACTCGCCGTCCTTACAGAAACAGGCCGTGGCGGAGACATGTCGTGTGTGTTCTACACACGCCTGCCAATTCATCGACGCGGGATAAAACCCGACCCCACCAGGCGAGGCCGCGGTGGCGGCCAAAGTCCGCGGGTAACCCTGGGGTTATCCTTTCGAGGGCTTACCCGGGGTGCCCGGCAATGGACAAGTGGGCAGGACACTGTGCGGTTTTAGTCGATGCACGACATAACCGCCCCCGCTGGCCGGCCGGGGAGGTATCCGAAGGGATTTCCACACGTAAAAAAAAATAATTGAGAGTTATGGGCGCTATATCGAATTAAAATAAGATGGAATATTTGTTTCAAGTATATTAGTATAAACTACATAAAACAACTATTATCAATGACTTTGCAATGTATTTTTGCCAATCAAATTGCTAAAGGAACAGTTAATACCGCAATTAAACGGCAATATAGGTATCTAATTTTGAGGCAACCCTATTCACGACCTCTACAGCATTTACCTACTAGGTATCAGAAGGGTCATCAACCGACAAGTACAATAGCAGAGATAAAGCATTGAAGTTCTTACGACATTATGTTTGTTATTGTATATTGACAGTTTGAAACCACTTTACGTCCACTAACATTTGTGTAATGAAATGTGTAAACAAGTTCAACGTGAATGATAACCCTTAAGTAATTAATATGTCATCCATACCATTATCACAATATAGCTGCATTTACCTGAAAGTTTATAACACGAATTTTTGTATTTAATTTGTGACACATACGCATGAAAAAGCTCTGAGATGAAGAGATTCAACTCTGAGATTATGATAATAATTAAATATTATAGGACATTCTACACAGCACCATCTAGATAAAGACACATAAAGAGGTAAGTTTATTATTTATTATTTAAATTAGGATATTGACATGTTGCGCCGATCCCAAATAAAACCCTAAAGCTTGGCAAATTCATGCATGATGACACACCCATGGTTCGCGCGGGAACTTGTCAAGCTATAGTTTACACGGTTTATATACATTCGCCAATTTTTTTTATATGCTCTAGTGCCCTGAGTACGGGAAAAATATTAAAAAGATATGTCACGTCTGAGTGTGAGGATTTCCACTCCGAGGGCCCGCTTCGGCACCTCCCACATCGGGCACTCCGCCAGCGTGTGCAGCCCTGAGTCCTCGCTAACATCACAGTGATGGCAGTCTGACACAGGTGCTTCCCGACGTTCCCCTTCCCAGAGACCACTTGCGTCAGCCGGTACGAGAGGCTCCCTTATCGCCTCTCTAGCCAGTCTTCCAAGCACGTGACTCACAGCGCCCGAATATTCAGGAAATGAATCTACGTGGAAATGGAAAAAAATCTATCTAATCTCTATCTAATAATCTAATGTGTTTTGGGTGACACCAATGATGCAATAGTTTTTCAATAACTAAGCCATATTCTTTTCATAATTTTTATCTTTATGTTTTCATCCTCTTTAAGTAGATCATCACTATCTTGATAACTTGCACTCGACATAACTTGGATGTGGCAGGGTCTTCGAATGTGGGTTTTGAGACTGATGGAATACCAGGATATCGGGGTTTATTCTTAATAAAAAAATGTAGTTTTTATCATACAAAATATAATAATGCTCTCCACAGCATTGGTGATCGAAATTTAATATATTATATTGATTTTTCTCTCGAAGCTTAGCGTTAGCCTACAAGTTCCAAAAAAACATGTGAAGCTCAATTTTTGTTTTAATTATTCACTGAAATTCAAAGAATGCAAAAATGCTGTTTCAAGACAAATACTTATATCTGGTAAACGTGTTTCTTTCCGAGGTTCTCTATAAATGAAACCTAGCTAAAACTATTTATCCCCCCCGAAACCCCCTGTATACTAAATTTCATGATAATCGTTGGAGCCGTTTCCGGGATGCAGAGTATATATAAATATATACATATATTATTATATATAATAATAATAATATATAAATTTAATAAATATGTATTAATTTTGATTTTTTAATCTTCTTCTTCTTCTTATATATAAAAATTAATTGCTGTTCGTTAGTCTCGCTAAAACTCGAGAACGGCTGGACCGATTTGGCTAATTTTGGTCTTGAATTATTTGTGGAGGTCCAGAGAAGGTTTAAAAGGTTTGTCATCGATTGAGGCAGTACGAAGTCTGCCGGGTCAGCTAGTAAATATATAAATATATACACACAGGAGATTTTATTAATAACAAAACCACTTTACTACACGAAAATACAATAGAACCGAATATAGAATCCAAGTTGACGTTGCGGGTAGATATAAAGAAAATATTCTCATACTATAAAATTGTGACGTGTTGTTAAAATTATTGAATGAATTAAAATAACACCTACCTTTTTTTTTTTTTTTTTTTATTTTATCGTGCGGAAATCCCTTCGGATACCCCCCCGCCGGCCAGCGGGGGCGGTTATGTCGGGCTTGCACCGACTAAAACCGCACGCCGTCTCGAGTCTTCAGACGCCGGGGTGTAAGGTTACCCATAAAGCATATCCCTCGCACCCCGGCTGACCCTGGGCCATCTCACCACTAACAGCATCGCTCATCCTGTCTCCTCTGAAAGCAGAGGAGTACGGAGAGCGAAGTGTTCCCGCCACGTTGGGTATTGGCCGACGATCAATGCCAACCCTATGAAGGGGTGAAGGGGAAGCCATTGACCGCCACCCAGGGTGTACCGGCCGCTCCGATTCCGTTCCCCCCGGACTGCAGCGGGATCGGAATCGGAGCGACACTCGAGGAGGTTACCCAACACACACCCCAAATAACACCTACCTAAAATAAAATATAATTTAAGAGACATTATTATCATCATAATCTACATTCCTAGTCGTTACATAGTATGAAAACAAAATTCTTACTCGCTTTTAATATTTTTCCTTTTGTAGTTATGATTATTTATGAATCTTTTATCTAAATTACTTATTCATTAAACTTTGAAGTAACAAAAAAATTAAAAACATAAAACGAATAGAAATTGGCTCATTTCCATTGTCTAATAAAACAATTTATTTATCAAGTGCTACAAAGAGCAAAACAAACAAATAAATGTGATAAAAGCAATTCGGTTAACTGTAGCTACTTGCTTCCATATTCCTAAACGAAGTTTGAGACTAGAATTATTAGAACAGAAATAAAACGGCTATGGAGACATTTCTTTTTCTCGATTCGTTTGTATACACAATTTTGTTTGTTCACTGTCGGTTGGCGCACTCGTATCATGAACACGATAATCTAATTTATTTAGTCGCATACAGCATCTGTTAAGAAAGATTTAGCTGTAGAAAATACGTTTATTGTTTCCAAAGAGGATAATACTACTCTTTAACTTGAATAAAAGGAAGTTGAAGGGAAGTTAAAAGCGGCAGACAATGAGCTCTTAAAGTAAAGGCTTCAAAAGCAATTTTCTATGAAATTATATGTATGAAAGTTGCCAGGCAGCAGAAACCTGAAGAAGTATGCATTTTGTAACGTATAGAGCCTTAGTTGACGGAGGCATCGCGTCTACAAAGGAAAAGTGCAAGTGATACGTCAGTTTTATTTAAAATGATGCATATTTCGTTTCAAGAATTGCAAACAGAATAAGTTATAAGATGTTATCTAAAATAGTGGAACTTTAACACGCAACAAAGATACAATTTCACAGAGAATTTACTTACAAATCTTATGAAATTCCTTTCTATTACCTGACTAAAGTTATATTTTTTCAAATAAATTTTGTACAGACGTTTAATCTAAAGCCAGCACAGTACAATATGATATAACTCACAAATAGAACTTTACGACCTTACATTTCCTTTTGACCTCTTACTATCAGAATAGTAGAGTTCGATTCGAAGCCGTGTGAAAATGTGCATGGTGCACAATAAGGTTTTACCCAGAACGTCTATTGTGAAGGCTGATTTGTTGGATGTTGCTAGGATATATCACACTCTTGAGATATATTGTAAACGTGCAAGTCTCTATACGCGTGTTCCCGGTATCAGATTAGTATTATTGGAACTACTGAAATTTATGTTGTATGTTATATTTATGTTGTGCTCGTTACGAGCAGCTTCTGAATGTTTGTGTTTAGAAATTTGATTACAATGCAGTTAAGTTTTGGAAAGATTATTTGTACATTTTAACAAAAGAGTATATTTTGTGACTTTGACAATGTATCATCCGTGAACCTACCTTATTTTAGTTCATTTTTAAGGTCCATGCTGTTGTTCTCTAGGGAGTTATTCTCGTAATTTAATACGTTACTCACTGTTAACCAAATTACATTATATTTATTAATATAATAATAGTTTAGTTTAGTACTCGCTTTATCAAGCAAAACAAATAAAAAATTATGCTTTTATGAATGTGAAAGTAGACATATGTTTCATACAAACAATATGCCTTTGAGTATTCCGGTTGTGCTCAAAATACACTAAAGATGTACCATAGAAAATAATTCTCATAAATGAAAGTATCCGTTTCGACGACCACGGCAACCAGAGCAAATTTTGATTACTTGAGGATTCGAGAGGGTTCTAGACATGATAATCATACAATAAATATTATTAATTATACATATCTAATTAACGTAAGTATTAATTTGAAATTAATTATCTTAGAACTTTATTTTGGAGGTGAACAAAGCTCATCTAATCTCGACATCACAGAGCAACAGAGGTGGCAGGAAGGGCGCTATCTCGTCTAAACAATTACTGTGTCACTAAAATGTTTACATCAGACAAATGAATATGCACTCAGAGAATTGCATTGTGTGAAAATATGCGAAATTTAAAGGAGCCGCCTTAAATACCGTACGACGATGACAGGGGGCAAGTGTAACAGTCCACAGGGCTGCAATAAATAATGCCTAAGTTAAGGGGCTACCTTCATTGTTATTTCCTTAACGGGCCGTCTTATGGCCCTCTTAATTAATTTGAAACTTTCTGAGGTCTCCTGTGGCGTGCAATTTGAATAATTGCACGGATAGGGTGGTGTAGCTTAATTTTAATTGCAAATATTTATGTTAAACGAGCCCCGAGGCAGCGAACGCCTTTCTAGGATATTGCAAAGTATGATATATTATAGGAAAACGTCTTGTGCAATACACAAAATCTAATCATTTATTATGTTAATGAAATGCTGCGTTTGTTTTACATTAACGATTTCGAAATTGTTCGAATATCCTTCAAATGCTCGCTACTATTTACTCAAATCTTTACAAGAACTTAGCCATGGCAGTTAAAAAGTAATTTCTAGCATTATATGCATATTAGGCGTTGGAATTGTAATTAAGGTGTTTAGCGGGTTCAAACCCCGCCACCCTGTTCCATTCCTAACATGCCTATTTCTAACACTAGCTTATCTGTAGGGCTTAAAACAAATAGTAGGAATTCATGGTCCAAGTCTCTTTGTTATCTATTAGTATCTGTCTTCCCCAAAGGACTGCCAATAGGTTTATGCGCAAGGGCTTATTATTCCCTATTGCTAGTTTCTAATTTCAAGATACTGGAGTATTTATATTTTAGCATACATTTGGTATTGCGAACAGCTATCAGATTATAAACTCAAATTAAAGCGTACTAAATGTATGGAATTATTGTATGTAATTAGTATATGTTGGATTCGTTGTATGGACATGATAGTGTTTAATTCAAATTGTGAATGATGTCTAAACTCTTTGGAAGTTACAAAAAAATAAATAAAAAAACGTTTTGTTTTCTAGTAATATAGGTACAATAACTTTGTTTACGATTTATTATTACGTGTTGAAGATCATGAATTCTATGAGCAGATATTCATTATTATCTATGTTTGAAAATGTCCACTACAGAATAGGTTAATATATATTTATGGAATACTTTTGGCGTCCACCATATTCTACAGCCGTACACATTGGTGCACCATTTATAATTAAACTTAGACGAACATCCACCACATTCTATAACACGACTCGCTCGTGATGTCCTGAGACTGCAATCGAAGAAATGGTTATTCAGAAAAACAGTTTTAGAGGAACATCGTGTAAATTACAATCAATTGCTAAAGATACCAAGATTTTAACAGGTATTGTGGATAATAATCACTAATAATAATGATTTCACAGCAACGCTAGATGAGAAAAAAGTATTTACTCGTATAAAGTTTCTTGTTACTTCAAATTTGGGTGAATAAACACAACAGGGAGTTCGAATTACATAAGAATGAATCATTCCGTAGAGATAATATAGTTATTAATAGCTCTCGTTTATTTTGCAATAATTATACTCTTCTTATCAACTAATCTTTGTGCAAAGATACTGTACAGTGAACTCATTTATCGACATTATATTTCTTATTATTCTTCTTATTATTACGATAACAATGCAGTTCTTACGTTCATCTTGACAGTATTATATATTATCTTTAAGGTGAGTGGCAGTATCATCCATTTTAATCGCCTTTTACCACTGCCTACACAAAATAGTAGGCAAGACTCGTCCCAACTGGCGTAGGACACAATAATAAAGTATAAACTAAGAACTCAGTTTCAAATCAAGTGGAAATACATAGATGCCTACGCCTTAGCGCCTCCTTGTAGCTAACTAAGTTACTTTGTAGTAAGGCGATTAGAGGATATCAAATGAACTTACAGATTACTTGATGTGCATAACCTCGTATTTTACCTGTAAGAAAATAACATTCAAAACTTAATGGTTTATAATAAAAAAATGATTACCGTGCTAAATAAAATGATGACAATGCTTTTAAATTTAAACATTTACGGACTATTTTCTAAAAACTTTACGGACTAGTGGTACGAAGTACGAACTCCCAAGGTAACAAAGTATTCTAATTATTTTATGACCAAAAGCGTAAGCGATGATGCAGATTAATTTTTCATTTTACTTATTTACGATAATGTAATTTTTCCACGCCATAATCCTAGCTTATTACGCCTTATCAAATAGATGGCTTCATCATTTCTAGAATCAATAGTGGTTTGTGAAATTTTAGCTACCACCCATCCATATCATATAATTATTATCTTTCATGCAAATACTTAAAAAAAAATATAATTTATAAGTATTATAAATTACATTTTATAATATTTATAAATTATATTAAATATTATAAAATATAATTTATCAATTTCACACGGCTTTACTATTTATTTAATTTTGAAAGATAATACCGCATACCAATGGGCCCAAGGAAGCGTAGTGCATCTTTTCCAATAATTTCTGTATTGGTGCTATCAATTAAATGTTGAAATTGTTTAAATGTTGTAAATATCATCATTTAAAAAAAGTTCACATTTATTGGCGTTGAGCTTTAAACCTATTAGTTTCAATGAATTTTTGATAAAGGCCAAATCCTGCAAACAGTATCTATGTTTCCCCCTAAGGTCCCATCGTCTAGATACCATACATTGAATTTAGAATTTATCTGCCGAAGTTATTAATATTAGGTTGAATAGGTAACTGAAAATTACCGTCGCAAGGGGGTCTAGGTACTTGTTGACATTCAACAGCAGATTTAAAAAGGTTGTTCTTATATACCATGTCAAAACAATCTACGTGCGAGGTTTTTGTAGACAGGCCGTCAGCCGGTGGCGACAGCAATTCTAACATATGACTAACGAGTAAGGATAATGACACTGGCAATAACGCGATAAAGGGACCGCCCCTGTGGCCATCTGAAGGTGTAATACTTTGGTAAATATGTACATTGTGTAGCCTACACACATGTGAGTTGTCTAGGAGTAATTGAATAATGGTACAACGTATGAAATCTTACATTTAATGATTGGTTGGGCTGAACATTCACGTCACAAAATATGTTGGTGTGTGTACTTTAATGCATTGTACCTTAATATGATACTTCCAGCTGAACTCACCAACGTCATGATGAAACTATTCTGCACACATGTTGCGATCAGTCAGTATATGCCAGTATACTGACCGATCTAATTTGCTATCATTTTACAATTTACACACGGATCTTCAGTTATGATAATTATGAATGTTTATTGTTTTATTGGCCAGCAAAAATTTTCTATTTGTTTATATATTGTAATTTCCTTGAGGCTTGTGTGAGTGTGGATCAATCCCCACCATCCCCCGACCCCTCTTTTCTTTTTTAAGTTCTCACCTTACTTACATAATAAATCATTATTTGGTCATTTTTGGCTATAGAATCATAATCATAATTTAAAGCATGTAAGCATAAAGAGATAATGTATATAAGGATAATATATTATGCTAAAGATATTTATGAAAAAAAAACGACGGGTTGCACTCCGGGAGTGCCGGCAGAAGTGAAAACTTGAATATTAACGTATCAGTAATAATTATCAGTATAAAAGTACTATAATTTATGTGGTAACTTACAATATTCATTTATTGCGCTATCGTATACAAACATGACAATTTATATTACATTAAATATTTACACTTCAGAACTATTACAATTATTTTACATTAAAAAGTTTATCTCTCAGAAAAATCAACTTCCATCAATAATTTCAACGACTTCTTCACCATCATTATTACCAGAACCATCATCGCTAGTATATTTATAAAGAACTCAGTCATTTTCTTTCGCTATTTCTACGTCACTTTTTTCATTAATAGATGCACATTGTTTAATTTCCATTTTATATCAATAGATTTATAGCACAAAATAGAATAAATATTACAAAAAGTTTTATGATGACAAAAAGTGTTTCTTGGGCCTCGGTCGGAATCGACCTCAGTTTTGACGAAGTCAACGACTGCTCATTAGACGAACGCACCACCAAGGTTGTTAAGTATAGTGTGAAATTAGCGCTTCTATATTTGTGGTCTTACGATCAGGTCACGTGTTTACTGACGCGAGTTTAACCTTTTTTACCCATTACAAAAAAAGTGCACAACGCCGCTAAAGAAGTTTTCACTTCAAAAAAGGTTTAAATTATCGTAAAAAGTATAAGAATAAACTAGCTTCTTTGTTGTTTTGTCAACATACTCACGATAATCACCAAGTCATCAAAAATGTTTTAATACCTTGCTGCCCGCTAAAAACAGATATTTATATTTTGATGATCAGATGTTTTTGACACTTTGAAAAATTTAAGATTTGGAATTCCAGAGTGCTAATATCAAGCAGTAATTGCGTTTAAGCAATAATACGATTCTTGAAGCTATAATACCACTTGACATTAAGTGGATTTAAGTGATATTCGATTAAAGGAAACCTTGCAAAGTCGCATATTTTTAAATACCTGGCCACGTGGATGATGTTAGTACAGAACAGCTAGTATTTTAATTCTTGTTCTGCAGCTACAGTGGGCATAACAATCGATTTAGTCTTTAAAATTGAAAATGTTAATGGCGTTTCCAACTTAACGTTACCACCACCATCATCACCAAATATTTCCTTAAAGTTAAATATCACTTTTCAGTAAAATCAGTTCTATAAACCGCAGCCAGGTATTTGAAATCTGAAAGATTCAGAAGATCGTACGAGGCACGATCGCTGTTGCTGTTACCTGATAACCGAGTAACAGGCTATTAAACCAGCAATCACCCGACCTATTACTATTCATTGTCGGATATGTTTAAGAGTTGAAATGAGCTTAGGTCTGCGGCAGACCAGTATATCTAAACTAAGTAACCAAAAATTTGCACCTTGACGAGACGGATAGGTCTTGTCAAGGCGGGTATTTGTGGTTTCAAGATTCAAGATGAGAAGGATAGGGGTTTACATTATTGGTACCGTTTCTACGACATTAAAACAAATTTAAGTGAACATCTCTGGGGCGGCGTTGCTGCTCAGAGGAAACAATCAATGAAGTCAATGATGCACTAGCAGGTATCATAAAATATATTTTATGATACTTGTTGCAGTCTCAATGATAATAATTCTAAATATTTTCAATATTTAACACCGGTGATTTTATAATTAATTTCATTTTACAGTTATTTTATGGCCAAACAGTAAAATACGAAAGTTAACACAAAAGTCACTCTGCAATCTAGGTAGGAGAACATTACTACACTCAATGTGCAGCAAACTGTCATGAGAATGAACAGTACCTGTGCCTGAGATTGGTGTTTCTTGTAGCTAGATTTTATAGTTAATTTGACTATAAAATCTAGCTACAAGAAACACCAATCTCAGGCACAGGTTTAATTTATTCTCATGACAGTTTGCTGCACATTGAGTGTAGTAATGTTAATTACTTAAATTACTTATTTTTATATAGCATCCTTCTCTCATGAGAAGATGTTTATGCATGTTTTAAATAAGGATGTAAGTAAGTAGTGGCTGGAGTGCATTATATGATGATAACAATAAAAAAACCACAAACCTGGTGAAAATGGAGTTAAAAATTCAGTTACGAAACAAAGCACTGTTGATAATTTACCACAAAATTATCACACACCTGAAATCAATATTACTGTCCGTATAGCAAGTTGAAAGCGTCTCACTAGACTATAACCTGAAACAGTGGGCATTGAAAATTTCATAGGAATTTCGCACGCTACATCGCTTCCATTCGTCACCGTCGAGTAATTAGGCGAGACTGGGAGCAAAATTTAATTTGCTTTCACAATAGGCCGTATTACAAGTACATCAAAGTTAATTTTAACTGTACCGGTAGTAATAAAAACGGAAAATAAGAGCGTGCGACTAGTGGAGACGCATTCACGCAATGTCTACCGATGTACTGATGAATTTGAAAACACAGTTTACTATACAGCTAAATGCCAACGGCCGGGTGGCAATGATCGATCAGTACTAGACTATAAATAATGAGAAATATCTGGGTCAAATGAATCCCAACGTGCATAAGTAATTATATTAGCGTTGTGTATCATTTGCACATGTTGCTACTAGATACAACGCATGTGGAAGTTGAACAAAGATAGTAACAAAGTACGTTTTTCGATGTTATAAATTTGCGGGCGTATTTCTAGATTAACGACGATGATTCAACAATTGTAGTAATAATCAAATTTGCCTTTGCACTTTTGTGTCTTCTACTTCCGTCATTATACTGGTAACGGAAAAGTATACTAGATATTAAGTCTGAATTCATCCCAATCTGTTCAGGAGATAGTCATTCTTTAATAATAATTCTTTGATTCTTTAATAGACTGATGGACAACCGAACCATCACCAGCAGATGATCAGGGTGATTTTTAGGGTTCCGTTGCCAAATGGCAAAAAACGGAACCCTTATAGATTCGTAATGTCTGTCTGTATGTCCGTCCGTATGTAACTAACTAACCTAACTAACTAAACTAAATTATAAGAACTATGATGTTGAAACTTGGTAAATAGATGTATTCTGTGAACCGCATTAAGATTTTCACACAACAATAGAAAGAAAACAAAAAAATTTGAGGGTCCCCCATACTTAGAACTGAAACTAAGAAAAAATTTTTTCATCAAACCCATACGTGTGTGGTATCTCTGGATAGGTCTTCAAAAATAATATTGCGGTTTCTAATATCACTTTCTGCTAAACTGAATCGTTTGCGCGAGAGACACTTCCAAAGTGTTACAAAGTGGCTATCTATATATAAATAAATATATAAATATATATATTACATATTACTATTATATACATCTATTTCATATCCTATTTATTCTTTCTTCTAACTCTTGTAAGTTCTTGTAAATTACATTAAACTTTATGACCGAGCACTGAAACTGAATGAGGCAAACGTTACGGTACCCACAGGACAGGCTTGCCTAGTGTGGGGCCAACGGTAAACTTTTTCAATTTGTAAATGGTTTTAGGAAATATTTTTTTTTTTAAATGTGTCCCCCCCCCTGTAACTTCTAAACTAAGAGAATGATAGAACTAAAAAAAATATATGATGTACATTACCATGTAAACTTCCACCGAAAATTGGTTTGAACGAGATCTAATAAGTAGTTTTTTTAATACATCGTAAATCGTAAACCGTAATTTACCTTTCATTCAATAACCCAAATATGAAAATTTTACTTGCTGCTACGGAACCCTTCATGAGCGAGTCTGACTCGCACTTGGCCGGTTTTTTATAGAGACTTTCTTCCTCGCAACCCTGGAGCACCATCAAAGAGCACATGTTTTATCCCCTATAGGATCCATGCATGACTGGCCATACTAACGATTTACTAGAAGCACACAATCACAAACGCCATACTATTCTGTCTATCATATTTCCGATTAAAACACCAATCGATCACCAACTTCCTCTACTTATGGTAATATGCCGTAGCACGCCCCGTTGCTGCCAGGTGGCACCCTTCATATTGCCCAGGGCAGCCACCCGTGACGACTATGGCGTTCAAATATTTTGAAACAGTTGGCATATCAGCTTACATGCCGGTTAATACATAAAGTACATAGTATGTTATCGGACATAAACTTTAGAATCTAAATTAATTTAAAAAAAAAATTAAGCTTCTCCACATACTAATCGCGATCAATCCAAACTATAACGAGTTATCATGTTTACCCAATGAATTTCATTGAGTAGAGTAGTAATCTGCTCCCAAGTAGTTATTGAAATTTAACTATGTTTACTGTGTTATTCATATTAATAACCATTCGGACCACACTAGGAACCACATACAGATCCAGAGCTGTAGTTTACCAATCACTGTGTAATGAGAATAGAATGATTATCATCTACTACATACATACATACATATAATAACTTACTCGTCATTAGGCATTTAACACAAGCCCGCCAGTTTCAACAGCTTGATCGACGTATGTTTCTCGAGGCAGACAGCGACTGAATTGCCCCGCATCTCATCAATCCTTCACAGATTGACACTTAACATTTTAGAATTGGTATTTACTGAGTAATTAAAAAAAATGTCAATTTAAATAAATAAAGTCAGTTAACATGTCATACACGACTACATAGTTGAAGCAGTCATCTTGCTTATTGTCACTACGCCAAGTGTTCTGACTTCAATCGCCACATTTGTTGTAATATATAATAATTTGTTCCGAGTCTAGATAGGTATGCTTATTTCTTCTATATATATCAAGTATCTTTGAAAGAACTATGATCCCTAGTTTGGAAGTAGTCTGAAAGAATGACTAATTGAACTTAAAATTAATAATTGCTAACCAAAGAACCCACATACACGTTGTTAATAGTAACATAGGATTTTCTCTGCTAATATTATCAATTCGTCTGATCAAATGACTTCATATTCACACTATATTTATTTTAAGAAACGATTAATTATGAAAAATAGACGCAGAACACAGCAAGAAATCTATGGTGAATAAGGTTTGTTAAAATTCTTCTTAGTGGTAAATTCTCAATAAGACTACGAAAATTATTGGATAGATATTTCCTTCGGTAGCTAAATAACTCCAGCGCCACAAATAGCTCCAAATGAATTCCATTCCTTGAGTATTAAGAGCGCTATCTACGTTCTGAGACTCGATTAGAAATAAATAATGAAAGGAATCATCATTAATGTCCTTTTAGAAAACCAAAGATGGTGAAAATGGGCACATAACGTATCTTTTCTTTGTTCTTAGTTTGGAACTTTTATATAAGTATTCTTAGTTTAAAACTTTTTCATTTTTTTTTTATACTAGTTCCTTATAGCAGATTTTAAAAATGATAGCAACCTTGATGATTGAACTGTACACCTTAACACGACTGCACAGAGTTAGGAATATTCTGCGATGCGTCAAAAAGCGATTATGATTACGTACGTACAATAGGTATGCCTAAACTCTGTGGTAAAGGTAGGCTAAGAGTAAAAAATAATATAATAAAGCATTTTATTGTTGTTGATGTGCTCAAATATTATTAAAAAATCTAGTGGGACGGAAATCACACAGTGATTGTCAAACTTCGGGCCAAACTTAGATATTTTTGTTGCAGTATTTTTATTCAAAATTACAGACCTTAGGCTTTATGCATATTATTCGACGTGTTTATATTTCAGTTTCTTTCAGAGTCTGGTTGTTTTATGTAAATATACAATATACGTTTTGTCATTGTCACTCAAATGTCAAAGTCAAATACGCGTTACTCTGATAACTCGAAAGAAACTCACTTGTAAAAGTTTTTTAGGGACAATTTGTATGGTAGGTACCCGAAACCTTGAACGTACAAACCCCAAAATCTAATCAGTTCTTCCCATTAACCAAACAAGATGATTGGCGAAAGAATTTTTTAAATCGGATAAGTGGTTCTTGAGTTATTGCGTAAACAGACATCCAGACATCCAGACATCCAGACCAACAGACAGACCGAACGAACGAACGACGTGAAACGTCGAGAAAAGTGATAAAAAGTGGGTGTAAGATTTTGATTTTTTTTGCGTGATTTTAAGACTTCGGTGTCCACCTGGTTGGTGGCCCGAAGTAAATACAAATAGCAGCATTTGCGAATAACCTAATACGTTATTATTATAATAGATTGCGGCATGCGTAGAGAGGTCATTGTACTAAAACGTTGTTTTTATTGTAACGGAGAACATGTGAAAAACTTGATGAATGAAACAATGCGGTAAGGTTTCACTTCGTTAGAGTAAATTACGGGTCTCTATGGAATATTGTTTCGCACTCTACTGGACTAGCTTTTACACTGCAAATAAGTAAATATTAAAATTTTACAAGGCAATTTTTTTCGGTCTAGGTATCTAGAGGATGTAACGGGTTACTAAAAATAGTGGGATTTCTCCAAAATTTAAAGCCACTCGAGTGTTGAAATACCTCCCTGTTTTTACAGAAAAGTTAAGCTAACGCTAAATCTTGCTAGCTTAATCTTGGATTGGAGAAGATCAAATTTAGCTCTAAGTGCTAAAGGTGATCTCTCCCTTGGGATGGATCGGGTTATAAGGGAATGTACCGAAGAGACAAGGGAACTGACGGAGTAGTTGCAAGAAATAAGGAGGTGATATAAATTCATAAAGATGTATTTGTATTTCATACTTATAAAATACAATTATCTATAAATTAATTATATACTGACAATGAAAGAGATCGATTTATTTAGCCAGTGAATAGTTTTTGTTGTTAACTAGCGGCCCCGTACTTCGTTTGGGAAAAATTCGAAAAAATTTGCGATTGGATTAAACCCGATTTAAGTTGTTATTTAGTTTTTAAGAAATATGCTAAGAGAAGTCGCCTCGTCTGAATAGTGAAAAACTATAACGCCTTGAGATACGCCTCGCTATGATTTTTTCACATATTTACCTTATCTTTTTTCCAATATTGATTACAAACGCCTCCGTGTAGGTCATACAATCGTAAATCTAGATTTAATGTTTACATACAATTAGTCAGAGACTAGTACAAAATTGTAGTTGCAGCTTAAACTAAGAAACGAAATGTAGGTTTATATGCGTCTTCATTGTTTCGTGGAAATGCTAATAAATACTTTATGACGATTTGAAAGAATTTACTTGATGGCGCTAGGGGTGATTGGTTAATTCAGTTAGAAGAAACATTTTTACATAATAATATTTCTCAAAGCACATGTTATTAAACTGAATATTTGGAATTTTCGTGAGATAATTTCACATGTTATTTTCTTACTATCTTATATTTGTTATTATTATAGAGCCTGGATAGCAATCATCAAAAACAATTACCAAATCGTAAACATAAACGAGCATCTGTTATCTTCACTCATAATCGTACTTCAAATTAATATACGCATGTTCTAAACGTAAAGTATCATTACATGCGGCTATCTACATGAATGAGAGTGATTATAGATACGAGCGCCCTGGTTGTAGCCAATCGCCTTGAGACCTTGAAGGTAAGTAGAGCGATGCGACCGCAAATGCTGTTTGGCAACCGTTGAGGCCACCTGTCAAACTATGTGTGAGAATCAGTTTACACATCTCATTATATCTTGTCATTTGGTTTTGATGGTAATGTTTGTAATTTGAGTGTATAGGCCCTACCAAGGTCTTCAGCCAGTGGGTAGAACGGCCTGCGAGTGAGGTTGGTTAGGGCCCTAAAGATCTTGGAGGGCCCCAGTAATCGAACAGAATAATAATACCTTTTTTTTGGTGCGGAAATTCCCTCAGAAACCCCCCCGCCGGTGAGTGGGGGCGGTTATGGCTCGAACCGACTAAAACCGCACGCCATCTCGCATCTTCAGACGCCGGGGTATATAATACCTAATACTTATATAATATTAGTAAATATAATAAGAGAACCTATCAAATATAAAACAACATAATTTTCACACTTAGGAGCGCGGTCTCGAATCAATTCTCGCTTTATGTTATTCAGTAGATACGTGATAAAGGTCGATAACACATTAATAAACTCTCAGATAGAGGTGTGAGAAGGAAATGTTTCTTTTTTATTATTTATTAATAATAAACATTTGTTTCAGCTACCTCGAACCGGTGAAGATGCTTACTTGACTGCATGCATCGATCAGTGAGACTCCGTTATCATATCAACAAATAAATACACGACAAATGTTGTACAGCATTTCGATTATGGTATTGGGACATTTGGGACTGCCGCGTATATGTACGGTGAAAATGAGAGATGGTTGTTTTATGAGTGATTGCCGAAAAGATGTACCTATTGATACCTAACGTAGATTATCTAGTATCTACTCAATTTCAACTAAGAGCTTGTTCTTGCTTGCTTGTTGCACAAATTAAACCTAATAATAAATACCTGCTAGGTTGGAATTCGATTTGATGTTCTTATCCATATAGTTAATCCTGGCATTCTAGGGGTCCTAAGTGTGGTCCAAGAGCTCGTGACTAGGTATGTGTCATAGTAAAAAGGCCGATTTTGTTCATATGTAAGCATACTACCTGTAGGTATAGTTTGGCGTTCACAGGCTCTGCTCGTAAAAACATGATACAAATTGAAATTCAATCATTTGTATTTCATAGTTACCGTGATAAATCTGGTCGAGGAATAAGTATCACGTTTCTTATGATTCTTCAATTTAATGAAGCTCTTATTACTGAGCTGCACAATATAATACTGAGCCCGAGATTAAATATTACTAAGGCAGAATGGTAAAGGTTGATTTTTCTTCATCTGAATAAAATATAATAATAAATTTAACGTTGGTAACTTTGGTTTCATAAAATGTGGGAGTTTGGGTGGTGTACGGTATACTACATAGAATTTGATTATGTACAGATTTATATGTCTTTTCTGCTAGCTAAAACTCCAAATTTTGTGTTTTTCTAGTTAATAAAATAACATCAAACACCAAAATTATAAGGGTTCTTTAATTACCATAAGTTTGTAGGGTCACGAACACTAGACTACCCCATATACAGGTAGGTACTATAAAATAAGTGTCATATAGTATCATTGATCGAGTCGAAATAAAACTTTTTACAGATATCGAAATAAACTGTGATTAAAACATTTTTAAATGTTTTAAAGGCCGTTCCCTGTCCTTAGTACCATTTCTCATAAGTATAATTTAACAACTACACAGTTCAAGGAAAGAATTGCATTACAATTAAAGGGTTCTGTGTCGGTATTGCTACAACAGTGACATTTAGGAGAAATTACATAAGTTAAACGATTATTGGTTTTAATCCTGTTGATTATCGAGTAAGTAAGTTAAGCAAGTGCATGTAAAATAGTGTTATTTATTATGATAGTGAATGTATTTTTTAAATTCAACATTTATTTAATTATAGCCAAGCGAGTCAGCAATCGCAACGTCCTTCGAACGATTCGGAAAATTCTGATGCAAAACTACTCTCTCTTTCTTTCTAAAGTTTCAGAATTAAGTTCGAGATCAACGAAATTCATTCGAATAAACGCTTATTTCACCAGTTTTATAAAATAGAAAGAATGTTTTCTGTTATTTACACGTGCGTTCTTTTTCAGAAACTACATACAATGTCATCAGAGTTCGATTTGACTGGGTAGATTACTACAAAAAAGACAGCTACAATAAAAATCTTAACATAAGTAACAAAATGCACAAGATCGCCATTTCCACAAAACCAGGGTTTTCACATAGTAGGCTATAGTCATTTTCTTGTTTGCCATCTTTAATAGAAGAACCATATAGCTCATAGCAAAACTAAACGGAATACGAAACGTCTGTCATGTAACTGTATCAGTGGCGCGACAGATGTGACCACAAAAGTATCTGAACAATACGAATAGGTTCGACCTCGATTCAACAAAACGTTCAATTTTTCAAACACGATCGTACGTAGTGTTTGTTATTGGTTGTAGTATAAAAAATGGGGCAAACTGCTAAAAATAAAATTATATTTGAGGTACATTTAAGTACTTCAATTTCCGCACGTAAAAAAAAAAAAAAAAAAAAAAGGTACATTTAAGTACTTCAAAGGATAAAAAATAAACGATAAATGGTTAAACCTCTCCAGGACCTAGCTTACATTAAATTAAACTCTTGAAAAGTATGTTAAGTAAAGTAAGTTAAATGTAAGTATGAATCGACAAAGTATCGACATTTTCGATATTAAATGTTGTTAGATACTTAAAATCAAATCCCAGATACTTGCCTACATAAAAGATATCATGACTGTCAGTGTTTATCTGAATGCATTAAACTTTAAAGCTTTCAAATTCCTTTTAAATATTTTGCTCAACAACCGCTCAATGTACGAAGATAAGGACTCTTATAGATATAGAAATTAGATATATAATTAGATATATATAGAAATTAGACGGCCTCTGTGGCGTGGCGTAGCGTTAGTGCATGCGATTGCTACGACCTCGGCGCGGGTTCGATTTACGCTCAGTGCAAATATTTGTATGCATGAATATGTCTATTTGCATTGGTCTATTTACAAAAAAAAAAGTGTATAAGTATGTTTATCCGCATTCTGGAACCCATAACATAAGCAAGCTAAACTGTACTTACCTTGGGTCTAGAAAGCGCTGTGTAGAATATCGTAGAATATTTATTTTTTATTTATTATTAAATAACAACAATTTTGGGTATTTGGGGTAATATCACTAAGTTCTTCTTCGGAGCCTAAGCCAACTTCACCTGCAAGCTGGTACCGGCTGATTGACGAACGAGACTCTGGCGCAAGCTCCCCTCTCGGGAATGGAACTAACTGCAGCCGCTCCCGTAACAGCCAAAATAAACCAAATCATGGCAAGGAGAAGTAGGAGAGTGGATTCCGTGGATTGCTGGTTTTGGTTGCAATCGATATTAGTGCTAGTGAAGAAGAGGCATCAAATAACAAGTTCCTATTATTGTTAAAAATATTATAAATAGTAGTAAAGTTCCAAAGTTTACATTACATAGCAGGTACAACTTTATATTCTTAACGACCTCCGACCTCCGCTTAGACCTCCGTCCTCCATGAGCGCAGGCCTGGGGGTGGCAGGTGAGGCCGCCTGTCACCCCAGCAGAAGCAGGCCGGGACGGCGGGGCGACTAGCGCCCCTCCCCCAAACCGGGGCAAGAGGGGGACACCGTGGTTTCGAAACCCGAGGGGGCCATCTCGAAACCGAAGATGGCCCAGGGTCAGTCGAGGTGCGTGGGATATGGTATATGGGCAACCTTACACCCCGGCATCTTTAGACCCGAGACAGCGTGCGGTTTTAGTCGGTTCAAGCCCGTAATAACCGCCCCCGCTGGCCGGCGGGAGGGTATCAGAAGGGATTTCCGCACGAAAAAAAAAGGTACAATTTTATTTAGACTTTTATTAGGTACGTTTTAGTCCGAGAATGAAGTTCAGTCCAGTAATGACGTCTGGAAAGTCACTAACCAATAAAATGGCCGGCCCAACTCCCAACCGATTTACACCAGACCAACTTTGATACAATATGCAAATTTATGTGCTGCTGAATTTATTGCCAGAGCATGTGAAAATATGGTGTAAATAAATTAAGTAAAAAGTAGTGCTTTACACAAAGTGCTAGTAGGTACTAAAATAAAAGCAGAGAGAAAAAGTGGAGTCGAATGATTTAAGTCGTACCTTTTTTTTTTTTTTCGTGCGGAAATCCCTTCGGATACCCCCCGCCGGCCAGCGGGGACGGTTATGTCGGGCTTGAACCGACTAAAACCGCACGCCGTCTCGGGTCAACAGACGCCGGGGAGATAGATTGGACTTTTCATATAGTATATATAATGTACATTGACTCTTACAAGTGCCTATATAGTTCAGCTTTTGTGTACACCTACTGATTGACGGATGAGGCTTTTATATTGACATTTACAGCAGCAAATGTCGTTTGACCCCACCAAATCCGACGGGAAAACCTGTCCCAGAGTTTCGTTCATCCATTAGCAGGTGAATCAACTTACAGGTAAGGTTGACTTGAGCCCCGAAGGTTATGGTGGGGCCCCCGAAACATAAATTACTTATAATGATTTAAATTAGAATAATTAAGTAGCTACTAATTTATTTTTGATACTTTCGCGTTCCATGATATACAATAATGTAGTAAAAGTAAAAAGTGTAGTATGAGACGG
Source organism: Cybosia mesomella (assembly GCA_946251805.1). Lineage (NCBI taxonomy): Eukaryota > Metazoa > Arthropoda > Insecta > Lepidoptera > Erebidae > Cybosia > Cybosia mesomella. The sequence goes on along the minus strand of OX276402.1, from coordinate 20,378,067 downwards.
TACATGGCGAAACGTAAATATGAAAAATATCGAGAATGTGCGGGTGGATAAAGAACTTTGCACCTCACGGACTCGACGACGAAGGACGTTTGCACTACTGCGCCAGTAAGCTTGTGACCACGGCCAGTGTAACCTGGTCGAAACGTCAGGCAATCCAAAGGCGTTAATTCCCGTTAAATTATTGTATAATTAAGTAGCTAATTAAGTAGTAGGGAACCTAACACTATAGGTGCGTAGTTGTTGGTTCACGAGTAACACCAGTTGCAGCATCTCAATTATATTTGTCAACATTGATACGCTTATTGATTGTTCTTTCACAAGACATATTGCAATGTTTGTGCATGACCTCGTGGGAAATATGTTGATAAACAATTTTACTCATATGCAGTATGGTTGGGAGCAATTTTACTTCATACTCATAGTGATCGCTCTACTAAAACACGACAGGCTGCCAATCTATATTACTGCTTTTTCACGTATTGCAACTATTTGTTTACAATTCATGTTGATAAGAACTTTTAATTCCCAGGAATTGAATATATAGTGGATAGGTACAATATTAATATGTCTTTGTATACTATTAAGGCGGCAAAAAGGGTAATAACTCCTTTCGATGTTAGGTAATTACCTTGCTTATAAACACTCGCTATCACCAGAAATATAATTTGCTCCTAGCCAACCTTCGTTCACAGAACACTCGTGTGCCTCTAAGCAGAAACACAACTAAGGCTAACTACTATTCTAGCTTAACTATTTCACTGCAGTTAGTAAGGCAAAGACAGACAGACTTCTACAATTGACTCTCGACGAGGTTTCAAATTCAAATGGGAAATACTCTTTTTCCTTTTTTTTTTTTTTTTATACCACTAAGGTGGCAGACAAGCACACCGCTCTTCAGATATAGATAGTTAAGAGATGCCCTAATCCTCACAAATGTATTTTTTTATAAACAGCGCACGTGTTTTTTGTTTTTAATGAACAAGACAGTTGCTGCCCTTCCACTTCACTGTATTCATCATCATCTTAGCGTTGATCCCGGTCGCATCCGAGGCTTTTACCTCCGAGCCTGAGATCCGCCTTCCCTTTCTCCTTTGATTTGGATTATACGGCTTTTATGGAAGTGACTTCCGTCTGACCTTCCAACCCCAAGAGGAGAGTATAGGGTTTTTTTTTGTACCACTCATATGGCTGACAAGCTCACGGCCCACCTGATGGGAAGCCGTTACCGCGGCCTATGGACGTGTGCAACATCAGGGGTGTCACACTCGCGCTGCCGACCCTGTAAAAACTTTCTGATGCCCTTTTTGAAGAACCCCATATTGTAGTCGCTTGGGAAAACCACAGCAGGGATATCAGTCCACAGCATCAGGGGCGCGGAATAAAGTGCTTATAATAGAAGAGCATATCGCTACTTGAAGTCAATATTATTTTACTGTGTGCTTCTTCTACGATCGAATCGGTGAAAGCGTCCAGAAAAAGTAAAGCTTAGCCACCGTAAAACATTTCCTGTTATTAAATTGATTAAACTCAGTGGAGGTGGAGAATTCCAAGTAAAAGTATCTCCATAAAATCTGTTGAAATATAAATTAGCGTAAGCTCATTAATGACGCAAGAGCAACGATCGATACTGCTATAATAAAGTGGATAAATCGTTCCACCAATTTATACCGACGATACAGTATGTTTATCTTACGCTCATTCGCCTCTGTACCAGCCATTAAACAATATAAACACATAATTTGTAATAAGTAATATAACTTTTTAACAACTACGCTTTCCTATATGATTTATAGGTAAGAGAATGTTTTCTTAAATTCTATACACGTACAGATTAAAACAACAGTCGTTAATTCTCACGGTATGACAGTTTTATTATATGAGGAGTGAAGAAAAGTAAATAAAAATCATGTGTATCTCAAATATATCGTTGTAAGTATTGTTGAATTTGGAGAGTCGACTTGATTAAATATTTATGTCGTAATTTTAGTTTAGTTTTAGTTAATTGACCATTGTCAATTGCATAAAGTTAGGTATGTACATAAATATTTATACTCATATCTTTCACCCTACAGGGTAAGCATAAACGACAGCCCGCCGTCTGCTTCTGTCCTTACACACTTCGAGTTTCCTCTAAACTGTCAATAAACATACACGATATATTTATCTAAACTGCCGACAATATCAGTCAAAAATATATTTCAAGTTACTTACGCTATGCAATCGACACAGCAAGTTCACGATTATATAGCGACTTTAGAAAAAAGGAACAAAGAATTGAAAAATGTCTTCATACCAAATATGTCTTGAAAACAGTTCGATTTGTATGGATCATTCCAAAGGAACTGTGAACATTTCGTCGCGCAGTCATCGTGCCAGCGACCTACATTAGCACTTTACTCACAAAGTGAACGACCGTAAGTATAAACATTGTTTCTCACTTGTCTCGTTTACGATAGGTTTGTCGCTTAGAAGTTGCTGCCGACTCTACCGAGTGAATGGGTTTCCGCTGTTATTTGCTTAGTGACTAATAAAATATTTGCAAATCAACTTGACCTAGTTTTGTTTATGTTTAAATTTTATGTGCATATGTGGTAAGGGTATTCATCAACGTATTGTCACGTAGTTTCCCACGGAATACAATAGTAATGGTGAGGCCCATAAGGTGAAAGGTTGCGTAAAAATGGTTACTCCTGTGTATCTATGACTGCCAACTATGCTCTGTCCAACCATTTATTTAACTTTTGACAGCGGTTTCAGAACGTAACTGTTGCATTGATCGTAAAAGTAAACTTGGAAACTCTTGGCAAAAAAAAACTACCTAATCATATCAATCTAATCATATATTATATATCTACGCTATTTATAACCCATTCTACATACTAAAATGCTTTAAATATTTCGTTTAAATTCAAACATACGATAATTCAATCGCTTAACAAAATCAGTTACATTTTACCGCATTTAGTGTTGGGATCGAATGTTCACTGCAAATTATTGAATCGCAAATAATCGGTTTCACTTATTTGTATTTACGTGACTATTATAGCCTTGCGTGTGTTGTTATGAATTATTGTATCTACTTCTGATGAAAAGCATCAAAATGTTGAAATTTTGTTGTGTAAGGATTAAAAGTTGTCACTATATTATGTAAAAACAATTAAAATAAGTTCTTCAATACGGTTTCGTTATAATTAATAGTCGTTAATCATTATTTTAGTCAATTAAGGAACTGGCATATAAAAAAAGTTTATAAAAACATTTGAAATTAATATAATTTAATAAATATATTACATAAAAAAAAATAAGGACATAAATATTTGGATAATACACATAACTTTTTGCATAAGGACACAACAATTTGATGAAAAAATGAGCAATTAGTTGGACAGAGTATAGTAAAAAGCAGATCGGCCAGTATACGTATTTGTTTATTTTTACATAATATTAAGCTATCATAATTTTATTCAGTTCCATGGTTTAGAATGATGCAGCACAAGACTTTTACTCGCATGTTGCTTGCAGGAGGAAAGGATGGAAGGAGAAGGAAATACAGCGGTAAACCCCCGGAAATCTGATGAGCTCTGCGAAGTACAAAACGCTGGTAATAAAGGTCGATAATTAGAGGTATCATAGAGTCCTGTACGCACCTACTAGAGAAGATATGCAGAACAAAATTCTTACTCCGAGCACTGGATTGATATTTATAAGTAGGCACATTTCTAAAGGGATAAGTACGAGTATGTACATACCTAAGTGGAAAAGTTTTTAGTTTTGTGCATCCGGTATGCAAGTGAACTTCCTTGGTCAAGTCGGCAAAATTGTACTGGAAAAATATTTTTCCATCATGAAACAATGAAATATCTAATCAGTGGCGAACTTCACAACAACCATAAAGTTAATGGGTTCAACTCTCACACGGGAAGTATTTGTAGGATTCATAGTTAGTTGTACCAATTAGGGGTATGCTTTAATTCCATTAATTGAATATCTGTGAATTCAGCGTGTTTCTTTAAAAGATTGTTCTTTATTCATATAGCGAAGAATTAGGTTACACACAAAATCTAAATTCTCTGAGACATCATCAAAGTTCTGAATAAAGATAACATTAATTAATCAATCATGGGTGAACACAAATTTCCAAGACGAAAGCGTCCGTCGCGCCATCGCGTCATCGTCTATCGTGAAATAAAATGTATTAAAACAGCAATTACCTACTGCATAATGCCATCCATTTACATTTTAAATATATTAGACATGCATTAGGTTATGCAAGCGAGTCAGTAAAAGTGGCGCTTTTAAACCGTCGGACGCTTCATTAGTTTATCAGATGAGAGTCGACTTTTCTGTCGACGAAGCTTGTAATTTTCTTAGTAAAGATTGGGTTATTAACTTTGTTAAGTAAAACCGTTCTAAGCATTTCCCAAATGATGGTTCAAGATCTGGCACCAGTCATTAAAATAAAATACCGCAGCACAGTCTCATTGTTTACTATCAATCGTACATGTTCATGATAAACTGACGTTGAAACGTGTTTTCACTTTTCTCCATGCGGTAGGAGGGTTAAAAAACCTGCGCTGGTTTACGTTGGGCAACTATTAAAATAACTGAATTAGGATATAATAAACTTTAGGATACTCTTAAATAGAGCATTGCAGATCCAGAACACAATTCATGCTTATGTATGCAATATTAAAAATACCTATTTTACGAAAGATAAGCTGATTTAGTAAGTAACCTTTTAAGTATGGAGCAACTAACAAAGGTCAAAAAAACTCTATCGATATTATCTAAAAGAATATAATCAGCTGTAAATTCACAGTCATGAAAATGATATTAAAAACGTAATAAAAAAACGTATCGGTGCAACATCGTGTGCTAATCCTTTCCTGCAGCACTTTACCTTAAGGGAATAAAATACCGCGGGGCATCTTATTGGGGGAGAATTATATACTCATCTTCTTACAAATAGATTGTAAAGGCACGGAGTGTGTGCAAGGGCGTCTCGTCAAATGGATACAAGGGGTTATAGAAACCTTCGGGCTATGGGGTCGCTACAAAGAATTCTGACGGGATCGACAGCCCGAAACTAATATAGTACTGACTTTTACTTTTATTTATTATAATACAACATGTATAACTATTCAAAAAATAAAAATGGAACTCGGAACTGCTAATATATATACTATTATATATAAATAGATATACATATAGTTACACGTATCATATAATTTTGATTCTTATGGGCCACCTTACACCCCGGCGTCTGAAGACCCGAGGCGGCGTGCGGTTTTAGTCGGTTCAAGTCCGACATAACCTCCTTCGCTGGCCGGCGGGGGGGTATCCGAAGGGATTTCCGCACGAAAAAAAAAAAGAAAGGTAAGGCACATAAAAACGGATCTCTCTATAACTTAGAGATCGAAAAAATTTGTAAGTAGTAATTCAGTTCAATGTTTGAAATATGGTTAAATTTCCGTCAAAAAGAACTAAAACTATATAAATATCTACTGTGTAGTGTATTTCAACAATTTCACTAAGGCATTATATGAAATAACGAAATTTTTTGTTGCACACGCCGTTATTGTTTCCCATCAAGTGGGCCGTGTGCGTGCCTGCCACCTTAGTTGTAAAAGTAAAAGAAAAAACTAGTAAATATTGAACGTAGGTTAGAAGTTGTCTCTCAATATGTTAGCTGTCCGGCTGAGGGGAGGATAGGAGAAGAGAATAAAACTTCCCTTCAGCCTCGGCCAGTGAGACAGCCCTTGGGATTTGGGACACAATGAGATTTTACATAATAATGAGTAGTCTATATTGACCCCTTTTTATAAACATTTCATAACAGACTGTTTACAAAATGGAGACAACAAAAAGAAAATATGACAATTCTACTCTACATTCTTGTATTCAAAATCGCATTGAATAATAAATTAATTCGACACATTTGAAATTCCATAAACCTGCGCAAAATTATATGGTAGGTATTTGTCACTGATAACATTAATGACTCAAATAAAATGTGGAATGCACAATATAATCTTAGATCTTTTTCATTCACATGGGTAAACTTTATAATAGAATAACATTAGTTGTGTCCTACCGTGTCTATACCCTTACTCAGTTCTAGTTTACAGCATCACAAGACATAAAGAGGTCGCTAAAAACAGAAGTCGAGCCGTCAAGACTTATGCCAATTACATGTCATTATAGCAAAGCGTGCATAGTCGGCCCGAGTCCCGAGGCAGGAAGCTTTAAAGACTGTGGGTATTCATCGAATGCAATGTAATATTTGAATGTGTTTCCACTTCCATAAAGGTAAAAAAAAGCAATTTACTTATGAACTGTTTTAAAGTTAATCGACAACATAACACAGGATTTAAATATAAATAGATACGTTACATATTTATCGCATTTACAGCACAATAAAAACTACTTAAGCAAGTAGACCAATATGTTTTATTCCACAACATGTCGAGCAAAATACGTTGTGTCTGTAACGAAGCTAAATAAAACGAGAACAAATAGCTTAAATAAAAAAGATGCTCCAAGTGAAACAAGCTCCATGCAGACTTGTTACGAGAATCAGAGAATAATTGGACTAGTTTTTGCTTGAACAACATTCTGAGTTCGTGATATATTAGACTTCTTTAGAGTCGTTGGGAGAAACACACGAGTAAAAAGGGGTATGTTTTACTAGGTATTAGGTGTATTTAAATCTATTCTTAGCAAAGCTAAAAAATACTATTGTCTCTAATTAAAAAGGTAGTTTTGGATATCTAGCAGTAGCATTCATTTCTGGATACCTGAGGCACACTGGTGCCCACCACGTCACGAATCAAGCCACAAGCGTACCTAGTGGTCAACGATACCACCACATTTCTGTCCCCAGACTAATTATACAGATCGTTACATGTCAGTGAAGTGAGTGCCTACGTAAAACTTTCAACTGTTAAGAATACCAGTGAATAAATACCTATGGAAGTGAGTATTTTTAAATATTCTGACAAACTATTATGAATATCTTAAGTTTGCGGATGTCAGATGGTGTCAGTTGCAGTGCAGGACAAAAGCAGAAAAAACACGAAGGGTTTCCTTCGTAAGTCCGACAGTAGCACCAAGTAACATGATATATATATTTTAATTGTTATATTTGAGTTGATTGAATGAGGGGGGGGGGTGGACATATTTTACCACTTTGGAAGTGTTTCTCGCGCAAACTACTCAGTTTAGAAAAAAAAAATGATATTAGAAACCTCAATATCATTTTTGAAGACCTATCCATAGATAAACGTATGGGTATGATGAAAAAAAATTTTTGAGTTTCAGTTCTGAGCTCTTTTTTTTTATATATTTGTGTGAAAATCTTAATGCGGTTCACAGAATACATCTACTTACCAAGTTTAACAGCATAATTCTTATAGTTTCGGAAAAAAGTGGCTGTGACATACGGACGGACGGACAGACGGACAGACAGACAGATAGACAGACATGACGAATCTATAAGGGCTTTGCCATTTGGCTACGGAACCCTAAATTTTTTTTCCAACAAACTATAATATATAAAAGATGAATTTTTAGGGTACCCAAAGGGTAGACAAATGATAAACTACAATTTGACGATGAGGAATAACTCTTCCTCGTGGTTCCATGAGTGGGACAGTAAATTGAAACGTTCAGAATACTCTGAAATATATCTATCATGTTGCTTCATATTTATATTGGAAGAAATCCAATCCTGAAAGGGCCATCAAAGTCATAATCCTCCTCAAGTTTATTAGCAAATAAAACTGATGAGTTATACAATAAAATTATAAAATAGATTTTCTGTTCTGGATATTACGACTCTATAAAATAGATGCATTTCCTACATAGCTGGGACATTGGACTTATTTTAATCACTTTATGTCAAGACAGCCATGTTTGCGACATTCAATAGGACGGCGACACTTTCAAACCAGCCACCGTATATGAAGTCTTGATTAATTAGAATTTCAACCGTATTTTATAGAAGTTACGGTATACATTAATGAATTTTCATTCGGTTTCGTTGATAACCACTTTTATCGTATATTTAAGGTTGCATTTGCTTTCTAGAAAATACATTGTGTCTGTTTACACCGAATAAGTATACAATGTTGCTTTTGAACATACGCCTGCAGTTGATAACTTTAAAGTTGTGGTCTCACTTATTAAAAATTAAGCAAACACTCTTAGTGGTATACTTTAATATATCTCTCTATACTATTATATAGTGGGTTATGTAATAGGTTAGGTTAAATGAACGATTCTGAACACAGAAATATTTTTATTGGAATTCTTGTCTATTTGACTGTTAACTGTTTGATCGCAATGAATGGACTCAAAAACTACTGAACGGATTTTGATGTGGTTGTTTCTATTAGAGATGTCTTAGTCAGACTTAAAGTCTGCCGTATGTTTGATTGCAATTGGTTAAATAGAACCGGAGATATGGTTAAAAGACGACAATCGGCAGGGCCACGGGCATCAGCTACTATTGTAAAATTTTAAATTAATATGTTTATACATTGGAGATATTTAAATAAAAATGCTTATGTTATGTTAAATGAACGATTCTGAACACAAATTGTTTTTTTTTTTGGAAATTTTGTCTGTTTGTCTGTTTGTTCGCGATGGACGCAAATATTAATGAACGGATTTTGACGTAGTTTTTTATTAGAAAGGTCTTAGTCAAACTTAAAATCTGCCTCATGTTTGATTGCAATTGGTTAAGTAGAACCGAAGATATGACCAAAAAATGATAACCTACCTAATACCTACCGCGCAGGTGGAGCCGTTGGCATCAGCTAGTTATTTATAAATCTAAGCTTCACTGATTCCTGTAATACGCATGTGTGCATACATACATTATAGTAGAGCTATACTAAAGTGGACTTCCTAAAATCGGTAAAGTTCTTTCATTTTCTCGTGCCGCTAGGGATTTAACGGAATGAACAAACAAAGTTTCAGTTTCAAAACAGTTACTTAGTTAATTTCAATTAATTAAAATTAGTGTAAAAAACATATATATATATCTATGAAGTATAATAAAACCATTTAGTCACTTAGAAAAAATCGAAAAATACCATCTGTCTCAAATATTCTTTGTTATTTTCTACATTTATTAAGAACTTTTTTAACAAGGGAAGCTAATAAAGCTCAATTATACATTTTCAACTCTTATTGCAAAGTATTCTTAGTTTAAACAATATAAATGATTCGGTACATATATATTTGTTTTTTTTTCAGAAAGATCATCTCGGTACAGTGGACTACTACTTTTGTGTTTATACAACCTGTTAGTCTGGTGTTTATAGGTGAATGAATATAGTTTATCAGTAGACGACTAGCGTCCAGCTAGTTCATTAGATTAATATTACAATTAGCAGTGTAGTCTGGTAGAATAGTCTTAGTCACTGCTATAGTAATAGCAGATTACAGATGTCAACTGGTGAACAGTCGTTTCCTCAATCTTGCCATTGGATGACAAAGGTTGGATTTCACCAGTGAAAATAATTGCGATTAAGTTAAGCTAACAGGCTCCTCACATTCTACTCAATGAAATTAATTGAGAAAATGTGAGGACCCCTTGGAGTTTAATGATTCCGTTTACCTTCATTAATGAAATCCGCTCTAAATAACTTTGAGCATTAGAACCCCAGATTACAACTTTTTTAATACATCAACCAATTACCTGCCGCTTTTCAACGTGCGTGTTATAACTTATTCACAAAGCAACATCAAAAAAAACATTTCGAACATAATATCGTTACCTTGCATTGATGAATCACCCAAATACCGAAGTTCTTATTTACCTGAAAACAAAACAAAGTCAATGTAACAAAAGTATGTTATCGGGTGTAACATGCTCTACTTCGCTTATTATCTTAATAGACCTAGCGATAATGACTTACAGGTTACGATAAAATAAATTCTGCCGAGAATATCGTATCGTGCTACTAATGGTATTTGGTGACGTATTGTTCTCTCTTGGTTTTAGTTTAATAAATAAAGGAATAGGCAATTACTTTTATGTGTAGGAGCTACTAGACTAGCTGTTTAGAACAAAATTGTGTCGTGGTTACGGGATTAGGCTATACAGGTGTTTAGTTTATCTATACTAGTTGTATAGTCTATGTCTCCAAATATAGGTATAAGAAAATAATAATCAAAAGATTATCTTGTTCCCTTTTATGACGCTCAAATGCGAGCACACCATATTAATTTGAAGGTAAAATCGATTTCCATGAAACGCCATTTCAAACTACTACTAAATCTATCCTTATAGTTGAAAACCGCAGACGATTCCTCAAAAGTAACACAAGTGACAATATAGACGGGCGTACTCGATTATGAGTATTATAACGTCGTAAATAGAACAACCTAAATCATGTTATATTATACGTCACAAGGTAAGTCGCAAGAGCTCGAATGTTAAATAGTCATTAAATAAAGAAGGGTACGTAAACAAGCCGAAGTATGCAATAAAGTATAAGACGCAATTCTAAATACATAAACAGACGAAGCCGTCTCGTCTTTGATGTCGCTTTGTGACTTCTTACTATTTAAGTAAGACAATTTAGTTTGCCCTAGATGCCTTTGAAGAGTCCCTAGAGAGCCTCAACAGGTAACTTTATCGCAGTAGAATTAATGCGGTCAAAGCAATTTCATCAGTAAGGCAGAATTGTACATTAATATCTACTTCGCAGAGCGAAGATGTAATCTAATTTCGTTTGTATGAATTTACAGACTTTGCTGTTGCAGGATGAGTTTGCGCTGATGGTAGTAGATTTGAAGCATAACGTAACGAGTAACGACGTAACGAATACATATTCATAATATCAGGTAGCACATTAATTTAATTAATAAACCTGAAATTAAACGGATTCAGCCTCCAGTATTTTGTTTGTTGTATGCTTGCACCTGTAATGTAGGTATATCCCTGAAGCAGTAAGGAGAGTATATAAAACACCCACATTTTCCCAGTCATTATAAGTTCAGGAGTTCTTATAAAATTTAAGATTGCTTAACGTTCTACAGAAGATATTTTGATTTTCATGTAGGTAACCTTATTTACATGGAAAGTTATACACTTTGTACAAATAATATACATGTACTTGTACAAATATTCAGACAAAAAAAAACAAAACAGAAATTTCAAATCTTATTACTACTTACTGGTCTACTATTGCTTTTAATTGCAAATATACTGGTTGTAAAAAGTGAGAATGAACTCACTGGATTTTGTATAGAACGTAAATGTCGAAATAAAAGTCAATAGGGCGTAACAGAGAACTGCGCCCATGCGTAAAATAACCATTCGACGAATACCTACCTCTTAGACCAAACATTGTAACATGCAAGTCGATAAATTGCAATTGGCATAATCAATTTTTGTATGACGAATGAATCATCAGTGAAGTCAATCTGACCTTGATTATGCTGTTAATTTTTTTTCTTACAGCTGCTGAGAGAATTTCAAGGCATATTATTTATTTATGATATACACTTAAATGATCTACCAGCCTTAAATTTGGCACAAGATTTCTACAGGTTCATTATTTGAATGAAAACAGACTTAAAATAATGCTTTACTGATCTTACCTGACTTTTTGGGACTACAAACGTATCCATATGAACAAGATTGGAAATAACTTTATCAATAATAAAACTAAGTTATTACTTGATCTTTTAATGGTTTTAAAATCATTTAGATTTTTAGTCTCGTCTTCTCCAAGAGTCAAAAAGTGCCCGATTAATGTCCCCGGCGGCATTCACTACCAAATTTGGTGCCCGCATCGGTCCGGGGTCAGTGACCTTTCGCATACTGTGTGCACACTGACACTTTGATCTGTAACATCGAATTGATTTAATATGCTCGGTCAAGCATTTGTTGAAAAGGTATGAATAATTTTATTATAAGACTAGACTTAGAAGATACTCGTTTTGACAGATTGAATAATAAAGTGATAGAACCATTAAATATAGGCTTACTTTGAACAGATAATTGTGTCAAAATATGAATATTATTGATGATTCTTAATTACTTTAAATTGAAAAACCCACTTACATTTCTCGTTATATCCGAAGTCAAGTATGACTTATTGTTTAAAATGTAAATAACTTGCTTATACGAAAGTTCCTAATGTTGTCAGCAAAATGTAAAATGTTTCGGGTCTTATTTGTGAAAAATTGAAATAGATTTAATGAAAAAATCAATAAAAAAATCTCACACTTTCACAAAATCATAATTTGTTATAGGTACTTAAGTATGGGAGGTGCCGAGGCGTGACCTCGTGGCAGCCATCGGGGTGGGAGTCCTCTCGCTCGGCAGCATGATTGCGGCAATGGTGCGGAGCGCGAGCGCGTGGGCCGCCGCCACCTCCTTCTTCGAGCATGTAATGCTCGCGAAGGAGATGGCGGAGCGCGCCCGGGAGAGGTTCAGAACTCTCCCGGCCCGCCGAGCCCGCAACATGCTCGCCGCGCGTCGCAGGCGACTCAGGCGCCGGAGGTCGCTTAACGACCTCCGTCCTCCATGAGCGCAGGCCTGGGGGTGGTGGCAGGTGAGGCCGCCTGTCACCCCAGCAGAAGCAGGCCGGGACGGTAGGGCGACTAGCGCCCCTCCCCCAAACCGGGGCAAGACGGGGACACCGTGGTTCCCAAACCCGAGGGGGCCATCTCGAAACCGGAGATGGCCCAGGGTCAGTCGGGGTGCCAGGGATATGCTCTATGGGCAACCTTACACCCCGGCGTCTGCAGACCCGAGACGGCGTGCGGTTTTAGTCGGTTCAAGCCCGACATAACCGCCCCCGCTGGCCGGCGGGGGGTATCCGAGGGGATTTCCGCACGAAAAAAAAAAAAAAAAAAAAAGGTACTTAAGTATGGTTAATTACTCTAATAGTTAGGTAAATACTCAGAATCACTACAGGTTAAGTCTCATCTTTTACATCTCAGCTATCAATAAAAGACCAAAATAATAATGCTACGTACAACAAGCAAAGTGCACAATACTACCTATATTTATTGAAAATAACTACCTATATCTGTCTAAAAACGGCATCGGATTTGGTAATAAAAACTGTAAATGTTTCTGTTTTACTTATTTTTTCATTCTTGTTCACGGTGGATCCAAAATTTTTTTTTTTTAGAAGTAGCATTTAAAACAGTCGTCGGTATATCGGCAGTTTAATACATAAAATATGTCTATTCATTCTGTCGAAACAAAGGGCTGTTCAATATATCATTGTCTACTGAATGAATGGTAGCAGAAAATTTTTCATTTCTAATGCACGATATGCTATTGTCACTTCCACGGTTCCGTGTAATATGATTTAAGCGATACATCTGTTAATTTTACTGCCATATCATATGCCTTGTCATTGGAGCGAGAAGTTTCTATTACTGGGATAGATAAATAAAAAACTATACAAATATAAATTGATCGATAGAAGCTAAATTTGCAAGTCAGCAGGAAAAAATTAATTGCAAGATAAATAATTAAAAACTATATTATTAACTTTGTTTTAAAATAATACCATTAACTGAAATCCCAAGTATTCCCCTTAAACCCACGTCGGTAATGTAATGGCCAGGATTTGAACTCAAGACTTCTCGATTGTAAGGCCGACTAAGTTAAGGACCTACCTATTTGTTTATGGAGTTAGTACTGTGTATACTAAGCTTAACATAATTATATCAGTGTCATTTTAGTGCGTGTCTAGGAAGAGCCAAGAATTCCTTTCTTTTAGAACTGGCTTGAAATGCAATGGACGTTATTAACATTTTATATGTTGAAAACTATTTATAATTTGCTTATTTTTCTTATAAGCACACATTGATTGGGTCTTTAGGCAGTAAGCTTCCTAGCTAGTGGTACAGGCATGTTCGTGATACCCGCTCTTGGATAAAACATCTAAATTTACTGAAAAATATCTATATTGTAGGTAAATTACTGAAAAGATACTCTGATTTGTAATATAATAAGTAGTAGTTACGTGGTTTAAGGTTTAAATAAAAAACGGCTATACAATAAACACAATACAATTAAACACGTTAAATATTTACAAGGAAGAATACACGTGCAGCGTGAAGGAAAAAACGCTAAGCGCGAATTGAAATTCCCGAAACGTTTTGCGAGATTGAAGAGGCTTTTATGGAAATGGACTGAGCGTGCATCAGATGATAGTACGAGTGCTACGAGTAGGTAGCGGCTCTAGCCATAGTATTACGGGGTCGATTTGAATATTTTCGCCTGCCTACTGCAATTTGAAAACACCTGATGTTCAATTTAGTTCAGTTGCGGTTCTAGTGTAGTTGAAATTCAAATATGTTGGTATAATACTTAAAGCTCAGTCGGGTATACGATCTGTAATCATATCTTTTTGAGTAGAATCATATGTTTAAAAGTTACTTAAATCGATTATGAAAAGTAAACAGTAAGAACAAATAATGTGTTTCTTTTTTCTTTCTAAGAGACAATTGATAAATACATACTCTGGTAGTATGTATTTATCAATTGTCTCTTAGAAAGAGTGCTATTAGAATAACTTTCCATATTGTGTATTTGTACACAATATTATTCATATATTATAATAATAATATATATTAGAATATTATTCACATATAGGTACACTACTCTTTTTAACGCTTCAGGGTCATAATGTCCAATTCTCAAAATGTCCAACGGTGTCAAAATGTCCAAATCCCAAAATGTCCAATTCTCAAAATGTCCAATTCCAAGAATGTCCAATTCTCAAAATGTCCAATTCCCAGAATGTCCAATCTTTGAGAATGGACTACAGGTAGCAAAATGTCCCTTAACCTGGGTTAGGTTAGGTTAGAACTGTGACCCCAACAGAGCTCGAGCCGACCGACCGAAGCGAGCTTGCCGCGGTAGCGGCCGGCGAAGCGCCAGAATTGATTTCTATAATAACAATATAATTATTATAATAGTTATTTTGATTCTATCAGTATTTTGTATTTATTGTTTTTCATAAGTATTAATAAAGCTCTGTGATGTGTTATTGAAGAAATTTACCACATTCTCAAAGATTGGACATTCTGAGAATTGGACATTTTGAGAATTGGACATTCTGGGAACTGGACATTTTGGGATTTGGAATTTTTGACACCGTTGGACATTTTGACCCTGAACGTTTTTAACCGACTTCGGTTAGTTTACACTTTTCAGTATTTTTTAGTCATTGAAGTCGGTTTAATTTTTTTAAATTAAAATAGTTTATAGCATGTGCATTCATCATCATCATCTTAGTGTCTCGAATGCTTCCTAAGTTGTTACCATGGTGCGTGTGTAGTGAAAACCGAAATGTGTAATACAATTTAGTTGTTATTGAACGCATATTCGCGTATCGCACTCAATATTCACATCTATTCATCGTCTGCCGCACACCATGACACACATGATTTATTCATTTGACGCAAACCATTATGTGACAAAGTTACTAAAACCAACGACTAAATCAAATTGCCTACTGAATACTGCAACGGGCCACTGGCGCTTTGTATTAGTTAATTTATTAATTGAAGGTTAATCAACTTTCACTATTATAGATTTATTCATGTATTAAGAAATATATACATTAAATAAATCTGTTATATAGTGACCGGTGTTACATGACATAATGTAAAATATTACCAACAATCCTGACCTGCTCGAACATATATTTCAACGCTTGCTGCTTGCTGGGTAGGTATCTTACATGAAAAATTAGGTGGTCAAAACAGAATACGTCATTCACTGGTAGAAATATATCTTTCATGCTCGGTTAGCTCATACATAAAAACCATCCACTACCACCCCATCATCATTCATTCACCAAACCTTCTTACTTAATATTGACTTTAAATAGTGAATGCTGCATTTCGTAAACTTTGTAGGAGTGATTGAGGCCATGCCTCGTATTTTGTTCTTTTTTCATTTCTTATAATTTTTCTTCTTATGCTCGTAGTGCCAGCATTCGTAGATTACGATAGCCTCTTACCATCACAGCAGTGTGTTTGCGTATAAAGGAATGACTTGAGAAGTACTCCTGATGAACAAAGGTCTATATCTAAAAGTTAGTACCTAGGCTAAAGACGAAGGCTACTTTTCCACAGCCAAATAAATGCAAGGACTTTCCTATACCATATTAAATTTTAAACAACATTTATAGGTACATTTTAAACGAAATAAAACACGTAGACTAACAGAACCAACTAAGTATACACCTTGTTTTATTACTTTGGGATGGTTTGAATCTATAACTTATTATCCGCATTGTATAACAATTAACACAAGCTAGTTAAGCTATGACCACTTTGGGTCTCGATAGGGCTGTGTACAATGTCCTAAAATATTTATTCAGGCGAAAATCCCTTGGCATAACCCCCCCCCCCCCCGACGGCTAGCGGGGCGGTTATGTCAGGATTGAACCGACTAAAACCGCACGCCGTCTCGGGTCTACAGACGCCGCGGTGTAAGGGTACCCATAGAGCATATCCTTCGCACCCCGACAAAGTCGAGGGAGCCATCTTCGGTTTCGAGATGGCCCCCTCGGGTTTGGGAACCACGGTGTCCCCGTCTTGCCCAGGTTTGGGGGAGGGGCGCTAGTCACCCCACTGTCCCGGCCTGCTTCTGCTGGGGTGACAGGCGGCCTCACCTGCCACCCCCAGGACTGCGCTCATGGAGGACGGAGGTCGTTATGCGCCGGAGTCGCCTGTGACGCACGGCGAGCATGCTGCGGGCTCGGCGGGCCGGGAGAGTTCTAAATCTCTCCCGGGCGGGCTCCGAACCACTGCCACTGGGAGAGAACTCCCACCACGATGGCTCACATGAGTTCACGCCTCGGCGCCTCCCACGCCGGGCAGTCCGCCAGCGTGTGCAGCCCCGAGTCCTCGCTCGCGTCGCAGTGATGGCACTCAGGCGATGGCTCCTTCCTGATCCGATGCAGGTGGTCCCCGAAGCTCCCTTTTCCAAAGATCACCTGCGTCAGTCGGTACGAGAGGCTTCCTTGTCGCCTTTTTAGTAAATCCTCCATAATGGGCCTTACTACTATGTAGTAGGTACCTACTGATAAACAATGTTTTAAAGTTTCAAAATATTATAATAAGGATAAAAATATAAATAAAATATCATATATATATCATATGGTGTGTGCCATGGTATATATAAAATACCATGGCACACACCAATGACTTTTCGATGCTTTTCGAAGTTATGTGTGTATTTATCACAGGTTTATAAGTGCCCGGTTAATGGCAATAGGCTCGCCACCTATTACATTGGGACCTAAAACATAAACTGGCGAAACGCGGGTGCTAGCACCTCTGCCTACCCCTTCGGGGATATAGGCGTGAGTATATGTATGTATGTATGTATGTATGTGTATAAAATGTTAAATCGCTTGCAATTTTTGGGTTGCACATGTCGTATAGTATATGTATAACTATGCATTATGTAATTTTATACACTATGAACTTACAAATTTTGTGCCCAATACATCGCACTATTGCAATTAATTGATCCAGTGGGCCTACCGCCCAAGTGTCGTCGATATCACAGCCGTCGAAATGTTGCGCTGGTCAAGGTCGACGGCGATTTTGTACCGTCCCATTGATAATCGATGCCGGCGCGGCGTAAGCATGAATGAAACGCTGTTTTTGACAGTTAAATAGCTGCCGCCTAAAAAAATTCAAATCGACCGCGTCTCATGAGCTGTCGTTTTGAATATTATTTTCTTTTCCGACGGTTGATTACGATGCCGATTGCACCTAACACTGGGCTACTATGGCTTTTATGGGTGCGACTGCCGACGAGTGGGTTCTGCCGTCCTATTGCACCTAACACTGGGCTACTATGGCTTTTATGGGGGCGACTGCCGACGAGTGGGTTCTGCCGTCCTATTGCACCTAACACTGGGCTACTATGGCTTTTATGGGGGCGACTGCCGACGAGTGGGTTCTGCCCTCCTATTGCACCTAACACTGGGCTACTATGGCTTTTATGGGGGCGACTGGGTTCTGCCCTTCTATTGCACCTAACACTGGGCTACTATGGCTTTTATGGGGGCGACTGCCGACGATGGAATTTCGTCCTCCAACTCCTTCGCTTATTCCTTCCTTCTGAAACATACGAAAACAACAAACAACACAGCATAAACGTTTAAGTAGGTAAGGTAAAGATTAGAGTGTTTTAATTAGTCGCAGGTACAATAGGAGGGCAGAACCCAGTCGCCCCCATAAAAGCCATAGTAGCCCAGTGTTAGGTGCAATAGGAGGGCAGAACCCAGTCGCCCCCATAAAAGCCATAGTAGCCCAGTGTTAGGTACAATAGGAGGGCAGAACCCACTCGTCGGCAGTCGCCCCCATAAAAGCCATAGTAGCCCAGTGTTAGGTACAATAGGAGGGCGGGGTGTGTGTTGGGTAACCTCCTCGAGTGTCGCTCCGATTCCGATCCCGCTGCAGTCCGGGGGGAACGTAATCGGAGCGGCCGGTACACCCTGGGCGGCGGTCAATGGCTTCCCCTTCACCCCTTCATAGGGTTGGCATTGATCGTCGGCCAATACCCAACGTGGCGGGAACACATCGCTCTCCGTACTCCTCTGCTTTCAGAGGAGACAGGATGAGCGATGCTGTTAGTGGCGAGATGGCCCAGGGTCAGCCGGGGTGCGAGGGATATGCTCTATGGGTAACCTTACACCCCGGCGTCTGAAGACCCGAGACGGCGTGCGGTTTTAGTCGGTGCAAGCCCGACATAACCGCCCCCGCTGGCCGGCGGGGGTGTATCCGAAGGGATTTCCGCACGATAAAAAAAAAAAAAAAAAAAAGGTACAATAGGAGGGCAGAACCCAGTCGCCCCCATAAAAGCCATAGTAGCCCATTGTTAGGTGCAATAGGAGGGCAGAACCCACTCGTCGGCAGTCGCCCCCATAAAAGCCATAGTAGCCCAGTGTTAGGTGCAATAGGACGGCAGAATCCACTCGTCGGCAGTCGCACCCATAAAAGCCATAGTAGCCCAGTGTTAGGTGCAATCGGCATCGTAATCAACCGTCGGAAAAGAAAATAATATTCAAAACGACAGCTCATTGTGTGAAGTGTCATTTCATTACGGCACCTCATGAGGTGCCGTAATGAAATGAGACTTCAAAGCGACGCCGTAGATTTGAATTTTTTTAGGCGGCAGCTATTTAACTGTCAAAAACAGCGTTTCATTCATTCTTACGCCGCGCCGGCATCGATTATCAATGGGGCGGTACAAAATGGCCGTCGACCTTGACCAGCGCAACATTTCGACGGCTGTGATATCGACGACACTTGGGCGGTAGGCCCACATGGTGAACTAGGTTATGCAAATTATATTTTAATTGGATTATGGCACAATGTACTTATGTATCGTTAAACTAAATGCATTGCCAAACATGTAGATACTGTGCCTACTTAATCTTTCTTTCGCACTTATTTGAATGTAATTTTTTTTTAAACTCTGTTTGTTTGAATTTCTCATACGACTTTGTTCTCAAATATTCAGCACGTAGGAGAAAAAACTAAAATAGGGCAAACACGATTCTTTTAGCTTCATCCGTAACAAACGAATTGGTAGATATGCAAACAAAAAAAAATTGTCTCGTATAATTACAAAATGATTAAATTAATTAGTCAATTTATAATTGTATCGTATTAAATTTTATTTCAATAGATATGTGATGTAACATCCGGTAAACCGTAATTTAGCACCATCAAGCTGAACTGAGAGCCAATTCACGTAATGAAAATGTGTTCAAAATTCAGTCTCAGTCTATTCTCGATCTCATGTCGATCTCGTAAATGTCAAAAAAGGTATTCTCGGAACAATTTTTTTAAGATCGAGCATAGACTGTAATAAAAAAAGTTATAAAAGTGCAAATCCTTTGGAAATCAGTCTAAATCAGTATTCTGCTAAACTTTGTAATTGATATTGTAATACATACATACATACATAAAATCACGCCTGTTTCCCACAGGGGTAGGCAGAGATCACGGATCTCCATTTGCCACGATCCTGACACACTTCTCTCGCCTCATTCACTCTCATAACATTCTTCATGCATGCTCGTCGGTTTAGGGTACTCCTGACCTGCCCCTTTTCTAACACTTCCCCGATTTGGTCCAGGTATGTGCGCCTAGGTCTTCCCCTTCCGACGGTACCATCCACACTCACCTCATACACCTGTTTCGTTAGTCTTCTTTCATTCATTCTCTCAACATGACCGAACCATCTTAACATACCTTTCTCAATTCTCGTCACTACATCTTCTGTCAATCCACATCGCTCTCTTATCACGCTATTTCTCACTCTATCTCTCAAAGTCAATCCACACATACTTCGCAACGCACGCATTTCTACTGCATTCACTCTACTTTGATGCTTTTTCTGCCACACCCAACTTTCACTACCATACATAAGAGTCGGCACTAATACTCCTCCATGTACAGCCAGTCGTGCCTTTTCGGACACTTTCCGGCTGCTCATAAAGTTATGTAGTGCCCCATTCACTCTATTTCCAGCTGTCACTCTCCTTTCAACATCTTCTTCATGCTTTCCATCTCTCGTAAACAATGTTCCCAAATATATGAACTCATTCACTTGTTCCACTCTTTTTCCATCTATACAAATCCTACACTCTGTCACGCATTCTTCTCTTTCAAAAAACATAACTTTTGTCTTACTAACATTCACTTTCATTCCTCTCCTCTCAAAATAATAATAATTAATAATAATTTATTTTGAAATCAGATAATTAAAATCCATAATTTGTTAGTAGTATTAGTTACAAAAATAAAGATACTATTTACCTTATTGTAATGTTAGTTGTGTTAGTAATTTGATTTTTCTAGTAGGTATACATTCAGCCCCAACAAAACAATTAACGATGAAACGATAAAACGATTTACTATAAAATTAAAAAATAATTGAAAATTAAATAAAATTGAAAATTATACACCTTTATCACACTAATAAATTTAATAATAATGTGATAAAAGTGTACAATTGTCACATATAATTGACACATAAGTGTCACATAATCTTATTATGTGACCGCTCCACTCGTTCGCCCAACAAGGTGGCGATACACGGATGAGTCGTAGCTGCCATATATTGTCTTCAGAATGCTGTTGCGACTGCCACGTAGGTTGTTCAGTACGGACACCGCTCCATGAGCTAAAAAGAAAAGCTCCATGCATAGTTGCTACCATCTCCTGCAACTCATCTGCCGATGACGCAAGTAAAACCTGATCATCAGCTTAGAGGAGACATTTGACGAGTAACTCATTCATTCTTAAACCACATTCTTTATCTTTCAAATCTGTGACGCTACACATCCCTGTCTTACACCCTTTTGGATGCTAAACCATTCAGTGTATGACCCATGTATCCTCACGCAAGCACTGGAGTCCTCATAGAGAGACTTTGTAATGCGAACGAAACAAAACTTATTTTCTCTTCGCTCTATAAACATCGAATATATTTACAAATGTAGGGTTTTAACAAGTTACTTAGTTACAAGGAATAAAGTTATATGTATTATATCACTATTAAAAACTTGATATTAACAATGTAACAAAACCAACCTACAAACATTACCTAATTTTTTTCTAAATAACTTCACAATATACCTACACTACAATTCTATCGTCTATTCGTTTTATCCTATGAGAGTGAATCTCGAGTCTCTCGATTTTTTACTAGTTTTTACGACAGGGTTTAGTTTACTAGTTTAAATTCGTAGTAGTCTCATAAACGAATGATTTGATCTCTCGAATTTAAAAATAACTAGGTTACTAATACAAAAACTTATAATCGATTTTCATAAAAGTACTTAAGTAACTAATTCGATTATAACAATCACTCATAATTGACAGCTTTTTCTTAATTCTCTGTGGATTTCGTACAAAATGCATATTAATTTTGTTTGTTAAAGTTCTTTTTCTTGAAATAAAACTATTCTTTACGGATTCTATCGTGATGTTATTTTATTATTATTATTTTTCTTTTATGTTTTCTGTTATGTTTGTTTAAATAGTATTGTATGGCTATGATTTGTTTCTACGTTGAGGATTAGGCTGATGGCCTTTTGCCAAAGCCCTAATAAACTAAAAAAAAGCATAGGTATTATTAATCTATACCAGCCAAGATTTTCAAATAGATCGTTATGCATCTGAACGGAGATTATATCAAAACTGGATTGTATTTTTAGTATCATAATACCTTATTTTCGGTCAATTCATAATTCAGTCGCAATTAAATCGCATTTCGGCCTGTGTTCGATATAATTTGAGAATTTGCTCTCTGATGATAGAAACAGAAATAGATAGTGAAACTCTAAGGGCTACTAGTAAGCCCCATGACTCTCAGGCTTTATTCATTTGTTTTACAGAGCCACTTACCTTTTTTTTTCGTGTAGGGTGCGTAATGCATAATGAAATAATTTTCATAGTGTTATGTGAAAATTATTTCATTACAACTAGGCTACGCTACGTACCTCTACAATATTCGATGCAAATGAATGATTGATTGATTGATTGATACGGCTACATTTTGTCTGCTATAAACAGCGGATTAGGAAACAAAGTAACTGCTAGGTTAAAATGATAACTGCAAATTAAACACAATGCTCGTCGATTCCATTTAAACGATCCTTGTAATTCCAACTTAAGTAAGTAAATATTAATTTAGGATCAACAACCTCCAAAAAAACGGAAGCTGCATAATCGACCGGACGATTCCTCATACATTATGTAAATGTGTACACACGCAGTTATACCGCGGATGCAAAATGCACTCCCTCCCACACATGGGCCTAAGTACACAAAACGTTGTAGCCGAATGTTACTTATTGTTTCATTAACTTGTACTCTAATTTTGAATAGTGTTGCACCAGAATATAAAACTGATATTTAACTAAGTACTTGATTGTATCAAAAAATATACACCTCTACTAGATTTTGTAGCGCTTATTACTTAACACTTTACTGTTCTCCACCTTGTATGGTTTTCAGCATCCTTGTCAGTGAGATCATTTCATAGCATATAATAATAATATTTTTTTGATTCACGTGTTTTACAAATAACTCTTATCACATAATACAGTTCATATGTACGATTTCATTTCATTGTACGAGTTCATTTGGTACGAATATTATCTTTTGTGACTTGAAGCTATCATTTCTTGAATCCATTTTTCTTTCTTACCAGGGCCCGACGTAGCCGTTCTGACTACTTAATATTAATACCAAATAAATACTATCACTGCCTATTATATTTACTTATTCCAAATTACTCTTGATTTATACCTATTAACGTGATTATCCATCGTATATTGTAAGTATTAATTTAGAACATACATCATCAGGCGAGGTGAAGTCAAATTGACGTGTCCTAAATATAAAAAAAAAATAAAAAAATTATTATAGAGGACTACTTATAACTAATCACATTAATTCGATGCATAAATTATCATCACTGGACAATATCTATATAATATATGCTATTTCATTAAAGCCGCAATTATTTTTAAAGCTAATCGAATCTGAATTGCTTACATACATCAAACGTGTTAATTAAATAGAAGCTTGTCTATGGACACTTAACAATGACGTCGAACAAGCTTAGATTGTTAGTTATCTATGTCGCAGTAATTGTAAGCCTGCCTTAGTACGGGTTTCAGTTATAAAATTCCTTTAGACGAAGATGGTAGAAAGATTTTGTTTGCGAAATCTGATCATCATAACTCGTTCCAGTCGGATCCCCTTTATGGTATTAAGATCATAAAATGGGATAAAAGTGAGCTGAAATCGTATCGGGTTTGTATATCTAGAGACTTTGGTGTAAATACTTGGAGTATTTTTTTTAAAGATATTCGGTGATAAAGGAGAATGAAATTGTAAGATATAACTTTCTAAATAGTATTCCTAAATAGTACGATACATACCAACATCATTTAACCATTTTCATATGGAATAGAATAGGTTGATGATGATGATGATGATATGAAACATGCATGATACGTTACCTAAGAAATATATACTATGAGTATAAAGTACTTACGGATCATACAATTACATATAATATTATCTGTGGCCCGCAACCCCGCCTGCGGAAAATATTGATCCCTTTCTCGCGGCCCACAGGAACCTATTCCCGGGATAAAAGCTGGATGTAGACCTATGTACTATTACAGACTATATCTCTGTTCCAAATTTCAGATAGATCCATTCAGTTTTGAAAGAGAAGAAACATCCATCCTTACAAAGTTTCACATTTGTTATATAATAGGCATTAGTTCCTACTAGTATCTATTATTATAAATGTGAAAGTGTGCAGTGAGAAAAGTTATCCTACTCCCTAACATTCCACACCGCAAAATAAGTTCATACCAACTTATGGGTTAGCGGAAATCCCACTGGACCCTACTGCCACATACTTAAAACACAAAATAGATATAACCTATTGCATAGATTTCCGTAAATTCTTTGCCTACTAACCACTAAATTATGTATCACACACGGCCATAACATAAGCAAACCAAACCAGAATTACATCTACAGTCATACACCCAAGCTTACTGTTAATAGTCAAAGGGTTTATACCTCCCTCAACCCGTTCGATTCCAGATCACCATTATGTATATTAAAATATGCGCCTCTCTCAGATTCGCAGTCGCAACCATGTTTGATTTAGAATGGTGACTTCCGGTTGGATGAGGGTACGAATTAAAGATATTAACTACGCCGGAAGGCATCACATTGCCACTCTGAATATTATATCGATAAATTTTGTGATCATTGGGTGCTCAATCTCATTACTGGAGGCAGGCATAAATGCAGAGTAGGTACGGTAAATGTTGAATGGAATTGACGGGCCTGCTTCTTGGAATTCACTTAATAATGAAAAATATTACAGTATCACATTTACGGGTACGATTCTTACATTTCCTGCCTTGTACATAATTGATGTAGACCTAAAGTCCTAATGAACTTTTTTTTTTTTTTTTTTTTTTTTTTTTTTTTTTTTTTTTTTTAATAATAATAATAATTTATTTTGCACAAATAAGACTTAACAATGATTAACACAATTATCTATTACAGCTCAAAGAAGAAAAACATATCATAATGTGGTACGTTGGCACCTGTACTAATATATTTAAACATTGTATCACAGGTGCCAGCGCCTTCCGTGATAGAGGATCAATTTCAAATTATTATGATTTAAACATGTAGGTATAAATTGGAAATGTAGTAGCAGTATTTAAAATATATATAAGAATAATTTTAATTTATAATTAAGGTTATTAATTTATTAATATATTGATTTTAATGCAGTAAAGAGTATGGGAGTACCTACTAAGAATAGGTACAAGTAAAAAGTGAATCATGTCACCACTTCGTTCTCACTCGAGAGAGAATATCAATGAATCGATTTTTATTTCAACAAGATTTTATGCAATAGAATCATGATTCCATGGAATGGAATGAAATTTTTCATATAAACGATGCGTACAACATGGCCGGTACAACGTACAACAAACGACATAGCCTGTTAGTCAGTGTATGCGACGTATTTATGCCGCTTTTACTGCACGCAGTTTGATAAAATTGTATAATACTCAGAACATAAACAACTTCTACAAAAAAATATATTTTTACCTATTATAAGTACTTATATTTATTATTATAATAATATGTTACAGAACATAAGGTGATGAAGGAAAATCACCAAGGCAAATTTTATTGACATTGATACTCATTCAATTTGTCAACTGTTCAAAGTCACGGCAACTATGTAAGTATCAAAGTTATGAAACGTCACTTTGTCTTTTCTATATCATTTTTGATAGTTACATCGTTCATATATTATACTAATCTTTGATCGTTCAGTTGGGTTAACGATAGCGTGCTTGAGAGACGTGTTCAGCCGCATATTCCGAGTAATCATCCGCACCCCCGCCCAGCGGGGGCGGTTATGTCGGGCTTGAACCGACTAAAACCGCACGCCGTCTCGGGTCTTAAGACGCCGGGGTGTGAGGTTGCCCATAGAGCATAATCCCTGGTACCCATTGTACAGCAGCAACCATTTTTTGTGAACCAAATCCTACTAATCTTTCTAATATGATAAATGTGAAAGTTTGTGAAGCTGTTTGTTTGTTACTTAATCATGCTCAAACGGCCAAGCGGATCTGGCTGAAATTTGGTCCATGGTTAGATTTTAGGCTCTTTTTATCCCTGGACTAGGTTCCCATTGGAAGCGGAAACGGGTACAGATTTTTCATGCGGGCGAAGCCGCGGGCAACAGCTAGTTAATCATAACTACCACACTTTCCTATACAAGCTTTAGAAAATTCGAAGGCTTGTATCAATTTACTATATATACCTACACGTATCAAAGCCCTTTGTGCCTGACCCAAATGTGGGTTCAAAACATGCTTTCTTTTACATCTATATACAGACACAATGTTCATAATAGAGGTTATATATAGCATACTAATAGTAAGCTACAACGCAGTATGCACAGTACCAATTACAGTTTATTGATAGGTAAATTATCTTGTTGTGCACATAATAACTGCCTGTTTAATCGATGGTTTGAGAATAAATCTATGATACGCGTTTACAAAGGGTACGTTTTGATGCAAATTTAATAATGTGCATTCGATTCCTTTTCAATTTGAAAGTGAAAATATAAAATGTTATCACAGAGAAAAATATTAACTTTATAATCCTAATGCGAATCCATCGTAGACTTATTCTAATCATTCCCTCAGTAGTTTCTCAATAAGAAAATAGATTTTCTTAGAGAATTTGCTAAGTTGCTCTGTAAGCCATGTGAATATTACAGAAAGAATTACCTCCTTTTTATCTTACTCGCTGTTTCTGATTTTGATCTTTATTTGACGGCCTCTGTGGCGTAGCGGTAGTGCATTTGACTGCTACGACAGGGGGCGCGGGTTCGATTACCGCTCAGTGCAAATATTTGTATGAATGAATATGTCTATTTGCATTGGTCTATTTACAAAAAAAAGTGTATAAGTATGTTTATCCGCATTCTGGAACCCATAACACAAGCTAGTTAAACTATGCTTACATTGGGTCTCGAAAGCGCTGTGTAGAATGTCGTAGAATATTTATCATTTATATTTGATCTTCCTACGTAGGTCCTTGGTTTTGGTGTAAATAATTTTAGCTGCCATATAATTCGAACCCATTCCTTACTTGACTACCTGGTAACAAACAAACCAACTACCTACGACCCAGTAATTGATAAAACCCTTACAACTAACGACAATATATTATTTAAAGCATTAGTCAAAATTATAATTACATAAAAGACGGCCTCTGTGGCGTAAGGGTAGTGCATTCGACTGCTACGTCAGGGAGCGCGGGTTCGATTCCCGCTCATTGCAAATATTTGTATGCATGAATATGTCTATTTGCATTGGTCTGGGTGTTTCTATGTATAATATGTATGTATTTACAAAAAAAAGTATATAAGTATGTTATATCCGCATTCTGGAAACCATAACACAAGCTAGTTAAACTATGCGTACTTTGGGTCTAGAAAGCGCTGTGTAGAATGTCGTAGAATATTTATTTATTATTTATTTATTTATAAAAGTATGTTACTAAACTCGTTAAGATTATTAACAAAATAATCTAACATTGTACCTACACATATGATCGCAATTTTATATCACGATAAACCTGCTTAACGATATACGAAACAGCTGTTAAGTGAAGGCAGCTGATATAAAGCCTCGTATAAAAATAACCTCGCCACAACGACTCCTAATTATGGCTTAGTGGGTGTACGTGTAAAGTGACCAACGGGGCCCGCCTACTTAAGTTCCGGGTTCAATAGTTTCAATCAACGATCATTACTTGTTATGTATTTCTCTAAATGTGTTTCGTAAACAATTTCACTGCCACCGGAGCGATTTTTATAAACTAGTAATATAAGTTACAATTAAGTAGTATTCTAATATTTATTTGATTTCACTGACCATTCCCGTTGTCCTTATTATTGAAACGTAATTTTGTTTAAGTAATTAGAATATTGTTATAGCTTTTTTGCTGTAATTTAGTTAGTGCTTAATATTAAGTGTGTACCGACATAGTAGATATAATAGTGATTTGTATATTGGGCAAATAGGTACGTCTCATGTCCCCAAACCGGGGCAAGACGGGGACACCGTGGTTTCCAAACCCGAGGGGGCCATCTCGAAACCGGAGATGGCCCAGGGTCAGTCGGGGTGCGAGGGATATGCTCTATGGGCAACCTTACACCCCGGCGTCTGTAGACCCGAGACGGCGTGCGGTTTTAGTCGGTTCAAGCCCGACATAACCGCCCCCGCTGGCTGACGGAGGGGTATCCGAAGGGATTTCCGCACAAAAAAATAAGGTATGTCTTATGTCCCCAAACCGGGGCAAGACGGGGACACCGTGGTTCCCAAACCCGAGGGGGCCATCTCAAAACCGGAGATGGCCTAGGGTCAGTCGGGGTGCGAGGGATATGCTCTATGGGCAACCTTACACCCCGGCGTCTGTAGACCCGAGACGGCGTGCGGTTTTAGTCGGTTCAAGCCCGACATAACCGCCCCCGCTGGCCGGCGGGGGGGTATCCGAAGGGATTTCCGCACAGAAAAAAAAAGGTACGTCTTATGTATTTAGTTATAAAAAATATACTTTCTAGGTTATTGCTATGTCAAAAATAAGCAAATAATTTAAGATAATGGCAGTCTAGATCAAAAATATCTATTTATAAATGAAGTTTTGAAAATAAAAAGCGTAATATGCTTTTTATTTTAATATGATATCATCATAAGTTTAGGTTTTTTACTTCGGGCCACCAACCAGGTGGACACCGAAGTCTTAAAATCACGCAAAAAAAAAACCAAAATCATACACCCACTTTTTATCACTTTTCTCGACGTTTCACATGATTCTAAGTCTGTACGGTCCGTCTGCGGCGTGTCGGAATCGGACCGACTAAAACCACACGGTGTCCTCCTCAAGTGTCCATTGCCGGGCACCCCGGGTAAGCCCTCGAAAGGATAACCCCAGGGTTACCGACTGACCTTGGCCACCACTGCGGCCTCGCCTGGTGAGGTCGGGTTTTATCCCGCGTCGGTGAGTTGGCAGGCGTGTGAGGGCACACACGACACGCTTCCACCACGGCCTCCTTCTGTAAGGACGGCGAGTCGGCCAGCTGCCGTCCTCAGGCCCGATCATGGAGGTCGGTAGTCCCGGGCGTATACGAGCGTAGACGTTCCGCAGTCTACTGCGGAACTCGGGGGGCAGGGTTCTCTCCCGCTCCCTATCCGCCGTCTCTTTCGCGCGCTTCACCTGCTCGCAGAAAGAGGCGGCGGCGTGCCACTTGCTCCAGTCGGAGACCACGGCCCTCACCATGGTCTCCAACGAGAGAACGTCCACGCCCAGGACCGCAACGAGATCCCGGCGTTGACTCGCCCACGCAGGGCACTCCACCAACGTGTGGAGCGCCGTGTCTTCGCCAGGATCATAAGTTTAGGTAGTGTATGATTATCCATGATAGGTGGCTCTTGCAAGCACATTGAACTATTTATTTCCAGCGTTTATTTGTAGATTCTATTTAGTGTAATAAAATAAGTAAAGACGCTCTTATTACAATTAACGTAGCAGTTTTGCACAAAATAAGTTAGGATGTCAATTCAGTACAAAGGGCTTTGCTTAGTTAAGCTAAATGTGATTTTTAGGTTCACTATCTTTAGTAGTAAGTAGCCGTTGCCCGCGGCTCCACCTGCGTAGAATACAGGTACTTATTTTAGTGGCCTAAAACATCAAGTGTAGATTGGTCTATACTATATATTTTTTTAGCATTAAGAAATCCTTTACCATCTCACACCACTCGGTGTGAGATGGTAAAAAACAATTTCCTTTTCGCCGGCTTCCCGTTTGAAAATTGTTACTCTTCGCCACTAGCTTTATTTATTTAAAACTCTAGTCTTTTGACCATCAACTAAGTGGATTAAACAGTGAAACATCCGCCTTCCATAGTAAATATATGCTAACGGGAATTACCATACCTTTAAACAGCCTGTACCTATACCATAATTGCGTTTACTCCTGTAAACTAATGTCATATTACCACCAAAATCATATTATCATGAAATAAAGAGCTTGAAATCCAATATCAATTTTCAAACAAACTCTGATTTAATAATCAACATCATGCTGCATTCGAAGTGCAATTTCATTATTGGGAAACAGAATATTGAATCTCGGTGGAGCGTATTTGGGTATGCTCGCGGCTAACGTGACAATTCGTACCAACTTTCTGCTATTACCCATTTTTAAGCGTACTTCCACGCGATATACGATGAATAGTTTGGATTTTTTTTAAGAGGTTTACCTTTTTGTTGAATGAATCCATATTTTTTTATAATTTAAGCTTCGGTAGCTTTGTGATTATGGAGTCGAAGTTACGATCGAGAGGTCCTGGGTTCGAATCCTGGTCAGGACACAACCAACGTGAATCCACTAAGGAATTTAGCTTAGCTGGAGGAGTTAACGGGAATATTAGTAATTTCGGTTATTAAAACACTTTAAAAAACCATATAGGTATGTTTAGTTTCACGAAAACGTAATGGCTTTCTATCTATAGCTATTGTATATGGCTAAATATCTGGTTAAATATCTGGTTGGTAAAAGGAAAAGTATATTTATATTGTACAATTCTTGTTCCCCTAATTCCATTTATATTTTGCAGGTTAAATGACTGTTATGAGGATAAATTAAACAGGTAAGTACATACTAAGTGGTAAAGTGACTTCAAAATCTAATCAGTGATGAAGAGCGGAATAGAAATCAATGTACTTAAATACATTAAATTTGTCTCTATTGGTGAAATCTGACCTCAGAATGTGCATGTAGTGCAGCTAAGTAAACCTACTGAACACAAGTACATTATAGAATAGAAAATATATAATTAAGCATTTATACTAATCTAAACTACTAAAACTACAAAGTAATAAAAAATCCTATACAATATAATGTAGGTAAATATACAATATAATATTAATGAACAATCGAAATTTTAAAAATTAGTTCCAACTTTTCACAAGATGCTAAATAACATGATGTTAAATATTTTCATAGAGGGTTCCCTATGGCTACAGTTCAACTTGAAGTAAATAAAAAAGTTGATCCTCAATCATTTTTGCTGCACCTCTTCATAAAACGGAAACGATTTCCTCATATACCTACGTATATATATTTCAAGCCTGAATCGAAACACCTGGTGTTTTTACCACCTGCCTTGTCTGCTCCGTTTGCAAATATTAGCAACATCTTAAAAAGTACTCGTATACGATCATTTCTACAAGATTATTATGTTGTTTTTTGTCTCCGTGGTCCTAAAAAGTTCATGTCACTGGAAAAATGTAAATCTATATTTTTTTATATATCTATATTATCGATGTACTGCTAATGACTGCCAGTATAAAATTGGATGTCTGTATGAATATTTGTTACTGTTTCACGCAAATAACGGCTGAACGCATCTGGATGAATTTTGTAAGCGGTAGATTATAGGTGCTTTGGAATAGCACATAGGCTACTTTTTATGCCGGGAATAAGCTCTTGTGCACCGCGAGAACCGGAACAGTATTTCATTCAAGTGGGCGGCTCCACGGGGAACGACTAGTATTATATAAAACTGACTGTCCCACAGTTTTAAACGCAATTTACTTATAGAGATAACATGTTTTTCTTCATGAAAAAATACTAAGTAGTGCCAACGTACAAACGTGTACAGGCTTTACAGCTATTCAAAAAGTCGATTTAATTAGT
This sequence comes from Cybosia mesomella, assembly GCA_946251805.1. Taxonomy (NCBI): domain Eukaryota; kingdom Metazoa; phylum Arthropoda; class Insecta; order Lepidoptera; family Erebidae; genus Cybosia; species Cybosia mesomella. The sequence continues at coordinate 20,346,198 of OX276402.1, read as the reverse complement.
TGAAAACTTGAAAGCATAGACTGAACTCCCTTACACCCAGGCGTCTGAAGACCCGAGACGGCGTGCGGTTTTAGTCTGTTCAAGCCCAACATATCCGCCCCCGCTGGCCGGCAGGGGGGTATAAAAGGGGGTTTCCGCACGAAAAAAAAAGGGTACAAATCAAATGTATTTTATTATCAGATCATTATTATACCCCATTTCAACTATTCTACTAAATATTCAGCTTCAAATAGTATATACCAAAACCCACTTTTTTTATGAACAGATGCTATTCTGATTGTTATTCCAGTACTAACTTTTGCTCGCAGCTATGAGCGCATTCCGATTTGCCTGTAAATACCATTCGCGTAGTTACGAATATAGGTATGTCTCTACTCAATCCGTATCGCAATTTCAATCACTATTCGGTATTCAATGTGCATAATCCAAACAGTGTTGTTAAAGTGTATGCATTATCGGGCTGTGTTTATTAAATTCCCCGTAATACGAGGGCGGCCAGACAATTAGGGTTGTCGAGGGAATATAGCTGTCAATCAGTACAGAACTCGAGTGGTTATGTGATACTAGTGACCGGACGTAGGGTGGTAACCCTTGTACGCAGTTACTGTTAATCACCTTAGGGAACTTCCGATATTGATTATAACAATCGATATTTGAAATCAGAAGCGTGATCTAAACTTAATACGGGTTAACGGTCGGAAGTGTTGTAACTGAAAATATCTGCTTTAATATGATAGTTAACAAGCTAATTAGATGAAATTCCTTAATTTTAAGAAATACGTTAACTGCGATGTCATTCGGTATTCAAAAGAAGTTGAAATTAGGACAAGTTTTATCTGTCAATGCATGGGCGTCAGGCACATGAAAGTTATGCGTGGAACACGTACGAACGTGGTGACATTCTGCTCCTTACACCACAGATTAATAAATAGTAACTAACGTTACTTACACTCCAGTGGTCAACAATCAATTTACCGAAAACCGAACCGTTGTTTTAGGAGAATATTATTAATTTAAACCCCGTGCACACGTTAACTAATTATAAGGAGCATTAAATTAACTAAACGGGTTTAACTTTACGGCTTTAACGGTTTAAATTAATTAATTCACTACGTACGTTTGGAACTAGAACATAGCAACCAGAAAACTTATGATATTGTCGGAAGTTTACGCGAATGTTACACATCGCGGTTTATTTGATGTTATTTTATATTTTACATTGATCTCCACGTTTCGGTTGCTTTTCAGCAGCCATGGTCACGGGGAGAAAACTTATGTTAATAACTATGTTGACCTGGTAATTAGCGTTATTGTTATCTCTCACGTCATCTATTCTATCAGTAATTGTCATCATATTTTAGTAACTATGCATAAATAAATAAATATTCTAGGATTTCTACACAGCGCTATCTAGTCCCAGAGTAAGAATAGTTTAATTCGTATTATGAATTCTAGAATGCGGATAACATACATTATAATACATAGTTTTTTTATTATTGTGAATCGTACGTATTAAACATAGAAACACCAAGACCAATGCAAATCGAACCCTCGACTTCTAACTTAGCAGTCGAACACTCGACCTCTACACCATAGAATTGCCTATAAAATCACCCTGCGATTTCACAAAATTGCGAGAAGTGACATGTCTACATAGTAAAGCGAAGTGAGGATGTGAGCGGGACCCACCACGCTATCTTCACTATAAAATATGAAGTAAACTGTTATATATATCGACTTCTAACTTAGCAGTCGAACACTCGACCTCTACACCATAGAATTGCCTATAAAATCACCCTGCGATTTCACAAAACTGCGAGAAGTGACATGTCTACATAGTAAAGCGAAGTGAGGATGTGAGCGAGACCCACCACGCTATCTTCACTATAAAATACGAAGTAAACTGTTACTTATATATTTCAATTTAGGTACCATTATGTAGGGGGTGGCGGGTGGGGCCGCCTGTCACTAGCGCCCCTGCCCCAAACCGCGGCAAGACGGGGACACCGTGGTTCCCAAACCCGAGGGGGCCATCTCGAAACCGGAGATGGCCCAGGGTCAGTCGGCGTGCGAGGGATATGCTCTATGGGCAACCTTACACCCCGGCGTCTGTAGACCCGAGACAGCGTGCGGTTTTAGTCGGTTCAAACCCGACATAACCGCCCCCGCTGGCCGGCAGGAGGGTATCCGAAGGGTTTTGCGCAGGAAAAAAAAAAGGTACCATTATATACAGATTCGCGTTATTCTTACTAGTTCTAGAGTGAATTTGTCCCATGGAACAAGTTAGAATTTTTTTTCTCACTTGTTCTATTATCAAGCTCAATAATAAAAAATAATTTCAGTACTGATGTGACGGTACCTACAGTCCAATTGACTAGTTGTCGCCTATAGTGGAGATTTTCTTTAGAATTTCACACCAATGACGGTCTCCGTGGCGCTGTGGTAGTGCATTCGACTGCTACGAAGGGGGCGCGGGTTCGATTCCCGCTCAGTGCAAATATTTGTATACATGAATGGTGTTTCTATGTATAATATGTATGTATTTACAAAAAATAACTATATAAGTATATTTATCCTTAATCCGGAACCCATAAGCTAGTTAAACTTTGTTTACTTTGGGTCTACATAGAGCTGTGTAGAATGTCGTAGAATATTCATTTATTAAAAAAAATATATTGGGTTTTCCATAACGAAATTTTCAGCAGTATCTATGATTATCGTTTGGTAGTTTGTCTTTCTCATAGATAACATTGGCGAAATTGCGGACGACTTCCACACAAGCCACAATTTAAAAAAGTTGAAGTTAAAATATCATTGTAAATCAGAGATATTTAATTTACCTACCCTAACTTGTTATCATAACTAATTTAACTTAGAACGCAATTTAGCTCACTGTATAAATAAATTAGAACCTCTTAAGTTACTTTTGTATTCTTAGTAATTAGATAAACAATACATTTTCGTTTCTCTTTAACAATTAGTTTTTGTTGGCCGGTAGGAACTTGGCAATTTCTTGTTTTTGCTCGCTCCGGGCTCTTATTTTATAAGACGATCGAATTACTGACAAGTCCTTCAACTTCAATTTATTCAGCAATTTATTATACTCCCATTTATCTTTTTATTAGATCTCGCTTCTGTTTAATCAAGATTATGTATGCACAAAAACTTCGCCAATGTGTACTTTCAGAAGACATGTAACGTTTTAAAAATATTTCAGAACTGGCTAGGAATTTCCCTTCTTTATAAGAGGGTTTTTCACACAGACATTAAAGCGAAATATTCAAAATATTACTTTATGACTTTTAAAACTGGTATTTAACGTGAAATATTATAAAATTTGAGTTTAGGCACTTACTGTAGACTGGAGTAGTTAAAACCGAAGTGATAATTTTAATTTTAACAAGCTGTTAGCCTGTAACTTCGTCCGCTGTGAATACTGAATAGATAAAGGCATGTTTACTTCTACAGTTTCGAACCCAACACGTATTTCCCTATTTCCCCTATTTAAGATTTTAAGATTTCCCTATTTCATCGTTATATTTTCAATCATGTATCATGAAGAAATAGATGTTTACATGTAACATCGATATAAATTTCACCCGGTTCCCTAATATAATAGCGTGATGATATTTATTTTCAAAGGTTCTCTAATCAAGTGTCTTTTACACTTAGGTAACTCTGTAGTTTCGAGATTTCATACTTTACTGCTCATCACCTTTTAGCCATAGCGTGATAATAAAAAGTCCGAACGTTGATCATATCCGAGTTCTATCGAACTTCAGAATTTCGTTTCGTGATGATATGCTTTGTAATAATAAAGAACTGATCAATTATAGATTTGGTCCATTTTAACCTACTATCCTATCACACTTATAAAAGCGTGATGATATAGCGCAGTTTATGACCATATCCTAGAAGAATATTCATGCAAAATTTCGGCTGAATCTGTTCAGCAGTTTTCAAGTGATGCTCGAAGATCGATAATAAAAAGCAGACAAACAGATAGACAGACATACAAAAAATCTGAAAATCACATTTTTAGCATCGGTATCGTTCCTAGAACAAAGACCAATTTTTTTTTTGAATATTCAATGTGCAGTATTCATCTAGTTAAGATTTTATTATATGTATAGATATTTTATAAGCCCAGACAGTTTTAACTACTTTATAAATGTGCCAAACATGGGGAATGCCATGTAGGGGGAACACTCTAGAAACCCGAAACAAGCCGATCTTAACCAGACTCTTTTTTCCGATGTGCATCTATTTCTAGTTATCAAAGTATGTAAAGTGAACAATGCATTTTAATTTATAGTAAATACACTTTTATCAATGAAAATACACAAAAAATATAAACCTGGAAGTGCAGCATGTTGAATAACGGATATCGGAGCTTTGCAATAAATGCTTCACGTTCCCTGCGCCCGGGGCAAAGCACAACTTCATAGTCCATTCACTCTAAACGCCCACAACTTAGAGTCGAATTTATTGTAGAATAGCACTCCCTAGTTTCACAATCTGTATTAAGTCACCGAAGGCTTTCGGCAGCGCTACTGCTACGCTTCATATTTTAGAATGTTTTTGTTGGCTGAAATTTAATCGAAAACCTATTCCGTGCTGTTATTTGAATAACAACTGTATGGTATTTGGATACCGGACTGTACTCTAGGTAATTTACCTCTTGATTAAATTAAATACATATAATCGCTGTTACTACTACGCGTGACATCCTGAACCCGTTGTGGTGACAGGCGGCTTCACCTGTCACCCCCAGGCCTGCGCTCATCGAGGACGGAGGTCGTTCAGCGACCTCCGGCGCCTGATTCGGCTGCGACGCGCGGCAAGCATGTTGCGGGCTCGGCGGGCCGGGAGAGTTCTGAACCTCTCCCGGGTTTGGGGGTCCCTATACTTAGAAATTATTTTTTTTATCTATGGATAGGTCTTCAAAAATGATATTGAGGTTTCTAACATCATTTTTTTCTAAACTGAATAGTTTGCGCGAGAGACACTTCCAAAGTGGTAAAATGTGCCCCCCCCCCCTGTAACTTCTAAAATAAGAGAATGATAAAAATAAAAAAAATATATGATGTACCATGTAAGCTTCCACCGAAAATTGGTTTGAACGAGATCTAGTAAGTAGTTTTTTTTAATACGTCATAAATCGTAAACCGCAATTTACCTTTCATTTAATCAACTTAAATACCTATACAAAAAATAAAAAGAACATTAATAAGTTACTTGCTGCTACGGAACCCTTTAGGCGAGTCCGACTAGCACTTGGCCGCTTTTTATATATTAGATTAGATACTTATTTCTAACTGATCTGACTTTCCTCGGTTTTGGTTGGTCAGATACTTAAAAACCAATTATGGAGAGGAGAGCGGACCACGGGAAACTCAATAATTTTTTTGCTCCAAACCATACGTGTGTAGTTTTCTATGGATAGGTCTTCAAAAATGATATTGCGGTTTCTAATATCATTTTTCTCTAAACTGAATAGATTTCGCGAGAGACACTTCCAAAGTGGTAAAATGTGCCCCCCCCCCCCTGTAATTTCTAAAATAAGAGAATGATAAAAGTAAAAAAAATATATGATGTACATTACCATGTAAACTTCCACCGCAAATTAGTTTGAACGAGATCTTGTAAGTAGTTTTTTTTAATAAGTCATAAATCGTAAAACGCAATTTACCTTTCACGCAATCAACTCAAATATAAAATTTACAGAAAAGCATTATTATGTTACTTGCTGCTACCCTTCATGGGCGAGTCCGACTCGCACTTGGCCCCTTTTTATACATTACAAAACCAAACCTACGTGGTCTCCATTACGTACAGATTGCGATTCAGCATATATAATTTAGCCTTTAGTAATTAAGCAAGTTGTAATAAAAAACATTAAAATAATTATTAACATCTTAACTCTATCAGAATTTATGTTCCACACAATATCCCCGTTGTACCCTCTGTAAATATATATATCTCGTTTGGCATGCAAAATTCTTAGGATGATTTTACAACAAGCGAGATTGCGAGAGTATGCGAATAAGCCGATGCCAATCCTCTGACAAAATTGACGATAAATTGAAGTGCATGTAAACAAGGGACTGATTCAATAACTATGGAATTTGATGCACTGCGGCCCGATCACATACCTGATTGATTGTGTTTGAAGCGTGAACCGCGTGTTTTCTGGTTGGATTTCCCAAATGTTTATAGTTTTATTTTTATATTTTGTAAATAGTTATTTTATAATTATATAAATACTTGTCTGTACCCTTCTTATAAATTTAATCTGTAAGACTCGGATCTGCAACTACATGTTCAGAGGCTTACACTATGGAAGTAAAGTCGCTCTTAAAAGTAGCTTAATACTTACATTTAAAGTTACCAATCATATTAGCTCTGAAAGCTTTCATAAAATAAATATTCTACGACATTCTACAGAGCGCTATCTGGACCAATATTAAGCTTTTATGAATCGGTGCTTCACTTTGATTATTAATGTACTTATAACATTCAAGCCCTCAAAAACAAAACTTGTAAAAAGAAAACAAGTCTCGCAACTCAGATTGCCAAGTCAATCTATTGTATTTAAAACATAAAAGATTTATATGATGTCCTTGGGTAAGGTAATTACGTAATAACTTAAGACAGAAGGTCCCTTAAGTAGGGACTGAATAAATTAACTAATATGATTGAACTGTAATAAAAATTGGTATTACATGGATCTCACAACTTTTTACGGTAGGAGAACTGAGTTGCGAGACTTCTTTTTTTACAAGTTTTGTTTTTGATGGCATATTTTTATTTTTTTGTAGACAGTCCTACTTCTTTTCTTTTCCGGTACCTAAAACTTCTTGAATACCAACAAAGGATTTTATATTATACATATACAATGTAACTTAGTAATATCCTATATTTTAATATATTTATATGGGATTACAAAGTTATTTATGCAGTTGGTGTATCTAGAAAACTAGACCGAAATTGCAAAATATTTTAGGTTTTCCTTGATTTATACACTAAACACTAATTGTTAAATCAACTTTGTGTCTGAAGGTTCATCCATAACATCCAGGAACAAACCTTATTCAATCTTAAATACTGCCCCAGATTGGACTCTCCTATCGACACGTATGAAAAACACTATAAAATTCCGGAGGATGTTGGGGTTTCGTCTTCTAGACCTGACATATTCCTTTATTCTAAGAGGTTAAAACATGTGGTTCTTGTGGAACTTACTGTACCGTGGGAAACAAATATACCGAAGGACCACACAATAAAGAAAAATAAATACTATGATCTCACAAACGAATTAATCAAAAACGGTTACGTGGTTAATTTGTATGCAGTAGAAGTGGGAGCGAGAGGTATACCAGCAAAATCTCAACCTACTTAAAGATCTAGGCCTATCGAGAGCTACAATAAGCTCATTACTAGGACGAATGTCTAAAGCGGCACTAGTAGGTTCGTATCAAATTTGGTTAGGCAGGGAGGGGAACTTGGGTAGTGAAGGTGAGTGTTGATGTACATCCACAAAAGGGTCCCCTTCTAAACTTACACTTGGGTCGCAAGTCCCAGGCACTGTCCCGAGTTCCCAACTCAGCAAAGCGATGGACCCGGCACCCGCACGGAGAATCCATGGATTGCTAAGAATATCGGTCTCTAAATTTAAAGCCTCTTGTCTGCTAGAAGTACCTTAGAATTTTGATGATCGGTCAGTCAATCAGTCAGTGAGTGACAAAATTAAGAATCTTTGATTAGCTATAATCAATAAACTACTAGTTCAAATTAAATGAAATTTAAAACATAACGTTTTTATGCAATGCCAGCTTGATTACCGAAAATTCAGTTGTATCCACAACGAAGTTATAGAGGATCGAAAATGACTTGAACTGCTTCGAGAAAAGGATGGGTACGGCCGTGCTGCTTTTGTGCTCGACTTGGTGGGGCCACCGCCGTGCCCCCGGATGAATAAATCCTATCCTGCTATCTTATCTTATTAATATTATAAATGTGAAAGTTTGTGAAGATGTTTGTATGTTTAGATGTTTGTTACTCAATCAAGCTTTAATGGCTGAACGAATAAGGCCGAAATTTTGTACAAGGATAGATCATAGTCTGGAATAGGTCATGGATTGCGGGAACAGGAGTTCGCGGATGAAGCCGCAGGTAACTGGTAGTATTATATATATATTTTTTACCAAGTCATCTCACCAAATTCAGAGACCTAATTTGGTGTCACCTTATATAATTACAATATTTCGTGTTTAGTAGTCACCGCAGAAAACATAGTTTTGATGTTAAATATATTAAGATTCTTTTGAAATACCGGGTACTATGTCGCAAATTGAGAGAAACTGGCAGAAACTTTGTCCAGCGGTGAAAAATAATGGTCTGACTGATGTGGGTGGCAAAGACGAAATAGAAAAAAAAATAAGTAGAGGGAGAATCCGATATTATCGTATTATTTCTCAGGCCTGGAAAATATTGACTATACTGCCAACACTTACTGAATTTGTAACTCATATAAAGAATAATAATAGCAAAATAAATGATTGATTGATTGATAATATCGACTAAAATCTAATACATAAAAATCAATGTTTGTTTGTTCATACTTTATGCGTTGCCGGATACGTTAAACGGATGAACGGGGTACTCATTCGATAGCAATAAAACTTTGCCAACTTACTTATTGCCTACACTTGCGCGAAGTTTATAGGGATATTAAAATTATAAGACTGTAATGTAATGGGGTTACAGGACTTTTTCTATCTTTTCTTAACTATACTCAAAGTCCAGTCTCGTAATAAAAAAGATGTTCAAAATCAGTCTCAGTCTAGTCTCGATCGATAACATAGTTGATAATACCGCCTCTAAAATCCCGGAATCATAAATTAAAATCCGGCATTATAGGGCTTCTCGATCTGCCAATTGTCAAAAAGGTGTTCTCATATCAAAATTTTGTTGAAAATATTGAAATATATATATTGCCGGATTTTAATTTATGATTCCGGGATTTTAGAGGCGGTATTATCAACTATGTTACTTATTTCTTACACCTATTCCGATCTCTGGTCATAAATCATGCAAAACAGTTCAACCTTAATCCAGGAAACGCACGTGATAGCGATCACAGTTAAGTTTCCGTGTTACCACAGATTACATAATGTGTTACACGAGAGATAAGTTGATGTTAGTTGCAAGACAGGTGTGTGGACATAGAAACTTGATAGTTGCCGCACTGAATAATATGATAATTAATAAATACGACAGATAAAAAAGTTTATTTTCTCTTTGAATAACATCTATAATTTAAAAGTAATATTACATCAATCAAAAGTATAATTAAGGCAAATTAAGGTACAACTAATCCCACCGCCTCCCTTCCTATCCAGAACAGCACGTGCTAGACTGCGGTGTCAGCCACATACATACGGTATAAAATACCGTCTCGAACCAAGGGGTTCGGTGCTTCCTTCCTGCGTAGTACGATAAAAACTTGGGATGCTCTACCCCGTATATATTATGTTTTCTTCTTGGTACAATCCCGGGTTCTGTAGCTTAGCGTGAAAAAGCCTCTGTCGAAGCCGTCAAGGTACGGACCACTATTTTAGGAACGTCAGCATCTGTAATGATGGTCTTTACCCTAGCTTCTTCTTCCCGAGGGTGCAATCAATTGACGGACATCCGGACATCAAGTAATTTTGCATGCAATACTGCACTCGCTACTGCTGCGCCATCGGGACAAATGATAAAATGTCTTCACCTCAGTTCAGGAAGATTTGCTAAATCTAAGAAAAATGTTATTTGTCTACGATGAAGTGAATAATGCGTCTTTAAAATTCATAATCCGGTTTTAATTTTAAATATTTATATAAATATTGAAATGTCATACATTATTAAAATACTCGTATATACTATTTTTATTTTCAAATATAAATAAGACAATGTATTAATTAAATAATTAATATCCGGGTAATATTTTATTTTCGACGTTTTCTATAAGAATAAAACCTAGCCTAACCTAACCTTAATCGATTTATCGCCCTCGAAACCCTCTGTATACTAAATTTTATGAAAATCGTTGGAGCCGTTTCCTAGATTCAGATTATATATAAAGGTCTCTCGTTTTAAGGTATTAGATTGATTATGTGAATATCAAGGAAACTAAAACCCAATAAGACAATCCAATAAATAAAAAATCTATAAGTGTATCATTTTGGATGTCCAAATGTAAGCCTCCCAAAGGACCGGGTGTCCATCTAACAAAAAGGAAGAAAGTGAAACGGATTATTTTGGTAGAAAGAACTTCTCATCAAATCGTATTTATTTTTATAAATAATTCATTGACCTTATATTTTATCAGACTTTCCTTATTGATAACTTTACCTAGTTTAACTTTTATGTCAAACATGATAAAAAAATTGAAAATATTTTTTTCATATTATTAGACTAGTGCTTGAAATTGGACGTCCATTTTTTCATTTTCATTCATAAGCGCTTTGTAGTACAAATCTGCAGAATAAAACTCTACAATCAATCCCTCTGCATCCCTACCCTACATGTAAAAAAAGCCTGAGATATTTTTATTAAAAAATTACCAACATTTCTTTGGAATACTTTGTCCTGAAATTACTCTGCGTGCGACCTTTGAAACCACCTTACGATACAAACAGTGTCCCGTATCAACACGATTTTCCCCGACAGAACCGTTATCAGAACTATAATACAATAATTAATTATAAGTTAAGTATTTATGGTAAATTACCCTGACTAGACCTCGTAAAACTAAATCATAATTGCCTGTGCAACCTAATCAAACTTAGTTAAGTTACCTGACCCTTACATGGAAATGTTATAGATAGACTAATACATAATCTGTTCGCCTTCAATCCGCTTATATCGCTCTTAATTAACGCCCACAGCGGTTGCGTTAAGCCTTTATCTTTTGATTGACCTGCAGTGCTAGCTCTGATATAATAAGCCTATCTACATGCCGTTCATCCTATCACCAAACATTGTTTTGTGACGGGTACCAGCAATCAGTTGATAGGCAGTCTAGAGTGGATAAGATACGAGTGATTTACGAAGCAGTAATATGAATATTAAGATAGGAAGCCGTCTTCCACTATTGTATGTGATACATACACTAGTGGAAGACGAATGGATTCAACTAGGTTAGTACTATGTAACTTAAATACGAATAATCATGCTCAGTAGCCTAGGTAAATTACCTATCTGCGGACGACACGCTCGTGACAGCGTGCGGGGCGACGCGACGTACCGCGAAGCGACCCTAAAGGCCACGACCGCGGTTGCCCAAGTCGTTGAGCGGATCCGGCGGCTGGGTCTCGAGGTGGCTCTGCATAAAACCGAGGCCCTGTTCTTTCATGGGCCTCGGAGCAAGCCACCCGAGGGATCCAGTCTCATCGTGGGAGGAAATCTCATCGGCATCAAGCCACAAATTAAATATTTGGGGCTCGTGCTCGACGGCCGATGGGACTTCGGAGAGCACATCCGAAGTCTGGCCCCCAAATTGAAGGGCACAGCTCTCGCTCTGGCGCGGCTATTGCCCAACATGAGGGGGCCCGATGACTCCTGCAGGAGACTCTACGCGGGGATCGTGCGGTCCATGGCCCTATATGGGTGCCCAATATGGGCGGAGGCCCTGAAGGCCAGAAGTGTGCGGATGCTGCGCGCTCCGCAGCGAGTGATGGCCATCAGGGTCATCCGCGGGTACCGCACGATCTCCTTCGAGGCGGCGAGTCTCCTTGCCGGAACTCCGCCATGGGAACTGGAGGCGAGAGCCCTTTCGCAACTGTACCAGTGGCAAAAAGAGGCTCGGGAGCAGGGACGAAACCCCGAGCCTCGTGAAATCGAGGCCGTGCAGTCCCAGCTCCGCCAAGCCATCGTGGCTGAGTGGAAGGAACGACTTGGGCGACCAAGCGCAGGGCACGCCGCAATAGCGGCGGTAAGGCCCATCATGGATGATTGGCTGGAGAGGCGACACGAAAGCCTCTCGTACCGACTGACGCAGGTGATCTCCGGGAAGAGGTGCTTCGGGGACCACCTGCATCGGATCAGGAAGGAGCCAACGCCTGAGTGTCATCCCTGCGACGCGAGCGAGGACTCAGGGCTGCACACGCTGGCGGACTGGCCGGCGTGGGAGGCGCCGAGGCGTGACCTCGTGGCAGCCATCGGGGTGGGAGTCCTCTCGCTCGGTAGCATGATTGCGGTAATGGTGCGGAGAACTTGGTACAGACGGAAAGTACCTAAGTGAGAGTGCCGGAGGCTTCCCTTCTCCTTTTCCCTCCAATTTCAAATTATCTTTAGCCTCTGTGTCTGCGGTGGCAACTCGCGAGTGGCATCTCGGGGCTGGTGATACATGCGACACCGCAACGGAGTTAGTAATCAATAAACACTTTAAAGGATATGTTTTAAATACTTCTGTGACTTCGTATTTTTTTTAAATTTTCTAAAGAGCTTTTAGCTTTCCGCTTCATTCATTTTCAGTAGGTAATCATGACATCAGAATTTTATTGCATCTACTGAAGTTATTTCACTGAATTAAATTCGAAGTGATACAGCCGCTATTTCGAATTTTATGACTGTTCATGATAATAATCCAAAAATAAGTTGATCTAGTTGGGTAAATCTTCCTAAACTGAAATATTATGGTTACGTTAAAAGCAAACAACATAAAATGTAATGTGGTTACCATAAATAAAATTGTGCCTAATAAAATACGTATTATCTTGAATGAAGCGATTACTAAACCTATATATCTATGTACAATGTAGTTTGTTGTGATGATTCACTGACAAATATGAAATAGTAGATAAGATAAAAACAAAATTAGACAAGTTAATCACTAATTTATTTCATTTTTCAGTTTATATGGTATAATATTATTGTTTCGTTATAGTTTAGATTGAAAATCTACTTATTATTTATTAAATTACTTAGGATATTTATAATTATTTTATACCTTCTTACTTGATCCCACTATACATGACATACCTACAGTTAAGTATTAGAATTCCAGAATGTAACAAATACTTTTCTGAAAACTGCATCAAAATCGGTTCAACCAAACGCGAGATGACATAAAGGTCAAAGTGTGAACCTTTTGAAGTCAGTTAAAAAAGTCCATGCCCAAGTGATCCCGTTGAATCAAAATTAAACACCCTTTGCATACAGTCTCTTCATGACAATATATACTTATACATAAACACTGATCTAGTGCGAGTCTAAATTACGTATCGAGGGTTCCTACCACCACTTATGTGTTACATATTTTAAAGTCGTCTTAATGCCAATAGCACGACCGTCGCCAACTTCATTTTGTTTAGCGCACAGACGTAATGTGGCTGTACCTTTTTTTTTGTTTTTTTTTTTTTATCGTGCGGAAATCCCTTCGGATACCCCCCCGCGTGCCAGCGGGGGCGCTTATGTCGGGCTTGAACCTACTAAAACCGCACGCCGTCTCGGGTCTACAGACGCCGGGGTGTAAGGTTGCCCATAGAGCATATCCCTCGCACCCCGACTGACCCTGGGCCATCTCCGGTTTCGAGATGGCCCCCTCGGGTTTGGGAACCACGGTGTCCCCGTCTTGCCCCGGTTTGGGGGAGGGGCGCTAGTCACCCCACCGTCCCGGCCTGCTTCTGCTGGGGTGACAGGTGGCCTCACCCGTCACCCCCAGGCCTGCGCTCATGGAGGACGGAGGTCGTTAAGCCTCCTTCGGCGCCTGAGTTGCCTGCGACGCGCGGCGAGCAAGTTGCGGGCTCGGCGGACCGGGAGAGTTCTAAGTCTCTCCCGGGCGCGCTCCGCCACCTCCTTCGCGAGCATTACATGCTCGCAGAAGGAGGCGGCGGCGGCCCACGCGCTCGCGCTCCGCACCATTGCCGCAATCATGCTGCCGAGCGAGAGGACTCCCACCCCGATGGCTGCCACGAGGTCACGCCTCGGCGCCTCCCACGCCGGGCAGTCCGCCAGCGTGTGCAGCCCTGAGTCCTCGCTCGCGTCGCAGTGATGACACTCAGGCGTTGGCTCCTTCCTGATCCGATGCAGGTGGTCCCCGAAGCACCCCTTCCCTGAGATCACCTGCGTCAGTCGGTAGGAGAGGCTTCCGTGTCGCCTCTCCAGCCAATCCTCCATGATGGGCCTTACCACCGCTATTGCGGCGTGCCCTGCGCTTGGTTGCCCAAGTCGTTCCTTCCACTCCACCACGATGGCCTGGCGGAGCTGGGACTGCACGGCCTCGATTTCTCGAGGCTCGGGGTTCCATCCCTGCTCCCGCGCCTCCTTTCGCCACTGGTACAGTTGCGAAAGGGCTCTCGCTTCCAGGTCCCATGGCGGAGTTCCGGCAAGGAGACTCGCCGCCTCGAAGGAGATCGTGCGGTACCCTCGGATGACCCTGATGGCCAGAACTCGCTGCGGAGCGCGCAGCATCTGCACAGTTCTGGTCCTCAGGGCCTCCGCCCATATTGGGCACCCATACAGGGCCATGGACCGCACGATCCCCGCGTAGAGTCTCCTGCAGGAGTCATCGGGCCCCCTCATGTTGGGCAACAGCCGAGCCAGAGCAAGAGCTGTGCCCTTCAATTTGGGGGCCAGACTTCGGATGTGCTCTCCGAAGTCCCATCGGCCGTCGAGCACGAGCCCCAAATATTTCATTTGGGGCTTGATGCCGATGCGATTTCCTCTCACGATGAGACTGGATCCCTCGGGTGGCTTGCTCCGAGGCCCATGGAAGAACAGGGCCTCGGTTTTATGCAGGGCCACCTCGAGACCCAGCCGCCGGATCCGCCTAACGACTTGGGCAACCGCGGTCGTGGCCTTTCGGGTCGCTTCGCGGTACGTCGCCCCGCACGCCGTCACGAGCGTGTCGTTCGCGTAGCACGTGACGGCGGCACCGCCTACGAGCTCACCGCGAAGCACCCAGTCGTATCCGATGTTCCACAGGAGCGGCCCCAGGACCGATCCCTGTGGAACACCGCACGACATTTCACGCCGACCGAGACCGGTCACGGTTGGGTAGATGACGACTCTCTCCGTCAAATACGCCCCGACTATGCGGCGGAGGTAGAGAGGCACTTCGTGATACACGAGCGCCTCCCTAATGCAACTCCAGGGCAAGGTGTTGAACGCGTTGGCGATGTCCAGGGACACCGCCAACATCACCTCACCCCGGGCCACTGCATCCTCCGCCAGAGCCCTCACGCGCATGATGGCATCCACGGTGGAGCGCCTCTGGCGGAAGCCATATTGGCCATCCGCCAGGTCCGGCCCCACTCTTGAGAGGTGCTCGACGAGGCGCTTCGCAATTACTCTTTCAAAGAGCTTGCACACCTCGTCGAGCAACACTATGGGCCGGTAGGCGGACGGCGAGTCCGCCGGGCGCCCCTCCTTTCAGATGAGGACCAGTTTCCCCGTCTTCCACAATTTCAGAAACTGGCCCCGCTCCAAACATGCGCTGAGAAGCCCTCTCAGTCGGGGCTCAAGAGCGACGTCGACTAGAGCTAGGACCCACGCTCGGCCTGGAATGCCGTCGGGTCCCGGGGCGGTGTGTTTGGCTTTTAGCCTTCTCACCGCCAGCTCTAGTTCTACCCAAGTGACCTCGGGCACGTCGTCGTCTTCCACGTCGGGCGCCATGCGCAACCGAGGCGGAGTCATCTGCGGTGGAATATGTTCCACCGCCCGCGCTGGGAACAGGGAGCCAACAACTCCTCCGAGCAGATCCGGCTGGAGACACCGGGTTAACGGTGGGGCCTTTGGCCGCAGCTTGCCCCTCACCATCCGGTAGGGCCGCCCCCAAGGGTCCCGTTCAGCAGCTCGCGGAAGGCGTCCCGTTTGGAACGCCTTATCTCCGCTCGGAGGGCTCGTCTGGCCTCCCTGTATCCCTCGTACAACTCCGCCTCTCGGGCCTCCTCATCTGCGGGGCGGCGACGCCTCCTACGGAATCGGGCCCACCGGCGGTGCGTGATCACGCAGCCCCGTCTGAGCTGCGCGATCTCCGACGACCACCAGTAGACCTGACCCCTCGGATTATAGGGCGGAGCCCTAGGCATCGCCGCGTCACAGACACGGGTCATGGCCTCCCGGAACCACTCCGCCTCATCGTCTATGCAGACAGGCCTGTCCAGCGCAGGGGCCCAGGCCTGTACGATGGCGGCTTCCAGGAGGAGCTCCCGATCAAGTCGCTTAAGCGCCCAACGTGGCTCGGGTGGAGCCGGTGCAGCCGGCGCGTCGCTCGCAGGGGGGGGACACGTCAAACCGAATGTATCGGTGATCCGAACTTGTGTCCTCCCCCAAAGCGACGCGCCAGCCCTGAACACGTTACGCCAACGAGGGGCTCGCGAACGATAGGTCCACGATGGAGCTACCCCTCGAGGTCACGAACGTGTCCACGGCTCCCCGATTTAGGAGGACTAGGCCGAGTCGTGCGGCCCAGTCCACCAGTGCCCTGCCTCTATGCCCCGTCGCGCCCCTTTCGTGTCGGGAACCCCAGGCATACGACCAGGCGTTGAAGTCCCCGAGCACAAGGACCGGACGGGGCTGGCAGGCATTGACGACGACGGCTAGCTGACGGAGCCATTGCTCATATGCAGCTTGGTCTCGGTTCGGCGTGATATAAGCGGCCACGACCGCTATATCCCCAACCGCCGCCGCCACGCAGCCGGGTCCCCTTGCAACGACGGCAAGAGGGGGGCTGCCGGCGGCAGGGTTGTGCACCAGTGCCGCCGACCCATCCAGCGCGGTTTCCCAGACAGGCCCGAGGAACCGGTGGGTGTATGGGTCGACGACAGCGGCGACATTTATGGCCCACTGTGCCATGCTCTGGCGCAGAAGATCCTGAGCATGGGCACCGTGGCCAACGTTCACCTGCAGGATGCGGAGTTGAGGATCCATTATGGAACCCCCATCTCCGCATCCCGCTGCGAACTAGGGGCGGAAGGCCGGCTTCCCGGCTTCGGCTCCCCTCCGGCGCAGGCCTTGCTGCCAACCCTATGGTCAGCCGGCTTGCCCCCCGCTGCACATCTGAAACAGTGCAACGGGGCGCTACACGTGCCGGCCTTATGACCGGGCTGGCCACAGCGGAAGCAGCGGTCACCCGCCGTTACCTCCGCCGTGCAGTGCACCCCCACATGGCCCACCGACAGGCACCTGAAGCACCTGGCCGGTCGGGCCTGCAGTAGCCGTGCCTGCGCCCTCAGGAAGCCTCCCACCAGGAGGCTCCGCCCGTCTGCGACCTTTTGGGCCGCCGCGATAGGGCAGCCGACAACTGCTGCCCCCTGTCCACCGCGGCCGAAGCGTATAGCTCCGGCCTTAATTGTGTCCGGGGAGCAGTCCCCGGCCTCCGCCACGGCGAGCCTGAGCTCTTCTGCCGTGACGGAGTCGTCCAGGCCCGTAATGCGCACTTCTGCGCATTTAATGGGCCTGGACACCCGGACGTCGGCTGCGTCCAGCGACTCCCTCAGCCGAGCCGCTAGGGCGTCGGCCTTGGGGCCACTGGCGGCGCCAGGGACCTCGAGAAGCCGGGCTCCCGTCCGTGTGCTCTTGCACCGGACACCCGGGATCTCGAGGGCCTTCAAATCGACGTTGGCCTTAACCTTAACCCGCTGCCTCCGCCGTCAGGGTGATGACGACGGCCGTGGTACGAGGGGCACGGAGCTTCCCCGGCGCTGTCTTCGCGGCGGCCGCGGCCTTCCTGGCCTTCTTGGCGGCCTTCTTGGCGGCCTTCCGCCTCTTCTTGTTGGCTCCAGCCACCTCCCAGCCCCCTTCCAATGGGGTGGAGGTAGCCGGAACCACGGCTGGGCGGGTATTACCCTTCCGGGCTGCAGTCGCGTAACCCGCCACCGGTGGCGCCAGAGGCGGACGGCGGATGCAGTCCATTAGGGCCTCCATCCGACTCATCATACGCTCCTCTAGCGCCTCCACGTACGCGAACCAAGGCTCCGCCGGTGGTACTTTCTGCGGTGCTGGTGGCCGAGCCGGCTGTGCCGGCTGCTGCACCGGTTGCACCGGCCGCTCCAGCTGCGCCGACAGCGCCTGCTGCGCCGAATGTCTCGCAGACGAGCGAGTCATGCGCGCTGGCTCTGCCGGTTGCGCTCGTTGAACTGGCTGCGCCGGTTGAGTCGGGCGCGCCATCCCGCTCCTCAGCTCCTCGACGGCTGCAGCTAGTCGAGCCGTCTCCCGACGGGACTCGGCCAGCTGCGCCTCGAGAGCCTCATTTTCGGAGGCAATGCCGAGCACAATGTGCAGCATCGCCTCCTGATCGGGGTTCGGAGACCCCCGGAAAGACGCGGTCACTTGCTGGAGCTTTTCCATCAGAGACCGCGTCTTCCCACTTGGTTCCGACACCGCCGAGGTGGAAGGCCTCGGCGGTGACTTGCCCGCGGCCCTCTCAGGGGCCGAGGGGACTCGGGTGGATTGCCCAGCCCTCGTTCCACCTCGCGCCCCTCGGCGGCCTGCTGCCACCTTTGACGCAGGCTTTGACGCCTCGTCACTGCTGGAGGAGGTCGTCCCGGTGAGGGTGCATTCCTCATCCGACACGTCCTCCCCCAACCGGGCCTTTGCGCGCCGTCTGCGCTTACGGGTCCGCTTTACAGCAAGACCCGCCGGGCTGCTTGCCCGGCTACGCTCGTTGGCGGTGTCGAATTTCTCCGACACCGCCGAGGTGTTTGGCGTCCCCTCCACGCCTGAGTGCTGCGCGACTTCCGCGCAGACTCCGTCATTCTCGATGTCCGTTTTCATGCCGTTTTTGTTTTTGATTAATCGATCGTTGTCCATAGCTTATCCCACGAGTATGGGGGAAAGGTGGTCCATCCAGGCGGTGCCCCCTGCACCTGGATAAGCCTATATACTATGGAGGTCGGCTGGTATCCATAGGTTTTTACGACTTTGCTGTCGGGTGTTATAGACTTTTCCTTGTCGTGGGCCGGCCAATAAAGGCAAGCCCTCCGGTCAGCAAGATCACAGCGTACCCTTCTGGAGCCACCAGTTAGGTCGTTGCTGATCACCTACCGATTACGGAACGCGAGAGGATGGCTAGTCCTCTCTCACCGGCGGCGGCACAAGTGCCCGTCGGCCCCTGCGTTAGCAGTGGGCCAACCCGCCCCTGGATCCCACAGGGTCCTATGGTGGCCTGAGCCACTAACACCATCGCTCGTCCTGTCTCTTCTGAAAGCAGAGGAGTACGGAGAGCGATGTGTTCCCGCCACGTTGGATATTAGCCGACGATCAATGCCAACCCCATGATGGGGAAGCCATTGACCGCCGCCCAGGGTGTACCGGCCGCTCCGATTCCGTTCCCGCCGGACTGCAGCGGGATCGGAATCGGAACGACACGCGAGGAGGTTACCCAACACACACCCCTAATGAGGCTGTACCTACTATTACACCACTGCCTAGTCCTTAGACAAATAATGACAATTTATCGCTTATCTTCTGTGTCCTAATCAGTCAACCAATAAATGAAAAGTAAGTCAAACTGAATACCAAACATATACAGTAGCCATAAATAATTAAAAAATACTTAATGTGTAATGTGAAAATAAATAGTCTTATTAGAAAAATTTCTTGCGCATTAAATAACTACCGTGAAAACGATATCATAATAATTATTCTAACAATATATGTACCTACATTACTATTATACACGTAACATTGCCTGCTTATCGTCATATCTCCTTTCCCTGAAGCTGATTCATTTTATACGAACTATATTGACGCTGAAAGGTAAAATAGTGTAAGTGACGTCGACTATTCAAAGGAAAAAAGTTCCAAGCGGCAGCATTATACATTACAGCAGTGATTTGAATGTCAACTGTCGTTGTCACTTACACTCTTTTCCCCTCAACCTCCGACATCCTCTAAGAAAGCATTTAGGATTGTAAACTGTTAACGTGAGTCAGACTACGGGACTTCCATTTCCTTGGTTACAATGAAGGCGGGTGTTAATCATTCGAACTTGTTAGATTCTAAAATATATGATGGGATAGACTTGCAAATGTAACACCTATGATCCGCAAAAGCAATTATTAACCAGTAGCAGTAGCCGAGACATCAACGTGTATACATCTAGAACTTGTAACATTACGGAACACTTCACTAACATTATTCTCAACACTTTCATTATTCATTATTTTCAACGACTTTCCAAACTCGAATCATGCCTTGAAGGTAGCCAAAGTTGAAGACGAAGCCAGATGATACCAGATGAAGAAACTGTGGAGTGTAGTTTCCTTGGATGATATTATAGTTTAAATTCATTGAGATGTTTGAACAAAGAGTAGATAATAAGATTCCATTACACAAATAATTAAGAAATTTGTAATTCAACATGGACTTAATAATTTATGTAAATTTTGCATCGAGACTCAGCGCCACAATTTTACACTTACGAACTCTTTTTTTTTATATTTAGGTCACGTCAATTTACTTCACCTCGCCTGATGGTAAGCTGTAGGTAAAGTCTCAGGAAAGAGGGTCACCATTACATACACGTACCATGTTAACAATGGTGGCGCTTAGCTTGAAGGCCTCATCAGAAGAGAATTGTCGTCGCAGCACCGCGTGATACCCACCGGTCCCACTAGTACTGCGACCACAATCCCCCTGCCCGTCTATGCACCTGCTGACCCCTGAACGCAATCAAACCGATATTGGATTACTATGGAGGGTTTTTCGCAATCGTGCACGGTGGTTTTTTTCGTGCGGAAATCCCTTCGGATACCCCCCGCCGGCCAGCGGGGGCGGTTATGTCGGGCTTGAACCGACGAGGTACGCACCCGGCCGAATTTTGTGACAAATTTGTGTCATCAAATTTCCACCACCAGTAGAAATTTGATGAATGTATCGAACTAAATAACACTCATAAAACGTGTTGCTGAGAATGTTAATGTGCCTTATGAATTAGAACGGCAATGCACGTTAAATTTCATAGAGTGGCCATTCATAAGTAAACGAGTGGCCTACAGTTCTGTTGATGAACCACTTTGGCACAATTACTGAAGACTCACTCGCATGTTGCTATATTCTATGATTTCGCTTATACATCATGTCACTGGACCGTTGCCTTAATTGGAACATCTTTATTTAATAGGACAAGGCATGCGTGGTATTTAGTTTATTACCTATGAAAAACACTAGTTAATAAGTAGTTTCTGCTAAGTCATGTATTTAGTAAATATTTAATTTCGATGAAGGATAGTGTAGTTTAATATATTTTTATCTTACTTAAGATAATAAATAAAAAAGGCACAACATAAGTAATATCATTATTAAACAATTTGTAAAGGAAACCCCAGTGTAGAGATGTTTTTCTACTTGACTTGATTTAGTCCTCGATGATTCAGACAGAGGAAACAAAAAGGAAGGACTGCAGAGTACCTTTTTTTTCGTGCGGAAATCCCTTCGGATACTGTGTACTGTACTATATACATACAACACAGTAAAATTACTGGGTAGTCGTACATTGTAGATGTTTTAGAGCTCTACTTGTTCATACTATAGACAACCGTGAGTATTCAAAAGCTTTTCTATTACATAAATATGCAGAATGTTTCTCGATAACGGTATTTTAAATGTTCTAACAACGCTCTTAAATAGAAAGTAACACGAACACGTAATTGTAGCAAACAATGCCTGGATCACGTGTGCATACAATCGTGTAAACAGACCTCTGTATATCTTCGCCTCAATTAACATCCCATACCTGTAATGTCCGAATAATTACATTGAATTATCGTATTCGTAACAAGCCAGACACTTGAAAAACTCGAGTATTCTCGATATCAAACAGCCGATTGCGTGTTTTGAAACCACATTCTTAAAATTAGTAAAACATAAAGCGTAATGAATGAAATGTGTTCTCTTACGAGTATCATAGCCATTGGAACCTTTTTTAAATTGTCATAATATGAGTCGTTTTATTGTGCAAATCATCAGCTTCAATTAGCATAACAAACGGGTGGGTGTACGCACGGACAGTTTCACTGCATCGCGGTACGGTACAGTAGCTTTAGGTACGATACAGGGTTGCTTGGTATCTGCCCCACGTCCACACGCCATGGTTGGAACTGTCGTGCTCACCAGACCATGCCTTTCAACTGCATCGACTTTCCAACACATACGACCGAATTCTAAACTAAGTTGCATGTGTGGAATCGACGTCGGTTAGGGAATAGCGGGGAAAGTGTCTCAGCTGCCGTATTCAAATTGAATGTTACATGTTGCACCGTTAATAGGTATCGTGTAATTGGTACGTAACGTGAACGTGTTGGATCTTGACAGTAATGTAAAAGTTTAACGCATAGTGACCGGATTTAACATAATGTTACTACTAGAACACTAGGTATTATTAGTGTAAGAAGTGCAAATAGTGTAATCAGCCGTGTTATTACGCGCACGACGGAGAGTAGTAATCAATATTGCTGCGAAGACCTGACATAATATATATAATTTCTTCTGGCACTTAATATAGAATTATAGAAAAAAAAAAATAAGTCGGTTGGAAAAAGTGAGACAACAAGGTGAGGGTTATCCCAAATTTGTAACAATTCATATTCCCACCACGCGCATCAAAACTATAACCTCAACCGCATTAAATAATTACTCAGAATATCGGTCAAGAATTCCATTATCTAAGTGAGTGACATCCCAGGAGAGGCGGCATCCGTTGCTTCCGAGGGACGTCCACAGCAAGTTATTGTAATGAGAACGACAGGGGATATTTATGCGTTGCCACGCTTCCCGAATACGCAATGACTACAATCCGACAAACATACAAAGTTCCCGTTTTGCGTTTTCCAATATACTAGAGTAAGAGATCCGAGAAAAACGGTTACTATAGAAAGAGACGGGAATATGCGATGCTCGACTTAGAGGGTATTTTTTATGCTATCGAGTTGCATGTAGAATATTTGGATATTGAAAATAAGGGACAGACGAATTTTGATATTTGCGACATCATTTACTTGGTAAACAGACAGGTGTTGAGGTGGGATTTGTAACAAAGGTTTGTTTAGGATTGTAAATTGGCATAAATATACACACAAAAGAGTGTTTTGAGATTCGGGTAAACAGTTGACATCCTTTTTATATTTTAGTTCCTTTTAAATAGGGAACAAATACGTTCTTCAATATTTCCATTTGATACCTACAATATCTGTTTGAAATTAGTGGTAACTAGTGAACAGAATAGTTAAAGTATACTAAAGTGTAGTAGTAGTAGTATGGCTAAATATGGTCTATGACATAATCAACCGCAGTCAAAAAACAGGTACTATTTAGGCACTTGCGTATTGTTATATCTCATCTGACCCTATAGTCGTCAGAGCTTTTTTAAGATGGGAATAAGTCTCTATCGTGCTAATGATATCTCTGGCATTACAAATATTTACGGGCAAAAGTATCTCTTGTATCAGGTAGGCCATGAGCTTGTTTGCCACAATACTAGACTAAAAAAATATTAGCTTTGAAATCAATGGATAAAACAGTATCCTAAAGAAGGGACCCAAAAAATTATAAATCTTACAAATGTTTGTAAAATGTCTAGTAGCGTCAGCAGTCGTGAAAAGAGTCTTTCATGTCCTGTCTGACAAAAGAAATTATTTTTCCGTCAAGCTTTTGTTGAGCCGTCCGTCCGTCCGTTCGAAAAACGAGGTGCAAGAAACAGCTGTTTGGTTCTATCCATGTTATTGTAAAACTGAACATGTCTTTTGGTAATTTTGATCTTTGGTGCAATCATCAAGGCGATGGTGGAATATTAATTTTTAGGTGCATGACAATAAAAACAAGATTTATTTTGATTGAATTTACGATCTTGCTAAGATGATGACAGCCTCAATTTTGGGAGATCTGGCCATACACGGGTGAAGCCGTGTGCAAATATTCAGTCTAGATACATCACCCCCATTACATGCAAAAACCTCCTATCTTTGTGTCTGTCTGATTTAAAAATTCTTTACCTAGGCACATGTTTCTCTGATCTTATAATCGAGTTCTTTTTTGACCGAAACGTGCAATTTCTTGATGTCATCAAACTTTTTTTTTTATTTATTTATTCAGCACACTTTTTTTTACAAATGGTTATTGCGCGAAACTGCTAAGGCAGTTCGTAGGCGCTTGCTAAGGCAGTTTGTAGGAAGAACTATATGGTAGTTTTTTTTTCACTGAGGCTTTCAATTGGTCAGGGTAAAGTCAATTCGACAAGCCACAAAAATATTAACTGTTTTTCCTTCGAAAATTATTTGATCGTTCGCTTTCACTTGTAAATTTGTATATGCAGTAAGGCGTAACAGATTTCACTTTCAAGGGTGCAGCCAACTGAAAAGTTTCTATGTAACGATAATAATAATAAACCTAGACAATATTTTAGATGTTACTTGATTTCGCCTATTTTTTTTGTCATTTTTATAATGTCACGGGTTGACTGCGATAATAGGATTCCGTTTAAAGAGTACGTCCAAAGTCACACTAATACTAAGTCTACGCCGTAGTCCACAACATCGTCTGTCATCATAGGTCTATTTTCTATATAGAATAATAGTCTACTATAGAGTCGGCATATCTATTCAGTTAACAACTGGTTGGAAACAGCAGTTATGATTTAGAATTGGACGAGAATTATTTTGTAGTTGAAACTTAATTACCTTTATCCATGATAAGGTACATACCTACTTAATAATTGCTATACAATAGGCACTTTTAAAACCAAGAGAATCCGTTAATATATATAATAATGAAACCTAAAGAAGTAAACGTACATTTTTTTTTCGTGCGGATTGCCGGCCAACGGGGGCGGTTATGTCGGGCTTGAACCGACTAAAACCGCACGCCGTCTCGGGTCTAAAGGGGCACACGCCGGGCAGTCCGCCAGCGTGTGCAGCCCTGAGTCCTCGCTCGTGTCGCAGTGATGACACTCAGGCGTTGGCTCCTTCCTGATCCGATGCAGGTGGACCCCGAAGCACCCCTTCCCGGAGATCACCTGAGGACGCATAAACCTAAAGGACAAACGGATAGGCAACCTCGTCTAATAGATTTTCCAGAAAAACCCAATGGTATTTTTTCCGTGCGAAAATCCCCTCCTATACCCCCCAGTCGGCCAGCGAGGGTGGTTATGTCGGACTCGAACCGACTAAAACCGCACGCCATCTCGGGTCTTCAGATTCGGGTGTAAGGTGGCCGGCCATAAGGCATTTTCCCTCGCACCCCGGCTGACCCAGGGCCATCTCCTGTTTCGAGACGGCCCCCTCGGAATGGTATTTTGTCCTATACGGCATTTAAGACAAAATATGCTAGCTAAGTTTAGTAGATACACGTAACAAACGACATCAACTGTCAAAATGTCTAATCTATCTAGGTGTAGCCTAAGTGGTTTAAGCTCTGTGTTGTGAATCAGTCAGTCAGGACAAGTAATTATCCTACTAATATTATTGTGAAAGTTTGTGAAGATGTTTGTACTTTCGGATGTTTGTTACTAAATCATAATGTACAGAGATAGAATATAGTCTGGAATAACACATATGCAATTTTTACCCTGGAATACGTTCCTATGGAAAGCGTCAACGGGAACAGAATTCCACGCAGGCGAAGCCACGGGCAACAGCTAGTAATATATACTCGTATCTAAATTGACGAGAATGAATCACCTGACCATACACAGACCATATATACATTTTCACTCATTACTCAATTCAATTAGTTACTCGTACAACGGATCTTCTGGGTGGCACGGTTAACAACCGATGTTATCTTTATGCAATCTGTCAAAGGCAGTTTTCCTACAATTAACGTGAGATCTTATCAAGGGCAACATAAAAACTCAATTAAATGGCATTGTCGAAACAACATTTATAATTAAAACTGACAACTTAAGACTCGCGTCCACTGGCCGCACCGTGCAGCAGATAATTTTCATATACAACTAGCTGTTGCCCGCGACTTGTCCGCGTTAAGTTCGGAATAGATCAAGGTATGTTTCCTAGGCACCTAGGATAGTTGTTTGTGAACTTCGTGAATTCTTTATACACAAAATTAACACTTAATACAAACTAATAATAAAAAATCCGTTCCCGCAGGGGGAACGCACAGGTAGATTTCGTGAAGCACATGTTTAATTTTTTTTTCTCGAAAATGGTCACTTTTAGCGAAAAACTTTTCAGACATTTATTTTAAACTTAAAAATGGCCTATCGATTAAAAATGTTTCCGACGCAAGAATATTCACCGGTTAGAAGTTATGATTTTTTCCCGAAAAATTTTGGTTTTTCCCCCCTCCACTTTTAGTTAAAGTTTTAATCTTATAGGTTTATAATTAAAAGTTGTTGGTATTCATGTATACTATGGGATAAAATTAGAACGGTTCGAATATCTTTCATGGAACGTGAAATTTTGAGGAAAAACTGATTTCACAAAAAGTGAGGCCCTACCGTCCCCTTAGGCCAGATTCCATCCGTTCACGAACTTAAACTAAGTTTACACCCAAGCAATTTTTGACCGCAGTTTGAAAGCGATCGGGGCAAAAATGCGACCGTGAGAGTGCCGCAAATTTTGGGAAGTGGAACCATACATACATATATATATATATATATATATATATATATATATATATATATATATTTATAAACTTTTTGACCAGTGGTCATTTCGGACTCAGGGGGTCATAACTAGACCTATGAAGAATTTTTTTTTAAATTCGACAGTAGTCAAGATCGATAGGATTCAAGATAGATCGATTTCATCGAAATCTACCTAAAAAATGGCAAGGCGGTGGTAGAGTGATCGACTGCCACGTCTGAGGTCGCGGGTCCGATTTCCGCTCTGTGCAAATATTTGTATGCATTAATATGTCTATTTGCATTGGTCTGGGTGTATCTATGAATAATATGTATGTATTTTAAAAATTCCAATCTGCTTCAGAATGATTTAATTTATATTTATAAAGGAAGCAGCATTAGTTAAGCAGTACTTGTGTTTCAGAATATTACAGCAAAATATTTTTCTTCTGTTCTAAGTTCGCCAACAATATAAATTACTTGCTTGAGCTGAGTTTCCACTTAATCGGTGCTCAATCACTTCAGCTGGCAGTTTTCACGAGGCACGCGGAGGCTCCGCTACCCAACGTCCATCCGTCATTCAGACGTTACGAAATGACGCGCAAAATTGTTCATTTACATTTGTAATCATTATCTATATATCTATCTTAGTATTGTTCGCTTGTACAAAGTATGTATGTTTTTCTCTACACAATGTTAAAGAACGATATGACAAGGTTTGGTTTACCATTATTATCCAGGGGCCTCACCACGACGCTCTCATAGTAATTCGAAAGCAATACAGTTTAGCTCCATCTATCTTCTTCCGGATTGAAATCTACCTTCAAAACGTGTAATAGCACACTTACAACATTTTGTATATATAATTATTGTAAGCTCTAAACAAAATATTCTGAAGTCCTAGAGAGACAGTTTCATAAACTCTATAAATATCGTTCACAACGGGCCTAGTTCTTATAGTAGTAGTAGGTATAGATCAGATGGGGGTGTGTGTTGGGTAACCTCCTCGAGTGTCGCTCCGATTCCGATCCCGCTGCAATCCGGGGGGAACGGAATCGGAGCGGCCGGTACACCCTGGGCGGCGGTCAATGGCTTCCCCTTCACCCCTTCATAGGGTTGGCATTGATCGTCGGCCAATACCCAACGTGGCGGGAACACATCGCTCTCCGTACTCCTCTGCTTTCAGAGGAGACAGGATGAGCGATGCTGTTAGTGGTGAGATGGCCCAGGGTCAGCCGGGGTGCGAGGGATATGCTCTATGGGTAACCTTACACCCCGGCGTCTGAAGACCCGAGACGGCGTGCGGTTTTAGTCGGTGCAAGCCCGACATAACCGTCCCCGCTGGCCGGCGGGGGGGTATCCGAAGGGATTTCCGCACGATAAAAAAAAAAAAAAAAAGGTATAGATCAGATAATTTATACAGTAGATACTATTTATAAATGAAATTTAATTATACGATGGCTAATGCACACGGTAAAATTTAACTTAAACGATAAAAAAACGAACGATAAAATTTAACTATAATTTCGCAATTAGCTGTCAGCATAACACGAGACACGATCTAGAACACGAACCACGACGCGACGCCATAACTGGAAAAGTTTATAATCGTCAACAGTGGCGGCACTTGTACATGTGACCAAGGAAGTAAGAGAAACGCTATACGACTTAGTTTTTTCCATTCGTTAACGGAGATTTAGTACGGGCTACAAACTCTGATCCTCAAGTGAAAGTCGTAGCATACGTAATTGGACTAAATTATCGTCTTCGAGGGACCCTCAGAATGATTCCCAGTCCAACAGACACTTTTTCTGTTAGAAACGAACTTCTTTAAACACTTTGGTTTCCTTCACGCTCAAGGCATAAATAACCACATTAACTCTGTATACACTCAAATAAAAACGAATGGAATGATAAAATTATAGTTTTATAGCACTGAGAGTGAAGCAGTAAAAAAGTAATGACAAAAACCAATCGTACGTATAGTAGTGTGCTACTGGTTTGATGTGACTACGTAACAAAGCATAACATTGAATGACAGCTTCACAATATCAAAGCTTCGATAATACCACGAGCTGAGTGAGAAGAAAGGAACAAATGAAATACGTAATATTATTTTCCTCTTACCTAACACAATAATAAATGGATTAACAAACACTCGTTCGCTTTTAGAGCTCCGACACAAAAGATGTTATTATAGTAAACGGTTGGTTATTGTGATATCCAGTTTTTATTTTTGTTATTCTTTTAAGAAAACATAAGATACTTTTGATTATATAAAACATTAAATAAAAAATTAAAATAAAATAAATAACAAACAAAAAATTATTCATAACAGTAAGAAATGTAAAACAAGAAGAAAAAAAAGACAAAGGTATTAGTTTTTAATTATCATAAAAATTACTTTTAAGGCTAGTACACTTCAAGTTAATTGGAATGTCAGTTCAAAGGAACTAAATAGATGTATGACTGTTATCGTTAAAAAGATAACTCAGCAATCGTGCTAGAACTTAACATGAAAAAGTACAGAACGATAAGTAAACAAAAGCAAAAGTGCGAGCACAGTTAATAAAATGATACGCTGTATATCTGACAAACAAATACTCGGAATAATTGACATCCCGAAGAAAACACTTGGAATAAATACGCCTCGGAAAGAGAACTGCTAAATAGCGCAGTTGATAACATCGCTAGTGACGGGGAATCATGATGTGATAAACTAAACCCCTAATAAAAAGACGAAATACTGGTTAGATTATTGGACGTCCCTTATCAAGTGCTTAGGCCGCCCTAAATTGAGTGAGCGAAAATTATGGACGAACTTTCTAGAGACTGCGAATAAAAGATAATGAAGACCACGATTAGATAAACGTGGTAAACATTGGGTATATCGCCCTAATGTCTGTAAACGTTCACAATTATGAAGATATGTGAGTACGGTAAGTAATGTAACTATAGTAATTAGGACCGTTTTTTAATTCTACAAGTGCTGATAAATATAATTTACGTAGATAACTTTGAAATTCGTATAAAAAAATCATATTAAATATTTTTCAAATTAAATAAGAAATGGATCAGATTTTTCGATCAACCCATTGTGCAAACGTTACTAAATCTTTATTCGATTCTGAGTCTTATGATTGTTAAACGTTTTGAGCTAATAAAAGTAATATCAAGGGAAGGAGACGTTACTGCACGGGAGGAAATGAAAGCGATGAGAGAATGAAATTGGAAAACTTGTTACAGAATTACTCGAGACGAAAAATGAACAAATAAAGCCCTAGTAAAAGTTAGTAAAACATGGGTGTGGTGCGGGTAGATGTTTTTATTTACCTGGAGGGTTGTGTTTGATCTGTAGCTAGACAATATTCATTTTTTATATAGGAGTATTTAATATTGAAAAAGTACATGTAAAATCCTAACAACCTTGGATATAGCCATAAGATCATTATAGCTAGTTTACTTATCAGCCATTAACTTGCAGATTTGTCTACTTACCTATTATGTAATTACATACAATGATTTTTTCCTTTGGTAAATGTATGCCTTATTCAATTCTTTTCAAGACGTCTGAATACCTACGCAACAATTAACAAAACAACACAGACACACTCACCTTTTGTTCCAGTTTCCGATCTCGGCGTAACGTCGGCCATTTGAGCTTCCGCACCTTCTTACTTCATTTCCTTTAAACGTTTGAACAGAGTTCCCGTTAGGTGTTAATATTCCGTTCGCAACATTATTGTTCCGCTCTCTATTCCTCGGGAACGTCCCAGTCCCAGAGCGGAAAGTTGCCAGCTGTGGAGTTTGTTCTACGTCGGGCGTGAACTGTTGAAGCGGAAGAGTCACATTTCCACTCCAACTCTTACGATTAACAGCGAAAGTTTTGAATGTTCCATTACCATTCGGCGAAGGAGCTACACCACAAAAACTGCTTCGGTTATGACTGTTTTTTATGAATGCTCCATTTTGCAGGGTTACTTGAGGTTTGATCGGCACCAGTGGCGACGCCTGGTCAATGGACATTGTATCTTAGATATAGGTGCTGCTACCTATGTATATCCTAACTACATTTTTTTCTGCAAAGGAAAGAAATTTCCACGTTAGGAGTGTACAATACATCAGGATTTTAGTTGTAGTACCACCAACAGAGTTGCTTAAAAGCGTGTTTCGAATTTAGGACAGGCATCTTTTAGTCTGAGGGCTGACATTGTATGTCAATTTGTATTGAACCGTTTAATCGTTGTCTACGAGGTGGTTGCTAAGTGACATGGCAGCGAAAATATAATGAAGAGGGCATCGAACAATAGAGTTCAATTTAGGTTAATGGACATTTGAGTTCCGCAATGGTCTTGTCACTACACTTTTATGCTAACGAACAGGCAAGTTAGGCAGAATTATAAACGAGCTCA
Organism: Cybosia mesomella; assembly: GCA_946251805.1. Lineage (NCBI taxonomy): Eukaryota > Metazoa > Arthropoda > Insecta > Lepidoptera > Erebidae > Cybosia > Cybosia mesomella. The sequence continues at coordinate 20,315,217 of OX276402.1, read as the reverse complement.
TAGCCGCAGTGTGAGCAATTTTATAGAATGCTTATTGTTGTTGATGAGTGAATGATGTCGTTTTGAGGTCACAAAATTAAAGTACTGATAAAAACATAAAATGGACAACTAGATATATTGCAGATTACCAACAAATCTCTATTGAATTGTTTTTGTCCTTCAGAATCTACGCAACGCATTTTTTTCCATTTGTATTTAATTTTCCTCTTGAGGAGTCATAGTATGTGTACGCATTATAAGTTAATTATGCTATCATTGTTGAAAGTTTGTATATACAGGGTTCGGCAAAATGTACTACCCAATTTAAACAGCTTATAAAAATTGATTAACTTTGAATAATAAAACGAAAAATACATATTCTTAAATTAGAAGGATGGGAGTTTTTATGACTTAAATATAGAGTTTCGTAAATGACCGCCATGGTTCTCAATGCATTCTTCTAATTGAGTAGCAAATTTTTGCATAACATTTTGGAAAACGTGACCTGGGATAGCAATTATTTCATTTCTAATGTTTACTTTCATCTCCATTAAATTTCTTGGTTTATTCACAAAGACTTTAAGCTTTAAATAGCCCCAAAGAAAATAATCCGGAGCTGAAAGATCTGGGGATCTTGCTGGCCATAGAATCGTACCATTTCTTGAAATGAGTCTGTTTGGAACTGAGTTTCTTAAAATGTCCATGCTTATTCTTGCCGTATGGCTTGTTGCCCCGTCTTGCTGAAACCAGAAATGTCCTATTTCTTCTTCAATTTGTGGTAAAAAGAATGTCTGCAGCATTTGAACATAGCGCGCAGAAGTAATGGTTACCGCCTGACCATTCTCTTCAAAAAAATAAGGCCCAATTATTCTAGTCGATGAAATGGCACACCATACAGTTACTTTTGGGCATGTAACGGTCGCTGATGAATTTCTCGAGGATTCTCTTGAGCCCAATTACGACAATTCAGCTTATTTACATCGCCGTTGAGATAAAAATGTGCCTCGTCACTCATGAATAAGTAAGTTTCGATACCTTGGTGATTATCATGAATCAGACGACAAAATTCAAGTCTTTTAATCTGATCTTGATCATTTATTTCCTGGGCTATTGCGATCTTATATGGATGAAAATGCATGCGTTTTAACATTATAACAAAATTTCCCAAGCCTACTTTTTCATTTAAAACTATTTTCATTCAAAATAACCAATTGGTTTTTGAGTTATTAAAGAAATAAAATAGGCAATACATTACGCCGGACCCTGTATATTTAAGAGATTTAATGCATTAATTAAACCTCTTAAATATATATACAAACTTTATGTCTTGTACGCTGCTGCCATATGTTGCAATACTGCCAGTTATCTGGGTAGATAAGTCACTGGTTGGCAAAGAACTCAATGATACCTGTACCATGTAAAAATTAAAACTTTTTATTTTTTTGAATTATTTTGCCTACATAATATGCATAACTTGAATGAAATCTAGGATATCACATTTATTAATTAGTCAGAAATAAAAAAGACTACATAACATACATCCGCTATTAAATAAATATTTATAACTAACTTTAATATTTGGGCTGAAATTAAGTAGAAATTAAAGTTCCGCTTGCATTCTTAGTAGGAAGAATTACTGATTCATAACTTTGTGTTGTACCTGTACATTTAGCGTCAAAATAAGATGATGACTGTACAGATTTCAAAATAAATAAATAGAATGAAAATTGGTAAATATAGTAAAATAAAATTTGAAAGTATTTTAAAAGAACTCACATAATAAATAAACAGCATTTTCATTGCGAAATATAAACTACTTTGTCCAAAAACAATACTTTGATTTGTTAAATCATCATACACTTTTGACGTTAAAGAAAAACTCAATGAGTGAGTATTGACTGAATTATCTCTTAACTTTTAAATCTTAATATGCCGTACGCATAGTTTGTATCACTACATTTGACCTTGTATGTCATTGTGGCGAAGGCGCGTCCCGTTGTTCATTGTTCACCAATTCACTTCATGCTGGAAACTCTCTATTAGTTTTACCACCTTGACCCGCTACAATACAGTAGTACCTTTTGGCATTCTAATCGTACAATAATTTCTGTACACTGGAGTATTTTACTGAATTTTATATTGCTCTGTCATATAATTTACATACTTTCAGTAAATATCTTAGATCTATTCGAGTTATATGATGGTTGTGTTTATATTTACAACTATACCATTTTAAAGAGCTGAGGCTGTGGTATGCAATTATAAAATTAGTTTTAATTAGCTTTAACATTATTTTGAGCAGGATTTGCGTAAACTGTATAATATCAATGTTTTTTATACTACTAGGGTAGTAAATACGACCCACCTAATGGTGGATTCGTCTAGGTGTCCTTACTCACTACCAGGGGAAAGTGTGTTTGATGGTATTAGAATAAAAAGAGTCATCTTAGTTATGAATAATGTTAATGATTACATTTAACAAATGATTTCTTATTAATTGGCATAGTTAGTCAAGCTGGCAATTCGTAATGATACATCACTACACAAATAAACAACACCTGTATTTTATTTGACACCTGGCGACAATCATCCTATAAGGAGTCGTTCGAAAAAGGATGTCAATTTATGAACAAAATGTCACGTCAATCGTCGGGTACATTTGACCTACTAACGTGCGGACACTGCTCATTTGCTACAGACCGACGGCGGTCGCGATCTCCGGTTAAGGTTGTTATATAACACTTGCGTAAGACAAGTAATGGATTGCACGACTGCACCTCAGATTTGAGCCGCCTTGCCTCGATCGTTTTATCTGATGACCATCGATAAGCGAATTATGGTGATGCGTGGTAATTTAGATTACGATCTTGTGTTGTAATGTATAGCTACCTGTTTTGTTACAGTTAAAACAAATCGTTAGATTTAAGGGCATTTTTGCCCGCGCCCTCTTCACCGCAGATTTCACTTATCGAAGACACGTATGAAATCGTGAGTAATAAGGTAGTCTAGGGCTGGGTTTCGTCGGTGTCGTTAAAGTCAAATTAAACGAGTTTATATTCGTCGGTGAAGTCCAGCCTTAGGTATCCTGGCCTATATACTACAAATCCTTGGAGTAATTATATTATTTGCAAGTTTGGTATTTAGTACTGACTATTTGATGATAGGTACTCAATTTATAGGTCTCGCTTATACGAACTAGCAGCGTGAATAGCCTGCTGGCGTTCTTCAATGAGTTGGGGTGAATCGAATGAAATGCCCACCCTAACGCAAAAACCGCGCCTTGTCGTGGAGTTGCGGATACCAGCTCGCGAAACCATACCATACCATACCATACCATACACGAACTACCCAGGACATTGTGAATTTGCCAATAGCTTAATATAACGATGCCGCGATGTTTTGGACATAGTAAACTGACATTTACCATAAAAATTACATCATAAATTCCTTCCTGCATAATTATCAATCGTTGTTACTTTTAATAATAGGTAGACATTTAATTCCATATGCAGTTTAGCGAAAGTAGGTCTTAAAATATAAATAAATATAAATTTTATCATCGACATAAGAAAAGTAAATGAATATGAATTTCACCATAGACATAAGAAAATATCAAACTTACTAAAAATCAAAATTTTGTCTAAACATTTTAAACAGTGATAATCGAAGCTAATGGAGAACCAATAATTTTATTGGTTGATTGCTTCTCTTTTATGCAATACAACCATTTACAGAATCCACTACTTGCATGTCGCACCAAATAGACCGGGAAGTTTCTAAGTCTTATTGCTTTTTAAACACTGTAGGAGCACTTGTCGGCTTGTACCATAAGCTGCACGAGGCTAAATAATAATGCTAGATATACTTGATCCCTGGGGTTATCCTTTCGAGGGCTTACCCGGGGTGCCCGGCAACGGACACTTGGGGAGGACACCGTGCGGTTTTAGTCGAGACACGACATAACCACCCCCGCTGGCCAGCGGGGGGGTATCCGAAGGGATTTCCGCACGTAAAAAAAAAAAAAAAAAAAAAAAAAAGATATACTTGATAACGTTTAATCGCAACTGAAATTCTACGTTTGAACACTAGTGCGACAATTTGAGAACTAAATAAAATGCTTACGCGTATATTATATAAATTACTGTGCGATTTACTCGTTCATACTTCGGGGATTCAAATGCGCTAAAAGTAACATGATTTTTCTACGAAATGATAAAATATTCTAATGTTAGGGGAAGTAATTCGGTCCACACAAAGATTGCATGGTCCATTTAGACGCGCGACCGCGATCTAGGTGTCTTTCTGCTTCGTCGGTGCAAGGTGCCACTTGATTAATACATAACGTTCACAATTAAAACACACACAAAAATTAGGACATCCTACTAATATTATAAAAGTGAAAGTTTGTGAGTATGTATGTATGTATCTTCGCTGCTCTTTCACGCAAAAACGGCTGAGCGGATCTGGCTGTAATTTGGCATAGGGATAGATTATAGTCCGGAATAACACATAGGCTACTTATTATCCCGGGAATAGGTTCCCATGGGTTGCGGGTACGGTATCAGAACTCTACGCGGGCGGAGCCGCGGGCAACAGCTAGTTGGGAATAATTAAAACGACTATTAAATAAATAGAAAGAAGAAAATCATTCGAATGTAGAACTTTATAAATCCCAATAGAAACCATTCATTTTATGAACATAAAACCACTAACGATTACTTATTACGAAATTCAATCAACCAACCTATAGAAAGTTTTAAAACTGAATAATCTATATCGAGGTAATCTACAGCGAAATTAGTAGTAGGTAACTTATATCTTAATTTAATTTTTGTTAACGCAGAATATGCCACGGCCATTTATGTTTCGCTAAAGAATGACACAAAGTTGGATTCGATTGCAGTGAATAATATGGCCAGTGGATTACGCCTCCACTCAATTCGCTAAATGAAACATGAGTACGAACACATATTACACAATTTCATAACTTGTTTAATTAACTATCATAAATTTTGTTAACTTGGTATATTAATCAAACATAAACGCTCTTGCGAAACATTTTTCTATGAGTAATGTCTAGCAATATTTCAGTCGCTTTTTAGTTTATTTATTGACAGAAAGTGGAATATAAGTTATGTGAACGTAATACGTCAAAAGATCAGTTATCACATTCGTTTTATAAAGCAAGAAGTTGTTTATATTGGATGATACTTCCGCTTCTGAGATATTTTTTTATTGAAAGTGCATTAGGAAAGTTTTTATAATATGTTTGGCTTCAACGTATACTTTTTAATCGACCTAGGTATTTTTTTTATTGAGTTTCTATAAAAGTAATGTCACTATAATTATACTATATCTCTATAACTATACTCTCAACTACAATCATATCAATTTTTTTTAAAGTAAATAGATAAAACGACTTTTACAAAATAACAAGTAATTGTAATTCAATCATCAAAGCTTTTTGTATGATGACATAACTAAAAAATAAATAAATAGGTCTGCTAATATGATCTAACCCTTATTTTTCTTAATACGTTGCCTAGGTTGCTATTTGTTAAAAAACGTGTTACGTACCTACGCTACATGCAGCCACTCATTTGAAATTATATAAAAAGAAAACATTCTAGAGCACTTTACGTTTGCATAATATAAAAGCTTTTGGGGCGCTACATATTTATATGTATAAGGCCTGATCAAACTAAAGGGGCAAATAAATGGTTGAATCGGTTCAAGTTCGTCAGTGTGAGATGCTCAAGCAATTCAGCAGTAATCGGTCTAAATCTCTGCAGTCACGGTTTCCATAGTGATAAAATTCGTTAAACTCCTTAAAAATTTATTCAAGATAAAAGCTCAGTATTTTGTATTATCTATCGAAATAAACATAATATTTATCTAATAAAACGACGCATATTTATGATCTTTACAATATTTTTAAGTAATTTCTGTGTCAGTCATATTGTGGTTAGGCTTCGAAATAAACATAAAAAAAAGTGTTACTTACACGCCGGCGTGTGAAGACCCGAGACGGCGTGCGGTTTTAGTCGGTTCAAGCCCGACATAACCGCCCCCGCTAGCCGGCGGGGGGGTATCCGAAGGGATTTCCGCACAAAAAAAAACAAAACGATGCTGTTAGTGGTGAGATGGCCCAGGGTCAGTCGGGGTGCGAGGGATATGCTCTATGGGTAACCTTACAGCCCGGCGTCTGAAGACCCGAGACGGCGTGTGGTTTTAGTAGGTACTTATTTGAGTTTTGTTTTGCACTATTTTCGTACTCTGCAATGATTAGGCTCAAACTCTCGATACAATTTGGATTTAGATTTCTGAAGTATGTGGTTCTGGTGGTGGATTTATTTACGTTTATTTTTTTAAGTCTTGTGACATTAAAAGTGCCTGCTCAGTTTTTTCTCGCCATAATATAGAGTAATCACTAAATTAACATTTTGCGTGAAAGAGATGCAGAATATAAAATACTTGCGCTTTAAGTTTACTACGGACCTAACCCTTTTTTTTATGCGGAAATCCCCCCTGGTTCTTCCCGCCAGCCAGCGGGGTTGGTTATGTTGGATTCAACTTCAGACGCCGGGGTGTTAGACCTTTCAGGCAAGGCATTTCCCTCGCACCTAGGCTGAGCCAGGACCATCTCCGGTTTCGAGATGGCCCACTTGGGTTTGATAACCACGGTCTCCCCGTCTTGTCCCCCGAAAGAGGGGAGGAGGCGGAGCGTGCCGCCGCTCCGGCGGCTCCTCCTGTTACCTCTAGGCCTGCGCTCATGGAGGACGGAGGTCGTTCAGCGACCTCAGACGTCTAGTTGCCTCCGCGACTAGGGATCTAACACTCATAATATAACCTAATAACCCTGTAATATCCTTATAAAGAAAATATATATAAAGTATAACATTATCCAGTTATATCCAGACTCCAGACCAATTAGCAGACTTCGCTTATGTTTAAAAAGTATTGGCTGAAAGAAAGGTGCAAGGCAGGTGTAGTAAATTTGAACTTTTACTCAGAAATTCCTTGGAAACACTCTCCAAACAACTCCAAAGTGTGCTGTAATAAGAGAGGGAAAAAAATGTTACGGGTAATTAGCTGTAACTGCCATAAATTATCGACACACACATCATAACGAACATATCTATAACTAGCTGTGCCCGCTACTTTGTCCGCGTGGATTTAGATTTTAGGGTTTTAGTTCTTTTGCGCGGAACCCAAATTTTTTCTCTTTTTTCTTTATTACCTAAGTCAAACAGACAAAAAGACATACATACAAAAAGAATTCACCGATAAAATATAAACGGGTTTAATTCAAACTCCGCTAGCACATTTTATACAATGAGTTTAATTGAGTAAAACGAAACGTGAAACTCGGTTTGGTTAATAGATTTTCACTAACTTAATCCAGCTTAAGAGATTTAGTACATATACCTACTAAAATTATAGCGAAAATGAACGCAATAGTTTCTGTTAGAACTATGTATAAAGTTAAATTCAGTCTTAAAGCGACTTTGTTGTCAAAAGTAATTTGCCTAGCCGCAGTAAGGAAGCGAAACTGTAAAATTAGTTGTATCAACTTCCGGAATTTCGCTGAGAAACTGCGTAGTTACTATTTCGTTTTACATTTCTGATTATATGTATACAGTGTACGTAATGAAGCACTGTGTGAATAATGTATTTGAATGAAATATATTTATTTAAACACATTATTTACGAAACCATTTGTGCATATTCTTCATGGAATATGAAATCAAGAGGAGGTACCGCGTATCTCGACATAACCGCCCCCGCTGGCACGCGGGGGGGTATCCGAAGGGATTTCCGCACGATAAAAAAAAAAAAAAAAAGGGTACCGCGTATCTATCGGTTGTGTCGCAAAATGTTCAACTTAATTTACAAGGCCAATGGCTGCTAACTGACATTAACCTTTAAGCCTTGCATTTTCTAGAAAACAGTTACCATTCATGTCATTTTTTAGGATTTGGGGAAGTCTACTGTCGGACCCCCTCTGAAGTAGCTTATTAGCCTTATTGATACACGAGACCACCGTGTATCGTGATACAGCGTCACGGTACCCTCAGATCCTGTCAGTATTTATTATAATAAACGGTTAACAATAACATTGGTGTTGTGTTTGAGTTAGGAATATAAAAATTATACTAAAATGTAGATCTAAGAAAAGATCTTAAATAACAGTTTCATCATTATTTGTGTTTATAGAACAACACCGTAAGTTAACCTTCGTTGTTTTCCTATATGTTGGCGCGAGATACTGTGACCAGTGCCTCGCGCGGCGTAAAGTGGCAACATTGCTATGCCAAAAATACTTAAAATCATCGAATCCTCGCCTTAATGATATTTCCTTTATGTCAAAAGACATGATTCATGCTTCAAACGGAATGCGGCAGACGGCAGCGTGTAATATGCATCATAAACAATAGCACGTGCGCCAGCGCAGACTGTTTATTTAAATAGGCTCTCAATAAACTGATAGACGAATGTTGGTTCAGTATTAATATTTGTAATGTAGGCGCCAAAAACTTGGTTTGTCTACCTATTTTAAGTGTAATAATAATAATGACAACCTCTGTGGTGTAGCGGTAGTGCGTTCGACTGCTAAGTCAGAGGTCGCGGGTTTGATTCCCGCTCAGTACAAATATATATAATTTTTGCATTGGTCTGGGTGTATGTATAATATGTATTTATTTACAAAAAAAAGTACATACATACATGACAAGCTCTGTTTAGTTTGGGTCTAGATGGCGTTGTGTACTTTGTCCTACAAATGTATTAGAATCCTTGGTTTTGCGTATTTAAATTGTTAGGTACTATGCACTAGACTATGTCTAGACTGGACTATGCAATAACTGTATTTTTGTGTAGAATTTGTCTGGAAACATCCACCCTTGCTTATAAAGCGCATATGCCTAAGCAAAAACTAGTAAAATTAAATGACAGGTGACAGCTGCCATACAAGGTAAACCCCTCACTAGTTCTACTTCACAAAAGGTATAAATAATTGGTTGTGTTAGAACAGTACAGTCTAAATCCTCACGGTATTATATGAAGGGGGCCTAGAGCCGAAGGCAACCGCTTATCATCATCGCAGCGTCCATTCCGGTTGCACCCGCTTTAGATGCTTTGGAACCCACGGCCTGCTCTCCTGCTCTTTCTCTTGATTTGGTTTATGTTGACTTTAATAGGAGCGACCACCGTCAGACCTCCGAACTCCGAGGGGAAAAACTGCATCAGAGCTTCACCTGTCAGTGTCGAGTACCGGCTTGCAGGTGAGCATGGTTTGGGCCCCATAATATAACAGCATTATTTAATAATAAATTCCCCTTCTCCGGATAGTTTTCAGCCATTAACCAGATAGCAGGCGGCCTGGCCTTATTTTTTTTATTTTAAAACTTCATGCACATGGGGATGTAAAAAGGCGACTTAATACCAAAGGCATTATCTACCAGTCTACCTTTCTATCTAGTCTATTGTGTTTAACTTAGACGTAAAGTAGAAAGTGAGTTAACTACCCCGACGTCCTTAGGTCAGCATGCTTGCAACACCGAGCGTCTCGCTCGAGCATTGACAAATTTAAATCTTTTAAGGCTTTCACGGCCGGCGTTGCATGTAGAATATACTGCTTCCGGGCTGTTTGGCCGTGGTCCATAAGAAACTTGTGTCCCAATCGACGAAACGTTTATTAAAGCAGTATATTCTACAAATTGACAAATTTGCAGACAACTTTTTTCTAATACCGCTGCGCAAGTAAAAAGATTTTCTCGGTGAAGCGTTTTACAAGAACTGCTTTATACCCTTTTTTTTTTTTTTTTTTTTATCGTGCGGAAATCCCTTCGGATACCCCCCCGCCGGCCAGCGGGGGCGGTTATGTCGGGCTTGCACCGACTAAAACCGCACGCCGTCTCGGGTCTTCAGACGCCGGGGTGTAAGGTTACCCATAGAGCATATCCCTCGCACCCCGGCTGACCCTGGGCCATCTCACCACTAACAGCATCGCTCATCCTGTCTCCTCTGAAAGCAGAGGAGTACGGAGAGCGATGTGTTCCCGCCACGTTGGGTATTGGCCGACGATCAATGCCAACCCTATGAAGGCGTGAAGGGGAAGCCATTGACCGCCGCCCAGGGTGTACCGGCCGCTCCGATTCCGTTCCCCCCGGACTGCAGCGGGATCGGAATCGGAGCGACACTCGAGGAGGTTACCCAACACACACCCCAACTGCTTTATACCCTGGATTTTCGTGGTTTTTTTTTACAAAGATAATAAAATAAAACAGGTATTAAATGAGACACAAGTCAACCCGACAAGCCTGTATGAAAGGTTTCATGATAGAAGAGGTTGCTAGTGATTAGGAAGCTAGTATTTAGGTCGAAGCAAATGTCATATATGGTATATGATGTATCTAAGAAAATAATACACGGAATCTGCGCCACATCTGTCCTAGATCAAGTTGGTTTTTTAGTTTTATACATCTGTACAAATATAATAAATCTATTGAACCATGTGCGATTTCAAAAAATCTTTTTGCAGTGTGTTTTGGTAGAAGATGTCTGTTTGTTTGTCTGTGTTTTAGAAATGTGTTGACACCGATTATTAAAACTTGGGTTAATAATCGGTGTGATGATTCTTGAGCACTAGTATAATTTTATTTTACTTTTTAATTTTAAAATAATTACATAAATTATTTATTTTAGGCTGTTCAAGTATCACGGGCCTCGGAGGGGGCCACCTGCGGGAACCAGCATAACCGTAGGGGGCGTGAGCATCGGCATCGAGCCCACGATGAAGTTACCTTGGGCTCGTACTCGATAGCCGATGGGACTTCGGACCTCATCTCCGAAGTCTGGTCCCGAAACTGAGGGGGGCTGCGGCCCTGGTGCGGGATCCTGGCGAAGACACGACGCTCCACACGTTGGTGGAGTGCCCTGCGTGGGCGAGTCAACGCCGGGATCTCGTTGCGGTCCTGGGAGTGGACGTTCTCTCGTTGGAGACCATGGTGAGGGCCGTGGTCTCCGACGGGAGCAAGTGGCACGCCGCCGCCTCTTTCTGCGAGCAGGTAATGCGCGCGAAAGAGACGGCGGAGAGGGAGCGGGAGAGAACCCTGCACTCCGAGTTTCGCAGTCTGCGGCGAGGACGCCGCAGACTCATCTACGCCCGGGACTACCGACCTCCATGATCGGGGCCTGAGGACGGCAGTTGGCCGACTCGCCGTCCTTACAGAAGCAGGCCGTGGCGGAGGCGTGTTGTGTGTGCCCTACACACGCCTGCCAACTCACCGAAGCGGGATAAAACCCGACCCCACCAAGCGAGGCCGCGGTGGCGGCCAAAGTCCGCCGGCAACCCTGGGGTTATCCTTTCGAGGGCTTACCCGGGGTGCCCGGCAACGGACACTTGGGGAGGACACCGTGCGGTTTTAGTCGAGACACGACATAACCACCCCCGCTGGCCAGCGGGGGGGTATCCGAAGGGATTTCCGCACGTAAAAAAAAAAAAGGCCGTTCATAAGTATGCACAGGAAGCTTCTAATAAGAATGTACGCTTTTAAAAATGTATAAATGTTCTGTTACCACTCGTTGGCATCGTTACCACCCTCCCACTTGAAATTTTAGCAACCCTACTCACCATCACGAACACAGCACCAAGCGAGTACTAATTACATGTACTTGTTTTGTAATTGAGGTCAGATGGTAGTTTCAAGTAAAAATCGGCAATTAGACACAAACTAATGGTTATCGATTAGGAGATCACTGACCGGAACATTAACTTGGTAAGTTAAGAGGTAGCTAAACAAGGTTTAATATACTGAGAGACTCAGTAGATATAGAACAGTGAGTTATCGGCTTACAATTATTGTAGCGAATGTAGGGTTACCAAACGTATGGTAATAGCCCGGAATATTTTAGGTAAGAGAACTACGAGATGAATACGAGAACTGGAAATTTCTAATGAGCATCAAACAGCAACCTCTTCTTCTTAGAATTTAATTACGAAGCATCGGTAGGTTAGTGGTTTTAAGGAGTCGGCTCGGTTATCGAGAGATCCCAGATTCGAGTCCTGATCATTACACTACCGATGTGAACCAACTCCTAACACATGCAATTTAACTTAGCTGGAGCGGTTAGGGGAATAGTAATTTCAGTTACTAATATTCTAGAAAATATGTAAGTATGTAGTTAAAGCCATAATAAACTAAACTTTCTGTAATAATATAAACTTCCTTAGTTATTCTTATTTACTTACCTAACTGTTTCATGTATGGGTATAAAACTAAATGTTAGATAAATGAAGGAGTCCCACTATGGGTACCTACACATACGAATGCGCTCTCATGATACCATTCCTTAGATAGAATTGAAAAAAAAAAACGTCTAGTTCAAAAAAGCTTATGACAATTGCAGGGAGATTTATGGAGTTCACCGGTCACACGCTATGAACAGCATTTTTATGTAGTAATAAGAATAAGTTTCTGAATAAAATATAGTTTCAATTAATAATCATGTTTTAAAAGACATTTCGATTGCAAATATTTACGTTAACCCTAAACCAATGCAGTTTGTATATTAGACGTACGCACCTCACACATACAAACTCTACTGTGCCAATAAGACATTGTCGTAATATGTGTTAAATAAAAAAAAAGCATAAACAGGTAAAGCATGCACACATACCAGCTGTATTCGCTGATGTAGGTATATCAACTGTGTCAGAGACCTCATTGCCTTCATATTAAATTTGATAACGTTCATTATCCGATTAGATGGTCTGCCATGTTAATTGCGTATTCAAACAAAAATTCTAGCTCTGTTTTTACCTCTACTTTTTCATTATAGTGAAGACATTATAGAGTCGAACTGTAGGGGCCTCCCCGTTCGATTCCAGAAGTGAGATTTTGTGTAACATATTGTCATCGTTATCAGCGTGAATCAGCGTGAATACACCGGTTACATCCAAGGTTTGTATCGCTCTCCCACTCTTTTTCTTGATTTGATTTATCTTGATTTCTTCGAGAGGGACTGCCGTCTGACCTACTCCTAGAGGATAGCCCGCGTCAGAGTCTCATTTGTTAATAATATAATCAGCAGGTGTACCGGATCTTAATATTGGTGATGCAACCATTTTTATATTATAACTTGTATTTAAAAAAAGAATCTGGATGATCTCGGTTTCTTTCGGCGATAAATCGGTCTGGCTGATTGATTTATCGCCCCCGCAACCCCCTGTATACTAAATTTCATGGAAATCGTTGTAGCCGTTTTCGAGATTCATATTATGTATATAAGAATTGCTCTTTTAAAGGTATTTATGACATAGGAAGCAGGAATTTATAACCATTATAACCACATCATTATTCTAAGTAATGTGATGTAAAGAGACAGAATAACGAGGCTCAAAATCTTTTTTTACTGATTCATACGTTATAATCGAAACTTTAAAAGCTATCTAGACAAACATGACCTTACAATCCAATATCTAGTCTTATACGATTATATTACTCATAGCTCAAAGCAATCGCAACAGCTCAAACATAGGCCTTGCATATCAAACGTAGGAAGCATATGCGTGTGGGTTGTCTTACGAATAAAACAATATTTAATAGGATACTCTCTTAGCTTTAGAATTTATACAAATTGAGTTATAAATCCAACGTGTCCTATAGCTGAATGCTGTATAACCTTGGCCTAAACATGCGTGTTTGATTGACACAACCTTTTAAGGACGAGCGTGACTTAATTAACTACCGTATATCACTAAGCTGCATTACTTGAATAGTTGTTTATGTATGGATAGGTATATAATCTTCAACCAGTGACGCGTCTCAGAACTTCGAAGTCTGTAAGCACTAACTTCTGAGGTAGGGCATAGCGAAATTTCCCTCTGGATTTGAGGCGGCTGCATCAGCGACATATGGTCAGTCACCAAAGTTGGTAAACCCCAAGAAATTACCATACGATTTTTACATTGAAATACATTATAAATAACCTAACACATGATATAAAAATTACTGATGTATAACTATTTTTGTAGCGTTAAGTATATGTTTAGTTTATTGTTTGATGAAAAGTTTCAGAGCTTAGTTGATGTGTAAATTGGAAAGCCACTTTAGTCGCTGACTGTACCTACATCCTTAACAATATAACAGTTAAATAGCACTTACATATATTGTGTTTCTATGTTCGTGAATCTGAGTTACCAAAGTTTTTGTGTGAAATGATTAGAAATCTACAATCAGGCAGACCGCAGAGCATATAAGTAAAATTTAGCCCCTTAATAGTCTATTGAAATGATTTTTTCTGTAATTTATTATTTTACCACGGAATTGCTGGTATTTCTTTTAACATAAGTGGTATATAATGTTAAGAACAATATCCAACTGACAGTAATCATAATAGGCCCCAATGGCCAGTTGATGGCAATAGGACCGGTCTATAGTACGTGGAACTAAACGAAGCGAACTTTTTTAATGAATACACCAGGCCTCTGCCAAACTCTGTGGGGCATGATGATATAAAAACATGATTATAATAATAGATATTTCATCTTCATATCTACTACAAACTATATTACAGTTACTTGCTATTAGATATACCAAACTAAAAAAGTGCATATCCAATAAAAAACCGACCAAGTGCGAGTTGGATAAAATGGGAGCCCCCCTTAATTTATTTCACTTTAATTTAATTAATAATGATTTTATATAATAAATATTGATAATAATAATTAATTTTATTTTGGAAGTGAATATACAACTAAATATTCTGTGAATATTTCAAGCGTCTGTTTGTTGCCGTTATTAATATCGAGCAAAAAAGCTGGCAAAAATCACGTTTGTTGTATGGGAGCTCCCCTATAAAAAAATATCTTATTCTGTTTTTAATATTTGTTGTTATAGCGGCAACAGAAATATATCATCTGTTATAATTTCAACTATCTAGCTATCACGGTTCATGAGATACAGCCTGGTGACAGACGGACGGACAGCGGAGTAATAGAGTCCCGTTTTACCCTTTGGGTATGGAACCCTAAAAATGGAGAAATCTATAACAGTACTAACAATTTAATATTCTGGGATATACTACAGAGCCACTAATAGATCCCTTTACGTTATTTATTGGAGATAAACACTCAAAGAAACAAGAGAACATTTAGCGAGGTATCCCACGGAGAATGGTCCACACGTGACAACTATTTTAAGTGTTAAAGAAAAAACAACACTTTACATAAGTGAAGGGTTTCCAAATGCGGTGGGGATCATAACAGCAGTATCTGTATTCAGAACACGCGCCGCACAGGAAGGCAAAAGCTACAATGTGTCTTCAGACTTCCGACTCTTGTTCAATATTTCTATTATTGATAGCGGATCAGTCCTAAACGTTGTATATTGACACCCAAAGTAACTTTGTCAAAAAAACTGCCATTTTTATTCTGAATGTCGAGTCGGTATATATCAGTTGCCGAGTAGTAATTTGTTGTCTATATTTTGCTTAAGAAACGTTTTATAATATATTTACGGCTGTAGATATATCCCTGAAGCGATAAGTAGAGGTGTACCGCTACTTCTGTTAACTACTTCGGCTAATTTCGTTAACTTTTTATTTACGGTGATACGTAATACAGAATGAGTAGGTGTATCGCCATTAAATGGGTACAATTTCTGAATTTGTTGTTACAGAGATTGACCTTAAAAATAGCTAAATACCACTTCTTTCCGGGAACTAAACCCGCAATACAATAGTTGAACTAATTACTGAAGAAATCCGAGATCAACTAAAACTAAAGTGCGTTATCACTTTTTACTTGATGAATCTTATAGAATAAAACGTGACAATAATGTTTAGTTGAACGAATTTTCACTAGTGCAATCCAGCAGGAGGAGAATATTCAATTTACGTGTATAGAGTTCAATGACTTGAACGTATGTTGCGCAAAAACTACAAGGCCGAATGCTTTTATTACATATGGCTATCGTAGATATTTTTATGTAAAAAAAATTAACACCATTCTCAGTGTATTGCTATCATGCCATCTCAGTTACAGAGACCACTGTACTACGAACAAGCATTCGTGCTTATCTAATCGTACACAAAACTAGTGGCAGTAATAAAATATAACGTGAATTATGACTATAATCTGCAGAATTCAAGTTTTGTCATGGCTTCCTTCAACATGAGATGCAACTAACGAAAACATTGTACATTTGAAACATATTAACTTGCACTGGCTAAATTTAAAAATCGTCAAAATGAAAAAAGAATCTTGAACCTCGTTGCGGCGCTACCTTTTTTGCGTGGAACTCTAGTTATTTTACTAAAATAAAGTAGCCTAAGTTGCGTCTTATAATATCAGTGGTAACTGATATTATAAGACGCAACTTACTGCAGATAGGTATATCTGCAGTAAAAAATCCCGTCAAACTCAGCCCAACCCCTTCACAGTAAAAAAGTACCTGGAACTAACGTAGACAAAGGCAGATAAAAAATATAAAAATTGTTTTAATTTTATAAGTATAGTAACTACGCTCATATGCATTTAATAAAAAGTTGTTATTTTAACATTACATAGAAACTTCAATTATTATTTATGCGTATAGATGAACTTGAAGATATTCTTAACAGTTAAAAATGTACGAGATTTATATTATATGCATTTAATAAAAAGTTGTTATTTTAACATTACATAGAAACTTCAATTATTATTTATGCGTATAGATGAACTTGAAGATATTCTTAACAGTTAAAAATGTACGAGATTTATATTATCTTATCGAGCAGTTAACAACGTGGAACGAGATATATAGAGGACGATTAAACTATCTTAAATTATTGTCATGCAACTCAGGTCAATCAAACAAACAAGTAAAGTTGACACAAGCAAACGATGCGGGCACCGGGCTGTGTTACCCGGTACCCGATACCTTCATGATCACATGAATACTGATATGGTTGAGGCTGGGGCTAATCTTCGTACATGTTTGTGTACGTCCAAGATTTGCATAAGATGTTTTGAGGAAATCGTTCATCAACTTGAGCAGGAAACTGATAATACCTATACTGGCAATTAACAGCATGGTAGAATATCCGCAACGGGATATAATGGACGGATGTAACAGAATTATATTTGTGATAGTAAGAGATAGATAGGCCCAAGAAAAGATGGATGTAATCCGCTAAAGAGGACACGGCAAGGAAGGGCCCTCCTTTTCTTGCCATGTCCCTACTGAGGAGATGACATTTGACAGGAATCTATGAAGGAGAATGATATGTTGCTCCGCAGATTTAAAATTGGGACAAGGCAGGCAAATGATGATGATGAGTGTTAGATAGATAGATTTACTCTTTATTGTACATAAATAAAAATAAAATAGAAATATGATTTTGTAACCAACCCAGAATCAAAAGCTGTTGTGCAATTGGCGACCTTGTGTAATGTTATTGAGAGGCTTAACTTAAGAAGATTTAAAACCGGCCGAGTGCGAATCGGACTCGCCCATGATGGGTTCCGTAGCAGCAAGTAAATTTTTTATATTTGAGTTGACTGAATGAAAGGTAAATTGCGGTTTACGATTAATTACATATTAAAAAAAACTACTCACTGGATCTCGTTCTAACCAATTTGCGGTGGAAGTTTACATGATAATGTACACCATAATTTTTTTTTGTTTTATCATTCTCTTATTTTAGAAGTTACAGGGGGGGAGGGCACACATATTTTTCCACTTTGGAAGTGTCTATCGCGCAAACTATTCAGATTAGAAAAAAATGATACCTATTAGAAACCTCAATATCATTTTTGAAGACCTATTCATAGATATACGTATGTGTTTGATGAAAAAAAAAAATTAATGTTTCAGGTCTACCCCCAAAATTTTTGTTTTTTTTTACTATTTCGTAAGAAAATCTAAATGCGGTTCACAGAATACATCTACTTACCAAGTTTCAACAGCACAGTTCTTATAGTTTCGGAAAAAAGTGGCTGTGACATACGGACGGACAGACAGACAGACATGACGAATCTATAAGGGTTCCGTTTTTTTGCCATTTGGCAACGGAACCCTAAAAAGGGTTTTGAAAGTTATCATAGAAAATAAGATATTTTATGTTTTATACTTCCAGGTTCATGATGTATTTAAAAAAAAAAGAAGGCAGGTTAGAAGCATTTCTAGTCAGCGGGCTTGCAAAAAGTAGGTTAAATGATAAACCGAGAAAGTTCATGATATGTGTAAGGATATAAGTAAATGGTTTCTTGTTTCCTCTGGTTTCTGCGAACCCTAAAGATAGGCGTGACTTCATTACGAATATATGAAGAATTAGATATATAAACAAATTATGAATGCTATTTCTGAACAATAATAAATAGAAATGGAATGAAAAATAAATTATGATGCTTAACCTCAGAAATTAACATCTGTACATAATTTATAAAACGACTATATACAGTAAGCAGTTAACCGTTTCAACATCAAAATATAACAATATAACAACAATATAAAATAATAATATATATATAATATATATATACAACATATTCTTGGTAATATTATTTACGTATTGTATTCACTAAAGTAAATAAAATTTGTAACTGTCTTGGCTGCAAGTATAAAATAGTCTCGCTTTATAGTTAGTATTTAAGTTTTCAGATATATAGCTTAAAAATAAAGCGATTATCAACTACAGTAGGTATGAATATGAGAAAACTTATAAACTGTAAATAAAATTTGCAACGGTCTTGGCTACAAGTATAAAATGGTCTCGTTTTATAGTTAGTATTTAAGTTTTCAGATATATAGCTTAAAAATAAAGCGATTATCAACTACAGTAGGTATGAATATGAGAAAACTTATAAACTGTGTAACAGCAAAATACAGAAACTTTCTCCGCAGATGGTTCTAGACTTATTGCCATTAGCTATATTCAATTGGCTGATGTTTTATTATGTAGTAGAATTACCTTGAAAATTGACTTTAGAACCATGTAACGATTAATGAAATTGTGCAATTCAACTCAACTGTTAGTAAACACCTACTATGAAACCCCTGGATGAATTATTACCATAATAAATATCGAAGCCTCTAAGGTCTTTCAAACTTATATCTATAAAGGGCAAAGCTTTTGTTCTTATTCACTTGTACTTAAAATTCAGTCATTAATCAATGTACGAAAACGTTGACGTGGAAGCAGTTTAAAAAAGAGGAAAGACGCAAAAAATCTTTTATTATCTGCTTGAGGCACGAGCACGCTCTAATCAATATTCATTGTCCTTGTTACGCTTAAAAGATTGTTTTATCTATTTATTATAGCAAAACATTTTTTCATTGCTCCTTAAATTGTTAAAATCTATACACAAATACATACTCGAGTACCGCCACAGAATATGTAATATTACTTACGTATCGCCGTTAGTGTCTACAATGAACATAATAAATACTGGTGTCGAGCGAATCAAAGAGGATAAAACAATATAAACTTTGAGGAGACATGGTGAAACCGATTGATTTCTACATAGGGGTGGGCCCGTCTGCCGCTAATAGTACTCGATTTGGTAAAAAAAAAACCTCTTTTAAGTGGGTCACTAAACAGGGAACATGACGAATCGCTTCCATCACTCTTTAATGTTGCTGCAAGTGGGGGAGACGAGATAAGACTAAACTTAGCCACTCTGGAATTTAAAACTTGAGAAATATATCTTTCAATAATTATTTAAAAGAGAAAAATACAAAGTACTTTAGCTCTTGTAATGAAACGATTACTCCGAAAATACTGAACTGAATTCATAATAAAGTGATCCATGTGAGGATGATTAATGATTATAATCAGCAGACATTCTTAGAATTTTAGGCATATGGCAGTGGCACTTCGGGGACCGGGGTCTATGAAGTTGGACCGCTACTTGCAATATAAGGACCTGCATTGAACAATAATGGGGGCCGTTGTTTTCCGGAACGACCTTAACTATATACATTAGCGAATGTAAATCCATAGGGTAATTAAAAACCTATGAAGAAGCACAGCGGCTGTTGGTCGTGCAAGAAGCTCAATTATTCGAGTAATAAAATAAATGGATGTAGTCTAAGGAGCGGAAACGCTACTAGGTTATCATATAACCGTAGTAGTTGTCTGTGTTAGACCACAGATTACCTAATAGTCGGTTAGACGCCTAAACTGATAACATTTTATGTAATAATGTCACACGCCTACGTAGACAAATATTTTGATAAATATTATTGCGTATTCTAGTGGAGAAGCACGATTGCGAAGTCACGGCATTTCGTAACCACGATCGGGCGCATTCCATCGCGGCACAGTGCAACGCCCCTACGGGATAGACCTGCGACGGTTACTGATGACGGTAGCACGTTCACTTTAAATAAACATAGTTGCCTACAAATACTACCTACATTAACTAATTTTGGAAATACATACATACTAACCTAGTGGGTTGAAACCAAACAGAATGTTAAAAAGTAAGTTGTGGGACTACTAAATAGGTGAAGGTGTAAATCAAGGTAATCTTCTTCTTCAATGTCTTTTTTCTGGGTTTAAATTATAATAACTTAAAAAAAATGATTTCATTCCTAAACTGTTCATACCAGACACGTAGAAAGATGTGGGCTAAATAATGGTATAAGTATAACCTATTGATAAATCTTAGAAGATCATCCATTTCTATCATTTTAGATTTTGATTAGTATGTGAACCCCATTATAATAATAATAGATCACCAAGAACCGGAATAGGTTACTAAACTTAAGGAACACGTGCAAAAGGCAGACCCACTTGCAGACACACTTACGCAATTCGTGGCAAGTTTTCAAAGATTGTTGCCCTCTCCAATGCAGCAGATATCTGAAGCAGTGAACTCCCGTACCATTCTCTAACGGTGTTCTGTGGTCCGCTGTGTTCGCATTGTTTTGGTCAATTCCCATTATTGCGGGTAGTCAAAAGAATGTGGATCTCATTAGACGCAAAGGTTTACGCGCGGGGCGTGACGCTCTCCTCATTATTAGATAGTTTTGTAATATCTTATTACAGTTTATTTACCACACGAGTCAATCGTGCGTATCCATTTGTGCCCTGATCCATACTTAGTAGATCACACAAGTACTAATTAGTATTCCTTCTGAACATAAATTCTAACAATTATTTTTGAAGGTAAAACCACTGTAAAGAAATACGATAATACATAAGTAGGTCTATTTGACCTACTTATGTATTATCGTATTTCTTTTCAACATTTAGACCCATAGAGACAAATTGAATTATAATAGATTGGAAGGTTAAGCTGTTTTTGTCAAGTAAGTAAATTAAAGTAACTATTAAATATAAGACAAGTAAATGATAAATCAACACAAAACCGTGAGTTTGTAAAAAAATCTCAACACCAACAAAAATAATATGCAGCAGGTCGGGTCGAGTGTTTTGAGGTTTAATAGCAATGAAAAGCCTATAAATTTTGCCCGATAGATCAAAATATAACAGGTAAATTGTTGATATATATGTTATGTAAAAGATATACTCTTAGTTGTAACTTTAAGGACAATATGCAGGTTGGAGTATTTACAATAGAAAAAAAGAGCCAAGTGCGAGACAGATTCGCGCACTAAGGGTTCCGTACCATTATCTATACAATGGGAGCACCCCTTAATTTATTTTTGAAGTGAATATATACTACTAAATATTCTGTGAATATTCACTTAGCATCTACCTATTGCCGCAATTAATATCGAGCAAAAAATGTCAAATAAATAACTTTTCTTGTTTGGGATTATTTATATAATCAGTTATGTCAGGATTAGCTATGCAAACAAACAAGTAACTTAATTCAATTCAGTATGGACTGGCCTATGAATATAATAGCCCTTTCAGATAAGAACAAAGGCCATATAATAATGGATAACGCGAAACGTGAAAATTGTCAAATGGAGGAGATTATGATGACCATTCACGATAATACAATATCAAAAGCAGTTATCGAATAGGTGATTAGAAATGATATATTGTTAATCCGACATGCGATGAAAAATATCGTTGCAAATCCAAAATATAAAGGGGAAGGCCAATGTCAACGACCTACACCCTATTGACAACAATGAGACAGATCAAAAAAAGGGTCTTGCACCATTATGGGGAACAATTACCGCATGAATGGGCAACCGAATACTGCTGATATGTAATAATACATGTAGCACGCGCTAAGTTCTTCAAAGTCTTGTTAAACCTGTTTAAAATGTATTAAGTGAGAATTGAATAGCAAATTCTGTGATGAATCTTAAGCCGGTAATTTTTATTTGTATTATGTAACAGCGAAAACAAATTGGATAGCGTAAAGTGGCCCTAAATTCTTATTCTAACTATTTTAATCCTTGGTCTTGCATATTAATACTAAAGCTTTATTATTACCTGTGGAAGTTAAGATTATTTAGTGACGTAACATCTTTAATCAACGGCTAAATTCAACAAGTTTTGGTCCTGTTCCGACCGCTACAGAAAACAAGGTACATATAAAATCAAATTTGTACCACATTAAGCGTGCCTACGCTATATCCAAGGGTTCGGTTAACCAGAGACTGGGGTGTACCAGACGATCAATTTCAAGGGGTCCCCCGCCTTATATTCAAATCCCTCTTTGTCTTTCGCATTCACACAGTGGGTGATTCACAATAAATACAGTCATCTAAAACTCGTGTCTACTTGTTTAACGGTCCATAATTTTGAATTTTTGGTATTTATAACAACATTTTTGAAACGTAACCGACCTAATAACAAAATTATTTAATCGCAACTGGAATATTACATATATTAAGAATTACGATAATTATATGTATTGTTATTGGAGTTAAAACATTGCCGGCATTGGTGTAATGAACCCTCATTTTTGCGCTTAGATATAAGTATCGGTCAATGCAGTGATACAGTTTACTAATTTACTAGACAATTGAAATCATAGGCACCCATGTGTCCTAAATATGCAATCCTTGGTAATGCATACAACAACGTAAGTAATAAGATAAGACTTATCAGTAACGATAAAGCAACTCTGTTGGTGATATCACTGAGAAACAATACTGGACAGAAAATAAATATAGAATAATAGATCAAAAAACAATAAAAAAAACAATACGTACTACAAAAACAAAACGGTTGTAAAGGTTGCAAACATATCACTTAACAACAAAAACACAATAGCGCAAATAAAACAACTACAAGCACAAATTTTAACGAACTGCTAAAGTTGGATAAACTTGAAACATTTACCGGTCAACGCGCGAACTTTTTCAAAACACTTCACAAAAAGACGACTATATCAAATTTTCGCGTGAAATTTGATATGTGTACTGAATCGAAACGGTCGGATAGGCGCGTAAGAGGGACGACGCGCTCCGCGGCGACCGGCCAACAACTGACGTTAACTCGATGCCCGTCTGTCGCCGTCCCTCTTCAGTACGCATGTCCGGAACCACATCCCTTCATAATTTCTACAAACATATCCTTTTTGGATTCACATACTTATTTCCCGCCAGTATTGGTTACTATAACACTAGTTTTAGTCATAATAATAACGAAAAAGTGAACAGTTCTTAGAGTATTTACATCAAGAAAGAAAAGGACAGCAACAAATATAGAGACAAGGTCGATCGTGATTGTGTTGCAACATCGCCCACAGCAAAAGCTAACAGTTCGGGTAATACACCTGGTTGCCAAAGATAAGGAGATTTAAAATCGCTTCGAGTTCATAAATACTGTCTGATTTTTAATCTGAAAGGGAAAATTGTTTTAAGTCATTTTAATCTTTGCTGGGGCATTCAGATTGGAGCAATTTATGCAGCAGCACAATAACATTACTTCAATCAAATTGTAATTTAACTAAGGAATAAAGTTAAATTCTCTGTAAACTTGTAAGAGATTAATTAATGACATTTGACATTCTTCCACTATAAATGACTAACTAAATTACTACAATCACACAATGCGCCCAAGAAAATCAATATTAACAAAATAAAAAGCATTTGATTTGTATGTGATGTTTCGAATAATCTAAGGTTACTGTGAATTTTATGAATCCAAGTAGAAAATTGTTAAAATTTTGGAAATGAGTTATACAATAATAATTTTTGTTTTATACTTACCCAATGGATGTAAATTTAACAATGTCTAAAGTTGATGATGCTGATGTGATATTCCTCACTTTCACTTTGTGACACATATGGGTCGCAATGAAAGTGAACATTGACACAATGCACAATAACTTTGAGACATGTTCCATCCACGCTTTCGACTTATTCGAGGAAATATTTAAAAATATTGTTCTTAAACCATATACGACATTACTTCTGTGTTTAGGAACTAACTAACATTATTCTTACCGCTAGATGTTTTTTTATTTATAAAACTATTTTTCTCTAGTTCGTTATATTATGTAATCAAGGATTGTAAAATAGACAAATATCATTGATTGTAATGGTAAATAGTAAATCATTTAAAAAGCATGTAATTTTGTACAAAAAGGAAACTTAATTTATAATTAATACCATTTAAGCAATATAACATTTTTTTTATTTGCTTAATTTATTATTATAGCGTCATTAACAGATTTCCAGCCGAATCAAAAACGAATTGAGAGACTTCGTTTTATGCTGGTAAGATAAGTACTTACATAACAAGCATCCGGATAGGATGCAATAGCTGATTTACAAACCAAAGTGACTCATAATCCATAAATAAAATAAATAAATATTCTACGACATTCTACACAGCGCTATCTAGACTCAATGTAAGCATAGCTTATGTTGTGTTCTAGAATGCGGATAACATACTTAGATACATTTTTGTAAGTACATATTATGTATTATATATAGAAACACCCAGACTAAGGCAAATAAAAAATATATATGCATACCAATATTTGCACTGAACGGGAGTAGTGTATGATGGTTGGGTGTCAAAAAGGTTATACCTACCTTTTTTTTTTCCTAACATTAAGTTGTATTACTCAGGACCAAAGCAAAATACTAAGTAAGTGAGGGTGAAACAGCGTAGCGGTTAAGTAAGTAATAAGTTAAATATTTTACCTGCGCTCATCTCAAACAATTTTTTTTCATACTTATGTACTATTCAGGTAGGAACCACGGTGCACCTGATATTAGCGGTTACTGCGGCCTTTGAGCGTCAGCAATAACAGAGTTGTCACATTGCCACCTGTAGAGGAGAAAGGGAAAGAAAAGAGGACAATGGGATGAAGTAAAAGAAAAGGGGTAGGGCCGCCGGCACTCTCATAAGACGTAAAGTATTAAGTGAGAGGCTGGTGCTTTAACAGATGGACTAAACCGGGCCATTTGGTCTGTCACTATCACGAAGGATTTTTTAGGGAATTTCTTTAGAAAAGCCCTATTGCTATCGAGTTGTCGTCGTCGACGCCGTCGTTGCCAATTTTCTGTCACGGTTTTGGGTATGAAGGAGATGAGCTATCGAGTTGCTGTTTTCGGTAATAGATTCGAGCTCGTCTCAGGAATTCAACTTGTTTTTAAATTTGCTTAACCACGGAAACTTACTTACTTGCTAAAGAACCTTTGTCCCTATGTGTCGCTAAAGAACAAGTAGGATCTGTGGCTTATCAGGATAATCCAAGAAAAATAAAAAAACTATTCTAATTTCAATAGAGACAAGGGATGGAAGGTGAATCCCAAGAAACAAGAAGCAAAATACAGCAAGTAATATATCGTCCATAAAAAGAGTGGTACCCGTTACCACTCTTTTTCGTTCGTTCGTTTGATGTGTATTTTTAAGAGATTATAACATAAAATACTAAATTCGAAAACTTATATGTAAGCAGACGGCACAATGCAGTTCATAATAATATTCAGCATAATTCACAACGCGATTGACTACTATCCAATATTTACTAAGACTTGTCCTTTTTAGAAAATTAACCAATTAGGTTAACGTTTTGTGTGAAGTGATTGGTCATAATTATGTGTGAGTTTGGCAACAGTAGTATCCGTGCTGACCAGACGTTTCCTCTTGATTTAATATTCGCCGGGTAGCACCGGCTTTGTAGTAGAACGAGGAAAGGGGTACTCTAGGTTAGGGGCAAAATTAAATTCTGATGGCATTTTATGGAAGTGAAAATGTCTACTAAAGGCAGAAAAACCATTTAAGTCTACCCTGCTCAAAAGTCAGGGCTGGTATTGATGTCTGGGTTTGAACCTGCGAACTATTGATCGCAAATCTACAATACAAAAAAAATACTCAAGTTAAAAATATTGTCATACTGTAAAAGATTTAGCGACATGTTGTCGCATGGAATATTGTAACTATATAAGTACATTTAAAAAAAAACGACTTCAAACTCAAAAACACACTGAATGTTAAAAAATAAATAAATTACAGATTTAATTCTAAATATAAAAAAGCGTACGTTGCTTGTGTTAGCAGTATGTCCACGTCGGAATTGTAATGGCCAGGATTCGAACCCGGGACTTCTCTATCGTAAGGTCGACTCCTTAACTACTAAACCATTTTAATATTAAAATACTGCTTTGGTAAGTACTCTTACGTAAATTGTGCAATGTAAATGGTAATGTTAGACTTGAAATAGTGTTTAAATAACTATAATTATGTAGTATTATAATAGTATAGTGTTCTGTACTTGGATCAATCCTCTAACTGTGCTGCCATTACAGTAATGGTTCTTATATCTATTAATTTTTTTAATGGCAAATGCAGAGCATAGGAAATTCCGTTTTATAATAAACATAGGAGCTCTACATATCACAAAACTCTTTTCTGCTGAAAATTATAACCGAACTTGGGTTTGTCTGTATAGCCCAACTCAACCTCACCTGCAAGCCGGTACACCTGCTGGTTGATGAACGAAGCTCTGGCACTGTCTTTCCTTTCGGGGATGAAGGGTCAGGCTCTAAAGTCTAAGTTTTTGATGCAGCTGGGATAAGTGCTAAATTAAAGAAGAGAGGAGAGACGTCATGGTTTTGTGTGACGTCATTGGTCACAGTATATAAGAGTTTGGCGCCATCAGTTTTCATGCCAACAATGTTTAAGGGTAGTTCTACTAGATTTTACCAATTTTCCCAAACCTAGTTCATTTTATATTAACGTACACACTTTACTACATTATTAGATAATATCAGCATTGCCTGTCAAACTCGAAACACGTGCGAATCTTTCTCAAATCTTCAATTTATATAATTAAAATATCGCTAACTTTACACGAAGAGACAATATACCGCGGAGATGAAATGTATGTCACAGATAATATCAGCCTACACATAAGCAATTTCCCATCACATTCCATCCATCGTGACGGTGTGAAATTAGATTTCTTGGTTCTGTTGTGCAGTTTCATTTAAACTAGACACGCGAGACAATTTGTCTAGTCTACATTATAAGCAATAAGGTCAAACGTCAGGTTTAGAACATCGACATTGATATACAAATCGTACAGTGACCGTGTGATAAGAGGCGTGGAATGCCTTTGCACTAGTTGTAGTAGTAGGTTAGCTTATGTGGAACAATGAGATATTTTGTTAAGCCTCATGGACATAGCAATAGCATAGCATAGCATAGAAATGAATTAGCAATTTGACTTTTTGAAGATCTATGTTAGTCATGATGAATGTGATGTATTTTGTAGTAAAATTGACAAAACTGTTGTTGATTTATGAATGGTGTGATATGCAGAGTTCGGCGGTGGTGAAGTCGTATGCGACTACTGTGCAATAATATCCATTCACTAGTTTTTACGTGCATGAGTAGAAAATATCAATTCATTCGTCCTCATAAACTTTCACATTTAGATAAATAGTACCTACAGGCATTAATACGATTAGTTGGGTTTCCCAAATACAACAATAATTTTTTTAACAAATGATACAGTGATAAATGTATATTAATAATGATAATTGTATTTTTATATGAATAACAAAATTAAACAAATGTATCGTCACTAAACCACCCTCAAAATAATACATACAGTCTGAGAATTATTTAAGCATAAAGGTTCCTGTACAATCTCTTCTGTTTGCACTACCGAGCAAACATCGGGTAAAGAGCGGAAATGTTATTACAATTCAGCATCACTACCAACACAACAGCAAAATACTGAGATTCTCGCCATGTGCGCTTATTTTAACATAAATTGACTGATCTCGTAACATTAAAAGTAACATGTTCCTTGGCAACTGGCAATGGATTGTAAATATAACTGGTGAAGCAGTACTGATATAGTAATGTCACAATAATATTGTGGTAACGGCTATACTTGAAACAAACTCCTGGTTTAGTTAAATTCTAATGATTTGGATGATATTAAGTTAAGCCGAGCATAAACACTGGTGTTTACTTTTGAATAAATATGAAGCTAGGACGTACAATGGGTTTTATAAGAAGGAAAATTAGTGGTGTAATAAAGGCTATAAAACTGTACGTAACAATGGTTTTGCGTGTGGAACTTCGAAACAAACAGAGCTTAAAGTATAAGCAACCAATTTAATTGTAATGTTATGAGTAACTATTTGTAAGTGTTGGAACACACATATACTTATATATATACTTCGACAACTGAGTCTCTTATTCTTATGTGAAGGGTGAGATACCTTTTAAAAATGCTAACTTGCTTTGTTTCAATTGCTTAAAGATTTTTAACTATGCAGTCATTTTCCAGTTAATAAACAAAATAAATACACGGCAGAGCCATGCGTTTCACATAATGATGAGCGAGTTGTGCTGAGGATGAACTACTTTCGCATTTAATATTGATTTTAAGAATACTACTGCTGCAATTCGATAAATTTTTGATAGTGATTCTCCTTTTCTTCCTCCATTGTCTTTACTTTTCGTACATAATGTTGCAATAGTTCATAAGCCAAGATACTAACTGACCATTAGATAAGCAGTGTACTTGTTTTACTGCCTCAGTAATATAAAACACTCGCAATTCTTTTTTTAGCTCTAGCTTGTGATATTAATACTTCACTGCAGACAAACTACATGAAGTTAAAGCGATTTTTCTTCACCTGGTTCTTATATTCTTCATCCGGTTTTTAATCTACTCAAATCATACACACATATGTATTATCACATTTAGAAGTTGAACAGCTAGTACGCTATAAATTGGACAAAAATTATTTTGGTACAGGAAAAATAGAGCAATACGCATCTACGTTCTGCAATATTCCCAGAAGAACGTTTATGTGAAAAGCATTAAAATTTTCATGTACTACGTTTACCCATAAAACCGAACATAATTTAAATATCTAAAAAATTTATACGAAAGGACATTCACAAAGAAATTATCATAAACCGCCCCCATTATACCATAAAACGATAAATATGCTGTAAAACCATAAACCGAGGCAGCGAGCCATGTCATAAATTGTGTTGAATTGGCCCACTTTGCACTTTGCACTACTGTCGGCTTCAGGCCTCTAAGATTTTTTTTATACCGTGGCGATTTATAGGACCAATAAAAGCAATAAAAATATTTAGAAAACTCCCTAACGGCACTCTGAGCTTTTTGTCTCTGAAAAGAAAGCTCTTTGGAATCGTACGCAGTTTGCACCATGTTCCTAATACTTACAAATTGTTTCAGTACGTAGTAGAGTTATCTTTTTACGCACGGAAACTGCCTTGGCTTTATTTTTTCAAACTGGAGCCGTCGGTGAGGTGGTTATGTTGAAATGGAACCGACTAAACCGCACAGTGTTCCATGACATCTGCTTGTGTTGCCAGGGAAACAGGTGTGTCCTGGTAACCGCGATTTATGGTCGTTACTTTTACCCTCTTTGACGATAAAACGAAAGAGGGGTCAAATCCGAAGAAAACTCCTAATGTCCTATGAGCCTACATTCAACAAGATGATGGATAATTTAACAAACAAAGAGACAATCTGTCACCCAAGGACCTCTGGTGACGCAACCAGCAGCAGTTGTAAGCAGTTTTCCTTATAAATGGTTTTCTGTAGGGTGAAGATTTCTCAGTCACTTTGTGCTTGTATAATGTCAACTTTGCCGCAAATTACCCATTGTCTAGCAAATGTGATTATGACAATAAATGCTATATAGTATTTCGATGTTGTTATGTTGGAAGAGGTAAATGCTTACCTGTTTTTTATGTAAGGGTTCATGCTGTTCCTTCTTCTTATAGATATAAGTATAACGGTGCCAATTATTGATATAACTTAACAAGACTAGGATTAAAAACTTATTCCTATCTCTTCCTGTTCCGTAAGCAAGACCAAGACGAGGATACATTTTAGTCCGGTAAACCTATTTATTGAGCTGAGTGAGACGAAGTCGAGCGAAAGCTCCTCATACCAGACTTCAGGATTTTCTTTGTCACAGGTCTCCTCCTAAACTACTAATCCAATCAGAACCAAATGTGGCATGATTAAAGAGGTCAATCAGAGAAAGGTTTATGGATATATTTTGAAAAAATTAATACTACCACAGATGAATGATCACCGTTAAAAAAATTCCAGATGGAATTACATAATAACCGCTCGCGACACTGTGACCAAACTTTGCACGCTCAGAAAGCATGTCCAGAGTTGTGACTTTCAAAAAGAATTCTCAAAATCGGACTTGCCACGGAGGAATGATCACTGTTCAAAATTGTCTCACTCAGCTGAACATTGCAAGCAGCGATTCGCCTTGCAGACCTAGTTTAATTTTGTTACAACGGAATCGGCATCATTATCCCTTTTGACATGATATACCTACATCATTATTACAGTTTAATTATTTTTATCTACCTACCTTCAAAACAGATTTTCGAATCAGCTATTCTTGTAATGGCCTTCTTTATAGAATACTTTAAAGGTGGTTCCAATTAAATTTGAAAAACAATCCTACCCTAAAGATATAGGATTCTGAAAATGATATTTCTCAAAGGGGAAAGAGAAATACTCTTTCAAAAACCCTTAACCTTTTAATTTATGCATTTTTACTTAATAAATATTTTAGTATCAAACATCGAATTTCGTAACCAACCCACCGTATATTTTGTTAATTTACTGGAAAACCTGACAAACGTTGGAGAAATAATTTTCAAAAAAATTGGAACATTGTAGCACCACCTACCGGGTCTAATTCTAAACCATTTAGGACATTATTTAAATTACCCAAAAATAAAATTTTTTGAGTTGTGTGAGTTTGTTTATATTAACATAACATAACATATAAAAAGGTATATTATTATCCCCAATGGGTATACGAATATTATTGTGTAAATTACGATGGCGCGAGTTGTAAATACAAAAACTTATATTATACACTGAAGCGAAGCGAGGTCGGTTTACTAGTCAGTATGAATTACGCAAATTGAACACAGAGCAAGATTAATTTTAAATTGTAAGAATGTATAAATAATAACAATGTTTTATGGGTCTCAGAAAAAAATGTCTTAAACTATGCTGTGGTGTCAGCATAGTGAGAGTTACAAAAATGCTGACACAGATTCCTAAACTGCCAGCCTAGTTGCCTTTATCCCAACAGTAGCCTGTATTTTGGAAGAAAGTCAAAAAATAAATGCCGCGCACGAAACAATCTTTTGAAATCAGCACAAGCCTTGCATAGCATTATTATTTTCGTTTTACACACTCTGTACAACTGTATTTTTGAAAATGAATTATACATCAAAATGACTGAATTGTTGCGAAAACTAGAGAATAGGTGCTACTGAAATTACGTATACGTCTACTTATATCTATCTCCCACATGTTTTATTTGTTTATGTTTATACCAAAGTATATTACAAGTGCGATGATATATTCTCGTAGAGGCCTCATAAAATTTCACCCCGTTCCCCTTTCCTATTCATATTTCATCTGTGAAGTGCGTTTGTCACGAGACGCGAAAATACAATATAGCTACACTATTCTCGTGAAGTACCTTCCTCGGTATTTTACTTTGAAATATTTGGTTATTGCGGTTTTTGTTGCTATTTTACTTTCACGTAATATAATTCAGCAGCAGCTGGCTCTCCGTGATTTGGAAAACTAGTTATTGTGTACTTTAACTAAAGCTTCAAAGGTCACTGAAGCTAAATATATAAGTCGATGGGCATTTTCACAGCGTTAGTCTCAGTCGCATCCGCCCACCTACTTATGCTATTGATATGGCTGTTACAGGAGCGACTGCCGTTTGACGCCCAACCTGAAGAAACAGAAAAGCCTGCACCAGAGCCTCTTCCGTTAATCAGCAGAGGACCGGCAAGCAGGTGAGGCTGGCTTGGCCCCCGATTTTGGTAGACTCTATGTTTAACCTCTTTTCATGCTATTTTATTATATTATTTTACTACCACCGTTAAAGGTGTCTTAGAGTAGGGAAAATGAGAAAAAAGGATACAGTGCTTAGGCTCCTCTCACACCAAATTCGATACTTCCAATCCGATTTTAGTTTTCGATGGTACAGTCAACGTCGAAAGTAGTCTAAAAAATTATAATTGATTAATCTCGAAAGTTCTTAAACCTTTCATAAAATAATAAACAAAACAGAAATATATTAACTTTTCCTTTGGGCATTACAAAATACTCATAAATAATACATGTATTCCAATGTGACTAGATTCGTAAATATTCTAGTGTTAAGCAAATTTTCTGAGAAAATTTGAACTCTATGACCACGAAAAACGATATTTATTGAATGTTTGAATATGAATGCTAAAAAATTGTATAATTACATTCATTTTTATCTTAATTAAACGCAAATCATTACCATTTAAGGGCTGATACTTCGTGCTTAATTAATAACCGACGGTAATCTCATTTGTGTACCTACTTTACAGAATATGAAATGCGAGGGATTAATTTATATGCGATAATTAATCGTTGACTAACACATACTATAATTAATAGCGACGTGCGTTCATACTCTATGAATGTTTGTCTTGTGTAGATAATAATTCTATTATTTATTATAATATTCAATTGTATGTATCTAATATCCATAATTCTGGCTTTATTATTTGTAATTAGATATGTCTTGGGGTTGGTTCTTTATGGTTAGATGCATTTAATGCAATAATATTATATCAACCAAGATCTTTGGGTTCAAGCTAACATTACCTGCAAGCCAGTACACCTGCTGAAAAATGGAGGAGCCTCTGGTGCAGGCTTTCTTCTAGAGGGGGGGGGGAGTCAGACGACAGCCACAACCGTAAAGCCAATATAAATTAAATTGTGGAAAGGAAGAGTGGGGGGAGTGGACAACGGACTCCAAAGTGCATTTGAGACCAAAAAATGTTTTATGAAAGTACACGGGCCGTAGAACAGCGTGTGGTGTACTGAATGCACGTGCTGCACATCGACCCCGATTAATAAAAGTTTGTGCGTCTCTTCTGTCAGCCGAATAAAATGTAACTGTCTACATACATACATACATACATATAGTCACGCCTCTTTCCCATAGGGGTAGGCAGAGACAATATCTTTCCAATTGCTACGATCCTGGCATACGCCTTTGGCTTCTTCTACTTTCATAATTGTTTTCATACATA
The DNA here is from genome assembly GCA_946251805.1 of Cybosia mesomella. Classification (NCBI taxonomy): domain Eukaryota; kingdom Metazoa; phylum Arthropoda; class Insecta; order Lepidoptera; family Erebidae; genus Cybosia; species Cybosia mesomella. The sequence goes on along the minus strand of OX276402.1, from coordinate 20,281,722 downwards.
CACGCCGGTTACGGGTACTTCTGACCTGGCCTTTCCTCAAAACGTCCTCGATCTGATTGGCATACGTACGCCTAGGTTACCTTTACCGGGTTGCCCAGTAACTCTCGCCTCATAAATCTGTTTCGTTAATCTTCTTTCATCCATCCTCTCTACACCGAACCATGTAAACATCCCTTTCTCTATCTTGGTTACTACATCTTCTGCCATACCACAACGTTCCCTTATCACGCTGTTCCTCACTCGGTCCATCAGGGTCACTCCAGCTATACTTCTCAGACTTCTCATTTCAACAGCATTCAGCTTACTTTCATGTTCTTTCTGCCACACCCAACATTTACTACCATACATAAATGTCGGGACGAGTACTCCTCTATGTACAGCCACTCGTGCCTCTTTAGATACTTTCTGGCTGCTCATAAAATTATGCAGGGCTCCATTAACATGATTTCCAGCCAAAACTCTTCTCACAGTATCACAGTCATACTTTCCATCCCTCGTAAACTTTGAACTTAAGTATACAAACTCTTTCACTTGTTCTAATGTTTCTCCTTCAATCAAAATTCTACAATTTGTCATGTTTTCTTCTCTTTCAAAAATCATCACTTTCGTCTTACTTACATTTATTTTCATTCCTTTGCTTCTTATGGCCCCATGCATAATATTAACCATCGCCTGCAACTCCTGTTCTGATGGTGCCAATATTACTTGATCATCAGCGTACAGGAGACATTTGACGGTAAAGTCATTCATTCTTAATCCATACGCACTCTCTTTCAGTTCTTTCAAGCAATTGCCTATAAATAAGTTAAACAGTCCCGGCTATGCTACACATCCCTGTCTAACACCTTTTTCGATGTTAAACCAGTCTGTGCAAGCTCCGTTTATCCTCACACAAGCACTGAAACCCTCATAGAGAGATCTCAGTGCTCGTATCAAGCTGCTGCTCACCCCATTCATAGACAATGTTGACCACAATTCATTCCTGACCACTCTATCATAGGCCTTTTCCAAATCTACGAAAGCGCAATAGACTTTTTGGTTGTGAGCCAAAAATTTCTCGGTTACACTTCGTAGGGAAAAGACCTGATCCATGCATCCTCTTCCTTTCCTAAATCCCGCTTGTACATCCCACAACTTTTCATCAGTTTCTTTCATCACTCTTTTCATTAAGGCTTTTGCATACAGTTTGCCGACGATGCTGAGTAAGCTAATGCCTCGGTAATTCTTACAGTCTTGCTGTGACCCTTTTCCTTTATACATCGGTACGATGACGGCTTTGCACCAGCCTCCTGGTTCACAACCGCTCGTCCAGCAAAGGTTAAAAAGGAGGTACTCCTGTCACACCCTGCAGCCTTGCCCAATTTCATGCTGTTCAACGCTTCCACAATCTCTTTCATACTGATATCACTCTCATCACCTACTTCTCTCAAGTCCCGGAGAAGAACTTGTGCCGGCTGTAACGATTAATAAGTTTGTTGAAGGATTTTAAATGGAGTTTATCAATGAAGTTGCAATAAAGTTAAGGGTGTGACTTATGCTCTGTGAAAATTAATTAAGTGATGGATGTAATTGAGACTACTACCGGCTAGGGCGAGCAGAGTTAAATAAAAGGTTGATTACAATGTATAGTATGAGATTATAATCGTGAATAGAATGTTACATAAATTTATATCTGGTATTTGAGTAAATGAACCTCAGGGGATGGATTCATAATAAATATTCTGCTGTGGTGTTGTTCGGTCCGTTGTGCAAGATGTTAGTATGCACTTAGCTAGTGGACACGTGGCTGGTGGTGATGCCAGCGTGCCAGGGTCTCCGCTGGTGTGCCTCGCTACCGCTAAGATGGTGCGAAGCCCGGTGCGAAGACCCTGGAAATAGAAAAGGTGCGGGTCAGTTTGTCACTAGGTAACTACGTCCAAGTGACCCGCTAAAATAGCAGGTGAAGAGAATCTCCCAGCGGCAATGCAGCGTAGCTAGAAGCTATAATAAAAAGAATATAAGTAGGCAGCACAAGCTGGTGCCGCGACCTCTGACCGTAGGGGTCATCGGCCTCGTGGCACTAAATAGGTAGGCTGAAATAGCACACAGTATAAAATAAAATATAATAAGCCATGCATTTTAGCAGGCAATAAGCTGCACCGCTGGAAAGTCTTCACCTGTAGAAAGAAGTAGGAAATGTTGATCTCAAAACTTACCCGGAGCCGACAGCAGTTGGCCACGGGGTCAAAGTGACTTTCCCCGGCGAAGGTTACCAAGGAAAGGAACGATATAAGAGCCGTCAGTTGATGACTGGGCTAGTGCTGTCCAATCTCGCTCGCACAACCATAGATATTTAGTAATAACTATCGAAACATACTAAAATATCGATTAATTTACGGATATTGTTTTAATTAGATTTATAAAGAATCCACAACGTTACAATACCCCCTCAATTAGTTCAGGGTTTTTGTTACCCAAAAACCCGATACTGGACTGCTCAATACAATGCTCGACTTACGCTTACACATACATACTTTCTTACATACCTCCTCTATCATATTCATCCATACTTTGCGGTTACCACTTAAATAATGTAGCACACGCTTCCTTCCGAAGAGAGTTTCCAGGATAATAGGCGCTGGAGACTCAGACGTAAATCTAACAAGATGGTAAACATTGAAATGTCACAGACAACAATTTCAATGGGAAGAAAAAGAGCAATAAATACCACTATATATTTTCGACTCTAAAAGAGAAAGTGTTATGTTTTTAGTATAGGGCTTATTTTAGATGTATACAATACCGCATCTGCAATAAGGCTTATTTCACGAGTTTGCAAACCGCTCGGAAGAAGACATAACAAAGATATGCAATAAGGCTTGTTTTTGGAACTGAGTTTGCACGACCGCTCAGCATAATAATGGTATAAAACCATAAGAAACAATACCCAGATACTGGTTGAATATCCCAGCTCCAAGAAAAGGTATCCGTTGGTTTAAAACGCCAACGGACCCACAAATGGTACAAAACCATAAAAATAAGGTATCCGTTGGTTTAAAACGCCAACGGACCCAAAAACAACATCAGTTGGTTTAAAACGCCAACCGACGCACACAACCTTTACTAGGCAAAGCCTAATAATAAAAGAAAACGAACATGAAGTTCAAAGTTCCATCTCAAAGAGAGGTGAAAAGAAGAAGAAAATATATAGTAGTGGTAGGGTAATATGATTTAAAACAAAGACAATTAAATTGTCAAAAATATATAATTAACAACTTTTAAAGTTATGACCAAGTCAAATTATTATTAAAGTGTTATTATAAAAGTAAAATAGTTTATTATTTGACCCACGTCAGTGAGTATATATGCAAACATCAGTTGCAATTGGAACAACTAGTGTTCAAAAAATTTTTTTTTTCAAAATTTCAAAAAAAATTAAGAACCTGAGGTTCAACAAGGTAAGTAGTTTCTCTAATGTTTTGTAGTCGTATGTTGTATTTATATTTTGTGGCAAAAAGTAAAAAAAAATTTTTGAAGTTCAAAATGACCATGAAGGCATTTTAGGGTTGATCCAACGGATCATACAAAAAATTGCAACAGGCAAAATAATTACGAAGTTGAAAAACTAATAAGTTGAAATATACATAATAAATTATTTTGGGGCAAGTCCAAAATATATATTATTATTTATTCACTAATGAATAAATTTTAATGTTTTGTTCAAAAAAAACAGAAACATAAAAGGGAACAGTCATCCTATGAAAAGTATTACAACATGATAGAAATTTAACCAATAGGTTATAAGATATTAATATTTAATATTCAGTTAAAAAAAGTCCAAAAGTTGGTATTCATCAAAGAATAATATTATTTTGTTTTTAAAAAAACAAGACAATTTTTTAAACAATAATTAGTAGTAATCTTATATGATACTATACTGGCAACCTTTTTGATTGTCAAAACCATAAGACCTTTGACAAATAAGTTGAATTCAATATTTCAAACAATTTCAAAACAAACTTGATAGTAATAAAATGTTCAAATATACGAACCAAAGATGTAATAACAATTGAAAAGTATTACATTATTTAGTAAGAAGACATAATTGACCTGTAGACCGTGTCCACCAACAGGATACATGAGTTATTTATATTATAAAAAGTTTTCGTACTAAGTGAAAAAGTTGAGAAGGTACATGAAATTAAAAAATTACTGGTGACCCTTTTATAGGTACAAATATCATTACGACCATTGTAGTGTTGAGATATAGGTAGTGTATTACCAACAGTGGAATAACAATAAGGAATGTTATTATAAAATACAAGTTTTAGTTACAAGTATGTGTAGGTATATGTTTGTTTGCCACAATAGTGTATAAGAGTGTTTAAGTGCAAAGGAAAGTTTATTGAATATTTACAACAATAGTGATTATTAGAACAAAACAAGTGTTGTTCATAGTTAAGCAGTTAGGTTGCTATTTAATTAATAAATTGATTAGGTTAGATTAGGTCCTTGTATTGTTTTATGTTTAATTAAAAATGTTTTATATAAATTATATTGATTATTTTACCTATATTTAGTTTATAGTTATGACACAAGTCATTTTAAAAGGACTCGGGGAAATGACTAATGCATTGCTGACTTTGAACGGTCAAATTTATATAAGCGGTAATGATTTTAAAGACTAAACTATACCTGACACAACAATCCCATATGCTGAACAAGACGAGGTCTACAAATTTAATTATTTATTATCTTTGTTGTTCTTTTCAAAGATTTTATAAGTTGTATGGAGATCTTTTATTCTTTGTATTTCTTTTCAAAGAATTGTGTTTTCATTTTTTTTTTTTCAATTACATAAGCTAATTTGGATACAGAAATCCGACAACAAGCAACACTGACTACAAAACAGTTTGAGTAAATATTATATTTAAAAGGTAAATGAACCCAAAGTTAAGTAAAATATAAAAGCTATGGTGCGATGAGCGAGATTGACATAAAAATTTAGTAAGTAATTTACTTCAATATAAGTGAAATCAAGTAGTATATATGTAACTTGTCAGTGAGTAATAACTATTTGTGTATAATACAACAAAATAGTATTAATATATCAAAATAAAGATAAATTTCAACCAGCAATAGGTTGATATAATAACTTAATATATGTTATTATATTGCACATAAAAGGTAAGCAAGTATAAAAAGTATAATAAATTCACTGACGGGGTATACAAAAATGGAATAAAAAAGTAAGTAGATAACGGTTGAGATCAACAAGTCCAAGAAACAAAAGTGAATAGATCCTTATTTTACCAGTGGTATAACAGTATACAGTTAAAATGACCATAAAAGGTATTAAAACAGTCTAGATGTTAAATGCAAAATAATTGAATAAGTAATGTTAATTAACCTTGTTGTTATGTTTAACACAGGTGATTAGTTAAATGAATGAGTAATTTCACTAATATAATGGAAATGTATGCATTATTCAGTTAATTATAAAAAAATTGAAATTAAAAATTATTTTCAACTACCTTCATTTAGTTAAAATGAAAAATAACAATAAAATTGGTGAAAAAAATCACCACACTGGTAAAATAAAGAGGAAATAAGAAGAAATAAAGTACTTACGGACCAAACACACAATACCTACGGCAGAATAATACCTTGTAAGGCGCCAATGTAACGATTAATAGTTTTTATAGAAGTTTTTAAATGGAGTTTATCAATGAAGTTGCAATAAAGTTAAGGGTGTGACTTATGCTCTGTGAAAATTAATTAAGTGATGGATGTAATTGAGACTACTACCGGCTAGGGCGAGCAGAGTTAAATAAAAGGTTGATTACAATGTATAGTATGAGATTATAATCGTGAATAGAATGTTACATAAATTTATATCTGGTATTTGAGTAAATGAACCTCAGGGGATGGATTCATAATAAATATTCTGCTGTGGTGTTGTTCGGTCCGTTGTGCAAGATGTTAGTATGCACTTAGCTAGTGGACACGTGGCTGGTGGTGATGCCAGCGTGCCAGGGTCTCCGCTGGTGTGCCTCGCTACCGCTAAGATGGTGCGAAGCCCGGTGCGAAGACCCTGGAAATAGAAAAGGTGCGGGTCAGTTTGTCACTAGGTAACTACGTCCAAGTGACCCGCTAAAATAGCAGGTGAAGAGAATCTCCCAGCGGCAATGCAGCGTAGCTAGAAGCTATAATAAAAAGAATATAAGTAGGCAGCACAAGCTGGTGCCGCGACCTCTGACCGTAGGGGTCATCGGCCTCGTGGCACTAAATAGGTAGGCTGAAATAGCACACAGTATAAAATAAAATATAATAAGCCATGCATTTTAGCAGGCAATAAGCTGCACCGCTGGAAAGTCTTCACCTGTAGAAAGAAGTAGGAAATGTTGATCTCAAAACTTACCCGGAGCCGACAGCAGTTGGCCACGGGGTCAAAGTGACTTTCCCCGGCGAAGGTTACCAAGGAAAGGAACGATATAAGAGCCGTCAGTTGATGACTGGGCTAGTGCTGTCCAATCTCGCTCGCACAACCATAGATATTTAGTAATAACTATCGAAACATACTAAAATATCGATTAATTTACGGATATTGTTTTAATTAGATTTATAAAGAATCCACAACGTTACACGGCACATCTTTCTCAAATAGGCTTTCAAAATATTCCTTCCATCTCTTTAGCACGCATTCTTCTCCTCTCAGGAAACTTCCATCCTGGTTTCTGACTTTGTCCAGTTGTGAAGTCGTATTTGCACGTCTGGATGTTCTTATTGCCTTCCAAAAGAACTTTCTGTCCTGCTGGAAGTTGTCAGATAACCTTCTACTAAACTCATCTCTGTCACTCTCTTTCTTTTTTTTACAACCTCTTTTACCACTGCGTTGTACCTCTTGTACTCATCCCTTGCCAATTTTACCTCTTCATCCGTTGCTTTTGGCACTCTTTGATTGGCTCGTACCGCCAACCATTTCACCCAAGCTTTCTTCTTCTCAGACACTGCCTTACGGACTTCTACACTCACAGTCTTTAGTTTACACCCTTTTCTTATCTTGCATACACCACATGTTTCAACAGCAACTTCCACAAGTCCTTCCTTAAACAACTTCCAGAATTCTTCAATCTCGCTTATTTCGTTCAAATTATGAAACTTCTTCCTCAATTTACTAACTGTCTAGCGTGTGATTAATTCCAAGAGTACCATTATATCTCTCAATTCTGGCTTACTTTCATTGGCCAGTCAAGGGTACGTAACCAAAGCTTCAAGCTAGTGGATGGAAATATTACTTTAAGGGTAAAACTACCGGGAGGTTTATACTGGGCTTCCGTACTAAGTTTTACACTCCCGTAGCTAGCGGCATACTGATGTTTTTCTCAGTCACTTTTTGATATATATGCGTATGATAACACTATAATAGGGGATCCTTCTAGCGAAAAGTCCAGTACCGCTAGACAAAAATTACATGATTTAGAATGGCAGTCGACAATTTTCTCAATAGTTTGTGTCAAGTTCATTAAACTCTTAACCCCTCCAATTCAGTTACTAGCATACAAACACCTTCCGCACGCGGTTTTAATTTCAAGATGGGCCAAAGGATTTCAAATACAATTTTCTCCTCCTCGCACACAGCGTAACAACATCTTAAGATTGGCTTCTTATTCCGTACATTATTAGATTGATATAGATTTTCGAGACCACTGAACGTAGAAATAGGCTTAGGTATAACAAAGAAAAAGAAACCTAAGGGATAATATTGTAGATACCTTCCGTGCTTTCTCTGCTTTGTATCTTCAAATCTCCAATTTTGGTTTGCGATTACGCCTGAGCAATTTGATACGAAATTACTGTAGTATTAGCCCTGTTAGTGTAACTGAATAAACAATTGCACTGTGAGATCCTACTACTTCAGCCTTGAAAATGTACTCATTTGCAGAGTTCAGGCCTTGAAATTTTGCCTCATCCGTTCATGTTATTTTACTCCTTTTGCCCGTACAATGGTCCCAAAAACTCTGACACCTAGTCTAACTACACAATTTCGATATCGCCATTGGGGTGTGGAGGACAGATGGCACATGGTCGCTTCACAGAAAATATCGAAGTTCACCCGCTTCGTAGTTACACTGAAAAGCCAACCCCAACTGAGTTGGGAAAAAGGCTTGGAGGAAGATGATGACACCTATTCGGTATTCTGTTACCGGTGTTGAACGACCAGTTGAATTTAACTGTACTAACATGTTGGAGCGTGAATAATGCTAACAAAATAAAAACCGGCCAAGTGCGAGTCGGACTCGTCCATGAAGGGTTCCGTAGCAACAAGTAAAATGTTTATATTTGAGTTGATTGAATGAAAGGTAAATTGCGGTTTACGATTTATGACATATTAAAAAAAACTACTAACTAGATCTCGTTCAAACCAATTTTCGGTGGAAGTTTACATGGTAATGTACATCATATATTTTTTTTAGTTTTATCATTCTCTTATTTTAAAAGTTACAGGTGGGGGGGGGGAGGACACATTTTACTACTTTGGAAGTGTCTCTTGCGCAAACTATTCAGTTTCGAAAAAAAATATATAAAAAACCTCAATATCATTTTTGAAGACCTATCCATAGATACGTATGGGTTTGATGAAAAAAATATTTTTGATTTTCAGTTCTAAGTATGAGGAACTCCCAAAATTTATTGTTTTTTTTTCTATTTTGCGTGAAAATCTTAATGCGGTTCACAGAATACATCTACTTACCAAGTTTCAACCGCATAGTTCTTATAGTTTCGGAAAAAAGTGGCTGTGACATATGGGCGGACAGACAGACAGACATGACGAATCTATAAGGGTTCCGTTTTTTGCCATTTCGCAACGGAACCCTAAAAATCTAAAAAAAAATACTAGTAATTAAATGGATCGAAAAAAAAGGTCACTCAATTTGTTTTGTACTAACCTGTCCTTGTTTTGGAGAGCGTTTTCTTAACACCCGGTATAATATTGGTTTAAAATCTAACCCCGGATCTGAATCACAATTAATTAAAAAACACTTTACCAAAGTTCACCAAATCGATAGCCAAACAATTTCAAGAGAAAATTTCGTATAATGGAAATACGTACAAATCCGTTGGAAAAGTATTTTCTATAAATTAAAGAGGGTAATGAAGGGGGACCATGAATTATTTTTAAGTGGCCGCTGCCCCTGCTTCCGTACTTCACTGATTTTAATCGCAAACGGGATTGTGCACAGTGTGTGTACAGTAACTAGTTGGGGCGGCAGTGGAAGTGAGCTAATTTGGATTTAATTTAGATGCAATTAGGGTCTATCTAGACAAGCTAGAGTTGGAGACCCATTTCAATTTAATAAAACTGTGAAAAGGAAAGGAAGGACTACCTCCTAATTTTATTGTGGTAAAAACTGAAAAAGTAAGTTTATTTGTTTCATCCAACTTCAATCCCGTTTGCACTTAGGAGCCCGGGGACTGCTTCGGAAAGAAGTTTAAAATTCATTAGATATACTGTGGTAGTTTTTTAGGCATAAATGTATCTATATGTACATAATTATAAAAAAATCCTTATCAAGGTGAAAACTGTACATTGAATATTTTTTTTAATACTACTATACTATACAGGGCGTCCCACGGCAATGCCACATGGAGGGAAAGTGCCTTAATTATTGAAGATGGGACATTTTACTGAAAGAAGACTTTATTTTAATTTTAAAAACCATTTGAACTGCATTCATACATTTTTGATAATTGACTCGTTGAACCGGGAATCGAACCAGGTCCGGAAAAAAATAATCGGTCTGTAGTTTTATGATACCAATCGGAAGGCATCATCGTAAGGGTTATTTTTTGCTAAATAAATTAGTATCACAAATAAAGGGAAGACCATGAATTGTAAAAATTTTAATACAAAATTAATCAATGTATCAAATTCTCGAAATGAGCCCCATCCTGTTGAATACAAAGTCGCACTCTTTGGGTTATTTCTCTCCCTAACGATTTTTTTATCTTGTTTTGGTGGATATTTAGAATAAAACATCTAATTTCTCTTTGTAGCTCGTTGACACTTTCATGCTGATTCTTGTAAACTAAACCTTTACATAACCCCATAAAAAAAAATCTAACGGGGTTAAATCTGGGGATCTCGGCGGCCATCTTATTTGTCCATTTGTCCCGATCCAGGGACCAAAGTGTTCATTGAGATAATCCCTTGTTCTGTGACTGTTATGAGCCGGAGCCCCATCATGCTGACAAGTAAGGTTTTGTCGTTCTGCGACCGGAAGATTATTTATCTCATTTCTTAATATCTCAAGTATTTCTAAATACCTTTCCGTATTCAAATGCCCTTCATAAAAATGTACTAAGAGGACCTGGTTATTACTCAAGTACGTACTTCTCAAGTGGGTAGGTAAATTTATAGGGATTTTGGCACGATAAAATAAAAGGTACTTATGATAATGTCAGTTGTACGTCCTTTCGGCAATGTCAGCTTTTCATTTTTCTGAACAAAATTTCACATCAAATGTTAAAATACATGGTCTTCCCTTTATTTCTGATACTAATTATTTAGCAAAAAATAACGCTTACGATGATGCCTTCCGATGGGTGTCATAAAACTGCAGACCGATTTTTTTTCTCGTGAACCCGGTTCGATTCCCGGTTCAACGAGGCAATTATTAAAAATGTATGAATGCAGTTCATATAGTTTTTAAAATTAAAATAAAGTCTTCTTTCAGTAAAATGTCAAATCTACAATAATTAAGGTACTTTCCCTACATGTGGGATTGCCATGGGACGCCCTGTATATACTACTATACTCGTATTATTACAAAGCAGATCATCACGAAATTCTGCAGTTCGATAGAACTTGGACATGGTCAACGTTCGGACTATAAATCATCACGCTATAGTTAAAAGTATTATTTATATTATAACTAGTACTATATATTACTATATTACTACTACTATATTATTACTAGTATATTATTTATACTAGTAAAATATGAAAACAGGTTACTACAGAGCTACCTTTTTTTTTTTCGTGCGGAAATCCCTTCGGATAACCCCCCGCCGGCCGGTGGGGGTGGTTATGTCGGGCTCGAACCGACTAAAACCGCACGCCGTCTCGGGTCTTAAGACGCCGGGGTGTAAGGTTGCCTATAGAGCATATCCCTCGCACCCCGAACTGCAGATGATTACGTGTAAACATCTATTTTTTCATGATAAATAATTGAAAATATAGCAATAACCTAATATATTTTGGCTGAAATTGCAAAAGTAAAAATATCTTGATCTATTTCGAATTTAACGTGGACGAAGTCGCGGGCAACACCTAGTATAACATAAATATTAGTTTAGGTTATAAGCAGACAGTATAATTGATTTATGCCAATTCTACTATCCCCAAGCTTTCCAGATTCACTAACCTTAGTTAGATTACCCTTGTTAGCCGGTAGGACCGGGGAGCAATACAAAGAAGAGCCACAATTAGCAATGCGCCGAGTACTGACTATCCCAACTAGACGCTGCGTTAGTATGAATTCTGTTAAACAGTAGTTTAAGCAGATTTTATTCTAATATCCTTTGAATAGCTAATAATTTTCATTTTTAAATACACCCATGTCCTTCATGTCCCGCAAAGATCAGGCGAAGATTTATTACACATCCACAGGTCAACTACAATAAAATAAAGCATAAAATATAATAATCGTCCGCAGAGTACTGATTTGAAGTCGGGCACCAAGGAGCATAAAACGCCAGCATTTTTCATTTAAAAAACAAGACTAACGTATAATCACAGATTATTATGATGAAAGCATTCTCTATAAAATTCCTTTGTCTGAGTTACGTCTGGTCAGTATATTGTGGAAAACGCCTCCATCTAATCTATTCGCACCAATGATTGTAATGACCAGGTCCCTTTCAGTTTGAAAACAAGAACATTCCATAAAGAGGCGTTGTACCTTACACCCCGGCGCCTGAAGACCCGAGACGGCGTGGGGTTTTAGTCGGTTCAAGCCCGACATAACCACCCTCGCTGGCCGGCGAGGGGGGTATCCGAGGGGATTCCCGTACGAAAAAAAAATGTACGTCATTAACTTATCCACAAACTTCACAATTAGGTAACACCGTCTCATTAGTACCCCAATTTATTTGACAAAAATAGAAAACACTTCTAATTCCAATTGTTACGAATGCATCAAATCAAATTACTAATATCATGTTTTAATATAACAGAATTGACTTTTAGATATCAGCCTACACTTAAAACAAGTCAAAGTCGCTTCCTCAAATAAGTTCTTGCTATATCTCAATGTAAATTATAATGGGTGCCCCTTCACGATATTCACTTAGCGAACGGTTCCACCGAACCGGTCTTTTGTTACCTCAGAAGAGAATACATTAACATACGCAATGTACATATGTATGGCATAATAATTACGTTGGGGACTATATTTAATAGACGTATCGTTAGCTTTGATGGGTATTATTATAGGGATTAGCATCGTTATTGTTTGTTGCTAAATGTCGCGGTCGGTTTTAGGAGAATGTTTTCCGGGGTAAATAATTAGGATAGGCTCTTATATTGGCGTTCAATGGAAAAGGGGCGCATTTGATGGCTTTTGCAAAATTGAACTGTAGGTGTTAATAGACATTTATAGAACAGGGACTATTTATAAATATATAAAGACAAAATTGTTTTGATGTCGTCGTTTATATTGAAGTACTTCAAATTAATTATAAATTGAATTCATTCTTACCGATGGCAACCGCTAACGACAGTTACCATCGAAACATTATACGTATTAAATTTTTTCCGAAGTGGTTTATGATGTTATGAAGTATCAGTAAAGACAGGATATCTTACAAAATATTAAAAAAATATGATTCTTTTTTGTGTTATTATTGAGTTTGTAAATATAACTTACGTACCACCAATAGTAAACATGAGTAGAACTGTACATCGATCAGTATTACCTGTAAATAAAAAAGTAAGTAAAGTATTTAAAATAATATCATGTGTATTTACTTCTTACAAATCGTAATGATAACATTTTTGGAAATATTTGCTTCCAGAAATAAAGATCGCTGGTTATTAGGATATTTTATTAGTAACTCCGTCGATACTGAACCAAATTACTTGTGATATCATATTTATAAAATTGTAAATTTAAATCAAAAGGAACCTCACAAGGTAGGTATGAGTAAAAATATCTATAATAAGTACTTATATGCTATAATAAACATTGCCACAAAATTATTATAAAACTAAAAATAAATTAAAATAATTATGAATACATAAAAATTATGGGTGCAAGTTTATAAACGTAAATTTTTCGCTTAGCATTTTTCGAAGGGTGATTCAGATTGCACTTAACGCCTGACGTTTTAAACAGAGCAATAAACAACAAGCGCGGCGTACTCTAAACTAGTTGCAAGGCGCTCCTCGTCGTGACTCAATTGATGTTATTATTGTTATTACATTGACGTTAAAAACTTAGAAGCCTCTTGTTATTTAAGTTAGTTTGTTAACCGTGTAATAATGTTATTTTGTTGCTGTACACTGTAATATGTGTCGAGTAAAAGCTCCTCATACCAGACTTCAGGATTTTCTTTGTCGCAGGTCTCCTCCTAAACTACTAATCCAATCAGAACCAAATTTGGCATGATTAAAGAGGTCAATCAGAGGAAGGTTTATGGATATATTTTGAAAAAATTAATGCTACCACAGAGGAATGATCACAGTTAAAAAAAATCCAGATGGAATTACATAATAACCGCTCGAGACACTGTGACCAAACTTTAAACGCTCAGAAAGCATGTCCAGAGTTGTGACTTTCAAAAAGAATTTTCAAAATCGGACTTGCCACGGAGGAATGATCACAGTTCAAAATTTTCAAAATTTGATTCACGATGTCTCACTCAGCTCAACATTGCAAGCAGCGATTCGCCTTGCAGACCTACTTATTAACTTTTATCTGTTGGTAGTACCTAGATTTTGTGTAAGAGATAGATGAACTATGGATCTTAGTAACAGTAATGTAAAGTGGAATAAATAAACTAAAACCGCATTTTGAATTTTTCTTCAAATCCGTAAAACATGTGATCGTGTTCTTAATTTAAAAACAAAATTCCATAAAACACTTCCAGCATAGTTTCACCATTTCTTTATCATATTTATACCTCACGTACCTTACGCCTTATATACCTTACAGTCCATAAATCGTGTATTTATTCTTAGCACATTCAAAACTTCCCAGACAATCTTAAACCCAGTTAGTCGGTTAAGAGGAAGCGCGTTCAAAAAAAAATTATACTCGAAGTCATTTAAGTTTAAGTCCCGTTTAATTAACGGCCGCGTCTCGGGGAGGCAGACGTCAGAAAAAATAATAATGGCCTAAGTGCTGAAGTTGGATGGAAAAATTTCGACAAATCGGGTTTTTAGATGTTTGCGATGTTTGTTTTAGATGTTGTTTACTCTAGAAAATTAAACAATATACTTAATATTGTTTAATTTTGTAGAGTAATTACTGTTCATTGTAATAGCTTTTTCAACGACAAATTTAAAATGAGTGCATAACATGTTGGTGATGTCTACACGTCGGAGATATAAAACAAAACTTGGGTTTTATGTTAAATGAACGATACTGAACACAAAAATATTTTTTATGAAATTCTTGTCTGTTTGTCTGTATGTTCGCGATAGACGCAAAAACTACTGAATGGATTTTGATGCGGATATTTCAATTAGAAATTTCTTGGTCAGTCTTCAAATTTGCCGTTTGATTGCAATAATTGCAATCAACTATTATTGGTCAAGTAGAACTGGAGATATGACTAAAAAATGATAACCGACCTCCGCGCGGGTGAAGCCGCGGGTATCAGCTAGTATATATATATAATTAGAATCTCGGAAACGGCTCTAACGAATGTCATGAAATTTAGTATACAGGGGGTTTCGGGGTCTGCCCAAGTCGTGGAGCGAATCCGGCGGCTGGGTCTCGAGGTGGCTCTGCATAAAACCGAGGCCCTGTTCTTTCATGGGTCTCGGAGCAATTCACCTGAGGGATCCAGTCTCATCGTGGGAGGTAATCGCATCGGCATCAAGCCCCAAATGAAATATTTGGGGCTCGCGCTCGACGGCCGATGGGACTTCGGAGAGCACATCCGAAGTCTGGCCCCCAAACTGAAGGGCACAGCTCTCGTTCTGGCACGGCTGCTGCCCAACATGAGGGGGCCCGATGACTCCTGCAGGAGACTCTACACGGGGATCGTGCGGTCCATGGCCCTGTATGGGTGCCCAATATGGGCGGAGGCCCTGAAGGCCGGTAGTGTGCGGATGCTGCGCGCTCCGCAGCGGGTGATGGCCATCAGGGTCATCCGCGGGTACCGCACGATCTCCTTCGAGGCGGCAAGTCTCCTTGCCAGAACTCCGCCATGGGACCTGGAGACGAGAGCCCTTTCGCAACTGTACCAGTGGCGAAAGGAGGCGCGGGAGCCGGGACGGAACCCCGAGCCTCGAGAAATCGGGGCCGTGCAGTCCCAGCTCCGCCAGGCCATCGTGGTGGAGTGGAAGGAACTACTTGGGCGACCAAGCGCAGGGCACGCCGCAATAGCGGCGGTAAGGCCCATAATGGAGGATTGGCTAGAGAGGCGACACGGAAGCCTCTCGTACCGACTGACGCAGGTGGTCTCAGGGAAGGGGTGCTTCGGGGACCACCTGCACCGGATCAGGAAGGAGCCAACGCCAGAGTGTCATCACTGCGACGCTAGCGAGGACTCAGGGCTGCACACGCTGGCGGACTGCCCGGCGTGGAAGGCGCCGAGGTGTGACCTCGTGGCAGCCATCGGGGTGGGAGTCCTCTCGCTCGGCAGCATGATTGCGGCAATGGCGCGGAGCGCGAGCGCGTGGGCCGCCGCCACCTCCTTCTGCGAGCATGTGATGCTCGCGAAGGAGATGGCGGAGCGCGCCCGGGAGAGGTTCAGAACTCTCCAAGCCCGCCGAGCCCGCAACATGTTCGCCGCGCGTCGCAGGCCACTCAGGCGACAGAGGTCGCTTAACGACCTCCGTCCTCCATGAGCGCAGGCCTGGGGGTGGCAGGTGAGGCCGCCTGTCACCCCAGCAGAAGCAGGCCGGGACGGTGGGGCGACTAGCGCCCCTCCCCCAAACCGGGGCAAGACGGGGACACCGTGGTTCCCAAACCCGAGGGGGCCATCTCGAAACCGGAGATAGCCCAGGGTCAGTCGGGGTGCGAGGGATATGCTCTATGGGCAACCTTACACCCTGGTCTGAAGACTCGAGACGGCGTGCGGTTTTAGTCGGTTCAAGCCCGACATAACCACCCCCGCTGGCCGGTGGGGGGGTATCCGAAGGGATTTCCGCACGAAAAATAAAAAAGGGGGTTTCGGGGTCCATGTGACCTGGAAGGGAGGGCCCTTGCGTCGTACTACCAATGGCACAACAGGCGCTGGAGTGGGGCCATAGGCCGGAGCCCCGAGAAGTCTGGGGCTCAGCAGTCCCAGTTCTGCCAGGAACTCATGGAGACATGGAGGGTGCGACTTGAGCAATAGTGTGAGCAAGGTGAGGAGAATCCACCATCGCGGCGGTGAAGCCGGTCATGGAGGACTGGCTGGAGAGGCACCACGTTGACCTCTCCTACCGGATGTCCCAGATAATTATCGGACACAGGTGCTTGGGTAAGTATCTGTGGCGCATCCACTAGGAGACAACGCTGCAGTGCCAGCACTGCGAGGATCCTGGCGAAAACACGGCGCTCCACACAGCGTGGGCGAGTCAACGCCGGGATCTCGTTGCGGTCCTGGGCGTAGACGTTCTCTCGCAGGAAACCATGGTGAGAGGCGTGGTCTCCGACGGGAGCAAGTAGCATACCGCCGCCTCTTTCTGCGAACAGGTAATGCGCGCGAAAGAGGCTGCGAAGAGGGAGCGGAAAAGAACCCTCCCTCCAGAGTTCCGCAGTCTTTTGTCTACGCCCGGGACTACCGACTTCCATGATCGGGGCCTGAGGACGGCAGTTGGCCGACTCGCTGTCCTTACAGAAGCAGACCAAGATGGATGGCAAGATGGCGTGTCGTGTGTGTCCTACACACGCCCGCCAACTCACCCTCGCGGGATAATCCCGACCCCATAGGAGAAGCCGCGAGGGCGGCAAAAGTACGCCGGCAAGCCCGAAGTGAAGCCCGTGGGGGCTTCCACACGTTAAAAAAAGTGGGGTTTCGGGGGCGATAAATCGATCTTGTGCTATTTTCAATTAAACTCGCATTTTGGCTTAAGTGTTGTAGTTTTTTACTTACAATTTTTCGTTATTTTCACAAAACTTTCTGAAATTGATTACCAAACTTTGTTTACATCTCTAATTAAATAAAGCTGCGCTTATCTAAAATCCCAATGGTAGTATTATATACAAGCTCCAAAGTAAAACGTTTCGCAATATCATTTGTACGTCACTTGTGATATAGCGATCATCATTTGTTTGACGAGGAGGGACCTCTGAGACGCCTAATTGAAACAAATATTTGCGGAGAAATGTTTGGTGAACACAAGGGGATGGAGAACAGTTTGACTTCGATAAGTTTTGAACGCGTTTATCGATAACTGTTATTAGTATTTACCGTGGGTTATGAACTCTATGAATACTTATAACTTATCAAAAAGAGGTATCATAAATCAGATTCGAAGATCAGATTCTATGGAGCTATTGAACCTTTGAACGATGGTACACTCCACACATAACTTTAGATACACGATATTATACATTAATTTGAAACCCCGTTGTTTAATCCCTCGGTATGTTTCACACTAACGTGGTGTCGTAATATTAGGTTCGTATTATAAATCTAAAAGCAGCATCAATCGGACTTGGAAATATACATAGAAACATAAACAATACAACATATAAAACAAATATTTGCAATGAGCGAGAATAGATGTAGTGCATCAATGCGCAAACACCACGCAATACTTGACAAATTGATTGTTTTACAGTCAGGTCTGGGTCAATTTTATACCACTAGTATATAACAGTATTTCTTAAAATGTAGGCACAAGGACTTTACTCCTCATTTTATAACGACTTGATCTGTTATCGATAACGACAAGGAAGGCACTCCATCACTGCCTACCTATATTACTTTCCCTATTGAATCTAAAAGTGCTTTCGTTCCTAATCAATGTTATTCAATGTGCTTTGCGATATTCAGTGAACGTAACGCAAATTCTTTCTTATAAATTATGTTATATTCGCGTCATTTGGTATTGCGTTTCATAAATGGAATCATATTAAACGATTGAATATACCGAGATAGGAAAGTGGATAGGATAATATATTGTATATAGATAGAAGTAGGATAGTGGAAATTGAAATGTTGAATGTGATAAGATTGGACAAAATAGGAATGAGAATTTCAAGTTGAAGGTTGAAATAGTTGCGCAGTGAGCGTTCAATGTTTGAACACTCAAAGTGTTCAAACATTGAACGCTCACTCACATAAGATAAAACCATATTTAATTTTCAGCAGAGCCATCCCCTATTGCAGCACAAATGTGAAAGTCTGATTGGGAAAGAATGTATCACCTATTCCCTTCGAAGCCTGCTTCACCCTCCTTCTCCAACAAATAGGCCGTATACTTGTTTTTGCAATACTATGTGAGAATAAATTGATATGTCAAAATTATTATTAAGATTCCTGTGATACCAAAATTATCTCATTGTAAAGCGTGTAGTCCACATAAAATGATGTACTGGAGTTTTAAGTAGTTAACATCCCAATTATCCCACTTTTTACAACGTAAAAAATGGTATAGGCGGGATCTCGAACAAAAGAAAGAAATACTGGGTAAATTTCATGTAAAAAATATTAGGCACATGTTATTTACCTAGTGTTTATCATTAATTAGTCAATTGTTAGTAAAATTATATGGAACTAGCGACCCGCCCCGGCTTCGCACGGGTGCAGTGGATGTTATTATGCATATAAACCTTCCTTTTCAATCACTCTATCTATTGAAAAAAACCGCATCAAAATCCGTTACGTAGTTTTAAAGATTTAAGCATACATATGGATATAGGGACAGAGAAAGCGACTTTGTTTTATACTATGTAGTGATGATTGATTTAAAATTGAAATGAAACCTGTAGCAGCATTACTAGCAAAATTGATAAATGAAGTTAAGATATTTGAAAATCGTCTGAAAAGATCCTTTAAACGCAAGTTGAGAGTGGAGTGCACAAACTTTTATCTCGAGATGTCGACAACTTTGCAGTCTTCTAAGTTAAGTTCATTACGCAAGTTTCAGTCACAAGTAGCCGCTAATAGCTGTATGTATTCAGCGGATGTGTATGAACATGAATAGTTAACTCAAAGATGGCGCGAAGAGGTTTACAGTTTATTTCCATGAGCTTCACGAAAATTATTTACATTTAGGCTTGCCGTACGTATAAGGATATTTTTGTGTGCTATGATATATTTGCTGTTATTATATCAAAGAAGAGATATAATTACATCCAAGAATAAGCTGACAATTTCATCTAAGTCTTATTTAACGAAATTCTGGACTCTAAGAGGAAGCACAGTGGGAGAATCTGGGAGAGCGTAGAAGATTTTTAACAGTTTTTATATGTAAGAGCTGAATACTTCTTGCTACAATATAAAATAGCATCGCAACTATATGATGTTATGGTAGTAACGAATTTTTAAGTATATATTAAGTTTTTTGCGTAAACATAATAATCATATTAACCAGAATTAATTCAGCAATAGATACATAAACGTCCTAATATAATAAACAAATTGGTTCTACATTCTCTTCAAGATATTGTACTGTCGTATTGCACAACGTACAAGACCTACGCCCGTATCTATTAAGATTAAGTGGGAGATATAAAGCAAAATAATTTGTGGTTCTGTGGCGTTATTGCGGAGCCTTGACAAAACTGTTGCCATTCATTACTCGTTGAGTGGCTGTGCTCGACTTCAATATTAGCAAGATTCTGTTTTGTTCATTGTTGGTTGGAGATTGAATTCGACGGGTAATAAAATTGATATGGATATAAGCGTTTTATAGGTTGGTTCTAACGTATAAGTAACATCTAACGTCTAATGACCTTTTTAACGGATTTCAGAAAGGAGGAGGAGGTTCCATATTTGTTTATCTATCTATCGTTGTTTGATTATCCTCTTAGGAAGGAGGTATCTATGTT
This sequence comes from Cybosia mesomella, assembly GCA_946251805.1. NCBI lineage: Eukaryota > Metazoa > Arthropoda > Insecta > Lepidoptera > Erebidae > Cybosia > Cybosia mesomella. Next base: position 20,261,521 of record OX276402.1, on the reverse strand, counting down.
TGGCTATTAAAAATGCTCTAAATTTGATATACCTACTAATATAATAGCATTGTGAGGATTGACTGAAGTACATTTTCCTTTTACAAAAAAGTTAATATAAAACGCAAATGCCGGTCAGATCAATAGCAAGCGTGTCCACAGCGGAAACCAGCGGACTTTGTTTCCGCTCCGGACAAGGGGCACATGGCGCCTGAATGCTCCAGCGCCATTCACCGCCTCACGACCTCACATGTGCGGCGTATAAATTGCCTGCCAATCACCAGGTGGAGAAGGGGGACTCCAAACCCCCTTAGACTTCAAAGCGAACATTTGAGGCCAGCCAATTGACTCAGGCTGCCGTAGCGACAGTGTGAAGTTTCACGTCAGCCTATGCCGTCACCCATGGAGAATGTAGAAACTAATGTATGAAATGAATTTAGTGGACCACGTCTCCAGCAACCTCAACCAGACTACCTGGAGAAGCAGGTCATTTTTTGCACTTTATTGGAGAGTGGACCTCATAAATTCTTCTTCAAGGTAGATACGGTATGTGTATATAGGTAGGTTGCATAGTTATTAAATACATGAGTGTATTTTGATAGAAGGCGCCATGAACTTTGAACAAGACACGAATTGGGTCAATATCGTGAGCAATGGCAGGTGGAACAACAATGGAGCCTCATTTGTTTTGATAGGTGTCAAATTTCAAATAAAATATTTTACTGTTTCGTTATTCGTCGCGTTTATAAACATCAACATCTATTTATCATAGCACTGATTGTTGATATTTCAATTCAAATAATTAAATAATCTCAAAGCTCTCGTAAAAAGCACAAATTTCAATATTTTATATTATGTCCAAGAAAGATATCAGCTCAGTAGCCATGACGAATCTTGAGCAAAGAGGTAATCGTATAATCTCCGTTTGTTTCTTTTTTAAATGTCTTGTGACGAGAATATTTCTCTAAATTATGATCATACATTAGCTAGGTACTTTACAAACGGGGTGGGAGTCCTCTTGCTCGGCAGCATGATTGCGGCAATGGTGCGGAGCGCGAGCGCGTGGGCCGCCGCCACCTCCTTCTGCGAGCATGTAATGCTCGCGAAGGAAATAGCGGAGCGCGCTCGGGAGAGATTTAGAACTCTCCCGGCCCTGCCGTGCCCGAAACATAAATTGAATGACATGATGAATCATGAAGAAAAAATAAAATCATGATTAAAGAATATTTCGAACAGTTTAAACTATGTAGAAATACTGAGCAATTACTATTATTTAGCGAGAGAAGATACAATAAAAATGTGTGAAACAGTA